>OX439045.1:62755885-64053924 GCA_949317995.1 Acholoe squamosa
CAATCTGCTGCATAATCTCTGTGTAGCTCAGTTCACTTAGAAAGATGTCCATTTTTAGGAAATTTTCCCTGAAATAGTAGCAGGTTGGAACATCAAAAATATAAAAGATATATGTAGACATAAAACAATGTAAAGTCATCAATCATGAGCACCAGATTTCTCTGTATACTTTGGAGGATTTTAATGATTAGGGTATCAATGACAAATATGTCCCTTATTTTTTTAATTGTAATATGAGTCAAACTATTATCTAACTGTTTGAAACAGAGCAACTTTTTAGTTGATGATAGTGATGCAGGCTATAGGGCTGCATCCACTGCGACAGATGGACCATCTGTCTCCCTTCATCCGTCTATTTCACCATAGAAATCAGTGATAAATGGGACGGATGAAACCGACGGATCGTCCATCCGTCGGCAGTGGATGCACCCCTTACGTCTCACCACTGGGTCAAAAATTGCAGGAAATAGCTGAATTCCATAAGGAACTGACAGACGTCGTATTCCTGCACATGTTTCAAAAAGAAATGGGTGCTAAACACTCTCATTTACAATTTGTTTGCTGAAAAGTTGTGATTTCCTGACAACCAGTCAGAAGCCTCAGTCAGACACCTTCATTTTTGGACAGATAATCGCCAATTGCAACCTCATAGAGGATATTTAAAATTTATTTTCACTTATAACTGTACACCACCTGGGTTCCACCAGCTCCTTATAGAATTCAGCTATTTTTTGCAACTTTATGTCTGGTCAGAAACATAGGTGAGACATAGCCTGCTATTATCATTCCCCAAAGGTTTCCTCTGATCAAAAACAATACTGATGTCCACACAATTGTTTCTCCAAACCAATGGCTCATCTTACCTAAAGAAAGCAGGATTGATCTTGGTACTTTCCATGTAGCTTGATAGACTTGTTCTGAGATCATTGATGGCAGTTTCAAAATCAGTGTCAAGACTACCCATAATCATGTCAACATGACTTAGCTTTTGTAGAACTTCAAAATCCGAAGTCATTTTCATCTCCAGGTGTGTGAAATTAAAGTCGATGAAGTCTGTGTTAAGTAAGGGAATGAGCTCTTGATAACTACTGATGCTCACAGGGTGTCTCAGTAGAGACTCAAATAAAGGTATGTAATATGTAGCAGTTGAGGCGTTAGCTATCACCTCCTTTACCTCATTGTTTAGGCGGCTGTAGAAATTCTTGGTGGTGGTTTCTTGCACCATATTGAGATAAAGGTCTATGGCTGATTGTTTTACCCTCTGAAGACCATCTGCAAACTCTTGACCTCTGGTACGCAACTGTGATAGTAATTGGGTTGTGTTTAAAATGCTCTCTGTAATAACTGTTGATCCAGCAAAAATTGCAAGATCTCTCTTTTTCAATGTGTCATTTTGCATATAGTCTCTTGCCTGTACTGCCAAATCCTGCATATTGTGCCAGAATCCTGATTTTGCCTTTCTTAATAGGTCCTTGAGCCAAGTACGGATATCCTCCAATGCATCATGATAATCTTCCATCTTTGTATTCAGTGAGGTGAAATCAGTGATTTTTTGATTGATCAGATCTAGTGGAGCAGAAACCACCCGGTCATTCAGCAGAAAAATATGATAATTGAACCGACCAAAACTATATTCCAAATTGAAGACAGCTGAAGCCAGATGTGTCTGATTGCATGTCAGATTGTAAACACAATCTTTTGTGATATTGGTTATGTCTCCTATATAACCAATGAGATTACCCAGATGTTCAACTAAGTTTGAAACACGCTTTTCAAGATTTTTATGCACTGGGGTGAAGAGTTCCAAGGCAATGAATTCATGGTCATATAGTCTATTGATGGTTGCTTTATAAGTACCAAGAGGTTCTGCAGTAGCATAAGAATGGTTGAACTTCTCCAAATACTCAAGAGCTCTTGTTATCAGTTCCATCTTATTCTGAAGCTCATTCTGTATGGGAAACCACATAGCTTCTCTGGTTTTTAAATCAGAATTAATTGAATCCAGAGCAATCTCACTGACAAATCGCTTAACAGATCCCCCAAGTGTGTAGTAGCTTGAAGTCACAAAGTTGAATACTCTCTCTGAATACACATTGAAGTAGCGTATGTAGTTATACTCTATCATGTAGCGTACCTCATTTAAAGCCCGACCAGAGTGGAACTCAGCACGACTCTCTATTTCCTCTAATATTTCATGCATATCATGGACAGTCTGATTCAAACTTTTTTCTAAAAGATCATACATTTTGTCAATGCTAGTCACAACTGATTCAAATGCAGATATCAGAAGTTCATCAGAAGATACAATGTATTCGTGTACTCTCTGTGTCACCTCCTTTGCATACAAGTATTTGGCTTGTAAGGCACTTTTGTTTCCTGTCAATATCTTGTTCATGTCAAAGTTGGATGTGCTCCCATATGAGATAAATGATTCCACTGATGTATATTTGCATGGGACAGGGCAGATGCAATAGTTGCTCCAACACTCATCACATTGTTCTGAATCAAAGTATGTCAGAGCATTATTACATTCCTGGTCTTTCATTTTAGAATAAACAAATAAATTTCTTATTCTAGAAATCAATGTGCATGGTTGGTAAATTTTACTAGATCTGCAATTCTGAAATTTGAGTTATGAGATGGCAGATGTACTCTATGTTATGTACAAAGAGCATTATACCTACCCCTAAGACTAGAACCACAGTTGAACAGTTCAAAGAAGGTACATATTTGAGGCTCAGCTGAAATAAAATTTAAACAAATGTTACTGTATCTTCTCATCTACTAAGACGAGTGCAAATATAATTGTATTTCACTTTTAGAACTTGATTCATGCAATAACCCAGCAAATCAATTCATTATCCTACTATTCTATTCAATGCTTGTTCTGAAATATTATTTATTTTTATTGGTACAATTTGCTTTTATGTAGGGCTTTACCATTATCAAACATCACCATACTACATAAACCATCTCAATAGCTCCATATTCCAGACAAATAAAAAATTATTTGTTTAATGAAGTTGGGAGGGAATTCATTGACAAACTCCTTAAGTCTATTATGAATCAAAAACAAACTTAGATTGGCTTTGTCTGGTGGCATGTAGAATTCCCTGCATCCACATTTAGTGACAAGTTGCCGTTGGAAACAGTCAACACTACAGCTGTGTTTGTTGTACTGGTGGTGGTACTCAAGGACCAGGTCCTCCTCACACCTTCCATAGGGCTGCTTTAGGTTTGTCACCTGGAAATCATGATTGCAAGTAAGTAGCAATAGGTCCTATGTGAGGATATCTCACACCAATAAGCGAAAACCAGTGCTTATTGATACTTTATAAAGGACATCTATGTTGCCTAAATCTGCTGCATTAATTTCAGGTTGAAATTGCAAAAAAGAACATTGTTACCCTTTGAGCAAAAAATCTTATTACCTTTTCATGTTTTGATAAGTATACATGCATGTATTATCTTCCTAACATATGGGTCAATCCACTGAAAGTGGGCACTTGTCTATGGTAGAGGGTCATTTTTAAAAACTAAGAATTAGATCATGAAACTTAATTTTATTGATAACCCTATATCTTGGCTTTTAGGAAAGGTTCATTCAAGTCACTAACTCCCAAGCGGTCAGTTTTTATTGCAAATATTCAAAATTATGAAAATGTAATGGGCGTGAGCAAAATGAATTCTTATCTACATCACAGAAATATTTGTCAGATCTACATGATTTTCAGTTAGGATATTTGACAAAAGGTCCCAAAGACACACTATGAAGAAAATAGGAAAAAAAAGATGGATATTGACAATACATAAGGAAATATGTGACCTATCCTTACAAAATGGTACGGAAGTCGCACATACAAAATTTTTAGTTATTGGCATATTCATTTACAGCTCATCAAGAGCTTTCATTTGGTATATAACACTTGCATATTTGAACCAGGTGGTCCTCTAAGGATTTTCCATCGGTAAATTTAGTCAGATAAATTAAAAATCGATTAAACTGAGATAATTGACATTTTAAGCATATAATAATTTATGAATCCTATATAATTCCCATGTAATTCTATATAACCAAGAAAACTATGGCTATGTCTTCTAGGCATTTGGGGCTTAAATTCAGTTTAGTAGCAAGGATTCTGAAAGATATCTACCCATAGGTTAGAAAAATGCTAAAATATCAATTTTAAAAAATCTTATATTTTTGACACTATACCACTTGAGAAGCCTATATCTAGGCTTCTAAATGTGCGACTTCAGTACCACTTTGTTAGGATTGGTCACATATATGAATGTAATGGGCGTGAGCATAATGGGCGTGAGCTAAACAACTTTCCCAAGCTTCAGTGAGCCATTCAGCAATATAACCTCACCCAAAATTAATCTAGGCAATAAAAATAATTTAAAAATACTTATAGGATGCATTTGGAATGCATCAAGCCTGCCAACATGCTTGCAGTGCATTTTACTCACGCCCATTACGCACACCCCCATTACACTCACACCCATTACATGTGTCAGTTAACCCCTCTTTTTGGCATAATCAAGGCATGTAGAGACTCCAGTCTTTTTTTAAAATGACTTATTAACAATAGATCTTCAAGTTAGGCTGGTTGAAAGATAGAAAACTTTGATAGTATTTGTCCTGGATGCAGAAATTTGAATGTAATGGGCGTGAGCAAAATGGACTTGAAAATACTTGAATATGTACCGCCTGCAAGTAGACCCTAAGTTTCTGTACCAGAAAATCCCCTATGATGAGCCTAATCTTGGTGGTAAATAAGAAGATTGAGGGTAGTGTTTTAGTAGGCCTACCAGTGTACTTTTATTTTGCTTATGCCCATTACAGCACCTGTATTTGGTTATAGAAATGAACAGGGGAAAAAGAATGCCTACCAGAGCACCTCCAAACAACATGAAAATGTTAGATAGGACCCCCCACTAAGGAATAGATAAAAGTATATTAGTCTGTTGCTGTTTGGCTTGATGGTATAGACCCTGGGATGAGGTGGAAATTGAATAAAAAGACAATTTTTGACCATTTTTGAATTTTAGGCCACCATATCTCAAAAAATAGCAGGCCGACATAAAACTTGCCCTTCTTTTGAAGCCTAATGTGTTTTCTTTCAAATGAAACCAAAAATAAGAAGAATGGTTACTTACTTTTTATTTTACAGCCCCCTGTATCCAAAAAAGTCCAAAAAAAGACCCAGGTGCCCACTCTCGGTGAATTGACACATATTCAAATAGCAGCTTAGCACTGTCAACAATGAAAGGAAATCAGCTGAATCTCTGCAGCAACTTAAAAAGAAATAGGACCTATGTGATTATACCTTTGTAATCTTGGCAATGACCTGAGCATGTGCACCCGGTGGGACAGGTTTACCAATGTCTTTAACTGGTATGGCCTCCTCCTGGTCATGTAGGTAGACCTGTACACCAGCTCCAGCATTAGGTCCAAGCATGTACTCATACTGCTCGATGTTTAACTCTAACCGTAATGCATGCTGAGTACCTGTTACAATGGTAAAGCAAAATCCATTATGATGTTGGAAATTTGACTTTAGAGTGCACTTAATTCATTCTATTACCATCTACATTGTTCAAGTGCAGACATACATCTAGGAACAAAGCTTCAAATTTGTAACTGGTAACTAGAAAGAACTTGTTGTTTATGGTCTAATATGGAATACATTTAGATGACCTATACTGCCTAGTTTGCCTCTTCTTGTAAGTTGTGGAAAGGAATATATGTTGCACTACCTTTTCTAGAAAAATCACTGGACATTTACCCATACTTCTATTGCTGCAAACCAAACTTTAAAAGGTTGCCATACAGCAGTTTATTACATAAAGGTTATTTTGAGATCTTACCTGCCCTGTTGATATGCCTAACCTTGGCACCTGGTTGTTCCATATTGAAAGTGTGACATACCCCATAGTCTGTTAACAATGTTGTAAAGTCACCTGGCAAACAGGGCTTTTCTTCCCAAGTACATCTGAAATAGCCCTGATGCATCAGTGCCAGAACACAACAAAAACATTGTGCACCAACCCTTATGATAGAGGTTCTTTTGTCCATTCCCATTATGGAGTGATACTCACTTTAACAACATGAGGATTATGAGTTTGGAGGTGCAGACAACTTTTTGCCACCCACTGAAGAGCTGACAATTGCTAGCAAACATGTGATTTAACCTATAGTAATGTGTAGCCTTTTTGGAGGGACTGACACATATCGTACCACTGATCAAGAGGTCAAAGTCCCCCCCCCACCTTTTTTGTTAAACGATGACCACTCTCTTACCCTTAAATCAGTGTTATCTCTATTTTGGTATACTTCCAGAGATTGCATTAATGATGCAATCGTTTGGATGCAATAATTTCAAAGATAAACCCATAGATAAATTCTGATTCGCATCAAATGGTCAAAGTTCTAGAATTCACTCACTGTACTAGGAGGTCAGACAGGTTGTGAGCTGTAGTGGTATAGAGGTCATACAAGGTCATGTTGGCCAGCCTCTGCTCATTGGTGGTATTTAAACCAATTCGACCATTGCTATACAGTGAAGACACCTCCTTGTATAATCCCAGCTCTGCAACTTTGGTGGCTCTTAGAAATAGATGTAGTGACAGAATATGTAAATTGATTAGTGGTATTACAGTATAATAATCAGGTTGATTATATTTCAATGACTTACTAATGATTATCTTTTAAATCTCTAAGATACAGGAGAAACGAGGGCAAAACACAGTGGTCCCCTCTGTAGGAAACCACAAATACATCATTTATTAATAGGATAGAAATGAATACAGAGGTAAGGGTTCCTTTGTTTTGGGCGGAATTGTTTCATACAAATTAAATATTTTCACACATGGTTTACAATATTTGTTAGATGATCATCAACATGAAAACTAAAACCTGATGCCGTGCCATTGAACATGTCAATTTGATATGTAACTTACTACAGGGGGAAATTATGACGATCATAGCAAAGAGTATATTTTAAGAACTAGTGACTGTATAGGGAATTCCTACATCCTCCCTGAACCAAGTATAAATGACAAAATACGCACCTGAAAGCATTCTTGTTACATATGGTCACAGCTGGGAATCTGACAGAATCGTTGTAGTTAATCTTCATACTGACAGACGATTCGTTACTCAGAAACCTTATTGTGCTGTCATATGTCTGAACACCAAACATGATGAATCCAGTAATCAAGATGGCCACCCAGTACACCCTGACAGGGGGAAATATTCAAAATGAACTCAAATATTTCAATGAATTTTATAATGCCATACAAATATAAAATGTATGACCTCTCCCTGGTCATGAAATGAAATGCAGTAAGTGTGCACCAGAGAAATAAGCATTACCTCACATAATGAAATAATACCATTTGTAAATTTATGTGGTTTAAATTGCTTAAATCTCTATGCCAATTACAAGCATACTTAAAAGCAAAGAATAACTCTTGACTTCCAATGGGGCCTGCATAGATGTAGTCATACTTGAGGCTAGCCAAATAAGCCACAGGTCATATTTCGTGCAGCTAAGCCAATTGATCAGCAGCCACTGGCTGCTAGAGAATAAGAGCTAATTTGCTCTAGGCATAGTTTTTATAACATATAGGTAGGTAAAAGGACAAAACGCGCTATTCCATTGGGCAGAGCATCAAATCTTGTTATTCTTGGTGAAAGGTTTATAGGTTGCAATTTGATTGGCACAGGATTTGGAAATATCAAGATGTCAATATCATATGCCCAGTATTTTCAATGTTTGGACTCGTGCTTATTAAGTTGGTTGATCTACTTGGTGGTAATGGATGGCTGGAGGAGACCTCTGTTCCCGGTTAGGCATATATATGTTTACCCAAAGACTACACTATTGGTTTTACATAGGGAGGTATTGGCTCTCTTCTACCAATGGGTTCTATGTTGATACCATAGATTAACATGGTTAATGTATCATGGATCTTTGCAAAAAATAATATACAACAAAGAGATCTAACAAAGCAAAGCATTCCCTTGGAGGGACCCATTGCTGAATGAATTAGACCAAATCCCTAATTCAGACATTTAAGGTGGGTAAGTCCCTTGCTAAGTGGGCCCACTGCGCTGGTTTCTGGTTCATTCACAAACCACCAGGTATTCCCTGCGGGAGGCCATTTTCATAACAGGCTATGACTGCCCACTTTCAAGTCATAGTGGGAAGCCTTAACTTAGTGACAACGCAGCCCAATAGTAATGGACAGCCCTACCAAAAGCTATGTGATTTCTACATAAGGCCTGATTGTACAGAGCAGACATAGGGGCTTACCTACGATCACTGGCACTAACTTTTAGGTTGTGAAGTCGTAGTGGCAGTAAGCAGTCATAGTGCCTTCAGAAATGGCCTCCTGGTGTGAGTAGCCCCAGAATGGTATATGCCACCAGCAAAACCTGGTCTAGGGCCAGCCTTGAACACTCAACCTTCGCATCAGAAGTCAAACAAGTTACCACTAGACCACCCAGTCCTGTGTAGGACTGTAGTGTTAAAGGCTCCACATAGAGACCACTCAACACTATATATTTAATGTTTTATTTGAAATGCCAAACACTTTTAAAATATGCCTGGGACCATATGTTCAAAATACCCCTCTTGTACCAGTAACATTATAAGCTAAATGCTGAATGATTTATAGAGATGTGTAGTTACTCTAATACATGTTTCTTTAAACATTTGTGCCAACACCATGCAATCCTATGACAAGGTCACTCAAACTTCAAGATGAAATATCTTTGAAAGTAACCTGGAACCCCCCTCTTTTCTTTTCATCAGTCAAATGGGCACTTAATGAAGGACGCATTGTAAAAGATTTGTAAGAATTTAGTTACTTTTGGCCCATAGGAGTTACCCACCTTAAGTAATTTAATTTCCAATTTAAAAAAATTCAGTAATCTCATCTAAAGTAAATTTCCGTATTTTTGTATTTTGTTTATATATCATAGACTTCTGTACTATATCTAGAGGGGCATTTAAACTAAACAGTCAAACCAAGGGCTTGCCCTGCTGGCACATTATATTGCATCTTTTCATATTAACCCCGCATTCAGCTTACATGTAATTTAAAATGAGGATTTGTGTTTCCTTGCAGCCTTTTGAGCACATGCATAAAGTTTCACCTACCTCCTAACTTGGTACTGTGTTGGTTCAACTATCTGCCTGAGGGTGTATACACCCGTGTTCTCACAGTAGTCTATGAGTGTGTCCTTGAAGGAGGTCTCCTTCTTATCTCCCTTATCAGTGACTGCCATTCTAATTACTGTGCAGCCTATCACAGCTAATGTCTAACTGCAAAATAGCAAGGTGATTCAAAATAAGAACATGTATAAATAACACAGTTTATTAATGCTTTAAACTGACTATAGAGAGTGTCAACTCACGACAGAGCTCTAAAAGAGTGGTCACCCATGAACAACAGAGGGGTAGATTTTGCATGCACACGCTTATAATATATATTGCATCGGAGTATCCATTCTCCTTGCTTACCTCTTCAACACCAGATGAAAACAGTAACATTCAGAACAAAGAAAACATGTGGTACAGATAATGCAAACGCTCATGTGCCACAAGGGGAGCCCTGGCTTTAGGTTTAGGCAACATTTTCTAGCTGAAACCCAGAGCTACACTAAGCATAACTCCTTGAGCTAATGCTTGGATGTATGAATATATATATATATTCTTTACCTAAGCACCCTTTGAAGCAGCGTCCTTGGCCGAAGGAATGGAAGGTTGGGAATTAGTAACCATCGGTAAGTAGACTCCCGGCCTAGATACATAATGGAAACGAAGGAACATAAAGTATTATGGCATCATGTAAGAGTATAACATTAAGTACATGTATCACTATTACCACATATTTACAATTAACTCACATGCATACAAATATATACCATCTGGGATGCTTACCCACTCTATCCAGTCACTCCAACTGTGACTGCAGAGAGCCACTCGAAACATGTAACCCCTTCTTAAAAATGAACAGGTTATGAGAAGGGTTGTTCTCAGATGTATACATGGCAATCTTAGAGCCTTAGGACGTTTTCTGAGATAAGTCTGGATTAACCCACTAAAGGTTGCATGGGCCTAATAAATTAAATGAACCCCCAATATGTCTGTGGTGGTATTGTCCAAGCTCCACTTGCAGCACACGGGCATCTGTATTACCTGCGGCACAGGTTTTCCTTTGTTCTGTTATTGTTTCAGGCTTCCCTAACCCACTTAAAAGGGTCTGTGATCTCCTCTTTCCTATCCTCTTAGATGTGTGTGGTGCATATATGCATGGGCACCGACTTATACTTCTGTTAAATTGTGTAATGTAGTTCTCGCCATGAATATGACCTTATCTGTCGAAATGGATTTAAACATCTATTATTTACTCACCCACTCTCTATTATCGTTTCCTTCATAATAGGGCATATGTGTATATATTCTCTGCTTGTCTCCTCCACTCTAAAAGTAATCAATAAAAGACAGAACAAGGGTAAAGGTGCCGCTAGTGAGGCCCTGGCGTATCCCCACAGGAGCACAAAAAATCATGATGCCTCCCAGCGTTGATACATTCTCTGAGGGTCAGCATGATGCACCAATGCAGCACAGGTGAGGATGTATTGGTGCATCATGACAGCGAAAGGACATGAGCCCAGGTGCATTATGCAGCCTTTAAAGATTTGAAGAAGTGAGCCTGGACTTGGCATTTAACCTGTAAATCCGCTGTGAGTCAACATTGAGATTTCTTACTACTGAATAGCCTAATCATTCCACCGAAACCTCTAAACCAAGTAAAACTCAATTTGGAATAGTCTATACAACACAGGTTCTGATCATGGTTGAGCCTTAAAAAAAACACCTGAATAATTATGTCTTTCCTGCAGGGGATGGAACCAGAGATCTAAACTAATCTTCATTCATTTCCTAAAAATATAATCAAGCAATAGATCCATAAAGCAAAGCACGCCAAGCTTCCTGTCCTATGTCGAGGCCATTTTTGTCTTGGAATAGAATGACTTTTGTGTCCTATTCACCCACTGATTCTCTGCAGATTTGGTTGAATGCGCTCCTTTATCCATGCCACCTAAGAGCTTATTACATCAACTCAGAGCCCGCAAGGGGTTACCTGCCCTTGGTTGGGTTCCTTTAATCCTCACAAAAGCCATCAGAAGGAATAATGCCAGCCCTACCTCCCTAAATATACGTTGATCTTTGCCAATTAAGAACTACAAAATGCAGCTTATTCGAAAAAGCAAAACATGGTCACTCATGTGATGTGTGTAAATGAATAAACTTACTCTAATACACGAGAAACTACAAGGCTTCTACATCTATGCTTAAAAATACATGCAAGTGTAATTATGACTATTCAAAAATACATAGCAAAGTATTCTGAAGACGTTGGTATTAAGTAGAAGGTATACCATATGTATCAATGCAACTTACCTCCCCGGCTGTCCTGTTAAGAATGAGTGCTTTTCTAATAGGTATACCTCTCTAGAGCTAGGGTAGGCCACCCGGGAACCCAACCAGTGTGTGGTGTTATAGGTAATGTTGTAGGCTAGATTTGTTATGGCAGGCATTTAACTATTGAATCCTAATTGTTAACACAAGTAAGAAGCTTTTGAAGCTGGTAAATATGACATTGTGATGATAACCTATATTTAAATATCTTAGTCAGAATTATGCAGCAAACCTACACATGTGTAGTGGTCAGCGGAAAATGTCATGGAGAAACCGGGACTCGAACCCGGGACCCTCCAACTTCGAAGCGGAAGCTCTACCCCTGAGCTACTTCCCCTGGCCTGACATTCTCTACCTTCCAACTACACCTGGATCGGTATGATACACACACTAGGGGGCAGTGATTACCTGGTACCGAGCTCTCTAGAGATCCCCCTCGCAAGGTGGGACCACTCGGTATCTCCTCCAAGTACGGGGAATTACTGCCCCTACACTCCTCCCCATCAGCTTCAACCACCATCCACTAGCACCCGGCATTCCCCCTCAATCAAGTTACCTGAGAGTTGAGGCTTTATCAAGCAGTGTTGGGGCACTCCTGACTTCCCAGTGGGTGTACTGGTACAAGTACCGGATTGGTCGAAGCGTCATCTGTATCATATTGGCCCAGTTCCCGAGTCCTCAATCCATGATTGCGTTAAGATACGGGGTTCCCGTACCTTCAATCCGTGATTGCGTTAGGATGCTCGGTTTCTCCACCAATGTAGTGGTCAGCGGAAAATGTCATGGAGAACCCGGGACCCTCCAACTTCGAAGCGGAAGCTCTACCCCTGAGCTACTTCCCCTGGCCTGACATTCTCTACCTTCCAACTACACCTGGATCGGTATGATACACACACTAGGGGGCAGTGATTACCTGGTACCGAGCTCTCTAGAGATCCCCCTCGCAAGGTGGGACCACTCAGTATCTCCTCCAAGTACGGGGAATTACTGCCCCTACACATGCTTCCCATGGTAGCTCTTTTAGCACTGTGGCTCTGAGGCAAACCAATATAATCATACCACTCGATCCCCACTGATTACAAGACCTATGCCTATTTGAGATACTGTTGGGAGTACTTGATTAATATCATATTCATCTAGACCTCTGTTCCTATAATACACTTTTTGAGACCAAAACACGTTCACTATTTAGGCTAGGTCAGTAATAAATGTGAAGGCCCTGCATGAAGCAGCAATGTAGTGTTGGTGAATATTACAGACTCGCCAGCACTGTTTTCATGTATCATGATTATGAAGATATATTATATACAACAACCTGGAGGCAACCTTTCAAGGGTTAAAACACTGCAAAGTATTGTTTGCCAGCAGTCAATAGGCACACTATGGGATATTATTTACACCTTGGGTTAGAGTTATAACTAGGGGCTCCAGTTGTGTCAACATCAGGTCATTTTCAGTCATATTTTGATATATAAAACAAACTTCTTATATATATATATATATATATATATATATATATATATATATATATATATATATATATCGACGTCTCAGAGCAACAAGGTTGTAACTGACATGATTTTGGCAAAATTGATTTTTCCTCTGGTTTAACCATTTACGCGCCGCTGATTGATCTATGCATCATGCCCATTTGTCGGCATTTGAATGCAGCTCTGGCTGGTGCATCATGACATCCACTGCGCATGATGAACTAATGAATCAGCGGCCCTTAAAGGGTTACTATCATAGACACTTATCTACCAACTATGAACGTATTGGAGCTCTGTCTATGACCCTATCCTGGCCCCAGTGTAACAACCCAGGTAGCAAGGATACATTGGGCCAATGTCGGCTTATATTGGTCCAAGCATGGCCCAATGCTCCATTGTTGATTGGGAAGGATGTGGTAACTGTGTTCTATGGTAAATGTAACACTTCTTTTGCCTCTCCTGCAAAACTTGAAAAAAGGCAGATACAACCTTGTTGCACTAAGGCGTTTAAATATACTTCGACGGGGTATTGGGGTAATTAATTATGGCTGTCCCTCCTATATTTTTATTTCTATACCCATTTCCTTTGCCAAACGTGAAGGATCTAACATGTTTACAGTAGCACATATATCACGTGTTAGCATGCAGTACAGAAAATTAAGAACTCAAAGTGTGCACTGACATTTACACAAAAAAATAGAAAAGAAACTTTTCACCATAAAAATAAATGGCCACCACCTAGTGTAAATATGACATAGCAGTGTGCTTACCCAGTTCTATGACAGTCATCCTGAGTGCCTACAGTGTATTATCGTGGTAAATCTCGGATTGATGTCATGCACTGAGGGAAATATAGGCTATAATCTATTATACGGGCAATGAGGCACTCATGTCAGACCTGCAATAGTCAGAATTATCTCTGATTTCATTCGATAAGCATGATATAGTCCTGGATGATTATAAAAGGTTGAATAAGAAATAGTACTGATAATTGGTAAATGAAGGACACACTATGACAAATAAAAAAAATAATGTTCAGCCCTTGAAGACCACAGTGTATACGGAAACATGTTTAAGTTGAGTTTTAAGTTTTGACAGGTTTTTATTGCCCATATACAATTAAATATACAATTGAAGTGATCGATGTTCTGTATTTGCTATTATACCATGGTTATGGCTGATTTGCATATTTCAGCGTTCAAGTTTAATGATAAAAGTCATTCAATTAACTATGGCAAGAATTAACAATAGTTGACACTAAACCGAAACATATCATGAAAGTGAGTTGACTCGTATCCTTTACCATAGCGGACAGCGGGCTGCACGTCTCCGCCTTAGTGTCAACTTGATACAATGAACTCGTGCATCAATAAAGCATATATATCCTCTAAATATATCACATAAATAATAGACTTGCATGTTTCTGTCTTACAAAGTTCAAGACATGTGTAGGGGAGGGGTTTTCCCCATGCCTAGTTTATCAACCTGCAATAACCGAAGCTCAGGATATTTTCCACCGATATTTTCCACACACATTATTTCTTTTATCCGAGAGTCTAAGACAATGCTATCAGCTACAGATTATCCAAATACGTTAATCTCAAACTCACTATAATAACGATTATAAGCCCAATAATGCAATTAGGAACATACATTCTGTAGCTAGCCTTTACCATGTAACACAACTAATGGCTAACAATAAAAAAGAAAGACATGTTCTAAACATTACAGATAATTTTCAAACTGTTGTGTATGATTCACATGATCTACACCTGTTTTATTGGGCTTGGTAAATACATCCTGACAGAAACTTTAATTACAAAGAGACTCAAATCCAAAACTACCTTCAGATTTAATAAGAGCCAGACCAGGTGGGTATTTTCAAAATGTTATCACTATCATATGCTTTCGGGATACTGCTTTTTGTTGTTGTATGGCCAAAGGTCTTTGGTATCATGACTTGGGCCATCCACATATGGATAGAGGTCAGTATGTATGGAGTTAAAGGAAGGGGTTTACTAATTGCATCATTTCCCGCAGGGGCGTAGGAAGAGGGGGGGGACGGGGGCCTGCCCCCCAGTAGTAGGGAGTGCTGAGTATGCCCCCCCCCCCCTAAATGTGCCAAGAATTCATGATAATTTGAACAACAAGCTAACATTTTGCATCTCCAATTAAAGTTGTATGGTAATGGGTAGGGAAAAATGGGGCCTGACGCTCAAATCAGTTTTGATGTTCACCACAAGTCACTTTCAAATTCTATATGGATATGCATGGGGTCAGCATACTTGAGCTGACTATTCAAGGTGGTCGTATCGTGGCGGGGCCTCCACAAGGCCCCCAATGAAGATTTGCTTCCTATGGCTCTGTCCCGGTGTTATAAACTATCTGGCATAGATGTCTCCTCTCCCCTATACTTAAGTTGGGCTGGAGATGCATATTCATAGTTGGGAGGTTCCATATGTGTCATAGCAGTGTTCTTGATTTTATAGGGAGCCACATTTTCCATACCCGAATCTGAAACAAGAAAAACAGTGTACCTGTAAGTATTGATTGACTGATTGTTACATAATCATATTGTCCAAACGTCCAATGAAACGCCGGAAGCTTTTCAAATAACGTCAACCAGCCATACACAAGTGTAATGTGACCAACAGGCAAGTATAATAACACCGTCATATCCAGTATTCTAGACTTCTAGGCTAAAAAAGTGGTAAATAAACTCTCAAGTACCGGGGAAAAGGAGGTGGTGCGCGCCCCTGCGCCCCTCCCGCTCTGCTACTGCAGCAATAATTACGTTTCAGGAGAAGTAGCTTAGCAACTATTATAACAACATTCACGATAAGTAAGATTATAAGTAATATATTACGACTGTTACCCAAGATAAGCATTTGATGTAGCATTTAATGTAAGATTTTGCCATTGAAGGCACTTAAAAATTAATTTTCTAATTACTTTATATAATCCTAACAAATTTGTGAAGGGACATCCCCTCAGCTCAGAAAACCAAAAAAATACTGCTTGTTTTGTGTCATGTAACGTCCGGTACCAAAATGATGAAATATGGAGGTGATTAAAGTTGCTGTCAGTAATATAGAATGTCTCATTATGCATAGCAAACACATGCAAAAGCATGGCCAATATGTCTATTATTGACTTCAATTACAAAATGGAACAAAATTTAAGTTATGCATGCACAGTAGACTGCCTCTTACAAGATGATAAATTTACTGGATGTTACGTAACGTCCGGTTCTTAATCAGAATTATTTCACATAAGCTGCTCTCACATGGAGACAAATACTAATAGACACACAATTCTTTTTCACCAAAGTAGGGGATAATAGGTCCCTTTATATAGGTAATAACAAAAATGTTGAAGCTTTATTTCTCCATGTAATATAACTGATTTAGATTTAGGTGCACGTTACAAATTACAGATTTCCATTTTCAAAGACACATGATGAAAGATTCTCATTCAGTAACATGTCCAAACCTCATGGAAATGATACCTATGATCATATACAATATAAAAAATAACTTTGGGATACTCCAGATGTTCTTTATTCAATACAGGACACTTGTAAAAAATACAAAAAGTCAAAAAAAAACAAATTTGGCCATTTTCTTTCACTTTGGTAGGCTACAAGTCTGAGAGCTTTTGATGCATGACCACAAATTAATATTTTTCCAATAGCCCTAAGTGCCCTCTATCAAATGAGTCTATGTAAGACAAGATTGCTTCACAACTTCTTTCTCCAGAGCCATAAGAGTCCAAAATGACCCAAAAACACAAGATCTACTGCTTTCTGGCGACCTGATCCATATAGACATGCCATCTGGAGAAATGCCTTCCGGTGCACTCTTGTGAAAATGCATGATCATTAGCGCTAATATCAAAATTAAATGTTAAGTCATAGCAAAGAATGTAGCAGTGTTTATTTCTGTTCATTGTACAGTGTACAAGAATGCTGTGTACATGAGACGAATTAAACAAGAAAAGTGTGGCAAGGACCACGTATAGGAGTTGCCACTCATCACTAGCCACTGCGGGTGACGTCACTGAGACAGCATGACGTCACCAATGACGTCATAGGTGACGTCATAGGGAGAAAACAGAAAACATTATGGAGTAGTATCAGAGTTGAACACTTGTACGACAAGCCATTTTATAGAAACAAATTAGGATTAGAAATAAGTGTGCCAACCAAGTATGGGCTGAAGGGGCCTTCAAAGAGAATCATGGTAGGTTTCAACACTTGTTTTGAACACATAGATCTAGTCCTTTATCTCCCGACATTCACGACCATCGGAATGCCTTAAAATGTTCAATATGCTTATTTGGGAACATTAATGGCATGAATTAATGCAAAAAGAATATCAACAAGAGACCATCCTTAATGGGGTTATAAAGAATTAGCCTAAATACCTTTCTTATTTCATAAATTTTGAGCTGAATCTATCATATCTTACATCTGAGTGTTTATCATTTAGAAATGTGGAATTATTTGGTTCTTCCTTGTGAGTGACATATGAATAAATTTGAGGCTGACCGTAGTTTGATCCTATGGCAGACTTCTTCGTGAGTTTCTTCTTAAGGAGGATTGCCCCATAACAGAGGATGTCGAGTATTTCAAACAAGGTAATGAGGCTGGCTCCCACAAACAGTCCTGCTGAACCACCAATATCTCCTGTATTAAGAGGAAAATAGGTCAGTTATGTGTATTTTGTCGATATGTCTGCCAGGTTCTTTACAATTTTATCGGATTTAGGAGTTAGTTTCAGCAGGAGGTGAATTTATTACACCAGAGCTCTACTCTGCCCCCACCTCCCAGCGATGGGAGTTTTGACCAATCTTGTGGATTTTCTAGCTACATGCCTCAAATATCTAGGGTCGGTAGGTCGGATTTACTTTTTCCTTTTTTTTCCTTTTTTCTTTTGTTTTTGATTTTGTATAGAAAAGTAAGGGTAGATATGCCTTAGTCGTCGATCTTATGGTAAAACTATGAAAACCTCAAAAAAGGTGAAAAAAGGTTATGCATAGACCCATAGAAATATTGCTGAAGAATTCTCACCAAAATTCTCGAAAATGAAAAAAATAGTTAGGGTTGGCCCTGTTTTGCTAGGGTCATTTGGGTAACTGGAACCACAGCTTTTTTTTGGGGACTAGTCCACTATCGACTGCTGCAACCAGGGGTGGTGATAGCTACGTAAGAAATTCCACTGTTGTGTTTGTTGGTGCTGTGTGCTCCCACTACCACTTCGTAAATGATCAGTGCAATGATTAGTCTCAATATTGACTTACCTTGTAAGTCACAGTCTACCATCACTTACAGGGATAGGCATGGTTTTTGCAATCATGGCCTAGGGGGTAGTGGTAGGCCATATTGAATTTACTTCCAGGAGGTTAATTCAAAACATCCTACTATCAGTCAATGGTAAGAAATTATTGTCAAATTGATGGTAAGTTGTGACTGGCATGCATTGGCACAGGCAGCTCTATGCATTTTAGTGGTGGTAGACTGAGCCCTGCAAACACTATGACAAGTAGATCTCGCTATGCACAGTGAAAAGAGGGTCAGAGTAAATCAATAGCTGTGGAACGACTCCTTTTCACAAAAGGGCATGAACAATTATTCCACTTTATCCTATGAGCTATTTATAGTGTGTACTGGCTCCCCCTCAGGAAGGGAGACTGGATCACTTGATAGGGCATGTAATGCATGAGTGGCTTTTGAGTAGAAGAGTGGTAATACATACAGCTAGTGCTGTGGCAAATTGATTACCTTTGCTCCCACAACCCTATAGTGAATAATCAACAGGACTTACTGTGCCTGACTGGGTTACCAACAGTAAAATAGATAGGGTAACATGACTAGGTCTTACAAAATCAACAGGATTTATCAACAGTACCATCGCTGGAGGACTGATGGGAGAAGGTTTCGAATTAACCTCCTGGTGTTATCAAGTTCAGTGTACAGGCATGATTACGATGGTGTTGGAAGGTTTTTGTCAGTATGGAGATCAACTACAACAACTTAGTTGTCAGCATTTGTAACCAGGATGCTTTTAGGTGAGGTTTCAAAACAAATGGTCTATGTTGCTTATGTAGATTTCTATCAATGCTCATCACAACAGTTGAGTATAGCATGGGCTATAATGTATTATTTTCAACATCTCTACTAACTATATTTTGTAGGGCTACTGGGAGATTCTAGACAGGGTTAGAACAAATCCGGCTGCGGGAAATAAAGGCTTTGGGACACAGGCTGAAACGACATAGAATACTAGGCTGCTTATTGAAAATGTTGGGTGTAATGGCAAAGGCAAGACACTCTGGTCTGGGTCAATTTGTATCACAGTAGGTGGCCCTACTGTCTATGCATGAACCTATGGATGGTACTGCAAAGATATAGTACTAGGTGGCACAACTGTCTATGGGGGAGAGCATAGACAATAGGGCCACCTACTAGTACTGTGATACGAATTGACCCAGACCAGAGTGTCTTGCCATATATAAATATATGATATACATAACCATAGCAGCCTAGAATTCTGTGGATTTTTTTTTCAGCCTGTGGCTTTGGTGTAAGGCCTGCTTCACCTCATCCTGGACTCACCCATTAAGTTATTTATATCATAGGCAATCTGTTGGGTAATGTCTGTGTAACTAAGCTCACTGAGGAAAACATCCATTCTTAAGAAGTTCTCTCTGAAATAGAAATGAAAATGAAATGGAATCATATGTCATTATTAAACTGTAAATGAAAATGCTAGTCTTATAGGCAGACAGACATACCACCACAATTGAACCCACTAGAATCATTCATCAATACCAAATAAATTTGTGCTCTGGATGTGCTGGAACAGGAACACAGAGGGAGGCAGGGCGCCCTGGAAGGCATTTCTCGACTAGACCCCATTTAAATTGTAGTGAGATAACCCACTCTGAGGCCATTACAGTCACACATCTAGTTAGTCACAAATAATTGCACTGTTACGACTGTCCTACCAAACCCTATATGATTACTCTAATTTATTGTACAGAGCAGTTGTAGGGCATTACCTACGATCACCCTCTCTAGTTTTACAGGTTTCAAATCATAGTGGCTGTTCAGTCGTACCACCTTGGGAAATGCATTACAGGGGTCACCTGCTAATGACAATTTCCACTGTACGCCTCTATAGATTTATAACATTTAAAGATAGGGTACGAAGAATGTCAAGGTTAAAAAGATACTGGATACTGGATACCATACCTACTGATATTTATAATTGTCTGAAAAATAGTGATTGCTGTGCCATGAGTAATATATTATTGTGGGGATCCTTCCTTCCGAGAGTCCACCTCAGGTGGTGTTGCATTTATATAAGACTCTATGAGGAATTTTGATAGTGACTAAAGTGTTAAATCCACCAGGATGCATGGCTCATGCATCAGCGATGCGTCTATTTTGGGGGCAATCGCGTGCATCTCAGCCGTGTGTCTGGTCATGCGTCTTCAGAAATAACTCAGCTTCATGCGTCTGCATCTACAGACACAGATGCATGAGTTGCTTCCACTGGCTGTGAGTGTGCGTCTGTAGCAGATGCGTGGAAGATGCACGCCTGCAACTACTTCCACTATGCATGCGTCTGTCTGTGTATGTGGTCACGTGACCTTTATTTGGGTCTTTCTTTGAGAGGAAAGTTGGTGGTGTTTTGAAATCTTTGCTAGTGAAACATCATGTCACGCAAAAGAAAACAGGCTGAGATGCAGGAACAGGTGCAGTCTATAGAAGAGGAACGTCTGCAAAATCTGAGGAACCTGGCATGTTATCATGGATGAGGACTTGGATGACGACTACATCTTGCACAACCACAAGGTGCAGAGGTCGCACACATATTGGATGCACCCATATCTGCATTCAAGGAAGGAGGAAAGGATGCAAAGATCCCTTGCCAGGCTGGAAGAGGATTTCCTGAGGGTGAGAATTATCTATGCTGTTTCACCAGTACATTTATTGTCATCCTCATGTCACAGGTCAATGTCGACATAAGGACTAGTCTCATGCCTCTGTTATTTTTTTCCCCATAAAATTAAAACGTATCAATAAAAAGAATGGGCCATGTCCTCAAATACAACTTCAGATGCACACTCATGAACCCCTTTGTAAAAAGTTTCATCTCTTTAAAAACCATAAACCTAAAAATTAACATATTTTTTGCTTTATTTCCAGCTCGGTTGCATTTCTGAGTTCAAGAAGACTACACGCATGTCACCAGAGGTGTACAAGGACCTGCTAGAGATGGTGCGACCCTACATCACATTACTAGGACACATAGCCAAAGGGTACCACGACAAGTGGAACATGCCACACATTCTGGGTTCATTGGATGGGAAGCACATCCGGATTAAGAAGCCGAAGAACTCTGGTTCCAACTTTTACAATTACAAAGGATATTACAGCATAATTCTGTTCGCCTTAGTTGATACAGACTATAAGTTCACATATGTGGATGTGGGAGCAGAAGGTAAAGCACCAGATAGCACTATCTGGAAGTACTCCAGTTTTGCTCAGGATATCGATGCCCCAGGTAACCCCCTTAACATGCCAGAACCCTCTACATTTCCAGGCTTCACTGGGAATTTGCCCTATCATTTTCTTGCTGATGACACATTCAAGATGAGTGAGAGACTAATGAAGCCATATCCCTCCACCAAACTCACCCCACAGCAGAGGATATTCAACTACCACCTCAGCAGGTCTAGACGGTGTGTGGAGAATGCCTTTGGGATCCTGGCCACTCGCTTCAGGATTTTCCGCTGAGAAATAAAAATTGCTCCAGAAAATGTGGATATTATAGTACTGGCAAGTGTGGCTCTACATAATTACCTTAGAACGGTGGCCCCAGGAGCATACCTTCTGAAGGAAGCTTGCGACTGGGAGGGAAAAGACTACAAACAGCATAAAGGTCTGTGGCGTGCAGAGAAGGTCCTCCCAGGCGGAAAGCCTACTTCTGTACGGAACCGATTAGACAGGGTCAAGATAATGAGGAACCATCTCGTGGGATGGTGTCTGACCAAGGAGGGAGAACTTCCCAAACAGTGGGATGTTGTGATGCAACATGACTTCTACTTTGAGCGCTAAGTTTGGACCCCGGAGTCGGTGAACTTTACTGTGTGGGCAGTAATGACAATGTCAGAAACATTTCCTTTTGTGGTTTTTGAGTCAAACTTATGTATGCTTATCATTTAGGCCTAGATAGAAATAAAGAAATTGTATGATTAACAAAAATTACATGAACCTTTATTAAAGATATAAACACAAGTTCTTGAAATGGAATGTACCGGCGCTTAAGGCACTTGTCTGCTACATGTGTAGGCTTCTCCCTTCAGCAAGGCAGGATATATTTAACTCTAGTCCTGCATAGTGAACAAGCATGATCATGATATATATGTGTATGCATAGAATAAATTATTTATGTATTACTTCAGTACCTGTATGTGTTTAAATGCAGAGTCATGAGGGAAAGTCTTTTAAAAGAGGGCACCTGTATTCGGGAAGCCCTATATGTCATACATGTACACTCTTAGTTTGTAGATGCTGATTGTACTGTCATTTAGTATGTAGACACTTACCTTTATAAGTTTAGTCCAAGAGCGTCAAGAGAACAAAAAAAACAAACTCGTGAGTTTGAATCATGCATGATTCATCTAAGTAACAGAAGACATGAACATGTAATTTTCCATATTAAGCACCGTGCAAGGTTTTCTTGCAGAAATATAAAAATAAACACAAAGTTCTTTTCCTTTTTTATACGAAATGTTCAAACAAATTTGTCTTGTCTTGTGTTATTTGACACCTTCTGTCTTTTCTGCATAATTGTCATGAACGACAAACATGAATCAAGTTTACTTAGAAGGCCATTCACAGTTAAATGCGTCATACGCTGTGTTAGTGACATGATGCATGAACTTCATTTGGAGTTTCGGTGACATCTGCTCTACCTGTATGACCAAACAGTCGGCCCACAGTTGGGCATCTGAAACAGGGTCTGAGGTAAGAGGCTGAGTAGTGGGTTTGGGTTTAGACAAAACAGCTACCATTTTTTCAAGGTTTTCTGATTTTTTTTCCATCATCTTCAACACTGGGTCATTCTTGGCCTTCTCTTCTTTCTTTTTGTCCAGCTCAGCCTCACGGGCCCTACGATGCTCAGGTCCTTGCTTGGTGTACCAGTTTGCAGAGGGGTTTTCCACACCATAGTCAGTAGACCAGTCCTCCATGGAAGACTCACCCCCATGCATGGAGGTCTCCTTTCCTGTGTATGGTTGGTAGAGAGAAGCTCCCTTGGAGGAACCATCCTCAGAATAATGCAGGCCAGATTTAACTTCTGCTTTGCTGAACAGCCTTTTGTACCTATCCAAGGCTGTTTCCTGGTCCTTACCTTTGCTTGAGGTCTGATGCGGCCCTTTGCCTGCACCTTTTTCGGTGTCTTTGGAGGTAGAAGCTGCAGGTGCTGTGTCCTTGCAGCTGGATGACTGTCCCGACTTAGCAGGCTGACTCTGTTTCTTCTGTGGATTGCGTGGTGGACTCAGAGGCTTAGATCGGTCTGCTGCAGCCTGCGTCCCAAGGTGTTGGTTTCTGCTATAATGTTTTTTTAGTAGACTGGAACACAGGACTACCCTCACCCTCATCCTTACCCTCAGCCTCACCGTCTCCTTCACCATCGTCCTCATCTTGATCCAACTCTTGAGCTAGTTGTTCTTGTTCCTGCTTCACCTTCCGGTGCTTAGCTTGGAATGGTATCTGAGACAACCCCTCCAAGTTCTCATCAGTCTGAAATAAAAAAAGGAAATATGCACTTTTATTGTTTACCATGACATCTCGTCCCATCCTGAGCTTCAACAGAAAAAAGCCTCAATAATTAGAAATCATGACTAACAACAAGGGACCTCTTTATTTTTACCTAAAATGCAGATTTCATTTTTGTTTTACTGTTATATATATAAGAACTTGATTGAATTTTTTTTGGGGGAAAATAGACTTACACAGATGGGCACGAACATTAAAGACTCATCTAAAAGTTATAAACAAATGCACACTCTTACCTCTAAATCGATAGGCTGGGAAGCTGTTCCCTTTGACTTAAGGGTAGATGTGAAGGTGGCCTTCCCGGGGCTGCGTCCAGAGTATGTGTTGAAGGTTTCGTTCTGGTTCAAGTAAGTTCTTAAGAACCCGACCAACCTGCATATCTCCTTCTGTCTAGGGGTTTTACCAACAGCAGCTGAACCACTTTTAGCAGTTTTCAGTATCTTGGAGTACATGTTTCGGAGACTCCTCATCCTGATTTCGATTTTCTTTGCTGGAAAAGGAACAGGCAATTTTTTGCAGCAAGATGTTTGTTTAAAATGAAGAAATATTTTAATTTTTTATTATTTCAAAGACTTTAGTTATGAAACTGTCAACCAAATACATAAGGTTAGGTTTTGTATTGAATTGCCTATGTTAAGTATTGAATTAAAAGCAAAAATAAAATAATTATTCATGCGGAACCTTGAGAATAACTGACGTTTTAGCATATATCAAATCCTTCACAGCCGGCACCCGGTAGCCATTAGCCCTCATATCATAGAGAGCTCTCTCCTGTTGCCAGAGCCTGCATAGAGTCTTCTCACGGGTAGGTTCTTCTGTCCACCATGTTTCCATATCTTTATCTTCAAATCGCAAGTCAAATTTGGATGGAGTCATTTTCAACAGAGTCGATTGGAGGTTGGCAAGATCCTCTGTGTCTTGGTCTACCTCTTCACTGTATTAGTCTACTTCCTGTTGGTCCTTGTCTAGAAGTGGATATTTGTGAAATCACCATGACCTTTGAAGAGAAAGAATCAAAAAGAAATTTAATGAAACACACTTGTTTACAAAATAAATTATTTACAGGAACATGACTTTAAAGCTCGAACATACAAATAAACTGACTTTACACAGGTTCTTTAATATGTAGGTATTTGGTACATTTTGTTGGTGTAAGGGGAAGTAAAGGTGAAATGACAATATTTAATTTTTTATAAGGGAGCTTTGCATCACCTTGTCTTAAAAGCCAACAGAAATAAATACGAGGTAGGTTGGGAGAGAAAACAATTCTATTTTGCATGATGTCTTTTATGGATGGCTACTGACATAAAAATTAGGGTCCAGACTCAAACTTATAACTCACCTTCCATTGTACCTTGAGATTGGTTCAAGACGTCTTCGATTTCTTCCTTGGTTGGATTGTTGTCGCTGTCGACATCGAGCTCATCCTCCTTGGACTTACCTGCCCTCTGGAGGGAATGTTTTGATTTAGGCATCTAAGGCAGAAGGGATTGCGACTGAGTATCAAACTCGCCCTCTCCTGACTCTTCTGACAGTCATTCAAACTGCAGGGATTTACTAGACTTATGACATTTAGTTTCTTTTCCGTGTACAAGAATGTCTTCAATCTGGGCCTTCAGGTTGGGGGATAAGTGCTGCTTACCTTGACCAGTCCCAGTCTTATGATCCTGGGGAGTACCAGGAATGTTGTCTTCGTCGCTGTCCTCTTGTGCAGAAGCAGAAGCCGGGGTCGACTTCTTTGGCCTACCCCTCTTCTTGGGAGGAGGGAGACCCGCCCCAGCTTTTGACTTGCCGACCTTCTTAAACCGCGGGGAACTTCTAGTTGGCACAGCGGCCAGCTTCCTTGCCTTTGAGGGAGTGCTAAAAGTACCAACCTTCTTCTTTCCTGCCTTCTTTGTGTCTTGGAGAGGCTGGCTGTCTGGGATTTCATCAATTTCTTCCTCTTTGGAGGCACGTTTGGTCCGACGGGAAGCCATTCTGGTTTTCTGTTTGTACAGACAGACTGGGTCACATGATATGTTCATGACAGTGGCGCCAATGTGCGGGTAGGAAAGGAACTAGAAGTTGTGTCTCTCTCACACTAGATGGAGCGCCCTTCGGCAGACGCATGGGAATATCTAATTGCTTTTAAAAACATAAGTGAGTTGACGCACGCATGACAAAAATCTGCTTCCACTCATGCATCTCCCGTGCATCTGTAGACGCATGGAGGATGCATGGGAGACACATGGACAGTGGATCCAGACTCCACCCCATGCATCTGTCCTTTTCTCCAAGAATCTGATGCATGAGACTGCCTCCACGTTGACCTCATGCTTCCATTTTCAGACGCACGCACGGCCTATGCATCGTAGTGGATTTACTGCTTAAGGTGTCAAATCCACTGAGACGCATGAGTCTGTGTGTGTCAGAAAAAAATACATTGTTTTTTTTTACACACACAAACACTCATGCGTCTTAGTGGATTTGGCCCATTAGTCATGTCCCCTGTGACCAACATTTAAACTTCCTCATATACCCACACCCTAAAAAATAACTGTTGACTCCACCAGGGATCCTCGTAAAACTGAACAGTGAACAACCAGTGTAATTTCTACAATGAAGACCAAGATGGCAGTGTGGTGGTACAAGGAATCCCTGTGAAAATTATGATGGATCTCTGACAACTTTGCCACAAGAATTTTGCTGTTTTTTGACAACATTGTTTTTACAGTGTACTATTTCACGCATTGTCATTAGTCATTAGTCTTTAGACTGTAAAATTTTGCAAAGTTCATATGCTTTGTGTAGAGGTCGGCGAAAATGTCTTTGGAGACACTGGGATTCGAACCCGGGTCTGACCACTTGCAAGCACCCAATCCTACACTGAGCTACAACCCCTGGCCTGATGATTCCACCTTCCACCTACAACTAGATTAGTATGACACACTAGGGGAACAGTGACTACCAGGTAACCGGCCCCTGAGGGTCGATCTACCAGACACGTGATTCCCTACACTCCTCCCAACCAGATTCCCAGGACTAGTACCAAGTGCCGCATCCGGAGGGGGAACAGCCCCTGGAGGTACCTCAGCACTAGCAGGTTGAAACATATATCTGTGTCATACCGGCCAAGGCATGAGTTCCGTAGTTCCCCCTGTTAAATCCTTCAAATAGATCTTGAGTCTTATATTTTGACTCAAGATCTATTTGAAGGATTTAACAGGGGGGAGTGCTCGGCTGTAGTCTTCCTAGATCTGAGAAAGGCTTTTGATACGGTCGACCACTCCCTCCTCCTAGGAAGACTTAGGAATTTGCATTTATCTGTACAGTGTGTATCCTGGTTTAATTCTTATCTTAAGGACAGAAAGCAATATGCTACTGCCAATGGGCGTGTATCTGCTGAAGAGGCTGTAACGTGTGGCGTCCCGCAAGGGTCCGTGTTAGGTCCGTTATTATTTATAATATATATTGATAGTATAGTATCGGTTATAAAATCCTGCAAATTCTGTTTGTACGCTGATGATCTCGCTATCTATGTCAATGATACCGACCCCAATCATGTACTAAGGAAATTACAGTCTGATCTGGATAGTATCAGTAAATGGTGTAAATTGTTCAAGCTTACTATCAATAATGAAAAAACAAAGTTGTTATGGTGTGCAAGTGATTTACTTAATGCCAGACACAATTTGAGTATAATGAGTGCTGAACTGGATGGTAAGCGCCTTGAAGTGGTTGATGAATTCAATTACCTTGGTGTTATCATTGATCGTGGTCTTAATTTTCGGAGAAACAACGAAAAAATAATATCTAGTTTCCGCCACAAGATGTACCAATTAAGACAGTTAAGGAAATTTGTCGATAATAAGCTGTGTCTGACTTTATACAAACAAATGGTTCTACCTGTGCTGGAACATGCAAGTTTTCTACATGAAAGTGGTCCTAAATCCAGTGTTGGCCGCTTACAACTTATGCAGAATCATTGCCTACGGTTATGTCTTCGAATCTTTAATACTCGGGATATATCTATATACGATCTCCATGTTAGAACTTACATGAAAATGCTAAAGGTTAGACGTGATAAGAACTTATTATCTATGATGTATGATGTTTCTTGTGATCCAAACTGTGTCAAACTCCCTGCCAGGAACTTGCGCGGCAATGTTAAAAAACAGTTAAAGGTATCCAGATCTAGGTGTTTGACGTATGATAAGTCACCACTGTACAGGGGATGTGTCCTTTGGGACAAATTGGATGCAAATACTCAGCAGATAGGCAGTAAGAAAGAATTCATGAACAAAATCTGAATGTATTTGGTGTATAACCGTCACTTGATAGACTACGCAATTATTTTTGAAAGATGTAATATACATGCTGCCTGCGGATAATCGACTTGTGCAAATCATGGTGATATATACAGCCCCTAAGAGGCTTTAGTTATGTCTTTAGTAATATCGTAATGATCTACACCCAAAATGATGCCTGCCTGATGTAACTTTGTACAACCTGATTGAGCGCTACACTATTTCTTTCCTGTTGCCGTGTTTTGGCCGATCTGAAAAACGTACATGTATGATTTCTGCCAATAAACTTGTTAAACTCAAAAAACTCAAACTCATGAGATCCCCTACAATTGGTAGCTAATATATGTTTACAAATACTAGCAAACTGATGAGTATATTCAATTATCATGTTTCAAAGTGGTAGCTCCTAACCCATCATTAAGAAATCAATCCATAAACTATGCTTAGGTGTGTAATAGAACCGAGTTATAAAAGACCTACTTGTAGAATACGGGATTGATCTTGACACTCTCTAAGTATGTAGACAAGCTTGTCCTGAGATTCATGATAGCCATTTCAAATTCACTCTCCAGATTAGCCATTTTGGTTCCAACATTACTCATCTGTTCAAATCCTTCAAATTCATCTGTCAATTTTATCTCAAGCTCTGTGAAATTGAATACTGTAAAGTCTGCATTTAATAACGGAAAGAGTTCTGAATAGCTGCTGACATTGATGGAGCGTCCAAGTAGAGACTCAAATAATGGCATGTAATGCGTAGCAGTTGAAGCATTAGCAACTACCTCTTTGACCTCATTGTTAAGACGTGTGTAGAAATTCTTGGTGGCAGTTTCTTGTACCATTCCATTAGAAAGAGCAACAGCTGATTGTTTTACCCTTAGAAGGCCATCAGCAAACTCCAGACCTCTGATCCTTGTCTGTGAAAGTAATTGGGTCATGTTTGTAATACTCTCAGTTATTAGTCTAGTTTCTGCAAGATCTGCAAGATCTTTCTTTTTCAAAGTACTATTTGACATGTAAGATCTGGCCTCTAATGCTAGATTCTGGATATTGTACCAAAATCCTGCATTTGCATTTTTTAAGAGGCTATTGAGCCATGAATGGATACCCTCCAATTGGTCATGATCATCATGCAACTTTGTTTTGAGTGCGGTGAAATCAGTGATTTTTTGCTTGATAAGATCAAGTGGGCCAGAAACCACATTGTCATTCAGAATAAAAATGTAGCTATTAAATCTTCCACAACTATATTCAAAACCTGAGATGGGTGTTGCGAGAAGGGTCTGATTACATGTCAGGTTGTAAACACATTCTTTGGTGATACTTGTCATATCTCCCATATAACCAAGGAGGTTACTCAAGTGTATGAGTAAGTTTGAAATGTAGTTTTCCAGATTTGTGTGTACTGGTGTGAAGAGTTCTAAGGATAGGAATTCAGAGTCATATGTGCCATTTGCTACTCCAAGTATGTAATTGCCAAGTGGCTGTGCAGTAGCATAGGAACGATTGAATTTCTGTAAATAATCAGTTGCTCTTGTTATCAGATTCACCTTATTAAAAATTTCATTCTGTATAGGAAACCACATCGCTTCTCGAGTTTGTAGATTAGAATCGTAAGTTCCCGTAGCAATGTCGCTTACAATATGCTCAACAGAACCACCAAGTGTGTAGTAGCTGGAAGTCACAAAATTGAACACCCTTTCTGACTTGACTTGAAAGCTGCGTTTGAAATTATACTGCAAGATATACCGTACTCCATACAGGGCTGTGTTTAGATGAAATTTTGCTCGCTCCTCTATTTCCTCCAAAGCCTTCTGCATCTCATGGATGGTCTCAGATAAATCATTCTCTATGGTGTCATACATTGAATTAATGATCCTCACAACTGATTCAAGTGTAGACACCAGAAGCTCATCAGAATTTACAGTGCTATCAATCACCCTTTGGTTCACTTCTCTTGCATACAAATACTTCGCTTCCAATACACTCGTATTTCCTGATAACATCCTGTTCATGTCAAAGTTGGAGGTGCTTCCATATGTGACGAATGTCTCCACCGAGGTATATTTGCATGGTATAGGACAAATACAGTTGGCACTTGTCATATCATGGAAATGGTCTGAAATGAAATAAGTATGTTGAAAACGCCAGGGGTTTTATATTTTCTACTAGGTTTATCAAAAGATAATAGATAAAATAAGATCTCTCTTCACTTTAGTGCTAGTTATGTAAGATTTTTTAAGGCTTTTGGGACTTTGTGTACCCCCCTCTTGTTTGGTATTTTAATAGGACTGCAACATGTTAAATACCTACTTCACAATCCCATTCTTCCCTATTAGATTAAGTGACTTCAATGTAACATAATGATTGTAACAGATGGCTCCAAATAAAAATAAACCTACCTTTATATTCGGAGACACAATTGAATTCTTGAGAGATGTTACATATTTGGGGCTCAGCTGGAAAGATCACAAAATGATATGTTACACTCCTGTAGTTTTACACTCCTCTTCAGTACCAAAACTAATGACATAAGGGATCTGTTCTTACATGAGGAAATGATGCACAAATGAATTCCCTTTATTCAGTATTGTACCTACTGGCTATGCTTGCTAACATTACCATACTATTACCCCAAAATAAGTAAGATTATCAGCTTGCCAATATACGTCTGTAGTGTCCAAGGCAGTGGCAATGGCTGAGGGCGAATGGAAGAGGAAGAAGGGATTTGATGTCGCTCAATCAGGTGCGCATAATTATGCTAATTTGGTATGTTACACTCCTTCATAACTCATACTGGAGAGTTGGGGGTCCCTGGGTGATGGGGAGCCCTAGGCACAGATAGAACCTGTTGGCATGCCTTTTATGTGGGATGTGGGAAAATCTTCAGTACCAGGTAATCAGATTATAGATGTGGAGACACATTCATGATGATTGATAGCTTGCAGCAAGCACCCATTATGGAACTTAAGGTATAACAGAGGTGGTTCAAAGGGCATTGGCCGCATCATTCTGACCACTTAATACCTAACAACAATTGCTAAGACAGACCTGGATTGATTTTACTTGCTTGCATGTAGAATTCTCTGCACCCACATTCGGCCTTTAGGTAGCGCTGGAAGCAGTCCACACTACAACTGTGTTTGTTGTATTTGGAGTGGTACTGAAGAACCATGTCATCTTTACATTTGCCATAGGGGTATTTTAAGTTTGAAACCTAAAAAGGTAAAAAAAAAGTACTGCAGGTGAAAATTAGAATGAAAAATGTGGGGTTCTGTAGGGCATTCATTAAGAAACTAAGACTGCATAAAACCAATATAATTTGAGACCATCAACATAAAAGTCAATAATCATTGGTTATGACTTCTCTGCATGATTATCACGTGTGTTGCACTGCCGACTCCATTACCACATATATGTATTTAAGCCTTGGCATATATAAGCCCATACACTGGGTACAAACAGGAGCCAATCTAGATCCCATTATTGACTGAAATATTCTGTTAATTTAATCAAAATGACTACTTGTGAAGATAGTTGTGAATAAAAGTGATGAATGTAACCTGTGATATCTTAGCAATGACTTGAGCATGTGCGCCTGGTGGGACAGGTTTACCAATGTCTTTAACTGGTATGGCCTCTTCCTGGTCATGTAAGTAAACCTGTACCCCTGCACCAGCATTAGGTCCAAGCATGTACTCATACTGCTCTATGTTTAACAGTAATTGTAATGCATGCTGAGTTCCTATAAGCAAAATTGAAGCATGTAAGCAAACTATCTAAATTCAGATTATGTGCCTGTTTGCCCAAAACCTTATATAAAGCCGAAAATATCTGCAATCTATAGTGACAAGCACAAATATGTTGAAGAATAAATCTGTCTTTTATATAGAAATGGATAGGGCCTATGACCTACATTTTGGGTAATATTTTTGCATATGAAGCCTGTATTTTACAGAATTCATATGTTTTGTTTCTCTAGCACATGAACCAAACTTTTACTCTTACCTGCCTTGTCGATGTCCTTAATCCCAATACCAGGCTGTTCCATGTTGAATGTATAACATACCCCAAAATCTGTTAGCACTGTCACAAAATCATCAGCCGAACAGTCATCTTCATCCCAGGTACACCTGAAATGGCTTATCTATTGAGTGACTAACCCCTTTTTCCACAAATGCATACACTGTAAAAAAGTACCTGTTTAATCTACCAGGGATCTTTGTAAAACTGAACAGTGAATGGTGGCACACAAATGTACAAGGATTCGCTGGGAAAATAATGACGGATCTCTTTGCAACTTTGGGACCAACATTGCTCCCTCATTTCGACAACATATTTTTTTAAGCTTGAATACGATAAGTTATAACCAAAATGCCATGGAATATCAAATACCAGAGGTTATTCAAATATAGCCCTACCCTTCCCCTCCTAATACATAGAAGCTTAAACACCATTCATGTCTTTAATTGGGCTGCAATTGATGGGGATTGCAATAAGGAAACCGTAGTAGAACCCCTAGCAGACTAGCTAGTTGTGCTCCTGCCACTGATTGGGTTACCTTTGTGGTAATCACTGATGATGATGTAAGAGTCTATAGAATATTGTTAATTGAAACTTTAATTTTGGCAGCGCCTTTCAGCAATTTGGATGCTGGCAACTGCTTACGAATTATAATTGTTTTGGAAAGGCCATCATTTCAATGATAAACCAATGAATACATTTTTAATGTTGAACAAAATAGTCAAAATGAGAGTGCACTTACCTGACCAGGAAGTCAGACAGGTTGTGGGCTGTGGTGGTGTAGAGGTCATACAAGGTCATGTTACTAAGCCGCTGCTCTGCCGCCGTCTTGTTGTGGGCAGTAATTCCTGCCTTCTTTTCTGTATATAGTGCGGATACCTCCCTGTATAGTTCTAACTCAGCAACCTTGGTGGATCTGTTTTAATAGATAAAGATAAGATTTAGGTCTAGTACAATTAAACATTATCCATAAAATCTTGTATTATCTTCTCAAATGACCAACTGCTCACCTCCTTATCGCAAAATCTTTTCTGCATGCTAAGTACATTTCCTGCAGTTCATGTTTCACTCCATGCCTTAGAACTTCTTTCCAGGGCTACATTTCTACCTGCCAAGCTACCTTACACCCTGATTTATTTTGCAACTATTTCTCATCCTCTCTTTCTCTCTCCTCTCAGATTCTCTTTTCCCTTTCTCTTTCTCTGTCCTTTACTTTCTCATCTGGCATTTCTGATTTACTGCGGTCTTATACCCAACAAAATTTAATGAATAACATTCAAAATGGTAATGTCAAAATACATTTAGTTGACATAGCATTTTTGAGAATTACACCATTAAAACAGGGACAACAATTATACACAGAGATCAAGATTAAGATAAGGGCTAAACCAACCCTATGTTGCACTTAATCATTGTGAGAAGTATCTAAAGGATGTGAGTAAGCACTGGATACTATTGATTTGTAGAGAACCCTACCTGAAAGCATTCTGGTTACATATGGTGACAGCTGGGAATCTGACAGAATCGTTGTAGTTAATCTTCATACTGACAGACGACTCGTTACTCAGAAACCTTACAATGCCGTAGTATGTCTGTACACTGAACATGATGACACCAGCAATCAAGATACCCAACCAATACAGCCTGAAAGTAAATAACTTCAGATTTGGTTCTATCATCTTGAATTTAGACTGTTACACATCCCGCATGAGACATAGAATGAAGAATAAGCTAGTAAAAAATCAAGAAACATCCAAAGTAAAACTTGAGGTGTTTTGGATGGAGTGGTAGCTAATTAAATGTTTGGTTATAATTTCGCCACTTGCATACTTCAAGTTGGAAATATATGATCATCAAAGACCGACTACAGGTACTCGTCAGTCCAAAAATGATAACTATCAGAAGTTCATGAATTTTGTGCTAAAGAATATAATTTCTGAATTTTTCTCATCAGTCCAATTTTACTGATCAGTCCAAAAAATGACAACTATCAAAAGTTCATGAATTTTGTGCTAAAGAATATGATTTTTGAATTTTTCATGCTTACAATTTGATGCAAGCAATGTCAAAGTATAAGGATGTTGTCATTTGATATCAAAAGAGGAGGTGGTAGGTGAGGCACGCAAAATACAATCAATAACCCAATAACAACAAAGAAAACATGAAAAAACATGGACACTACAATAGTTCAGGCATATGGGTCAGTGCATCAAAGATTTTGACTGTTCCTTAGGGATATGTTAAAACGGCTCAGGCTCACAACCGAATGTGGATAAATGATGGCCACGTGCACCCTTAAGGCTTATAATCATCATATGAACATATGTGTGGGTCTTATCATTGCTACTTAAGGTATTCAAGTATAAAACAATGAGTCAGAAGATCAGGTATATATAGTCCTAGTATGAAATAAGCCTTTGTCCACAAATACCTTCTGGTTTGGTACGGTGTAGGTTCCACCATCTGTCTCAGAGTATATACACCAGTGTTTTCACAGTAGTCTATGAGTGTGGCTTTGAAAGAAGCCTTCTCCTCCCCTTCCCTGTCTTCATCTGCCATTCTCAGAGTTCTTTGGTTTATGAAGAGACAACTGAAATATATCACGGCGAATTGGCTCATAAGAACAGGTACAAAATCATTATGTGAAGAGGCCTCCAGAAAAACACAGTCCATGCATTTGAAGTTGAAGATGATAATTACACAATGTTCATCCTAACACCTTAACTTGGCCATAATACTATATATTATCTCGCTAGGTAAGTGCCAATTCAAAGCACCTGGGTTATCTGTACATATAAGCCGACAGTAGTTGTTCCTTTTGAGATGCTTGAAACAGAATTAATGAAAATCGTTAGAGTGAGTGATCATAAGTAATTTGATACAACTGCTCTGTACAAATACAATCAGCACTTATCGTGTAGTATTTACGCAATATTTAACAGGGCAGTTATACCAGTGCAATCATTAATAACTACTCGATGCAGGGTCGTAATGGCATTAGAGTGAGGTATCCCACTAAGGTCTGAAGGGGTCTAGTTGTACAATCTTGAGAAATGCCTTCCAGTGTAAAGCTGATGGTCTAACCAGCAGTTCTGCATTTTACGTAACATGTCAACCTCAAATGGCCAGCTTCTGTATCTAGCTCTAGGGAGGTACCGACTAGATCTCAATCTATGCATCATAAAGACATTAAAGCTGTACAAACTACGCCCTTTAAGCAGCTTTAAGTGCAGATCTAAGAAACTTTAAGCAACTTTATACTGCTTTAACCTGAAGGTTCATACAATGATTGGGAGGGAAAATGACAATGCATGTCATCACTGAGAGTATTTACCTGCCAGATCTACCCCCTGATTCCTGGGATTCTGATATCTGCTCCACATCTCCTTCGTGAGTATGTGTGCCTTTGGTTTGCACAGCTGAGTTAAAACATCCACTTGGCCTCTATCACTTGAAATAGCCATACAAAGCTTATATCCAATCTGTCTATACATGCCTAGTGCACTATGGGTATTACCACACTGCCCAAGGCAGTGAAAGGTGTTTGAGCTGGTGAGTTTCTAAACAATCTCACAGACTACAAATGCAGTCTGGTGCAGAGATTGACCCAGGGATTGGGCTAGGGATAATCCAACATTGGCACCTAGGTACTCGCCTTAATGGCCTGTTTTAGTGCATGGGAAATTATTGATTTCCATCAGGCCTCATGTACTATGTTCATACCAGACTACTGCTGATTCGGGACTTAGTAATTGATGACTCTTTGTTTCAAGAGTCAAAGACTCACAGGGCTAATTGAAGTACAAACCAGGCGCTTATTTGGTCATAGCAATTTTGATTTATTTGTATGCCCCTCTGTCCGCAGTGCCTACTTAAGATGGGTAAATACGGTATTGATACTGCTCCTTCTCAAGTCTTTCAATAGGGAACCAGCCCTAACATTGCTTTCTTTTGTCTTTTAAAAAACTAATCCAGTGAATATGGAAATAGCTGTATACGGCCTACTGATAAAATTCATCCCTCAGGGGTATAAAGTACTCACCACGGTTAGACTCTTGCATCATACCAAACTCCTGAAGGGCCGGTATGATGCATCAATGTGATGCTGCTCCAAACACAGCATTGGTGCATCAGAATAAACCTTCCTGGGTCACTAGTGCGTTCATGCATCATACTCACTACTTGCCAGTGCTGCATTCATGAATACATGATGCCGACTGCACAGCGCTGGTACATTCCCGAAGGGTTATCATGATGCTACCGAGCAAACACGCCAGCACTTCAATGACATTTTATGGTGACTAATGGGCATGATACACTCCTCCATTAGTGACCCTTAAAGGGTTAAGGAATGTAGCAGATTGTTAAGTAGTACTTAAGCCAGAAACATGGTGATTCTCTAAAACTATGATGGTAGGGAATTGGAACTTGAAAAACTGTTTGCTCTCCCTCCCTCACCTCCACTGTTTGGACTATCAATGCACGAGAAAATGACTGAAAGGGAATGATAATATTTATTTTAGCTTCATCCCCTTCCTCTCAATGTTGTATCAAAATGCTGCGGCCATGGCTTTTTGCTGACTTCTGGAGTGGATTATGTTCCCTCTGTGTTACATTATGTGGCACTAGGCAGTAAAATATTGTTTGCCAGCGTCTTGAATGACAGCACCATGGCTCAGTTTCTAAGATAATGTTCTTCTTTTTAGAGATTATAATGGGCATAAAGTCGTCCCAATGAACAGGACTCAATTTGGGAACATTCACAACTTAGGCAAGAGAACGTGATTATCTCCGGAAATTTGGACATGCCAGAACATTGTATACTGGAGAGAAAAAAAAAATCCAGTTCCTACCCAGCAAATTGTCGTGACTCCTCGTCAACCTGTGTGAAGTGGCTCACACATGTCGCTAGATGGAACACGACGTCGCTATAGCGCAAGATCACCAGGAATAGCAATGGTGGTGATCACATGGCCTCACCTCAGATGGCGAGGATGGTGATCACTCAGACTCACCAGGGATGGCGACGCGGGTGATCACTCACCTCGCTAGATGAAACACGCACCTCGTCATAGCACATGTTCACCAGGGATGGCGAGGATCGTGATCACTCATCCTCACCAGGGATGGTGACATGAGTGATCACTCATCCTTACCAGGGATGGCGACATGAGTGATCACTCACTTCTCTAGATGAGACACACACCACGTCATAATGCACATTCACCATGGATGGCAAGGATTGTGATCAGTCACCTCGCTAGATAAAATGCGTACCTCGTGATAGCACAGGTTCACCACGGTTGGCGAGGATCGTGATGACTCACACTCACCAGGGATGGCAAGGCGGTTGATCACTCACCTCGCTAGATGAAACGCGCACCACGTCATAGCGCAGGTTCACCATGGATGGCGAGAGTGGTGATCACTCAGACTCACCAGTGATGGCGATGCTGGTGATCACTCACCTTGTTAGATGAAAAGCTCATGATCATTGACATTGGTAATCATGCAGCCTCACATCTGCCAGATCAAAGTATGTTTTGCCAGAGAAGGTATTGCCATATGTATCTTCCCTCTAATTACAGACAAGGTGTTCATGTTGATATTTCCCTATGTATTTTTCCTGTAACCAGAGAAAAGGTGTTTATGGATAGTTGCTTTCATTTTAGAGATACCTCTATCTAAATTCAATTGATATTCTCTCTATATAATCTTGTTTGATTTAACTCTGAGGTATTACATGGAAATCAGTGTGAAACAAAGCACATTTGATACGTATGGGACTTATACTTCATGCCCACACTTCCTAGATAGGCTACATGTTGAACAGTGGTGCTGTCTCAACAACTTTGGCAATGGTGGTGATAAGTTGCCACTGTGAGTGAGAGTGAGTGACAGATGATGCAATCCTCAGAGAGCATTGACTTGGAGTGACACAAATTCATGTATTGAGTGAGACCAATGTTGGCAATGGTGGTGATAAGTCGCCATTTTGAGAGAAGATTGACTAGGAGTGATACACACTCACGCAGTGAGTGAGAGCCATGTGGCAATGCAGGTGAAAAGTTGCCATTCTGAATGAGAGTTGACAAACAGTGGCACATATTGACGGAGTGAGTGAGATCCATGTTGGCGATGGTGGTGATAAGTCACCATGCTTTGTGAGGGATGACAAGGGGTGGCACATACTCACGCAGTGAGTGAGATCATGTTGGCAACTGTTGTGATAAATCGCCATGCCATGTGAGACTGACACGCAGTGGCGAAAGATGACGCAGTGAGTTATCACTCAGAAAGGAGTCACCATTGATGACCAATCATGGCGACAGATAAAGACAATTTGCTGGGTAGGAATATCTCCTAGTTCCTGGGAATATTTCCTGAGAAATTCCCGAGTATTTCCCGAGAAATTCCTGAGCCATTCTTGAGACTTAAATCCTGAGAACTTTCCCGGGTATAAGATGGTATGGCATGTCCAAATTTCCAGGGAAAATCAGATTCTCTATTCTTGTTGTATTCACAAGTCGGGACACGAGTCCATCCAAGGAGTCAAAGATGATAAGCCCAGTTGTGTTATTCCTCTGAATATTTATGATAGATATGTAGTTGACAGGCAGAGTCTACATGGGGCCTAAACCTGGGCCTATAGTCTAGCAGCCAGCTAGTTTAGTTATATTTACTGATGGAAGGGAATATGATACTGCATTACAGCTGCCAGCTTTTGAATTCAGACACCAATATGTCATGTTTAGCCTTTACAGAACAACATCGCTGTCTTCAGACCATTTTATATACTGATGTTATTTTAAAAATGAAATAGGACTAGGGAAAACTGTTAGTTTGGCAAGTTTTAATTAGCGTTCTAGATTGTACCTATAATTTGTTATATATGAATACATATATGGGGTAAGGGGACCCAATAGGGTGATAAAAAAGATCCCAACAAGTGTGATGGGAGCAGATTCATTTCGAGTTCAGAATCTTAGATAGGGGGGGAGGTGGAATCAGGCAGGTCTGGTTGAATAGGTCTATCTTTATATCTATTGATAATTTCTCTGTGAATGCTTGTAAGTGAATGCCATGCTAAAACAAAAAGAAATGTCAGAAGGGAAATGCCAGAAGCGGTTATAAACACTCTTCAGTCTTTGTCACATTGGACATTTAATGATAACTGATGATGCGAACAGTAATGCCAAAGCACATTTGAGACAGTTTTGCCACTTTTATGAAGTTCTGCCACCCTGCAGTAATGAGAGGGGAAAAGAGTAAGAAAAAAAAGGAAAAATAAAAGAATTATTTCTATCATAATTCAGAGTGAACCAAACTAACCTTTTATAATATAAATATCATTTCAGACATGTGTAACGTGGTGGCGGGCCATGCCCGGAGGGATTGTGGCTACATTGGGATGGATGAAGTGGAGTGTGTGAAAGGAGGATCGTGTTGTTATGATGAATCTATACCCAATGTACCTTATTGTTTTTATGGAGGTATGTGTTATTTGTCTATAAATCTCTATGAATATAAATATCTATTCATACCTCCCCTCTATAACAGATGACACATTATAGTCTCCTCACCTACACAGGAGTTCTGTCTTAGGTATTCAAAATGTAATCCCTTAACACTTGTGATTCTCATCATCTAGTTTTAATGTTTGATGCGAACAGTAATGCCAAAGCACATTTGAGACAGTTTTGCCACTTTTATGAAGTTCTGCCACCCTGCAGCAATTAGAGGGAAAAAGAGTAAAAAAAAAAAAGAGAAAAAAATAAAAGAATTATTTCTATCATAATTCAAAGTGAACCAAATTAACCTTTTATGATATAAATATCATTTCAGACATGTGTGAGGTGGTGCCGGGCCATGCCCGGAGGGATTGTGGCTACATTGGGATAGATGAAGTGGAGTGTGTGAAAGGAGGATCGTGTTGTTATGATGAATCTATACCCAATGTACCTTATTGTTTTTATGGAGGTATGTGTTATTTGTCTATAAATCTCTATGAATATAAATATCTATTCATACCTCCCCTCTATAACAGATGACACATTATAGTCTCCTCACCTACACAGGAGTTCTGTCTTAGGTAATCAAAATGTAATCCCTTAACACTTGTGATTCTCATCATCTAATTTTAACGTTTGAGTCAAAAAGTGAAATATGGGTATACCTTATTTCCCCTGTCGAAATTGGTTACATTCAATTCTCATTTTCTACTGGTTTAGTCAGTCATCAGAGGTATAGGAAGCAAATCTTCATTGGGGGGGGGGCCTGGCGAGGGCACCATCGCGACCACCTTGAATTGTCGGCTGATGCGTGATGGCGTCTATATATGCATATTTAGAATTCATTTAGAAAAGTGATTTTTGGTAAATTTTGGATCTGACTTTAGGCTCAGACCCCCATTCTCCCTATGACATCACCATGATAATCTAAATTGAGATGTAAAGTTTTAGCTTCTTTTCCATTGTGTTTTTGAGTTCTTGGAAAATATTGGGGGGGGGGCCCAGACATACTCAGGCCCCACCTCCTTCATGATTGGGGGGGGCCCAGGCCCCGCTGCCCCCCCCCCTTTTCCTACGCCCCTGGTCATAGACTGGAAGTTTATGGTGGAATGTTAAAGAGGGTGGAAATTGCTCTCCCACCCACATGGTGCTGCACCCGTCATTGCAGTTACAGCTCTGCATGGGTTATGCACCTACTTTCTAACGCTAGCTTCATGGAAGGTGGGACTGTGGTGATTTGAATATTGGCTGAATAGAAGCAATTAATTTAAAGTGACAATTATACAATTTATTTTATGTTAGATTGTACGGTTGAGGAGCGCAGGGACTGTGGCTACCCTGGGATAACTGAGAAGGACTGTGTGAGGGGAGGATTGTGCTGTTATGACTACACTATAACTGCCGCCAATCACTGCTTCTTTGATGGTATGCATTTTGTATTCTGTATCTTATTTCTTTTTTCCCATTATTTTCTTTTCTTTATGAAACCTATATATGTGTATCATATACTTGTAACCATAATGGCCCGTTTAAGTGCCGGTGTCTTAAGGCCAAGTGCTACAGGTGGTTCCAAAAATAATTTACGAGGACTTTCTTTAAACCTGCTCTACAAGATCTTTATACCATTTGTAATCAAAATATGAAATAAAAAATGGGGGTCCCAGTGCTAGTTTTCCCGGGCCTTGCCAATGTATGAAGATGGCTTCACTATGGGCTCCAATGGGCAAGCACCTAAAAGTCAGTGATTTCTGATGAGTTTTCCTAAATAAATCCCAAACTAGACGCGGAATCTTTCTAAAAAAACTAAAGATAATTGTAAAATGTGTATATCAGTTTAAATGGTCACATAGAATCATATGGTTCCAGAGCTACTTTCTGCTCTGGATACACATGAATGGAGATGGGGTGGGACCTTAAGCGTTGAGTCTATGGGCCGCATCTGGAGGGGGTAGACGGGGGTAGATCTGCTATATGTAGAAAGGTTCTTGAATACAAGTAATTGTCTATTTAAGGCTACCTTTTGAATAAATAATGATTAAAATTAACTCAGAACCTGCCTTAATCGACTTAACAAGATTTTTACTGTAGTTCACAAAACGGCCACTAGGTGGCTGTAGCACTTGGCCTTAAATAAGCAACGGTCCCGAATAAGCACTTGGGATACAGTTGTCTTGCGCAAAAAAACAGTATTCAAATAAGCACCTGTCTTATATAAAGACTCTTACAGTGAACCTACACAAACAACTACTATCAGACTACAGCTAAACTGAATACACTGTCATTAAAGAAAATATATAGATAGATGAAAGCAAGTGTGTATGTAAACATATACGTATGCAGGCATGCATGCACACAAGAATACAATGGTAATCAAACACAAACAAAAGAACACCAAACCATCCAATTCTACACGATGATAATTTCGACCTAAATATGGATGAGCTAAGACACTCACCCTGTGACTACTTCTTGGTATCACCCAAACTCGTACATCCACACCCACTTTCCCAGGACTGTTGTGACTGACAGCATCGGTGTCCTATCATCTCGCAGGGACTCCAGACTGCCAAGTCTCCAGCTTCACATTCTGTGGACAGCACTTGATCATCATGATGGGTTAACTAATAACTGGCTAGGGGAATGACTCGCTAAAGCCATCTGTTGACAATTCAGAAACCTCAATGTCAGATCGACTTTGACTGAAGTACCTCCATTAATATTGATGATTCATTGGGGGCTGCTGGTGCGATACCGCCTTATCAATAATTCATAGTACCGGCATGGGCTGACCGCTGCTTAATGAAATTACACAAGCCAATATTACACTGCAAAAAAGGTGTTTAAAGATACACACCAAATTTTCTCAACACCAATATTTAAACATCTAAACACCTGAAGTGTTTAGGTGTTTAGCTTTTAAACACTTATTCTCAAACACCTAAACACTGAAGTGTTTAAGTGTTTAGCATTTAAACACTTGGTTAAACACTTCCTAGTTAAACGCGTTTCAAATTAAACACGTTTAACACTTAAGAAGTGTTGAGAAAAGTGGGACAAATAAGTGTTTAACCAAGTGTTTAACTTCTAAACACTGGTGTTTAATCCCTGAACACTGTTTTTACAGTGTATGAGAATATTGAGAATACAATAAATGTACTCGCCTGCATTATTTCCCTTATTCTGGGGTTAGGGCCGGTTACCGGAAAACCTCTACAGCACTAACACCTGCTAGCTAAAAATATACTTAGAGAAAACTAGAGATTGCTGTTCTCTCCAGGGAAACTGATGTCCTCTGCTGATACAATTCATCTTTACTGGGGGTTCAAAATTAGTATCCCCTGGAGAAACAATACTGAAGAGGGCCAGCTAATTAGATAGGTCTGATTGGTAAATGATGGGGATGCTGCGATGGCCTCTATCATCTGGGGTATAAGTCTGATGGCGAGACCTACACACCTAACAGAAATGGACCCGGTCTCCCTAGTTTTGCCCCTAACCTTAGATATACCATTGACCCTTGTAGGTAGCCTGGGGATCGAGCAGTTGGGGTGTGACTATTGTGATACACATCTCGGGTCTGTTACTCCAATAGTTACTAGTATGAAACTTTTGGAAAATATGTGAGTAGCAGGCAATCATGAATCTAGGGTGTTGCACAGACAAAGTTGCTTTAATACAAGTGCACAAACTTGCATTAACACAATTATGAGACTAGAGACAGAGTGTAGTGAGTGATAATAGGGGTAATCACCAACAATTTGCACAAAAAAAAAAACTAGGACACCTACCTGAGCTGTCCTAAATCTGAAAGTGGTAAGTATGGTACTTACAGCTTTTTCATACTTGCTGAAACACAACAAGCCTGCTTACCACTAGTAACTATTGGAGTAACTCACCCCTGGACTCGCAACACAGGTCTTCACTGGCAGTTTAGTTGGGCCACTGGGACAGGAGCGCCCTTCCCACGTCCTTCACCAATGGAGCTATAACAGGAACGGGATTGAGGGTGCAAGAGTAAAAAGCAAAAAGGCACCTTCCCCTAAGAACATAGACAGTCTAATGGACATGAGAACAGATCATGTATATAGCCAAGACTTATACCATGTCTTTTTGTGTCAGATTAAGAAAGACTTAGGTAAAGGGAGCGGACAGTCTGCGAAATTGAAACCAATATATGTGACATGGACTGGGAGAAGGGGTCTTATGGCTCCCTTTTCGCAGATCATGTAGGGTTTACAGCATACAAATCTAGACCTAGCTCACACCCTCTATTGTACAGGTAGTGGGTTCTATTACTGCAATGGACTGTAGGCCTCTTTACATCTAATATAGGCAGAGTGATTGCACAAAAGTACAATGAGCATCAGACACACTGTGAGAGCAATATTGCCTACAGGCCACTTAAAATTACTGATGCTTGCCTGAGCTACCGCCCCTATCACATGTTAAATTTATAGGATGGATGATGGATTACATGGGGAGAAAAGTACCCTTACTCCATTCAAAGATTAAAGGCAAAGTATAGCAAAATGGTGACTTCTACGGCAAGCCAAATGGGTAAACTTCACAAAAACCTGGCCTTTGGTCCAAAAACCGGTTTTTGTTGACTAAAACTGGCTTTTTATGCCAAAAACCTGGTCTTTGTAAAAAAACCTTGCATGCAAAGACCAGATTTTTTTTTGTGCCAAAAATCTGGTCTTTGCACCAAAACCCCAGTTTTTGTACCAAACACTTAGCACCATAAGACCTGGTTATCTAACCTAAAACTAAGTTTTAAGTCAGAAACCATGTTTTTGTGCCTAATGACCGAGTCTTAGTGCCTAAAACTGGGTTTTAGTAACTTAAACACAGTTTTTGTCCTTAAAGTAGGGGTCGTACCTTTGCCATTAATCCAAAGTTTTTCTTCCAAAGTATAGTTACATTCCAGAACCCCTACTTTGTTAACAAAGCATGGGTAACAGTGTACCAAAACCAGGGTTTTGTGGCAAAAACCTGGTATTTGCACCAATGTCCGGGTGATCTGGATTGGAGCGAGTGACCCAGTGACCTGGTTAATTGGAGGGGAGGGGGAAGGGAGACCAATGCATGGGTAGTGCAACCGCTGCTTTGACAATAACCAAGTTTTTGTACAATAACAGGGTCTTTGGTGAAGAACCAGACATGGACACAAAAACCCAGTTTTTGCATGCAAAAACTAAGACACAGACAAAAATCTGCTTTTTTAAATCAAAAACTGGGTTCTTGACCTTCAGACCAAGTTAATATCCTCAATGCTTAGGTAATAAATCAAACACCGGGTTTTTGGCACCGAAAATCGGTTTTTGCCTCAAAAACCCAGTTTTAGCCTCAAATACCAGGTCTTCACATGCAAAAACCAAGTTTATGCACATGGTGTGTATTCCAGGGTCAAAAACTGAATATTTGACTGCAAAAACCCAGTTTTTGTCCTGGAAACCTAGATTTTGGCAAAAACTGGGGTTTTGCCAGCAAAAACCAGCACATTCTCTATGTCTACCCTTGTCCCCAGTGCGCAAGGACCCCCATTCTTCCGCCATGGAAGTGACTTAATTGTTGAACGTTCCCTAGGCAGTGCTACGGTCTTTTGAGCTGACTCAGTATACACATAAATAATATTACTCTTACCTATAAATTTGTGGGGTTTTTGCCACTATGTCTCATTTTCCAATCAGTACTTCATATAATGTACGAACTTCATTTTTTTTCAGCTACCGTTCCGTCAACTATTAGAGGTGAGTAAATATATCATCTTCTAGAAAATGATTTATTTACGTAGCTTTGTCTCAAATTAATGGTAAATACATTGTTTTATTGCCCTCAGTCGAATTGATTATGGCACGCAAGATATTATTTCTACCAGGGTGTTGGTAAACGTTTTACATTTACCTCTCAACCAAGCCTCGAGTAATGCAGTGTCACATACCCTAGCTATTTGTACACAGGACACCTAGCAAAAATATCAAATAATCAAATATTCAGAGGAAAATTTCTTCCTATCCACCAGAGTCTACGATGTGTCCCAGCCCAGACATGGATATAGGCAGTCCCTGTGCTGCCGATAACGACCCCAATATAGCAGAGGAGAAGTGTTATGCTCTAGGCTGCTGCTACAACTCAGCAAACAAACGCTGTTATAGTGTTCCTCGTAAGTACCCTCTTTATAAATCATTCTCTATCCTGTAAGGACGCTTGATGCAGGAGTGCATCATATCTATTGATCATTATGGTGCATCGATGAAGTATTGTTGATATTGCCTGTCAGTTCTTCATTTGAGCATCATGCCTTTAGCCCTATGGGGGCATATCAACCCTGAATTCATGTACTTAAAAGATTAAATTGATTGGCTATTTTATTAGTGCATATGTAACACCTTCTGTGGCCATTTTGTGAGAGGGGTTTCTATAGAATCTTGATATGTTGACACCTGATGGCTAAAACACGGCACAACAGCCTATGTAAACATGCACAGTAGATCTGAGGCATAGGTGCAGTCCTAACTTTCTGGGCTGACTGCAACATAAACAAATTTCCAAGGTTTTGGACCTGCCTTTGATTTTCACACCATGTTTAGGTATGACATTGAATATCATTTTCTGACCTCATCTTAGACATGTTCTTCTTTACCTGCCTTGCAGTAGTCCCTGAGTCATACTACACAATCCTGACCCCCCAAGGTAACACCAGCTACACCCACACCTGGATGGTGTCCGACCACCCCTCTGTCACCTTCAGACTAAGGACCTGTCAGGAGGGCCTCATGGTGCTCAGTGAAGAGCCCTGGAGGACTGATAACAATGCCCTGGAGATCTCAATAGCTAAGGATTCCATAGTGCTCAGTGATAAAGTGACTGGAAAGGAACTGACAAATTCTGACACACCAACTGACTGGTTAGGGTAAGTGAAATGCACCTTTTTTGTAATATGCCTTATATCACATTTTCCGCTGGCCACTACAATATGTTGAAATACTGAAAGTCATAGGTTTATCATTAGAATGTCGTATTTCATGGCACCTGTGAAATATGCAGGCTGCATATTTCACGACCAGGGACACATAAACTTTGAATGAAATCATAACTTCAAAACGGTTTTGTAAAAAATGTGAACGGTTGATACACAGCCAATAACTTTACATGATGGAAAGGGTGGATATAATACAAAAACCCTGAAATAAATACAAAGGATCACTCATTGGAGTCCGTGACAGGGCTATATGGGCTTAGTGTGTACCTTAGTGGGCCGACCCCTGAAGCTGATACCTTGCGAGATAAGGACTGATAACAGCGAGCTGATGGGTACCAGGTATTACGTAATGCACCCTGAAAAGTTGACACTGAATGAAAGGAATTTTCTCATTGATCAATAATGTATCCCGCTAAGTCAGAATTACACTTGCAGTTTAGCTGCCGCATCACACTCCGCCATTCGGGCGTTGTGCGATATGGTAGTCATTCTCCATGTGGAATAACCCTGTCACAGACTCCTACTTGTGAACCTCTATTTCACGGTCATGCCATCTGAGAATGATATCGCTTACCTGGTCATTTTTGTGCTATGTCATACTACGGCATCAGACCACCAGTCCTGCAGGTGCCAAGTGTAAATCTTCCTTTATAAACTTCTTGTTACAGAAGCAAAGTTTGATTGCAGTTTTACTAATTAAGCTCTTTCTTCGAAATACTCACAAGACAGGTATGATTCTATAATAATCACGACACAGGTGTGATTTCTTCCGTGATATCTGGGTGAGCTGGGAGAACGATGTGTTGGAGTTAGGAGGTGGAGATAAGATAGGAGAGGATACCAAACTCAGCTACTCCCTGCCCAAGGGAAACTACATGTTCATGCCCTCTGGTTACTCATTCAGTAGCTCTGATATCAGCCCACAGGGTGCAACATGGCAGGTACCCAGGAAGGAGGGTAAGTAATGGTCATTCTCCAGTTAAGTGTAAAATTGATTCTTTCCATACCATTGGCCGTGATCCTCAGAATGGAAATTATACCTCGATAATGACACCACTCCTGTCTAAGTACCTCAGTTCTTTCAAAGCAAGATGTAAGACAAGATGTCTTGTAGAACTCGAAAAAGTAGGAAACAGTCCGGCCAAGGATGTTCGAAAGGTGATATAAAAAAAGACAGAAAAATTGATTATGATAAATTATCAGACTGCATATTTGTAGAAAAGTATTACCCTTGTGATCCATTGTTTCCTTCTTTTCTTCCCAGTACAAAGTATGTTTGCCGAAACATCAAGAGAGAATTCAGAAAAGAAACTGCAAGTGAATGAAAATGACCATGTGGTATTTGGAGTGCGCTCATGTTACGATGTTAAACTCAGCCTCGGTAAGGAAAACGGTTCAATAGGAAAGATCATTGACATCAACCTTTCACCCAGTGGCATGTCCTCAATGTATAAAAACGAGTTCCTATTGGCTAGGGCTGAGACACGTGGTCTGCTCCACTGTCACGTGACCACATTTATATGGGTGAAATGGACCAATGATGTGATTGAGGTGGGTCGAGGGATGCAGGTTGGAGATGAGATGTTTATGAGATCTGCAGGCCAGTTTAACATTCAGCTGAGTGTTTTAAAGATAACCAGTAGAACAACACCTGCTTCGTATGTCATACACAGCTTTGAAGGTGAGGGATAATTCTCAAATGATGTTTCTCAAATCCTATATGCTTTGATTAAAATACAACATATTATCACATTGCAAATAATTATATTCAGTAAAAATCTGAGAATGATAATGTGGTACATACAGAGCCTCTAATAGGACATACCGAAAATAGTTTTTTCCCAAAAAAATATTCTTGCAGGTGCAGAAATAATTCTTGCGGGTGCACGAACATTCTTGCGGGTGCACAAATAATTCTTGCGGGTGCACAAACATTCTTGCGGGTGCACAAATAATTCTTGCAGGTGCACAAACATTCTTGCGGGTGCACAAATAATTCTTGTGGGTGCACAAACATTCTTGCGGGTGCACAAATAATTCTTGTGGGTACACAAACATTGTCGCAGGTGCACAAATAATTCTTGTGGGTGCACAAATAATTCCTGCTGGTACACAAATAATTCTTGCGGTACACAAAGTACTCTTGCAGATGCAGAAGTATTTCATGCAGTTAAATGAAGGTGATTTGTGTACTCACACAAATGTTTGTGCATCTGTAAGAAATCTTTGTGCATTCACAAGAATTATTTTCAGTATCGGCAAGAATGTTTTGTGGACCTGCAAGAATTATTTTGTGTACCAGCAAGAATGTTTTGTGCATCTGCAAGAATTATTTTGTGCACCCGCAATAATTATTTTGTGTACCTGCAAGAATGTTTCCTGCATCCCCAAGAATTATTTCATGTACCCGTAAGAATTATTTTGTGTACCACAAGAATGTTTTGTGCATCCACAAGAATTAGTTTGTGTACCCGCTAGAATTTGTTGTGTATCCGCAAGAATGTTTTGTGCATCTGCAAGAATTTTTGTGCATCCACAATGTTCCTGTACCCGCAAGAATTGTCCAGTACCTGCAAGAATATTTTTTTCTGCAGAAAATCTTTTATTTGGGATGTCCTATTAGGGGCTCCGTAGGTACACCTTGACCAACATGAATTAAAATTCAGAGATGATTTTCAACTACCTCTTTTAGCTCGTCCCTGATTTACCTGATTCAATTTCATGACATAAAGGTGTTTTAGCCCCAGTGATCCCACCGTCAGACCATCCCTACGAGAGTATAACGTATTGAATAACACCATCAAATTAAGAGCTCAAAAGAGAAATTACTGGCTGTTTCCCACATCTACATCCGGCATAGTTGCACAGATCGGACAGCCTTAAAATAAGAACATGACAACTGAAAGTCTGACTTGGATTAGCTCGTAACCTAGCTTAATCTATAAGCTCATTAAGATTATTAAATTCTTGGTTTCAGCATAGAAAATCATTCCAAAAACTGTCCATTGCCAGAAATACAACTTCTCTTTTCAAAATGACCATTTTCCAGTGAACAGCTTCAAACTTCTAGCAGTCAACAACCCGGCAGATGAGAGTGCCTACAAAGTCAACATCCAGAATAAGGATACCTTTGTATTCAGAGTCAGAGCATGTAACAATGCAGTCCTCGAGCTAAAAGCACGGTCTGACCCTGATGGTGTACGGCCAGACTATGTGCAGATAGTTATAGGTGATCAGAATATGACTAATATTGTGTACCGTAATGGCAGTGGAGACATGGACATTGATGGTGTCACCACTCAGGATATCCTCTCCTGTTACACTATGAGGTACCTGTGGATCAGTTGGAAGGTAGGTGTTAAGGGCTATATTTCTGTCCATCTTTTGATATAAAATTGATACAAACGAAGATTTTTCTTATTAACAATATATATAGTTCCACTAGACCTTAGTAGTCGGCTACTGATGAGATGGGATCATACAAGCAAATTTTTATACCACAGTGGGCACAGAGAACAATGGAATTCATACCTCTTGTATATTGCATACAGCCTCTGGTATAAGCTGGTTATTATACCTGGATATGGTTGAAAGCGGTGTACAGCACAGGGGCCCTTACAGACCGTACACCCCTTTCGTACGACCCATCCATCACCACCACCAAAATTACAACTATAACTTAGGAATTGAATTAAGTGTTTCAGTCTGGCAGAGTTATCATAGAGGCCTTGTAATGTTGGCAGGCCATGTAGTCCTTGACCCGAGGGGAATTTTTTCGACCCCTTAACCAGGCAGGTGAGAATTTTTTCGACCCCTTGACCAGTGGGGTCAAAATAATTTCACCTGTTTTCAGCAAAAAAGCCTGCACATTACTATAGGTTGAAAGGTCCCATTCGTACACTATTTTCAGACGTTGGAAAGTAAAAAAAATTGACCCCTCGAAAGGGGGGGGGGTAGAAATTGTTCACGCATCCGCATGCAAACCCACCAGCCCCCCACCTGATGTTAAAAAAGGATCACTCCCTAAAAACCTTTTGAAACACTCATCATTCACTAATCTGATAATTATTATCAGCTATCCCATCTTTTTGTACACTGTCAGGAGTCCAAGTTCAGGTTGGGGACTGGAGCCAAGGTGTTTGAGAACCAGTTGTTTGAGAGACCAGACAAACATGCACCCCGTCCTGCCTTCCAGTGGCTCCACCTCGTGAGTCTGTATGAAACTCAACTCAGCACCTGGCAGTTTGATGAATATCAAGGTCTGTTTACATTTCAGATGTTCAAGATTGATTTAAAATTTCTTCTTTTAAAATTAGATCAAATTTTAATTGAGCCAATATCAATAATTTGATGATGAATTGTATGGTCGAATCCCACACTAAGCATTCCAGGCCTCCAATATAGATCTTTCTATTTGGTCTGTTGCATTCGATGGTGCATTCCAAGCCCACGCGAAAATAATTGGATCATATGCATTGCACACAAGGCCTTAATTGACTATATTATTCAGAAAATAGTAAACAATCCCAAGACTCTATGGGCTCGGCAAAGTGAATAGAATATAAAAAGATCAAAACAACCATAAAATGGCATGGGGGCTTTAACCTTTACTCCCTTGATATCGATTGCTCGATCCCGTTATGCTTGATTAAGATCTATAGCATCCTGGGTTCTAACTGAATTCGATTAGGCCTCGAATCACGTCCCCCTCCAACACACTCCTTCCAATAATCGCGACCTCACTTAATGCATTGGAATTTTAACAATAGTTGTTCACTTGTTTCACAGGTAATTCTGTAGTCCTGCCGACTGCCTTCCCCGGTCAGGGTGATTATAGCATGGTATCATATACTGTAGAAGGTCGGTCCAGCCTCGTCTTCAAACTCAGAGGAGACCATGATGCCACGTATGATACCTACGCTTTATATAAATCGCATTTCAACTGTATGGAATGAGACTAAGACTAAGATCTGGGGTTTCACCTAAAAGCAGCTTTTGACACCTGCTCCAAAAATTATACAATGTCAGTAGGGCATATAAACATTTCTGGTGGCATCCATTGTCATTGATCAGGGGTTTATTTCAAATTGCTTAAGGTCGGAAACAACCTCTATCAATACCGAGTGCCAATGCCTATGCATTGGTATGTACCATTTAGTATGTTTTGAAACTGGAAGGGTGCTATCATCATTATCATGTCATGCTCTTTGCATAGAACATGGCAGTGGCTAATAAAGGGAATTCACAATGATAACTAATAATTATTTTGCTCTTTTTTTCTTTGATTTTTTTTCATTTAATTGTTCTACATCCATTCACAGCTTATCCCTTGGCCACTACTTCGCCTTCAACTTCGGCAATCGTTACTTAATCGATATAGGTACAATAAAGGGTGATAGCATCATGCACTGCTCCATAAGCCACACCGAAAGCAGCACCACAGAAGACGTCAAAACCCCAAACGTCATCAACGCCAAAGTCGCAAAGAATTTCTGGGTCAGCTGGTACGCAGGTCACATAGAGCTTGGCCGGGGCAGCGTGGTCGGGGAGTCTACCATTTTGTCGATGGCACACCAGGACATGTTTGAGATCAATGCTGTGCATTTGTCTGGAGGCACCCATGTTGAATGGACACTAAATGCAATAGAAGGTAATCTTCAATTACAAATGTAACTCTGATAATTCATGCGCGTATTCATGAAGCCGTCCATCAAAAAGAGATTGTTTTCACCGTTTTAGAGACTGGGTAGGGTGGCACGTACAGCAGTTCTTGGCGTTAGAACATGGGGCAGACCAATCTGGCCCCAGCTCGACCACTACCGTGAGTCGTCTTTGGCACCTAGGTTTGTGGGTTTTTTCTGCTAGTTGCTGTAGTGCTTATTTGTAGGCAGGTACCTCGCGTAGTAATTTTCCCCAGAAAATGGGGACCATCATCCCCATACACGAGAGAGGTATTCCCTAGAATCCCGACCAGGCGAGACTGGGGGCAGACATATATACCCTAAGCCCCGATTACGAGGCCATCTAGTGGTTCCCTAGGGTGTGTATTGGAGAGAAATAAATGTCTTCTTCCCTGCGATGCCATCCAGCCAAAATGAGGTCCCAATTCCCTAACGCAGCACCATAATAGTGATACAGTCAAATCAAATTTTGAATTGAGGCATTGTTGACTAAGTAAGTATGTCAATATTAATCTGCCTTATTATTTCAGTTGACCGTTATTCTATCCACACTTCCACTGCGCCATCAGATAACAACTATGCGGATAATTGGTTATCTACACACCTCCGTATCTTCCCCTTCATGGTCCGGTCACCTAACCAAGTCAGCATTATTCTCTCCAAGTCCCCATATGAATCTAACAACCTGGAGGTAGGACGAGAACAATTACTTTATTTGACAGATCTCTCCATTAAAAGTAAAATAAAGAAGCTTTCTTCCCTAATTAATGGAAATATAGTCTTGATGTTTCACTATGCACAGCACTTGGTACCTATGGGGGCAGCACTATTGACCAGTAAACATTATCTCAGAGTAGGTATACTATAGACCAATACGGCAAAAGAGGTTGACCTTTCGGAGTAGTTGGTAATACAGTTTTGGACTTTTCTTAGATTAGCCCATGGAGGCTAGAGGAGCTATATATCTTAACTTAGATTAGCCCATGGAGGCTAGAGGAGCTATATATCTTAACTTAGATTAGCCCATAGAAGCTAATGGAGCTATATATCTTAACTTAAATTAGCCCATGGAGGCTAGAGGAGCCATATATCTTAACTTAGATTAGCCCATGGAGGCTAGAGGAGCCATATATCTTCACTTAGATTAGCCCATGGAGGCTAGAGGAGCTATATATCTTAACTTAGATTAGCCCATGGAGGCTAGAGGAGCCATATATCTTAACTTAGATTAGCCCATGGAGGCTAGAGGAGCTATATATCTGAACTTAGATTAGTCCATGGAGGCTAGAGGAGCTATATATCTTAACTTAGATTACCCCATGGAGGCTAGAGGAGCTATATATCTGAACTTAAATTAGCCCATGGAGGCTGGAGGAGCCATATATCTTAACTTAGATTAGCCCATTGAGGCTAATGGAGCTATATATCTTAACTCAGATTAGTCCATGGAGGCTAGAGGAGCTATATATCTTAACTTAGATTTTTTTTAAGTTAAGTTTTCTTTATTGTCTCAGTTTTCAGTATAACGACAGTTACAGGTAGAAGTATGCAATATGTAAACATAGATTGACCAATTTATGGAGTAAATCACAAAGAAAAAAATATCCAAGCTGAGACTGAAGAAGGTGACGGACCTCATCCCCACCACGTAGGGTGTATGGGTTGATATTTCAGGTCCTACCTACACTGTTAATAATGTTTGTATAGGATTGACACACATGAAGAGATAGGAAATATCTAATATAGAAAGAGATGTACCAATATAATACAAAATAATAATGTTATATAGTGTCAGTTTTACAGTGTGCTTGTTTAAATAATTTGCAGAAAGAAGGAGATCGAGGGGAGACAAATCAGAATTTGACTAATAAGTAGATATAATAGTTCTAAAGTTGGGCTGCTCACCCAATTTTGGGGACAAGTTCACGTAATAATTTTTTATTATTAGATTTAAAAATTGATAAAGTTTCAGTATTACGACGGATTATAGGAAGAGCATTCCAACTTACAGCACCAAAATATTCAATACTTTTCATGTAAGAAACAGTATTAGGAAATAATACCTTGCATGTAGGAGCCAAATGTTGTCTTGTTCTTATCTGTCTGTGGTCTATATATTCATTACATCTAGATCTTGTATACATATAGTTCAATAGGTGAGTTAATCTTCTATCAGATAAGAGGTTACAGTTGGATATGTGGTGAATATAGCGAGTACTGGTGAGATGGGGCACTTTGAGACAAATCTTTAAACACCGGTTTTGAGCATATTGGAGCATTTCCAGATACTTCTCATAGGTGGTATGGAAAATAATATCCGCATAGTCCATATATGGTAAAATAGTGGTTTTAAAAATTCTTAGTGATAGCTTGATGTCAATATATTTCCTTAGATTACATAATAAGTATGTTTTATGGGCAATTTAGATTAGCCCATGGAGGCTAGAGGAGCTATATATCTTAACTTAGATTAGCCCATGGAGGCTAGAGGAGCTATATATCTTAACTTAGATTAGCCCATGGAGGCTAATGGAGCTATATATCTTAACTTAGATTAGCCCATGGAGGCTAATGGAGCTATATATTTTCACTTAGATTAGCCCATGGAGGCTAATGGAGCTATATATCTTAACTTAGATTAGCCCATGGAGGCTAGAGGAGCTATATATCGTAACTTAGATTAGCCCATGGAGGCTAGAGGAGCTATATATCTTAACTTAGATTAGCCCATGGAGGCTAGAGGTGCCATATATCTTAACTTAGATTAGCCCATGGAGGCTAGAGGAGTTATATATCTGAACTTAAATTAGCCCATGGAGGCTAGAGGAGCCATATATCTTAACTTAGATTAGCCCATTGAGGCTAATGGAGCTATATATCTTAACTTAGATTAGCCCATGGAGGCTAGAGGAGCCATATATCTTAACTTAGATTAGCCCATGGAGGCTAGAGGAGCCATATATCTTAACTTAGATTAGCCCATGGAGGCTAGAGGAGCTATATATCTTAACTTAGATTAGCCCATGGAGGCTAGAGGAGCTATATATCTTAACTTATTGAGAATGCAAATTCTCATTGGCAGTCTTGCCATATAATCCATATGATTTGAAAGATGAGCGTCAATCTCCTGATGCTACCAGGTTACCTGTGCTACTATGATTTCCCGGTGGGCCCCCTTGTCTGCCTGAATATTGTTTGCATGTGTGGGGACTACAGCCAAAATTCTAAAAGTGGCAACGTCCGATGGTTGGGGCCAAAAAAGAAAAAAATCATCTCAAAAATGAACCAGGCTTTTGATACTGTCGACCACTCCCTCCTCCTAGGAAGGCTTAGGAATTTGCATTTATCTGTACAGTGTGTATCTTGGTTTAATTCTTATCTTAAGGACAGAAAGCAATATGCTACTGCCAATGGGCGTGTATCTGCTGAAGAGGCTGTAACGTGTGGCGTCCCGCAAGGGTCCGTGTTAGGTCCGTTATTATTTATAATATATATTGATAGTATAGTATCGGTTATAAAATCCTGCAAATTCTGTTTGTACGCCGATGATCTCGCTATTTATGTCAATGATACCGACCCCAATCATGTACTAAGGAAATTACAGTCTGATCTGGATAGTATCAGTAAATGGTGTAAATTGTTCAAGCTTACTATCAATAATGAAAAAACAAAGTTGTTATGGTGTGCAAGTGATTTACTTAATGCCAGACACAATTTGAGTATAATGAGTGCTGAACTGGATGGTAAGCGCCTTGAAGTGGTTGATGAATTCAATTACCTTGGTGTTATCATTGATCGTGGTCTTAATTTTCGGAGAAACAACGAAAAGATAATATCTAGTTTCCGCCACAAGATGTACCAATTAAGACAGTTAAGGAAATTTGTCGATAATAAGCTGTGTCTGACCTTATACAAACAAATGGTTCTACCTGTGCTGGAACATGCAAGTTTTCTACATGAAAGTGGTCCTAAATCCAGTGTTGGCCGCTTACAACTTATGCAGAATCATTGCCTACGGTTATGTCTTCGAATCTTTAATACTCGAGATATATCTATATACGATCTCCATGTTAGAACCTACATGAAAATGCTAAAGGTTAGACGTGATAAGAACTTATTATCTATGATGTATGATGTTTCTTGTGATCCAAACTGTGTCAAACTCCCTGCCAGGAACTTGCGCGGCAATGTTAAAAAACAGTTAAAGGTATCCAGATCCAGGTGTTTGACGTATGATAAGTCACCACTGTACAGGGGGTGTGTCCTTTGGGACAAATTGGATGCAAATACTCAGCAGATAGGCAGTAAGAAAGAATTCATGAACAAAATCTGATTGTATTTGGTGTATAACGGTCACTTGATAGACTACGCAATTATTTTTGAAAGATGTGATATACATGCTGCCTGCGGATAATCGACTTGTGCAAATCATGGTGATACATACAGCCCCTAAGAGGCTTTAGTTATGTCTTTAGTAATATCGTAATGATCTACACCCAAAATGATGCCTGCCTGATGTAACTTTGTACAACCTGATTGAGCGCTACACTATTTCTTTCCTGTTGCCGTGTTTTGGCCGATCTGAAAAACGTACATGTATGATTTCTGCCAATAAACTTGTTAAAACTCAAACTCAAACTCAGGATGTACACATAGGTCATACCCCCGATGGTAATGCGTTATTTACTCTCCTTCCCATAATCAAGGTCATATTTGAAGGAAATATCAGATTTCATACTTTTGGAGTGCACACCAAAAGTCCATCTATTAGAAATGCACTGTAAGATAGATATAGCAAGGTCCCTTCCTCAGCTTGAATAACCTAATAATAACATTCAATAATTGTCCCAAATGCCTAAATCTACACCATATTTATATGGTGTTATTACATTGTGTAGAACACATTTAAATAGAATTTGAAAAATGAATAAAAGATCGGATTATGTCACTTAAACTTTCCAGCAAAATGACCCTAATCACAATTTTATTTATGAAAGAATCAATCTTTCTTGCTGCATGGGTCAAAAGGTACACAAGCCAATCCGAAAGTAAGTTACAATCTCGACTATGATATCTTCTTCTCAGATTACATTTGGTATCAAGGACAACACGTACACCAGTGTTCAATTCATTGGTGACAATACAACTTACTTTGAGGCACCGAGTGAAAATGTTCTGAGTGATTTTAAATTTGTGCCGCTATGGTTCATATACCATGACAACACACTCAATGTCGGCTCTGGAGACTTCAGGTAGGTACATGGTTTAATATCATATTTAGTAACATAATGGCTCTTGCGCTGGGGTTGCAAATAAGTGGTTGTAACGAATGACCACCAGGGGTACAGGGGTACTGAAATCAATCATATAAGCACTAAAGACAATATATTCAAATAAGCACCAGTCTCAATGAACTTAAGGGAGCGCAATGGTATTGAAATTCATAAGCATCCTGGTGCTTAAGCAGGCGACGACTGTTAGTCAGCAGCCAGGACCACAACCCTATGCTACCAGATATGGCTTTATAACAATGGCTGCAGTTAAACAGCAGCTAGGACCACAACCCTATGCTACCAGATATGGCTTTATAACAATGGCTGCAGTTAAACAGCAGCTAGGACCACAACCCTATGCTACCAGATACGGCTTTATAACAATGGCTGCAGTTAAACAGCAGCTAGGACCACCACCCTATGCTACCAGATATGGCTTTATAACAATGGCTGCAGTTAAACAGCAGCTAGGACCACGACCCTATGCTACCAGATATGGCTTTATAACAATGGCTGCAGTTAAACAGCAGCTAGGACCACAACCCTATGCTACCAGATACGGCTTTATAACAATGGCTGCAGTTAAACAGCAGCTAGGACCACCACCCTATGCTACCAGATATAGCTTTATAACAATGGCTGCAGTTAAACAGCAGCTAGGACCACAACCCTATGCTACCAGATACGGCTTTATAACAATGGCTGCAGTTAAACAGCAAGGGCTTACAAATTGGCAACAAATAGAAGCAAAAGAACAAGGGCATAGATAGATGATTTTGATTTCATTTTCATATGTCGCTTGCTTAGATATATTTTGTGAACAAGTTGACTTCCGTTATACAATAGACAACTTCCTTTCAGTATCTTTTGAGAAACACCCTGGGAACCTTTAACCCTAGTAAACCTAGTATAAGATAATTATTTGAAAGGCTCTTTGATAATATTGAAGTAATATAATTGTTATCATACACTAATAGGTATGAGAACATCTTCCTGGTCTATGATGTGGATAAGTATCTGAATGAGAAGTTTGAGTACACTGGTGTCATATTGAACAATGCAGCCACAGCACCAGTAGAGTGGAGCATCCTCCCTGAAACAGGTTAGTGGCATTCATGTATGAAGGGTCATTTATGTCAGAAGACACATAAACCTTCTTTGGCTAAACCGCATCCATGGGCTACTGATACTGGCCATGTGATGAAAGAGGGCATTTCGCAATAGTGTAATACAGCAATCCCCCCAGGTTGTTTTTGGTGTAACAGGAGCAGCATGGCAATGTATGTAAAGCTTGTCTTTGCTCTGATGTATTACCTAAATTGTACACACCATCAATAGATATGTCCTTCCCTCTGAGATACATAAATTCAACCTTGAAAGCTGGAAGTTTTTTCATCAATATAGTAAACCTGGTGAAGAAGAAAACCCCAGCTACCTACGGACACCGATTCCTATGGCGCAGCCTCGGTTTGGTTTCAAGCCTCATTTTCAAAGTTCGTGCAGGTTCAGATGCCCACATTCTGCTGTCCCCTGCCATAGAGGAGGTGGTGAATGACGTCATTGAACTGACTGTGGGCTATAACAATAACCAGAAGACTATCATAAGGAATGGCACCAAAGGTATGGAGCATGAATCATGGTAGGCCTAATGAGTAAATGGGTTAATCTTGAGGACGATAGTGCATTGATATACTGATACTAGTGATAGTGTTGGCACAGCCCCAGAGTGTTTGCATTCACCAGTGAATTTCTGGCGACCAGCCTCCACAGCACGTCATTGGACAGTACCATGCCGGCCACCAGTGGGTCTAATGATCCGATGTATCATTGGTGGCTGTTCTAAGGTCTAACAATACTTTGGTAGAGAATTTCCACCAAGCAGCTTTTCAGGAGGTTCTTTAAAATGATGAAGCAACCTCTGCTAATTCGAGCATAATGGCAACTGACAGCTTTAGCTTAAACTCAGCTATTGCCTCCAATAGGATCATAGTATACGGTGCAAACGCATGTTATGCATAGTAGTTAATAATCCTCCCAGTGCTGGGCCTGGTGCAGAAAGATTTGTAAATGAGAAAGTAATTCTATATCACTGTGTTTTACGTGATCCTACAGCTACTAACGGGGTGATTCTCAAGTCTTCCCCAACTCCAAATGTGCTGAGTGACCAGGAGGACCGGATGTTCTGGGTCAGCTGGTTGGGAGGAGAGATCCGATTGGGTAAGGGAGACCACGTGGGTGTGGATCCGCTCATTGATTGGACGCTTCCTGAACCGCTTCCGATACACGCCATATCCATGTGTACCTCCAGCACAGTGGGCCACTGGGAGATATCTGAAGTATTAAGTAAGTACTCATTCTATTTGTTTTGTTATGTTTTCGTCCTTTTTTTATGAGAAAATGCTTTTGTATTTTAAATGCAGTTCATGCCATGGGCATGGATCCATGGCCTGCAATACTTACCCCAACAAGGTATTTCTCAAAATGGTACATCCACTACGACTTAAATCCCTCAGAATCAGAGTGGGTGATCATAGGTAATGCACAAGGATTGCTCTGTATGATCAGCACGTCATGCAGTAACACAGGCTTAGGGTACATGGTTATAACAGTGCAATGATTAGTGACCACTATAGTCCAGGAAATCTGGCCAATTATTAGGCGTAACCAAGAATAGTATAGGTTCCCTAGGATATGTTACTCCATAGAGTCCTATAGTGCAAGCCACCCCCCTCTACCCCCCCTTCAAAGTAGGCTCCCTTTTGTGTTCAGTATTGAGTCCTATGTAGGATAAGGGGGTTTATAGAGATGTCAGGAATCTTTATCAGAGTGATATCAAATGGAAACAAGGGGCCACCTATACCAGAAAATCCTGCTGAATCCAAAATTTGTGGTCTTGATTCTCAAAATTTGGCCAAAGGTACCTAAAAATGAGGTTTGATGGTGAGAATATTTTAAAAATGTACAAAAGTTATATTGAAAATGATTGGAACTTTTTATAGATGCAACATGCTAATCAAAGTCAGTACCTCAATCTACATATCCCAATGTTTGCCTATCCGAACCTGACAAGTACTCTGTTTGCGTATGGCTCTACCTCTCCCACATACTGCCTATCCCTTAGCCTGCCTATCACTCATACTACCTATCCCCTGAAACATCTAGAGTTTAATTAGGTTTTCTCTCAAATGGCTTAAAGGATTAAAGTTTACCCCTCACCTTTGTACCTAATTTTCTCTGTACATTCTTACCATTAGTCTACCTATCCTCAATCTGCCTATCATTCACTTTACCTATCCCTCATGGTGACTATCCCCCAAATCTGCACATCCCTCATATTTGACTGGCACATCTGTGATATTACCTAGCACCAATGTATCTTTTGAAAATGCTCACCTTACAAGGTACCCTCTGTACCTATCTCTTAAACTGTTTATTACCTATCCTCCTTGCTACCCATCCTCTTCAATACCTATCCCTCAAGCCCACTTTATAGCTTTCCTGCCTATCACAGCTTGATCAGCTGGGATAGCTCACATCCAACTTTTGTCAACCTATCCCATAAAGAACAAATCCAACAGTCTACCTCAAGCATACATCTACTGATCACTCATGCTATATATCCTTGAGGTTACCTATCCTTCAGGCTGCCTATCCTTCATGGTATATAGCCCTCTGCCTAACTAACCAGCTATCTATGTATCTCTCACCTTGTATGCTATTCTCTCTACCTTTATAGTAGCTCTTATAGTCTATGCCTTGTGAAATATACCTATCGCTCATTGTACCTATCCTCAAGTCTGCATATCACTCATGTTTACCTCACATATCCCTCAGGCCATTGAATTATCATCAATTCCTATCCTACATGTATGTTGTTTATTCCCCTCTTCCTATCCTTCATGCTGCATATCGTTCATGCTATCCCACTTGACAAGTTAAAAAACTGAGGGCTATATACCATGAAGGATAGGCAGCCTGAAGGATAGGTAACCTCAATGATATATAGCATGAGCGATAGGTAGATGTATGTGTGAGGTAGACTGTTAAATTTGTTCCTTAGGGGATAGGTTGACTAAGAGATCAAAATGAAGGTTGGTTGTGAGCTATCCCAGCTGATCAAGCTGTGATAGGTAGGAAAGCTATAAAGTGAGCTTGAGGGATATTGCATCTATAAATAGTTCCAATCATTTTCAATATAACTTTTGTACATTTTTAAAATATTCTCATCATCAAACCTCCTTTTTAAGTACCTTTGGTCAAATTTTGAGAATCAAGATCACAAATTCTGGATTCAGCAGGACTTTCTGGTATAGATGGCCCCTTGTTTCCATTTGATATCACTCTGATAAAGATTCCTGACATCTCTATAAACCCCCTTATCCTACATAGGACTCAATACTGAACACAAAAGGGAGCCTACTTTGAAGGGGGGGGGTAGAGGGGGGGGGCTGTTACACTGTGTCCATAGGTAAAGCTCTGAGTTTCACCTCCTATCTATTGAAGCTTCTTGGCGTAACCTCGAACAAATTGCAAACTCACCATATTGCATTTCAATAAGGTCCCTAGAATCACATGCTAAAATCCTCAGCGATTCTCCATGGCCAACTATGCCTAATTAGCATTTAGCCTAGCAACCATGTTTTATCCAGAAATGCTTGGTTCGGACCATTTCTATGTAAGATCAAAGAAATCAAAGATTACCTAGCCCCCCTAAATCAGTATCAGAAATTTCATTGGTATTAACACATGGTTCCTCGGGTGGTTGGTTGCCTAGCGACCACCTTATTTTAAATAAAACGATTAGTAATGAAAATGACAATTTCAATGATTTTATTTCTCAAAACCTCATAGAGGTACACGAAATGTTTTGGTCCTTGTTAGATGGCTCTAAGGTTCACCTACACCAACTAAGTTGACAGTGAACATTTCAGTGGCATTGATTTCCAGTTGTTTAAGTATAATATGGTTAGGTGTATGGTTGCCTACCAGCTACCTTACTTGAAGCATTTTGGTCCATGATAGATGATAGATGGCTCTAAGTGTAAGGTCCACCTACCCCTACTAGGTGCAGGGCTGTAGTGGCATTAGAGTGAGGATCCCACTATGATTTGAAGGGCTCTAGTTGTAGCATCTTGAATAAATTTAATATCTTCCTTGTCTTCAGCTGGGTGAGGCCAGCACACCATTACTGATGCATTATGATAACCTATGTGCATGATACATTAAAGGTTATACTGCTTGTATGTGGCTCAGGACGGTACCAATGCTAATCTATATTTTACGCATTCACGTTTGCAGGGGACGTGTACCATGCGTCCACACCACCAGGAGGTGACTGGACCAGGTGGGGGTATTTCCAACTGTACAGTGGCAAGACCTTCCTACAGGTATTCTGAGCTAAAAATCATAATTATTATTCCTTATTTGGACCTCTGTATAAATAACCTTATAGAAACCCTACATTGCATGAAGGTTTTTTTAGGAAGGTTGAGTGCTACCTTTTTGCCAAGGTTATTGTGAAATGCTTCACATATCAAACGTTTGCCAGTCTTGCATACTTTGACTGGAAATCACTTATATAAATATTAAGAAAGAAGACTTGTTGAAGAAATTTTTACTTAGAATCAAAGGTGACAATCAATCCTAATCTTGTATGCGTGCCATTTGTGCAATACCCACCACATAACCAATATATAAGGTGTGATTAAGGCACCTTCCTTAACTGATAGTATGTGATTGAAATGGATGATAGCAAGTATCAATATATGATAGAATAGTATGCATGTAATCTTTTCAATGCCATTCGACTATCGCCTTTTTCCTACCTAAGTGAATGCTATGTTGTGATATTTTCACACACAGTTTGGCATGGTGACCTGTACTAGTGCCCGCCTCCTCCTTTTCAACTCGGGAACTCGACAAGGGGATAACTTTGAGGTGGTGATCGGAGAAAATATGACAGACACAGCCAAACTGTACAAACTCAAGGAATTCACTCAACTGGTGGGTATTTTCTATATATTCCACTTATAATATATATATATATATATATGTATATATATGTATATATATATATATATATATATAGATGTATGTATGTATATATATATATATATATATATATATATATATCTCACAATGATAAGTGCCTGAAATTGAAATTGATCCCTGACACTGCAAGTCTATTTAAGGGTCATCTGAGAGAAGCAGTTTCAGAATGTGCTTGCAATTTTATTCTCCTCAAAAAATGCTAGAGTAACTTTTGTTTCGCTGTATTGGTACTGGATGGTAGCACTGCATAGTGGGTGACAGATGCATAAACATAGTAAAATTATCTCTTAAATTAGAAATTACATAGCAATTTATACATCAAGTGACCCCATTTCGTAATGAAAGGCCAAATTCATACTCTTGTATAGCTGAGACCTTTATCATCTACAGCTTTGCCAGGTAGACTTCTCGTTCCCTGAGACAGTGTTACCGTAATCTCTCGCGTAGAAGGCGCAGCCCGCGTAGAAGGCGCACCCCCAACTCAGAGAAGGCAGATCCGCGTAGAAGGCGCATCTGCTGCCCCTCAGTCTAATATTTGAAAAACCCGCGTATAAGGCGCACCCCTAACTCAAGGAGCATGGTCCACACAAAGGACCCAACCCAAAGGGGCTTTTCAAATATTGCCTGCAACTATGAATACCCCAACTGGTCATGTATTTTCTTTAACCAAAGAAAAGGTGTAGTCTATACCATGGTGCTCTAAATACCCTTAAACTGCTGAATAAAACATGCTATTCTGCTCACCATAAAAGTGTTTGGAAATATGTGTACACCCCACTCACTGAGAGCTTTGTTAATTACACTATTGACCTCTTAATCAAGAGAATTCATGCAGCATTATAATTAATTATCCTGTCATAGTGTGTGCTGCCACCTGGTGTTATTCTATGGATCATTTAACTCATTAACTACTATTGATGCCAATGGTCTTCATATGGCCCACAACTGATGTTATTTGGCATCATTTTGAAAGGTACAATACTGTTCATTTTTTGAAAGAAATAATCCTCTGATTTGCATTATTTGTTAACAAGTTATAGATAAGACAGGTTCAAACCAAATTTGTTATTTGTTCATATCATACCCTCCCATTGATTATCTAGGCCCACACTGTTATAACAGGGAAATAGGCCTGTCTTCTAGAGACATGGCATGCTGGGATACCAGTAGTTTGTAATGTAGAGAATAGAGAATGACATACAGCTCATACAACACCAGGTGGCAGCACACACTATGGCAGGATTATTGATTATAATGCTGCATGGATTCTCTTGATTAAAAGGTCAATAGTGTAATTAACAAAGCTCTCAGTGAGTGGGGTGTACACATATTTCCAAACACTTTTATGGTGAGCAGAATAGCATGTTTTATTCAGCAGTTTAAGGGTATTTAGAGCACCATGGTATAGACTACACCTTTTCTTTGGTTAAAGAAAATACATGACCCTGTGTACATGTTTCTGGTATGGAAAGTGGAGGTACCCCGCGTATAAGGCGCACCCCCAACTCAAGGCAATTACCCTCCCGCGTATAAGACCCAGTCACAATCTGATTCGCGTATAAGACGCGCCTTATACGCGGGATATTACGGTAATAATCTATTACCCTGATTAAATTGAATAATACTGGTAGGTCGCCTATAACTCATCTCTTTGTAACATTAATCCTATTTCCTTATAATATGTGGGTCACACCTATATAGTTACTCGGTCGCATTTAAAAATAAAGATTCCTTCCCTTATGGAAACCCGTCTTATATATAGGAAAGAAGGGATTTTAGTATGGTGATTAGATTCGCCAGTCAAAATCACCATCATCCCTATACTACTAAGCAACTGCCACTCACATCAGACATCAGTGGGGCGATATACCAAAACCTTCACATTCAATGCCTTCTTCTTTTTCTTTTATCAGGAGGAGTTGGCAACTAGCACTGTGCCTGGAGTCGTCTCCTGTGGCTTTGAGGAGATCTTCTGGTTGAGTTGGGAGAGGAAGATGATTCGGTTTGGGAAAGGAAACTACCCGAGCAAAATCTTGTTTGAATATGAATACACGGATTATATCACCCTGAACGCTATAGCTTTAGGTTCGGGTAATGATGGAATAGTCAACGTACCAACCCTGTGGCAGATCAGGCCAAATACAAGTAGGTTTGATATTCAAATATAGTCCATACTAATTGATGGTACCTAACAAAACAAGGCATTCCCCTGCAACATTGTAATTTATTTTACAACCTATTTGGGTCATGTTTAGCCAATTGAGTCATATGCAAATTGGGGGTTACTATTTTGGGTTAATTGGAGCCATGAGGTAAAAGAAGAGAAAAAAGTAATAATGATAGAAATAAGAAATTCCAACACTGCTATAAGTAAACTTACCTTACAGCAAATGTTGCTCGTGAGTTTGGCACAAAAAGATTGTGCTGATTTACAGGGAGTGGGTTTTGGTAATTTTACAGCACAATCCACAATACAGCAACTATGACGGTAACCATGCAGCAAGATCAATAAGGTTTTATAGCGATTGTTCTGTGACCTTATGGGAAATTTGCTGGAACTAAAAAGAAACGTTTCGGTATCTTATCAGATCTATCTGGATTTTAATATACTAAAAATAGCAGCACAAACCTGAGCCAGCATTTAAGCTGCCAAGATGTCACGCAAAGGGTCTTGGGGAGTCCTCAATCGGAAAACGTCAGCTTCAATCTAGATTCTCAATCTCCCCATGTGTAAGGAGCGCATGGTTCATATTCCAAATGGTATTATAGACCTTAGCATGACTCCTGTGAATTGTCTTAGCTGCTAGTGACATAGAGGTAGAATCCTTTCCTCACTGGAGAGAAATCGACGGGGGTAGACTGTATGTGATAATATAAACTGCATTGTTTGTGTCCAGGGGGTAAATCCAATGGAAATGGTGTACAGCTGATGAATCCTTGTGAGGCCCCTAAGTCTCAAAAAGCCCCTATTCCTCAAATCATCTATTTTGAGACAAAGGGCCTAGGTCAAGTCCATATCTGTTAAACGGTCCCAGATATCACAAAATATCACAAAATCATTTGCTACATAGGAGCTTTGTGAGGTCCCTAAATCACAAAAAAAAATGAAATGGCCCCTAAATCACAGAATCCTTATTTTAACCCATATGGACCTGTTTGGCCCCATTCATCCCTCTTTTGTCCATCTGACTCAATTTGGTTCAGTCTTGAGCCAATTAAACCATTTTACTTGTAAGGACCTGGTTTCACCCAATTTACCAAATTCGTGCCAATCAGACTCTATTTTGACTGTTATCTCCAATTTGGTGTTTCCTGGGCCAATTTTACCAATTTTGACCAATGTTGACCTGTTTTTGATCTGTCCTGAGCCGATTTGACATTTTCCTGTTTTGACCTGATTTGACAAAGTTTACCCATCGTTGGTCAATTTGGGTCAATCTTCAATGGCCAATTCGACCTATTTTGACCTGATTTACCAAAGTTGGGTCTGACTAAATTTGGCCTAATCTCTGGCTATTTGTCTTATTTGAGGACCAAGGTCAATATGGGTCAAAAGATCGAGGTGCTCAGCATGGATCAACTGGCCAGGAATTCACCTAAGGCCAAAAATAAAATTCATTGGGTAGGGTAGGTCAGACCTTTTTAATTTTGGATTTGTTTAAAACCGCCACAGAGACTTAGGGCTATTTGCGTTGACTCAGGGATGAGTCACGGTGTTCAGGGACGAACAAAATGTAGAATGAATGGCTAAAGAATAAATGATTTCTTTAAAATTGAAGAAAAATATTTGGGGTCGGCCCTGTTTTGCTAGGTAGGGTCGGGTCACCGGATACAAACAATCTCTTTTGAAGCAAGTTGACCAAGGGCCGGTGACAAACAGTACATTCCTGCCCCCAAAATAATCCTACTAAAATTAGAATTTAATGTGTTAGAGAAGCACTGTTATTGTCTAAGAATCCTGACAGACTCTATGGAGAATGAAAATAAGATTGATAAACCATTAAGGATAGGGGTTTTGAGAAAACTTAGGGGCCTGACAAGTCTGACCTATCGCCTGGGGCCTGACCTATCTCAAAAATTGTCCCTATCTCACAAATATTTGTGAGATAGTGGCCGATTGGACATGGCACCTAAATCTCAAAATTTTGGGGGATAGAGACTTTCTATAGGTTAGGGGCTTTAGGTGGGCCTTAAATCTCAAATGGCCCCTATCTCACAAATATTTCAGGGATATATAGGTATATTTCGAGACCTATGGGTCTCACAATCCTAGCGTAACAATGCATGGTGGTGGTTCTCCAATATATATGTTATATCGACTAGTTTGACGAAGTTTCAAATGAACATTAAGAACACAGTCCCCAACAACCAGACCCAGTAGTAACCTGTCTTCATTAAGACTATTCCAGTGGTACACTGTAAAAGAAAGATAATACAAATAACGGCGAAATCCTTGTACCAAAGTTGCCAGAGATCCATTGTTATTTCACAAGGATCCCTGGTAGATTCAAGAGTTGTCGTTAGAGCGTAGGGGATGGGGGAATGTAACTTATACAAATAATGGATCAATATAGGTTTATATGTAGAGCCATGTCAATAGGAATAATGCAATATATACAACATGCCAGCAATAGTGAGCATAGCACCAAGAATTCATGAATACAGGCAATGGTGGGTATATACGGGAACAAGAGACACAATAAATGTACATGAATAATATGGTGGGTAGATTGGTCACAGCACATTGAATCAACAATGATGTATTGTTCGCTCTTGATTAAACATCAGGTCGACCTAGGCTCCCCAATGGCAGCACTCTTTCCCTTCTAAAGATACCTAGTCTTCTTCTTTATTCTAATATTGACCACAGAAAATAGTTGAGATATGCCATATCCTTGAGTATGTCTGATCTAAAAGAGAAGAGGCATATCTTCAAGAAAACAAGTTGTTTAGTAACCAGTACCTTCTTTCTCGTTATAGATGTGTCATTTGTATACACTTTCGTTTTTCTTCAGTTTTTTGTATTATATACATGGGCGTGGAAAGCAGGGGGGACAGGGGGGATATGTCCCCCCCCCCCACTTTTGGCCAACTCCTCAAAAGGTCAAAACTAAAAGGTCAGAAAAAAGGAAGGTCAAAAATTGCAGAAACCCCCCCTGGTCCCACCCACTCTGAAACTGCTTCCCACGCCCCTGAATATATTCACTTAATCAACCGCCCCTACTTCTTCTATTTATCCCTAGTTGAGCGCCTAGCGGTCCATACAGTGGGACCAAAGAACTACAACCAGTTTTGGGGGTCATTATCTTCCCTCAAGTACCTTAGATTCCAGGTCACTGCAAATGGAAATATCTCAATTGTCATCAGTAATACGCCTCAGGTCAGATATCTATTTGTCACCTTTCAACTGTTGTACATGACTACAGACAAAGGATGGCATGGTATTACTATCTTATATCATTAAATGGTTTTTGCGCATTCATCAGGTCATTATTTTTTAATTTGTTCATTTGTCTATAGATTAATCTATCCGTTTAATTCATATTACTCATTCATTTATCTAGACATTCTTTTTTTACTGAGGGCTTAGAAGTACTCAGCAATCATCTTGCTAGCTGTAGTGGGACCTTGTTATTGGCCAGGGAGACATGTAGATTTCCACATATCTAATGTTACCCCAGTATTTAAACAGCTAACACATCATATTTCCTGTTACAGGTTGTTAGTGTAGATGACTATGAATTCACCATACACCAGCAGGGGGACAAAGACTTACTTGGTATCAGTAAGAGTGGAGGCTTGAAGTATAGCAAATCAGTGGAGAGTCTGAAACTGTCAGATGACCAGAGGTGAGGTATCAGTACAGACTCGATATTTATAAGATGTGTATTGCATTTTTCTTTTTTTCCAAAAAGAGAAGTAGTAACCCTTAGGCCTAAATTGATAGAAATGTTACTTATCAGATATTTGACACCTCCATCTCATCTAGATTCATTAAACATTATAGATGGTTTATCAGGATCTGTGATATTTAGATCTTTGTTAAACTTATTATGAGCATTAGGAAACACTTGCAATACATGCCATGAGAAACAATTTATTAATTCCAAAGTCACCGTAAAGAATATGGAGATTTAAGGACTGAAAAAAGGTTCCAACCGCAGCCAAGGGTGAGTTGCAGATTCACTGTCAGAACACACGTAAGGAAGTACAACCATATACAGCACTAGTTTTCAGGAATACTCACCATGAATTACTGACAGGTCTCATGTATTAGTCTGAAACTGTCTCTCCCATATCAGAAAATTATAGCTCTCAGAAAGTATTAAAACGCTATACACAGTTCTGTAATATCATGGTGAGCATGAGTCCATGTATGTGAAACTGGGAATGGGCACATATTAGCTCTCATCCCATTCACCTGGCGTGGTCATTTATAACAACAGGGATGGGGTCAGTGGATGTTTTTGGGGACCAGAAAATCAAACCCCCATTTGTTTTGGGAGGCAGAAAATGTTCACCACTTTTTTGCAGAAAAAATGCTGTGTGTTACTAGAGAATAAGGGGACAGACAAATGTTCGGACAAATGTTGATGAGCAATTTCAACTCGCGAGTGTGAAAATCCACCAACCCTCCAATGTTGTTAAAAAAATACCACTCTTTTTCCACCCAGGTACCTGTGGGTGAGTTGGACAGGCAGTGAGATCAGCCTGGGAGTGGGTGTGGATGTAGGCTCTGGGCCCCTGATAACCTGGGTGGATGACCAGCCCCTAGACATCAACTTCTTCTCTGTGGCCTCCATAGAGACTAGCTCATGGGCTGAATGGTACTTCTACAATACCCAAGGTGAGAATCACATAATGGTATAGAGCTTTATATGGTAAGGCCAAAAAAACTAAAGGTGTGTTTCCAGTTACATGACTTGAAAGGGGAGGGTCGGTAAGTTGATTATTTTTTTAAAGTTTTTTTTTACATTTATATAGGAAATGTTAGGGCACATATCAAAGGATGTATTAAGGTCTTTGATTTCAGTGTAAAATAATGACGGAAAATGACAACTGTGAGAGAGGGGAAGAACATGAAAAGGATACAGGAAATGGATGAAAAACTGTAATGAAAACTTTCTTTAAAATATGAAAAAAATGAGACAAAATTCTTAAAAAAAAGTCGGGTAACTGGAAACAAACCATTTAATTTAGTTTGGCCTAATGATAATTTGGCCCAATGATACAGTGATGGGTGAATGTCAGAAAAATTGCACATATCTGGTGCACACAGTACAGAAAGATAAAGGTCAAGACAACATTACAAAAGTGGATCATATTGATAATGCAACATCTTGGCTTTATGAAAACCCTTGGTGGACTGGCTTCCTCCAAGAACTGCAGTTTTTATTCATGGTCAAACAAATTTCAGTGATTTTTGTGAGGCGTCTGTGACGAAAACTCTATGAATGCTATAAAACAAGTTAGGACAATCACAACAACTTGAAATTTGGGCTGCAAGTACCTATTACTAACTAGTATTAAGTATGCAAGAATTCAAAACCGGATCTTCAAAATGTTTTTGTGAGAGCCCGGATATAATTATCAAAAAATTAAAGATTTGGACATTTTTGTCTTCAAATCACCATCTTTACTGTAGTTCTGTCAATAATGCCTTGATTAACTCCAGAATTGCTCTAATAAATCCTCATTATGTCTAGTTTTTGGGAAATGAAACAGCAGAGGCCTCACTGAAACCAATATTGTACCCTTGAGTGTTGAATGTCTGCTGAGATGGAAAAAATTGCAAAAAATCCAAATTTCACACAGGTAAAGGGGCCCCCAAAAGGTTTTTATTCAGCAATTGCAAAGCTGCTCTGTACCAAAATGAACTTAGGTTAGGGGCATCTTGTGGTAAAGTATTAGCTGGTTATGTAGACTGAAAATATTTTTTTTGGGGGGAAAATGTTGAAACGAGGCATCTGTGACAAAAACTAAACATGCAATAAATTTAGATAAAAATGCTGGAAATTAATTATTTTAGGTTAGGACATTGAACAATGATGTATTATAGTCTACCAAGAATAGATATTGCATAGATGATGCTTTGTAAGATTACAGGACCAGAATTTTATTTCTGTCTGAGGCGTCTGTGACGAAAACTCATTTCTGCACTTTGGTGCTTGTTGTGGCCAAATTACTAATGGGATTCTAATCATAACACACACAATTGATGTATAGGATTACAAAGTATCATATCAACCACAGAAAAGTAAATTGAATACGCAAATATCATGTACAGGTGGGAATTTCTGGAGCAATTTGCGGCAATTTTGGGTCAAACACAAGGTTGGACCTGCCAAATCCTGACTAAAATCAACAGAACATGTAGAAAATGCCCTAAAAATAATTGGGGCACATCGTTTCTGCACATTTCCATCCATTTTTGACCTTAGGGCAGCGTATGATGCTCGTCAGAGAGAATTTAGTTCAATAGGAGTTTTCGTCACAGACGCCTCGCGAATATGATTCTGTATCCAATATCGCCTAAAACCAACATGGCAGGCACCTGCCCAGTACAAGAGGCTTACAGATTCAATCAAGCTTTACTGTTTCCATCAAAATTAGGCCACTTTAACCAAATCTAACCACCTCAGCAAGTACTAGGAGTATAATCTTTGGACTGCAAAAGATATTTGATTGGATTCCTAAACTTTAATGGCAAAATTTGTCAAAGTCTGAAGAGAATCCTTAGAAAATCTTTGATAAACAACCAAAAGTAACACTTAATTGACAAAAACAAGGCTCCCCCAAGTAATAGACTTCCACTGGGTAACACCAGATGATTCCAACTTTGCCACAAACAAAATCTTGAGGCGTCTGTGTTGGTTGATATGACATGTAAGAGAAGTAAATAGATACTTAAATAAATTGGCAACATTATAACATCTAGTTGAGGCGTCTGTGACGAAAACCCAGTCCATATTGGCATTCTGACCCCCAAATCAGAGACCATTTGACCGATGGCTAAAATCTTGATACCAACTTTAACCCCTTGTAAGTTCTTTATGTGGCATGTATTAGAAACATTATATCACTATTATTTATAGAGATATTCTTACCTAAGAGTTATTGTCACAGACGCCTCAAAGAGTAAAATTCCACACACGAGTGACCATAGTTAAAAATTTTCAATCAACATCCACCTAAACTGACATAGATAGAGTTGGTCTAACAAATGCCTAATACCACAGACAATTTTGGATGGAATTTTAGTCTTTGAGTGGACAATATGAAAGATATTTAACCCAACAGACACAAATTGATATTTTTCTGAGAGGCTAGAATGTCCTCTATAAGATGAGACCATGGAAGACAAGATTGGATAGGCATGATTTATTCTATGGCTGCATAAAGGCCAAAAACCATGCTTTTCCCGGTTTTGTTCACTTTTTCTGACACTGACCCTGATAATTATTCCCTGAGCTGGACATAGCCAGAATATGACATTGCATTTTTCCTGATTCAGTAGAGGCTTCTATCATCATGGACTAATCAATGTGAAGGTATTATTATTGAAAAAAATATAATTCAAGCTTTAAACATGCTTAGATATACATGTATAAATAGTATGATATAATATTATAAAATATTCCTGTATCTGTGTGGCTCAGGCTCACCCCGTTGTGTAAGAAAGATCGCAGAAGGTGGTAGCGACTCCCCATATATATATATATATATATATATATAATGGGTGGGGCTCCAGAAAATGTCCAATTTTAAGAAAAAATGATCAAATTTTTTAATTACCCTTAGACTTCTATAGTTTTACATGTCTGTGGAGGAGGTGATAAGCCATGAGAATGCTAAATATTGTGAAGTTGGGATTTTTCCATCATTTTCTACTTTTTAGCTCAAAATGCATATATTTTAAGCATTAAGAGGGGTGTTACGTTCATCAGATTTGATTAAATGAGATAAAATTGTGGAAAAATGATTTTCAAACAATATACCATGATATATATTCACTGGAACCTGGTAGAGATGTATCTCTTCTATGCACAGAATATCATACATAAATTTTTCCTTCGTTTCCACATATCTTGTGTCATGCTTAAAATATCAGGTAAATTGAGAAAATGATGGATTTGCTCTAAGTTCATTTAAAAATTCTTGTAAACAACAAAAAAAAAATATAAAATTGAACAATGTTCCACTAACTGACAATTGGAAATGATTGTATTCACTTTTATTAGCTATACCTAAAGATATTTCTTTGATCTACTTATGCATTATAAAGGATTTTATCTTTGATAAGTCATTAGCCTGAATCCGATGAACGTAACATTTTTGGGGAAAATCATGATATATCTCCTTAAAGAATATATCTATCTGGAAAATTCATATCCCATGCTGATAAGGTTGATTTTCTCAGGCTTACTGGTTGTTTAAAATTTTCTTCATGGATGATTTATGCCATACATATGCTATCATCAGTTTATCCGATGAACGTAACAGTCTGATGAACGTAACACCAAAAATCTGATGAACGTAACATAAATCCGATGAACGTAACATAAATCTGATGAACGTAACATTTATGATTCTTACACTAGCTGGTGCAGTTCACTACTTGGGTACCCTATTGATATTTGTTTTAACTATTATTGAAGAATTAGGCAAATTAGAGGTAAATCATCCATGTGAATCCGATGAACGTAACATAAATCTGATGAACGTAACATTTTCAATTTTCTGTCTTTTATCATACTTTGAAGTGGAATTTCCGGAATCAAATGGCAAGATCCTTTCCAGGCCCCCACCACACACAGTGTCAACTGAATTTCATCTTTATATACCTTATATTTATATAATAAATTATTCCCCAAAGAAAATAGCCTTAAAAGGGTCATTTTTCTACCCCTCTTTGGGCCTCATTTATGGAGAGAAAACAGTAAAATATTCAGATTTTTGCATATCTGCTCCAATATGTGGGTGTCAGACTTCTACATACTGTAAAAAAACTACCTCAAATGCATTCTATTCATATAGATAACACATTTTTTAAATAAAAACATGATTTTATGAGAAAAACTCTATTTTTAAAGATTTTCATCAGATAATGAAAAAATTTGAAAATTTTCTTGAAATTTCACGGTGATGTACAGAAGGGTCTCTAAAATATGTTGTATTAATTGCAAAATGGGTTAATACAATGTGAATAGAGAAAACAATTGAATGAAAATCATTTTTTTCTCAGGGGACATGGATTTTTTGGTATTTTTCAAGCAAAATATGGGTAAATTCAGAAAATAACAGGAAAAATATAATTTATTCCGTAGTTATTACATAAGTACTCATTGAGATCTTTGTAACCATGCTGTTCATATCACCTGAAATGATCTTATTACAGAGTTATTAAAGAAAACATGACAAATTTGCTTAATGGACATTTTCTGGAGCCCCACCCATATATATATATATATATATATATATATATATATATATATATATATATATATATATATATATATACTAAGGCCGTCTTTACTTTTGCTATGTGAACAAAAAATGAATAAAAATTGAACCATTTTTAGTATTATAAATATTATGAAATGTGAAATCTCTAATCAGCAGAATACATCAAGACTATCATTCTTTTGCATCTTTCTTTTGCAGGAAATGTTTATGAGGCTTACACTCCAAATACAGAAGACTACCCGGCTAACTACCATCGTGTTTGGTTTGCGCCTGTCAACTTCATCACACACTTCCAGTTTAATGTACGAGCATGCCAAAATGCCCGCCTGGCTCTCATATCAGACCCACTGGACTTAGGCAGCACCAATGAAGTCTACCAAGTCATATTAGACACGATCGATACAACCACTGGAAAAATATATTCAGCGATCCGAGCGGCTATAAATGGTACCAATATAGGTATCAAGGATGATGATGATCCTGACCCTGTTGTGAGTTGCAATGCAGTCAAGGACTTATGGGTGGATTGGCATGGAGGTGTTAAGGTAGGGAGAAACGAGTGGCCAGGGGACCAATTTATGCACTTTACACCATTCATATGGACATTTGTACCAAACATCATAGCAATGTCGACTGGACCAGGGAGTGATGGCAACTGGATGTTTCCTTTCGAACAAGGTGAAATTATTGTAATTCATGTATGATTATGGTAATCTATCAATGGTCTGGGTAGGGAGATTTCAACCAGATACGATCCACAGTGCCTATACAAGACAGGCATTGGTTTAAGATTTTATACTGTTTTCTTCAATCTTGTTTAACCCTGAACTCAAGTGCTGACACTTATTCACAGAGCTATAATTGTTACACATGACAATATGTTATATTATGATGATGTTCATACTCTGTTGAAAACAGGAAGCTTTGGTAGGGTGAAAATAGATTGTTCCTCTTATTACTTAGTAACTTGCAGCATTATATGACACCACTTGGTCAATTTTGTAGAGAAATCACAACATACATGCACAACAGGCCTTTGCTATAGTCTTCTTTGACCTGCTAACATCAAGGAAGTTCTTTGAAATGATTTCTTCTTTTCCCAGCTGAGATGGTGTTTGTCAATATCTCACGTAACGCTCGCCCTCCAATGGCTAAGGTGTATGACTACTTCTGGATGGGGATACATGGGAGAACAAGTGTTGTATTCAGCGTCAAGCTTGCCAAATATGCTGTTGTCCAGCTGTCACAGGTGGCATTCCAGGGGGGATCGGATGCCTATGAAGTGGAAATCGATGTAAGGAAGGTTTTCTTTTCTTGTAAAGTTAATGCTTACAAGTTTTCGTATTGTAGATTGCGTATTGAAGCCAATCCAGTCCCAGATCCCCATTTCTATCCTTTATGTGCGTCAAACAGCTGGTAATGTATTTAAGGGAACACATGCATTCTGGTTACCATAGCAGGGGCGTAGGAAAAGGGGAGGGGGCCTGATCCCCCCCAATCATAAAGGAGGTGGGGCTTGAGTATGTCTGGGGCCCCCCCAAAAAAAATATTGCCAAGAATTCATAATGAATTGAACAAGAAGCTAAAACTTTGCATCTTAAATTAGATTAATATAGTAATGGGATAGGGAAAATGGGGTCTGGGCCTCAAACCAGATCTAAAATTTAAAAAAAAAATTACTTTTATATACATATCTTGTAAAGGTATGTATAGGCGCTATTGTGTTTGAGCCGACGATTCAAGGTGTCAAGGTGGGGCCCCCTCTGGGTCCCCCCAATAAAGATTTCCTTCCTACGCCTCTGCATAGACTTGTAATAAGGAGAGAAATCCCTGCCATGAATCCAAAGCCATTCAGAGAATCTAGATATAATGATAATGATCTTTGACTGCTTACATGTACAGTTTTTACCATCTCCCTTTCCATCTCCTGTTCTGCTGAGAATTTGAGTAATAATTGGTGGATATAGCCATAGTCAACTTAGAATTACGCCATAATTATATACATGTATTTATACATAAATTACCTCAGATATGGGTCAAGTCGCCAGAAACCAGTAGATTTCCCCCCCAGAGGTCAAGAATGACAAATTTTAGAATTCATTCACAAAACTTTATTACCTTTAAAGAGGTATGTCTCCCCTATTCAGAACACTTAAAAATACCGCTCTAGCCCTAACGGTTCAGTTTTTATCGCTTGCGGAATGAAACTTGACTGAATTGTGTAACGTCCGGTACCAAAATAATTAGGATATCATGATACCATCATTATATACCCCACTGTGACTTCTAAACCAGTTTGTAGGAGCCCACAACATATATTTTCAATAATAACCAGGAAAAATTGCAGTATTCCACAGATTTTAGAAAATATGAGCATTGCGATCGTGACAGGATACCAAATTCGCGACATTTTTCTCAAATGCTTTCCTAACTTTACCATAGTGTTGCTAATAATGCTCCAATGGACATGCAAATTACTACATAACATCTTTCATATGTCTATATTCTAGAACATAACTCCTTAAGCCATACATGGTACCATTACCTCTGTAGTATGCATCCAACAAACTCAAATAAAAGTACCGGACGTTACACGCGCGGCTGCAAAACATGCATTTTACCATGACTTAGAGAGACCATCTGGAAGACTACTAATATTCCTCCTATCATCCTTAAACTTCATAAATAGGTACAAGACACTTGTAGCTTTAGTTTCAGCTGTATACAACCATATATTTCCTACATTTTGTCATCCTACCATCCATAAGAAATTTTTTTTCACAAAATTTTCAAGTTGTCTTGAGATCATAGACCATAAGTCATACACAAATATGGTACAGGTTATGTTAAAAAGCCTATAAATTAAAAGGCAAACATGTTTACAATCAATATCAACAGTAATATGGACCATTACATCACTTGTGCTAAACCAGCCTGGCATGAGCTGGATATGGAATAAAAGTACCGGACGTTACACGCGCGGCTGCAAAACATGCATTTTACCATGACTTAGAGAGACCATCTGGAAGACTACTAATATTCCTCCTATCATCCTTAAACTTCATAAATAGGTACAAGACACTTGTAGCTTTAGTTTCAGCTGTATACAACCATATATTTCACATATTTTGTCATCCTACCATCCATATAAATTATTTTTGGCAAGATTTTTCAAGTTTTCACGAGATCACAGACCATAAGTCATACACAAATATGGTACAGGTTATGTTAAAAAGCCTATAAATTAAAAGGCAAACATGTTGACTATCAATATCAACAGTAATATGGACCATTACATCACTTGGGCTAAACCAGCCTGGCATGGGCTGGATATGGAATAAAAGTACCGGACGTTACACGCGCGGCTGCATTTTACCATGACTTAGAGAGACCATCTGGAAGACTACTAATATTCCTCCTATCATCCTTAAACTTCATAAATAGGTACAAGACACTTGTAGCTTTAGTTTCAGCTGTATACAACCATATATTTCACATATTTTGTCATCCTACCATCCATATAAATTATTTTTGGCAAGATTTTTCAAGTTTTCACCAGATCACAGACCATTAGTCATACACAAATATGGTACAGGTTATGTTAAAAAGCCTATAAATTAAAAGGCAAACATGTTGACTATCAATATCAACAGTAATATGGACCATTACATCACTTGGGCTAAACCAGCCTGGCATGGGCTGGATATGGAATAAAAGTACCGGACGTTACTGCACACTATTATATCAAGCCTGCTGGTGCTATAGCAGCTGCTATAAGGTACATGCACACACAGATCACTTGTACACACATACTCACAGAGTCACACATGAAAGAACACATCTTAAAGGAACACCTTCATCTGGGCAAATCTGGTCATCACTTCCTTCCAGGAGTCGACTGGTAAATTGTAATGTGGGGACCGTTTACCCTCGCGTGTGGGTTCACCAACTTTCATGATGACGTCATCACTGTCCAAGTCCATGATGTCATCAAGGCGCGGCCATCGGAACCTTGGGATTTTTGGATCCTCTTGAGACATGAAGTGCACAGTGTAGTTCCTCTGGGAAGGCAATGACTTTGCCGACGTAGCATGAAGTGCCGTACACACATGCAAGGTAGTCTCCGATGACATACTTTTCCGGAGTGGGGATAATGACATGTCCCTGGTCTGGCTGGTTAACCTCCTCTTCTTCCTCTGCTGGGGGCTCAACAAACTGGGTGGGGAACAGCTCATGCTCCTGCCATCCAGCACACCCACGTTTGGAGACACAGTCAACCCAGCAACACTCGTTAAAGCAGGAGGTCTGTCGCACTGCGATGGTGTGGTCAGCAGCTAGTGGCACAACACCGTGGACTGACATGGTTCCAGGCACGGTGTTCTCGCACACCAGCTCTGGTACAGCGTCACGGCATCGGGCGACGTCAGTGACAGAGACACAGATGTAGTGCACAGACCCCTCCAACTCATTCCCTTGCTCAGCAAAGGAGGCAGCGTCAGTGATCTTGATGTTGCGCTTGACTGCCAAGTCCGCATTTCGCTTCGCTGCAGCACCGACGCCATCGCACGGCCCTTTGCCGTGGCCTGCCTTGAAGTACGTCCAGGTTGCACGGAGGCCGTTGAACAGCTGTTGGTGCTTGCACAGTATGCTGAAGATGGATTTGTTGCGATACTGTGAGCTCGGGGAGTCGGAGCAGTAGTGGATGGTGGTTACCTGGGGCAGGGTCTGCGCAACATAGACACAGAGGACTTCCAGAAAGGCAAGGATGGCGCCAGAGTCATGCTTGCGGTCGTCAGTTACCAGTGCTACACACCAGTGTGTGGTCACATCTCCTTCCCGGTGGTGAATGACGGCTGGATGGAGTGTGACTGGCTCCTTGGCGTAGTAGACGGCTTGGGGAGACTCCGGATAGGTCACCATCCAATTCTCCGCGAAGTCCATCTGGATAGTACACTCTGCTGGAGACATGGACTGACGGAGCTTGCGTACGACGCGGTGCTGGTGTTCTGCACGCATGCTGTGCTCCCGCATGGTGACGAACTCTTTGCCGAGGTCGGTGATGAACTTTTCTCTTGTAATAACCTCCTCCACTTGTCGGAGCTTCATACAGGTCTTACCATCCGGGCCGTACGGGACACTCACGCGCTTCCATGTTTCAACGCGGATCCCCGGAGGAAGGTCTTTGGCCTGGAGGTTCGCAGTGAACTCCTCAACGGTGGTCGTCCTGACGAGATCATCAGGGAGCACATACCACATCCCCACGGCACGGAGTTTGAGCGTGAAATTTTGGTGTTTGAGACACAGGCAAACACTGACCATGTTGAACTTCACAACCTTGATGTACCTGTGCCTCCGTCGCACATCGTTAAAGTATGTCCGGCCGCAGGGGTGGTTAGGGTACTCCTTCTTGAATAGCTCATAGAGGTATTCGGTGAATTCAGTTAGGATGACCTTTTGATGCTTTTTCTTTTTGATGGTGACTGTGTCCTTTTTGCCTGGCAGAGTGTATGAGTGCTCAGGTCGCTTCAGGAACTCAATAATGCGCTCCTCCATTCCCAGGAACTTCACTGTCCGGCAGTCAACCTTTCGTGGTCCAGACAGTAGGCAGCTGCGACTGAGTCCAGTGTCCATCATTAGCTGTGTGGTCAGTCGATGTGACTTAAGGGTTTCTGCTGGGAGCAGGGACTTTACAACCTCAACTCTTTTCATCCGGGGTGCGGTGGTCAGCTCTTCCATGACAAGGCTATAGAGCTCTAACCTCCGGCGATCAGTAAGGGCACTGTCACGTGGTCTCTCCTCAACACGGGGAACTCCTGCGTCCTGTGGAGCGCCGTCGCGGGGTTCAGCATCGCGGGGTCTCTCCTCAACACAGGGAACTCCTGCATCCTGTGGAGCGCCGTCGCGGGGTTCAGCATCGCGGGGTCCCTCTTCAACACGGGGAACTCCTGCATCCTGTGGAGCGCCGTCGCGGGGTTCAGCATCGCGGGGTCCCTCCTCAACACGGGGAACTCCTGCGTCCCGTGGAGCGGTGTCACCATTTGCTCTGTCTGCGCATGATGGTGACCCAGGAATGCGGTTATGACGAGGGGCAACAGTCTGCTGTGCTGCCTTGGCAGCTCTATGTGCTTTGCGTGCAACACTTGTCTCCTGTTGTGTCCTGATATTGTCAATCGCAGAATTTAGGCGATCAATCTCCACCTCCATTTCTACTCGGTTTTGTGCCTCTAGCCTCTCTGCCTCCTCGCGTTCCCTCCGTTCTCTGGCTATACGGTTGTACAGCTTGACTTTTCGTGGTGTTTTGTTTGGCGAGCTGTGGTTCAACTCGCGGGATAGTACATCATTTTGGGTCGTGTCCTGGGGCGGTGCTATAGTCGTCGTGTCGGCGGATCTAGGGATGTCGGGGGGCGGTTGCTGGGTTGTTATCCGTGAAGATGTCCTCCGGGGCCGTTTGCTGTTAATTTAGAATATTAAAGTTAAACCCTACACATATGGATGCTTCAAAATATACAAAAATGGAGTGTTGATAAAATTCATCTAATATCTATCATACACCACTACTATTTTGTATTAGACCAGGATATTATAATAGGTTCTACAGTTAAGGAAGGAAGGCAATGCCAGGACCACAGCAGTAAATTTCAATAGCAAAACTACAGATCTAAGCTTCAACCACAGGAGCAAAAAGCAAAGCAGCACAACAACAAGGAAAGCAGCACAACAACAAGGAAAGCAACACAACAGCAACCAAACTATCCCTTGTTTTCTAAACTATTACTATTACTTGTACCTCATTCATACTACGTTCATTTTGGCCCGCTTGACCACGCCTCTGCAAATCATTATCAAAGTGTCAATGTAGGTATTGTTATGGACAAAGTTATAAATTCAGATTTTTAGCAATTCAAAAACCTTTACTAGCCACATGTAGTTTGTATAGCATTTACTTAATGATAACATTTTACATGTATTATTGGAATATCATGGGATGAGAATTCACACACATAGCTTTTAACTTACTCAAGGTCTGCTACCATACGGCAGTGATGGGTTGGCCGTGGAGTGTCATCGTCGGAATCTGATAAGGGAATTGGACTTGGGGAACGGCACCTCTTCCTTCCTTGTTTCCGCTTGTCCTCCTGAAAAAATTCAACAAGAATTTGGGATTAAATTCAAAGTGTGATTACATGTGTGTGATTATTTATAATTCATCTCTTAATGTAAGATGCTGAATAGATGTAGACTTAGTTCAATGCACACCAGTCAAATAAGTCAAAATGGCTTTTTAAATGTCAAATTTCTTACCTCGGGAGGTTCCTCCTCATCAGGCGAGGACATGGACACGGGTTTGTATTTGACCGGCTTCTTCTGGCCTTTCGTCTTGCCAAGGCCCTTCCCCTTTGACGTTATGCTTCTCTTGGGAGCCTCCTTTTGTGCTGGTGTTGAGCTGGCCTTACCTAGTCGTCCCCTCCCAGGTGTGAACAGGGCCACCTGAAACAGAGAATAATTAGTTCCATATTTTCAAAATTTCATGCAGTAGTGGTAAGAGGAACAACACGCCACGTTCAATCACCTTATTTTCAAAAAATGAAATCATGTGTGTGTCTTATGGATCTCAAATATTAGAAGGTAAATGATGGAACTACATTACCTGTAGACGGGATGTATTGGGGGTTGAGGTTGTGTCACGGCCTTCCTGTGATGTACCTGGTTGCGGATCATCGTGCACTGCAGCTTCTCCCAGTTTGTCCCGTAGACGCTTCTTTGCAACTCGCAGTCTGGTAAGCTCCCTTTCGTGCTGCTTCTGTGCTTCCGTGTGAGCTGCCTTCATTTTCTCTCTACTCTGCTTCTTGCGAGAGGCTTCATCTGCATTGTGCTTTTCCTCCCCCTTCTTTTCCTTAGACCGTTGTCTGGCCTCTTTCGATATGACCTTTCGATCCTTTTTCTGGTCCGGAGGCAGCGGCTTCCGGCCCATCTTCTTAAAATACAAGGAATGATTACCATAAGAACGAGTTGTATCAAAGTAAATTATGCAGTATTATACTCATAGGGCTTGATAAAGTTGAAATTGAAGTATGTAGTGGGGATAAATCAACGTTACTATCAAATACTAGTACCATAGGGGCATATTGTATCAAAATATGGGGGGTCTACACCGAGCCTTTGTGATGGTTTGGATCGAAAATGTGAAATTGTAACGTCCGGTACCAAAATGATTATTGCCCCTGACATGGGTAAAACAGTCCTAATGTATGGAAATTGTGGCTGGGCTACCTCTAAATATATTCTACTTACATGGAAACACAGGATTGCCAGCATATCACCCCTAATTTACCACATTTTGGGGTATTTTCTAATTTCCGAGACTTACGGTAACGTCCGGTACCAAAATCCATTTTGCTCGTATTTGACCCACCAAATGAATATATATTGTGTTTGTAATACTTGGAAGAGGTAGGGGCCATGCCTAAGAATAACAAAATACAGTAGGACATCATTTCAAGCCATATTTCTGGTTTCGGTGAGGGTTAAACGGTCCAAATCGAAAAGGTACCGGACGTTACATGAGTCTGTACTACAAAAAAGGTAGAATTTCTATCAAATCAGGTTCACAAACCACCCCAAGCAATACACACGGCTCCATTCTTTCAATTTACACCACTAAATGCAAGATTTGATCCAAAACAACGAGAGTGTAAGCATTTTGGTGCGCCGAGAATTTTGGTACCGGACGTTACCGTTTGACATCGAAAACATACGGACATAGTCTGGGGCTTGCCCGGTGCAAAATTCTCGGCTGACACCGACAACGCCGTGTTATTTTGATGGATTACGTCCATATCAATCAAAATATAATCAATTCAACCACCTATGATACATAATCGATACACAAACATCCTTTTCTATTGCGATCGGGGGCTTAACTCACCTTTTTTGGGGTTTAGAAGAAAGATTTTGGAGGGTTGCTTTGGGAAAATCTTCATAAACTTGTTGTGGTCTGACGCGGAATTAACTGGGTTAAAGTTCCCGGATGTAGGTTACAACCTCCGGTCGTCTGACGTCATTTGACAGCGTCTTCTTTCCCGCCCTGATTTTTTAGGTACCGGACGTTACACGATTCATATTTTGTGTATCGAAGCAAGTTTGGAGGGATACGGGGGGATTATGGATATTCTTTTGGTTGACGATTGAAGAAAAAGATGTTTTGAACATAGTTTGATCCGAAAAGAAACTCAATTTGTACTTATTTAGCTGTGAGGGACAAAAATGTAAATGTAACGTCCGGTACTTTTATCAGAATTATTTTACATGGGGGGCTCTCACACGGAGGCAAATGCCAATACACACACAATTTTTTCAGGATATTTGGTGGGATGGACAATATTCCTATGGGTAATAACAAAATATTTGTTGCCCCTTTTTTCACTGAGCTATTTACGATTTAGATTTTGGTACCGGACGTTACAAATTATACTTTTCCATATTCCGAATCACCTGAGGAAAAAAATACACTTACTAAGATGTCCAAACATCCTGGAAATGATACCTGTGATCATATAGGATACAAAAAGTGACATTGGGATACTTCAGGAGTTCTTTATTCAACACAGTACACTTGTAAAAATTACAAAAATTACAAAAACCACAATTTTGGGCCTTTTTTCGACTTTAGCGCGTCGCAACTCTGGGAATTTTCAACTAATTTCAACAAATCTTGGTTTTTCTGAAAGCCCTAAGTGTTTTCTCCCAAATGAGACCATGGAAGAGAAGATTGGTTCACAACTTTTTATTCCAGAGTCATGAGAGTCCAAAATGACCTCAAAAACACCAAATCTACTGGTTTCTGGCGACTTGACCCATATACATTATATGTCTCTGGATAGGTTATGCCATAATATTGAACCTTTGTCTTCGGAAATTTGATACCCAGAATTGGCTTTACATATTATAGAAACCCGATGGATACACAATCTTACTAGGACCAGATGGGCAAGAGATAGCCAAGCGGAATTTCCCCAACCTCCTCTCTGGAGACATATATAAGGCATTCTGGTTGAGCTGGGACAGTGACACACTCTGCTTTGGGGCAGGAGGACTTCCTTACTCCAACAGACTTCTAAGTGCTCCGCTAGGCTCAGAGATTCAGTTTTCTACCCTTGGTGTGGCCTCAGGGACAGCCATGGGTGGAGGCGAATACAGCTTCCTCCGCAGTAGAGGTATGCCTTATGGGGAAGCATTCCTTTGAAGTAGTTGTAGGCCAAACTATACATTGTGTTGCTTATATCAGTGGCGGATCCAAGATTTGGAATAGAAGGGGGCACGGTCCGAAAGGAGGGGCCTCTATTTTTGAGCCAATATAAGTATTGGCAAAAAGGATGGGGGCGCCCTCGCGACCCCCGCCCCATCTTAATCCGCCACTTATTATTCCTGATATGAAATTTATATCTATTTCATCATATTCTAATGCTGTTGAAATGGACAGGGAAAGGGTCCATTGGTTTCCTCAGAGCTCAAGGTTTGAATCCTTGACTCCAGAATGGGTGCCTTTAATACCAACTGAGCCATGAAACCCCACCTACCTTTTTTTACTTTCTACCTAGAGAAGTCAACAATGATTACCCAGGGACAACTTTGTTCGTTGGCTAAGAACCCGTAGACCGTTGTGACATACTGTACATGGGGATTAGTGAGAACTAATGGTCTACACCAGTATATTGGATATTTAGTATATTAGATAAAATTCCTGTGAAATATTAGATATTCATGGAACAGACCTTTCCAACTACTGGATGTTTTTATTCTTTAAATAGTTTTTGTTAACAATGCCCTATGTTTCCAGGTAAGGTGTACCGAGTAATGACAGAAGGCGGTAACTCAGACCCACCCATGTTCTTGGTGGTACAGCGTGACTTTGTCACATTCCAGGTCCGCGCATGCTCAGATGCAACAGTCATACTCATTGGGACTCCTGAAACTATCTGGGTAAAGAACCTTGAGATCGTCATAGGAGCCTACTTGAACACAAAGGTAGGCCAACTATATGTTTTCAGAATTCTCCCTAATTCTCCTGCTGTGCACAACATATTGTCCTCTGACATTAATGAGAAGGATGGAGCAATATCATTAATCAAATATATGATACATTTTAAGATAACTGTTAACTGTCATTTCTTATGACCTCTAGTGTAATAAGTTAACTTAGCAACATTAACATAGGATGCCAATCCCACAAAACTGGCCATTAAAAATGGGTTGATCTTAAATTATCAGCATTGGATCGACAAGGTGGTAATGGTGAATCAATTATTTTTCTTTGGCCCTTTTGTTAGATGGATGTCTCTAGATTAAACAACCCTAATATCGTAGTGTAGAATTAAAAAAAAAAATAGTTTTGTGACTAAGAGACAGATCTATTTTGCTAAGCTATTTGTTAAAGGCTTCAATAGAATTATTCATTTATAATCTATTCTGTTAAAATAGATAGAGATACGACATCTGGGTAGGGATGATGCTGTAATATCAGAGCCCTTTCCCAACTTGTTGGACTGCAATGCACTACGGCCGTAAGTAGCTTTCCTTTTTTTCACATGATTTGCATCACCCCCATATTAGGTATCATACCAACAATAAATAACTAACTTAAAACCCTGCGTATAAGCTAAATCCACTTATAAGCCACACCCTGAGTTTGACAATTGCTTTGAAAATTTCAAACCAATGGACTTACACAATTCAAAAACCTAGATGATGTCCTGACGGCTACTCCATTTCCCCCCCCCCCATCCCACATCCAATACGAATAAAAATGTTGGAGGAAATTAGGGGAAGGTGAAACAGCTACCTACCACCCACACCCTCTCCCCTACCCCTGTGTCTGAAATGGTCAAAAAGCCGTCGCTTATACGTGTGGCTTTACGGTATTGACCATCTATGCTGAATCAGCATGGATACACACACACACATACACATACACACATACACACACATGATACCACACATATGTGACTTAGGGGATCAGTGGATTAGGGGCTTAGTTCCTTAGGGGCTTATTGAAAATTAAGGTGTTAGGGGCTTAGTACAAGTATTGCCACCTGGGGGTGCATGACCAAACTATAAGTCTGTGACTTAGGGGGTAATAAAATGTTTGTGACTTAGGGGCTTAAAGTAGGACAAGATATCTGTGACTTAGGGGTTTATTGTAAAATCTCTGTGACAGAAGGTATAAAGGTATGATGATTGTAACTTAGGGGCTTAGGGTAGGAAAAAATGTCTGTGACTTAGGGGCTCATGTTAAAATGACTGATGTACATGTAATAGGCATAAGGATAAATTAGGATGAAAGGTAAATAACTTAGATGCTGACGATAAAATGTTTGATACTTGTGGACCAAAGTGGTTGTGACTTAGTACCTTAGGTTTCAAGAAAACATAGCGATAAATTGTTATGGTTTAAGTGATTAGGTTAGATAGTATGTTACTTAGAAGCTTGAATTAAGACTTTTGGAGGTTAGAGCAAATTGCTTGAATGGGCTTTGAATGAATCTTTGTAGGGTTTATGTTAAAATTCTAGCAGCTTGTTTGTGGTAAACTGATGGTATTTTAGAGGTATAGTACTGATGATTATTATTAGGACTGTTTACACTTTGTGGCTTAGGGGCTTATCTGAAAAAAATATTACACATTAGAGATTTAGAGTAACCCCTTGTTTGATTCAAAGGGGTGACCAGGATTTTTCAAGTGTTACTAAGCTCCTAAGTCACAGATTGACTTACGGGCTTAGCATGAAATGTTTGTGACTTAGGGAATTAGTTAAACTGCTTGTACTTTAGAGGCATAGTCTAAAATGTCAGGGGATTAGTGAAACTGTTTGTACTTTAGGGGCTTAGCATAAAATGTTTGTGACTGAGTGAAACTGTAACTTAGGGGCTTAGCATTAAATGTCAAGTATCAAACACACACCACATGCACAGTGAAGGCGGAAGGTAAATGTACCAAAATGGGATCACCTGACAAGAACAACTGTTCCAAGTTTCCAGGAACACTGAGACACTAAGCCCAAATCATCAGACTGAGTCATGGTTTACATAAAAAAATAAATCCCCCCCAAGCAACTTCTAAATAAACATGTCTGAGACATGCTACCTGCCACCCCTCTAAATGGATAGGTCCATTTCCTGGCAGTGCCAAGAAACCTAGAATCAGACTTACACAGGGTTCCCACGTGTCATGGAATGGCATGGAATAAAAAGTTGTCAGGGAAAGTCATGGAATGTCATGGAATTTCTGAAAAATGCCTTTTTGAGTCATGGAAAGTTATTGGAAAACAATATATTTATTGAAAATTCCATTAGACCCTTTTTTCCAACTCAATTGCAGGAATTCTGCTGAGAGGTTACTCTGATAATGTCTTAAATTACTTTAAAATGTCATGGAAATATAATTTGGATTTTGTGGGAACCCTGTTACATCAGGCAATCATAGGAAGAGGGCAAGAAGCAGTGCATGCAGGGAAAGTACCACAACCTTCTGTAATAAATAGAGGCCATTTTGGAGCTTACAAATTCTTGGAAACCTGGTACTGAGTTACTACAGCTGTGTCATACTTTTGAAAAAAAAAGAACCCTGCTTCTTTTACAATAGCAAGGACACATCTTACATAAATGATAATGTGACTTTCTTAATCTACAGGTAAAAAAAGTCTGTACCTGAGATTTTCATGGAGGTATGAAGATTGTTTCTGTAGGAAATTAAGCCCTCAACATGGCTTGTAACTCAAATGTCATTCTCCCAGACACAATTTCGCCCAGACAATTTTGGTCATTTTGGGCACATTTTACCCCCCTGGAGCCCAAAATATGCATATGGGACTATCAAAACCCATATGTAACATGAAGATCTCATCCAGCCTGACACTTTCAGCCAAAGAAATAGAGGGGGAAACTAAATTTCGAAGAGTAGGGGCTGAAATACCTCCAAATTCGTCATATGCAAACCTTCTATGATTTTCGACCTAATATAGACAATCTATAGTTTAGGAAACTGCAAAGAAATAACAACTATTTAATGTTTTTTTCTTTTTAAAAGTAACATTTTTATTCAGTTTAGTCAAAACAGTAGAGTAGAAATATGTCAATCTATAATTACAAATAGAATGTTTAAAATTTCATAAGCTTGGTATTGATAATGCCAGTCATTCTGTAAATGTTCCTATCAACTATCAAATCCAAGTTTCTCTATGTGCTAATCACATAAAGAAGTAACAAACTGTCAATTGTCATCAACATTTATTTGTGTATCTGTAAATCAAAGTATTCTAATGGTCAAAGTCTGATATGCATAGCAAACTTGGAACATTACCACATCCACACTCCTTGCCACCAATGTAATTTTGAGTTGGCCATACAAATATACTAGAGAACTATCAATTGGCTTTACTTTTTTTTTCATTGTATCAATAACAATAACAATTATTAAGTCCTCTGGACACAGAATTACTAATTCTTAAGTAGCCAGTTTATCTTTGACTTGTCTGTGTTACTAGAGGCCTATACCATGAGAGTATATCTTTGGGAACTAATGCTTAAGTAGCCAGTTTATCTTTGACTTTATCACCTGCCACCTTCTTCTCTGGAGAATCCCACCCTCCATCTTGGAGTAAGAAATGGCTGTCTCACACTCTTTTTGAGTCACATTTCTGCCCTCTTTTAGACCAGTTGCACACAAATGGCGAAGCTCTGTGATCTCCTTTGGTGTCCATTTTACTCTAGCTGTTAAAAAAATGGATATTAGGTATTAAAATCATGACATCTTGTCTGACTATACTATTATCACTGCTAGTGTAATACCTCTGTGTTCTACTCACCTTTCATCGAAAGGTGCTTCCAGGCTAACTTGTGAAGGAAGGTTTGTAGCAATGTTATTGAACCTCTTGATGATCATTACCCCGCTATGATTCATTTTTAATGGCCTTTTAATGTAAAATTGAGACAGTTGATTGTTTTTGATTTTTCAATCTAAAACAACTTTTTTAGCAGCTATGAAAAAAGTGTTATTCTAAAACTTATCGTTTACTTAGTCAGAGGAAGTCTCAGAAGTCTGTTTTGTCATCAATAGCCAATAATTATAATGAACGGGTATAACAGGGTACACTTGTGTAGGTATTTATTGTATGCTGTATTATGTGTGTATTTATTATATGCTATATGGGAGAGTGCTATGGGAGTCCTGTATAGGGTTTATGGTAGTATAGAGTTTATGGTAGGCTGTGGAATGTGTAGACGGAGGGGAGTCGACGAGATCTGGTCAGGTAGATTCTGTAGAGGGGGAGGGGGGAATACGGGTGAGCCAAACATCGGCGTCTGAAAGGTGTGAGGGGTTGGTAAGAGATAGGGAGGAGTCAGTATTGTGGGAGAAGCCGAGGAGGCAACACATACTCCTGGAGTAGACGAGGATGAAGCTGTTTAGTATTTAGTATTACACTTAGCCAATGTAAGAACGGATTGAACAGGATCTCTATGGCACTTATACCTCTCCAGTAGCATCGGATTGTTAAACATGAACTGCTTGTATGAATAGACTGATGTCGTTGAAGCTGTACAACCATGAGTGGACTCATCATCAGCTGTAACTGTGAATAACCAATGAACAATAAATGGTGACTTGTATCGGCGTCTTGGTGTTGGTTAAAAGGATGGGCTGAGCCAACATCATACCACTAGAGTTAGTCTTCCCAAATACGTGAGAATAGCGGAGTGAGCTGATAATAACTACACAACTTATACCACATTGATATACATATAAACACAACCCACGCAGCCCAGATGGTGGAGAATTAGTGGTTGGGCTTATCATTGTACTGATGAGCGGCTCGCCGTACCCGATACCTAACAGCTCAGACGCTGGATGTGACTCAGCGGCATCGCCACACACTGACAGTAGTGACGGTGTGGAAGTCTATACTATCATACCTGCAGCGCGCACATTGCCTGGGAATGCAGCAGTAGCACATAGTGGTGTAGCAGGGGGACAGGGTGGAAGATCCGGAGTGAGTGAAGCGGGACCTGATCAATCACGTGTCACTCTTAGATCGGATCACACACATGTGCATGTGCAATTAGGACCCAGGTCGCAAGTGGTGCTTTTGCCTGGAGAGGAGGTGTCTAGAGAGATTGGATTCCCCGTGGCTCGGTCAGAGGAGGAGCGGGCGTCGTCTCAAAGGGATCCCAAGTCTGGGGGGACGTCTGGCCTACAATTGTCTACTGCGGCTGATTCTGAACCAGCAGGGTCGGTGGTAGTGGACGATACCTCTGGACCATTCTCAGCATTGGGAGTGGAGAACGGGCATCAGTCATCTGCGGCAGAGTCGGAGACCAGGGCTGATATTTCTAGTGATGGGCAACAGGCGGCGGTTCAGGAGCACACAGTGAGTGCTGATGCAGGAGAACGGCCTGATAATCTCTGCAAAGGATGGACGACAGGAGACAGATTAGTGAATTATAAGTATTTTTCGACGCCCATTGCTAGGAGCTCCAGTATTAATTTCTGTAAGGCTACTCCTAGGTGCCTTGAGTTTGAGGGTACAGCGGACCAGGGACGGCTTAGACGCGCATCTGAGGGGGATGTGGCGGATGTTGGTGATGAGGATTTGAATTTTGAAGCGATTGCAACGTCATTGGGGTTAATTGAGCCAGTACATGAAGACGGACAGGTGGATGAGAGTGGAACAAAGGATGGTCATGAGAATGAGGGGGACGCACATGGGGAGAATGATTCAGTAGAAGGGGCGTCTATGGTGGTGGCAGTGCCAGGGCAAAGCGAGGACGTCGGTGGGAAGATACAGGAACAGGGGTCGGAGGCCTGTGGTGATTCACAAGGGGGGAGTGCAGGATTGCTACCGTCTGGTTTCTTGGTGGTTGTTGAGAATGGGAGAAAGTTAAGTGATAAAGACTTGGTGGGTCAGGATGAGAATGGTGGAGTTGGACAGGATTGGACAAGCTGTACTACACCGGTTGTTACAGGTGATCGAAGTGACAGTCGTCTGGGAGAGTCTGTGAGTAAAACAAGGGTGGATGAAGTTATTACAGGTCTGCAGAACACTAATATTAGGGTACGACAAAGCATAGAGAGGGGGAGGGCCATATTGGAACAGGAGCTGAGATATCGGCAGGCCATTGATGGGGAGGAGCCGCCCGCGAGGCCGGAGATAGACCGGGAGCGTGTAGCACGAAGGGAGAGATTTTTGAACGACACTGTAAATTGGAGGAAGGTAACTGCGAATATCCGCTCAGGCAATAGTACAGGTCGTACTACAGATAAGGGGCATTTAGATGATGTTCTAAATAGCCATCTTCAGACTGATGTTTCGGGTGACTGGGAGGATTGGTGGGCTCGGAGAGCGGACGAAAAGAGAAGACGGCAGATAGAAAGGGAGGCCCGGGAGGAAGCCGCTGAGGGCTCCGTAGCTGCAGGTGTTGGAACTGGTGTACAGGGGAACGATAGTGAAGAGAGCTCAGTGGGTGATTTGGATGCGGAGAAACAGGTGGAGGAGGATATTGCACCTATTATTGGTTTTGAAGACGACGACATGGCGCCTAGTCCGAATGTTAAACTACCATCCTTCAATGGGGAGCCTGGGGAGGATTATCGGAGATATTTCAAGGAATTGAATGGAATGCAAAAGCTATTTGGATGGTCTCCGGATCAACATCTTGAGTATGCAAAATTGGGCTTGAAGAAGGGGGCATCGAAATGGATGGATGGTATTCCAGAGGGGGAAAAGGATACTTTGGACAAAGTAGTGGCTATAGTGAAGAGGGTTTTTGAAGACAAAAGGCCACTGTGGCAGAAACATAGGGATTTGCACTGTCTGAAGCAGGAAAAGGGACAGTCGGTCTGGGACTTCGCATTGAAAATAAAGGAATATGATGAGTTGGATGTTCCTGATGTCATCAAACTGTCAGTCTTTGTGGGGGGTTTGCTTCCGCCCATTGATAAGGACCTGATGAAACACAATGCTGATTCTTTTGAAGAGGCTCTCAGACTGGCGTCTTATTGGGAAAATGTGGAGAAGGGCAGGAACTCCAAAGGTGTGGCGCAGCTACACATGCTAGAGTCTGAGGGGACTCGGGATGGAGCATGTGGGGACGATCAATTCGATCCTAAAGAGTATGCTAGAGAACAAACTAAAGCAGTGGTGGAGATGTGCACTATGGAATATAGACGGGGGCTCAGGGAGATGGAACATGGACGGGAGAATCAGCAGGGACAATATGCGGGAAGGGGTGGTAACTCACAGGGGCAGTATCAGGCGCAGGCGGGCAGAGGGACCGGCGCGGGAACATATGGTCAGAATAGGCAGTTTGCTACAGGCGGTGGAGGCCGAGGATGGAATTATCAAGGGGGACGCGGTGGAAATCAGTATAACGCATCTCAGTATTTCAATAACAGGTTTCAGGGACAGAGATACACAGGAGGAAGCAGGCAGGGTCAACAGGGGGATGATAAAGGTCAGAGAAGAGCACAGGAATATGCTAGGATGATGGGAGATGCAGGAGAGAGTCAGAAAGGAGGAGGGGCAATCTATTGCTTAATTCATGACTCTACTACACATTCTACAGAGGAGTGCACGTTTTTGAAGAAATACAGGGATCAGTTGTCATCCTCTCAGCAGAACAGAGACCAGCGAGATCAGGGAAATGATGTTCGCAGGCCGGGAAACGGGCACAACGGCTCATTCCTACCCCAGAATTAAATTTGATATCAGGGGATGGGTCGGGAAACAGGGGATCAAAAGACAAAGCGCCATGGTTGGTTCAGTGTACTATTGACGAGAATACATACAGATGTTTAGTGGACACGGGCGCGTCTGATTGTTTTATAGCACGAACAATTGTGAGTAGTATAAGTGAGACAGCAATTTGGGACAGGCAGCCATCTCAATTGGGGAAGGTGCGTCTGGGTGACAAAACATCATTACAAGTTTATGAGACGGTGCGACTGCAGTGTTTTATGGATGGTGCTTGCATATACTATGATTTTAATGTGGTGGATTCACTGGCTTATGATATTGTGCTGGGGCGTAATTTTCTGATTGACGCACGGGCACAGATTATAGCTATAGATGGAAAGGTACGTATCTTTACTGAGGATCCGGTCTCAATTGAAGTAGCGGCGATTTTGGACCCATGGGAGGAAAGATTGGTGACGGTGAAAGGATGGGATGCTGCGGCTGAAAGGGTTGGAACAACGGTCTTGTTGAGACCATCTAATTTGGCGGTGGTAGCTGCGGATGGTGCGGTGAACTATGTGGGGAAGAAATGGTATATGAAAATTGCTAATCTCTCTGACAGGCAAGTGTATGTGGATACAACTGAGGTTATAGCATACGCGGAAGACATAGATGAACCGGAACTTAATTTGCTGGAGGTAATTGATACAGCTAATGTTGGCAGGGATAGAAAGGATGAGGCTCGTGAGATTGTGGCACGATGTAATGGAGACCGGCGGGAGAATGGTCAAGATGCTAGGAGAGGGTCAGAGCATCGGCAGGATCCTCAGGACAGTGGTGGTGGATGTGGTGTTTTTACCTTAAGTGAGCAGGAGAGGCTGGATAAAATTGAGAAGATCAGGGGCCTTGATTTGGGTGACACTATGATGACGCTGGAGGAGCAGAAGGTATTCAGAGAAATGTTGGTGGTCAACATGGACACTATAGCATTTTCTATGAAGGAGTTGGGTCATTGTTCATTGGCTCCAATGAAAATAAGGGTCGATGAGTCCAAGGGTCCGTGTATGGCACGACCATACAGGTATTCTCCTCAGAAAATGGATATTATTGATGAACAGGTGAGGGAATTGTTAAAGTTGGGAATTATTGAGCCCAGTGACAGCGTGTGGAGAAGTCCGTTGGTGGTAGTGCAGAAGAAGGATGGAAAGGCTAGATTATGTACAGACTATCGCATGTTGAATCTTATTACGGCGGATGACACATATCCTATGCCCACAGCCAGAAGCATGTTTTTGTATATGGCATACAGAAAACCTATAATCTTTACAGCCATGGATTTGCTCAGTGGGTATCATCAGTGCGATTTACATCATGACAGCAGGCAATATTCAGCATTTGAATCGCCTTCGGGGGTTTGGCAATGGACGAGGATGCCGTTTGGTATGAAGCAGAGCCCATGGCAATTTACTAAGATTATGTCATTAGCACTAGGAGGCTTAATACCACGTACTTGTCTAGCCTACCTAGACGATATCATTATCTTTGATCCGGATGTGGACAGCCATATCACTAATGTCGGCAGAGTATTGGCAGCTTTAGGTAAAGCAGGTTTAACAGTGAAGCCGGAAAAGTGTGAGTGGGGCAAAGCGGAAATCAAGTTTTTGGGGCACATTATTAATGCTGAAGGAGTGCAGACGCAATCTAAAGTGATCAGAAAGGTGCAGGAATTTGGTAGACCGTATAATGAACATACAACTCGATCCTTTCTGGGGCTTTGTAATTATTACAGGAGTTTTATTCCTAACTATGCTGTTTTGTCGATGCCTCTGAATAATTTGTTGAAAATCAAGGTGCCATTTAAGTGGACAGATGAGTGTGAGGTGTCATTCAAGAAAATACAAGCAGCATTAGCAAGCACACCGTTATTGGTTCACCCAGAGATTGGAGGCCACTTTTATGTTTTAACAGATGCTTCGGATGGCGCGTGTGGAGCGGCCATCTGTATAAAAAGGGATGGATTGCTGAGACCGGTAACATATTATGGGTATACATTTACAAAGGCTGAAAGAAACTACACTATAACAGAGAAAGAAGGCCTAGCTGTTATAAGAGTATTGAAGAAATTTGAGGATATGCTGACTGGGGCTAAGATAACGATAATAACAGACCATCAACCATTAATACCTTTGCTTCAACAAGCCAGTAAGGCTCCATCCAAAAGGTTGACTAGATGGGGTTTAGCAATGACTGACTTTGACTATGAGATTAGGTATGAGCCGGGAGCCACTCACTACCTGCCGGATTTTATATCCAGAGTGCCGTTGGCAGTGGGACAGGATACACCTGGCGAGGAGTCGGGGGAGTTTGAGCCTGAGGTGGGATGTGAGTTACTCGTGATGGAACTTGTAGGGGAGGAATTGGATAGGGAAACCTTCATTCAGGAGCAGTGGAAGGATGGATTCTGCAGGGGGATGATGAGATATTTGGCGGGAGATGAATTGCCAGTGGATGAGGAAAAGGCGCGAGGGATTTTACATAATGCTGATTTTATGGGTATGAAGGATGGATTGTTATGCAAGTATATAAAACCAGCTAGAAAGAGGGGTGGGCCTATAGCTGACTTAAACCCAAGGATAGTGGTGCCTAAGGCTATGGTGAATAGAGTGCTCTATCTCATGCATGATGATATTATGTGCGGAGGACATGTGGGAACAGTGGCGTTGAATACAAAAGTACAGGCTCGGTTTTATTGGAAAAATATGATGGTGGACATAGCTAGGTACGTGCGGCTATGTGAAAGGTGCGCGTTGAGAAAAAGAGCACCTCACTTTAGGGCCAAGGCAAGGTCATGGGATACGCCGGATTATCCATGGCAAGTGATACAGACAGATTTTGTTGGGCCACTACGTAGGTCCAAAGAAGGTTATAAATATATTATGACCTTCATAGACCTTCTGACGGGATGGCCGGAGGCATTCTGTACTAAAGACACAACTGCGCACACGGCAGCTGGGGTGTTTCTACGGGAGATCGTGTGTAGGTACGGCAAGGTGGAAGTGCTGTGCAGCGACAGAGGGTCTACATATATGGGTCAGGTTTTTCGTGAGGTTACAGCTAGATTATCAACTAAACAGAGGTTTACGTCTTCTAGGAATCCGACCGGAAATGCCAGGGTTGAAAGATTGCATAAATCATTAGAGGATACGATAGGATGCTATGTGACCGAGGATCATGAACACTGGCCAGAACTGTTACCCATTGCATTGTGGACAGTGCGCTCCAATATCAGTATGAGGACGGGGTTTTCACCATATGCACTACAATTCGGGAGGGATCCAGTGGCTATGTCCTTTGCTGAGGAAAGGCCAATGCCTAAAGTGCCATCTGAGAGGGATTGGTTTCTTAGAACAAATCATAGCATACAGTTATTACAAGAGGCGGCCAACGCTCATACTGCTAGGTATGAGGAGCAGCTCAGACGTAGATTGGATGGACGGGCTCGACCTGTCTCTTTTATAGAGGGGGAGTGGGTATATTACTATGATCCGAAATGCGCGGTGAATAATACATCGAAGTTTGCTGGTAGATACACGGGGCCACATAGGATAATAGAAGTGGTAGGGGATAACAGGGTGAGGTTGAGAGCAGTGAAGACGGGCAAAGAGATACCTCACTTAGTAAATGTGAATAAACTGAAGAGAGCATACAAAGGGGAGGGTGAAAATGGCGAAGGAGAAGCCAAAGATGAGAGGTCTGTGGAAGTGGATAAGTCAGAAGTGGAATTACAAGTGGATAAAGAAGACATAGGACATGAGAACCCGAGAGGGGTGACTGAGGTGGAACATCCTTCATCTGGTCTGGAGGATACAGCGTTAGCGGGCGTTGATAAGGAGGACAAATTGAATACGTCAGACGACGATAGAAGTGCACATGAGAAAAAGAGAGAGGTGGCCGGAGCTGGACCGCGCGCACCTGTACAGGAATCTGATAATGAGAAAGATGGAGTTGTACGGCGAGATAGCCGGGAGAAGCACAGGCAGGAAGCTGTGGTCGATAATTGGTGTAAAAAGAAAGGGTTACAGGATAGTGATATTGATAAGGTCGAGGGTGGCCGAAGACAGGATAATGAAGAGAAAAAGAAGGGTAGAGTGAGAAATGTTGAGGTGAAGAGGCAGATGGATGAAGACAGAGAGAGAGAAGAAATGGAGAGGAGACAGAAAAGAAAAGAGAGAGAGGATAGGGCTGAGAGAAGACGGAGGCAAAGAGATAGGAGAGCACAATTGGCTGCGGGGGCTATTATGAGTAAGGAATCTAGCAGTGAACATATCATTCCAAAGGGACCGATTTGTAAGCATCACAGGAGAGGCAGAGAGGAGCTCAGCTCATCCAGCGAGGGAGAATAGGGCGAGCTTAGACGGGATGCTACAGGATGGGCGATAATCCTGTAGTATTCACGTGTGTTGCTATGAGGGAGAAGGGGGGGGGGTGATGCAGGTGCCGAAGGGGGAGGGGCCGCCCGGAGGAGCAGGTCAAGCTGACTCATGCAGGTAGACGGAAAGGAGGGCGATACACAAAGAAAAGGGAAAAGTAGGGCAAGGTAGGAAAAGAAGGGAGGGGGGGGGAGGCCAGCGCAACAGGTATATGCAGGAGGAGATGCATCAGGAGGTGGCAGTGCGCGCACAGCGAGGGACGAGATAAGACCTCACAGTAAATAGCAGGTGCTGATGGACGGATGGCAGATAGCTGGTACGATAGTGTTGGAGAACAGCAATACCAACAATACTATAATACGTGGATGATTCAAGACAACTATTGCAATAGCACTTACAATGAAAGGAGCACAGTGTCTGCAGCAAGTTCAACAACAACAGAAACAAATGAAAAAGGATTTGGTGCGACTTCAACGTCAGGCCAACCAAGCTCAGCGCAAGAGCCAATACAGGTGGTGGAAGCAGCTCAAGCCGAGGTCCTGGTAAATCATCAGGGAAACATATGGGATAGCATACGTGACATCACTGTGGGACAGACAGAATGGGAGTGGTTGTTGGATGCCACTCTACAAGGCACCGGTGGTATAATTAAGAGAGAGACTCAGACCACAGAAACAGCGACACAGACAGAACCATCAATATTTTATAGTAAAGACGATGAATTTGTGCTGGATACATCAATCAGATTGGATGACATATTGATAGAAGAGTATTATAGTAGAAGACAAGTGACCTCAAGGCTCTGTCACATTTGTGGCAGAACAACAGCAACAGCGGCAGGAGCGGCCAAACACCTGGAACAGGTACATGGGATAAAACATCTCATATAATGTACACTAGTGAGGAAGCGGGAAAGAGAGCACCATCTATAGTAAAGGCAGGGAGATATAGGGGACAACAGGTAGAAGACGCGCTGGATGCTATATATGGATTTGGATATTCATTGCCGAAGGTATTCAGATACAATGGGGCAACGTTACAGGACATAGTAATGCAGAAAATATCAAAACTGAAATTGGACATCGCGAGATTGCCAAGATATTTAAGGGAACAAGTAAACAGACATCACTTTAAATATGGAGTAGGGAGTGTGACTAATGCATTCTTTTTCTCAAGAAAGTGTAGGAGGCATCGCAAGACTAGTAGAGGGAAACGATGCAGGCAGTGTAGACAAAGAGACGAAACTTGGGAAATGTTTAAACTGAAGCAAAAGGGAAAGCATATCACCCAAGGAGTATTAACATCCGGGGTTAAAGACAATGAGACGACCCTGGAGGAGGAGGATGTAACTGAAGACTTTGATAAATATAACTAGAAAGGATATGAGTTGATAGGAAAGAACAGAGGGACTGTATGGTTATAAAATACAATACCTGTTAAGGGAACGTTGTGAGGGGTTGAAGAAATGTACAAAATGGCAGGTATCAGTATAACGCCACCTACCTTTAGAGGAGCACCAGGAGAAAAGATAGAAGAATATTTCTACGACATGGATCTGATTAAGAGAATATATGATCTAGGGGAAATGGAATATGTGGCATTATTATTGTGGGGAATGAAAGGTGAAGTGAAAACTTGGGTTAGGAAATTACCTGAGGAAAGTAAGAATACTGCATGGAAAATACAGCAAATAACCATGGCAGTATTTGCAGCTCCAGATGCCTGGAAAGAATGGGGTACAGGAGGAAAGAGACAGAAAAGACAGCGCGAGAATGACGGCGCGGAAACAGAGCCAGCGGGGGAATGAACACGAGAGTGAGGAAAAAAAGGGGGGGGGGAAGTGCCGGACACTGAGACAGACATATGTATATTAAGAGCCCAGTAACAGAAGAGGGGGGGGGGGAAGAGAGCAGACATGCGCAGGTAAAGAAAGAGATAAGATGCAATGACAAGCAAGACAGTTGGCAGTGTAGGAGTGGAACTCCAGCTGTACAGACATCGGCAAGCAACAGATACAGACTACACTCAAAAGTTTAACAAGATAGAACAACCAGCATGCTACGTGGACATAACCAAGACAAGACAACATAATCAGCAGTTTAGATAAGCTATAAACATGAGTTCTAGTGGAAAAGCCTGGATCATAGACAACGGAAGGTTCATGGCGGTTGAGATGAATTAATGGAGATCAGTAATAATTTACTGAAGGAAAGGAATCATCGCCCACTGTAGAGAGGGTAGAGATATTAAGGCTCAGATACACCCTACTCTATGGATAAGACTTAACTACTTAATACAGTTTGTAGAAAATTGTAAAAGGTCGGATCCATTTAGGATGCATTTAATATAAAACATATTAGAAATACATACCTGAAGTGAAGATTTAAGGACTAGTAGGAGTAGAGGCATCATCATCATCAGCAGATGAAGCGGGAGAAGAACTGAAGATAGTAAATAAAGCAGGTATATGAGATAAAGAGAAAGAAGTGCATCACATACAGGAGGCAACCACTATGGGGCACCTTATAAGTTGTCTAAGGGTGAATGGAAACACTAGTCGGAACCAGCAGGACCACAGTCGTGACACACATAGAATGACTCCAGTAACAAGGTCCATAATTAAGAGGCCTAAATTTAAAGGATATATTTGTCCAGAAGTAAGGCATTCTGTTAAAGAACCAGAGCCTATAATGGTTTAATTATTTAGGAAGCCCAGACTCTGAGAAAAGAAATACGATGTCTATAGCTGTAGATATATATTCAAAAATAAGTGTGAGTGAAATTCTTTTCTAAGAAGGTATTAGGACACATAAAATTCAGTCATAGGGGTGTATTAATGAGATCAGTTATACACCTGAGACTGTGAATGTGATCGCCACTACTCACAAATCAGAGGAGCTCAGCGACTTTATAGAGTTAGCTTATGCAGATATTTTAAAAGAAAATATGTGTATAGTATCTTATTACAAGAACGAAGTGAGCGTCTCTAGGAATCAAAGTATGAATCGCTAGGGAAATATACTTACTTCTGCGAGAGGGTAGAAGCTGGGGAAGCCAATGTTGGAAGGATAGGACCTCCAAGATTAGAAGAACGGGAGGTTTGTGGTCTGGCAGGAAGCTGATAGGGATGATGTCGCGTAGTGGTAGCAGATGAAGATGTCAAGAGAGATATGATGGTAGAAGAACTGTGAGTCAGTCGTGAGGAAGAGGCCATGGTGCTGGAATGACAGGTCAACGGTGAGAAGGGTGGATGTCCAGGTGAGATAGCCAGAGTACTCCAGAACGAGGGCGACATTACTGGAAGGTGTGGAAGTGAAGCTGCAGTGGATGAGGATGAAGTAAACTGACCGGAAGTGGAAGAGGTCAGGGCCAGAGCGGGCGTATATAGACAGGAAGGCGGAGACCTAGAAGCCGAGGTGGAGCGGGCATCTGCAGCTGGAGCAGCTCGGATGGTGATGTGAGGCATCATTAATGAAGATACAGCAGGAAACTGACCGGAAGTAGTGGCGCTGGTAGTAGAAAAGGGACGAGAAGCAGCGGCAGAATAGGTAAATGTGGATGTTAGGGTTGTTCTGGACGTCAGAGGTGCAGTGGTGGTTAGCAACGGTGTGTATGGTAAGGGCGAAACACCGGAAGAAGCAGGAAGGTGAGAAAACACATTGTAGTCTACATATGAAGAGTGATGCTGAGGTGGCAATGGACGAGAAGTTGATGACACAGCGAAGTTGGCAGGCAGAGAATATTGGTGGGAGGTGTCCACTCGTAGAGGAAGGGTCGCTGTGCAAGTTGGTAGCGCATTGGAGGTAAAGGTGGATGCGAGGCTTGGAGCAGAGGTAGCAGGCACTATAGCGCTATAGGTGGGACGCGCACCTATGGGCGACATCAGAGTGGGATTCCAAGGTGGCACGAAAAGAGTGGTAGGGTTGACTGGAGGCGGAGTGATGTCGACATAAGCTGGTTGATAAGCAGGAGTAGGAATAGGTGGAACAGCAGCAGTTGATTGCAGGCGGTAACTGGGATCGGGCATCCCATCCAGGTGGATGACGCGCAGTGTCATATCAGTCATGTTACAAGCTAAGCGTAGATGATCTCGAATGGTGGTGTGTGAGGGCATGGTCGCGCCTTGCGGTCCGGTGCATACTAGCATGCACGGAGTAACGTTAGCATCTGTGGAGGACAGGTCTCTGCAGCCGACGATGTAGGTGAAGCCGGGCTGGAGACGATCTATCGGGAGATAGACGAGTGCGCCATTGACAGAAACGCTGGAATAGCTAGCCATCTTCAGTGCGAACAGGGTGGAAGTCAAGCATCGACTGAGAATTTAATTCTAGGTATCTAACCAAGGGGATGGGAAGTTGAAATAAGAAAACAAAAATATAGTGAAAACTATAGTAAAAAAAAATTGAGGGCACATTAGGAGGAGTCGCTGAGACAAAGACTCCAATCCAATAAATTGGTGTTATCAGATGGAAGAGACGTACAGCTAGATAGGAGAGGAAGGCACACGTGTTTAGAGTGACGGGAAAAATATACAGGAAGGGGTAAAAGGGTCATGAACTGGTGAACTATCTGACACGATAGGGCTTATTAAGTGTTCAAGATCCATAAAAACTTCCAGGAGCGATCAGTTAGGAGTCGTAGTAACCCAACTCGAATTGTAACCGGAAGCCATAATAAGAAGAAAATGGCGTGGCTAACTATACTATGTGTCTTATGTTCCTTGTGGGGTGTGGTAGATGCTGGAAGGCACACTTTCGAGACTTTAGAGAGAGCCGAATTAGGTGTCATTTTGCAACCTGGTAGACGTATTTCTACAGCTGAGCACAATCATGTGTCACAAGTGTTTGTATTAGAGATACCAGATAGATTACCAGAGCCGGAAATGGAAAGTATTTATGAACAATGTGTGAAGAATATGCAGGTTATGTGTGATATTCAACATCACAACAGAACCTTATTATTTGAAGATACCTGTGACAACATCAAACAGAAAGAAGAATGGCTGAATCAAATTATTAGAAAATTAATACAGGCCAGAGAGGAGGAAGTGGAAAAGCTGATGGAAAACATACCTGAACAACAACAAGTCAAAAGGTCTAAGAGAGCAGGTATACCGGGTCTAAATATTATAGGAGAGTTGTCGTACTATATTTTTGGCACTGGAAGAGCTGATGATGTAGCCAGAAATGAAAAGGATATTCAATTGCTGAAGACATCATATTATAAGATGCGTGATGTTATTAAAACATTGGCCACCAGTACTAGCAATGGCTTGGAGGACGTCATGGCGGAAGTGGGAGAGTTGGCTGATAGACAGTTACAATTGTATGAAATGGCTAAGATATCATTGAAGAGACGGAAGTTGCTGGAAAGAACTCAAACTATGCACAGTGTGGCATTATATGAACTATCCATTGTATACAACCATGAAAGCCTGCTGACAAGGGTCAAATGGGGGTATATCATTCATTTATTAAATGAACTCATTGAGATAAAGGATATGGCAGCTGAGGTAAGATTGGCATCACGAAGAAAACTATCATCAAAATTGGTCACTAGAGAAGATTTGAAAGAAGCTATAATCAACACTGAAGTATATCTAAAGGCTACGTACCCACGATTTAGAGTCGCTTTTACTGATCCTGAATATTACTATGATAATAGTGTGGTGCGAGTATATCAGCACCAAGGTCGTGTGAAGATGCAGATAAGGATTCCGGTGGTGTCAGAGGAACACATATTTTGTGTATACTCTGTAAAGGTGTTTCCAGTACCAGTGCGGCTGGCCAATAAAGAAGCTGACGGGACGAGAATAGAGGGATTGCCATCAGAAGTAGCCATATCAAAGAATGGGCGGTATTATATATCAGAGCCAGTGGTGAATTGGGCGCGTTGCCATGGCAACTCAATAGCAGTATGCCCAGATATTCCACACATGAGAAAAATAGCCGAGCGAGGGTGCATGGCGGCACTAATAAGAAATGACAAGGTGGCCATAGCAGAAACATGTGAGATCAACTATATAGTGCAACCAAATTTTCCTTCATTTGCGATAGCACTGGGAAAGGGTCGTACTTTGGTATCGGGACCCGACATACAAGGTCAATTGATGTGTCAATCAAGCCCACCTGTTAAGGTGAACATGCATCATTACGCCATATTGAACATTGGGTGTGATTGCGCATTCATGACTGCCGGGGCGTGGATGCCTTACAGTTTGGCAGGATGTGGTCATGTGAACATGGAAACTAATGTGACTTTTGTAAATAACGATTTGCTACAAATGAACAGCGTTAAGAAATTGACATGGATAAAGGCCGTATTAAATGGTGAAACTGTAGAGGTATTGCAAGATGAAGTGTTGCCAAAATTAGTAAAGACCAAAATGAAGCACAAGGCTAGGATACAACAGTCGCCAGCAGCTGTCAATCTGAAGAATTTGGTGAGTGCAATGGAAGACGGATCGGCATTACCTGATTTGGATGGCATGAGTGGTGGAGGCCATTTTCCTACTGAATCACTATGGGATTATTCACCAATAATGATTGCAGGGGTGATTGTCATGACTCTGATGGTGGTACAATATTTTTGTTTAAAAAGACTATTAATGGCATACATATTAGCAAGAATGCCTATGAGAATAAGGAGTCTAGAAACCTGGGACTATGAAAAATACGGTGAAGATGTCGGAGGTAATTATGAGGAAGAAGATCCGGAACACAAAACGACAATAGCTATGTTATCATTGATATTGATAGTACTGATAATAATAATAGCGTTACTGGTGAGGAAAGTGCGACAACTAAAGAGGCTTCAACCAGTGGATGGACTGTATCTACAGGTGGCAACTAAAGAGATCACAGAAATAATACCATTGGGGGAGAGTCTAATGCCTTTGGACCAGGTATTTCAAAGACCAGCAGAACAGGCTCTTATTAGAGACGTAGCAATAAGCTATTCGTGCCCGAAGTACATAGCTACAGTGCAGTGGGGTCGAGTGTTATATTCCACTGAGATGGCAACGGCGGAAAACGCAGTGCCATTGCCATTACCAGCCACTGTGAAGGTGTCAAAGAAGTTAGCAGGGATACTGAACGGTGACTATGGATTTACGGTGATGACAAGATTGATTAGGTATAGTGGGGGCCTGGCGACAGGTGTACCACTAGAGATACCTATGATATCAGCGGCGGGCTGGACACCAATAAGGAACAGAGAGATAAATACACATCAGTTATCTGACACGGGCCATGCCAGAGCCATGGCTCAGTTAAGAAGATCAAGACAGTTACCAGAAGTACCTGGAGAATCATATGGGGCTACGGCTGTATCATATTCAGTAAACAAGGGTCATAAAGAGTCGGTGAACGTGGCTTTGCGAGGTCAAGAGCCCAGGACGGGATCGTCATCGGTGTACGTGGACCTGAATGAAAGAGACTGAAGGTGATAAATAAAACGCCATCATGATAGAGACTTGGCATAGACGGTGTCAGGACAAGAGAAAAAGGGGGGGGGGAGAAAGATATCGTGCAGCTGGCGTGAGACGAAAGGATGGAATAGACAATACAAAGACTGTCTACAAATGAATTGATATAATGTCTGGGAATGGTGCCAGTGTATATTATTAAGTAAGATAATATAGCTAAAAGAAACTGCAATTTAAATGTACGACCAACTAATGAGACACTAACTACGACGTAATGTAGCAAGTGAACAGATTTCTGATGTATATACTCGTTGACAAGCTGTGCACGCGTGAGTTAAGTAAGAGGTTGCCAGGTGTAACCCAAGACGCGTTAGAGTGTGTTTTAGAGTGATGCTTGGGGCAAAGGGTAGATAGAGGGGAACGTTTCGGAACAAGGAGTTGACAGATGTAAGGAGATTTATTGGCCCGATTGGGTGTAACTGGTGTCGACTCCCGGGTAAGGATAGTAAAAAGAATATATAGACATAGTATGGGACAAAGTGCTTAGTAAAGGCGAGTGAATGAGTAAAATAAATAACAAAGGAAAGAAAAACAAATTGAGAATTAAGGAATGAGAGAATTGTAATAATAAAGTATATGTTAGAGGACAAGTTTGCGCTAAGAATAAGTCACCAATGCAGTGTGGAAAATATATATAGTAATAATGCATGGTATTATATAAGTGTGTTGCATATGTATGTATATAAATAACTATTGAAATGTATAATATAATAACGATGATTACCTCAGGTATTAGTGACAAAACAATACATAAAGATGTATTCAGGCATAATTTATGCTTGACAATTGGTGTGACTTGCGTCACAAGAGGGGAGCGCCCGCACCTGTTTTGTCATCAATAGCCAATAATTATAATGAACGGGTATAACAGGGTACACTTGTGTAGGTATTTATTGTATGCTGTATTATGTGTGTATTTATTATATGCTATATGGGAGAGTGCTATGGGAGTCCTGTATAGGGTTTATGGTAGTATAGAGTTTATGGTAGGCTGTGGAATGTGTAGACGGAGGGGAGTCGACGAGATCTGGTCAGGTAGATTCTGTAGAGGGGGAGGGGGGAATACGGGTGAGCCAAACATCGGCGTCTGAAAGGTGTGAGGGGTTGGTAAGAGATAGGGAGGAGTCAGTATTGTGGGAGAAGCCGAGGAGGCAACACATACTCCTGGAGTAGACGAGGATGAAGCTGTTTAGTATTTAGTATTACACTTAGCCAATGTAAGAACGGATTGAACAGGATCTCTATGGCACTTATACCTCTCCAGTAGCATCGGATTGTTAAACATGAACTGCTTGTATGAATAGACTGATGTCGTTGAAGCTGTACAACCATGAGTGGACTCATCATCAGCTGTAACTGTGAATAACCAATGAACAATAAATGGTGACTTGTATCGGCGTCTTGGTGTTGGTTAAAAGGATGGGCTGAGCCAACATCATACCACTAGAGTTAGTCTTCCCAAATACGTGAGAATAGCGGAGTGAGCTGATAATAACTACACAACTTATACCACATTGATATACATATAAACACAACCCACGCAGCCCAAGTCAATCTTTCAAACACAAAAGACAAGAGATAAAATATTTGCACTTACTACTGCAATCGCGCTTCTTTTTTTGCTTTGTTGTAACAACTGAAATGTATTTATAGGGTTAAAGTTAATGATGATGCTACTTTGCCATTTAAATGCTATAAATGATGAATGAAATGGGTGTAGGAACCTTTTAATCGATCCATGATAAAGCGAGAACAAAATTTCACATATTCAATATTTAAATTGATCTACCCTTTAGGTGCATCTTCCAAGCACCATCATCTTTACTTTATAGCATGAGGCATAGGCAGCGGACCATGAGCATTTATGTCATAATTTTGCAGTGCCACCCTGTACTGGTGATAAATGACACAGGATGTGTGAGAACATGTTACCTAGCATCAAAAACATTTACATCCATCAAAGGATACTAAATAGTACAATTGTTTCCACTGACCTGTTGGGGCATCATCTGGTTGGTAGGCTTTCATGGGGGCATCAGCTGGGTAGTAGGTGTTCGTGGGTGCATCAGCTGGTTGATTGACTTTTGCAGGTGCATCAGCTGGTTGGTAGGCATTCACTCTCTCTTCAACAAGTGACTCTACCATAGTAAATAAGAGATTCATTCAGCACAATTTCTTGGACATGTAATGTCCTCAAATATTGAGGTCTATTCATTGTTTTTCAGTCTTTCTCAAATTATGGATTTTGCACTCAATCTAGTCACACCTCACACAAAGAATAGGCATTTGCTTTGCCTAATAGAATCTACCTAAAGACAGTCTGAGACATAGAGCTGATGATATTGTACTATAGAACAGTATATGCCGAGAATTTACCTTTGCTCCCCAGTATAGTATGCAATAAATGGTTGAAAAACTGAGCTAATATTTAGTGACAACATATCAATTCTTGACACTTAATTTATTGCTCATTTTCTCATGGAATAAAAAATAGAAACTTGCATCTGTGCAGTCGGCAAGGGAACACCTGACTTGGTTCAGGGTCCATGCCTAAGTGCATGGGGGGACAGGGGGGACATATCCCCCCAACTTTTGGCCAACTCCTCAAAAGGTCAAAACTAAAAGGTCAAGCAAAGGGGTCAAAAATTGCAGAAAACCCCCCTGGTCCCACCCACTCTGAAACTGCTTCCCACACCCCTGAAGTGAGGTATTTCAATTCGGACCTGACCAGTCTTTTATCTCATGGTTAATATGTTGAGATACTGGAGTGCCATAAACATATCATTACAGTATCATATTACACAGGGGGCGTGTAATATGTAGGGTGATTATTACATGCCCTTGGCATTTTTTTTTTATGACATCAAAGATTCAAAATGCTGATTTAAACAAACCTTACACACATCTAGCGATGATGTAATTATGTCCAGGTGATATAGTTTGATGATTTAACTATGAGATAAATGCAAATAAGCACCTGTAGGAGCATGTCTGACAGTTATCTCACTTACCGCATAGGTGCTGCATTGCATTCCAACCTATGGGCGTCATGCGATACAGTACCCGTATTGCACATGAGATAACAATTAGACAGACTACCACTAGTGAACCTTTGCCTATATCATGACATTTTTTTCACTGTGCCTTATAGAATGTTAATGAAGTCAGCATATGCCTTGTATGTTGCTATCTAGTCACAAAGAATATGCAGACAACGAAGCATACTATAGAATGCAAATCTTTCCACTGACCTGTAGGCCTATCAGCTGGTTGGCAGGCATACACTTCAGCTTCATCAAAGATCTCTACAATAGTAATCAAGTTATGGAATTAAAAAAATGGGGTTAACCATTTAAACCAAATAACTGAAATAATCAACATTAGATACTGCAAGACCTTTTACATTAAGTATGTATCTATACACTTGACATATTTGCAAATTCAATTATGTGTTTCATTTATTTTTCATATCAATAGTCCACTAGGCCTTTTTATATAGGAAATGTATGGCTCAATCAAGCAACAGGGGCCAAGTGGACGATGGGTTTTAAATTACCATGATCTCAACACAGGTACCTTACTTTGGTAAAATTGGACAATTTGATATGCTATGAAAATAAATACTTTCTTAATGAAAGTTGTGCATATATACTGAGTGGTGCTGTTGATACATGAAAGCAGGAATATGCATCAGGGACAAATGTTACACAACTCCCCAAATCCTAGGTGACTTTACCAAAATATATAGAGTGTTTTGGGGCAGGTATTTACCTACAAATTAGATCTGAAATGAAATGTTTGAAGGAATTTTTTTAAGTTCCTCTGAGCCCCTAAGGCACATATTCTGAGTAGGCCCCTTAGTCACATACCTTTATCCAAAAAGGTCAAAGTCAATTCTATTCTGAAATGAAAATGTTTGAAGGATTTTTAAGTTCCTCTGAGCCCCTAAGTCACAAATTCTGAGTAAGCCCCTAAGTCACATACCTTTATCCAAAATGTCAAAGCCAATTCTATTCTGAAATGAAATGTTTGAAGGATTTTTAAGTTCCTCTGAGCCCCTAAGTCATAAATTCTGAGTAAGCCCCCAAGTCACATACCTTTATCCAAAATGTCAAAGCCAATTCTATTCTGAAATGAAATGTTTGAAGGATTTTTTTTAAGTTCCTCTGAGCCCCTAAGTCACAAATTCTGAGTAAGCCCCTAAGTCACATATCTTTATCCAAAAGGTCAAAGTCAATTCTATTCTGAAATGAAAATGTTTGAAGAATTTTTAAGTTCCTCTGAGCCCCTAAGTCACAAATTCTGAGTAAGCCCCTAAGTCACATACCTTTATCCAAAAGGTCAAAGTCAATTCTATTCTGAAATGAAAATGTTTGAAGGATTTTTAAGTTCCTCTGAGCCCCTAAGTCACAAATTCTGAGTAAGCCCCTAAGTCACATACCTTTATCCAAAATGTCAAAGTCAATTCTATTCTGAAATGAAAATGTTTGAAGAATTTTTAAGTTCCTCTGAGCCCCTAAGTCACAAATTCTGAGTAAGCCCCTAAGTCACATACCTTTATCCAAAAGGTCAAAGTCAATTCTATTCTGAAATGAAAATGTTTGAAGGATTTTTAAGTTCCTCTGAGCCCCTAGGGCACAAATTCTGAGTAAGCCCCTAAGTCACATACCTTTATCCAAAATGTAGAAGTCAATTCTTTTCTGAAATGAAATGTTTGAATGATTTTTAAAGTAGAACTAAGCCCCTAAGTCACAAACTCTGAATAAGCCCCTAAGTGATATACATTTATCCAAAATCTTGGAAATTGATTACACTATATATAAAAAGGCATTACTTTGTCGCTGGTCTATTTGCAGTTTAGGGGGTTTAAAAAAAGAGATGAAAACGGACAGGGGGGGCTATAATTTACAGCTCTGGGGTCAGAAAATGAGGGAAACGGAGGGGGGGGCTAAAATTGACAGCTCTGGGGTCAGAAAATGAGGGAAACGGAGAGGGGGGCTAAAAATTGACAGCTCTGGGGTCAGAAAATGAGGAAAACGTAGGGGGTGGGCTAAAATTTAGAGTCTAGGGGGTTTAAAAAGAGATAAAAACGGACAGGGGGTGGGTCAGAAAATGAGGAAAACATAGCAGGGGGCTAAAACTTACAGCTCTGGGGTCTGAAAATGAGGAAAACGTAGGGGGGGCTAAAATTTGCAGTCTAGGGGGTTTAAAAAGAAATGAAAACGGACAGGGGGGCTATAATTTACAGCTCTGGGGTCACAAAATGAGGAAAACATAGGAGGGGGCTAAAACTTACAGCTCTGGGGTCAGAAAATGAGGCAAACGGAGGGGGGGGGGCTAAATTTTACAGCTCTGGGGTCAGAAAATGAGGAAAACATAGGGGGGACTAAAATTTACAGCTCTGTGGTCAGAAAATGAGGAAAATGTAGGGGGGGGCTAAAACTTACAGGTCTGGGGTCAGAAAATGAGGAAAACGGAGGGGGGGGGCTAAAATTTACAGCTCTGGGGTCAGAAAATGAGGCAAATGGAAGGGGGGCTAAAATTTACAGCTCTGGGGTCAGAAAATGAGGAAACCATAGGGGGGGGGCTAAAACTTACAGCTCTGGGGTCAGAAAATGAGGCAAACGAAGGGGGGGGGGCTAAAATTTACAGCTCTGGGGTCAGCTGAGAGCTTTTCCTCTTTGTTTTAGGCCAGGCCCACGTCACTGCTTGCCCCTCAACTTCGAGCTGACATTTTTTATCAAATTATTACCATCTTTCCTGAAAACTTTTCTCAACGTATTCCCAGCTCTACATGATTAAAATGAAAAAGGCCAACATGGAGAAAGATTGAGGGTTGAAAGTAAGATAAAGTAATAGACACTTCTAGGAGCAAGTCAAGAGAGACTATAGAGCTAGGGCAAGGGAGACCTAAGGCTAAGGCTTAGCCTCAGTCTAGGTCTGGGCAAAGTCAAAGAGAAGTCTTGGTAGACTCATAACAATAGGCCTACTATTTGGGGCACTGTATGAAATAGAACAAAATGACCAGGGTCAATTTATGGACTATTCACACATAACTACAGCTAGAAATAAAATTGTCTTACCTTTGAAATGAGTCACAATCTTCTCATTGAGGCTCCTCCTTGATTCACTTGTGTCCTTTCACAAAAAGTCCTCTGGGGCATATCCAAGGGCAAGTTTGTTCCTTAGGGCTGGCCCTTAGGGGCTTACTGTTTCTCTGTGGCTTCCTGGTATTTAAATTGTACTGACAAATCAGGGCACAGGGTCCAGTGTTGGTTAGGTGAGTTTGTGCCTTGGGGGCTTACTGGTCCTCAGTGGCTTCCTGGCACTTGAATTGTACTGACAAATCAGGGCACAGGGTCCAGTGTTGGTTAGGTGAGTTTGTGCCTTGGGGGCTTACTGGTCCTCAGTGGCTTCTTGGCACTTGAATTGTACTGACAAATCAGGGCACAGGGTCCAGTGTAGGTTAGACAAGTTTGTGCCTTAGGGGCTGAGTGGTCCTCTGTGGCTTCCTGGTACTTACTTTGTACTGGCAAACTATGGCACAGAGACCAGGGTAGTGTCAAATGTTTGTGCCTTAGGGGCTTAATGACATTACCATCTCCAAGCAGAGTATTTGAAATCCCAAAGTACTAGACATTGCAGATATCTGTTTGGAGAGCTATATAAAATTTGATCAGTTTTGCCACCAGAGGCCAGCACCTTATGGTCTTGGTACATACACAGAGGGAACATACATTTTTAAGCAGAGTTTATGACTTAGGGGCTAAATTTGAAAGTGGGTCTCAGATGAAAGCTGAGCCCCTAAGGATCATCTGGACAAAGTTTGTAAGATTCTTAGGGGCTTAAGCCCTTAAGTCAAACTAAGCCCCTAAGGTGTCCTCAGACACACAAAATAGCCCCTAAGTCTCATTTATGTGGCCACACATACACACACACATACACACACATACACACACACACATATATATATATATATATATATATATATATATATATATATTGTGGCGTAGACCGAGGGGTCGGGGGAACCACCGACCCCGGAGTCACGTCAGACGTTCTCGTATTACCATATATGTATGTCGGTGTAGACCGAGGGGTCGGGGGCGATGCCGAAACCGTCCTGGTGCGGGGGCGGAGGAGCCGCCGACCTCGGAGTCACACCCAAAAACGTTCCATTTACCTGCGTTCGGAGGAGGGTTCCTCCGACGCTGAATCTCTGTCGGAGACGCCAGCGTTGGAGGAACGGGAAGCGTATAAATAGGAGGGGATCGACACCTTGAGGCAGTCTGGATCCACGGGTGCTGGTGTCTACATCTTCAGGCTTCCCCTCCATAGGCTAGGAGTTACACAAGGATACTTAGCTGGTGTGGCAGAGAATGCCAGGCAATAAAGTGTCATTAATAACAAGAAGCCGAGTTGTGTGATACTTCCGCATTACAATAGTGGACTCCGATAAAAATGCTACATTGGTGACAGCGGTGTTTTTCTACGGACCCACACTGATAAGAGGAAGGATAGGATGGCAGAAGCAGCACCGATTCCAGACTGGGAGGCAGAGACAGGAGATGGCCGCGAGGAGCGAGGAACACTGCTAGAAGTGGTGGACGAGGATATCACGATCCGGAGACCGGGACTGGAGAGACCAGCAAAGGAGGCCCCCGAACGGCAGGCAGAGCCGTTGGAGCGGCAGCAGTTGGAGGAGGGCCCGGGAGTGGAAGAAGATAGCGGGAAGAGAAGGGAGGAGCGGCCCAATCCTGCAGATCTCCTGTGGCCATGGGAGAAAGAAGGTACAGGCCCAGGGGACGAGGACAGACGCCAGAACCAGAAGTGGAGGACCCCGGTAGGACGGGGAGGACGGCAGGGAACGCAGAGGGAGGGAGAGACAGACCAAGCGTTCCGGAGGTGGTCGGGCGGAGATTGGGGCCTGACGGCAGGGGATCGACCCGAAGACCAGAGACGGAGGCGCCAGGCGTCCCCGGAGAAAAACGAGGTGGCGGAGGCTATCCTGCATTTGGCTCGAGAGGGAGTGATGGAGGAGGCGGTGAAACGGGAGAAAATGCCAGAGGCAACAGGAGGAGAGTACAGGAGGATTAAGACGGAGGACGGTGGCCTAGAGGGCGAGCTGGAAAGGCGGGGAGGGGCCGACGGAGAGGGTAGCTGCAAAAGAAAACCCGTGGTTAAACCCACAAGGTACGATGGAACAACGGACCTGGAGGACTACTTGAACCATTTCGATCTGTGCGTCAAGGTAAATAGGTGGTCGGAGGCAGATGCAGGAATGTTTTTGGGCCTGAGTCTGATGGGGGCTGCAAGACGACTCCTCACGGGGCGGAAACCGGCCACCGCCGACGGGTACAGGGACCTGAGGAAGGCTCTAGTGGAGCGGTTCGAACCTACAAACCAGGAGGAGACGTATAAGGCGTTCCTGAGAACGAGAGTGCGGAAGACAGGAGAAGGGCTCCAGGAGCTGCAGGAGGACCTCATGAAATACACCCGCCTAGCGTACCCCGAGGCGGATGCCCGGACGACGGACACTCTGGCTCTAGATAGGTTTTTATTGTGTCTGGAGAACCCGCTGCGGCAGTGGGTGTATCAGTCCCAACCCAAGGATCTGCAGGCAGCGGTCATGACAGCGGTGGGGGCGGAGGCATATCTAAAGGTGGAACAGGAGACGCGACAACGGGTGCGGTCTGCGGACGCCTCCGTAAATGAACACCTTCAGGCTAACAACGATAAGATGAACCAAGTGGCGGAGATGCTAACGACCCTCATGAAGAGGTCGGAGGGATCGGCCGCCGGAGGGGGAGACAAAAAAAAGAGGAGCACTGCCTGCTACGGGTGCGGCCAGGAGGGCCACTTTAGGAGGGACTGCCCGGTGGCGAAAGGAACAAAACCTGGAGAGAGAGCAGTTACGGGAGAGGAAACGCGGCCGGCGGAAAACTAGAACCGACCTATACGCGAGGCCAAGTACAGGTCGGGGGGAATGGGCCTAGAAACGTGATACAAGGAAGGAGGGAGCGTGGAGGAGGAGGAGTAATAGTGACAGGGACCCTGGCAGGGGCACCAGTGCAACTATTAGTCGACACAGGGGCCTCTCTTAACTTACTCTCACAGCGGTGGTGGGAACAGCACGGGGGTAGGAGGACCCTGGCAGCAACAACGGAGAAGGTTTTCTCCATGGAGGGCCGGCCGATGACTTTGATGGGAGAAATGAGAGCGGAGCTGCACTTGGGTCGATGGACGGTGGAAGCCAGCTTTGTAGTTAGCGACGCAAGCACGGAAGGGATCCTAGGGGCAGCGTTCTTGAGGGAAAACAACCTCATAGTGGACGTGGCAAAGGGACGGTTGGTATGGACGGAGGTGGAGGAAGTCTGTAGAATAGTCAGTGTGCGCTCGGCGGTCCTGGGGTCGGGGGAAGAGACATTCGTGGAAGGAGCAATCACAGGCCCCTGGGAGACCTGAGGGGACAGTATTATAGAGGGCCTGGCAGGGCACAAAGGGGAACCAGACTTCTTGGTGGGGAGAGGACTGATACGACCGGAAGGTAGGGAAGCCTGGGTCAGGGTTCTCAACCCCGGGAGGGAACCGGTCATCATATACCGGGATATGACACTGGGGGCGATACAACCGGTGGAGAGAGAGGGAGGCGCTCCCCACCCCACTCTTCCTCTAGCAGGTCGTTGAGTGGCTCCCAAGCCCTCCGGGGGAGCGCACAGACGGAGGGGAGCAGGAGGGGGAGGTCACCCCAGGAGAGTCAGTGGGATGGCGGAGACCGTGGGAACGGGAGGCGAGAACATTCCAAGTCCCACGGCCGCGCTTACGGAGGCAGGAAACACTGGGGAAAGCGTGGGAAAGGCGCAGAACCACTCCGAGAAAGATGGGGGAATCCCACCAAAGCGGAGGGAGGAGGACCGCGGCCGCTGATTGGCCAGGAGGAGAGAAGGGGAGGGGCCAGGATGGCGGAGGCGGGCGGAGGCCGGGGATATAAGGATGGAGCTAACTCTATTGATCTCACAAAACCCACCGCAGAGTGGCCGAAGACGATCATCATGAGAAGACAGCACACCATCGAGGGCAAGCCCGTGAAGACAGAGCTAGTTGACGGTGAATGGATTCCGAAGTTCCGGTGTGACCAGTGCAGGGCGAAGGCGGACGGAAGAGTCTGGTACTTTGCCAGGAAAGATGGGATGACAAGACATCTGAAAAGGCATGAAAATTATCAGGACGGCTACAGGTGCCCGGAGGCCGGGTGCCTGCACATGGTGGCACAGGACCGGGGCGATGACATGCAGCGCCACGTGGGGCGCCGCCACCCTGAGAGGGGTCCCTGGGTACAGCCCGAGGAAACCATGTCCCTACCTCTGGGGCTTCCGAAAGCCAAAGCAGAGAAGATCTTGGCAGAGGAGGATAGAAAAAAAACAGAGAAAGCAGCGGAGGCGGCGGGGGCATCGCGCTCCGGGCCGAGGAGGAGGAAGGCGGAGCAGCCACAGCCACAGCCCAGCACCTCAACGGCCGAGCCTGACCAGCAACCCAGCACCTCGTCTTGTTGGCAGCCCAGCATGTGGACGACCGGGGGGGCGACCACCCCGGCTTCCACCACGTCGTCCCTGGTGTCTCCGGGCATCGGGATAGGGGAGGAGGAGGTTGAAGAAGGACTCCTGGAGGCCTCCAAGTTCCTGGAGGAACTGGCAGGTCTGTGGACCCCACCCCAGGCAGTCCCGGAGGGAGTAGTCACCCGGAGTGGCTCCGGGGGAAAGGGCCTGAAAAGGAAGGGGCTGGAGGAGGCGGAGGCCCTCCCGGGGAAGAAAACACTGCGGTCCCCCCGGAAGCCGGCAGAGGAACCAGCGGTGGCCCCGGAGAAAAAGGAAGGGGGAGTGGGGGACAGTGGAGAAGAGGAAAAGGGTAGCCCGTGGCTCTTGTCGGAGGCGGAGCAGAAGCGGGTCGGGTATGTGTTGGACGTTCTCACGGGAGTATACGGGAAGGAGAAAGAATCCCCTACTCATATGCTGGTCCGTCTGAAGACGGAGTTACCCCCGGGCTCCCTGGATATGAGGAAAATCGAGCAGGACTATGAGGCTACCAAAGCAGGGCAGCCCCTAACAAGAACTCTGTTAAAAAGCGGAACTTTTGACGATGTGTCAGGGTCGGGGGAGAGTGAGGAAGAGGAGTCGAGCCCGGAGAAGGGAGGGGGGAAACACACCATCTCGGGGGGATTGGACTCCAGCCCGGAGAAAGTAAGCCAATACGCCATAGTCGGGGAGAAGCCTAAGCCCATCCTCTTCACCGGCATGGGCGTGGCCAAGAAGCAAGTAAGGATAGACTCGCCCGAGTCTCCTCAAAGGACAACAGACAGGGGGCCAGACAGGCAGGACCCTAAATCACCAGGGCGTCGGGGCGCCGACGGCTCGGAGTCATCGGAGGAGGAGGAACAATCCATACAGAGTACCTCCCCCCAGTCGGAGGAGAAGGACACCTCCACCACCAGAGATGCTTCCATCCTCTCGGAGGGGAAGGAGGACGAGGCAGACACAGGGACGGAGGAGACCGGGGCAGTCCAGGCGGGAGAAGGGGACACCGCGCGGCAGCCGGAGGCGGGGGAAACTGGTCAGGGGCAGGGAACTGGCCAGCCTGACGAAGAGGAGGAGGTGGTGCTACCGCCCGAGATGGCAGCGTGCCCGGAGTTAGCCAGAGAGTACCTCAAAATTATCAGACGCGGGAAGGAGAGGCAGAGACAGTTAGCGGCGGAGAAAGAAAAGAGGGAGGCGAAGGAGAAGATGGAGAGAGAGAGAATAGAGAAGGAAAGGAAAGCGGAGGAGAATAGGAAAGAGGTGGAAAGAGTAGAAAATCTCAGGAAGAAGGAGGAGGAAGACAGAGTAGAGGCAGAGCGACTCCGGGCGTTAGAAGACAAGGAAGCCAGGAGAGACAAGGAGAGAAAGGATAAGCTAAAGAGAGAGGCTGCGAAAGAAGAGAAGAACCCCCCTAAACAGCAGAAGAGCCCCCGGGGGAAGAAAAGTGCCAGGACTACGGGACTGGAGGAAATGTTGGAGGGCGTCGGTCTCTCCCGGACCCCACCCCGAACAGAGGTGGAAAGAGTTCCCCGGACGCCTAGACGAAGCACGGAGGACCTCTTAAGGTCAAGATCTACACCGGAGAACAAGTCCGATACCTCCCCAGAAAGACGGGCGAGGTCAGTAGAAACCCCTGGGACGGGGGACTATATGGGGGGAAGTCACCCGGAGGCGAGGGCAAGCACGTCAGGAGCAGAGAGGACTACCCCGACCAAAGGTAAAAAAAGGGGTCAAAGGGGAGGAGGCAGCCCCCTCCACCAAAGACAGGTACGGGATCAGGGAGGACTGGGGAAGGAGTTACACCGTATCAGATAACCCGGAACCCCAGGTGCATAACGATTGGACTGGACGGACTAATAGTGAAGTCCCCTAGGGGCGATTTTCTCCTCCAGATAGAAGGAGGGGAGGAAGGAGGTAAGGCCGATACTATGGTCCTCGTCCCCGAGGGGACGGAGACGATTCAGGAGGACATCAACAGCGACAGGATTCTACCCGTACCCAAGAGAGATAGGTTAGTCCTGGTGACGGGGGCCCAGCTACATGAGGCGGCGGGGGGAAGTGTGGCCTCGACGGAGGGAGTAGTCTCCATACAGGAGGTAGTCAAGGAAGCAGAACCAGTAAAAAGGAAGGATATGGAGGAGGAGAGGGAATCGGTTAAGGACAGACTGATGCCGTGGCATAGGGACTACACGGGACCGGAGGCCCTCCGGGCTTACGCGAAGCAGCTGCGGCAGCCAACCTACATGGGACCGGACCTGCGAGTGATTCCAGGAGGAATGGCCTCCGCCTCCATACAGAGTCTCGCTAACGGAGAGTTCGAGCTGGTGCAGGTAACGAGGACGCGTTACGGGGATAGCACGGGCAAAGGATTATGCAGTCGGTGTAGTCAGAGGTGGCCTAAAGGAGCGAAAGCAGAAGAGGCGACAGACGAGACGGGGACGGAGCCGATGGAGGGGGCGGAGGCAGACGTTACAGAGGTCCCGACTGAGGAGGCAGAGGAGGATGCCGAGATGCAGACGGAGAGAGCCGACGCGTCCACCTCTTGTGAGTCGGGTAAGTGACACTACGTGGCAAGCTCTGGGGGCAGGGCTGACGGGAAGGCTCCAGTACAGGGGCGCGGCGTTCCAACGGAAGCGGGGGAAACGGAAGACATCGGAGATGCTGCCGGGTCGGAGGGAGCTGTCTCGTAAGGTTAAGGGGGGGCGTGAAGGTAGCGACGGCCGAGTCCACGGGTCGCTGGCCAGTACAGGCCCAGAAACTGAGAAGAACGAGGGGAAGCAGCTCAGACGAAAGCATGAGCAGGGGAACGGTAGTAATGAAAGGCTACTTACCTTGTTGTTACAGTAACGGATCGGGGAGTCCGGACGGAGGGTACCGAAGGAGGAGCACCGGAGGGACCAACTCGGAGGGCGAACGACGGAGGCGGTCGGTGGAGGGGTCGGGATGGGGACTGGTGGCTGCCAGAGGAGGACGTCACTACGGAGTACGAAGGGTACATGCACATCTTGTTGGTCATTTACGAGATGGCCGGTTTTGACTTTATACGAGAGGAGTACCAAGCGTATATTTACGCCTTGTTGGTAATTTACGAGATGGCCGGTTTTGACTTTATACGAGAGAACTTGGGATTACGATAAGAGTATGTATATAGACGTACCGGCGACGGCCGGGGATAGGATTACGGGAAACGAAGGTGGAGTTTACAGTACGTGGATTAAGGGCGACAGATGGAGGTGTCGTAGGTGTCGGAGGACCGGGGCGCCACCGCCAGGGGGCCACCGATCCTACAGGATGACCAGAATGACATTGTTATAAGAAGGGTCGCTACGGACCACGCTACTATAGGTCATGCTAAGCCACTACAGTGGAGGTTCATACGAGTCAAGCTTACTAGATGATTGTATGTATATATGAACAATGATAACTTGTATGTATGTGTAAATAATGATAACACGTAAACACCCAGGGGCCATGGTGTATATAGTTTATTCAAAATTGGATACCCATCTGCAGGAGGGTCATATATCACTTTCACCCAGTACGCTATTAATTAGTTGGGGAGAGTGTGGCGTAGACCAAGGGGTCGGGGGAACCACCGACCCCGGAGTCACGTCAGACGTTCTCATATGTGAGCCAGCAAGCAGAAAGGACAGTTACTGCGGGATTTAGTACCAGATTTAGCCACCAGGGGGCACCACTATGGACTAGAATAGGAAAAATATGACTAAAACTGTTATAGGCTACTTTTTTATGGAGAATTCAATGGTTTTTGATAAAACGTTCTATTTTGGGTGGAAAGGTTCCAAATTTGGCATGTAAAAAGAATGTTTTTGGGCCAAAATAGGCATTTTTGTTGATTTCTGTTGCCATGGAAACATGATTTTCATTCTAAATAGGAAAATCAATGATTCCATTTGAAGGAACATCCCACAAGGTTCACTATGGCGAAAAAAGAATGAAAATACCATTTCTAGATCAAAAGTTATGGGCAAAAGAATAAAAATTTATACGAATTTAGCTAATTAGCATAAATTATGCTAATTAGCTATATATCTCATGACCAATTAGACATAGAGCTTATTAACATTCTTGAAATGGTCACACCTACCCATATCTAGCAAGCTATTCCTCCAAAACTAACAGGAGTATCTTCTCATGCTATGTATCACTGTAAAGCTAATGATTTGAATTTTAAAGTTGACTTTTAGCACGGAGCACCCTTTCTCCTTGCCTCTACACATATTACCATATATGTATGTCGGTGTAGACCGAGGGGTCGGGGGCAATGCCGAAACCGTCCTGGTGCGGGGGCGGAGGAGCCGCCGACCTCGGAGTCACACCCAAAAACGTTCCATTTACCTGCGTTCGGAGGAGGGTTCCTCCGACGCTGGATCTCTGTCGGAGACGCCAGCGTTGGAGGAACGGGAAGCGTATAAATAGGAGGGGATCGACACCTTGAGGCAGTCTGGATCCACGGGTGCTGGTGTCTACATCTTCAGACTTCCCCTCCATAGGCTAGGAGTTACACAAGGATACTTAGCTGGTGTGGCAGAGAATGCCAGGCAATAAAGTGTCATTAATAACAAGAAGCCGAGTTGTGTGATACTTCCGCATTACAATAGTGGACTCCGATAAAAACGCTACAATATATATTTACATACATACATATATATTTGATCACTGTTGATTAGGTTTTTTTAAATTTTCAAATTCAACCACATTTTCCAACCCAGCATTAACTGTTGAACGGCAAACCGTATTCTCATTATATTGACGTTTCCAAATCATAGAACCTAAGTGCCTAATTGTAAAAAAAAAAGATACCTAAATCCCATTGGTGTGTTCTGCCAAATGAGAGTCTAGGGGGAACTTGTACCCATTATTCCTTTACAGTTCGGGTTGAAATACTACTCAGCTGCCTGGAAAGGCCAGCCAGTTGCCTCAACTATAATGTAGTCATGTTTCTGTAATGACACTTTATTATAATGTTACATAAGCCATGTGTGCACTATAGATCACTTGATGTTCCTTGCCCCTTCGACACTTCTTCTGACTATTCATAGTCCATAGAAGGACATTGCCTATCAATGGAATACTTTTTGTTATCAATTTGAGCACACTTGGGGGGGATTCAGCACAAACAAATGTTGTTTTAAATGATATATTAGGGGGGGAAATCTCTATTCAAAATTTCAGCCCATGTACACTAGGTTTGGTACCATGACTCAACCACCTTCTACCATGAGTCACCCTGTCCTAATTCAAAGGTAGCTGGTTCGAGTCTGAGTACAAGGTGGTCTCATACGGCTATCTCAATTAAACCTTTTCATATAGATATTTGTAGCTGGAGGATTTAGCATAAGATACTGAGTTGAAGCCAAGAGCTGAAAAGGTTTGATAGCAAATTTCATTTGTTTTTGGTTGTTGTTTTTGTTATTGCTCTTTTTCATTGATATAAAAAGTTCACTGCCACTATACATTTGTTAAAGAGAGTAAAAAATTCATGTATAAAATGAGGAAAGCCTCTTCTCTTTAAACCAAAAATTGAATATGAATAAAAATGTATCAATGCCAGAGAGTGACCTGAACTCATGACCTTCTGATCAATAGCCCCAGGTGGTAACCACTATACCACTGATGACTACTTGCAGGTCTTACGAAAGTATCTCAAAATGATTCAAATGATTTATAACATTTCTGTGGAGCCATGTCTCACACATTTAGCAATATAATTATGTCATCTTTATTCTGTGTGGATTTGTATAACATCTCTCCCACTGGAAATGAGATCATCTTGGATCATACGAGGTGAACAATCTGAAATACCATCCAGAAAGGGTAAAGGTATGCTAGGTAAGTATATTTCTATCAGGTCATCAACATCCAGCTTTTGCCCGTGACATCTATCAGCCAAAATTACATCATGATATGTTTTGTGTTAGGATAATACAACAGTTCTTTAGTTTAAAGCCCACTGCAAATTACAGAAGTTTTGTTTATTTAAGGAAAAGGTTTAGTCATCTGTGCAATGGTTCATTCAAGAGGTTTTGCCAGTGAGTCTTTGAGTGGTTGAGTCATGGTTCAGTTGGTGCTTGAGTCAGGGTACCAGTTGATAGTTGACAATATATTCATGCACATACATCAAATGATTAATATATCTAATACCCTAACTGACATAAGGCACAAAAGGGTTTTGATATAAAAGATCAATCATAAATTGCAACATAGGTTGATAGGTAGAACCACAGGGTGGTCAACCTTTTGAAAAAGTGCTTAGATTTAGTAACACATGCCAGTACAATATAACAGATAGTGCATAATAGTGTAATGAGTCAAATACTTGCTATAGTTACATTAATGTATCAAATATAATATTATGGAGTTAATACATGCACACAGGAAGGGTGGGCATTGTGCGCGAATGCAGTGTTGGCGAGCATTAAATCGTTGCATCATGATGAAGGATGCTTAACCTACAGGTGTCACATGATTTATGATGGATAGCAGTGTCAAGATATAACCTTATTTGCATAATCTAGTCACGAAAACCATAAGTAAGCTAACCGTCCATTATCTTTGTGAGATACTGGGATCCAATCAATGATATGTTTACATCATAAAATGGTTTAGAATAGAAGTAAACACAAACAGCTTAAAATTGGTGCTCAGAGGTACTAAAGCTTATATACTCCGGGGCCTGTTATATAATGATGAAATTTTAGTTCACCTTCACCATCTTATTTTTTCTGGGGCTTCATTATAGAAATTACACTGTTTCACTTCATCACACATTATGGTGATTCAATGTGTAGTTTACATGATATAAATTACACTGTTTCACTTCATCACACAATATGGTGATTCAATGTGTAGTTTACATGATATAAATTACACTGTTTCACTTCATCACACAATATGGTGATTCAATGTGTAGTTTACATGATATAAATTACACTGTTTCACTTCATCACACAATTTGGTGATTCAATGTGTAGTTTACATGATATAAATTACACTGTTTCACTTCATCACACAATTTGGTGATTCAATGTGTAGTTTACATGATATAAATTACACTGTTTCACTTCATCACACATTATGGTGATTCAATGTGTAGTTTACATGATATAAATTACACTGTTTCACTTCATCACACATTATGGTGATTCAATGTGTAGTTTACATTATATAAATTACACTGTTTCACTTCATCACACAATATGGTGATTCAATGTGTAGTTTACATGATATAAATTACACTGTTTCACTTCATCACACAATTTGGTGATTCAATGTGTAGTTTACATGATATAAATGACACTGTTTCACTTCATCACACATTATGGTGATTCAATGTGTAGTTTACATGATATAAATTACACTGTTTCACTTCATCACACATTATGGTGATTCAATGTGTAGTTTACATTATATGAATTACACTGTTTCACTTCATCACACAATATGGTGATTCAATGTGTAGTTTACATGATATAAATTACACTGTTTCACTTCATCACACAATTTGGTGATTCAATGTGTAGTTAACATGATATAAATTACACTGTTTCACTTCATCACACATTATGGTGATTCAATGTGTAGTTTACATTATATAAATTACACTGTTTCACTTCATCACACAATATGGTGATTCAATGTGTAGTTTACATGATATAAATTACACTGTTTCACTTCATCACACAATTTGGTGATTCAAGGTGTAGTTTACATGATATAAATTACACTGTTTCACTTCATCACACATTATGGTGATTCAATGTGTAGTTTACATTATATAAATTACACTGTTTCACTTCATCACACATTATGGTGATTCAATGTGTAGTTTACACGGGATGCCTGGTAGATTCAACAGTCATTTCTTAGAGCATTTAAAAACCGTCCGATCCTAGTAATTGATCATAGTTCATAAATCTTTCTGTATGATTTATGTCGCAAAGCAAAATGCCTTATTGCATTTGTCATGAAGACACTATTAGACAATGTGTTGGTATGGAATCCTTTTAGAATTTAAATCATGCCATACAGTAATATCAAAGTCTTGGCTCATGATTAGATAAGGTATAAAGCAACACAAGGATGACGTAATTCTTGTTTGGGTACATTCAAGTATCATAATGGGCAAAGGAATAAAAGTATTTTTCAAAGTACTATGCATCCATGGGTGTTCATCTATTCCCCTTTAATTCTGCTAGTGCGCTTCTCTAGTTCTTTCCTTAACTCTTGAATCTTGTATCCGAATGGTCCAAAACCAGCCTCATACACCAAAATGCCATCCTTTATGATACATGAACGAGTCGGTATAGCTCCATATGCTTTTAGCGCTCCGTCTTCAAAAGCATCCAAAACCAGTGGGCATTTAAAATCATATTCCTTCAAAATCAACTTGGCTGCATCACGTCGTTCCTCAATTGTTCTATGGTTGCCAACCTTGGTCATCTGTGGCATTACCCACCCATCAATGGGATGAGCCTCCTTGATATAAACAATGAGGAAATCCACATCTCCTTCGAAATCAGCAATACATTGATTGAAACCATCCCAATTGGCAACAAAAAACCTGCAGGAACAGCTCCCAAAGGAAATTGCCAATGGCCTTCCTCGTCTAGCAAAGTCAAGTAATTTGCATGAAGTGCCATCCATTTTATAAACCTGAGGATTGGGTGCCATCTTCCCAACACAGGCCGTCTTTATGTAGAATTCAGTGAATTGAACCCTAGTCATAGCTGTAAGAGCCTCCCATCCATATACACAAGGGGAATATTCTGTACTCCTTATATCCACTCCATTTGCCGATCCAGGTAGCCATTGCTTCACTGTCACCAAGAGACATTGGATATTGCGAAATATCAGCCGAAACAAAATTTGGAATACTCGATAGACAAATGTAAGGTGCTTCAGCAGCATTCTGAGGTGTCATGTGTTTAACACCTTTCATATGTACTATGCCTTTTCAGTCCCAGTGTTTTAACCTACATGTACAATGTAGGTCATTCAGTATTTCATGTGGTATACAATTTGTTAATTCTTTTTGGAGTCGTGGTATGTGGTCTTGGTGGCTGGTGGAGGGAAGTAATCAGAGTGTGTCATTCGCTCTTTTTTTTCTCTCGCTCAGTTACATATATCTACCCTGTGTTTACAATAGTGTGGTTGTCTATTACCCTCTTTCATTTCCCCTTTTTTCAACTCTAATCACTTCCATAACTCATGAATCGTGTAACCCTATGGATATGGATATTTGAAATTAATATGTAGGCATCATGTCCTCTCTTAATTGTCTCATGGTTTAAATCCTAGTCATTTGTGATATTTCACATTCATCAATGGGTTGAGCCTCTTTGATATAAACAATGAGGAATACCCCTTCTGCTTTGAAATCAGCTATACAATGACCAATCTATCCTAATTTCCAAGGAAGAACTTGCAGGAAGAGCTCTCAAAGCAGACAACTCTGAAAGGTTTAGCAAAGTTAAGTAATTTGCAGAAACATTAGGATTGAGTGCATTCATCTGAACTGAGGCAGTTGTTGTTAAATTGAACACTAAACAGGGCTTTTAATTTTTTCGAGAAGGTTTCGAATCCATGTGCCAAAGGGGAATACATTTCGTTCCCTAGATCCATTTCTTCCTTTGATCCTAGTAACCATTCTTTTTAATGTCCCCAAGAGACTTTGGACACCTTGGAATATAATCTGGAACAGAGCTTTAAGTGCTTGAAGAAAAAAGGTAATACACTCGAGTAGCATACTGAGATCCCTGTTTACTGCAGCACCTTTCAAACGTTCTATGCATTTCTGGTTTAGCAGTGGTTTGGAGGTAGGGTTCCCGGCGCTGAATTATATGCGAACAGAGATAGATAGAATGACCCTCCAGTCCAGAAATGCAGGTACGGTCCCTTTACGTGGTTCAATCAAATGAGGGGCACTCCCGGGGGTCACTACTACAAAGTTCCTAGTCCTACCTGTACTTACTCTGTTTGATATATATATATATATATATATATATATATATATATATATATATATATACCAACGTGCTGACAATGAAAATGTAGGCCAAAGCTTCTGATTGTGTTTTAGTAGTCCCATTTTTATTTCAATTTATACCACTATGACATTTGGTGATGGTCGTAGCTAGAGTGAAGGAAACAGAGTGTGTCACCCAGATGCTTTTTTCCTCGGTAAATAAAGCGTATAAAGTGTGTGGTCAAGATAGAAATTATTATTAGGATCATACCGGTAGCAATAAACAATTTCTATGATACACTGATACAGGGTAATCCAGTGCAGGCAACTACTTCTACACCTGAGGTTGAGCTAGTCAAGAATGCCTAAAGCATGCCTACTTTAGTTTGGCGGGAAATCACAATAAACACCCCTGTTTATGCAATAATAACAACACAGTTAGATCTAGGATAACAGGGGAGAAAACATCATGTGAATAATATTAGCAACAACAATGTGGATAAATACAAAATATCAAGAACAGTATTACAATAAATATTACAATAAATATCATCATAAGTGTAAAAAATTAAATTCTTGTGGTTTACAAGTATACAGACGCCCTGGAGGTGTGACTGCTATGGTATGATGAAGCCAACTGGTTCTCGGTCTTGAAAAAGAGCCCTTAAATAGTAGCCTAACAACAAAAGGAACTAACCAAGGTGACCGTGATGTCAGGTGCATCATCTAGCGGCTTGGCCGAGAACTATGCGCATGGGGCGCCCACTAGCGGGCAATGTGGGAAACAACACTTTGGCGCCACAACTCATGCACTATATTAGCGTCCTGCCCTTATAGGTTACATGGTTGCGTCTTTCGAGGAGAAGCACTAACGCGGCGCCATTTTCGCTTGTAAAATATGAGCATTAGACTTTTGCATATCCACCACCGGAACCAGGGACACACTTCTGGTCATACCGTTTCTCCCCGAAAGGGTTCACGAGGTTACATGGACGTAAATGCTGCCCTCTCGTGAGTCATATGGTATTCAGGCCTGCACTGAAGGTGATCTGGGTGCTGATTGGCTTAGAAATCATATGCAAAATATTGGTAAAATTATGAAAAAATCACAAGTGACCCCAAATAGTTCCTTAATGGAACAGTAGATGAGTTTTTATATTATGCCAAGGTTTGGGGATTTTATCAGGTCTGCAAATGTTCATCTGGCCAATGGAGGTTTTGAGGCCCAAAATACGGTAGAATGGCACTTGCTGTACGTATCGCTCCCTTAGTTAAGATTTTCATGGTTAAGCCTATCCTATATCCTAACACATTATGTGTGAGAGAGGCTAAAATGACATTTTAGCCTCATTTTAATCTTCCTAGGGTTATTGATGCACAGATATCCATGTAGGGCCTACGATAGGGTCCATTGGAAGTTTGTTCGGGTTTGCGGGGTTCCGTCAAGGTTTGTGCGAGAGCACAACTATCCAATTAACAAGTAGTAATTTATCCCCAAGTACAAATATTAGTACAATATTTATAACAGGTATTCTTGATGCATGTAACAGAAAAGGCATGCCTTAAAAAATGATCCCCTGGTAAGATATGGTCTGTAAAAAGTGGGATTAATTATAGGCCTAATATTAATCATTTTTCACCAGTTTTATCATGTTTTTCATGATTTTGTGAGTTTTTCTGGCAAAATCCAAACAATATTTTGCAAAATCAATGCCCCCTTCATCATCAGGTGACTGAATTTAATGCAAATATGCAATTTGACAGCTTTCGAACTGCTGCTTGTGCAGTGCATAGATCTTTGATGATAAAACTCGCTGCTCAGAAATCACATTGTAAACTGGTAGGAATTTCAGTGGGAATTGCACACATCAATCCCCTCATATCATAACATTGAGAAAGGCTGTTGCCACTACACTTTAGGATTTTATAGGACAGACCCTAAGGTCTGATGGGAAAAACATTTTAGTTTTATCTGAAGACCCTACCCCTATGCAAGAAATATTGGTGAAATTATGAAAAAAAATCACAAGTGACCCCAAATAGTTCCTAAATGGAACAGTAGATGAATTTATTATATTATGCCAAGGTTTGGGGATTTTATCAGGTCTGCAAATGTTCATCAGACCAATGGAGGTTTTGAGGCCCAAAATAGGGTAGAATGGCACTTGCTGTACATATCGCTCCCTTAGTTAAGATTTTCAGGGTTAAGCCTATCCTATATTCTAACACATTGTGTGTGAGAGATGGTTTAATCTTGCTACGGTAAAAAATATTACCAATGAACATTACGGGGGGCTGTTTTTGTATGTTATGCTATATAGAAACATAGAGGAAATGGAATTAGTTCCACATAACCTATAACAGCAGACATGACACTGAGTATGCCACAGTCTTTCTATGCAGTATAAAACCTACCAAATGAAATCAACATGAAAACAGGGTGGTCTTTTCTTTAGGAAATAATCACATTCCTAACACTTGTACCAAAAAGGCATAACAAATGCACATTAAGAGGGTATGCGGGCCTTCAAGGTTTGTATACACATTACCAATGGTGTGCTGAATGAGCCTGCTTCCTCGTCTCAGGCAATGCCTCAATTTATGTTATAAATGCAAAAACTATGCTGTTTCTATATTGAGGAGATGGGGGTGTAATGTTTGATAATTTTGATACAGAATATGCCCACCTATCAGTGAAATGTTTGATAAATTACATGTACGTGTAGACGTAAGTGGTGCAACATTTATACCCATATATATTTTTTTAGAACAATTTCCTTTATTTGCTATATGATTTAAGGAATGGCATCCAGGCATGTATTGTTAATAACACATGCAAATCTCAGGTGGACGCCATTCACCTTTTCAGGTAGTCTCATAGGCAGCCATGGTAATCCATATTCGATTTTTGTGTACTTAGCAAAAGGAATTAACAGTTTTATTTTTATTTTATAATAAATTATACCATACATGTTTCATATTTCAGTATTGTTAAAAACACTGTAGTACTTAACATAACAAATATTTGTTTTATTACATTCATCTTAATATCATTTGTTATCACCAATGATAATGGGGGGGGCAGGGGGGTATCCGGGAATTCCTCAATAATTTACTACTATGAATATTTTACACAGTTGGCACCTTATCTAACAATGTTTGCTTTACTCTCGTTTTAAATAATTCTAGGGCAGGGATATTTCTTAATTCAGGTGGCAAATCATTCCATACAGTAGATGTTGTGTGGTATAGGCTTGTTTTAACAGAGGATAGTCTTGTCGTTATAACTTTTAACCTTTTGCCATCCCATTGTCTTGTGTACAATAATCTTTGGTCTATATAAAGTGGGTTCTGTGCTCTCTTGAATGCCATTGTACTTGTAAAATACCATTGTCTGTCTTTTAAATAATTAACTCCTGTCAAAGCATGTACAAGATGTGTGGATGTCTTATTATCCATTCTTAGTATAATTTTAAGGCACCTGTTTTGCATTCTTTGTAATTTGTCATTCAATGTCTTTGATGTTGCTTGATATAATACACATCCATAATCGAAAATTGGTAGTAAAAGGGTTTTATATATCAAGGCTAGAGTGGGTTGATCCAAAATATATGAGACTCTTCTTAGTTGATAACTTCTAAACTCGAGTGTTTGTATTTGATTTTTAACAAAGACATCATACTTAAGTTTGGAATCCAAGGTTACTCCTAGATATTTGTATGAGGGTACTTGGTGTATTTCTTGATTATTCATTTTCAGTGTAGTTCTATTTTTCGTGTTGGGGAAGAAAATCATATATTTTGTCTTTGTAACATTCACTGTTAGCCAATTTTCCTTACACCATTTCGCATATTTGTTCAAGTCGTGCTGCATTATTGTAGCAGTGGTTTGTAAATCATTGCCTGAGGTATATATAACAGTGTCATCAGCAAATAATTCAATGTTACAATGATCACAACAAGATTCCACATTATTGATATAGATTAAAAAGAACAGTGGGCCCAAAACAGACCCTTGAGGCACTCCAAAGGAAATTTTCTCTGTAGGTGAGGTATTGTTGTTTGCTATTGTTAACTGAAATCTATCATTTAAGTAATTTCGCAATAACTCTAAGATCTTCCCAGTTATTCCACAGTGTCTTAGTTTGTCAAGAAGAACTGTATGGTTTACTGTATCAAGTGCCTTCTTTAAGTCAATAAAAGTTGCCAGAGTGAATTTTCCTTCATTCTTGTTTAAATGTATAAAGTCAGTGAGTTTTCCTATTGTATCTATGGTAGACCTGCTTTTCCTATAACCTCCCTGTGCTTCTGTTAGTATTTGGGTCTCTCAAGGAACTGTGATAGGTAGTCATGTATAATATGTTCAAATATTTTTCCTGGTAGTGGTAACAATGATATTGGTCTATAATTATTCACAGAACATTTGTCCCCAGATTTAAAAATAGGAACTATTTTAGCTATATTCCATTCAGTGGGGTACATTCCAGTAGAGTATGAGGTATTCAATAATTGAGTAAAAATATGGCTAATATGCAAGAGCACAGCTTTTAGCACCACTGTTGGCAGACCATCAATTGCTGATGATTTTCCAATATCAACATTTTTAATGTGTTTTATGACTATTATTATCTACTACAACATCTTCTATATTGGTTAAATCTACTCTTTGCATGGGTGGAGTCCATCTTGTGTTGAAATTTGATGCTAATTCAGATCCAATTTTACTAAAGAAAGTGTTGATATGCTGTGCTGTTGCATCTTGTGGTATATAATCTCCTTGCTCATTTTTTAAAACTATACAAGGATTATTGGCTTCTTTTAAAGGAAAAGCTTTATTTAAATTATACCAGAACTTTTTCAGGTTACCCTGGCTATTGTTGACAATGTCTCTTGAATATGAATTTCTTATGCTCTTAATCATTATATTGACTCTTCTTCTTGCTTCATGAGCTCTACGTTTGTTTATTTCTCTACCTGTTCTCTGGCTATTCTCAACAGTCTATCCTTTTCTTTGATTTCTGATAAAATTTCTCTGGATATCCAAGGTTCATGTGATTCTCTGACACTATATTCTACATATGGACACATTTGGTCTAAGATGGCGTTGGATCGTGTTTGTATAATATTCCATTTATCATTTTGATTTTCTATACTGTATAGATTGTTCCATTCATATTCATCAGGTTTTTGTTTGAAGACCATCTCATCATAGTTCTTCATTTGTCGGCATTTAATTTTTATTTTCTTATGTGATTTCTTAATGATGTTTTTTACTAAATAAATTAAATAATGATCTGATACATTCAACTTCTTAGTTCCTTTTGAAGATATTCCTTCTATATTTGTGAATATTTGGTCTTATAGAGTTAATTTATCTCCTTGCCTCTTACCTGTTTTTATTAAAAGTCTACATCCGATGTTTCCCATATTTTCTATTATTTGTGGTACATATATATCTTTTTTATCTAAAAAATCAAAGTTAGTATCACCCAATATAATAATATTCGTTCTATGACGATGTTTAATGGCTTCACATATTGTACATAGTTCATTTATAAAATCTTGTTCAGGACCATCAGGTGGTCTGTATACATTTATTACCACACACTTTCTTTGATATCCTCATTTTACAGATAATACCTGACATTCTATAGTGTTACTAGATACATTCAAATATTCATATTCATTATTGACATTGTAATCATTTCTAATGTATGACATGACTCCACCTGCAGTTTTGATTATACCTTTCTTATCAAGCCAAGATCTATCATTTCGATACAATGTATAGCCAGGTATATCATAATTAATGGTAAGGTCATTTTGTTTCAACCAAGACTCTGATAGTAAAAATGTCTATATTTTTTTTGTGGCTAGGTACACCATTAATTGTGGATGTTTCTTTTTAACACTTCTTGTATTAAAATGAGTAACCACTAATCCCTGTCCCATATCTAGTGGGGTTTCATCCAGTATCATAGGACCAATTCTGTGGGTGCATCTTAAGCAGTGCCATTTTATTTTTTATTTGGGTTTCCCTTGGTGGATCCTGGTCCCCCCTGATCAGATATACGAATAAGAATATATAAAATCTTATGTACAAATGCTTACTTTTTTGATAGATATAATTAATACATATTTTTGAGAGAATAGGCATCTTTCTTATATGAACACATGGGGAACTAGTATGGTTAATAAATATGATACTTTGTTTGGTGTGAATGTGTCTATTGGCTTGTGGGATTGTACTTATTGTTAAAAACAAGTATTTACCATTTGCCATAGAAGTGATTTCTTATGCACTGATAGTTTATTCCAAGTATATGACTAGGGAATAGGTTTAGAATTTTATGTGATTGGTGTTACCTTACGATCCTGAGTTGACAACTGGCTTCATTTGGGTGGGTATATTAAATTCTCTCTCTCAAACCTATAAATTTAACACAACGAGTGAGAGAATTTAATATTTAGTATTTAAGCATCCATTCTTTCCGTTTCCCTTATTTTTAAAAACAATGGGTGACTTCTAGAATGCGCAAGGATATGGTATAGGCTAAATGACTGTCTTAATGTGGTTGACCAGTAGTCGAGCCCATGCTTGCAACAATTTGGTAGAAGGATGTAGTCCATCTCGTAGTTTATCATAATGTTCTTTTCTGCCAACACTGGTATGTGATTGATGTACGAATCAACTAATCCATGGTGTGACATGTTTGACATCCTGTTTACATGGTATATACACTGGTTAATATCCCAGACTGCTGCATCAACTATTTTTTGCCTGTGTTCAGTAGCATTTACACAGATTTTGATGAGTTGAAGTCCAGTAATTAGGGCTATTATTACGGTTGTAGCAGGGGCATTTTCTTCAAATTTTCTTTTCGCATCTGTGATGATACATTCCATAGAGTTTGCCAGCATTTCTGATGAGGTCCAGTCAAATGTGTAGTAAGGTTTAATACCTTGTGCTGGGGCTGGATGAAATGTAGTGAAGTTATTTAATCCGCTTATGATGTAGATAATATCTAGTGGATTTGCCATTGCATAGGCTAGTGCGCTGTCAGTGCTGTCAACAAAGGTCGCACCAGATTTGAACCATACCTTTATTGTAACACCACTGTCATTAATAGAGTCTATCTCGGTTTGTAGGGATCTTACTCTACTATCCATGAATATAATTACAGTTGGGGGGGGTAGCCATTTTGTTGTGTGAGCTATTATTGCGAATTTTCATCTCTTCCCTGCTCGCCGATAGCATGTACTGAGTTATCGTCCGGGTCTTCGTCTGGCTGATGATGTGTTTGATGGTTTTCTCTGTAGTCCCTTAGTAAAATTCCTAGCCTATTCTCTCCAGGAATGTTGGTTTCATAGATCTCATTTTGTTTTGCCAATGTCAGTCCGCAAGCAAAATACTTGTCTGGGGTGGCTTCATAGAGGTTACCCTGGGTGCTAAGCAGGTAGTTTCTGTGTTTTTCGTTTTGGTCATATTTTAGATCTAGAGTCTATTGGTCATCATACATCAATTCTCAAAGAGCAGAAACGAATCCAACTTTAAGATGCGTTTGCTGATCAATTAATTTTGTTTAAACGTTTGGCAGGTCTGAGATGTAGAATTATTATCATTGTACTCGATATACAATAACCTGAGTGTTCAGTAATTTTGATTCAACTTTTCGGCTTGTGGAGAACATCTTTGTCATCTTTTATAAACAGTAGCTTATCTAAACACAAACTAACAATTACAACGTTATGTGTTTGTTGAAACATGGGTATTCTTAAACGTAGATCTATATAGGGGGAGGGGAGTGTAAAAGGTGCAGCCTTTGTTTAGGAATAAAAAAAGTAACCTGCATACTACAATATGAAAACAACCCCAGACATAACCTAACTGAGGTTAGCTCGATGGATAAATGTGGCCAGGTGAGGGAAAACATGCCTCCTCGGGGGAAATGGCTTGGTATCTAGAGCTAAAATATCCCCGGTAGTTTTGCTGTAATTGCTTGTCAAACATAGGTTGGTGTGTACAACTGAAAATGGGAAATAAGCTCTAAATGTACTATATCCTATCATAGACACTAATAATGCAAAAAATACAGTTTTGTGGAAAAATAAACGAAGGAATGTGATGTTTTTGTCATAAAATTGGTTCTAGAGGGAATTTTTGAGCTCTGTTTTCGGTTTTGGGTTCCTGAAGGAATTAAAAAAAAAAAGGTTTGTGTAAAAAATTCCCAATTGGAATAGGGGAGCGGTTTCCATGGCAACCAGAAATTGCCTTATCTACCAATTTTCTATGTTTCCATGGCAACCAACATTCCAAAAATGGAACATTTTCAGTGGAGATGTGATGGTTTTAAGCATACCACTGGATTCCTCGTAAAAAAATGGTCTTAAGTTTTTTTTAGCATATTTGTCAGTGTTTTACCCATATACTGCCCCCTGGGGGCCAAAACCAGTACTAAAAATCCCCCCCGGAGGCACTTTCTCCCCCGTTGGGCCACAAATGCTCTGGAATCGACTAATGAAACTTAACCCAACACCTACGATTAATTCGAAAGAATAATATCCAAGTTGTTCTCATCCTTTTCATTCCCTCAGGTTCTGGGTGTCGTGGAAGGACGGTGTTATCCGTGTGGGGAGTGGTACAGACCTAAGTAGAGACTTGGTGAGCTGGGTGTTCACTGTCAACTATTATGGTGCTACACCAGCTTTCGCCATTGGTGCTGTGGTACCATTAACACCTGCAGTGGATGGGGAATGGGAGTTTGACTTCCACCAACGTAAGTGTATCTAAATATGGATTATAGTAGACACAGGCTTCCTGTATTTAACACACATGGATTGGACTGTTAAGACGAGTTTAAAAAAAAAGAAGTAAAAATGAGTAGTCTATTGAATTAAAACCATTTATGAACAACTTTTAAAGACCTTGAATATTAACCTATTATACTAATGGGTTTGTTTGATGATGAAAGGCATATAGAGGGAATCGTGTACAAATTGATTCAACATTTGACAAGTAACTTTTTATATATATATATATATATATATATATATATATATATATATATATATATATATATATATAGAGAGAGAGAGAGAGAGAGAGAGAGAGAGAGAGAGAGAGAGAGAGAGAGAGAGTTGTACCTTCTTGACAACGATTGCTAAAATAACTCAATGTCTACAATAGCTGTTTCTGATGATTTCGTAAACAGCAAAGGTTGAGGACCAGTTCATCAAGCTGCACTCTACATTGGAGGGTAGGAGGAGTTCATGTCCTTACAGTAGCTCCATCAATAGTACCTCCCTATACCAATGTATGGGCCTGGCCTCTGAGAGTAAAGCCCAAGTCTTCCAGCACAGACAGGTACGCTGTAATAATAATTTATGACATCAAATTAACGATGGTTCTTCAGCAACTTTGTCCCCTTATCGTATTTTTCACAGTGCTTAAATGTACCTTTTTGTTCATTGTGGAAATGAACACAATAAAAATAATGCACTGTTTGTAGGGTGGTAGTTTCGACTATATTGTGTAGTTATGTCAAAGCATTGTTTCAAATTACATGACCTTAAAACCGTCTCATGTTATTCCTTTAAACTAATTGCCCCGTCCGCATTTCTGCTCTAAACAAATAGAGCTTTCTAAGCCCTATATGAACATTCTGATTGAGTTTTAAGAACATTGATTACTGAGTCCTTATCATCGGGACGTGCAAATCTAACTTCAATTCCAAAAGTCCTGAATCACGACAAAACTAGTGACGCATTCAGCTGGCAACCATCAATGATGGTAACCAAGTATTCTGGGCAAGATGTCCAATGTTATAAAGAAAAAACTTTCACGTATTCCAGGACCGATGTGAATTGATGCGCTGTGATGGGGGTAGGCCTATCAGGGAGACACAGGCAGTAGACACAGATGATACTGGGGGCTATGATGTCTATATCACTGATACCAACAGAACAGGTAATTAACTCATAGATCTGAGGAAACTAAAAAACACTTAGAACTACAGCCAAATCCCATTCTATTGTCTTGGACATAATATTCCAAAAGGATTGGTTGTGACATGCTAAACGATATGTCAAGCATAACGCATTCAAGAATCCCATGCTAGTATTGTTCCATGTCCTTTTCTAGGTCGGAACAAGGTCCCAGCCATTGCAGGTTGTTATAACCGTTATACAGGAATGGTTTGGATCAATGATCAACATTAAATCCATCAGTTTCAGAGGAAAAGTTAATTAACCGATACTATCTTCTTCCTTTAGATGAGACATACTATGCATACACTGGGAGGAACTACCATTATGAGCAGCACTGGATCTCAGTGACAGGTCAGATGAACATGACGTTTGAGGTGGATGCCACCAATGATGTACACCTTGCACTGGTAGCCATACCCGCCAACACCAGAACACTGGCATATGAGGTGAGTAGTTCATAGAATGAGGATATTAGTCCATAAAAGCATAGAGAGACTTATTGTTATGTGATCATAACTCAGGGAGGCATTTTCTTAGATGCTACTAAACATATAAGGTGTCAGAAAGGCATTTCCCAAGATGGTACGACTAAACCCCTTTCAAGTTGTACCCGGGTCCCTCACTCTAATGCCAATGCAAACCTACTTCATAAAATGGTCACAAATAATTGCACTGGTACAACGAACCCCTATGTAAATACTACATGAAGTGTTAATTGTACAAAAGAGTCGTAAGACATTACCTACCATCAATCACTCAATATTTAAAGGTTTCAAGGAGTAGTGGCTGGGTGCATTAAACGTTGTACCATTTTTTGGAAATGCCATCCAGGTCATTCAGAGCAGGGGCGTAGGAAAGGGGGGGGGGCTGCAGGGGGGCCCAGGCCCCCCAATCACAGAGGAGGTGGGGCCTGAATATGTCTGCCCCCCCAAAAAAAAGAAAAAATGTGTCACGCCTCATTATAAAATGTACAAGATTCCCACAGCTCACCACTCATATTGGACAAATATGTCATAAAGATAGCAAAAATTGCGGCATTGGATAATGATAAGCCATCAAGTAATAATCTTTTATATAAATCCCATACAACCAGCACCCCTAAGCCGATAATTCACAGTGGTTTGGGCGGGGCCCCCTGGGCCACCCAATGAAGATTTGCTTCCTTCGCTTCTGCAGAGCAGTCAGACCAAATGGCCTGTACCTTGAATGGCACATAGAGGGTGGACAATTCAATGAGGTCTATAGTGTTATTCTGCAGACTCTACGAGTGTTCTGTACTACTGGGATCTAATGTAGCTGTATAGGATGGTTCTGATAAGTCTTATATATTTCAAGTTGTAGAAAATGGCATACAGTTATCATATCGAAATAGTCTTCTAATGAAGAGAATGTATTCATTTAAGACATTAGAATACACAACAGCTGGAGAGGTGAACTGTACATCCGTCTTGTATTTAGATACAACATTTTGATGTCACTACTGATTGTATATAATTACCACTTTTATTGTAGATCGTGATTGGCACCTCAGGAAACCGGAAGTCCAAGATTCGGCCAAAGGTTGGTGCACTTGTCACAGCTGTAAAAAAAGAGAACACCCCTCACATACTCAAAGGTGGCACCTTCCGGCCATTTTGGATTTCCTGGTATGATAACGAGATCTCTGCTGGTCGTGGTCGAGTTGTTGGGCAGGAGCCATTTATCCGCTGGGTCCCAGATGAACCGATTCATGTTGTTAACTCGGTTGGAATCTCCACAGGTGGAAATAGCAAAGGAAGATGGGTGTTTGGTAACCTTGGTAAGTAAACATGTTTTCATACTTGATGGCTATTGACCTTTTGGAATATGCCACACTGGTGAAGAATGATACAAGTATTTTATTCAATAACAATTGATATCCTTGTATGTCATTTGAAAAGGACCTAAGCCTGGAACGGCTAAACTGGCTTCAAAATCTAAGATCGTAGGAAGTCATAGGTAATGACCATGACTGTGCTCTCTGCGCACTTTTGTAGTTTCACTTGGGATTTGTATGGCCGTTGTAGAAATACAGACATTATGTGATCACTATGTTGGGGTTGCAATGATATTACAGTGCAAACTTTAAAAATTTGCTCATTTTTACATTCATTTTAAATCCTGTTTTAAGGAATTACTAATACACATTCAACATTTGTAACCAGTTCTTACCCCATTTCTCCCTTTCAGACGGTGGCTTGAAGCTTCCACGTGAAGAAAAAGGTTGGGATTTCTGATTATTTTATAAATACACTGTATATTCTTTTTATATAAGCTATTCATTTAACTTACAAACACCAGGTCTTTTACATGGACACTTACTTTCCAAGAGGACATTGATCTATCAAAAAGCGAAAACCTTTAACACTTTAATGAAGGCTGATGTGTGATTTGATTAATCATTTATCATCGTTAAGTATTAGGCCGTATTTCCTCACCATGATGATCCTACCTGATTGATACAACCCTGAAAGGTCATCCTCAGGCACCAATACCGTACTTAGCAATAGACTATTGTACTCCAGCACCGCATTGGTGTATCATGCTGAAACCCGGATACGTTTTGGACGGCATTATGCAGCCTTTCAAGGTTCAAGCACTAACCCTTTAAATACATATACTCTATAATATAGTATATGGAACTGCATATATATGCAGTATAGTAATTTAAGAGTAAACTATCTGGTTGTCAATACAGGTTTTAGATGTCTTCATCATGTTTGTGTTCTTCACAGAGGATGTGTACATCATAGAAACAGGAGGAGAGAAGAAGTACCTGACCCACTTCATACCAGCTAACAACTACATGGTGTTTGCTATCCAGGCCTGCTCTGATGCCTTTATCTCTGTTAATGCTGTGCCTAATCACCCTGAGGTCGAGGCCTTTATTGTCGGTATGTTAAAGGGTTTTGTTGAAATACTTTATTAGCTGATATAAGCTGGTAGGCATACACTGTAAAAAAATGTCGTCAAAATAACAAAGGATTCCTCGTCCCAAAGTAACCAGAGATCCATTGTTATTTTCAAAGAGATGTTGTTATTTTCACAGAGATTCCTTGTACCACAGCACTGCCACCTGGTGATTCTTGTAAAAAATGCTGGCACTCTGCTATATAATAAAAGTGGTTCACTGTTCAGTTTTACAAGGATCCCTGGTAGATTCAACAGATACATTTAACAGTGTATTCCTTTCAAAAGATTCAATTATATAACTAATGTACCTTAAGCCTGCCGCAAACAGTCCGGACTGGACATGGATCGGATGCAGACTGGACAGAAATCTAGTCCTGTCTGCGATGTTTGCGGCAAAAACGGACGCAGATCAGACGTCTAGTCTGAGTCTGAGGAGGATCTAACCATATCAAACATGTTGAATATTCACAGATGCAGCACAGACGGTCTGTACATAGATAGGCTAATAACAGCCTTGGATTGCATCCAGTCTGAAGGGGGTGAAAATGTGAGTAGGGTGGAGGGGTGTTCAGATTTCTCACAGATCCCCCCGAAATCCCATCTGTGTTGGGCCTCAGTCCAGTCTGTACTGTTTGCGGCAGGCTTTATTCTATAAGGTGCATCCTGAGGTCAAGCCAGACTTGCATTGCACAACTGCAGTAATATTTGACATTTTGATGTTGTACTGTGGAGTACATCGAGTCAAATTCGCTTAAAAGAATCGTATCTTTAGCAAAAAGTTGGACTTCATTTGTTCAAAGAAATTTCATATACAGATATATTCAGGCCTACATAACATATATCATGTGCCAATGCACTAGTGAACATACAGAATGATGATAAATAAACCAGTTCTAAACAAAACAGAAAATTATGGCAGTACAGGGTAATGTTTGTACATACTAGACTAATATTGTTATAACTCCGATGATATTTTTATGGATACCTATAAGGCACCACTTAACTCCTCCATGAAGGCATTTCTCAAGCTGGTAGGACTCAAAACAACAACTAAGATTGAAACTCTCAAATTTAGAGCAGGTGATCACAGGTAATGCCCTACAACTGCTTTGTGTTATCAGCACTTAATGTAGTAAATACATAGGGTTTGGTCAAGCTGCCAGCCGTACCATTGCAATCATTAGTGATCACTTAATACAGGTCTAGTCATACCTTGTAATGATAAATGCCTTCCAGATGCACAAGCCTCATGGTAACATAATTTTATTGATATAAATCTTCAGTTTAACTTTCTCTTACCTTACAGGAATAGGGACCAACAACAACCAGGAGGTCTCTATCAGTATTCCAAACAGTACAGAGAAACCACAGGTTAAACCGATGAAAGGTAGGCTACCTTGAACCTACTAGTCTACTTAACTTACACAAACAATAAGAGATACATCATTTATGTCATAGGAAATCTAAATAAAAGTAACATATTGATGAGTGCCTTGAGCTTGCCAACATCCATGTTTAGCACGAGTGAACGAATGACAGGGGCACTACTCAACTAATCCATCAATCCCACTGTTCGTATAATGCATAAATGTAGCCCTAGGGGTAATCTGCCAATGGTACATTTATGCATCATGACGACGCTCCAGGTGAGCGTTTGAATGTAGCTCTGGTAAGTTTATGAAATCCATGCACCATGATGAATGGGCATGATGTATTTATATGGCAGCAGCACTTGAAGGCCATGTTCGATTATGCCCATTGGTGAGCATGATGCATCAATAAAGAACTGGTGAACGGACTCACCAGCAGGTCATCATGGAGTATCATGCTACCACATAAGTATGGTCGGCATGAAGCCTGAATGAAGCCCTGCCGAGTTTGATTCATGTGTCATGCAAGCCAATAAGTATGATGCACCAATACGTAATATCCATTCTGCCACAGATGTGCTTAGCTGCAAAACCACACGGAGGTTCTGGGTGATGTGGACAGTGGACACAGTAGCATTAGGACAGGTATCTGATAGGCCGATAGGAGAGCACCCTTTGGTACAGATCCACCAATGGGACATGCCTGAAATACACTCTGTATCCATAGCAACTGCCACTTCTGGGATTTGGCAGGTCTCCAAGTCTTCGGGTGAGTGACTGAGAATAGAATATTTTAGTCCATAATAAACGAATCTACTGATTGTAATTGTATATTCTAGTAGCAATGTTGGATAACATTTCTCAAAAATGCAGGCTTTGAAGAATCTATAGTAGAATAAAACAGCATATACTAGAAAATTGTAGAAAATAAATATATGATTGGCTTCATTGGTAATCGTAAAAGGCCATGTCAACTACAACGCAATGAACGCAACAATCAAGCCAACATTGTCAGAACAGGCCTAGGTCAGTCGTTCCTGAAACCTCCAAGCCGGGAGGGTGATGCTGGCAGAGGCAGTGGGGCCAGACAATGAGAGAGAACTCAAAGTCACAAAACCATTGGTCAGTTAGAAGAGAAATCTACAGAAAATCTAAAACAAATCAGGAATTTTTGAACTTGAGGAAATGAAGAAAAACATGCAGCCTATTTATTAATAGAAGAATAGAGAGATTTGTAAACCAGGGGTCAAGAGTAGAGGGCTACAATTGGACACTAATCTTATCTCTCATATCCGATCTTCTCAAAACTACTCACGACTGACTACCATTCTAATCTGGTCAGTGTTGATTTAATATTCCCATCACACTGAAAATAATCTAACACCTTTATCATCTCCATCCCGTTTATCCTTGGGCGTGTTATGACATTTCTTGAAATAATCCTAATTACAGTTCATGTTTGCTAGAAGCACACTTCATTCATGAAGAGGTGCATTAACAGACTATGAATAAAGCTTTTTTTTTCGATAGCCTTCTACACCCAAACCACCACACGACCTGCTGCTGAGCCGACCTTCTCTGAGTTCTGGGCTAACATTGAGACTACCAGTGAGCTGGTATTCAGTGTTAAGGCCTGTTCTGGGGTACACATTAAGATTGGTTATGACAAGGATGAACCCACGAACACTTACTTAGTGGACATCGGGGCAGAGCAAAACGTCAAGTCAATGATCAGGTGAATAGTTAAAGCAAAGAAAATTAGAAGTCAACGGTACAGATACTATGACCTAATGTGAGCCATTTAATAAAAGTCACCATTCCTTTATTAAGTCCATTTTGAAGCATTTATAAATATGAGTATACACATTGAATAGTCCTCAATGTTGGCACAAGGTCTTCGGTCCTGCACTACTGTAGCCCTCTCTCCAATGGTGTATATATATAGGGCTCCTGACTCAGGTCAAAATGTGTTTTTTTTAAGTTTTGTTTTATCTAGAAACAGAGGAAATAGCGGTCCATTACCCTGATTAAACATGTCTTTATTGAACTGAATTCAACATACTATTTCAGGGATGGCTCCAATGGTGATGTCCTTGCTGAAACCATTACAACTAGAATCCTGGACTGTAACTCGTTCCGCTGGTTCTGGGTACACTGGTACCAGGGTCTAGCGGTGGGCATTGGGCGCACACCAGGTGCCCGGTCCATCCTACGGACTGGGGTCACATACCCGGTCAGGGCCCTTGCCTTCTCTACTGACTACAACCGGGAGGGACTGTTCCGTATTGATGATATTGATGGTAGGTTTGTATTTTAGTATGTGTATTGGGTCACCTTATTTTAAATACCTTCTATTGACTTACAATATCCATTTGATATTAATCAAATTTTGGGCAGAAGTTGTTTTTCACTTATCATCTTAATTGAATATATGTCAAGCTTTGATATTCCGAGGGCTGATTAAAGGATTATGTTGACTAAGACCTGAGTTTTTCCTTTTGAAAGGTTAATGAATGTTAATATTCTAGTATTTAGGATTTGGGTGTATGCAGTTCATCAGATTGAGGAGTGATCCGAGAGCTGCTAGGAGGGAGCTTTTTTTTCAGATGGGGGTTCTCGGTCATAATAGGACCATAATCTGCTGGAGGAAGACCCATCTTACAATGTGGGCTTGATTTTGACAGAACTTGAACCTCGATTTCTGACTGTACCAAATTTGACTATCTTCAGATGACAGTTTCTATGTGGTGACTCCTAGTGATAACACCTTCCAACATGCCTGGGTGTCATCACAGAGCTCAGCCATGACCTTCAAGATCAGGGCATGTACTGGGGCCATCATCCGTCTTACCGATAACTTCCTAGACGCTGATCCCAACAAGGATGCCTATGAAGTGATCATCGACAATGGTGTCTCAATGATTAGGCGGTAAGGTTTTGTTACTAGAGCTTTGCATTTAGCTATTAGTTTTTACATCTCATTAAAGCAGTAGTCCGAATAGAAGAAATATGGAGAAATATAGTTAATGGTTGTCGTGCTTTGATATAAAAGATTAGTCTGAAAAAGCCCATCCTTAGTGGGAGGTAGCTTTATCCCACCTAGAGTAGTATTTCCCTTCTAGGAAACTTTAAAAACATAGTGCCAGCATTGGAATGGGCAGCAGATGTTATGTCTTGTAGCAGCTGTGCCTTCATAAGATTTACATAATAGTCTAGATGGTTCGTAATGGACAAAAAGAAACGGGTCTGAACTATACAATTAAAAAATCTCATAGACTGTCATAGTCTCAATCCCTATGATTATCATGTCTTTGATGATATCAGGAGTATTTTAATTATTGTTTTATTTTTCTGTTTCAGTCTTCCAAGCTACACCCAGCTCACCAATGCTACCACAACTAACCTGGTTCAATGTGACCTCTTCACAGAGCTACAAGTCTCATGGGAGGGAGGCGAGGTTGCACTACTTCAAGACAACCAGGATGTCATGCGTGCATCAGACAAAGTGCCCATCTCAGTGAATGCTCTCTCCTTTGCCGCTATTAACACTGGGAATTTTCCAGTCGCATGGAAGTTCCCAAGGCATAGCGGTGAGGACATAATTGTTGGCTTTATAAATTTGTAGAATTGTGTGTCATATATTGTAGAACGAATAGAGGTGTCCAAAGGATATAAGGAGGATATAATAGGGACAGGTAATCTTAAGTGCTTTTCATTAGTATAAAAAGGACACATTTATCATTGAAACATAATATACCAAAATGGAGTCGTTTAAATGTACCCATGCGAAGGTGTTAGTCTGCACCTTGAATCTGACAATTTATTGATTTAAAGATATGCGATTAATTGGAAAGGAGAGGAACACCACATTTGTTCCTGTGAAATTCTAGAATTCCAATTTGATTTTTTTTTTCTATTTGGGTAAACATTGACTACACGACATACACTGTAGTTTATATTACACCTCTTTAGGTGAGGACACCGTGCTTATCACACCACAGACCTCTCAGGGTTTCGAGAAGTGGGTCACCACCTCAGACACTTTCATCTTCTTCAAAATCCAGGCAGCCTCAGACGCCATTATCACCGCCTGTCAGTATGTCGGAGTCATGGGGTTTGTCATCATTCTCATCTCTTCAATTAAGCATACATTTTTCATCCTTAAAGATCTCATACAAATGGTATATACTTTGTGCTCTTGGTTATTTTGTCATAGTATTGTAGGGGACTGTACAAGTGGATTAATGCTCAGAAACATTAGCTAGTAACTTATTCAGGAAATGTTTACTATCTTCAAATCTAATACAATTCTGCCTATTCGAGATGGGTGCTCTTTTGAATATCTGGGGCTTGTACAGGCGAATGAATTATATGAATATGGTTTCAATTAGATTTCTGCATGCTACTACTGTTTCACTTTTGTCACACTGCTTCGTATACAGAAGGAATTTTACTCTAATATGACTATTTGAAAAGGAAGTGAAGTCATTTACAAAGTAGGCCCATCTGTTTTATAGGTTAACAGGGATTCTTGAAATATTTAAATATAACTAAACTATGACAACGGACAATCTTTGAATTGGTTTATTTACATTCGACAGGTATGACTGTTATGACATCAGTCTGCAGATCCCCAATGCAGCTTCACCCCCGGTGTGTACCAGCCATATCAAGTCTTATGAAGGTGCTGTTAAAACAGAAGCCACATACACTGGCTGTAACCTTCTTAGCAGTGAGAAATGTGAGTTTTCCTTCAATATATGGTCTGAACTTCCTGCATGTAAAAGGCCTTTTGTTCTTTTAAATATTACCCTTTTGATTATTTGAATGCCAGTACCCAGAAACCAGTAAATCTCTTCCCAAACTTGACTATTCTGTATTTACTGCATGTACATAACACAGTTGGGGATAATTAAAACTAGCCACTTGTCTAAGTGATGCATCTAGAGCATTGGTCCCTCTGCCTTCAATCGGGCATATTTCCGCTATCAAATCCGATAATTCATAACATTGCAAAAGTATAAAAAAAAATCGGTCGATTAGCGAAACTTCCCCCGACAGACAGCCATGGAACCAGTGCTTATGCACTATCAGCCCTCAAAAGGCTAAGATACCTTCCCATAATCATGTTTTTCCAGCTGTCCAGTTCTGGCTCAGCTGGGCGAACGACATTGTGGAGATTGGGCTAGGGTCCACTGTGGGGTACGAGACACTGATGAGCTTTGATGCGTCCAGCTTCCAATTTAAACACCCAGTAAATGCAATAGGCCTGATGACATATAGAACTAAGGGCTACTGGGAGTTCACTGACGTCGAGGGTGAGTTCATCTTCTTCTAAATTCAATTCCTAACCAATTATGATTTTAACAAAATCAAGTCGATTAAAGATAATCGTAATGATTAAAGCAATGAAAGATGATTAATTAGTAGCCTAACATTATGCACGTATTATTCCTAACCAGTTTCAGATGATGGATCCTTACATGTTAAGGCCTGACACAGTGCATGGAAGAAATTCTGTTTCATGCTGAACTATAATCATATAAATTGAATGCATTTCAAATGGGAATCTATATACAAAGGAACCATATACAAAGATATGAACCAAGCGCCCCTTATATTTTAACTGACCTAGACCCTTCTAGGTGTGACATATCATCTTACTCTGGTTTCAGATAAAGTATTTGAGGTGAAGATGTTGGCATACAACCCTCCTTCTGCACCCCGCTACACAACCTGGCTGAGAATGGACGAAACACACCTCAACTTTAAACTCAAGGTATACATTATAGAAATAACTGAGAATCAATGCCCTTTCAAAATTTACATAACAAAGTCATGATAATCATCATATAATGTGTTTAAAAAGGGCATACAGGGGGGGAAGGAAAGGTGGTTCTGATCGTTGTTTTCCTACTTAGCGACATTCTTTAGGGTTTTCCTAAGTGGATAGAACATGTCATCCTCAGCCTCCCCTCCAAGATTCACCAGTCGATATAATCTAGATATTACAATAGGCCAACCAGATATCTTTGGTCACAAATCATAGAAAGTGTGCATATGGGACCTTACATGTCATTCGCCCAGACATGAATTGTGACCAGAAAAAGAATTCTTATAAGTATGCTTCCTTTACAAAAGCAAGGACACATCTGACATAAATGATAATGTGATTTTCTTAATATATTGGTTAAAATAGTCTGGACCTGAGATTTTCATGCAGGTATGAAGATTGTTTCTGTAGGAAATTAAGCCCTCAACATGGCTTGTAACTCAAATGTCATTCTCCCAGACACAATTTCGGCTAGACAATTTTGGTGATTTTGGGCACATTCTACCCCCCTGGAGCCCAAAATATGCATATAGGACCTTCAAAACCCATAATTATGCAACATGAAGATCTCATCCAGCCTGACACTTTGAGCCAAAGAAATAGAGGGGGAAACTAACATTCAAAGAGTAGGGGCTGGAATACCTCCAAATTCTTCATATGCAAACCTTCTATGATTTTCGACCCTTTACTTTCCAAAAATGATTTATTTGCTGTAAGATGGTATACACTACAAAACCAATTAGAGAGTGACTATAAAATGCTTCTTCTGTATACCACATCATAGGGATGTGATAGAGCAGTCATAGTGTTGTCACAGACTCCGGACGACTTAGGTGGAGACCGCTACGAGATAGAAATCCAGAAAGTCCATACCATGGTTTACAAGGTAAAAAAGGTTTCCAAGACATGTCTTTCATCACAAATTTGCCTAGATCTCAATGCATAACTTTCAGTAGTATAAGCTATATATATCAAAATTGTGTCCTGGACCCCTTTGTGGCTGGTGGTTTCATTCTTTGAATCCCAGTTAACTTCATCCTCCACAGGTTTTCAGACTTCTTTAAAAAACAGCATGTAGACCAACATTTGTGTTTTCCTTGTGGGCTGCTCATCTTGTTAATGTTCATTTTGATTGAATCAAATCTAGATCCCTGAACAAGGCCTGAAGGCAATAATTGGCCAAGTGAACACAACCGGTCTTCTGTCATGTGATAGATTCAAGGAGTACAGACTCTCGTGGACTGCACCATGGCTGGGTGACCAGGTGAGCTTTTAGATGCTTTCGACTCACGTTTCTGACATAAAAACGGTATATTTCCCGATACTTACACTGTGTAACAGAATATATTGGTGGTGTACATGATAATATTGATTAAAGCCTAGGATTCATTCGTGTGCCATTCCTTACATCCACAGTCAATGTAAGAGTTTTGACCTTTTACTTGTAAAACTGCCAAATGTAAAACTTGTCTTTAACAAGGATATTATAAAAGAAGGAGATCTACTGCAGGCAAGTTCTTGTGAATTTAAAGTGACTTCAGTTAGGCCTGACCGAATCGGACCTTCTGGGATCCACCCCTGAACATCATAGTGATAGTATATATCCTCTTCGGAGGAAAATACATGTAAGCATGCAAGCTGACCTCTTGTCTCTCTCATGGGATATTCCTTCTGCTTGGCTGCCCACTCATACCCTTGGTTATTTCCCCGTGTTCTCTTCAAAATACGCAGGAAGATTTTACATGCTGGTATTTGATAATTTGATATTATTTCCTACAGAACGTGGTGCTGGAGGAGGTGCTGGGTGATATTAGGATGGAAGTTAATGATGAGTTCAGCAGCTGGAGCATCCATGCTGTCACCATCATCACCACAGACTCCAACCTCCTCTACTGGTCCTTCAAGGATAACGCAGGTATCATATTCACTCAACTTAGCTTAACATAGAAGAAGAGTCCATTTTGATAAAATATCAGTTACAACCTTGTTGGACTTAGGCGCCGATATCAAAACATAAACATATAGAGGTGTCTTTCTGAAATTCTGTGCCAATTCTTCCCGTCCGACTTGTTGCAGCTGCTGCAGTGTCCTTTGAGACGCAGGGTGACAAGGATTCAGAGCAGGTGGTGTACAAATCATCTCACAAAAAGCATTTCCAGTTTAAGGTGAAGGGTAAGGGACCTGCACATGTTATACTACAGGAACACTACCACACCGACAATCTCTACGAGTTCTTCATCGGAATCGAAGGCAACCAGAAGACTGCTATCAAGGCGTAAGACAAAATTCTGATTCCAAAGTATACATGTGATTCCCTACATAACATGATGAATTTGTATATGTAGTGGTATATACTTAGATAATGATAGAGTCAGGCGAATACAGAGAAAGGTGAATTGTACATTTTAAAGCTTCTGAAAAAATAGCTCCAGCCAATGACAGGCATGTGTCACCTAGTGAGGGGAAACTTTTCGGATAGCAACATCTAAGTCTTAAGCCCCAAAGACAACAATATTCAGGTAACCAAAATGTGAGTGTCCCAAATCCAATACCCCAATTTATTACTTAAACATATAACATAGATAATATTACTTTTTGTTTTTTTAATTCAGAGCAGCAAGTACAACGTATGACGCCATAACCAGTACTCCTGACATCCTTAGTGAGGTAGAGTTCCGTCAGTTCTGGGTGAGCTGGACTGGCCATAGTGTTGCCATTGGTTATGACTACATTCCTGGTGTTGGTCAGATTCTCTATCTGCCCACTAGGGGCTATATGCCAATCAATGCACAGTATGTGGCCTTGACAACAAGCAGTAATAACAATGGCACGTGGGAGGTGTCACAGTATCCAGGTAAGGGGTTACTTAAATTTAAGAGATGATAATTGGGGAAAAAGGTGGGATGCCTTAAAGTACTGCGGTAAATTCTTGTGTGTTAGATATGGCTTCTAATGCGTTGTGTGTCTCATGTGCGAGGTTTCTTTACTACAAAACAATGCTATGATATCAAAAATGGGCCTCCATGTGCCTTGCATGTCTCTCACAGGATGTACATTATAATTATGCGAGGTGCTCTCTATATATGTGAGCGTTTACCATTGTTTATTGAAATTTGAGATAGATACATTGTCAGCCCAGCGCACCAGATTTACAGTGGATTGCTTATTATGCGGGTCTACAGGGGTAGTGAACATGTAATCAATGGATAATTCATGACGAGTGTGTGTTAGAGACACCTACAGTCTCAGATCCCTAATCCAACTCCCTATGCATTGCGCCACAGGGACTGACGAGTAGTGGCTGGCTAGAACCAGGTCTTAATATGATACAAAGCCCGGGTAGGCGACGACTGCTGGCTGTCCACTACCATAACCGCCGGACACATTCAAACAAAGCCAAGCCTATAAGGCCCCTCGATGTCTAAATACAGTCTAGAGCACTCACACAGCCATGACCAAGTGTATTATTCCCGTTATAACACATAAAAATCAGCCATCAGCCACATGACAACACATGAATGTCAATTGTGGTGTCTAAAGATGAGATGAAGTTAACCTCCTTTGCCAGGAGTGCATTATCCATCTAGATAATGCACGGTCAATCAGCCAATCAGAATGCAGCATTCAGGATAAAGCACTCTGACTTTGCCCAACTGTGTGATATTTCCACGAGGGCGTAGCCCGAGTGTAATTATCCTTTGCTAACACACACAAGTCATGAATTATCCATTGCCTACTTATTTTATTCCACGATACCAATAGATAATCAATAGAATCAATAAATTCAAAATGAAAACAAAAATTTTTCCCCTTCCCCTGGACTCGAAGCCGGTTATGGTAGCGGACACACGGCGAAAAAAAGATGCGCCCGGACTGGGACTCGTCCCGCCTACCTCTATTGGCTGAGCGCAATGCGCTTACCACTAGACCACCGTTTATCACACCTCGGCGCCCGTCTCGATTGGTACACGATTGGTACACACACCTCAGCGCTTGTCCCGGCTTGGCTTTGTTTGAATGTGTCCGGCGGTTATGGTAGTGGACAGCCAGCAGTCGTCGCCTACCCGGGCTTTGTATCATATTAAGACCTGGTTCTAGCCAGCCACTACTCGTCAGTCCCTGTGGCGCAATGCATAGGGAGTTGGATTAGGGATCTGAGACTGTAGGTTTGAGCCCTGCCCTGGCCATGAGATTTTGTGGGTTTTAACATGTAACATATGACATGTAAGGACATGTAAGGTGTGCAGGTTATCCATGGATTACCACACCAGGTGCCTGTTATCCTTGGATAACCGCACACCTTACAAAAGTCATGATGCAGGCATCATGGTGTGCAATATCGACAGGTATGTGCATGGGAATATCCAGGAAAAGCACTCAGAATCCCAGAAATCGTGGAATAATTCATGTTAGTACAACTTTTGCCCTGATTGGGATTGTGGTGTATGTACTACACCGGTATGTACTGCCTATTTACAATTCGGGCTGAGAGTGTACTCCACAAGTGAAATATCAGGCCGATTGTCATCCCATCAATAGCTTTCTCTTTGCTCTTTAAGCTAAAATAATAGTTCTCATATATCATCAATCATAACCTTATCATGACTCCTATTCTCCAGCTGACATGGTGATGATTGGTATGGGTGATGTGAGTGTGTCTAACCCCCTGGTGAGTTACCACATGACTGACACACAGACAGGGGCTGTGTTTGAAGTTAAAACATGTGAGGGATTTACTGTCAGTCTCCACGCCAAGAAGTCAGACCCAGCCTCTTACAGGATAGAGGCTAAGTACAGGACGCTGTCTATCTACAGGCACACTGCAAACGTACATTCAACAGTAAGTGCAATAGTGGGAGTAACCTTTTGCTGCTACCTTACAGGTATTGAGAGCATGGTATACCTGCAGGCCATGTCTGATGACATTTCTCCCCAGATCCTGGGGAATAGTTCACTTAGACTCCACTAGATGGGAGTTTGAGATCTTCAATCACATGCAGTTTATATTCCAAACAACCGTATAGGAGAGACAGGTAAACCACCAGGGTAGTAGAGTGCCCTTTTGTGAGTAAGTGTGAAAACAGCAGATGATTGACTAATGACTTCTTAGGCATGGCTTGCCTGTATCATATCCCCAATGCAGAGACATACAGGTTGCCAGCCAAGAGTAACCTCTCACTGCTATAAAAGAGGCATCTCTTTTTAACTGAAACGAGGTAGTACAAGAGGGTAGTTTTTTTTCGCATTGGCCTGCTAAACTACTCTCAATTTGAGAGTCTAAAACTCTTATGGTTTTGTTTTGGCCCGCCTAGATTGAGAGCCAAAATTAAAATGCAACTGATGATCTTTGCCAACAAACCTTGTTAAACTCAATCTCTGGCATTTGTTTCTGATCAGGTATTTGAGGTGAAAATGAGGGCACTTTAGTCGTCAATATGTTTTTTCTTTCTTTTTACTGAAGAAAAGTCAAGTTTTCCCCCACCCCTTTAGACAGCCAATCTAAAATTTTGCCCTCACGTCAAGGGCAGAAAAAATATCTTTGCTCTCGACCCTTATTAGAAAAGTATCACACCCTAAGTTGCCTTTTTGTTTGGTCATAGTTTCCCGTGCACTTATCTCCATTCTACTATGTACATGACGTTTTTGCTCAGCGCAAGCAATATTTAAAGGCTGGGCATATGGTGGAACAAATGCATAGCGCAGAACTATACTATCATAGTACTATGTCCAGGTACCTGAATGCAATGAAATTTCACAATTGACTCTGACATGTTACAGATCCTGGACCGTGACGTGGAGGTGTGCAATGAGTACAGGCGGTTCTATGTCGGGTGGAAGGATGGAGACATTCACTTAGCTGGTGATGTGGAGGGAGGTTGGAGGTACATAGAGTGGAAGGACAGTGACCCCCTGGAGGTACATGTGGTTAAGGTACCTGAGGATGGACATGTGGCTAAATGGCTGCTACCCAGGTATCTCGGTAAGTCTGGTTCCATTACCTACCCGAATGAGTGCCGCGGGTACGCGAGTACTGAAATAGATATCAAACACTAAAATGGTCTCAAAATTATTATGCCCTGGAATTGCCTGGGAAATAGTGGCATTTGAATCTGTGAGCTCATTGCAGTGATCATTATATTATACAGTAAAATTGCATTACAATGAATTCTGTTACAATAAATTCTGTACAACGGATTTTCGTTTATAACGAAGAAATTGCTTTGTCCCAATTCTTCCCTATACTATTCTATAGTTAAATGATCTTGTTAGAACGAATTTTACTCCGACTTAATTCGTTTATATCAACTTTAATGTTTGTTTATGCTAATATCACCTTTCAAAGTGGCCTATATTACCTTCCCAGCAAATTGTCGTGATTCCTCGTCAACCTGTGTGAAGTGGCTCACACATGTCGCTAGATGGAACACGACGTCGCTATAGCACAAGATCACCAGGAATAGCAATGGTGGTGATCACATGGCCTCACCTCAGATGGCGAGGATGGTGATCACTCAGACTCACCAGGGATGGCGACGCAGGTGATCACTCACCTCGCTAGATGAAACACGCACCTCGTCATAGTGCATGTTCACCAGGGATGGCGAGGATCGTGATCACTCATCCTCACCAGGGATGGCGACATGAGTGATCACTCATCCTCACCAGGGATGACAACATGAGTGATCACTCACTTCGCTAGATGAGACGCACAACACGTCATAATGCACGTTCACCACGGATGGCAAGGATCGTGATCACTCACACTCACGGGGGATGGTCACTCAGGGGATCACTCACCTCGCTAGATGAAAGGCGTACCTCGTGATAGCACAGGTTCACCACAGAAGGTGAGGATCTTGATCACCCACACTCACCAGGGATGGTGACACAAGTGATCACTCACCTCGCTAGATGAAACGCACACCATGCCATAGCGCACGTTCACCACGGTTGGCGAGGATTGTGATGACTCACACTCACCAGGGATGGCAAGGTGGTTGATCACTCACCTCGCTAGATGAAACGTGCACCACGTCATAGCGCAGGTTCACCAGGGATGGCAAGAGTGGTGATCACTCAGACTCACCAGTGATGGCGATGCTGGTGATCTTATTAGATGAAAAGCTCATGATCATCGACATTGGTAATCATGCAGCCTCACATCTGCCAGATCAATGTATGTTTTGCCAGAGAAGGTATTGCCATATGTATGTTCCCTCTAACCACAGACAAGGTGTTCATGTAGTTATTTCCCTATGTATTTTTCCTGTAACCAGAGAAAAGGTGTTTATGGATAGTTGCTTTCATTTTAGAGATACCTCTATCTAAATTCAATTGATATTTTCTCTATATAATCTTGTTTGATTCAACTCTGAAGTATTACATGGAAATCAGTGTGACACAAAGCACATTTGATACGTATGGGACTTATACTTCATGCCCACACTTCCTAGATTGGCTACATGTTGAACAGTGGTGCTGTCTCAACAACTTTGGCAATCGTGGTGATAAGTTGCCATTCTGAGTGAGAGTGAGTGACAGATGATGCAATCCTCAGAGAGCATTGACTTGGAGTGACACAAATTCACGCATTGAGTGAGACCAATGCTGGCAATGGTGGTGACAAGTTGCCATTCTGAATGAGAGTGAGTGACAGATGATGCAATCCTCAGAGAGCATTGACTTGGAGTGACACAAATTCACGCATTGAGTGAGACCAATGTTGGCAATGGTAGTGATAAGTCGCCATTTTGTGTGAGAGTTGATGACAGTGGTACACACTTACACAGGGAGTGACACCCATGTCAGCGACGGTGGTGATAAGTCGCCATTTTGTGAGAAGATTAACTAGGAGTGACACAAACTCACGCAGTGAGTGAGAGCCATGTGGCAATGCAGGTGAAAAGTCGCCATTCTGAGTGAGAGTTGACAGACAGTGGCACATATTGACGGAGTGAGTGAGATCCATGTTGGCGATGGTGGTGATAAGCTGCCATTCTGAGTGAGAGTTGACAGGGAGTGGTACATAATCACACAGTGAGTCAGATCCATGTTGGTGATGCTTGTGATAAGCCGCCATTCTGAGTGAGAGTTGGCATGCAGTGGCACATACTCACGCAGTGAGTTAGATCCATGTTGGCGATGGTGGTGATAAGTCACCATGCTTTGTGAGGGATGACAAGGGGTGGCACATACTCACGCAGTGAGTGAGATCATGTTGGTGACTGTTGTGATAAATCGCCATGCCATGTGAGACTGACACACAGTGGCGAAAGATGACGCAATGAGTTATCACTCAAAAAGGAGTCACCATTGATGACAAATCATGGCGACAGATAACGACAATTTGCTGGGTTACATCTGGTGAATACTGGATATTTAAGCAAACAATGGTAGTCATTTTGTTTTTACATTTTCGGAGATAAAGAGTGAAGATATCAAATGTTATACGGCAGATTCGGATTCAGCACACTCAAATTACCCTTATCCAACTCTAAAAACAATTCTACTAAAGAATGCCTTGCCCATTCTTTTCAGGCCTCTTTTTCTAAAAACTGCCCCTGACTATGTAATGACCCCACCATGAGCCACATAGGTACCTGTGTCTTGAATTGGTCAAGCACTGTCCCAGTGGCTCAATGATAGATAATCAGACTTGAGGTCTAAGGGTCCTGGGTTCGAACCCCGGTTTAGATATGGACATTTCCACATAAACCACTACACTATTTATTTGATGCAAGCCCATGCAGTCTTATTTATTTCTCTGGGTAATGTCTTAACTAATGTTTAATTATTCTATAAATTGTGTATAAGGAAATCCTAGTGGTATAGCATATGTTATTCTATCGTTCTGTGCAGCTCACATTCATACTTCATGAGTAAAAACTCATTTTGAACCCAATTTTCAGGTTCTGCTGTGGAGGTGACCCAGCCCAAGCCAACTAGTCTCCACTTCCCCTTCCAAAACGTGTGGTACACCTTGTCTGGTAGGACTGCTCTTGTCTTTGGTGTCAAGAGTGAGACTGGGGCAGCTGTCCTCCTTACCCGCACCCCTGGAATATTCACCCATGACGGCTATGAGCTACGACTCTCCAATGGGAATACAACATTACATGACAGACTCACTGGTGAGTGTGAATTTGAGACAGCAATTAAAAAATTAAATGTTTATAAGCGAGGAAAGACCTAATTTAACAATCACATTTGAATTCCATTATTTTAAATCAACATTCAAATACGAATTATAAGTTTGATCTGCACCACTGATTTAGGTTAATTGTATACCGGTATTCCTGTCCTTCACAGTTCCCTATAGAATTTTTTTTTTAGTTTTATACAAGACTCTTTAATTCTGAAAACCTACTGTACATTAAGCTAGTGGTTATTCAAGTGAGATCTTGTGGCTGCTTCAAGGCAGTCGTCATTCATACCTTGTCAGGCCCAGCATAAATAGATGTGTTGACGACTCATCCAGATGTTAAATGGTTTGTGCATTGAAAACCATCTGATGAGAGATGGTTGGAGAGATAGCCAATGGAATACCATCATTAATATATAGAGCAATTATACAAATATGGATTCTTTGAACGATGATTAATACTGATAACAATTTGTTTAAATCTGCTGTACCAAATCACATCACTTTTATGAGTTTTTTTTGTCAGGTGAGGTCGTATTTTCAAAGGAGACGCTAGCCGTTGTTAACAACTATGAGTTTTCATATTTCTGGTCTCAGTGGGATGGAGGCTTACTGAGGGTAGGTAACAAGGTGATATGTAAACGCTCAAATGTAGCAAGAGAAACTTAAAAGTTAAACAAGGCGGTCCATCAACACTCATGATGCTCAGAGCATTTATTTTGATCAAGATAAAATGCAGGAAAACCTGTTGGTCAAAACCGAGCAGGAATAGAGGAAAAATAAAGATGAAACCAAAAAGTTTTCAAAATCACCTTGAGATTGATCCTCTAATTCTTAACCTATATCCTTGTCTGTATTCCATACCCAGGGGGAATGATCATTATAGCCCTGATCCTGACTATAGCCCATATATAGCTTTCTCAGATGAAATAGAAATGTACGTTTACACATTAAATAATGTTTTTCTTTTTATGTATTCTTCCAGATAGGGAACGGAGTAGCTCCAGGGATCAGTCAATTCTTTGCCCACAACATGACACCTGGATATGACATCATTGCAGCTGCGTTTGATCACCATGATGACGTCACATGGTCCTTTGACCAGGATTCAGGTATTTATCTAATGGTGCTACTACATGGCTCATACTCTGAGCTCAATCATCAAAGGTTAGTGATAGTAAGAAAGAAATGTCTCAGTTCAATTTCAATCGCAACGATGGCGTGGTTTCCTCCTGAAGATTGATTTGATGACCATAATTATACTAGTGAACCAGCTAGTTAATTGTCTTGTCAAAATGAATATTTCACAGAGGAAATTCCATGTCATTCAAGCAGGCAATGAGTTCTTCATTGAGACTTCAGAGGACACTGCCTTCAACCATGCCTGGTTCGCCCTGAAGGAGAACACCTTCAGGTTCTCGGTTAAGTCGTTCCAGCAGGCTGCACTGAGGCTTTCAGTACAACCTGAGTATAAGGAGCCACACTTCACTGATCTCATCTTTGGCACCTTGGATAACACTGCCTTTGCAGTAGTAGAGAATGTGAGTATGTTTGAACCCCATCTTTTCCAAATTCCACAACTATAGCAAAGCAGATTTTATGACAACCACCGAGTTCTATTTTAATTATGCCTCAGAGAACCAGCTGAATTAGAACCTATCAAATTTCTATCTGATGCAGAGTTGGCCGATTTATAGGGGTTATGGCTTAAAGTGTAAACCTCATGAAACATACTTACCAGTATATTTTTAAATGAAGCTCAAAGTTTCATAGTAAGTGAATTAATACCTGAGTGCATATCAAATGCTAAAATCAATAATATTTTAACTCAAAATTCCATTCTAATTTTTCTTTCAGGGAGATCTAAGTACAGCTGAATTTATCTCAGGTTTTGGTATACTGCACCATGACGAATACAGACCCTTCTGGGTGGTGCTGGAGGATAACAGACTTAAAGGTAATCACATTGGAAAACACTTTAATAGGCTCCCTTCTACCAAACACCGAGAGAACTGAAACTCCCATTTGCACCTGATACAGGCAGCCTATCTCTACATAGGCTACACGATCAGGGTTGAAACATAATGCAACACCATAACCAGGATATGGAAAAGGAGGGGGCGCGGCCCAAAAGGAGGGGGCGCACCCCCTATTTTCGACCAAATTTTGCTGTTCAAAATATGTAAATAAACACTTAAGTACTGGGAAAAAGGGGGGTGCCTGCGCCCCCGACCCCCCTCTAAATCTGCCACTGAATAACTGGTATAATTTGAGCAGGTTAAGTTGTCAGTACTCTGGTATGACGATTAGGTGGGAAATGCTTGTGAAACTTTGAACTATGAGATAACCAAAGCGCAGCCACACAGAATAGGGAGAACCAAAAACTCCAACTAGTCTTATATATGCATAGCGAGAGTTACACTGTGTCAGAAGCCGAATTAGATTGTGCACCAACTCTTGATGTCAAATTTAGTTACACAACTCAATATGATATTAGATTAAAACACCTCTCTACCTTTCACATTTCAGTGGGGTCCGGTCACTCCCTAGAGGGGAAGTTCTATGAGAAGGACTATATACATAGGATCAGTACTGTATCACTTGGGGACGACGCCGCTTCTGCCGCCTCATGGAAAATACCCCAGGACCAGGGTAGGCACATGAGTACTTTATCATATATGATAACACTCTCTATAATTATTTGCACCCTGATGATTGAAATGGAAGGAGGAAACGGGTACACATTGTGATACCTGTCAGTGAAGGTGTATTAACATACCTTCCCTTACTACTAAAGTGTTGGCACCACTGCCTTCAGTTGAGCAAAAGTCACTAATCTGACCAATATTTTCTATAAATTTGCAGTATCATAATTTGTCCAATTAGTCTAAATTTATACGTCTGATGGCAGTAGAGCCAGTGCTTTATGCTAATTACTCTGCTGGTAGACAAGGCCAAGTAATGGATACTTAAATAGTACATGTTCAGGCATATGCGAGTCACTATCAATATATCCATCTCCCCTCCATTCTTTTTTATGATTTCTGTTTGTCATACCATTATTTACCTCCAATTTATATCTAATGCAGAATTGATGGCTCGGTTCAGGACGCCCGCTACAGAGCGCTTTGACACCCACTGGATATCCCTTGTCGGTTACAGCAGTGCCATATTGAGGATACAGGGATGTGACAGTGCAGAGATTCTTCTACTCTCAATACTCAAGAACCAAGCCCTGCCCTCAACACGTATTATCATTGACAAAGCTGGATTGTAAGTATCATGTTGAAGTGCTCAATTAAAGCAATTAAAGTCGGTACCGTCCTCGGGTTGAAATGTATGCCATTGAAATGTATATCTGACTGTGGTATAGCCTTTTATTATCATTAGTATTCTGCTTCTAACATTGGGTAGGTTGCTTAGATCATTGTCGACTATATTAGAAATACACACATTAACAGAGACATTGGTTTATGAAATACTTCATAGTAGACACCAACAAGTAAATAGAGAGATAGATCTCAATGTGAGTATATGTTCCCTTATGCTAGAAGATACTGAAGGTTTCTTATTGCAGGTCGTCTATTATCGATGTAAATGATAAGAATCACTCTGTGCCTACACCCAACCTTCTGAGTTGTGATGAACCCAGGGCTGTGTGGGTGGCATGGGGTCAAAGAGGAGTTGCATTTGGAACTGGTGCAACAGTCGGCACAAACGAGCTATTGTAAGACCATTTCTTTTTACTTTTACGTTTTCTTCATTTTTTATTATTCATTGTCAAAACTATTCAGCTTTCGATGTTTTGTACATTACAGTAAGCTGGTCTTTGCTCTTTTGGGATTTGCCATGGGGTTTTACAACCGGATATAATTATAGCCTCTAGACTATCAGAACAAAGAACAAAACTGTAGTAGCTGTTTAATGCTCAAACGACTACTTGACACTCTAGCTGGAGTCATATCCTGATGTTTGATTAGAATAAAAGATAAAAAGTATTTTGTCATCATTTGAGTGTCCTCTACAAGTAGTCTGTTTTAATTTCAGAAGTGTACGTGAACCTATGCACATTGTCCTGTCCATGGGATTAGCATCAGGCAAAGCTAACACAACTACCTCAGCCACCTGGGACATCTACAGACTTAAGGGTTACTCCAGTTGTTTATTATGTTCCAAAGTGTAGAATTTTTATGGTGCATATGTACTTGTATGATAAACAGATGTGAGGCCAGGAGGTTGTTATGTCGTATATGTCCTATGATCGCAAAATAATTAAGAGCAGCTTTTTGCAGTTTTGTAGACCTATTTGAAAAATCATAAAGCATTCATTGGCGAAACTCTGTGCTGTTGAAACGTTGAAATAACGCCATGAAGTCATAGATCTGGTTTTGATACAAGTGTTCATTATTTCGAAGTACAAGTGGGAATTAAAAATAATATATAAGAAAAGGGAAAGGAGTAGGTGAGTGGGCTAAAGTTTCAATTAAAGTAATCATATAACAGATTACTCCAATCGTGGTGATTGTGTTGCATCAAGCTTAGTAGGAGGGGCTAAAAAGGTCATTTTGATTAAGGCAAAATTCATATCCAACTTCCTTAGAACATTCTTTTGCTCATTTATCTCATTTCCATACAGGTAATGTGTTCTATGAAAACGTCGAACCGGATAACCCTGCGAAGGGAATCATAGTGGCTCATTTTGACCCAAGCTCATTCTACGTCATTGGAAGTGTTCGATCATGCGGTGGTGCCACAGTGGGATTAAACACAATTTTGGCAGATGAGAATGTGGCACTAAATATTGTGTATGGGAGTGAAGGAAACACACAGAGTGAGATCATTCGAGGGAAGACAAGTGTAGCCAAGGCCAACACACCTTACTTCATGAACGCACAGCTGTAAGTATAGGGAGGTTTCTTGTATAATTATGTGTGTTACCATGACAGTTCTGATCTGGGAGTATCTCATGATATTCATGTGGGTGCCAAATAAACACACAACAACAGCTGCTAGAAGCCATCTCTGATATGAGGTCAGAACCAGAAGCCGCTCATATTAGCTTACATTTCACTTCCAATCTACATCACATGAAATGATATGGGATTTGGCTCCCCTTGTTTGTATAGATACGATGACATGGGCAGCAAGTCCACTGTCGACAGATGGGCCTCATTCATTGTTAAGGACGTATACCTTCTAGTGATATCTTTCGATGGTTGGTGACAGTAGTCATAGTTTTGCTTTAATGACCCACATGTCTTTAGATACCTCCTTTCTCTCTATGTTGGGTTACTTCGCCTTTTATCACTGGCGGCAACACGAAATGGTTCTTTTTCCCCCTTTTTTCTAGAGACCAGCTGTTCTGGGTGGCCTTCAGCAATTCTACGTTAAACTCCGGTTTGGGTAGCGCCCCTCCCTTCACCCCAATACTGACATACGAGGTCCCAGATACGAGCAGCTTCCAACTCATGACTTTCACTGCTGGACAAGACAACACATGCCCTGCAAAATGGATGGTGGAAATCAGACCAGGTATTGATTTGTCCAGATAGGTGTTATATGGCCATTTTTGGGTGTGAGTCCTGTGAGCCAAAATGCGATATCTTGGGTAGCACCCAAAGCCAAAGGCCACAACTCCTGACCATGGCCAAAAGCAGTATTGTAATATCCACAGATGCAATTCAGGATACCATGAAAATATGAATTGTATATAATTATTATATATTTACAATTATAGAAGAGGTTTCTCATAGTTTGTTTCTACACTTTTCTTTACCGGGCTTCCCTAGCCCACCTAAAAGGGTCTATATCTCCTCTTTCCTATCCCCTCGGATGTGTGTGGTGCACAGCGGATCAGCGAAACTATGGCATCGGGTTAAACACCTGCACTGGCAGGCTCCGGGAAATAACCGCCGAACTATGAGTAATTGACATTCCTACCTCATATTTCTCTAGGACAAGGTACATGAACACCATACAGATATATAAATTCTACACACAAACCACAGTAGCGAAGGATTCCATGAAAATCTACAACTTGACAGTGGCTTCGCATCAGAAATCCAAGATGGTGCCGCCCATGGTTTGTTGACATTCCGCTACCGGACAACATTAAACAATTTAATTCCTCTACCTATGAACTTTTCACTGGTCCATAGACACTGTTCCCATGTTTAAACTTCGTTATAGAGTGGAATATTACTATGTACAGGACCTGCTTGTAAAACTTCAACTGAATGTCGAGACGTACAAGAAGTACAAAACTATCCCCACACCTGCAGCCCGAATCCAACATGGCACAGGGCACTTCCGGCAAGGCGAAAAATACCAATTTGCAAGTGGAAAATGAAGATTATCAAGATGAGGAAACTAAATTCCTACCCAAATTAGACTACAGAGCCTCTACAAAGACTTTGGTCGACAAAATAAATGAGTTAGAGGACCGTATTACTTCTCAAGAAAGAATAAATAGAGGTACAGTTTGTATACTCCAGGGAATGGAAGCCAGACTGTTTGGCCCAAATGGGTTCCCCGACAAACCGACCAAAACAATTCAAGAACTGGAAGACAAATGCTCCTCAGTGGCAAATTCACTCTCTACATATAGCGACAAAATTGTTAAAACTGAAGAAGAATTAGTGAAAATTCAAGAAAATTCCGACAAATTCGCTGAACAATTTGCAAAATTTGACATGGACAAGAAAAAGAGAACGCTACTGATTGATGGAGTCAATGAAGACACACCTGGATCCCTAAGAGATACACTTGACCAATTAATCAACGATGTTGGACTAAGTTTCAATAGCTCAGTAGCAGATGCTATATATAGAAAAGGGAAGAAGCAAGCACCTACAGTACACCAGAAGAAAAACCCAAACCTTAGGCCCAGACCCAGACCTATAGTTGTAATCTTCTCAGCGTTACACTACAAGACACAGATTTTTGGGAGTGTGAAAAACCTGAAAAATAATATGACTTGGAAAGGTGTACACTTATCAGATGACATCCCCCCTGAGGAAAAGAAAATGCAAAGAAATCTACGCTCAATCAAAGCATTGGCTAAGTCCAAAGGCATTGACTGCTACGTACGAGGATCCACCATCACAATAGCAGGTCACCTATACCAATATAAAGACATTGACAAACTACCTTTTGAACTCACCATGGCAAATGCTAAGACTGTCGAAACACCTGATGGCCTAGCATTTCAAGGAGAATTTGCACCTTTCTCGAACCTCTACAAATGTATGATCAAGTTTGAAGGCCATTTTTTTTTGTGTATTGGTAATGATGCAAAGCACCAGCCCGTTTATTTTATATTATCCTGGTTACAATAGAAAAAAGCTTGTTCAGCTTGAAAAACATTCATTGCAACCAGCTTAATTTCATAATTTCAAGTAATATATAAAAATATATGTATGACAATAAAGTGAGTCTTGATATGCTATATTAATACAGTACATAATAATCTCAACAAAATTTACTTAACTAGTTTGTTACAATTAGCCACTTAGACATTACAATCTTTATCACCTGGTGTACTTAACCTCTCGATGGATATTATCATTAAGCATAGCCAGTAAGAGATTATGGGGCGGGCACCCCCCAGCAATTCTAATCATATGTAGTCCCAGATACTGGATATCTTGATATCTATAAGATTGTACAACATCCACATAGGATGGGTAGGAGATAAAAAATTATAGTGGTAATTCAGGCAAAGAGTGATCTTCCCAGATTTTTCTTCTGATTTAATTGGAATTCTTCGTATGATGCTATATTTCTTGTTACTGTGGGAAGTGCATTCCAAGCCATTGCTCCCCTATATATAACACTTTTCTTAGAAGTTTCATATTTTGGTTTGATAGTGAGGAAGACATTCGCATCATGGGTTCTAGTTCTTATTTCTCTATTATTTAATAGGGATACATTGTCTTGTTGTTTATACATAAAGTTCAGTAAGTGCATTTCTCTACGAGGGGCTAATGGGAATATCATTGCTTGCTTATGTGTTAAATCAGTAGGGTACCTGTTGTCTAAACCCATTGCTTTTCTTAGGGCCTTATTCTGAGTAACCTGCAGTTTGTCTAGTATATACAATCCAGCCACATCATACAGTATATCTCCATAGTCAGCATATGGTAGCACCATCTTTTTATAGATTCTTAGTAATGAATTATTATCCAGAAATTTCGAAGCTTGGACAACATCATTACCTTATGCAGCATTTTGCGACACATTTCTTCGGCGTGCTTATTGAAATTCAAGACCGGGTCTAGATACACTCCCAGATATCTGAAGCTCAGTACCCTTTCTAGTTGGATATTATCAAATAACAGTGTATGATTTTCAATTTTTTTCAACCATGGTCTCAATCCAAAGATCATATAATTTGTTTTTTTGGCGTTTAAGGTTAATTGATTTTTATGAAACTAATTTTTCAGGGTTTTCAAATCCTCTTGGAGTGTATTGGTCATTTGATGGAGATTGTCACCTTGTATAGAAACCACAGTATCATCTGCATATAGAAAAACTGAACAGTTCTTAGTAACCATCGCCAGGTCATTCACATATATCAGGAATAGAGTAGGACCCAATATAGAGCCTTGTGGCACTCCACATGCTACTACACCCTCATTAGACATTAGACCATTTACCAGTGACCTTTGTCTCCTATCTCTCAGGTAATCCTTGAGCCATTTTATAAGTTGTCCTCCGATACCGATTTTCTTCAGCTTTTCTAAAAGTATGGAATGATTAACAGTATCGAAGGCCTTTTTCAGATCAACAAAGGTGGATATGGTATAAAGCCCTTTATTAATACCCTTATAAATTTCATCTGAAAAATAGGCAACCGTACCAATCGTGGAGTGTCCCGATCTGAATCCATTTGGTCTTTCATCCAAAATATTGTTAATTTCCAGGTAATTCATCAGCCTATTATTTACAACTTTTTCTAAAAGTTTACCAATAATTGGAAGCAGTGTAACTGGTCTCAGATTAGAAACATTTGTCTTATCTCCTTCTTTTTGTAAAGGTACAAGTGTGCCTATCTTCCAAGCTGTAGGTATAACACCAGACAAAAGAGATAAGTTGAATAGGTCAGCAATCCTCTCAGGTATCGCTGATAGAGCGTCTTTCAAGACCTTCGAAGAAATAGTGTCAATACAAGAGGACTTACTCACATCTATATCTTTTATAAGTTTTCTTATTTCATCTTCATCGGTGAAAACATTATCTAAATTGCTATCTACCTCTATGCCTTCGTAGGACCAAGGGGTATTCATATCTCTTGCAAGATTGGGACCAATATTTAGGAAAAATTCATTCACAAAATTGGGTGTTTCCTCATCTGGTACCATACAGTCTTTATCAAAGTCCTTAAGATGACATCTCATTTTATTCCCATCACCTTTTATCAGGCCATTGATTTCTCGCCAGAATTTTTTACTATCAATACCATGTACTATTAGCTTCGATTTAACATAATCAGCTTTGGCCTTCCTTATTTGCTTGGTACAGTTATTTCTTAAATTCTTAGCTCTAGTCCAATCATCGAGCTCTTTTGATGCCACTGCTTTCTTCAAAGCATTATCCTTATCTTTAATTAGCTCCAATATATAATCCATTATCCATGGGGCTCTCTCTTTTTTAACAATATATCTCTTAATTGGGCACATATTATCCAATTCTTTCAGTAAGATATTTAATATGTATGACCATCTTGTGTTCACACAATTACTATCATTGTATGGACCCCAGTCAGCATTTCTTATACACTCCTTAAACAACTCAGGATTATAGCGTCTATAAGTGCGCCCATAAAATTCAGTTTTTGTTGCACACACTATCTGTTCAGTAAAGGATATGCCAACCATGTAATGGTCACTAATATTCCATTTCCTGATCATGGGTTCGAATTGTTTTGTAGTATTTGTTAAGACCCAATCAATACAGGACTTAGTTTCTTCTTTAACTCTTGTATGTTCCTTAATTATTTGTTTCAGGCCTAGAATGTTGAGACAGATTTTCATTAGTTTTGTTGCTACCATCTTAGCATTTAGAAAATCAATATTAAAATCACCCATGACAATAAGATCTTTACGTCTGAGATTCGCTCTATCAATCAGTGAGTGTATGCAATCCACAAACTTTGCTTTGTCTCCGTCAGGGGGTCTATACACATTAGCTATCACTATATTCTTTTTACCAATCCTAATTATTTCTATCCATTGCACTTCAATATCATTCGAACTTATGTTAAGGTGTTCATAAGCAGTGGTTGAATATAGTAAATCATTTCTTATGTACATAGCAACACCACCACAGGATTTGTTTCCCCAGTCTCTATCCAACCTCTCAAAGTTATATCCATTCATGTGTACTAACCCACTTTCCATGCCATCCTCTAGCCAACTTTCAGAGATTCCAATGACTGCATTTGGCCCTGTTGTAGTGAATAGTCTACGGCATTGGGACCATCTGCTGGACAGAGTGTACCAGTGCCCATACCGTTGCCATTGGGGCCAAGTGTACCTGCCGGACGATTGGCATCATTGGAATAAATTGACATAGCTCCCTGCCAAGCATGGACCCCATCGTCCAAATCTCTCAAGGTATGTTTATTTTCTGCTCTAAGAGTCGCTAGCTCCAATTCTAACTCACGTCTCTTAGAAATAGCTTCGATGTAAGTCTTGTGGGCCCGTTCAGCTTCAATTTTGGCCTGTAGGTCTGCATTTGGGTCGTTTGGGTCTACCGCCGAGGTTGTGGTCTGCACCCCGGGGCCCGCAGTCTGCTGATGGGAGCTACTGTCGATCCCCCCGGGCGCTGTGCCTTGTTGTCGGAGATCGATGGTGTTTGTACCGGTCCCTCTGTCGCCTCTGTCCTCTGTCACGTCCTTGTCATGGTTGAATGACGATGTGTCCTTTGGTGTGTCATGACTTACCATGTCATGTCCAGACTTCCATCTAGGGTTCGGGCACGTACAGTTTGGACAAGCCCTCGAGTTCCCATGGTAGTCTTGCCCACACGCATCACATTTTACAGCCATTATGGCCCAGCAAATAGTGATAATAAAGAAAAAATTTGTGAGCAACATGGAGGTAGCAGCAGGCCTGCAGCGTGCAGGGGAAGCACTAACTAGGTCAGCACACCTGGGAGTCTACCTGTACAGGTGTGGGGACTAGGCCTCCCTCTAGTGATCAATACTCGCATCAACTATTGATGCTTAACATCATTTCTTTCTCCCATATATATTCTCAGCGTTTCAATCTTGGAATATAAACTACATGTATTCAAGTGAGAAATGGTAAAATCTCTCCTCCCATCCCTATTGTTATAGTTATCCATTAACAATTGAACAGGGTGTGCCCGCAATCTCATTATACAAATGGCTTATCACTATAGAAAAAAATACATGTAGGTATAGGCATCGCATGCCACCTACTAAGAGCAGTGTGCTCATTTGAGGTTTAAGTAAGGCTAAAGATTTGACAGGTTAAAGGCAAACTTAATTTCATCGACACCCAATATAATTATACATCTTTCCTTATGCCTCTACATAAGTTGATCATAAATAAAAATATTTGTATATTATATTCTTCATGGCTAACATAGAAATACAATTTCTTTCCAGCCTAATAGGTTTCTCGTTCTATATATCTCCATAATCAGTATACAGTTATAACCATCGTCTTTTACAGTTGTTTCTATATATAGCTCCATAGCGTCCAAACTAATCCATTTTCACTGTTAGATGACCAGCGTTTCCACTCCTCAAGACGCCTTAGACTCATTGTACAGTTCTAACCATACACTTTTACAATTGCTTCTATATATAGCTCATAGCGTCCAAAATAGCCCGCTTTCAATGTTAATTGACCAGCGTCTCTATTCCTCGCGACGCCGTAGACTCAGTATAGACTTGGTCTATTAGTGTGTCAGCTATAATCAAACAGCTGATCCGTCTTGATACTTTACACTCCGCCTTACTAGGTCAACTATCACTCACACCTTAGCACAGACTATATATATATTTGATATGCATAAACCTTATGTCCAATGATTGTACCAGTAATAGTTCCTCATTTAATTATGGACCTCATGGTGCCAAATAGGAGTCTCTCAGGTCCATTAGAATCTGCCCCATTTTATTCTCCTTCACTGTATCCTGTGCGATTTGACTGGCTTGGGCAATCATAAAATTACAGCCCCAGCCTTTCTCGGTAGTACCTTCATATATGGACCCTTTTATTTCACATAGTCGCTGTTCCAGTGTTTCGTCCTGGCCGAACTTCAGATCCACTACCTCCTTCATGAACATGTATTTTCTGTCTTTGGTATCTTGTTTGGTAATACCTATTCCGTGTGACAGCCTTTTGGCTTCATATCCATCCCTACAGAGTTTAATTAAATTGGCTTGGACATCATCGCCATTATACATGGCTACCTTGTACCAGAACAGTTGTTCAGCGCTATGCCATGTTATATCATCATATACTGCACCAACCCCCATAGACGCTATGCCATGTTATATCATCATATACTATCTTACAAGGATAAATGTTCGACAAAAAGGCATGGTGAGACTGATATGCCACCCCATCCTTAATATTCACTAACTTAGCAGCCTCTAAGTTAATCCCTTGTGGCAGTTTGTCGATTTCCTGATGACCATACGACTTATCTTCAATCTCAATTTTCGATCCCTTCACTTTGACTTTCATACCTTTGTCCTTAGCTACAGCAGCCAGACAGCGGAGGTCTTTTCTTTCTTCTTGCTGCTCCTTTGTCAGATCGTCTTGTACATAGATCTTTTTCCATTTATCCACATTTCTCATCTTGGCTACATTTTTAAACAGGCTATATTTGTGTTCGATTGACTTGAACCTTATAAAAATATTCCTGTTTATTTTGCTGCCTACTTTTTTTCCCGATCCGGTATGCACTGTCAATTCCTACGTATTAACCATCTTTAGTGGCTCCAATGTCTTTCATAATATCAACAATTATTTTCCTGGGTGGATCAGCATTTTCCTCAGGTACCCCTTCAATAATAATGTTCTTCCTACGCCTAGCTTTGTCCATTTGTCTTATCCTTAACTCACTATGGTAAGACCTGTAGGCCAGCCTTTGATTTTCTACCTCCAGTCGTTTAATATTGACAGCCGCTTTGTTTATATCACTTTTGGCTGCATCGAGCCTGTCTCGTAGTGACTGCAGTTCACCCTCTTTATCGCTCATGAATCCTTCCACCTTCTCTATGTGATTGTCCATACGTTTGGTATTATCATTCAGTGTTGTGTGCAGCTCAGAGAATTTATTTACCAAGGATATATTTGATTTTTTCATGTCGTCCATAGCCTTCAGTAGTACATTTTCCATGTTACTAGCTTCACTAGCACCGTTTGACTTGGCCGCCATATTGTCTTCGTCTACTGATTTAGACCCTTTTCTATTTGTCCTCGTTTTCCTATCCGACATCCCACAAAGTGTACCAAAAATACAGTCTATAGACTTACTGGATATTCATGTGTCAAAATTTCTCCTTTCAACCGTTGTAGAGGCCAGGTTATGGTCGATGGTGGTCGATTACATCAGCTCACCGCTCCCGACTAACCTTCGCCAAACGCCATATTCCCTTCAATCGATCCATAAATACGATTCAATAGAAAGAGCCTATGCTGCTAAGATGTGTTTAATATCTAAGCAGATGAATGTCCTACGACGAGTACTCGCTGCACCAACCCCCATAGACGCTATGTATGCTGCCAAAGGATGTACAAAATCCAATGAATGGTATGACATGGACCAAGAGGTCATGGAGAAACTGATCTCAATCAAGTTTGAACATCCGCATCTCAAGGATATCCTAACCAGCAGCCGAGGCAAATACCTGTATGAAGCTACTCCCCACAAAATATATGGTACAGGCCTTCATCTAGGTCAAAAAGAGGAGATAACTATCGACAACATAGCTTCCAGTGGACATGGAAATAAGCTGGGTGAGCTACTGATGAAACACCATTACAGGAGAAAAGCCACTCCCCACTGCAGAAGAAATCAGACTACAAAAAGCAAGAGACAATGATAAATAAATATAATGACTTAATTTATACAAAAGACTGTTTCACATAAGACATTGATTCGAATAGAAATTTATAGTATAAAACCGTATCACAAGGCTGGTTATGTACCCGTTAGTCTTCTAAAATGCGTGTCTAATTTCAACTGAATGATCTACTCATCCATGTTATGGGGCGGCATTAAGGCCTATGCCCTCTGGATGAAATTTATGTATATTTACTACCTAGGGTTCTGGAGAGAAATTCTAAGTTTAAGACTTAATATAAGTTTTACTATTGAATATGCACATGTAGATGTACTCTGCATGAGCATTAAGTATGCAATACAGCTCAATTGATCAGCTATATGGCACCAGGGGCCTCAGACTACTACATCTTAATGCTAGGAGTATCAATTCAAATTATGCTTCTATCTCTGCAGAATTGTATCCTGCAAATATATACTCTTTTTCTGAAACTTGGTTCAAATGTGAAGATGATGAAAGTAGCTGCCAGCTAGCAGGGTATGTAAGATACAGATTGGATAGGCAAGTGTTAAATGAAAAAGGGAATATCAAGACTGGAGGTGGGGTTGCTTTATATATTAAAAACTCGTTGATTCATGATTATCAAAGGTATTCTCATCTCAATATATCTGATGAAAATATTGAAAAACAAAATATTGTAATATCAAAACTGCATATGAAACAAATCATACTGTTCAATGTGTATAGACCACCGGATGGAAACCAAGCTGCCTTTATTGATTCCCTAACTGATGCAATTTCTCAAATTGAAAACAGGAACAACATTGAGATTATTTGTATGGGTGATATGAACTTCAATGTACGTGAGGATTCTGATATGGTAAACAATCTTTTGAATAGATTAAAAGGGTTTGGTCTAAAGCAAGAAATTAATAATCCCACAAGGAAAAATGCAACCTTGGATCTTATTTTTACTAATATACGTCCAAATTTTATAACAACTGGAATTACAAATAATTTTATTTCAGACCATCTCCCTGTTTTTCTTATAAGAAAAAAATGGAAAACCAATGAAGAACTTACCTACATTGAAGGTAGATAAGAAACTACCTGATGAGTTACTATTAAGTGAATTTGATGCGTATGACTGGTCAACCTTTGATACAACAGAAAATGTAAATACTGCTTGGAATGAAATGGAAAATGCTATAAGAAATATACTAGACAGATTTTGTCCCCTACACAAGTTTCTCGTAAAAAAGCATAGAGATCCATGGATGAATCAACACGTATATGAATCCATAAGAGATAAAAACAAATTACTCTGGTCTGCCAGAAAATCCTTAGATGAACACAAATGGATCCAAGCCTCAACTTGTAGAAATAACACAAACAAAATAATAAATAAAGCTAGAAAAAATTTCTTTAAAGAACAAATTGAAGAATACAAAAATGATCATAGAAAATTTTGGCGAACTATTAATAACCTTATACCTGGACATCCTAAAACGAAACAAGTAATTAACCTAGTAGACCATGAAAATAATAATACCCCCATTCCTGCTGAACAAGTACCAAATTTTATAAACAATTACTTTACACAGATTGGTCCCATACTTGCAAAAGATCTCTATATACCCTGGAAACCTTACGACAACATCTGTCTAAACTCAATTGAGCCTTTTACCACTAATTCACAAGAAGTTTCTAAGTTGGTTCATGATATAAATACCAGAAAATCCTCAGCAGTTGAAAATATCTACCAAGATTTTAAAAAACTGTGTTTAGACATTCACCTGAAAGGCTTGTAAAAATCTTCAACCTATCGTTTATGACAAATACTGTACCAGATTCATGGAAAATATCCGGAGTAACCCCCATCCCTAAAACAGGTGATACCAAATTTGTAAATAATTATAAACCCATTTCCCTCTTACCCCTACCATGTAAACTATTGGAGAAAATTGTACATACTAGAGTATATGGATTCTTGTTTAAAGAAAATATCCTGACCCCTAAGCAGGGTGGTTTTCGAGCAGGATTCAGCACAGTGGATACTCTATCTAAATTTACTGATGATATTAAAAGGGAATTAAATGTTGGGAACTCTACTATTTCTGCCTTCATTGATCTCAGAAAGGCTTTTGATACAGTAGACCATTCGGTCCTCTTAATTAAACTACATCACTATGGAATTCACTCGGACAACTATCACTGGTTCAAAAACTATTTATTCAATAGACAACAATTGGTCTTTGCAAATGGTCTGAGTTCTGATCTGGAAAATATAACCTGTGGAGTACCTCAAGGTTCTATATTGGGTCCTTTGTTATTTTAAATATATGTAAATGATGTAATTAAATGTATTAAGACATGCAATATTAGACTTTATGCAGATGATACGGTGATTTATTCATCACACAACAGCTTTAATCAAGCTAAGAGTGAACTACAATATGATCTAGAAAATTATTATACCTGGTGTATTCAAAACAAATTGTCGATTAACATTACGAAAACAAAAATCATGTTATTTACTTCAACAAATCAGAAATTAAAAACTTTGGAAGCAAACATATCCATGAACAACCAATTATTACAAATTGTCCCCAGTTATAAGTATCTCGGTGTGACCCTGGACCCCCTCCTCTCTTATAAATTTCATCTAAAAAAAACAGATCAAAACTATAGCCTATAAAACATATAAACTGTGTTTACTAAGAAAATATCTAGATGTCAAATTAGCAGTAAAAATTTATAGAACCACGATACTTCCTTATATGGACTATGCAGATATCTGTTTCTCAACAACTTATGGTAAATATTTGGATCCGCTACAATATGCTCAAAATAGATGTCTGAAAATATGTCTGAAAGTACCTCATATTACAAACACAAACTTTATACATAATATAACTGGTTGTAATAAATTAACGGACAGAAGATTTGCACATACTGTAAACTATATGGATAGCCATTCGAAATCTATGGATTACAAAATTGTACAAGGGCTCCAAACCAGACAACATGATGCTCCCTTATGTAAAACAATTACACCTACTGTCTCTCCTATATTAGAAGTGTGGAGTTTCATGGTGCCATAACATGGAATGCTCTAACATGTGGTAGAAGGAACGCTGAAACTCTGGAAAAATTTAAAAAGGATACTAGAATATATCTTAAATCCCTTCTACCCTACACCTAACATATAACAGATTATTGTATAGCCTACTTATTTTCCATAGACTCTCTTCCTTACCCTTCGAATCTCTAATATTTTCTTACTTAGTGTCTAGTTTCCTACTTTAGTAAAATGATTAATTAGCTAGGACCAACCCAAGGATCAACCCAAAACACTCAACTAGTGGGGATAAGGTCCATAGCTGTCTTTTTGCCACATGAAATTACCTTTTCTAATAATTATTATGTCAAATTTCTCACTGTCCTCATTAATATTTAATCTCACATGAACTCAAACAGAAGACTTGATGAAGCTTCTGCTTGTCATATTGTTACTTTACTACTGTATATATATATATATATATATATATATATATATATATATATATGTATATATATATATATATATTCTATATATTCTTCTAGAAAAGAATAACCGTAGTAATCCTAGAAATTATGACTTTCATATAAAGACGCAAGTGCCTTTTGTACCGGTAACATACTTTATTGGCAATAAAGATCTTTAAAACAAATGACCTTAGCTGTCGTAATGGCGTTAAACATCTATTACTCACTCACTCCTTTTCTTTACCAGACTCGAAAGTATATTAAGTAGATATCCTTTAGCAAATATAGTAAATACTAAGATTCCGGTCATCTAGTTCTTTTCAAATGCTTGATGTTACTTTAAATAATCTATATGATTGTACACCTCTTTTCTTAGATGACAAGCTAGTGTTATTGACAACAAAACCATTCGCCCCTGACTCCACTGTTATCTCTGTCATGGATACATCTGTGATGTTGTTAAACATAAAGGCTAAACATGCAGCTAACATAGCACTTCATGTCATCCCTGGTAACCTCAAGTACCTCACCTGGGAGATATCTATACAGGTAAGCAAACTGGTGTAGTAGTGACCCCCAGGCTTCCCTAGCCCACTTAAAAGGGTCCATTTCTCCTCTTTCCTATCCCCTCAGGATGTGTGTGGTGCACATATGCGCGAGCACTGACACATTCTCCTCTGTGAAATTGTGTAATGTAGTTCTTGACATGACTATGACCTTAGCTGTCGAAATGGCGTTAAACATCTATCACTCACTCACTAGTAGTGACCCTGAAGGGTGCTGCTTTTATGGGAAAGGGTAGTGTTGCCTAAGAAATGCTTGTCCTAAATTACTCTCTTTCATAGTAGTCCTAACTTTCATGCTGTGTTCCACACAAGTGGTCATACCAGACGGGCAATAGAAAACTGTCAAATGAGTAGGTTCCTTGCCTGGAGTAGTCAGTCAGTCTAGTACTGTGTCTTGGCAATTACTGTTACATGTCTCTGAGGCCTATCTATTCAGGTCTATATTAAGAACACTAAAGCTCTAACAAGTACGTACTTGTGCAGTGCCCCCCTATTTCTAAGCAAGGCAGGTGACTTGGGTGGAAGTTGAATGGTGAAGCAAAGCATGTCTTTTCAGGGAAACAATGCACCTATTGAAGAGAGTGGAAATTCATGAAACATTGTGAAAATTGTAATTGTCACCAACTTTTATCACTAACTACTGGGCAAGACATGCATGCCCCAGAATACTCCTTCGAAATTCTCTCTTTGGGTAATATGGTGCAATTCATGAAAAACATTTTAGGATACCCCCTGGAGCTATCCTGAAATGCCAAATTAACCTTTTTTCCCCATACCTCAGAAAAGATGTGTAAAATGAATACTTTTTAGAATTCAAGTTTGGCAGGTATCTTTTCTCTTTTCTCTTTTTTTTTTTTTTTTAAGAATTGCACATCATTTCTAAAATCAGTAAACTTGATTTAAAATTCACTCAGGTGTGCAGCACTATCCAAGAATATATGGAGATTCAGGTGTATTTGGCTGAGAATGTCAGGCCTTTATAGCGCAGTTGGTAGAGCACCCATCTTGAAGTCATGAGGTCCCTGGTTCAAACCCTATGAAGGTTTTAGACACTTTTCCATTCCCACAACCCTGTATAAGCAAATTTCAATGACCAAAGACATCACGTGCCTGAAGCATGCGCGACTGACGGATTCTTCTACTCTTTATTTTGTCAGTTCTTTTAGTAGATAATCACGGCCTTCAAGCTTAAACAGTGACAAAAATACCCATAGTGTTAAGGCCAAGAATCCACAGTCGTGCGTGCTTCAGGCACCTTTCAACGTGTCCATAGAGGATTTGATCATAGCGTTATTCTAAAGGCGTTATGAAACTTTTCTTCTTCAGGAGTATCTCTCTGGGAAAACATGTATCCGAGAGGGTGTAGGCGGCCCAAATAATGTCTGTTACAACACAAAACTACTAAATGCTGATGAGTTTAGAAAGTTTTGGGTTCACTGGGGAGGCATGGTGAGTGCCGAATTTGTTTCTTTTCTAACCAATTTATTTCTTATATGATAAGTGTGAATTTATAGGTCTTTTTGCTGTCAATCCAGGTAATGATTTCATTTGGCCCTCTTCTCTCTAACTTCTTTGTCTTTAAAAAAAAAACACCTCAAAATACCCAACCAAATCACCCATCAAACCGCCACCACCTAACATCTGACATTTATGGTGCTAAAATAAACCTTATTTAATTCTACAAAATTAATTAACTTAAAAGTTAACAGGCAATGCCATTTCTATTGTCGCACACCACACATTGTATTTCAAGTCAATATTGTATAACGACAAAGTAAAATTATATAAACAAGGAATGGAATTCTCAACAGTCAAACCTGAGAAGTGAAATATATAGCAAAGATATTAAAACATATTTATGAACTTAATGTTACAGACTCTGTCATTTGGCACTGGCTGGATTCCATCAGATGAAACTAATGTTGTCTCCTTGACATCAAGCATCCGGCCGCCATTTGCAATGGCATCTTTTGCGACTTATGGAAATACCGATGTTGCATGGGAGGTTTTCATGACCAACATTACATATGAAGGTGAGCAGTAGATGGGTAACTTGAGCTCCAATTGAACTAGGAAAAATATATAACTGTCTTCTTAAACAATTAATGAAATATGGTATTTTAATTTTGCAATGCTTCAAATATGATAGGGATTGGGGCTCCTTGCATCCTGGGCTTCCATACGTGTGCAGCCAGCAACTGTACTCATTAAATACAATCTACATATAACAAGGGTATCATTTTTTTAGCCAAAATCACCCTTGCGATTTCTGGTTTAAAAAAGAAATGCCTTGCATATTTTTCTTGGAAATAGTCACAGTTTTTATTAAGATAACCAATAACACAAACTCAATTGATATTTTTCAGAGGATATTTCTAAACAGGGTGTTTATCAATAATGTTTTGTTCAAAATCTAGGACCTTTTGTCAAAAGTGCCCTCTTTACTTTTGAGAAAGAAAATCCCACCCCTTACACAATGTTGCTAGGGTTAATGTTAGAATAGCCCCAGGTTTGATACACTCCTAAAATGGTCAGCTTGGTGCATCAATGCAGCACTAACAATTCAGTCAGGTTTGCAGTCACTCGCCATTAATCCTTCAAAGGTTGATAAAGAGCATGAGGGCATTATGCACATTGGTTGTTATGATGCATGAATTCACCCCTCACGGGTAAAGTGTGATGGCTACATTGATGCGTCATGCCCACCCTATGCCATGGGATTGATACTGTGCTACAGCGATGTATAATGCTGACCGATGGGTATGATGCACTCAAACACGAACATTGTGAACATACGGCCACCAATTACAGGTTCAGCAACGACTTCAGTCAAACCTGAAAGTACCATAACTACAACACCAAAATCAACATCTACTTCTACAACAACAACAGCAACAACAACAAGTGGTCCGACAGTCTCAGGGGCCACTGGGCGTTCCTCAACATCCAGCACAACATCAGGTAATACCCATATTAGTCAACTATAGGCCTCTATCTATAGAGTTAAGGTGATATAAACTTAAAGCATAGGGCAAAAGAACTCCCATGAAACCACTTTGTACACCTTAAGGTGGGTCACTCCCATGGTCCAAAAGTAACTAAATCCTTACCAATCCTTTACCATGTGTCCTTCATTAAATCTCCATTTAACTGATAAAAGCAAAGAGGAGTGTTCCATTCTAGTTTAAAAGATATTTCACATTGAAGTTTGAGGAACCTTGTCATAGGATTACATAGTGTTAACACAAATGTTTAGAGAAAGGTATCTTAGAGTACCGGTAACTACATATCTCTATAAGTCAAGGAGAATGTAACCTTTAATGTTCCTAGTTCAAAAAGGGCATTTTGAACATATGGTCCCAGGTATATTTCAAAGTTGTTTTTTTCTTTTTTGCATTTAAGTAAAAAGGTAATACACATGACTGGGGGGTCTAGTGGTAAGCTGTTTGTCTTCTGACGACGTTCAAGGCACGGCCAGGCCCAGGTTTTGCCTGTGTGAACTTGGCATACCATTCTTGAGCTCCTGGTGTTTTGACAATGAACTACAGAATGCATATGCCCAGAAACCTGCGCAATGGGCCTCCTTTGCAAGGGAGTTATCCCCCTTGCAAAAGCACACTCTGAGGTGAAGGAGGTGCTATAATTCACAGAGCTGGGGCTTGATTTTGAGCAAATAGTGATTATTTCATAGCTACCCGACCACATCCAATGTCGAATAGAGGCACTATAGGCAAGAATCTTTTGAAATTTATGTGTTGATGCAAAATAAAACATTATAATTTCTATTAACTAAAATGTTTCAGTTTTTTTATGATAATACATCCCAGTCGTATTTTTTCTTCACGGTTCAGCAAGCCCAAAATCCACATCAACTGCAGCCACTACAACAACTGATGACATAGGAGAAAACGACCCAGGTAGACATTCACCTGGAATTTCTATCTTTATTTTGATGCTTAGGCCAAATAAAAAAAGGTCGTTTCCAGTAACCCGACCGACCCTAGCAAAACAGGGGCAAAAAAGTACTTTTTTTTGTGATTTTGAAGAATTTTGTCTCATTTTTTCATATTTTAAAGAAATTTTTCATTACCTTATCCAATTGATTATTACTAAGAATATAAAATCAGTCTCTTTGATAAGATAAGAAAAGATATAAGGCGCAGGGCATGGCATCCTTGCATATATCTTCTGAATCATATCACTTGACTATTCACTTTCTTCCTTTAGGAGGACTGAGTGCAGGGGTACTAGTGGGGATCATCTTCGGCTCCATCCTAGCAGTGGGTATTCTTGTCTCTGGCGGGCTACTCGTCTTGTCTCGATTAAGGCCTAACGCACTGCCTTTCAGACCACCTGGACCAATGTTCATCAACAATGCCTACTCAGACATAGATGGGGACAATGATCAGATAGCCTTAGCACACATTGTACCTGAGCATGTACAGGAGTATAAGGGTTATGTCGAAGGTGGCGATGCAGAGGCCTGAGAGGCTGTCAAAATATCTTAGGATAAACTTTTGTGGGCTTCCATTTGTCACCAGTTGGCAGCCATGTTTTCCTGATAGCCATTTTTGTGTTCCAATATGTGCCTTGGCAATTACCCGATATGTGGAAGGATCTATAACCCTATACCTTATCCAATTTGATGTCAATATTCTAGGTTAGCAGCATTTTGTCTTCTAGTTCACATTTATCAAATACCCAGTAAGATAACTGCAGTTATAGGCTATTGTTCAAACACGAACTATTGTCTATGAACCTCTCTCTCTCTCTCTCTCTCTCTCTCTCTCTCTCTCTCTCTCTCCCTCCCTCTCTCTCTCTGGCTCGGTTTGTCTGTGTATGGTTCACTCTCTTCTTTTGAAATAGGCTCTCTATATGATATCGATATAGGGAGATACAATGACTATAGCATATCTAAACTAAGTCAAACCAATAGGTCTCAGACATGGTCATTAACATGGTGCTTAGATGATGCATTAACGTTTATAGAAAAATATCATCAAACCTGTGTGCTTAAAGCAGGTCATTATGGACATACTGTGTGAAATAGAGGTGTTGTGATATTGAAAATAGATGAACAAATGTATTAGGTGAGGCCTTTATATATAGGAAAACACATTCTACTGTAATATGCCTATGTGTACATGTATATGGGTCAGGTCGTCAGAAAGTGTAAGATTCTGCCCTTGAAGGGCCTTTGAAATTAATTTTCTAATTCCTTTATATAACCTTAACACAACTGTGAAGGGACTTCCGCTCAACTCAGAAAACCAAAAAATACCGATCTAGCCCATCCGGTTCCATTTTTATTACTTGTTTTGTGTCATGTAACGTCCGGTACCAAAATAATGAAATATAGAGGTAATTGAAGTTGCTCTCAGTAATATAAGAATGTCCCATTATGCATAACAAACACATTAATAAACAAGGCCAATATGTCTATTATTGACTTCAATTACAGAATGAAACAGAATTTGAGTTATGCATGTACAGTAGACTGCCTCCTACATGATGATAAAAGTACCGGACGTTACGTAACGTCCGGTACTTTTATCAGAATTATTTCACATAAGCTGCTCTCACATGGAGACAAATGCTGCTGGACACACAATTTTTTCGCCAAAATAGGGGATAATAAAGCCCTTCATAGGGGTAATAACAAAGATTATGAAGATTAATTTTTTCCATGTTTTATAACTGATTTAGATTTTGGTATCGGACGTTACAAATTACAGATTTCCATTTTCAAAGACACACAATGAAAAATCCTCACTCAGTAACATGTTCAAACCTGATGGAAATGATACCTATGATCATATACAACACAAAAAATAACTTTGGGTTACTCCAGATCATCTTTATTCAATACAGAACATTTGTAAAAAGTACAAAAAATCAAAAAAGAACAAATTTGACTGTTTTTCTCACTTCGGCAAGCTATACGTCTGAGAGCTTTTGATGGATGGCCACAAATTTACATCTTTCTGATAGCCCTAAGTGTTGTCTATCAAATGAGTCTATGTAAAACAAGATTGATTTGCAACTTCTTTCTCTAGAGCCATAAGAGTCCAAAATGACCCAAAAACACAAAATCTACTGCTTTCTGGCGACCTGACCCATATGGTAACGTTATTTTGTATGATCAAGTGCAAATAAAATCATTTACGTAGAACTGTTTTACATTGTCTCTTCACTTGGGATGTTTGTCAACAAATCCATTTTTTTATGATATGAAAGTAAATGATCTACATACAAATCAAAGGAACCCATTGGCCATTATGATACTTGTCAGTAGACCTTTGACAGCTTTGTCTGTTGTATGACCTATCTTTACTAGCATGAACACAGAGTTGTTATTTGCTCAGGACGGCATTTCTCAAGCTGGTGCGACTGAACACATGTCAGCCACTACGATTTGAAACCCTCAAAATTAGAGTGGGTAATCATTATTTATGCCTTACGACTACTCTGCACGATTAACATTTAATATAGTAATTAGTGACCACTAGATGCAGCGATGTAATGCCATCAAAGTGAGGGATCCCACTACGATTTGAAGGGGTCTAGTCTTACCATCTTGAGAAATGATTTACTGTGCGCTTTGATAGAAACAGTTTTAAAGCGAGATAACACCAATATTCCTAAGGTCAAATGGACTTCCATAGGCCTACTCATATAAATATATGAATGTGTTACCACTTTGGTACTACATTAACTAACTCGTGGACAGTTCATCAGAAAAGGAAAGTCTGAAAACCAATCCAAAGTCAGGCTAAGTTAATGCTTATTTCCAAAGACGTTTATTGTATCTTATTCATCATAAAATAAAAAAGAATAAACATTAAAAAAGGGGAGAAACTGGTGCCAGAAGTCATTTACTTTTCCTGAGTTTGGAGCAGGTTGAGGAGCCGCTTGAGAAGAGTCCGCTTACGTCCCTCTGTTCCACATGTTTCCTTGATGGTCTTATGGACTGTAATTGAGAACAACATCTAACACTATTATCATGTGACATAATTTTGTACATTTACCAAGCCCTATCACATAAATATCATCCATTCAGATTAAAGCAAATACAATGTATTCCAAATTACCAAAGGTAGCCCCACAGAGACAATCAGAACATTGGGAGTAGGGTTGCAGGACAAGTCATGGGAAATTATTGGCAGGTCCCTATATAGTATCAAACTGACCATAGGCGTCTATGCTTCTCAAAATTGGCGTACCATCAGTAGGTTTCAAGTGTTGGAAACAAACATTTTTACACTGACATTGCAATGTGAATAGTATGGCAAATTAGAACATATCCACGAATTAGTTAAGTAAATGTGGCATGTTACCTCCTCTTACCACTACCGCACAGATGCAAAATGTCCCTGGATTAGACAAGAAAAAACACCTTTCATTATCCTGACTATTATTGAAAGTCAACCCATAGAACACTGATTGCTGACTTACTCTGGTTGATCTTGGTGCATTTCTTGCTCTTGAACTTGTTGAGCGTCTCCTCTACTTCAGGTAGGAAGTTCTGGCATGGTTCACTCGTCAACTCCTTCTTGGCACATTCAAGAAAGGTGCCCACAATATCCTCCTCATCACTGGTGAAAGAAAAAATAAAGGAGTGCAATTGAAGAACAATAATTCATTATTTGGAGAAGAAACATTACGTTACATTGGTTATGAATTGATGAAATGGTCACAAATGATGTCATCTGCTCGGGAATAGTGGCGCTTAACAGCAAGCTTTAGAGAACTCATTTGTGAACTTTCAAAGACACTATTTATAAGCTAGCATGAGTGCTACTGATATGAACAAGTGTAGTCATCTAGAATGGCTAGTGGTCATTAAGAATTTAAGTTGTTTCTGGTAATTGCTGAAAATTCATAATGCTAAGCTCATATAATGCTAAGCTCACAGTAATGTAAACCTAATGAAACAGACTGCTAGATACCAACCTGCAGTGTTCGGGTGTTTCAGCCTCGGGACTTGGACAAAGAGCACCGATCTGGTTGATACTGCAGCCTGTGGGAAAACATTCCATGCAAAGTTTAATAAAATGGAATCTATTCCAACATATCTATACACAAATAATGCACTACAATGTACCGTATTCACCTGAATGAACCTGAAATAGACCCCATTGATCATTTGAGAGGTTAAGATTTGCCTACTTGTAACGTGTACGGCAACATCTGGCCTACCATTTCCAATCAATCTAGACGTACACGTTGCCGTACACGTCGTGATCTTAACCCCTCTATTATGACCAGATAGCAGGGGAGGAATATCATTATATAGTTGTGAGCTCACCTTCAGACCAAGCCTTGGCAATCATCAGGTGCATGTCAAGCATGTCGTCTTTGAGGAACATGTAGTCACAGCCGGATGTGTCCAGACCATCTTCCATCACCTCCTCCACACAGTCCTTCACACCGTCCACCATGGCCCTGTACAAGGGGGGAATAGACAGAGGTTCATGAAGATTGTCCAAACAGAGTGTTTCATTATGAGTTGCCCTCAGAGCAGTATCACACAAGGTGGAGCCAAGTGAAATACGGCTTGAGTCTTGAGCCTATATTCAGTTGAAGAAGGTAAAGGGGATCTTCGCATTTGTTTTCCGTTTTTACCAAGTAAAAATGCCTAAAAATCACTTGAGGTTTGAGGCTACTTTGATGACTTCAAAGAAGATAATGGTCCATGAAGAATGGGATCCAGTTTCGTCATGGTCTGACAGGAAAAGAATCTGACTATGCATTGTCTATAATGGTAACTGTCATTCTCAATATAAAAACGAAAACGTGAGGTTTAATGATTTTGCTTCTATAAAGCACAGTGCATTGTGAAAGGCATCACTCTGACTTGCGGGGGTTCATCAACCAGACTGTACAAAACAATGCCATCGAAATAACTGTGTAATCCTTTTCCAAAAGTTCCTAGAGATCTTTTACCTTCCCTGCCATGGTAAGACAAAATGTTTGAAAGATTTACCTTCAAATATTCTTCATATGCCCAAATATATTTATGTGCTTTAGTTAACTACACCAATCGACTCACTTCCTATCTGCAGCGCTCATACCAGGGTCAGCTTGCATAGACTGGCTTAGAGTTGTCATTTTGACGACACAGTCCTGGGCCTTGTTATCAGCACACCGCCCAAAGTCTGCAAAGTAAAGGTACACATTACGTGAGGTTCTGCAGGATCTATCATCCTCCTCAGTGCAGGTGAGAATAGATGGGAGTAAAGGTAAGCATTTGTATTTGATTGGATCCGGAATTCCTGATATCAGGGTAAAGGTGATGAAAGCAATGTACCTGATGCATCCAAATTAATTTAAGTGGAAAAGAAACAAACAATAGCTCATACATCTTTCATAAAGAGAGTTTTCAACTAGCCTGAAAAAATTTGCATTATTCTGAAAGCTTTCCTCCATAAAAAAAGTTGTCGGATTCCACTTATTAGAATGTCACTTTTAGGAATATTTGTAGTCATTGATTTTTCACAATATATGGATATCAACTTATTAAAATGGAATATGAAATGCCCTTCTGTCAGGTTATCAATATCATAACAAACTTACATGAGCTATGGAGGGTGTTACACATGTCATCCAGCTGAACACCAGTGTCTACCTGGTGAAAGTTACATTTACACAGGTCCTGAGACTTTAGCCCCGACTCGACGCACTTCTCCAACTCGGACCATGCAGTGCTGCAACAATAAGGGAATGATAAGTTGAATACAACAGTAAGGGAATAATGTAGGTCTTACTCAGCTGTATATTGATGACAAGCTTTACACCAAAGTGACGTCATAGCAGTGGGTATATTCATTTCTAAGGCATGCAGTATATATCATGTTGAAGACATCTGGTGGGTGTTACTTGTATGTTAAAATTTAATAGAGTAGGTGCCCTTTTTTTCCAAAGAAGTAATGTTCTGCTTAACCAATCAACTTCCACTCACCATATCAGTCTGAAAAGGCACCTGGCTTGCTAAAAACGGTGCATACTGCACTATGAGGTACCTACTTTTGTCACACACTTTTTAAAGTGCTCTCGCTTTGACCACTTGTGTGCAAAACAAAAAAAAAGTTAAAGCTACAAAGAAAAAGTCTGCTGCAGGTAAGGCATCCTTAGGCAAAACTACCTTTTCCCATAGAAGCAACACCCTCCTGAAGTTCCTTTGACCTCATATTTCCATACCAGAAAGTTGGGATTAGAAATCGCTGCATCATTCTTTTATGTGTATACATGTGCCCATTTATACAAGTATCATTACAGGGTTATAAATGGACCTTTAGTTAGATCCCTCCAAACAATGTAACAATGTATGGGGCCAAACATTCCTATTTAAGCCTGTATAATCTATAAATCCCTACTTTGGCTCGGCCTCAACAAGGTTTTGGGATTTGTATCAGCAGCTCACAGATTGTGGAAGGTAGCATAACAAAACAGCATTAGTGGGGGATTTATTGTTATGAAAGAGGTTCTGATGCCAAGAAAATAGTATATACATTTGGCACAGGCCTTTTACAGCACATACTGCTTTATTTATTGTTCTATGTCAACTAGTTATATGGTTCTAGGTTTCAATTTGTGGTTTCCCTTTACATTGAACAAGTAATCAATGGATAATTCATGAGGAGTGTGTGTTAGTGAAGGGTAATTACACGAGGGCGTAGCCCAAGTGTAATTAGCCTTTGCTAACACACACAAGTCATGAATTATCCATTGACTACTTATTTTATTCCACGAAACCGATAGATAATCAATAGAATACCAATAAATTCAAGTTGAAAACAAAAATTTTTCCCCTTCCCCCGGATTCGAAGCCAGCCATTGTGTGTACACGATTGGTACATACACCTTGTTGCCCGGCAGTGGACAGCGACAGCGCCTGGCAGTCATTGGTTTGGTTTGAACGCGTCCCACAGTACCGTATATCCTCGTGTTAAGGCCTGGTCAATTTGCCACTTAGTAAGGAGGTTTATGTGGTAGGCAGTACCAATACAAGCCTGGGCTCATAGACGGGGAAATATGGTATGCATGTTTGCTTTGAATGCGTCTCGCGGTTATGGCAGCGGCACATGGCAAAAAATAGTGTTTGTACACGACCAGTACACATACCTCGGTGTCCGGCTGGCAGCAGGCACACGGTGAAAAATAGTGTTTGTACACGATCGGTACACACCCCTCTTCGCCCAGCAGCGGACAGCTACAGCGCACACGGCGAAAAAAGATGCGCCCGGACCGGGACTTGACCCGCGTACCTCTAACAGCTGAGCGCAATGAGCTACCTACTAGACCACCGCGTCTCCTCCTTCAGCGGCTGTCTCGGCCTGGTTTGATTTGAATGCCTCCCTTGGGTATGTATACACGATCGGTACACACACCTCGGCACCTGGCTAGGCTTGTTAGGGGGGTCACAACCCAGAATGCTGGGGATTTTCACACTTTGAATGTATGGTATTTATATGTGAGTGACCTCCCTGGGCTTTGTATCATATCCAGACCTGGTTCTAGCCAGCCATTACCCTGTGGTGCAATGCATAGGGAGTTGGTCTAGGGATCTGAGACTGCAGGTTCGACCCCTACCCTGGCAATGAAAATTATCGTAGGTTTTAACATGTAACATATGACATGGAAGGACATGAGAGGCGTGCAGGTTATCCATGGATAACCACACGCCTTGTAAAAGTGATGTTACAGCCTTCAGGGTGTGCAATATCGACAGGTATGTGCATGGGAATATCCAGGAAAAGCACTGAGAATCCCAAAAATCATGGAATAATCCTCAATAACTGCCGTTGAATAGTTAGAAAAGATGAACATGGGACATGAATATACAAATAAATATGTGAATTCTCTAAGTCTTAATGACAATTCTTATCTGGTGATATCTAATTAGATTTCATGACGTACCCAATGCCAATTCGAATGTTAGTTCTGTTAGGAATTCGGAAATAGTTAAATGAGCCCTCTCACTCCTATGCTGGGAAGTTGCTTATTATTGTCTCAGATATCTTACTTGCAGGTTGAGAGATCCTTGAAGGCCTCGCGGTAAAAGGCATCCCAGCATGCCTCCAAGTTACAACCTGTGCCAAGAAGGAATGTAAAATATTGCTCATAAATTCATACTTAGAACAATAAGCTCTTTCTCCTTATTTTATGACATAGGAGAACCGGAAGAGAGGAGGAAGGGAGGATTATCCACCCCCGCCCTTTGCTAGAGGCGTCAAACAATATCCACAATCCACCAACACTTCTACCCCATAGATTAATGATTGCGTCCTTGGAATCACAAACCAATCTACCAATGTTTGTAGAAAAAAGGTTCTATAGAGCAATAGAAAAGATTAGGTGGAGGGAGATAGCACTAGTAATGCTTCAGCACCGTTTGATTATACCATTACCAATATAGATGGATTGACAAACGAAAACAGAAGTAAGCCCTGAACTGAAGTACTCATTGGCTCATCTAACTAAAAAAACGTCCAGCAAAATGTATACGTAGCCTTGGGTAAAGCAACACAGGAATCCCCTTGAGTGTGTGCCAATACTCTATGATTATGTTTAAATGTTAAGCACTTCGTACGTCAAGAACTTGGAATTATCACAAGGGATTTACTAAAGCAGCTGCTATAGCAATTCGACCATTTTACCTTACATGAAACAGGTCATTAGCAAAGAGCTTTAGTCTTGAGATTTTGCCAAAAAGTAGTGTCACACCTCTTGATAATGCCTTTATGAATGACAATAATCCAACCTTTAAGCATAAGATAAAATATGAAGTGATCACAGATAGCAACAAAAGATGTACAAGATACACTCACCATTATTGTACATCCCTCTCCTCTGTGCTGAAAGTGCCCTACCAAGGAGCACATTCTTGCTGTACGGCCCGATGGTGTCTGCCGCCTGATGGTTGGAAACTCCAGCCGTGCAAATAACAACAAGCCCTAAGAGGAGGATGGCAACCTTAATAGTGATGGCCATGGTGAAGCTGCTGTACTCTGTCAGGTACACTCAGCTACTGGAGGAGTGCTGGGTATGGTGCAAGGCTGGTCAGCAACCTGCTTATATAGGATTCAACAAGGATTAATCTTGGGCACTTTCAGGTACTCATATTAAGGCAGTATCACATTGCAGTCAAACTGCATGAGTGGCCTACAATATTCTGTTGCTTTTCTATCACTATCTAACACCTGATGATAAGATGACAAAACTGTGTGTATTGGTCAGTAGTATGAAGTGGAATGTAATCTTGACTCAATCAATATATGGTTCCTATTGTACTGGTCTATAATTCCAGATGCATATTTAGTACCTAAAATGTATTGAAACTGAAGGTAGAACTAGGGAAACTTTATAACTCAAGTGTATCGACAGATGTCATTGAGACGGGGTGTGGCTGGACCTTGACATGCACAGTCTGTGAGTGTGAAGGCCATTCTGAAAACCCCTCACCTGTACTTGGGGAACCTTGTCCGGTTATGTTAGGACAGGGCCACACCCAAGGTGAGGGTACTGCCACACCAAGGGTGAGTGGTCTCAGGCCCAGGGTGAAGGCCATCTGAATGTCACCTTCAGACTGAGAGCCTCATATAAAAGACCATGTGTTTGGAGAATCTGTTGTCTATTGATAATTGGAAGTTGTATGTGCTGTTAGTGGAATAAAAGGATACTTCAACTCATTTTACCTCTTGGACTTTCATGTGTGTCCTGAGAACTGGCTGGGCATACAGAGGGATTCTATCACATGAGCATTGATAAGCAGTTTGGATTTACATATTCTGGGACTTAATACATCTACATAGAAACATATAGTTCCCCTAAAACACAGACCAGTTCACTATTACCAATCGCTCACCCACTCAAGGGATTGTCACTTCTCCTGTGAGTTTCCAAATGTTTGTTGCTGCAAGTCTATGACAAAGTCATCAATTGGTGGTTTGTCCCATTCTATCCAGCAATTCCCTTCTGTACACCAATCGCATGGCTCTAACAATTTCATGGCACACTGAAAACATGGAAGATCCGAAACTAGTCAGCGGTGACCACTTTAGGTCCTCAAATTGACGATACCTAAAACTACAACTTTAGGTAGTCAAAATGTTGACTTTAGGTCATCATACTGACGACCTTAGTTGTCAGTATGACGACTCTGTACTGTCAGTATTGTCATACTGACGACTCAGGTCATCAGGATGATGACCTAAAGTTGTCTTTTTGACTACCTAAAGTTGTAATTTTAGGTATCGTCAACTTGAGGATGTAACTAATGTAGTAACCGCTGACTAGTTTTGGATCTTCCATGTTTTCAGTGCATTCTATTTGGTTTGCAGCAGATGCAATGGATACAGAGTGGACCAGGTGTTTTTTACATGACATTTTAGTGCCTAAGTCATTGTCTAAAGTGTAGGGATAGTAAGGGGATATAATAATGATGAAAAGACAGGCATGAGTTGATTTTCAGGTCTTATAAAGCATGAGACCTTGCCAATTGTTTTATCAGGCCCTAGCATCAATGAGTGCCTGTCTATTCATCGCATATGACATTTATAACACGATTTACATATCTAGGTTGCACCAGAATGCATTAGGCATTTGCTCACATATAAATACGTATACATATGGTATCCATGGGATCCCAGATATATAACTCGTCTAACACAACACCAACGTCCGATCCTTGTGGCCACATGGATAGCGTGCAGGACTCTTGATTTGCAGATGTGGGAGATGCTGTCACATATAGGAAATGCACTAGCTGTCAAGACCTGATTGTGTTGATGTCAACTGAGAGCCTGTATTACGTGATAAAAGCACGGGGATTATTCAATTTTGGCACTGAAAATGCCAGAAATTGTGGTATAAGTTTAATGTATACCAACCCAAAGTAATGGCACTCAGAACTCAACATCCTAATGCACTCGAATTAAACTGATCCCAGAACCACCATATCTAGAGCTCATTGGCATTGGTCTCCTCCATCCTGAGAAGGATACATTGGCATAGAGGCGCTGAGGGGAAGAAAAGAGTGAGAAGATAGGCATTAAGATATTAGCTTGAGGTTAGATATAACTCTAAAATCTAAGTCCTTCTGGGCAATGTTTGGATTCACGACTGGGATCTGTTGCCTTTCGGGTTCTCATTCTATGTAATAGGCTTAATGACTTAGAGTATTTCCTGAAGATTAGGATTGGTTGGCTGATTAGCGTCATTATAGTCTAAGTACATAAGTAGCTCCATGTATAGCATTCTACATGATAGCCTTAGAAGTTAGAGCCCGACCCAGGTGGACTTAAATATTCTTTTTAGATATTGTGTGTGGCTGGCATGGGTAAGATTTTCCATAGAGTATTTATAAATGAATAGTTTTATGCATATCTAAATATTGTGACCCATGTAAGGAACACGTATGGGGTAGGCGGGTGCATGAGTGCCAAGGAGGGCAGTTCAAAATGATAGCTTTAGAAATCATTTTGAAGTGCCTTGCAGGGATGGTAGATCATGATATCTATATACCATTTACAGTACCCCCACGTCAACTCATATCCTGCAGTAAGTGGGAAGGAATTAGGAAATAGCAACTTGTTTCTTATGATAGCCTATACAAAAAAAGTAAATATTTTGAGAAATATTTGTATTGCACCATTATCTCGTAAGACAGGGAAGCAGCTAACATAGACTAGTTTACACCATACAGGACCTATATGGCATACATGGCCCCATAGACTAGTTTACACCAGACAGGACTATATGACATACATGGCCCCATAGACTAGTTTACACCAGACAAGCCCTTTATGGCATACATGGCCCCATAGACTAGTTTACACCAGACAGGACCTATATGACATACATGGCCCCATAGACTAGTTTACACCATACAGGGCCTATGGCATACATGGCCCCATAGACTAGTTTACACCAGACAGGAACTTTATGACATACATGGCCCCATAGACTAGTTTACACCATACAGGCCCTATATGGCATACATGACCCCATAGCCTAGTTTACACCAGACAGGACCTTTATGACATACATGGCACCATAGACTAGTTTACACCAGACAGGAGCTTTATGACATACATGGCCCCATAGACTAGTTTACACCAGACAGGAGCTTTATGACATACATGGCCCCATAGACTAGTTTACACCATACAGGCCCTATATGGCATACATGACCCCATAGCCTAGTTTACACCAGACAGGACATTTATGACATACATGGCACCATAGACTAGTTTACACCAGACAGGACCTTTATGACATACATGGCCCCATAGACTAGTTTACACCAGACAGGAACTTTATGACATACATGGCCCCATAGACTAGTTTACACCAGACAGGAACTTTATGACATACATGGCCCCATAGACTAGTTTACACCAGACAGGAACTTTATGACATACATGGCCCCATAGACTAGTTTACACCATACAGGACCTATATTACATACATAGCCCCATAGACTAGTTTACACCAGACAGGAACTTTATGGCATACATGGCCCCATAGACTAGTTTACACCAGACATGAACTTTATGACATACCTGGCCCCATAGACTAGTTTACACCAGACAGGACCTATATGACGGTCATATATGGCCCCATAGACTAGTTTACATCAGACAGGTCCTATATGGCATACATGGCCCCATTGGCTAGTTTACTCAGTAGGGCCACCTGTGGGTAGGTTAGAAATTGTTGCAATATTTTCTTAAAGTACATTCTGGTGGATAGAAAGTATGTTCTTAGAAATAATTAGTCACTTAGGCCTAACGATGAACATCATATCTAACAGTGGGGACAGAGCAGCTGAAAAAGTGTGATCTGGGTAAATCCGATCATATTTTGATAAGGTAATCAGAAATTGAAATGGTGTGAGGGATGCATCCCGTACATCCCCAAAGCACTGTTTCAACTCTCCATGCACAATGATGATTTCCCTACTTTTTTACAGAGTGTTAATATTTGCCCCGATATCATTTATTTTTGGAGTCATTGATCGCTCCAATTGCAACAGGATTCAGATTGTAGCGGCAGTTGAATGATAGAGTTTTAGCAGGCTTCTTATCTCTTATAGTAAAATCATTCTTTGCTCTCTGCTATTGACTTGAACAGTTCTAAGAATTTCAACCATAGGTCCCCTCAATAAAGGAATTTCTGTCAATAGGGCCTTATCAATGATTTTTTTTTGGTTAAAGATGGGTTAGGAGTTATTTCTCTCCGAGATAACAATAGTCATAAGTAAATCATTGATACTGAAAAAAAAAATTACTAAAGATGTATCTTACAACGGTATCCTATTGCCAATACCCTAGAAAAGCTAATTAAATGAAACAAAAATTGGTTCCCACCACTGCCACTGGTGGTCTGACTGGGCCATCATCGGATCAGTCCTATGGGACTATGACATTGTATAACACCATGGCGTGTAATGGGCCCCCTAAATTACTATGAACCTGGGTTTCTCTAATTATTAGGTATTTAAAATTATCAGAAATTTAAAACTCTGCACACACATATGAGGGTGTATGAGCAACACGAATCAGTGGAAAACAGAAAATAGACTCTGGGTATCTCCTTCTATATCTTTTATTAACAATTCCTCAGAAGGGGAATAAGAAAACAAAAATGAGAAGAAACACAACTATACAAAGCCATTTCATGATACTTATTTTCAATGACTTTTATTAAGTTCATACATCATATTTAAAAAAATGAGATTCAAAAAAGAGTTTGGTGACAAATGTTGTTGACAAGTTTACTTCTTCTGTGTTTGGAGCAGGTTGAGGAGCCGCTTAAGAAGGGTCCGCTTACGTCCTTGGGCGCCACATTTATCCACGATGGCCTGATGGACTGTATATGAGAAGAGAAATATGATGTCATGACGTTATGGTGGGCCTTTGTAAATAAAGTATTAAGTCTAGGCCCTATTACATAATAGAGTAATTATTTCAGATAAGATAGCAGTAAACTGACTGTCGTCGTCTTAACTTTTCAATTTTTGTTCACTGTCATCCAGTTCTAAAGATTTACACAAACACATTCCGATTACAAGAATGTCAATAGCAATAGCTATGACAAAGGGGAAATGTTCCAGGATTAGCTAGCTGGAATAACAATGTAAAATAATGATGGGAAAATGGCAACTATGAGAGAGGGGAAGAACACGAAAAGGATACAGGAAAAAAATCCTCAAAAAGTAATGAAAATTTCTACGAAATATGAAAAATAAGACAAAATTCTTCAAAATCTTTTTTTTGGCCTAATGAATAATCCTATTTTGAATAATGGAGAGGACAGTTTTAATAATCTAGCAATATCAAGTCCATTAAAAAATGTGATAGATATTCCCACATTGATGACTTACAGTAGTTGATCTTGGCACAGTCCTCCTCCTTGAACTTGTTGAGTGTCGCCTTTACTTCAGGCAGGAAGTTCTGGCATGCAGCACTTGTCAGCTCCTTCTTAGCACATGTTTCAAAGGTGCCCACAATATCGTTACTGCCACTGTTGAAAGACAATTAGATGGACAAATGTGATTGGTCTGAAGAGTCCAGGATTTTCAAAATGCAGTAGGGGCTACTTATTTGTTGCCAAAATGCAATATTTGGACCAATATTCACTGGTAAAAGTACTCCCTTTTGAATTACTAAAAGATTGTCTTGATAATCATTTAGATAAAGGGTTCACATTTTTGACACCTCAAAAAGAGTTTTCCATGCATTCTGCTGTAATTTATTTTGCCAATACTATAAAAAAAAACAACAAATAAGGCCTTACACGTTTTCCTCACTACTCTTTAAAAGAACTTACAGAAGTTTTTCCTTGTTATCCTTTTGGCAAGACCCTCCTGGGATCATAAGTCAGTGCCATGTTCAGTTTATGAATGCTTGAGTTTATAATGCTGAGCTCATAAGTATGTCAACCTTAGACTAATACCAACCTGCAGTGTTGGGGCTCCATAGCTATGGGGCTTGGACAAAGGGAACCAATTTCGCTGGCATCGCAGCCTATGGGAAAACAGATTTTTTATTAGCATAATAATTCACCAAACTTTGATCAGACATTAATCACACATACAAATACTCATCTTTAGTTTTGATATACCATAGTTAAATTATAGAGAAAAGCAGCAGTATTGATTGATAAGCATCAAACTCAATCCACCTAAATGAAATTTCTCTACTACTAAATCATCCCACTAAATAACATTGTTTCTATTCCTACTACTGCCTCTCCTTTGACAGTTGGCTTTGATAGTGGAAATTATGTATTTCTATAAACTTACCTCGGGACCAGGCATCAGGAATCAGCAGATGCTTGTGAAGGTCTTCGGGGAACATCATTTCACAGCCAGCTGTGGAGAAACCACCCGCGACTCCCTCATTTGCACAGTCTCTCGCTGCGGTAAATAGAGCCCTATACAAGAAGAGAGGTGCAAAAGTTAGCCCCTTAAAGCCGCTACGTACTGAATTATGATTCATGAATGCAGCTCTGCAGGTTATTTCAAAATGCCCTAATCTACTCAAACCGTGCTGATCAAATTGTAGTAAAATATGTACCAAATCCTACATAGATGATGACAATAGGACGTGATGTTTATACGTACAGTGCAGTCATAAAGAAGTACACTCACTACAGTTTGGCAGGTTGCTACACTTGCAGTGCTATATCAGCCCATATGGTCACCATAATCCATTAACTATCAATGCCTGAGCACTCCATGCAGTGCTATATCAGCCCATATGGTCACCATAATCCATTAACTATCAATGCCTGAGCACTGCATGAAGTGCTATATCAGCCCATATGGTCACCATAATCCATTAACTATCAATGCCTGAGCACCGCATGAAGTGCTATATCAGCCCATATGGTCACCATAATCCATTAACTATCAATGCCTGAGCACTCCATGAAGTGCTATATAAGCCTATGTGGTCACCATAATCCATTAACTATCAATGCCTGAGCACTCCATGAAGTGCTATATAAGCCTATATGATTGGTCACCATAATCCATTAACTATCAATGCCTGAGCACTCCATGCAGTGCTATATAAGCCTATAGATATGATTGGTCACCATAATCCATTAACTATCAATGCCTGAGCACTCCATGCAGTGCGTTGATATAATTGTATAATGCCTAAAAATTATCACTGATGAATTAATACTGTTTTTACGGATACCAGTAGTGCTCTGATACACCAAGGAATTCTCATTTGGTTAATTTGTTGGCCTCTGTCTACTTATACCACTGGACACGATTCAGTGATTAAGCCATAGGGCACCCTCTCAATTGACTGCCTTTCTCCCAGTGACCTTAAAGGAGTTACTAATGTTGTATTTGCACCAAGGCCCAAACAGGTAGGTGTGGTTTTTAGTAATCTAACTAAGAACTAAAAGACTCACGTCTTCTGGTTTGCACTCATTGCTGGGTCCGGCTTCATCATGGCCTCGGCTAGAGCCACCATCTTCCTGACCCTTTGGATCAATGCAATCACCCTGGGCTGCAAGGTAAAAGTACAAATTTACTGAGGTTCTCATAAGTCTCACATTCCTGAGAATCCTAACATAAGAGTGAAGGCAATGGAAACAATGTGCACTATAAACATGAGTCAGAAGGTAATAGGAGATCACCTTAAGAGGAAAGCTTTTCTTCAATGGATGATACCCTAGATTGATGAAAAGAAAAATAATTTGTAATAGGATATCAATCCAGATTATTTTTTATTTCACCTGTTAAGTAGCCCTTAGTGCACTATAAAATGACTTGCTGCGAGGTTGCTTTATAATCATAGTGGATAACTTACTTTCGGTGTGGATGGTGGCACAGATGTCGTGAACCTGCGCACCATGGAACACCTGCTGGAAGTCACATTTACACACCTCAGCAGAGGTCCTCCATGACTCAACACAGGTCTTCAGCTCAGGAAAGGCAGTGCTGCAATAATGAAGTAATGGTAATACTTCATGCTTGGATTAAGAAGTGGTCATCATTTATCAAAAGGGGGTTTGTGAGTTGGTGCGATGATTTTTTTACACCCCTGCCTCAATGGCAGCCAACATTTCTTGTCCCCCCATGCCCGATATGTGGAGATTTTTCACTCCCATCTTTGATCTGTAGTAGGGCTAGAATGTGGACCTACACATCCCATCCTCACACTTCGAACATCAATCCCTTGGCCTCATACAGAAAGCAGCATGCTGTCCAGGCAATACAAATGTTGGACCTAGGACCTAGCTTTGTTCAAAACTCATGTTTGCATACCCAAAAAATACTGATGAGAATGTTATCCAATTGTATTGATCCTTTACTTGTATTTACATTACATGGAATTTTTAACAAAGTTGCCACTTGATACATGCCTACACTTGCTATTTTAAACACCACCACCATGTCAATGGCCATTGGATACAAAGTCCCTTGCCACCTATAACCTAAATTTACACAGCCTTTTAGCAGTGACAAGATTGCTGAACATTTCTATATTCTAGTCATTACATGTTTATTGGTAGCTGTAAAATGAGCGCTATTTCATATGTGATTCTTACTCAGTGTATACATATTGAAAAAGGTTGAAGTATTTTGGGTAGCCACCAACTTAGTAGGGACCTTAACAAAAGGGTATTGTGGCTTGGGGATCAGGAACGGTGCTAGAGGTACTTATCACAACAGTAGGGATTATGTCACCTGATTATTTATGGTACAGTCATTTTACAGCAGTTACTACTTTGAAGACATTGTGTCAACAAAGTCCCTAAGTTCCACTTTGCTGCAGCTTTTTTATGTTTCTTCACGACCAATGCCTTCAGGAGCCGTGCATCCATGTCAAAACACTGCTACTACTACTTGCCATGAATGCTATATGGATTTAGCACATTCCAACTACATAATTCATTGTAATTCCTCCCATATAAGGTGCAGTTTTCTTTATCATATAGAAACATCAATCAAAAAAGAGAAAGACATTGATACAATCCTCTCTTTTTTCTTACCTAATGTATTTGCCAAATTACTGACACACTTCAGCATAGAATTATTTCTTTAGTGTAACAGTAAGTGCACTTCTGACTGTAAATCCCATTATGGAAAGTTTGTGATTGCCATGATATCTATACTTTGTATGTAAGTTGGGAAGTGTGCACCAATGAATTGTGTTAGAGTAGAGGAACAGTAAGGGCCAAAACTCATTACCCGATTTTACAAAAACCGGTACCATTATCGGCCAAATATTGTATAATGCACATCAATATTGCTCAGTTTGGGCTGAAAAGTGGAGGCTCCACTACACAATTTTCCCAGAGAATCGCAGCCATTCTCATGAAAGGAGACACAAACACAGCTTATATGGTGGTATTTGTTATTCTTTCAGCGTAGAAATTGAATGTTGACAGAGCCATTTGTTTATGTGGGGAAGGGTTTGTGGATGATCTCGGGCATGTTTTTGTTGACAAAAGATATTTTTGTTTACTAAATCCAGTTGGTCTAATGTAAACATTGCAGACTTTCACTCTAATGAGTCTCTGCAATTCAATATCAGACAGGTTGGGTTTTTACAGTACAGGACCCTGCGATCTGTGTGACTGCTGTGTTGTTATTTATATTTTGCAGTGTTGATGTTTATATATTGAACTCCCACCCAATCACAGAGTCTATGCAGGTGCAGGTTTGTTTGTAAATATGACACACAAGGAGAGAGATCACCCCTGAAATGACCCCTGAAATCTCATGTTTCAATGTGTATCCTAATAATCGGCCAGTTTTATAAGCGTGTAATGAGATAGGCCGTACTCGAAGTACCCTTCAAAGTTTATATTAGATCCAGTAATGAGTATGGACATACATTTTAAAATGGTCAAATGACGATACTCATTCTTATCTTAGTATATTGTTCAAGTATGTGTCAGGTAACTTACTCGCAGGAGGGGCGATCAATGAAGGCCTTGGAGTAGTAGGCATTCCAGCACGCATCCAGGGCACAGCCTATAACATGGAAGAATGTAAAGGAGAAATCATCAAGTAAAAGTTTCAATTATGATAATCATCAGAGGATTCAATTCCTCCATTCATAACGCAGCCCTATATTACACTACACACAGGGCAATACACATCAAAAACAGAGGGGGTGGGGGGGCTAGTTATATTATCCAAAGTAACAAGCTCTAGCTGAAGGGGGGGGGTGACTCTGATTTTAGTGGGATTATTAGGAAGTTACTCACTCGTGTTACATTTTATATCATGATTATGAATATGGGAATAGAAGAAAATGTTTAATATACCATCTATTTTTTGCATTATGTAGTTGTTTTTAGTTGTTGTCATATCATATACATATGTATGCAGCCCAAGTCATGAAAACCTTGTAGGTCTAACCATGATCACCAATAATAATGAAGAGAAGACACAGAAGACTTACCATTGTCAAGCATTCCCATTCCTCTCCTCTGTGCTGAAAGCGCCCTACCAAGGAGCACATTCTTGCTGTAGGGTCCGATGGTGTCCGCTGCCTGATGGAGGGCGACTTTAGCCGAGCAGAAAACAACAAGCCCCAATATGAGGAAGGCAACCTTAGCAATGATGGCCATGGTGAAGCTGCTGTACTGTGTCAGGTACACTCAGCTACTGGAGGAGTGCTGGGTATGGTGCCAGGCTGGTCTGCACCTCTCTTATATAGGCCTACAATCTGGCTTAATCCTGGGCAGTTAAAGCCTTGCCCCTGCCCCCAGCCCTCCTAAGAACTAAAGAAGGGGGGGGAGGTGAGAGGAGGGGGAGGGTAGGCATCAAAACATGTTGGTCCTGAATTAGTTCCAGGCAGTTTCGAATACTCACATTTAAAATCAAATGCCATACAGATACCATGTGGTGGCACAAATAGATTTAACGCCAATTTAGCTGTGGCATTATTTGTAGGATTGTAGATTACCAGTAGGAGATTAGTACTAGTCAGGTCAAAAATAAGTATCGCTGTGGCATTTGCTATCAATTATGTGCATCATTGCTGCCTGTTTTGGGCCCACTTTGACAATTGTAGGAACCACTAGGCAGAATAGGTAACCCTCTGGGAATATCCAGCATTCAAGTTATCGTTGGGTATGATATTTAGGCTTATATGCTGCTGTAGGTCTCTAAACTTGATAAAAACATTTTTTTCTACTTAAGTCTACAAAGGATTCAATACAACAAACTCCACTAATTGGGGACACATGTGTAGGGTATATGATTACCATACAACCTCGCATATAAGGTGTACCCTTCATACAAGATGCACCCCACGCATAAGGTGCACCATGAGTTGAAAGTAAGTTATAAGGCATAGCTGAAACTCTTTCTAAAAGACCTTTCTATACTGTGATGTCCAAGCCTACAAAGCACTCACCGATGTTTGATGGTGTAAAATATGGTTAATATAATACTGATATTATATGCGTATTTGTAAGGGACTGTCATACCTTTTTTTACTTTTATTTTCTTTTTTTCAAAAGTTTATATATAGAAACTACAAACGCTTATCACATTTCTCTACAATGTTTTGATACTTTTATATTTTTTCTTAAAAGTTTAACCTACGAATTCAGGCTCTGTTACTCTAAACACATGGCATTTTCGTGGTCCTGGGCTCTTATTTTGCGTAATAGATAAAACAAATTAGGGTATTTTTTGACGGCAAGGTTTAACTCTGTGGGGTTACTGCTTGATTAGCATCATTAAAGTTCCAGAGGCATACAAGTCCATGCATGTCCAAGTACTCTGAATAAACATGAATAATCCCCTTGGAGTCTAAGCCAGTATTTTCCTAATCCTCAATTAAGGGTCCCATTTCAACCAACTGACCCTTAACAAGGGTCTGCTTTTGAGAAATAGCCCCAAAAAAGAGTAAATTCGGGAACTTTTTAATTTTAAAAGACAAAGGAATAAAGCTTTTTGTGAATATTTCTCTGGGAGTCGGCAAACAGCCTGAGTAAGTAATGTATTGCTCTCAGAATACTTGATGATTATTACGTTCAGTAATGTCATTTTCATAGCTTGTGCAGCTTATACTGACAAACAACAAATAAAGTTGGAATAAGCTCCGTTATATTGCTTGTTTAAGAGATTTTAATGCATGGTATACCACATATTGAAATATAAAGAATTTTGAATAAAATTGGTTTCAAATGTTGTTTGTAACTTTAGTTATCCAGTAGGTTAAGCAGCCGCCTGAGAAGAATCTGCTTACGTCCCTCTGCACCGCATTTATCCACGATCATTGTATGGACTGTATATAAGAACAAAAACATTATGTTATGATTATGAGCCATGTTTTTGTAAATGAATCACACGTCTAGGTCCTACTACATAAAATCATTGATTCAGATTAATTTCGATAACTTGTCAAATGACCACAGAGCCTCCTTTTGGAAGCATTACTTTGGATTTTACTTCCAGCGTTACAGGTCCAGTCAAGAGGTATCAATGTTAGGTCACTGAGAGTGAATTGACTAATCATCTCTACTTCCATCAGAAAAGCTTTAAAAGGTTTACACACATTCCAAAATTGACATTTTTAATATGGCAGAAGGAAATAGACTTGAATACGCTGCTCAATAATGACCTCGTTAAAATCTGATTTATAAAATTGAATCAAACATGATAAGTTATATTTACTTATTGCAACAATCATAAACCTACATAAATGATTTCCATTCTTTTGATAGTGGGAAATAGAGTCGCTCAGATCACCATAATGATAAATCAAAATTTGAATAATGGATTTCCATACAACCAATATCTAAATATTGGTTGTATGGACTAACCAAGCATATCTGGTCAATTGCACTGAGATGAGGACAAACCCATTTTTCACCATGGGAAGGGGGTAAATGTGACTAAAGATTGAAAGTCTTGAATATTTTTCATTTCCATTAGGTGGGTAAGGTCAGGATCTTGCTTGGAAACTATGGTTTTGCCCATGTATCATTAATATTTAAAGCAACAGACTACAAAATATAAGCTTTTTATGGGGTATTTCAAACGTTTTTTCATAGTGCTCCCACTGGTATGGGGCAAAGTAAAGAGAAAATGCATTGGAAATGTATAAATTTTTTATATTTCCACTAGCCCCCAATATTTAGCATTATATATAATCAATTCAAGAACAATTCCCCTTATCTGCCTGGAGTTATTGCTAAAGGCCTTGTGGTGTATGTAAAGTGGAACCATACGTGTCTCATTCTTTAATACATGATAGTGGGGAGAAATAAATCATATTTATCAAATGCAAAAATATAATTAGAAAGCCTTAGGTGCCAACTATCAGTCATTAAGTAAAGAATTCTAGATTCATTAACATTATACCTCAGTATTGGCATATTGACTCGTCAAAACTCTGGGAAAGGATAAACAAAGTCACCACTGCCATTTAGCCGACTGTCACAAGTGACCGGCACTTTATCAAGAGAGAAATAGAGAAAAAAAATCAATGTTCTTGTCCTGCCTGCCATGTGCTGCTGCTACTTGCTGAACTGCTGTCACCCCTGCTGTCGGGGGAGAGTGTAGGGGGTAACTGTTCTAAACTACACCAGGTGGAGGTGGTGCAGTGTCTCAAAGTCAATAGGCCAATAGATCACCCGGGTGATCTATTTGGACCATCGACTCGTCGAAACTCTGGGAAAGGATAAACAAAGTTGCCACTGCCGTTTAGCCGACTGTCACAAGTGACCGGCATACCCAGAACTTCGACGAGTCCAAGTTAAGCATATACAACTCAAAGGTCATTTCAATAATGCGGACGATATAACATTGTCAAGTTTGATTCTCGTAACCATAGGCTTTGCTAGGTATATGAGCACTGTCAATCCTGCCCAATTCCCTGCCTGCCGAATATCCTCCAATGGAATGCCTGACTCATGGAAGAAAACTGCACCCGCCCTTCGTAAACTATGCACTCCGGCCCTATTAGGGTTTACCCCAATGCCCTTGATTAGTCCCTTTAGGAACTTGAGCAGGACCGAGTAACTGAGGGGAACTTCTCGCCCTCCTTTATGAATAACAAATAATGGTGAAGCAGGAACGTCAATCATATGCTTTCGAATCAATGAGGTCACACAGAAAGGTGATCCCGGGGTGTAAGTTATGGGAACCAGATGCACTCTCTGCCCATATTGGATTGTCTTTGAACTACTAATCTCAAGCAACATGCCCCATGGGTAAAAGGTGACTGACTTCCTTTTCAGGAAGTAGCCTGACAAGTCAGAAATTGAATTAGGTACCAAGTTACTTTTCCTCAGCAAGGAGCGAAAACTCAGAACTATGCAAGCTCACATAACACAATTGTTACTGTTTGATAAATCCACCGATCTGAACATGTCACACAAGTTAGCAAATGTTAATGTCACTCTCGTAGGGACTGGATGGCCCAATATCCTGCGCAAACCGTGAAGCGCTGCACTGAAAGCAAATTCTTGGCGAATCCAGCCTATCTCATATCCAAAATAGCGGTTAAAGCTAATTACACCGCTCACATAATTATCTATGGTGCTGTAGCTCAGACAGTCAGAAAGATACATAATATAACGAGTCATAGTTAGCACATCCATAGGGAGAACTTTCACTCCGAGCCAAGTGCAGAAGACAATATAGCATTTCCACTGAGATGACTTGGTGCGCAAGGTTGATGGAGACCAAACGAAGGCTCTAGCCTCTGCTGCTAGCCTATCCAACTTCATACACCGCTGGGACACCACTACAACATAAAAATAGAGGAAAATCTGCGCTGCCATCCAACAATCTTGATAACTTATCCGCCACCACATTGAGGCGGCCAGGAATGTGGCGTGCCACTACATGGCAATTGTACAACACTGATAGCCAGAAGACTCGCCTCAAGATTGCCATAGCAACCTTATTTTCACTGCGCTGAGAGTTTATTGCTGCCACTACTTGGGTATTGTCTGAGTTCACAATAACCTTGTTAGCTCTGAATATAGGGCCCCACCTCCAGAGAGACTCAATTAGAGGGTAGAACTCCTGTACATTTATGTTGTCTGGAATGGCCATATCCGGTTCCGGTCGCATATGACCGTGGAGGTCTACCACATTTTCCAAAGAACCGTGCCATGCTCCGGCCAACCAGTCTCCCATACACTCCACTACATAACCCTTGCCTGAAGCATCCATGGATAGAGTTAACTCCTACTCAGTGTCTGATGTAATGATACAGGCTTCCCCGTTGAACCATCTAGAGAATGATGTCCACCAGTCCAAATCCTTGTGAAAACCTTTAGTCAAGGATATATACTGCTTACTCTGAAAAACTTTCAGCATCTCGATAACTCGATGTGAGATTGTACGACCGCCTTTTACCAAAGAGGAGCAATGCGACAGAATGCCACAAAGTCCTTGCGGCGACTATTGAAAAACGCAACCTCCTGCTTCAACTTCGCTAATTTCTCCTCTGGTAATCTAAGCTTCAAATTGATCGTATCAATCTCGATTCCTAGGTACCGCTGAGCTCTAGAAGGGCTTGCCACCTTTTTGTATGCCACATAGAAGCCAAGCTTCAGTAGCAAAGAATGTAGGGTTAATTATGCCACTCGACATTGTTCATATGAATGCCCCATTAATAAAAAATCATCAAGATAGTTGAAACAAATAAAGCCGCTCTTGCACATAAATCTTGAAATAGAATCCGTCAAGCGATTAAAGATGTAAGGGGCAGCTCTGGTACCAAAAGATAGAAAATTGTCCACCAAATACTGGTCCTTTCCATCAATTGACCAACGCAACCCCTGAAACTTCCTGTCCTCCGGCCTAACCAAAACTGAACGGTAAGCCGCCGAGATATCTGTCACCGCCAGAAACATGCACACATCATCAATTTTGGTGAATTGAAAATGTTGAAAAGTTTGTTTCATGTAAGAATTAATCGATCTGTCTATCGGGCGACTTGCATCGGTGATAGGGGGAAAGCCCCCTGACACCTTAGGGACCGCCCCCAAGGCGTGAACACATAAGGGTTTGTCCGACACCATGTCTAATTTACCCCTTGTATACTCGTGTAGTGGTCAGCGGAAAATGTCATGGAGAAACCGGGACTCGTACCCGGGACCCTCCAACTTCGAAGCGGAAGCTCTACCCCTGAGCTACTTCCCCTGGCCTGACATTCTCTACCTTCCAACTACCCTGGATCGGTATGGTATACATAGGGGGAGTGACACAATCAAGTGAACAGTCCCTCTGAAGGCTCTGCGCACCCGACGGGGGAACGAACCCCTACACTCCTCCCAACCAGCTTCAACCGTATCCCGCCAGAACCGGTCCTCCAGTCCAGTCTGAACGGTACCAGTACTCAGTCACACACAGCCTTACACTAATTTCACACATATCCATGTCTGTATGGTCCTTCTTAATGTAATGTGTGTGGGATTTAGACATGGCAATGTAGGTTGGTAGGGCTCGTACTAGTGTATACTCTGTGGAGTTGACATTGGTAGTATCGAACAGGACTGGGAATGCCTCTGTTCTATAAATAGAGTAGGTGTTTTCCCCTGGTCCTATGGGTATTGGTACAGTGATGTGGAGTTTGTTACGATTCTGCCAGTGCACGTGCACTCTCCTCCTGTAATAGAAACCTATTGGTACGCTCAGAATCATGGCTCCACTGTGGGCATTATTGAGCGCCTCTGCAAGGTTATTAAGGCCCAAGGTTAACAGGAATTAAATTTGGAGGGAGATCACCATCCATTAAGCAGTTAACTGAGTCCAGTAGGGTGTCTAAATCTGATTGTAAATTTATGAGGGATTCAATTTGTGAGTTTGCTGCCAAAAATAGCATAGAATAAAAGGTGTCCTGTTTGGTTTGTAGTTCCAGGTTGAGGAGTATGTTTGAGATATTACTGTTTAAATACTGGAGTTTGTGGCCAATTAAGGACAGTGCGTCATCAGTATCATTTTGGATACTGGAGAAAACGCTCAGTGATTTGTAGTTGAATTCAGAGATGTTTAATAAGAAATGTGTGGCTAATTCTACTACATGCATTTTGGTAGCTGGTTTTTGCTCTAATTCAGTCATCTCAGAGTTTAGAATGTCTATTTCTGGCTGGGTGCCAAGGCCTATCGAAGCTCTTAAAATATCCCCAAATATTTGTTCTGGGGCTCCCCTGGGGTTGCAGGTTTTTGGGTGTGATAAAAGGTTGATTAGTAACAGGAGTGATTTTTGGGATTTTGAGAAAGGATTTTCCAGGATTAGGTCTAAAGACTGGGCTGTTTCTGTGATAAAAGGTGGGGCGTTGACTTTAATTAGGGGGGTCAATTTTCCGGGATGCTGCAGGATGTGGTTGAATGATAGATCTGGTGTGAACACTAAGGGGTAATCCATGTATCCAGCGAGTAATGTTTGTGGTAGTTCTGTGAACAGAACACCGTAGTTGGGTCTAAAAATGGTTCTTGGATTTCTTATGAGATCTTGAGTGCCTGAGTGATGGATTTGCACTATGAAGATGAAGATGACTGTCGCCAAAGGGGCTGCTACCCTAAAAAGAATTAAGGATAATTATATGTGAGATTCGATGTGGTAAATTGACTGACTTTCAAGGGGGGGGGGGAGTGTGGGGGTTGTGCTTGGCTTGTGTGAGGTGATGTGTGTTTGATGAGTGATGGGTGGGTTTGAATCCTATACATTGGGGGGGGGGGTATGAAGGTGTTAGTAAGATGTTATGGGAATGTTTCTTAAAACAGGGTAGGTTGCTAGGCTAGTCTAGTAACATGTAACTGATGCATCTTACCCTGACTTCAATTTGGTCAATATGTAATGAAAGAGACAGGTCAATTCAGTGATGGTTGTGCTTAACTGGTGGTGGGTCATGTTTGAACAGTTCAAAAACTGCCAGCTGTACCTGAAGGTTGATGGTGTGTATTATAACACTGTGTCTGCCGAAACCTGAGTAGTAGCGTAGTAATTCACATAGGGGCTTCTCTGAAGCAATAAGTGTACGTGCACAAAGTAGTGCAATGTAACTGGAGGTTACAGTGCTGAATCTATCCCACTGTGGTACGGTGGGATGGTCACCACACAGAGCTAGAATTATAGCCTTGGTGGCTGAGGACGCAATGGGGTCCCAAGGGTTAAGTTCCCTCTGCATGGTTTTATTTGACAAGTACAGTTCAAGGTCGGTTCTACTTATGTTAGTGAACATGTATTTATGCTCCATAATGGTCAGTCTGATCTCGAACAGATCCATGGCCTTGCTTCTAATGCCGTTTGGGCCTAAAAGACTATGGATGGTCCAGCCTGAGTTGAGTCCATGGTTAATCTCAAGAGCATCAAAGCTGTTGAATAATATTGAAGTGAGGTTAGTCTAGGGCAAGATAGGTTGTGTGTGGGGGAAGGAAGAGGGGGGTGTTGCCAAAATGTTAATAATCATAACTAAGGAATAGTCAGGCTGTCATGAAATGGTATGAAGCGGACTGCAAATTCAACTATTGCATTTTACAAAGCACTCTGGGCGCACACTACCATTGGCATGTAATGGGTATCTGGGCATCATGATGGCATTATCCACCATATTCATACTAGAACGATTGATGACGCTACTAATGGGCACATAAGACAAAGTCCTACCTGGGCTGGTTGCATGGCAGTCCCGACATTTGGGCCCTGTGGTCTCCGGATACTTGCTCCGTTAGTAAATGGTGTGGTGAGTTTGGTATATTGATGAGTAGTGGATAAGATGGGGGTGGGATGAGGCTCATAAGCTGATCATGAGGGTGGCTATTTCTCAATCACGAGCGCCCCATAGAGGTATGTCTCTCCCTAATACGGCTTGGGGCCTTGCTATTGGATTATGCAGGGGGGCTGCGTGGCCCCTATGCAAATTTAGATCCTGTAGCTAACAGGATTGGGTGGTCGAGAATGACACAATATTGTTTGGGTTGTTGTGGGAGGGGGTTTTAGTCGGGCGCTGCTGTTGCAATCAGCTGATTTGGGGACGCTGTTCTGGCGTAATGACACACAGGATTCGTCTTAATTAGATGTTTCCCCAAACATTCCAGTACCAATGGTAAACCGAGGTATAAACACAAGGATCAGGATGTCAAAGAGCTGCTCTCCTACAATAGGCTGTCATTTGGTAATACCTTAGGGTATAAAGGAGCCCTGAGCTTGTAACAAACCGGCGCATGCGTGTTCCCAAAGGGGTGGGATCTACAAACCGAGAGTACGCTGTGACCGTGGGTAATTTATATGGCGTGGCAACCAATTCAATCATTAAAATGACTGCCTGAGATTACCAGAAAATAATTAGAATTTTTTGCAAACCTCCCTCTTCAGTGTTGAGCAAAGGTGCTTGTTGAGTAGGTAATTTGTGGTAGTATTGGTTTTCTTGGTAAGTTAAAGGTATATACAAACAAAAAAAAATTGGGGGGTCTACTGAAGAAAGGGTATAATAAACAGGAAAAGAAAAGGAATTGAGAAGATAAAATAAAAAAAGAAATCATTTTGAAGGTTAAAAATGTGTATGTTCATTATAAAAGGAAATGAGATGAGTTACAACATCATTCACATGAAGAAACATTGCCAGAAGGTCCGGTGTGTTGTAATGTGTGGGGGTGGTGACTTGGGCAAAAACTTGGTTGTTTTGATATGGGACTTTGGGCACTCTCTGGGCGCCTTGGGTTGGTAATTAGTTGGGGATGGGGTTTAAGGATGTATATATTGGTGGTTAATTGGGTGTGAGTGTGAGTGGGGTGGGGGGTGTATTGTGAAATGCAGGGCGGTGTATTACTTTTGAAAATGAAAGTTTCTATTTCTTTTTGGTGGGATTTTTCTTTGCCTTTTTGGCTGGTGATGGGGCAAGGGTGATAAATCCCTTTTTGGCTGGTCGACCTCTTTTTCTTTTGGTGCCTGGGGATTTTTGATCTCCAGTGAGGGTGGTGTCTAGGTCTGGATCATAGAGTGAGTTTATTGGGCCAGATTGCAGTCTTTTTAATACTGCTTTGGCGCTCACTCTTGTGATTGGCCATCTCAGCCTAGATACGTGTACTGATTTTTCCAGATTTCTTTGTGGGGGGACATTCTGTAAGATGGTCTGTTGCACAGTTTGAAGTCTGGGATTAATTCCAGTTTAACTTCATTTTCTACATTTAGACCTATAGCACTTTCATTCAGAACAAGGGCTTGGCTGTTTGCCTCAACAATGTTTTTAATTTGCTGTTTCTGAGTGTCACTTAGATCTTCACAGAATTTATATTTCAGAGATTCATTTCCCTTTTGGAGTTGATCCACGGGATCTTCCCCACAATTGATTGGGAAAAGATCTTTTTCACAATCTACGTTATTGAGTGAGTGCTGGTTGTTGAGTGAACCTATAGGGACAGCTTGTTTGATGTTAAAAAGCCTAAAAACAACAAGATTCATGTGCTTTTTAATTTTGACAGGGAAATCATTTGGGTTTGCTACTGTTACTGGTACTAATTTTAGCGTTGACCTTGGTCTGACGATGGCATGCTTTATTTGTACCGGTAGGGTAGTTCCTACATTCTCAGTTATTCTAGTTTGTCCCACTATGTTGCTTCCCATTACCCATTACCATGGCATTGAAGGTAGCTTCAGTGTTGGATGGTATGGAGATACATTTTACTGCCCTGATGTAATTGGGTGTTTGGAGTTTAGGACCAAAAGAGATTTTTGCCTTGTATTTTGTCATGAAAGTTACACCTAAGATCAGTGGGTGGTTTAATTCAGGGACCACATGAAATCTGGTTCTAAATTCATGCCCACCAATGAGGAAATCGAGGGTTATTGAGTGATTTACCTGTATCAGGGTTTTATCAGCCAATAGAACTAAGTCGCGCGTGTCTACCATGTCTAAAGTTGGGTGTGGTTGATACTCTATCAGCCATTTTTTGTCTAATAAAAGACAGGGAGCCGCCAGAATCAATAAGAGCTCTATACAAGTGGTTATTTATGTCAACAGATACTGCACCTTTAGTCAAATCTGTATTAACTTGAATGGCCTTACCTTGCTGCCCATATTGATCAGACTTGATTCTCAGCTTCAGGATTCATTTTCTCAGGTTCTGGTCTTCATAGTCGGCTTCATTGTCAGTAGAGGAGTCTTGGTCCTCATCGTGGTCCATATATTGGGAGTAATGGGGGCTGGAGTTGTGAGGGTTCACTGAGTTTACTTCTGCATCAGCATTTGGTTGAGAAGTAGTGGGGGACGGTTCATTAGTCGGATTCCTCCTGGTGGGGGCGGGGTCAGTCGGTGCTCGAGTGCCTTCCCCTGAATCCTAGTCATCATGGTGATTGTTAGCATTGTCATTATCATGATTAACTTGAAACCCTGTGTGGCTTCTGTTATCCTTTCTGCCAGGAGTGGGGTCTCTAGACTTCTTCATTGACTGTTGCACCCAATTGGCTGGGATAGTGAAGTCTGCAGGTACCATGAAGGAGACATTACGGCTGTTGTTTGGTTGCCCATTGACAGGAATGAAAACAAAACTCTTGCTGCTTACTGATGATCTGGATCTTTGATCAGATCGGTCACTTGATCTGTTTCTGCCTGGTGATTGGTAGCCAGATCTATTTCTGGAATTGGATCTGTTATCTCTGGAGGCAGATCTGTCAGTCAACCTTGACTTTTTGTTGAAACCATTTTTGAATTTGTTTCCATACTGTTTGTTATAATTGCCACTGGGTAGCCTGTCTTCCTTCTTGTGGTCATTTTGGTATTTGTCCTTCCTGGAGTTGCCATTATATCCAACTGCACACAATTCAGTGGGGTTGCTGTGGGCCTGGGCAATTTTTATTGCTTCAATGTTTAGTTCTTGGTCAAGAGCGGACTCTTCAGCTTTTAGTAGAGTTTTTGTCGATTTGGCCAGGACAACATTTTTCAGCTCAAGTCTGAGGCAGTTGATTAGGTAGTCAATTCGTGAGGCCTCATCCAGGTTGCTGTTTGATAGCAGCAAGGTCATGTCGGCCAAGTAGTCTTCTGTAGACTCATTGAGCTGCTGTTTTCTGCTCCTGTATCCCTTGAGTAGGGTGGTTGGATCAGGTGTTCCGAATCTGCTAGAAAGGCCTCATATACAGCGTCCTTCTCCTGCATGATTGGTTTGTCCATTATATTGGTAAAAAAACACTGTGCTGCTCTCCCTTTGAGGAAAGTGTACATGCAGGGGGTGTGTAGGTCAGGTTTATTTGGGTGGACGTTTCTGATGAAAAATTTGAATTCAGTCAGGAACCTCCCTGCAGACCTATAAGGTGAGGACTTATCAAAAGGTTCTGGCTTGTTAAATGAACCTAATTGAGCAGATGTGAGCTTTTCACCGTCCTTCACGCCTGGTGATCCTGTGTTTAGGTTGAGGTTTGGTATCACTGGAGTGGAGTGTGCTAATTGGGGGTACCCTGGGGGTTAGGGCAATCACACTTGGATGGGTTGATTGGCTACATAACCTGGAGGGGTGTAGACATTGTTAACTAGCCGACCCGAGTTGGGACTGTTTGGGTGTTTGGATGGGATGGGCTGTAAATGGGTGCTGTTGGATATGGTGGGCTTTGGTGGAGTGGGCCTGAGTGCCGCTGGATGCTAGGTGAGATCTGATTAGTTGCTGAACTACTGGTGTTGACTGACTGACCATGGAAGGCTTTAAAAAGTTCCGTTTTCATGGAATCCATGTTCTTGCTGAGCTGCTCAGTCATTTGGTATGTGAAATCCTCAGACCTTCTTAGGACATCCAAATTGGCTTCTGCTGTCCTTCTGAGATTGTGGGCAGCCTCACTCTCCATGTGCTCCCTCCAACAGTTTATGTCATCTAGTCTCTGGTGAACACTGGTCAACTGGTCGGAGTTTTCTTGTCCACTTCTTTTAATTTCAGTAGTCAAGTTGCTCACTTGTTTGGTGAGCATCTCGTAGAAAGAGTTGCTGAGAGCCTGAGTGTATTCTCTGACCAGACTTCTCCTCAGGTCGTCCTGATCGTAGCAGGGGGGCTGGCCTCTGGACATTGTGGGGCCGGCTCTATGAGGGAAGGTGACTTCTGTATCCTCCCCAGAAGAGCTGATGACTTGAGGTGAGTTGTAAGGTGCTCTGGCTCCTCTGTTGAAAAGGGGGGTGGTCGCCACTAGGTGGGATCTGCTGGTGGCGCCGTCCACACTTCTCAAAAGTCTGGTTGGGGTCTGCTTGCTGAGTCTACAGACCTTGGCCTGCACTGGGTTGTGGGTGTGTACACAGGTGGGGGGTAGTAAAGATCCTCCTCCTCGGATGTGGATGGGTGGTGGTAGGTCCTGGGGTGGTAACTATTGGGGTCAGGCCAATCCTGCTCTAAGAGTCTATTGATGTGGGCTGAAAAATTAGAAGTGTTTCCTACCACTTGGTTTTCAGAGTGGGTGCTGGGAGGAAGGTGGTTTGCTCTCCCTACATCGTTCTCATATGCTGATCTCCACCTAGATATGGCTGATCCAATTCTGTCTCTCCAATAATCAGCGTCTAGGGAGGTGTCAGAATCTGAGTCTATGACCACAGGGCTTTCCCAAACCAGTTGGCTTGCAGACCTTGTACCGGTAGTCACTCTGTCAATACCGACCTGTGTTGAGTTGCTATTGGTAGGCGCGGTGTTGGCTGAGACAGGTGGCTGTGGTGATGCAATATCCTTCAGGGTGGTTTGGAGGTCTTGTGGTCTATCCTCCAGATGTGGGTCTAGGTACATGTGGTCTGGTGTACCTATGATGGGTGTGTCAGAGTTGGGGCTTGTTACACCAGATAGCCTTAGTGGTGATGTGCCTGTTTGTGAGTTGCCGGGTAGTGTTAAATCTAGACCTGGTGCAGGAATGGACACTGGTGTACTGGTGTGTGCTCCAGTGTTGTTGTCTACAATTGTTGAGGAAAATTGTTTAGTACTGGTACTCACAGAGTGGTTTACACGTGTTTGAAGGGCTGTGGGTATAACTGGGTCCAATTTGAGTGCGTCAGGTGAGGAATTTTCTCTCTGGAAATGGTGTGATGCATATGCAGGTGGGTTGGGCGCGTCTAGCCCAGGTGATGTAAAGGCATGTTCAGAAACTGGCTCCTTGGGTGTTGTCTCACTATTACTCATGGCTATGAGAGGTAATTGTAGTGGGATATTCTGAGGAGTTCTCCACCATCGTGTCAACGAACCATTACAAGTGGGTGAAGTGATAAACACTGAATCCAGAGAAGTTCATTTGATCCTCTTCATCGCACAGCTGACATGAGTGTCATTACAGGTGGTAACAATGATACACTCGCGAGTGTCCAACCTCTGTCCCTGAGCCTATAGCTCAACCTGTCCTAGGTCCTGATATGAGGTATAGGTATGGTGTGAAGAGATGTAAGGTAGAGATACTGAGAGCTGCTCATGGGGCATATTATATACTCAGATGAGCAGCTGCTGGTAATGATGACGTCTGCTCTCTGTCAGGTGCAACATTGGGTGGTGCCATACCAGGCGGAGAGCAGCTCGCAACGTGGACCAATGAGGGACAAGGGTGTGTCATATAGATATGCCCTGGTCCCAAAATAGCATCCACTGGTATGTCACAGTACCTCCAGTGGGGTTGTGGCCAAAATAATCCGGTTTGGCTGTTATGACATCCGTGTTGGGACAATGTGTGAGCAGCTCACTGGATCCCACTGGAGGAGGCGGGGTTCGGTGTTGAGTGACCCCCACCTACTATTGAGTAAATATATAGGGGCAGGTGGTAAGCTTGTGGACAGAGCTCAGGCCTGTATGGCAAAGAAATTAATAAAGGTGTAAAATAATGATAATGCCCAGAATAGTCCATTGACACAAGTTGGAAATGTGAAACTCAGTGGTGCCCCCTAGGATAAACAGAACGCACTAGTGTCTGTGCTTCTAACAGCAGGTAGAGCAAGGAATTGTTCAAGAAGAATTTCCTTTGAGTCTGAGTTGAGTTGAGTTTGAGTTTTTTTTTCAAAGAATTTCATCATATGTGTAAGCCTTTGAGGTCAGCCAGACAAAAGGAACAAAAAAAAAATGGTTATACATTTTGGGCCATATGTAGGAATAGTTTTAGTTATTATGTAGCAGGTAAACAGGTAGCGGCAATAGATGCCAATATCCTTTACCTCGCCTATAGGGCGCGACTTACACAAGAGGATGGGTTCCTTGTGCACCTAGGCCTCAAAGGATCAGCAAAAGCTGTGGGCGCGCCTTATATGCGGGGATATAATAGTCCAAGGCACCAGATGTGCCCTATATGATTACCTATAGTTGGGGGGTAGGCTTTACATCGGGGGGGGGGCACATGTTAGCAGTGCACAGATTATTCATGACCACTCTCATTACCGTCAGGAACTATTCCATGGCTGAATGATCGTTTAGTTTTTAATCATAGGGGGATCAGTCCTTGGGGATCATGGAATGGCCCTATCAGCTCTTCATTGGCAGTTCTAAGGCAGTTATGCAATATTTACCACTTGAGGTAGTGGGCACTTAGTTCAACAATTTACATACGGGGTGTGACTGGGCTCTGAACTATAGTACATCTACTAAGACCTGGCTAATAACAACCCAAGTATTTTAAAGGAATGCGATTAATTTAATACATCATAGTCAGAGTCATCACCCAGTGAAGCATCATCATGAACGTATGGTAAATGCAATACAATGAAGTAATAAGAAAGAAAAGAAAAGAAAACCAGCTCTGACTATGGCAGTGGTAATTTGTTTCCTTGGTCAAGAGGGGATGTGGACACTAGAGTGACGTCTTTATAATTGTTGTACCCCCTGCGTCAAAGGTAAGGAATATAACGGATGATGTTCTTTTTCTCTTTTGTTGAAATGGGTTAAATCTTAACCCCCCCCCCTAACATGAGTCAATAATAGTCTTTAAGGCCTCATTCAAGAAGGTTTATGCCCCTTCTCAAACCAATCAAGCTCCTGTCCATAACGATTGGCCATTCATTAAATAGGTATAGTAGAACATGGACAATATATCATAACGTATATGACTGTTTTATGTCTGTTTTTATAATGACTGATGATGCCAGTATTTATCAGGAGGATTTGGATCAACTCTACATTACAAGCCCTTACAAGCACTTACCTCCTGACCCCAATTATTTACTTCTTCTGGAGGCGATTTCACACAAGCCTACACACATGTTTGTACTGTTAATCTTACCACAACACCCTAGGCACAATGCCGATGGGACGCAGCAATCGTGATCTTTTCTGAAAAAGCCTCCACACTAACTACCAGGTGCATGCCGTAGTGCAGTAAACAGCAGACAAGGTAATATTCCATCTCCATACGACACACATAGGCTTCACAATTAGATACAAACCAGACGACGTTTAGGATGAGAGGGCTGGGAATTCTGCTGCTGAGTATGACAGTTGTCGTCTGCTCGGCCCTCAGTAGTCCTCAGGACGTCAAACTACTGAGGGCCCAGAGAGGGCTTCAAAAAAGGCACCATGAGTGGACTAATGGTAGGTCATAAAATATTTGGGTTCATTCCATTAAGGCCATATTTTGTTATAGCACATACGTTGATGTTGTCCATACTGTATTAAATACTTGTATTGGCCCATTGGCGGTGTTGTTGAGGTAGATGGGAAATGTTTTAGATTAGACTTTCATTTTACCACGAGGATACAATGGCTGAAGGCTAAGGATCAGGAATCTGGTTTAGGGATATCAGGTTTTTTTTCTTTTTTTACAATGTTGAAAGGCTGTCAATTTCTTTCATCAAGTATTTTGTACACTATAGCTGTAAGCCCGGGCTTCCCTAGCCCACTTAGGGTCTATTTCCCCTCTTTCCTATCCCCTCAGGATGTGTTTTGTGCACATATGCGCGGGCACTGACACATTCCTCTGTGAAATTGTGTAATGTAGTTCTCGCCATGAATATGACCTAAGCTGTCGAAATGGCGTTAAACATCTAGTACTCACTCACTCAGCTGTAAGCCCGACTTCTGCAAGGGTTTTTGATCTAGACTACTATGCTTAAAGACAAACGCTACAGGCTGACCAATGCTAGATCTTCTATTGATAAACACAAATAACTCTGGGTAGTATTACTTTGATGTATAAAGAATAGGAAAATGCAAAAACATTCCTATGTCACCATGCTTATTTTCATTTTATGACCACTTATTTGAAAATGAAATGAATGGGAATATCATTTTTTCATAGTTTGCATCATAGTGAATGACCTTCTATTGATTCATCTACAAGACTCTCTGAATATATGTGGCCCAACGGGAAACAACGTGCCTCGGGGGGGGGGGATTTTTAGTACTGGTTTTGGCCACCAGGGGGCAGTATATGGGTAAAACACTAACAAATATGCTAAAAAAAAGCTTTAGACCAACTTTTTATAAGGAATCCAGTGGTATGCTTAAAATCATTCCATCTCCACTGAAAATGTTCCATTTTTGGAATGTTGGTTGCCATGGAAACATAGGAAATTGGTAGATAAGGCAATTTCTGGTTGCCATGGAAACCACTCCCCTATTCCAAATGGGACTTTTTGCCACAAACTTTCTTTGGAAATTCCTTCAGGAACCCATAACCGAAAACAGAGCTCAAAAATTCCCTCTAGAACCAATTTTATGACAAAGACATATCATTCCTTTGGTTATTTTTCCACAAAACTGTATTTTTTGCATTATTAGTGTTTATGATAGGATATAATGCATTTAGAGCTTATTTCCCATTTTCAGTTGTACACATCAACCTATGTTTGACAAGCAATTACAGCAAAACTACTGAGGATATCTTAGCTCAAGATATCTCATTTTAAAGCCCATGACTTAAACCTTAAAAAGCCATTTCTCACCAGGAGGCATGTTTTCCCTCACCTGGCCACATATAAAGGACATCTTTAGGATGATTTTAAAAGAAGAAAATTGGGGGGTCACCATTGAAAGGAAAAAGTTGTGAATTTTTGAAAAATATTAATTTTCCCTTTCATATAGGGTCCTATGGGAATTCAAATGGCACATATTAAACTTGTCTATAGTGATCAGAAATGCACTGAAAAAAATATGTAGAGGTAAAGTGATCCACTTAGATTGAGAAAAATCATTAAAATTGTAAAACTGATGAGTTCTGAATTCTGCCACCAGGTGGCTTCTGTGTACCGGGTAGCATTTGTCTTTAAGCAAAGAGTAGCACAGGTATTTTATCTGATGTGAATAGATACTAGCACAAATGCTGACAAAATGCTGACAAAAAGAGTGAGTAAAAACGGAAATAATATACTAATTTCTGACAAATAGTGACTAAGTATTGACATATATATTGACTTATTGCAAACGAATAGTGCATAATTGCTGACATATTTTGACTAATTGCTGGCAAATGGTGCATAATTACTGAGACATTTTGACTAATTATTTGCAAATAGTGACCCATTACTGGCATGTTTTGAATATTCGCTGATAAATAGTGTGTAAGAACTGACATATTTTTCACTATTCGCTGATTAAAGTGGGCACGTCCGCTAATGTCTGAACGATTTTCTATTTTGCTGATGGATGTGCTGTATCTAGTGCCCATAACATGCTGTTAAAATATCAAGACTTAATTTGAGCTTTTTCTATGGAAAACTAGCTCAAAACTTATAGGTTTATTTATTCCTATCCTAGTTTTATTCCGGATAACATCAGGCCCTGTGATGACTGTAAACAGCTTAAATAACACCAGTGCACAGGGCTGTTACTCATATACACACACATAAAGCTATAATCAATGGCTGACTAGAACCTGCAAACTGTGCACACATTGGAGTTATGGGGTGCTGAATGTAAAAGTATAGAGGGCATTTGTATGAAATGAGGTTTACTTTTTGGACTGTAAGGTAACAGACCCAGGGAGGTTTTGTGGACTCTTGACAGGTAACTTCACAGAAGACAATTTAATACAGCAGCACAATATTTAGCTTCAGGGAGACATTCCTCTAGAATTTGAGCATTTCATAGGTAGGTAAGATGAGGTTGGTGCCCTTATCTGAAAAAAAGTAGATGTATCCCCCCCCCCCTTATAATCAGAAAGGGAAATATGCTGTTTGGGGACACATATAATATGCACTATTGAGAGAATATGATAAAATCCACAGTTCCAAAGGAAGATCTCCTGTTTGATATTTTCACTGTAACAAATCAGACAGATAGGATATAGTCCAGTTGAAACATTTGGCACAGCAAACCTGGCTGTTGTTCACGGGACAAAGGACAGCTGAGGGCAGTTGTTGGTACCCAAGGGAGTGGTCATTTGGCAAAGTGGGAGAAAAATTCTTCAGATTTGGATCAGATCTGGAATTTTTCCTCTCCCCTCCTTTGTATCAAGAGTGTCACTTCTATCCCTTCTAACCAAGGGTAATGGCTCATCTCCTGGCCCTTACATGTATATATATATAAATACATATATATATATATATATATATATATATATATATATATATATATATATATACATATGTGTGTGTGTGTGTTTGTGTGTGTGTGTCTTTCTATCTGTCCATCTTAAGTTGTTTGGGATTGACATGATGGGTGTGAATTTCTATCATCAATCCATCATCTTGTTATTATATATGATACTTTCTGACTAGCCCCAATGCATCAGGGTGTCACAGCCTGAAAATTAGTACCTCAGCACTGCTTTGCTAGCAAGTATTCTTGAATATCACCTTATCTCTGTCAACTCATTGATTACAATAGCACTGCTAGTAAGGGGTATTTTAACTTTTGATCCCAGATGTACCCTCCCATGATAGATTTTTAAAACAGAAGGCAGTAACATCATGTTGCTTAGTGTTTATCTCTTGACCCCCCTCCCAATTCCTCATGAAATGACCTTCCCCATAAATGTACACCTATAGGGTAATGGTCATTGGTTTGACTACCATAAGGTGGGTAAGGGGTACTCTGGTGCCCTGAGATATAAACACTCAGGCTACCACCATAGAGGAAGCAACAAGGCACAGGGGGAGTAGACTATATATAACTACCATTATACCACTATTCTGGCACTTCCGGTGGTTTTATATGCGATATATACGTGGTATATTCTGCATATACCACCCTTGTGCATTTTTAGAATTTTTGGTATATACTTTTTCGGGGTCAAGTTGGACTTAGAATATTTTTGGAAATTATGGCAGCTATACAAAGTTAATCTAGCCATTTTCCATAGTGAAAAATCGTGCCAACTCGTATGAGAATTGAACCCCGGCCGCAGTGGTGGTAGGCGAAGGCCTTAGCCATTGCGCTACACTGAACGGTGATGAAACCCAATGCGAAAATAGATAAATTCTAACCAGAGGTCCTAATGCTATGTTTCCAGTCAGTTTTCTTTAAGATTCCAAGCTTGTCATGTTGTATTATTAAAATCCCAAGAAGTATTCGATCCATAGACGAGGAATGCGTGCTAATTTTCTCCATTTTGTTCGATATAAATAAGAATCCATTGATTTTCCCGTGGCCGCTCTGCGCGAAGCCATTGTTTTGGTTCCTTGCCAGGAGAGGTACCGCTGTGTATACAGTCACTTTTCGTATCGAATCCAACCATGACAAGTGTTCAAATTAAAACATACATATCCTTAGACATTCTAGATGAGTACTCCATGCTTGTTATATCCGATATATTCAAAATAAATAAGAATCCATTGATTTTCCCAACGTACGCGTGTCGCGGTCCGGCCATTCCCACCCGCCTCCTTGTTCGGCGAAAGTGTGTCAGTGGCCCGGATGTAGATATAGGTCAACTGCTCGCCGTACAAGAAAGACGCCGAAAATTTCGGACCGGTTTGGAAAATCAATGGATTCTTATATATATCGAAGAAAATGGAGAAAATTAGCATGCATTCCTTGTCTATGGATCGAATACTTCTTGGGATTTTAATATTATAACATGTCATGGCTGGATTCCATACGAAAAGTGACTGTAAACACGGCGGTACCTGTCCCGGCAAGGAACAAAAACAATGGCTTCGCGCAGAGCGGACACGGGCCGTGTCGCTTGCACTTACAAAATGTATTCTCCTGGCTATAATCTTTGGATATCAGGTAAGAAATTAATACAAAATGGAGGAAATCGTGGTATAAACCTATTAGTTCATGGATGTTGGAGCCCACGGGGAGTCTATGCTGGATATACCCTCGCCGCTCCGCGGCTCGGGTATATCCAGCATAGACTCCCCGTGGGCTCCAACATCCATGATCTATTAGCTTAGCATGCCTTGCTTCCAGCCACAGGAACATTGAATGGAACTGGAAGTATTGCCCACTCTGTAAGCATAGGTTGTATTTTCAAAGTCTGAAATAACTGCTTGCAGAGTGTCAAGTTCAGGATTATGCTGGTGTTAAGCAGTGTCATTTTATATGATGCTAAGTACTAGTGTAGTTAGGATTGAAGTTAGTGTGACTAGCACAGGGTGGGAAGGAAAGTCCAAATGCCCCCTTACTCTGGTGCCCTCAGGTATAAACCCTCAGCGATCCACTGTGCAGGAAGCACCAAGGCATAGTGGTCCTAGACTATAATTTACTCACACCATGCCCCCAGCTCAGTCACAAGAACAGGAAATGGAACTGCAAATGCTGCTCATTCTTCAAGCATAGGTTGCAGCTATGCAAGCTGAAACATATGCTTGCAGATTGACAAGCTCCAAGTCATGTTGGTGCACACTAGTGCTCTTAATATAGTACTTGGTACAAGTGTAATGCCACTGGGTCACTTACCAGAGACCTTTCCTGTTCTCCCACCTGAGCAGTGCTGCTATCTGGTGGAAATAACATGCAAACTCCAACTTTGGTCAAGCAATGTCCTTTTTCCCACCATAAACCCTCTTTTGTGGTATTTGGAGCTATCAAGTTGAATACTATAGACCACATGCCCCCCTAGACCCCCTGAAATTGGGCCAGGCTATGACTCTTAACCATAGGAAACGTGGCATGAAAATCCGCTTGTGCCCCCCCATGACCAGATTTTCTTGGCTGTGCCCCCCCTAGACCACCCCTTATGGATTCGCCCCTGGTAATTACTAATATATATATATGGAACTATATACACTCGTGTATATTTATATAATTAACCGCGGACGGTTAGGGACTACTTGCAGCTCGTAAGGATACCAATGATGTCATAGTATGACGTCACAGTCAACATCCCACTGGTATAAAAGAGGTGGTTTCAAAGTAACCGTCAATTGGCTCGATTCACCTGTACAGGTAACACCACGCTGGGTGTTCCCTGGAAATTTTAAATTTAAAGTAGTTTTTTTCTGGATTATTGCTTGGATATCGGCCCAAGCATGGGGAAAAGGACTACTGCAGGTGCTAAGAAGAAGGGTTCGTCGAAAAAATTGGCTAAATCGGCTAAAACGGACAGAGAATCGGCCAATTTGGGATCTTCGAGCAGTCTAACTTCTCTATGTGGGGGTCTGGAGCCCTTACAGCCTAATACGCCACAGGCTTTAGAGAGTGAGATTGTTGACCAGACGAGGCTAGACTTGATGGAGGAAGACCTTTTGGACATAAAGAAAATGCTGCGTGATGTCATCGCTAGCCAAGGGGCCCGTAAGGACAAGATGAATCCTTCAAGCGGAGCGGACAGCAGGGCGGCGAGAGCACGTGCATCTGTATACAAACAAGATTCAAGAGACGCGAAACCAAGGCCATGGGGGCGTGGTCTGCAGCGGGAGCATGACGACGACAGCATCCATAGCAACCAAGATGGCGGCGAGTGGACCAGAGCGGGACGTAGAGGTCGTCAAACGAGATCGAAATCGTCTTATACCGCTCATCACGCGAGTCCCAGCTTGTCAAGAGGGCCGTCAATGGACTCGTCAATCCATCGGCATCACGCCAAGCAAAAAATTGGTGAGTTTGATCACGAACAATTCATGAAAAAGCGTGATAAAGTCGACAGCATTGAGAAGCTGGTGCTGCTCAATATCAAATTCATTATAGATTATTACAAGGATGGAGACGATGTAGAGGGCATGCTTAGGCATCTTCAGATGTTAGTTGAAAAGTCTGACACGAGAATTTTCACTGTTAAAGCATTAGTAGCATATGATAAGTCAGTCAGGGCCAGAGCCAATACTGATGGTGTAGAGGCCTTTGCAATGATTGAGAACTCTGATATCCTCCGTCACTTGTCCTATGACGGGACAGTTCAAGCCCAGAAGGCATATTCAACCAAATCAAAAAATTCTGGGAAGTTTAAGGTCTCTACGAACTCATGCTATGCCTTTAACAGGGCTGAGGGATGTTCTAGGGATCCCTGCAAGTACAGACACGTATGTAGTTCATGTACCAAGTCAGGTCACAGTAGAGTGGACTGTCAAGTAAACAAATCTGACTAGGATTGTACAGGTGGCCAGGTTCCTATATATGATAGTGTGTCGATGCCAAAGTCGTGTGTAGTAGGTTTGGTAGATCCTGGTTCGCCCCCACCCGTTGTTCCAGCTCAGGGTGTTGATGTAAGTAATGCTGGAATGGTAGATTTGGCCTCCCCGAGTGATATCAGTGAGAGCTCAGGTACCTATAGTTTGTGTGTGGAATCTGTAGCAAATCTACAATTAAATGTTGAAAATGATAGTAATATATCATATAGTGGCCCAGTACAGGGCAATGTTAAACCACTGTTTACTGTCTCTATTAATAGTTTACCTAGCATCGAAGTGTATGATAGCTGTATAAATGGTGTGTGCAATTGTGTTCACTATGTCCATGGGAAAAAGTCCCAAATTTTACCCTGCAGAGTAGCCCCTTACTTAACCCAGAAGGGTGTCATAAATATAGATAGTAAAGAGGCGTTATTCTTGTGGCAGGGTTTTGTGGAAGGGTTTAAGATAGTTGACCCTGCGTGCAATACGTCTTACGATTGCAAAATTTATAAGTCCATTCTTGAAGGTAGTTTTTACGAGGAATTTTGTAGCATACTGCGTGAGGAGGTAGAGGCTGGTCTCGTATCCAAAGTCAAAGACAAACCACAGTGCATTCCCTCTCTTGGTGGTGTTGAAAAATCTAATGGCAGGCTAAGGCCTATAACTGATTGCAGTATGCCAGAGAAAATTTCCATTAATAACTATATGGACGAGACTAGTTCTACCTTCTCTTACAATAATATTGGTACGGTCACAGCCCAGTTAGATAAAAATGATTTTATGAGTGTAGTGGATTTGAAATCTGCCTATAGAACTATTAATGTTTATGGCCCCCACACTGGTATGCAAGGATTTAGGTGGGATTTTGGTCAAGGTGAAGGTTTCTATGTGAGCAACAGGTTAACTTTTGGACTCAAATGTGCCCCTTATATATTCAATAGAATATCTGATTTTATTGTGGAGGTGGCCAAGAGCTATGGTGTAAAAAGATTGGTCAATTATCTAGATGATTTTATCATAATTGCTGATACTTATGGTGAATGTTTACGTCAGAGGAATATCCTCATGGAATGCATGCAGCATATGGGGTTTGTGGTATCGAGGGAAAAAGTAACGGAACCTTCACAAACCTGTAAATTTCTTGGTATTAATATAGACTCTGTTAAATTGGAATTATCCTTACCTGAGGATAAGGTGATAAAAATGAGAAATATTTTGATGGAGAATGTTAACAAGAGATTTATTTCTTGAAAGAATCTTGAAAGTGTAGGTGGTCTAATGTCCTTCTGCTCGCAGGTGGTTAAGGGTGGTAGGACTTTTAGCAGACGAATTTTTGATCTCTGCGCTCGGGCCAGACCCGGAGGTTATATTAGGGTATCAGCTTGCACTCGCCAGGATATGCAGTGGTGGCTAGATTTTTGTGGAGTTTTTAGCTGTAAAGGTTAATTCTAAATGATTTGGTTGATACACCTGTAGTGGTTCGTCTCGTTAAGTTAGATTAAATCATAACGAAGAGAGAGAAAAGTTTCCGGGTAGGCAACCGAGCTTTTATTTCAGAGCTTGCGTTACATACGATCACAGCCTCAGAGGACTACATGCTGCTAGTGCATTCGGTTACCCTTTCGGGTAACAACCTGGTTGAGCAGTGGGTAAACCACTACTGAGGAACCTAGGGCTAGGACCAGCCTTATATAGGGGAAAAGCCCGCGAAACTCAGACCGGCCACGTGACGTGTGGCGGACGAGTGGTAGGCCCCCTGGTGTAGTGGATACGAACCCAGAGGCAGGTGCTGCCACCTGCCATCCGGATTCCCCCACCACACCCGAAGGACCTAGGTCTGAGTCTCACGGGTGCATGAACGTTAAAGTGTAAAATACCATACCCCTACACTGCCCCCCTTAGACAATAACTTGGGGGTAATTAAACCGCAGTGTATTAATAACCTAGTAAGTGATTGTTTACAATACTAAAAAGGGGTAATAATTACACTTGCTCGATGTGAAATAGGCTATAGTATAAGACTATCCTATTTCTGAAAAATTATACAATAATAGCATCGAGTGTCGTTCATGTTATTTCCATCACTAGCTTATAACAACCATAAATGATAAATATACAATTATCACAGATTTATAGTAACGTTTTGACAACAGTAGGGTCCTGAAAAGGACCGGTGGTTGTTAACAATGATCGTATTATGGTTATTGAACCCGGAAAAAAAAATTTTCGACTTTTTAAATTAACAGCTCTGTCTACTTTACAGAGTGAATTAAATATTAATGATCAGATATGAACAATTAATCTGATACTATATGAACACAATTAGGTATTAACCTGAGTAATACAATACTAAGTTTAGAGAAATCCGTTGGACCTTCTCTTATTTTATAGAAAAATATTTATACTTTTGAGACGCAGCTCAGTTTATACCTTAGTGTTTTATATTTACAAGTTACAGAAGAATTATAGTCTCTTAATATATTGAGACCAGGAATGACCTATATAGACAGTTATAGGTCTAGGATTACCTTAAATAACTTTTAGGATTCGCAGATCCAGTATATTTATAGGTACCCTTATATAATAATATATCTTTATAAAAGATATTATATAGTTATAAATACAATTTTACATACAATATAATAATATCAACAAAGTTACTTGTTTTCATGATTGGAGGATGTAACAGGAGTCGGATGCTGCTGATGGCTTGGTATGGGCGAGCTGAACCCTGATGCCTGAAGTGCTATAGTAAAACTTGTTGGTGGGTGTAGCTAAACCCTGATGCCTGTAGTGCTAGCTAACTGGAGGTTATAGTAGATCCAGTTGTAGACTGTTGATGGACTCTATGGGCGTAGCTAAACCCTGATGCCTGTAGTGCTAGCTCACAAATAGTAGTGGTGTAGTAGTAAATCCGGTTTGTAGTTCAAAAGTCCATATTAGTGTAAATTGTCCATGATTTTATAATAGGCACAGTCATTACATTGTGGCACAGTACAATTATGGTGTTTACAGCATTCGTACTCCTCCTCCAGAGTGGCTTGTTTGTTTTCTCCTTCTGTTTTCAGTTTCCGGATTAGGGTACAGTTTGGTACCCGAATCAATACGGGTTGGATAAAAAAATGGTTTCTTATCCAACAATGCATGGGTAATAGAACCCCGGGACACACAATTATGTCCGATCTTCATGCAACAGTTTTTTACTGTTCCATGTTCTCCTCGGGTGGCTGGTTTGGACCCGGTTGTTGAGCCAGTGGCTGAACAGGGGGGTTCATACCAGTTCCATCCGTAGGTGCCAATGCGGGGACAGCAGGTGTAAGTTTCACCTTTTGGCGTGCTTCGAACAGCTTCAAAGCATGCTCAGGTGTACCGTCCCAGTTATCCATGATAACTCCGAAGACCTTGAAGAACTTTTGCTGGTTCTTCATGTTCGTTGCTCGTTCTAGGTCGAGCATCTGAGAAGCTGTTTCCTTCTCGGATAGGGCCTCCTGCCGCAGATTAGCAGCTTCCTGCTTATCTTTGGCAACATCCGCTTTGATCTGAGTCGAGATTCGGTTGATCTCTGACTTCTGGATCGCGTCAATACACTGGAGAGTGCTCGACACGGTCCGACGATACATGTCCAGGTGGAGGTTTTCCAGATGGTGCTGTAGCGTCTCAAATTGTTTGCTCTGGATATTGCAAGACAATTTGTCCTCCTTCTTGAAGAAGGTCTCCACTGTCTGGATCAGCTTAGGCCGATGAACCACAGCACCAGGTGGGGGTACCTGACCCTGAGGCTTCGGCTGTGCTCCAGACCCACTCGCAGTGACAGCTACCTGCGTGTGCGAAGAAGCAACCGCAGTAGTAACCGCACTAGCAGTGGTCGAAGAAGGGCCTTGAGTTGGTAATCCCTGAACCAGGGGCAACCGTGACAATTCCCTTCTAAGGTCTTTGGCCGTCAACAATGGTGCGGGTGGACGTTGTCTCACCACAGCACTCATTGTAGGTCGGGGAGCTTGACCTCCTACTGTCGGCAGTTCCTGCTTGACCCTCCCGTACTGATCAAAGATTTGCATCTCTGGTCCGGGTGGGCCCATAGCAGGGTACTGCTTCGGGTCTTTGACATTCAAAGGCGCGTGTTTCCGGGCGGACTGGCCACTCGGTCCACTGACACCAAAGAATGTCGGGTTCTGTGCACCTCGTGGAGTTGGTGCTCGCCCATAATGGGAAGGAGTTCCAGTAGGAGATGGAAGATGTGGCTTCTTCCTTCCCCCATTTGTCTGTCTCTCCAGCGCCTCCAGTGGTGACCTGGCTCGGCTTGGAGATTCAGACGCCTGTCTCTTCCTATCTGCTACAGAGGGTCCCTGGCGGTAATCCCTGCGGCTTCGGACCTGTTCTCCGGATGGAGTTACATAAGCCCCACCACGACGGCGGGCCTTGTTGCTTCTCCATTCGTTTAACAGATCGTACTCCTCCTGAGCGTACTCTAGTTTGCCGGACCCGGGAGTCTGGGCAAACCGAGCCTTTAGTTTCTGGTTAGTACCAGGAACCGTAGGCGCAAACTGCTTCGTACTCGGTGTGAGGGAAGCCAACTTCTCTGCATTGAGGCCCCTAAGGTTGCCATAGAGTTCGGAGTGAATTTTCATCACCCGATCTATGGCTGCCTCCAGGCCCTCTCCATGCGAAGTCACATAGTGCCGGACCATGTCTCCGCGTCGGGGGGTGACACATCCTGTGCATTTAGCACATTTCTTGCCAACCTCTCGGTCGCAGACATATTCCGGCCTCTGGTGCATATGAACCTCCACGAGATGACGAAGGAACGCGTCTTTCTCGATGAAGAATTCAACCTCACCCTCACTTTGAGTACAACGTTGGAAGGGACAATCCTTACGACCCTCCCCGTAGTACTCATCTAGAGCAAACTTGAGCTTGCCCTTCTGGTCATAATTGTACAGACCATTGGGCGAATTCTTAACGAATTCCCAATAGATCCAGTACATATTGGCCGGCTTTCTATCAGAGAGCTTCTTGCGAAGCCACTCCTCCATATCTTCCTGCCTCTCACAGGTGATCCGAGGGGGCAGTCTCCATACGGATTTACTCCCCTTCAGGTGTCCCCTGTGTAGAGGAATGAAGTCGGCAAAGTTGCTATTGGCGTTAGCCCAGATAGCAGCCTCTTGCTCGTCAGTCGGAGTGACATCCACAACTGGGTCAACCGGCTCCTCTCCCTCCGGGTCGGATGGTACATCCACAGGTTGCACAACGGGTTGTTGACCCGCGAGGACCTGGGCTGCAGCATCTTGAGCGTCTCCACTCAAATCGGCCATTACGTCGTGTAGCTTGACGATTGGCACACCGAGCTCAACTTTTACGGTTGGGACAGCCGGTTCAGCTTCTGTATTATCAGCTTGAACGTCTACCTCGATAGGTTCAGGTTTGCGTTGGTCAACCTTCTTCTTATTCCTCCTGCGGGATCTGCCGTTAGTAGAAGTGCCAGGCTCGGATGCGTCCGTCTCATTGCCGGAGACATCCGAAGCCTTAGCGCCCTTCTTATTGGCCGAGCGTGGAGACACCCGACGGGTTCGGGTACTGTCGTCCACACTCGTGCTGGTAGAGGGTTCGGTTCCTGACCGCTTCCCTTTACCCTTACCTTTGGTGGGGGTTGTTTTACCCTTTCCACCAGCTGCTTTCTCCTTTACTTGCTCAGTCTTCGTAGGGGTAGACTGAGCAGTTTTAAGGGAAACATCTGCATCAGGTAGGGCCTTCTCAGGTACTACTGCTGCGCCTCCCAAGGTGGGAGCTTCAGCAGGAGACATGAGACGGTCCATCCGATCGGCCATCTTGGCTGTTACTTGCACGGGTGCGGGTCCGGGTACTAACTCCGGATGCGCCAGTGCATACTGTCTCTCCAATAGACGTACTACGAGGTCTTGTATTACCCCGAGTCTGTCTAGTGGAGACACACCAATACGGGCCTCTTCTGCCTCAATGGTTTGAGACGTAATAGGGACCCCTGGACAGTAATCCACAACAGCGTTACCTGCTGCTTCATACTCATCCGCTGTGCTTAACAGTAGGATCTGGTCTCTGTCTATGTATCTAGAGACCTCATCTGCCTTGACACCGGTGTAACCCGTTTTGTCAGACACATAGGAAGGCCTATAAGAGGTATTCCTTCGGAAAGCCATTTCTGCGTCCCAGACGGCTTTACGAAACCATAAGTGGACTACCAATCCTTTGGCCATCTGATGGTAATCCATCAACCAGGACTCCGGAAAGGTATTAGCCCACTGCGGATGAGCACATTCCCAGATTGCGTTGACAACACGCTCGTCAACCTCTCTGGGCGTCCCATAACAGGTGGGTATCAGCATTTCCTCGGAAATTGCTAACATCCGTCCGTCATATGGACCGGCTACATCATGCCATTCGGGACTGTCTGGGAAGGGCAGCTCTAGGTGCATTGGCCTGTCAACCGGAGAAGCAGGTCCCAAAGCACCGAATGAGGTACTCCCACCAAGACGGGGCGGCAGTTGAGGGGGAGGTGGCATCAGAGCCCTGTCAAGAGACTGGGCTCCTGCCGGTTCTCCACTCAAACCTTCGGATGGAGGGGCTACATAAGGCTCACCTACATCAATTTGTTGTTGAACGCCTCGGCGTTCAGGACTAACTTGTCTGGAGTTGTCGGATGCGTCGTAGAACGATTCTACGTCGCTATCGTCTACTCCAGAGAAGTACTGATCAACATTCATTTGTTGATCCATTTGATCACAATCAGCATCGTATTGCTGATCGTCGTATGTATAAGTGGGACTCTTGGGAGAACCACTTCCATACTCTGGCGGGGTGCTGGCACCGGCACCGCCGCCAAGACGGACGGCCTCTTCTGCCATCGACAGAAGTGGCTGTTCGGGGATAAAATATCCCAATCCACCGGATAAGCAGTGAGTACTGCTTACCCAGTGAAAGGCGGGTGCCTTTTAACGAGGGCACACCTCGGAATATGGCTGTCACGGGCTATCAGACTCCAACAAGAGCAAGACCACCCTCGGCCACGTCTTCTTCCTTCGCAGGAATAAGACAATATGGCGGGATACTCGAACTTGAATCGCTGCGCATGATCAAACCGGCGCCTCACGTGACCATTCGAAAATGGGTCAACAACTTTCCCGCGTGCCCTTAATTAGGTCACGCGCCCTTACATAAAAACAATACGATACCCGATCGGTCGTCCGTCCGTACTCAGGGTTCGACTATGACAATTCGCTAGGTATTCTGGAGTTTATGGATAGCATAAGCATATCCACCGGATTATCCGTCCAAAACCATGGGTTCATTGTCATAGGACCTTTTCCAGAGACTCTTGACCGGCTCAAATATACATTGAACTAGGTTACAACATATAACAGTACACAGTACAGGACAACACACTCGTTGTGTTAACAGGCTAGGTTACGGCAGTCTGTAGCAACCTTGGACTGCGTCTAAGAGGTTTTGAGGCCTCTTTTATTGACCTGGTATCCATAAGAGCCTTTTCCAAGGTCTTCTTAGCCTTAGAGGGACCTTTCCTCTTATTTTTACCTGCGCCTGCCGAGACTTTTTGTATCTTCCCCTGCTTTCCGGATGTTACGACAGGGGGCACCACCCTCTTCGGGTCTGCAACCTTCCGTGGCCGCCCGGGTCCTCGCTTTCGGGTCGGTACCACTTCGAGTTGCTTAACACGACTCTGTTCCATTACTTCCAATAGACCATCGCCGTACATTTCGGTGGAGGTATCCCTCCCCCTCCATGGGCGTAGTCTCGCTACATTTGACTTGTAACATTTACCAAGCTGTGATTTAATAATCACTGTGCAATCACTAATAACCTGAGTTATAGTGAAAGGTCCATCCCAATTACTGGCTAATTTCAGGTTAGCTAGAGGTTGGTGTAGACGCAGTACTCTATCCCCTAGATTAAAAAATCTAGCTTTTAGACCTGTGTCATAGCCAACTTTCTGCCAACGCGCAGTTTTCTGCAACTCGTCTCTAACCCTCTCATAGGCTTGTTTGAAATTATCCCGTAGGGATTCTACAAACATCACCTGGCAAGGGGCTTCCGGATTCATTCTTATTACGCCGAACACCAAATCGGCTGGCATAATCAAATCCTCTCCAAAAACGAGGAGATTAGGAGAACAGTTTGTGCTCGAATGCACAGTGCCATTATAGGCATGTACCACGAATTCACATTGTTCATCCCAATCATCCATCTGCTCATTTACCAGAGACTTCAATACTTGGATCAAAGTCCTATTGAATCTCTCTACTTGTCCATCGCTCTGTGGTCTATAGGGATTAGTTCTTGTCTTGCAGATCGCCAGACAATTACACATCTCCTGCCACAGACTAGACTCAAATTCTCTGCCTTGGTCACTATGTAACATGAGTGGGACACCTAGGTGCAGCACCCACCCTTTTACAAAGGCCATAGCACAAGTAACAGCCTTATGATCCGGTAAAGGGAACACTCGGGTGTACTTGGTATAATAATCAGACACGACCATCATACACGTGTTGCCACTAGGAGTGGGGGGAATCCCACTAATAATGTCAACAGCTATTCTAGCAAACCTTACACCAAACAGTTCCTGGGATAATGGCAGCTTGCCTAACCCGGGTCCTGGTTTGTTCTTACAGCACTCGGGACAGGTCTCCACCCATCGGGTGAGATCTGTACTCATGCCGGGCCAATAGTATCGTCTGGTCAGACGTTCTAGAGACCTTTTCTTTCCAAAGTGCCCACTAGTTCTATGTCCATGACAGAAATACATAATATCTCGTCGCATAGCACTAGGTATGACAACTTGCAAGGTTTTGTTCCTATTAGAATGGTTCTTCCATCGAAACAGAATACCATCCCGGACTTTTAGCTCGGCCCATTGAGCTAAGAATCGTCTCATCTCTCTGTTCTCCAATGACACTACGGGTCTTGGGGGACAGATACCCTGATTAAGGAATTTAATCAAACGTGATGTGACTGCATCAGACTTCTGGAACTGCCTGATGGTCTCCAAGGACCAATTCAAGACATGTTCCGGATGGGTTTCGAATGGAACTCGAACCCCTGCCAACACAGCATTGTGTGCTCCACAATCAGTGCACTCAGCATTTGCACATTTCCTCACTGGGATTCTAGACAAAGCATCTGCATTCAAATGCTTTGCCCCGGCTCGGTGTTCAATCTGGCTGTGATTTAGACCGAATTCGGATAGGTGCGCTAACCAGCGACCTATCATCCCCTCTGCATCTTTGAAGTTCAATAACCATCTGAGGGAAGAGTGATCAGTCCGTAGAGTGAAATCACTCCCCCACAAAAAGTGCTTGAACTTCTTCGTATAGACCACCACAGCCAACAACTCACGTTTAGTGGTACAATAGTTTCTTTGAGATTTACTCAACGTGTTACTAGCGAAGGCTATAGGAACTTCGACCCCATCCTGGACCTGAGAAAGGGCGGCTCCTATGCTTTCATTACTAGCATCAGTATCTAGAATGAAATGATCATTCTCCATGGGGTATCTCAACACAGGTGTGATAGCAAACAAATCCTTTATTTTCATAAAGGCCTCGTCTTGCTCGGGTCCCCAAGGGAATCGTTCCTTTCTGATCCCGGGTGTCCAGTGGGACAAACTCTGGATAGGAAAGGCAACCCTTGAATATCCTGGGATAAAGTCCCGGTAGTAGGAACAGAATCCGAGGAAGGACCTAACTTCTTTCGCATTCGTGGGTGCTTGCCAATTTGACACGGCATCCAGTTTCTCCGGATCGGCTTTAATCCCTTCATTCGAGATTATTCGCCCCAAGTAATTAATAGATCTTTTGAAAAGATCGCACTTCTTGGGTTTCAGCTTCAAACCATTAGTTATGATCCTTTCCAGGACCATACCTAAATTTTCCAAGCATTCTTCGTATGTCTTTCCAAAGACAATCACATCGTCTAGATAGACGAGACATTTCTTCCATAAAAGGTCACTTAATAAAGTTTCCATCATGGCTTCAAATGTCGCCGGTGCATTGCACAATCCAAACGGCATCACATTATACTGGAATAATCCAATATGACTGGAAAAGGCCGTCTTCTCCATATCTTTCGGATGCATACCCACTTGCCAGTACCCGGATTGTAAGTCTAGAGAGCAATACCATTGCTTACCTCCAAGGGAGTCTATAGTCTCATCGATCCGTGGTAAGGGATATGAATTCTTCTTGGTCATACCATTCAATTTCCGGTAATCTATGCAGAAACGGATGCTACCATCTTTCTTGGTCACCATGCACACAGGGCTAGACCAAGGACTGGTTGATGGAATTATTACATCCTGTTCAAGCATTTTAGCTATCTCCTCCTCAGCTACCTTTTTTTTGGCTAGTGGGAGTCTTCTATAAGGAATCTTAAAAGGTTCATTCTCACCAGTGTCAATCGTATGCAGTACTTTATCGGTACGCCCCAATTGTTCACTCGGTGCTGCAAAAGCTTTACGGTACTTGTACAACAAGTCAGTTAGAGCTTCACGTTGTTCATCACTTTCTACATGGCTTTCGGCTACTAGAGTGTCTAGTTCCGGGCTCCTTTCGGGTGAGGAAGGGGCTCCGGGTGCCGAAACATGTTTACAGTCTTCTATCAATTCGGATAAGACAACCGATCCAAGGATCGTATCCTTCTGTACATAGACAGTCTTGTTACCGGTATTGGATATAGGAACCACCGTCCAAGCAGCGTTAGCTACTAGAACATCAGCGGATTCCAATCCGATACTTGACAACATGGCCATGTCTGGCTCTACAACTCCAGTTTTTCCTGAAAACTGTCTGTCCGCTCGACATAAGACATCACAGGCTGTGCCTGGTGGTATCTTAACAGTCTGGGCTACACTGGCTACACTGCTTACTTGCCTAAGTACACATTGTACTTCGAGATGGTACGGGTCTCTCACTTCCAATATTCCCCTCTGGGAATCTAACCTTGCTCCATATAATGCAGCAAAATCCAGACCGAGTATACCATCATCCGCGATGTTCGCCACAGTAGGGGTAAGGATGAAGTCCTTATCTTCCTGTAGACTGAACCTCATACATGTTCTACCGAACGTTTGTATCATGCTACCGTCGGCCGTACGAGCATTTCCTTCCGTTGTGAAAGTTTCATGATTCGTAGGCAAAAGATCGTAGAATCTCTTAGCAATACAGGAGTGGCTAGCACCCGTATCGACAAGAAACTCAGCGGATCTACCACTCACAGATACAACTGCGTACCACCTCCTACCTTTCAAGTAGGTAGGACTACTTGCATACTTAGCAAGTTCCGTCTTAGCGCCGAGGTCAAATCCACATCCCTTTAAGAATTCGAGACAAGGATGACCCGGGGGGAACTGGGCACACCCCACCCTGGCCAACTCATTGGCCGCTCCCTCTGGACTGATATCGGGTTTCCCCTCTGTGTTCTTCTGCCGGTTCTTGACACCTGGTGTACTATCAGTCTCCCCAGCCTCATGAGTAAGGAACTGATCAGGCTCCTTAGCTTCACTGCTGGGCGAAATCGCTAGAGGATTCTTGCCAGTACCGCAAGCTGCGATAGGCTGGCAGTCATGGCAATCACTCACTCTGGGGGTAATCCGGTTGCCATTGTGGACACCCCCTCTCAGTTTTCCTTCTTCACTGAGTCCTCCTTACCCGGATTGCTCCGGTAACGAGTGTTTCTATAAACTGGCTTATCTGCCTCACACTCGGCAGCATAATGCCCAGTTTCCTGACATCGGAAGCATGTCACAACAGTCCTATCAGGCTTAGGCCTCCTAAGATTTTCAGTAATCTTCTTTACCAAATTGTTAACCAGGTCCTCTGATAAAGAAGGACCCGTCGTGGGTTTGGTATCGGGTTGAGTCACAGGAGGTTTAGAAGTGATCACTTTCTCCTTGACGTAACCCGGTTTCTTTCCCCAGTTCCGGTTGTACCGGGGGTTCCCTTGGCCAATGGCCCCAACGTTTTCATCTTCGTCAGGTTCCCCTGATTCGGATGAATCGGTTTCGGGTATTCCCTCCGGGATTATCATTGTTGACATCCGTTGGGGTACCTTCCCGGCAAAGATACGGGCCTTTCGATCATAATGATCTAGGGACTGGAACAAATCTGTCAAAGAGGCATCATTCTTCCAAGCTTCACAGGCTACTGTCCTGTGTTCTTGATTCCGCAATCCTTCAATGAATTGTTTAAACATCTCATCTAGGAAGCATTCATCATCTAGTCTCCATTGAGGTCTGGCTTTATGCAACAGTCGTTGACATTCTAAGCCGAACACTTTGGCAGACTCCTTGGGCTTCTGTGTTCTTTTAGTGAACGTCAGCCAAGGGTCTTCTCCAACTATATTCCCATATAAATATGAAGCAATCTCTATGAGTTCATCATACTTCATATGGGCTGAGAGTCCTGTTATTTGAGAATCTCTCCATTGTTCCACGGCTCCTTTTCCGTCGCCTTCCTTTAACCAGCATACTAAATAAGGCAGAGCTTCCGCTTTACCCCATCCATTGCAGTTAAAGACATCCGCGCAGCCTTGATACTCCTCCTTCCAAGGGTTCTTGGCATTAAAGGGGGTAGGTATCTTAGCTACTCTACGAGCCGGATTCGTGGATCCAGTAAGGGTTAAACCCTTACTCCATTCCATGATCTCCGTATCGTCCAGACCTTGATTGTAACAATCAACACCTAAGTTAGCAATCGCTGCATTAGAATCATGCAGCGCTTGTAACCCTGGAGAAAGAGATACTCGGCGACTGAGTCTCTTTTTCCTTGGAGGATTCGTACCATAAGTACTTCCAAAGCCTCCGGATGGTGGTCCTCCTCCACCTCCTGATCCCCCTGCTCCGTATGGAGGCACCTGTGAAAAGGTGTATCCACTGGTTTGGGGAGCCGGCCCTGGACCATTGGTGGGTTGTGTATTTCCACCAAAGCTAAAGAAACCACTATTGGGATTAGTGTTTCCTCCTGTTCCATACGACTGATTTCCATTATTGAAACCAGTCCCACTGGCAGAGGGTCTGCTCCTGGAACGATCGCTTGAGGGTCCGGATCCTTGATCACATCCGGATTGCCCCCCAGCTGTACTGGAACCTCCGGGTGCTCGTCCGGTTGTTCCTCCGGACGTGTTCCGGGTGTTACCATTGGACGGATTCGTTCCTGTTTGGGACTGATTCCATCCATACTGGGCATACGGGCCATTTGGTCCCCCTAAAGGTGACTGTTGTGGCCATCCGCCGTCAAAGGTGGAGCTTCCTGCCGAGCGGCTTTGTTTAGCTCCACTCGCAGAATTATCCCCTTTATTTCCCGTACCTAGACCAAGAGGTATAGAGGTATTATCTGTAAATCTAACCTGATGACTCTTTACTCCTTCATAACGAGGTACAGTTGTCTCTGTTACCCCGTCATTGCCCCTCAAAGAGAACATCTGGTTACTTGTCGTGTTTAGGGCAATTCCTGAAACAGTGAAGTCTGATTCAAGAGTGCCTACTGCACGACCAGTATCTTCTAGATACTTTGACATCTGGATAGCTTTAGCCTCCAGTTCGGAATAATCATCCATCATTTTAGTCTGTTTAACAGCCAAATCTGTGGATTCGCGTATCAATTGATCTTTGAGTTTTTCATGCTCATCGGTCTGTTTTTGGTACGTTTCCCGAGCATCTTTGAAGGCTGATTCTATTTTCTTCAGCTCTTCTTGATACTTGCCGTAGGCCGATTGAGTTGAATTTAACTCTTGTTTAGTTCTATTCAACTCATCATACGAGGCTCTGTATTCCAGATCCGCCGTATATAGTGCATCACGATACTGTTCGTGCTGGAGTTGAAAATCTTGCTTTTCTTTCTCCATCTGATCCAACAACAATTGTTGTTGGCGTCTACAACTCTGATCGTAATCGAGACGTTCCGATATCAACTGTTTGTTTTCAGTCAGAATCTTGTCTCGGGTTCCGGTCAGTGTAATAAGATCCTTCTGGATCTTCTCGTATTCAGCTCTCATGTCTTCAAGCTCGTCCATTTTGTTCTTTTCGAATCCACATTTTTGGTGTTTAATTCGAGAACTGTATGGAGTTTCAAACATACCTGCACTAGGCTTTGGTACCTCAAATGGTAATTTACCAAATTGAGCAGTACTTTTATGCATTGGTGCAGGTTTCGAAGTACCTCCTGGCATGAATAAGGAGTCTCCAAATTCATCCAGTTCATGATGTAAGTTTCTTCTTACATCTTCTAACCCATCAGGGTAGTGTTCTAGTGGATCCCTCCACTCCGTACCTTGGGGTGGTGACTTGATTTCACCATCCTCCATCGGGGAGTCTAGCTCACGATTTGAGCCATTTCCCCTAACTGGGCTCAGCTCAGTCATTTCTGACTGCGCTTACCCGAAGACCAACTGGTCACGGCACCAGTGTAGTGGTTCGTCTCGTTAAGTTAGATTAAATCATAACGAAGAGAGAGAAAAGTTTCCGGGTAGGCAACCGAGCTTTTATTTCAGAGCTTGCGTTACATACGATCACAGCCTCAGAGGACTACATGCTGCTAGTGCATTCGGTTACCCTTTCGGGTAACAACCTGGTTGAGCAGTGGGTAAACCACTACTGAGGAACCTAGGGCTAGGACCAGCCTTATATAGGGGAAAAGCCCGCGAAACTCAGACCGGCCACGTGACGTGTGGCGGACGAGTGGTAGGCCCCCTGGTGTAGTGGATACGAACCCAGAGGCAGGTGCTGCCACCTGCCATCCGGATTCCCCCACCACACCCGAAGGACCTAGGTCTGAGTCTCACGGGTGCATGAACGTTAAAGTGTAAAATACCATACCCCTACACACCTATGTACTCCGATTCATCTATTAAGGGCTTTGGAGCTTGGATGGGTAAAGATTATTTATATGGTGACTGGACATCTCATGATAAATTCAACCTAGGTTCAGGCCATTTTTCCCTCCCTCCTATAGTGGACAACTTAAAGAATCATCATCGTAATATTAATGTATACAAATTATATCCTGTTATGATGGGATTAAAGCACTGGATATCTAATTGTAAAGATGAAAGAATACATTGTATAACAGATAACATGCAAGTGCTAGCTATGATTAATACGGGCAGGTCTAGAAACAAACTTTGTATGGAGTGGCTAAGAGAAATTTTTTGGCTTTGTTTCATCAATAATGTGGAGGTGTACGCAACTTATATTAGGTCAGAAGATAATATCCTGGCCGACCAACTTTCTAGACTTGCTTACAAGGGTAATCCGAGCAAATGTATAACCTCTCTCCATGAAAATGATATGTGTTGCTTTAATTCCAGAGTGGGAGAGATTACTAAACAGAAAAAGGTTACTTTTAGCCCAGAGTGTGTCTGAAAATATGAGGAGGGCAAGGAACCAACAACTTAAAAGGTATAAGAAATTTTGTAAAAAATTTTGTTTACAAACTTTTCCTTGTTCTCCCTCTCAAGGTTCCATATATGCTGTTTATTTATCAGATTTTATGAAGCCATCGTCTGTAAAGAATTACTTATCTGCGGTCTGGTATTTTCAAAAACTTAAGGGGTATTCTGATTATAGTAGTAACTTCATGTTAAAGAAGACCCTAGAGGGCATTGACAGGTTTTCCACATGTTCTACTAAAGAAATTTATTCTTTAACTCCAAAAGACATGTTGAGGTTAAGGTCAAATTTGGATCTAACCAACAGAGCACACTGGAAATTTTGGATGGCAATTTTAACATGCTATTGTCAATGGACCATTCTGGGTATTATAATTATTTTTCATATTTACTAATTTCTTCGCCATATAAAACCTAAGCTCTGCCCATGATCTACACTCAATAATCTCCTGCATTCCCCAACAGGAACCAGGATCCATTACTCATCACAAACACACTTCCTCCATGACACTCTGTGACATAAGATACAAGGATGTAATAACATTCCAACCTTATCTACACACACACAGTCTAACTGGAGGAAGTGCGATCCACCTGTGGTGCCATATTTGGAATGAGAGGATATTTCACAATCTCCTCTCAATCCTCATTAACATAATCTACCCACAGGTGGCACTCTCTCTCTATGACACATGGCATTATTCTATTGAGCCACGTGTACAGAACATTTCACAACACTGTGAGCTGCTCAGGCCCTTAGTATATAAGGTAGCTTGAGCAGCTCCCAATCTATCTATTCTAAGCTATCTATTCTAAGATCATCTCTCCCAACTTACACCTTACACCTATACCTAGAACCTACGACAGGTTGAGCTATAGGATCGGAGGCAGAGCTTAGATCTTGGCGAGTGTTATCATTGTTACCACCTTTATGAAACACTCATGTCAGCTATGCAATAAAAGGATCAACTGAACTTCCCTGGATTCCGTGTACATTCACTTCACCACATGTAACCGTCCGTTGACACGATGGTGGATGAACCCTCCAAGAATATCCCACTACCTACCTCTCATTAACCATGAGCAATAGTGAGACATCACCCAAGGAGCCAGCTTCAGAACAACGCACCTTTACATCACCTGGGCTAGACGCGCCCAACCAATCCACAAGTGATACTACACATCACCTCCAGAGGCAAACTTCATCACCTGACGCTTTCATAATGACCCAGCTATACCCACCCGACACCAAAGAACACCACCCCTGGTAGGAGCTATACAGCGCCACAATCTGACGCCGACAGCGACAGCCCCAGGAACAGTCACAATAATTAGGATTCAGGGAACGGAACTACAGCACCTATAGTCCCCGACCCCCACCCTACAGGACCCGACCACACGACCGCCCACCACTACTCCTGTTCCTACTACTGAAGCAGAAGTTAACTCTCAATTGACTCTCACACCTCCAGGACTCTTGCACTGACGATGAGCACAGCCAGGATACCTCGATTCTGGAGCCTAAAAGCAAGTCTGGTCAATATGGACAGCAAGGTAAGGCCATTTTTGTTGATACAGAATTGACTAAGAGTGCAGTATCTGTCAACATGGACAACCACTTGTATAGAGCTCTCGTTGATTCTGGCCCCTCCTTGTTTTTATTAACCAGAAATGGTTGATAGAATAGCAAGCACACATTTTGAAATATGTTAGGAACCTTAGACTCACAGTGTTACTGGCTGATAAGACCCCCTTTTCCCCCAAAAACATCCTACAATGTCTATAGTCAGAGTATAGACTCCCTCTACCCCAACCCCCCCCGCCCCTGCCCCAGCCCTACACCACAATCTATTATTCCTACAATCCCACCCATGGTAACCTTCTTACCACCCTTGAAACAGACATACATAGAACCACCCAGACACTATAGGCATATTTTCTTCGTGTAATAGATGTTTCCTCTCCATTTCCCATATATTATTTCAATGGAGAATATTCATTAGAACCACCAAATTCACCTTTTTTTTATGTTTTATTTTTTCACATATTCCAATTATCCCCTCCAAAATATCAAAACCTTAGTACCACAGATAAGTGGGTGACATTGCCAAAAATTTTATTTAATTTTCTGAAGGCTCAGGCAGCCGTAAACTGGATGATCTGGTTGGCACGCCACATAAATTACCCACGGTCACAGCGTACGCTCGCTTTGTGTCCCATTAAATTGGGGCATGCATGCGCCGGTTTGTTACAAGCTCAGGGCTCCTCTATACCCTAAGGTATTACCAAATGACGGCCTACTGTAGGAAAGCAGCTCTCTTGCATCCTGATCCGTGTTTATACCTCTGTTTACCATTGGTACTGGATGTTTGGTGAGACACTTAATCTAAAATAATTCAGCACAGTTCCCTGCTGTGTTATCACAACAGGAACAAGTGCACCCCTGGTAAGCTGACTAATCTCAGCGCCACAGCCATTACTCCCCTCCTAGTTTTACTACAATATTCAGATCATGCAATGATCATGGGCCCGTTATATGCAAAACAACCAATAGCTAGGCCTCATGCCATATATGGGTGAGACATACCTCACCGGGAGGCATGTAATGAGGAATTAGCCAACCACATGAAGTGCTTATAAGCCTCACCCTTCCCCCATCTTTCCCACTTCCTAAACAATATACCAAACTTACCAAACCCAGTCACCATATGGAGCAAGTATCCGGAGACCACAGGGCCAAATGCCGAGGCTGCCATGCAACCAGCCCAGGTAGGTTTTTGTCTTATGTGTCCATTAGTAGTGTCATCAATCGTTCTAGCATGACAATGATGGATTTGCCATCATGTGACCCAGATACCCATTACATGCTAATGGTAGTGTGCACCCAGAGTGCTTTGTAAAATGTGATAGTTGAATTCGCAGTCCACTTCATGCCTTTCTACGACGACCTGACCACTTTAGATTTTACTTATCAACCTTTTGGCAACACCCCACCCACCCCACCCACCCCACACACAACCCATCCTAGCTCAGATTACCCATTTATTTAATACTAATTTTTAAGCCTTAAGGCACCAAAGTCATATGGACTCAACCCAGGGTGGCCCATCCATAGCCTTCTAGGCCCACATGGCAAATAGGAGCAAGGCCATGGATCTGTTTGGCAAGCTGTTCATTGTTATCAAGCCAAACGCCCCCACCACTGTATTGAACCATCTTAGCTCACTAGTCACTAAACCTCTTACAAAAGTCAGGGTAAAAATACATCAATTACTAGCCATAGATTAACCTAACTAGCTAGTCTATTTTAGAAATTATGCCTACCAGTGTCATATTAGTAACACACCCCAAACAGCGGACCCCCCGAAATTTTGTATAAAATGTTTTTCATTTTTCCAACCCAAAATTCCCGCAATACACTGCGCCCCACACCCCACCTTTTTCTCTCACACAAAACCAAGCCCCCCCCCCACTCAACCACCCAAGCCCTATTTCCCCCCAAATCAAAATTCGTATGGATCACTATTGCAGTAGAGTACATGTGCACTGACAAAATCAAAACAAACCGTTTTGTCAGTATACCCGTAACCATAACAACGGGGGAAACACCCACTCTATTTATAGAACAGGTGTCCCCACGCTGTGATAGTGAATGCTCGGCGAGTTTAGCCACGGCATCGTCCCCCGATCCAGGAGAGCATACCAGATAGAAAGCTCGGGCCCAAACGGCGGCGAAGCAATTCAGGGCTGCTGAAACCCCAAGAAGCCCAGCACCCCAACTATCTATATATGTTTAAACTCAACCTGGCTGAGAGGGCCCCATACATAGTCAATGGTAGGTAAAATTTCGACTCACCATTCCAACATGGCCGGCTCCAGTTCATGATGGAAACCACCGCCCCACCTCACTAACTACCGGCCACCCCCACAATCATATAACTTGGGACCGTCCCAAGGTTATACCCAAATGTCAGTAGCATTTGGAAGATACCATCACACTTATGTGGGGATGGCAGGTAGCCCTCACACATACGCCGCAAAGACGCTTATGTGGGGATCGCCCCACCCCCGCCTCATCTAGCCTACCATTCACCCCCGCCCCCCCCCCCGCGCACCCCGAACTGAGCCCCCCATCCTCCACAATACGCCCAAACCACATCCTTACACAGCCATCATCAAACATAATGAGCTAAAACAACATCATAGCCAAAGCTAAGTCTAACTAACACAATAGACCAGCCTACACTAATGTTCATCAGTATTGGCACCGGCTGCAGCGTCTGGTCCGCAACTTTCGCGCCATACGCGGCAGCCCGGCGCCATCTTGGTTTCGTTTTAATTACCGAAACCGATGGACGTCACGGCCATCACCATGACTACCATCGGTCATGTGACACCCGCACGTGGCATCCCGACAACAACAACATTAGCACATGTCCCATTTGACTTGTTCAGATCAAACTTACCTTAATAGCCAATAATCATCCCGCCAGGAGGAATGATGATCCACTGGATCTGTGTGATGCTGAAATACAATCCAAGAAACAAATTAGACCAAAATGCCCCACGTCTCGACCCTCAAAATTATCAAAAATTCAAGTATCACCCTTTTGTAAGTCAAAATATACTTACAATCCGCCCGTCATGGTAATGACTATATGCAACACGGTGCCGTTAGGCAAAACAATGTCTACCTCGTAAACTTCCATAACACCGATTATGCAACATTATGACATCACAGACGGACGAGTGCCTTTTTATAGCACCCCGGATCAAAAATTTTTTTTTTGGCGACACAGGAAGGAAATTTTTTTTCTCTCGCCCCCCCCCATTTCGGCCCGAAAATTTAAATTTTCCCTTCAATCAGCATCAACAGAGTTCTTGTCAGGATATTTGAGACAGGTAGGAGTCAACCTGAGCAGGTCATACCTGTATTAATCCCCATAACTTATCTGATTCTCGCCATTATGGTGCAGCGCCAGCTCGCTACTACCACCTGGTGGAATTTAGATAAACTAACCATAGCGTCCCTGGATACAGAACCCGCGCTAAGCCAAATAAATCAATTGAGCTCTGTACTTAGGTTTTGTAGGTTAACAAAATGATATTGATCTCACATCCTTTTTCTGTATTGACTGTGGCCTGTCTGCAACCCATAACAGACAAACTATAGGTCGATGAATTGTCTCCTCTTCCTGCTGTTTCCTCAACAGGCCTACCACCAACACAGCATCGTTTCCTTCAGCACCAAACGCCCAAGGAGAAAGGACCAGCACCATCAAGTCCAGAAAACAACCAACACCAAAACAATATGGCAACTTATAACCTGTAGCTCGCCATGGAACCTTTCAGGCCACAAAATGACAATATCAACATAAACATCAAAACCTATTTCCCAGCAGTATACACCCAAATTGACACTTCAAGGGACACAAATAGACACTTTTCAAAACCAATTTTTGTATAACCAAATTTTAAACCCAAATCGCTGAGACACAATTGTGACGTTAGTTTTTGATTTTTGATGAATTTTATGAGAGACACACCAAAATACCCTTCTGGCTTGCCTCTCTAGGTGCTATAAAATCCATCACCTTTACCACTGTTTTTCAAGCTCAACTATGACATGTATTTATGAGTTTTAGTCAAATTAGTTATCCCTAAGCAACAGGTTGCATATATCCCATTTTTGTATATTTTCATGAAAATCACCATGTTTCTAGTCAACAGTAACACTGAATACCACCTTGACTTATACCTTATGCCCGACCGTGTAGCAGACCCTACACAACTTCAGTTATAAGCCTTGGTAACGTGGAGCCAAAAACTCATCACCCTTGTGTTGATTATTGACCCCATGATACCAAGAATCACCAAACTTGGTTAACTTTCATCTGAATATATCTCTTTGCATATTAATGTATAAAACCAAACATGTTATCAAACCAGGAAAATTTTCATTTTCCCACAATAACAAACCGGTACATATATACTTTAAGCATTGTAGATATCCCTGCATTTATAACCTGTGTCCATAGATTAACCTTTTTGTGCCCAGAATTATTTGAAGATTTTACATTATTTCACGATTGAATCATTTTTTGTTTATAAGACCATGTGTAATTTCTATCTTCTAGCTTGATTTTCTAAGTTCTCATAACTCAGTGAAGACTTTCAGTTAAGGATGTGATACTACTGGTCAGGTCTGGTAACCATAGTTACAAAAACATTCCATTTGTTGTCATTTAGTGGCATTTGGTCTATAATATTATATATATCCATAATCCCTCCAATCCTGGGACCTTTTAAAGCTGATTTGCCTGCATGCATCTACATGTACCGGCACTCAGGAAACATGATATGTTGTACTAGAAACAATGCATGGCTTACCTTCCATCTTTAGGATAGGAGCACTTGTTGTAAAATATAATTGGAATATTGGAACCTATGTGTGTATGATCCATTATCATTTTGTTACCATATCAGATTTTAGCTCCTTGGATGGTTTACTGTTAATGAATCACATAAAATGACAACTCATTTTCAAGCTTTGACTCACTGTGCCTGATATAAAGCAGATAAAGCCAAATGAATGGTTGTATCATAATCAGGAGGTCATAAGCATTCCATAGAGGGTCTAACTTTGCAGATTGGACCAGTAGAAGTGTCTGGATGAAAATTTATTTCAATATACATGCATTTAAGCACAAAACCGCGCTTAAATGCGCGCTTGGGCACCTAAGGGTTAAGTCACTTGATCCACACAAACTGTATTTTTGCAATTCCATAAAAGAACCTTTTTTTTAATACTGCTAAATGTCAAACTCATCAGGTTTGAAAACCCTGTATTTGTATCATAATACCCATAATTGTCAATGGACTTGGCAAAGCCTTATTTTTCTGCTTTTTTTTTCTCCCTTTACACTCGTGCAGAGACGAGTAGGAATGTGGGGATTTGTCAATGGACCATTCTGGGTATTATAATTATTTTTCATATTTACTAATTTCTTCGCCATATAAAACCTAAGCTCTGCCCATGATCTACACTCAATAATCTCCTGCATTCCCCAACAGGAACCAGGATCCATTACTCATCACAAACACACTTCCTCCATGACACTCTGTGACATAAGGTACAAGGATGTAATAACATTCCAACCTTATCTACACACACACAGTCTAACTGGAGGAAGTGCGATCCACCTGTGGTGCCATATTTGGAATGAGAGGATATTTCACAATCTCCTCTCAATCCTCATTAACATAATCTACCCACAGGTGGCACTCTCTCTCTATGACACATGGCACTATTCTATTGAGCCACGTGTACAGAACATTTCACAACACTGTGAGCTGCTCAGGCCCTTAGTATATAAGGTAGCTTGAGCAGCTCCCAATCTATCTATTCTAAGCTATCTATTCTAAGATCATCTCTCCCAACTTACACCTTACACCTATACCTAGAACCTACGACAGGTTGAGCTATAGGATCGGAGGCAGAGCTTAGATCTTGGCGAGTGTTATCATTGTTACCACCTTTATGAAACACTCATGTCAGCTATGCAATAAAAGGATCAAATGAACTTCCCTGGATTCCGTGTACATTCACTTCACCACATGTAACCGTCCGTTGACACTATAGGGGTGTTCTACGAGTGGGACATGTAGTTAAGTCTCCACATTCCTTAAAAGTTGGTGATATTAAATTTCATCATGACTATTTGTCTATATGTATCAGGACATCTAAGACTGATCAACTTGGTAAAAACTCTTTTAATATCTATTTATTAAAGGATGTTAATTCTCCGCTATGTCCTTATCTAGGTTTGAAAAAGTTGTGCATGGGTAGGAATAGTAGAGACCTCCTGTTTAAATCAAATGGTAGTCCGTTACAGTATCAGTATGTCAACTCTAGGTTAAAATCTTTGTCAATTCATTCTAATATCGAAGGCCTGGTTTCTACCCATTCCTTAAGGCACGGTGGTGCTACGTTATTAAAAGATGCTGGACTCAGTATAGAGTCTATAAAAAAGAGGGTTAATTGGAAATCCAACTCTGTTTTTAAATACTTACATAATTACAAGGATGAATTATTGGAGTTGGATAGAGTGTGTCAATCTCATTTGCAATGTTGATTGATATGTGTTTTTTCACATGTGTTTGGCGTGTTTTTGTGTGTTTTTGGCATGTATGGTGCTGATAGCCCCAAGGTCAGTAACCCACCAAACTCATGTGTTTCTGTGATAGATCATTCATTACATGAATATTATATTAATACATTATTACCGGTACATCTGGTATTTATTATATTCTCCCCCATACATTACCGGTATATTATTCCCTGGTAGCGAGTTAACTTATGGAACTATATACACTCGTGTATATTTATATAATTAACCGCGGACAGTTAGGGACTACTTGCAGCTCGTAAGGATACCAATGATGTCATAGTATGACGTCACAGTCAACATCCCACTGGTATAAAAGAGGTGGTTTCAAAGTAACCGTCAATTGGCTCCATTCACCTGTACAGGTAACACCATGCTGGGTGTTCCCTGGAAATTTTAAATTTTACTATTGTTAATTAATATTGTTATTCTGTGCTATTGTTATTATACTATTGTTATTATATTATGCATTTTACTGGCTATGCTTATTGTCAACTAATTATTATAGTTGTTTGAATAAAGGCATGTATGGTGCTGATAGCCCCAAGGTCAGTAACCCACCAAACTCATGTGTTTCTGTGATAGATCATTCTTTTTTTTTTTGAAAATCAAAGTTTATTGAGCCTCTCACAATTTACAGAATCGTGGTAAATGAAGCACAACTGGAATTATAATCAAACATCTATCAGTAAGTCAAACACAATCATACAATCAAGAAAAAAAAGCTACAAATCATATTCATACGGTTAAATAGATACCATATCAAATTGTACACCATATCAATTTTATAAAAAATACATATAGTTATAGACGCAACAATGAATCATGAGAAATATATGTAATAATGATAAATAATGATAGACAAAACAAGCCCAGACAAACAAGAACAAAAGTAACACATGAATATTATATCAATACATTATTATACGGTACATCTGGTATTTATTATATTCTCCCCCATACATTACCGGTATACTATTCCCTGGTAGCGAGTTAACTTATATATATATATATATATATATATATATATATTATATATATATATATATATATATATATATGGGTGATTCCTGCCAAAGCTCCCACTTTCTGCTTTTTAGGGTCTTTTTGGAGTTAGGGGGCTGCAGAATAAAAACTATTTAACCATTCTTCCTATTTTGGTGTTATTTGAGAGTAAACATCCTGGGGATCAAAGAAAGGGCAGATTTGCATATATATATATATATATATATATATATATATATATATATATATATATATATATAGACTAACTGCAGACAAATAGTAAGTAGGTGCCTCAGCACCCACCTAGCACCAGTTTATATATATATATATATATATATATATATATATATATATATATATATATGTTGTCATGTTTCCAGTTCACTGGGCACCTCCCATAGCACCCAGTACTGCCCAGTATAGGTGCATACAATCAACAGCACTATAGAGGTGGTGGTACTTCCCAGTGGGCACACAACATATATCAATGTTGATTCAATGTTGAATCAATGTTGATCTTTGTTGATCAACAATATTTGAACATTGATTCAACAGTATGTGCCCACTGGGTTATCTGTCCCAGTGTACAAGTGGTGCTTGGGCAGCTACAGGCTATAGGGCCTTTGTACAACAGGTGTCACAGGATATCCCATACATTTCTGTTGGGTCACTTTTGTCCGCCTAAATGCTGGTCACGACCAGAAGGGTGTAATGTATGCCTGCCTACATCAAGAAGTCAGGCAATAACAGGAATATATAAGATGAGTGAAAAAAAAACATTTTCAAATGTTAGCGTATAATAGTAGCACCAGCAGAGGCTCCTTGTTTGTACTGGTCTACAAGTTCAAGTCTAGAAGAGAGAACAGAGCTCTGTCATAAAAAGTGCGATTTACTACTGGGGCATGAAATTAATGTCAGATAATGGATTTCTCTCTATTTCTTATTGTAGCGTGTAAGACTGCACACTGCTACATCAACTTTTGGGACAGGCTGTACGATGGAGACGTTGACACATGTCGGTAAGTAAGATCATTGACTTGAGACCGTTGAAAAAAGAACACTTATTACCATCAAACCTCCCGTAAAGTCTACATTTTAACCACACACATACCTTTGAAAAAGCCAGTGGCAAATATTTAGACGGGGAACACGCCCCCTCCCTTTTCCAGTTACAGTACTGTTTTATTTCATCCAAAGCTCTATAATTATAACTCTTTTCAAATCAGATGGTGCTACCAAATTTTCCTACAGATTTCTATAATATCTCATCGCAAAATGTTCACAGAGTGCACTTTGTATCAGACATGACAAACTGACCACATGGGTATACTGTCTATCCTGTGCTTAAAATGTGTCATTTGCAGACTTTTCTTTTTTTAGACACCAATCCGACCGGTATTCCAATTGGACCCTGATGCTTCTAGTTCCATGTTTTATTCACACTTCAGACAGGCGGCACTACCAGTGTTCAAGGCGTGCCTACAGCAGGTCCTGGAGTCCTCAGATATCTGTTCATGTGGGTACAAACAGGTACAGCGGGACATGGATAAACTAGATGACCACCTCATCTGTGAAAAGGAAATTAGACCACGTAAGGAAACATCTATTTTCGATGTGTTATTCCCCTCCCAACTTATACCACTGGCAGCATTGAAGGTTCCTTTGGCGACATTTTAGAAAATACCTTCCCTCAATGAAAGAACCCCTTCCCACAACCTGTTAGGTGGACTAGGGCAGTGAGTAATAGAAATTTAATGCCATCTCAAATACTTAGGTCAAATTCATGGTGAGAACTACATTACACAATTTCACAGAGGAATGTGTCAGTGCCTGCATATAGGTGTACCACACACATCTGAGGGGATAGGAAAGAGGATATATAGAATACATTCTTGCCAGGGTTCCATCTTTGTGTATAAGCCGTGCCTATATCAAACGTTGGATATCAACGTTGGGTTATAAAGCAAGTCTACATATGAAGTATAATCTGCCACTATAGATTGACCATTTTGGTTCAGGAAGACCTGTATTTCTCAAGATGGTACAATTAGACGCCTTCAGATCGTAGTGGGATCCCCTCCTCTATTGCAATTAGAGCCCTGCATCTGGTGGTCACTACTGATTGCACTGGTACGACTGCCCTAAAAAGCCCTATAGTGAACAAGTAACCAATGGATAACTCATGACGAGTGTGTGTTAGTAAAGGATAATGACACGAGGCCGTAGGCCGAGTGTTATTAGCCTTTGCTAACACACACGAGTCATGAGTTATCCATTGACTACTTATTTTATACCACGAAACCAATAAATAATCAATATAATACCAATAAATTCAAGTTGAAAACAAAAATTATTCCCCCTCCCCGGGACTCGATGCCAGCCAATGTGTGTACACAATCGGTACATACACCTCCTCGCCCGGCAGCGGACAGCGACAGCAGCCATCTCGGCTAGCCTTGGCAGCGGCTCACGGCGAAAAATAGTGTACATACACCTCGTCGCCCGGCAGCGGACAGCGACAGTGCACAAGGCGAAAAAGGACGCGTCTCGCTGTTATGTTTGTGTATAATACACCTCCTCGCCCGGCAGCGGACAGCGACAGCGCACACGGCGAAAAATAGTGTTTGTACACGATCAGTACATAGAGTCATACACCTCGTCGGCCGGCAGCGGACAGCAACAGTGCACACAGCGAAAAAAGACGCGTCCGGGCCGCGAATCGATCCACGGACCCCTCATGGCTGAGCGCAACGTGCTAACCACTAGACCACCGCGTCTCATCCTTCTGCACCCGGCAGTGGGCAGCGACAGCGCACACGGTGAAAAAAGATGCGTCTCGCGGTTATGTTTGTGTATGAAACACCTCGTCGCCCGGCAGCGGACAGCGACAGTGCACACGGCTTTGTATCATAGCAAGACGTGGTTCGAACCGAGCGTATCTCGTCAGTCCCTGTGGCGGAATGCATAGGGGGTTGGACTAGGAATCTTAGGTTGCAGGTTCGAGCCCTTCCATGGCAATGAAAGTTATCCTGGATAACCGCACGGGGTGCGGGTTATCCATGGATAACCGCACGCCTTAGAAAATTGATGCTAAAGTATACAGGGTGTGCAATATCGACAGATATGTGTATGGGAATAGCCACGAAAAAGCACTGTGTAACCCAGAAATCGTGGTATAGGGTAGATTAACCTAAAGACGGCCATATACCTTGAGGCGTCCACCCAACATATTTTCATGTAAAATCGACTTACTCGTGCATCAAAATTATGAAATCGTTGATAAGCATTGAATTGACCAATTTGTAATGTTGATTCAGTAACAAACGAAATGTTATGGCTATTTTCTGGGGTGGACATCGCAAGGTATGTGGCCGTCTTTAGGTTAATCTACCCTATTTGTACTGATCATACAGGGCAGTCATAGTGCATTACCTGTATGATCACCCACTCCAACAGTTGAAGGTTTCAAATTGTAGTATTGTGTTCAGTCTGACCATCTTAATAAAGAAATGTCTTCCTGGGCATACATTTAACTAAAGTGCTTTAACAAAGGGGTACAGAGGGGACAAACCACTTACCGGTAGTACTCACCATTACTTTAACAAAGGGGTACAGAGGGGGAAAACCACTTACCGGTAGTACTCACCATTACTTTAACAAAGGGGTACAGAGGGGGCAAACCACTTACCGGTAGTACTCACCATTACTTTAACAAAGGGGTACAGAGGGGGCAAACCACTTACCGGTAGTACTCACCATTACTTTAACAAAGGGGTACAGAGGCGGCAAACCACTTACTGGTAGTACTCACCATTACTTTAACAAAGGGGTACAGAGGGGGAAACCACTTACCGGTAGTACTCACCATTAATTTAAAAAAAGGGTACAGAGAGGGCAAACCACTTAACGGTAGTACTCACCATTACTATAACAAAGGGGTACAGAGGCGGCAAACCACTTACCGGTAGTACTCACCATTACTTTAACAAAGGGGTACAGAGGAGGCAAACCACTTACCGGTAGTACTCACCATTACTTTAACAAAGGGGTACAGAGGGGGCAAACCACTTAACGGTAGTACTCACCATTACTATAACAAAGGGGTACAGAGGCGGCAAACCACTTACCGGTAGTACTCACCATTACTTTAACAAAGGGGTACAGAGGAGGCAAACCACTTACCGGTAGTACTCACCATTACTTTAACAAAGGGGTACAGAGGGGGCAAACCACTTACCGGTAGTACTCACCATTACTTTAACCTTTTTGTGCCCAGAATTATTTGAAGATTTTACATTATTTTACATTATTTCACGATTTCATTTTTTGTTTTATAAGACCATGTGTAATTTCGATCTTCTTCCTTGATAAGGGCTTGGCATATTACATTTTCTTAATTTTTATAACTCAGTGAAGACTTTCAGTTAAGGATGTGATACTACTGGTCAGGTCTAGTAACCATAGTTACCAAAACATTCCATTTGTTGTCATTTAATGGTATTTGGTCTCTATATATATCCATAATCCCTCCAATCTTGAGACCTTTCAAAGCTGATTTGCCTGCATGTATCTACATGTACTGGCACACAGGAAACATGATATGTTGTACTAGAAACAGTGCATGACTTATCTTTAGGATAGGAGCACTTGCTGTAAAATATAATTGGGATATTGGAACCTATGTGTGTATGATCCATCATCATTTTGTTACCATATCAGATTTTAGCTTGAGGGTTTCCTGTTAATAAATCACATCAAATGACAACTCATTTTCAAGTTTTGACACACTGGGCCTGATATAAAGCAGATACAGCCAAATGAATAGTTGTATCATAATCGGGAGGTCATAAGCATTCTATAGAGGGTCTAACTTTGCAGATTGGACCAGTAGAAGTGTCTGGATGAAAGTTTCTTTCAATATACATGCATTTAAGCACAAAACCGCGCTTAAATGCGCGCTTGGGCACCTAAGGGTTAACAAAGGGGTACAGAGGGGGCAAACCACTTACCGGTAGTACTCACCATTACTTTAACAAAAGGGTACAGAGGGGGCAAACCACTTACCGGTAGTACTCACCATTACTTTAACAAAGGGGTACAGAGGGGGCAAACCACTTACCGGTAGTACTCACCATTACTTTAACAAAGGGGTACAGAGGGGGCAAACCACTTACCGGTAGTACTCACCATTACTTTAACAAAGGGGTACAGAGGGGGAAAACCACTTACCGGTAGTACTCACCATTACTTTAACAAAGGGGTACAGAGGCGGCAAACCACTTACCAGTAGTACTCACCATTACTTTAACAAAGGGGTACAGAGGAGGCAAACCACTTACCGGTAGTACTCACCATTAACTTAACAAAGGGGTACAGAGGGGGAAAACCACTTACCGGTAGTACTCACCATTACTTTAACAAAGGGGTACAGAGGGGGAAAACCACTTACCGGTAGTACTCACCATTACTTTAACAAAGGGGTACAGAGGCGGCAAACCACTTACCGGTAGTACTCACCATTAATTTAAAAAAAGGGTACAGAGGGGGCAAACCACTTACCGGTAGTACTCACCATTAATTTTAAAAAAGGGTACAGAGGGGGCAAACCTCTTACCGGTAGTACTCACCATTACACAAGGACTGTAAGAATTTTCTTATCCCCTAGCGGCGTACTACGGCTACACGGAATGTGAAGACCCTCAGGCTGAGGCATGCCGACAGAAGAGTGAAGCATTCTGGGCCATGACCAAGGGTTACAATCTCCCAAGTGTAGCTGATAGAAAGTAAGTTTTGCTATAAACCGATTTCTAATATAACCATATATATTTTTCTTTGAATCAAAAACGTTTATGAGCTTTACTTGGATGACTTTGTCCGTAGGATTGAAAATTGTATTTCATTCATTCACATCTATCAGTGTCTATGACTCTATAAAATTTTGAAGTTATAAAAGTTTTCCTGGTGAAAAGTTATGGAATGTTGGCCTTCTAAGTGAAATATAACTGATAGCATTGCTTGGAATACTTGGATATCATTGCTATGAAAAAAGGAAGTTTATATATTTATATTATATGTTAAAAAAGAAAAGTAATGTAAGGAGAATAGAATCTAACAGGTGTCGTTGCATGCAATATTACTGAAGTTCTAGAATTTTACATGAGATGGATAAACATGGGATTGAGATCAATTCGTTCTACAAAGGCGTTATCCTAAGGTGACCTTAGTGAGTAAAATAATGAGTAAAGGGCGACATACCTGGAGAGAAATGTACCTTTACCCTATCAATTTTATTTTCGATCAAATCCACTCCTTTATTCAGACAGGCCCTATCAGAAGCAGCTTCGTGTTCAGCAGGTGTTTTAGCAGATGGTATATCTACTGTTGGCTGCACTAATGCCTTTACATGGGCAGGGGACATGGACGCCACCAGAAGCGCTGTAGCTGCCTCACTCAGGAGGCATTATGTTCACTATTCACAGCCATTCTAGTTATATACCTGGAGAGAAATATCTCACTCAGGAGGCATTATGTTCACTTTTGACAGCCATTCTAGTTATATACCTGGAGAGAAATATCTCACCCATGAGGCATTATGTTCACTATTCAATACCATTTTAGTTACATACCTGGGGAGAAATATCTCACTCATGAGGCATTATGTTCACTATTGACAGCCATTCTAGTTATATACCTGGAGAGAAATATCTCACTCATGAGGCATTATGTTCACTATTCACAGCCATTCTAGTTACATACCTGGAGAGAAATATCTCACTCATGAGGTATTATGTTCACTATTCACAGCCATTCTAGTTACATACCTGGAGAGAAATATCTCACCCATGAGGCATTATGTTCACTATTCACTACCATTCTAGTTACATACCTGGAGAGAAATATCTCACTCATGAGGCATTATGTTCACTATTCACAGCCATTCTAGTTACATACCTGGAGAGAAATATCTCACCCATGGGGCATTATGTTCTCTATTCATTACCATTCTAGTAACATACTTTGAGAGAAATATCTCACTCATGAGGTATTATGTTCACTATTCACAGCCATTCTAGTTATATACCTGGAGAGAAATATCTCACCCATGAGGCATTATGTTCTCTATTCACTTCCATTCTAGTTACATACCTGGAGAGAAATATCTCACCCATGAGGTATTATGTTCACTATTCACAGCCATTCTAGTTATTACTGTTACAATGTACCTTTACCCTATCAATTTTATTTTCGATCAAATCCACTCCTTTATTCAGACAGGCCCTATCAGAAGCAGCTTCGTGTTCAGCAGGTGTTTTAGCAGATGGTATATCTACTGTTGGCTGCACTAATGCCTTTACATGGGCAGGGGACATGGACGCCACCAGAAGCGCTGTAGCTGCCTATGTCTTTGCACAAGGTATGTATGATAAAAAGGCTTTTGGTCTATTATGAGTATATCAACCTTATCTTTCTCTATTTTTAATGGTGATTGTGATATTCCTGGGAACTTTATATCGAGCAACAACCCCACAAATGACAGCTAAATGATCATGGAGATTCAAAGTACCCAATCACATGTATCAAGGTTTCGTCCACCTAAGCCTTCACAGGGTGAGAGCCCGTCAGCAGTTTGTTCCTCTTTGGAGGTATTTCAAGGTTTTATCCCTCACCTACCCTGTGTGCTGGGGTGGACTCTATTCAAATTTATGTTGGCTATTGATAGCAACAATGCAGATTATGTGCGCCCTCGGAATATTTCAAGAATAATTTTATTACAATGTCATGATATTCACAAAAAATATGACAGTACTGCCAGTAGTGATGAATACAACTCTTTGCGTTACGTGTGATACGTGATTGGGCACTTTCAGTTTTCATAATATCATCTCATTCCTTGTCACCAGGTTGTGACGATGTTGATGGCATCCTGTCAGAGTGCACTCCACCAGAGGCGATTACTGTTGAGGCCTGCAAGTAAGTACTCTTTTTCCCTTACCCATTTTTTATCTAGCCTGATGAAGATGGGTTCAGACGATCGAAACGTTGCAAATAAAAAAAGATTATCACTTGATTTATCACTTGTATATCAACAAAAAAATGGGTTTTTATTAAGAATCTCCTGTGTGTCAAAGCCTTTCTTTTTTACTTAAAACACTATAATTTAATTCCCTTATTCCTGAAAACAAATTAATGTTTTTATTACAAGTGAAAAGGAAAACTGTGCAAGTATATTACTGTAGTGGTCTATATAAGCGTCCTGGCGTTTATAGATTTCAGTACAACTCTATCCCTGGCTTATACAACACTATCACTTATTTAATACATGGATTATAGTGTAAATTCCAATTTTGAAATAAAGTATATAGATGGAAATTGGTTTAATCTACTGTATTGTGGCTTTATTAGTTATGGGACCACCAAAATAACATTTTAATGAAGGCGGTGCCCATACCTGTTTTGACCAACATTTCTTGACAGTACCTAGCGGCACTTTTCACTATAGTGGTACTTCCTAGATGTAAGCTAATACTTGTGGTAAATAAAGGTTAAATCTTTACTTTTTTCATAAAGGTAATGACTTTCTCTTCCAGTGGAGAGTATGACGATGTACTGAGGTTGCTGGACTGTGCTAAGGGTGTGGTGAGTAATGGGTGTCAGTCCATGGTCAGACGTGCTGGTCGTGTCCTCCAACAGGCTAAGTATGCAGCCTGCCAGCGGCTACAGCAAGGTATGTATGGGTATACCATTTACACTATCATTTGTGGTGTACCAGCAGATCATTGAAATTTTAAAAAAAAAGACAACCAACGACTTATAGATGGCTTTATAAATACCCCTCTCTTCAAAATATAGTACTGGGGGTCAAAGGGATTTAATTTGGATAGTACCAACCCAATGGTCATAATTGAAGTGCTTGAAATCCATTAAGCCCAATTACATACACATGCTTTTAGGTTTCTAATAAGAAATCTGTTGCAAGGAGACGGAGCTGAATCAAATCCTCTCAATTATCTAACCAGGTATGGCAGTTACAAAGAAGTAAAACTGATTTCTCGTAATTAGATTATTCATATCGATAAGAACTGGCAAATCATAGTATGCTTTTGAATAAAGATAGATCTCATTAGATCATTTTACATTATTTCATAAATGTGTATGTCTATATTTCTGTATCTAACAGTGAAGGCCAAGGTGGACTCACATTGTGACCATGAAGAGGAGGGACGCACACTGCTAAAACGACTCCTCCGTCTTCTCACTGCCAAGAACAAGCAGTAGACTGGATCATTAGTGAGGCCTATTATTACAAATGTCAGAAATAAATTACTCAGACAAGAAACTATATCTAAATGTTCTGTTTCTAATTATTCAATTCTGTGTACAATGGAAAGCTTTGGAGAGCTTCGGGAGTGGTCATTGTTTATCAGAAGGGGAGGGTAGGGTGGTGGGTTTGAGGGGGGTGTAAAAAAGTCAGCCCTACTATAGATCAAAGAAAGGCACAAAAATTCTCCACGCCTCCACCGCATGGGTGGCACAAAAACTTTTGACTGCGGTCGAGGGGGTGCGTAAAAGATTTCTATGCATCCATGTGAAAACCACCACCCCCTCTGTTGATAAATAATGACCACTCCCTTAGATGATCGGGCAATGAAGGGGTTATTGCATTTTTGGTAGAGTCTTGGCAACATGGCTGAATCTGATTCAGATTTTTAATGTTACCACTTTTTGTATTGAAGTTTAGAGGGAGTAACTGGGAAAAATTCAAAATGGCCGCCAAATCCCCTAATTTCTATAGGCCATATACTGCTGTAGAGGACAAGCAGCACATAAATAGCCGTCTAGCTGTTTGGAGAAGTCAACTTTTGAATACAGGCCTTTCCAAACTGAGAAATGAAAGCACTTAATGTCTGGAAGCAACAGTCTCTCTCCTAACTTTTAAGTGCAATTAGTGGAAGGAAAATCAACCAAACCAATGTACATGTATAGATAGGATTGAGTTGTTGAATCTTACACTAGATGGTGTTGTGATCAGGGGTTTGGCCTCCTGTTGACTGGATGACATCACAGGGCAGTAAACAGTTATTTCTGTCCAATGCACACCCAATGACCCAGTTGTCCACTAGGCCTGTTGAAGGCCTGTCCTTTATATAAAGTACTATTGGGGATTATATCGCAATTCAGGGAATTTTAGTGCCGATAATAGGGAGGTTTAGCAAACCTGATGCATGTCACCCATAGACGTACAGCATACCTACAGCACTGTTACGTCTGCATTATATTGGCGACGAAGGGGTTGCTAAACCTCGCTAATATAAAGGAGTATATAAAACCCATGTGCTTTTTTAGAATTTTTAGTATATACTTTTTTTAGGTCAAGTTGAGCTTAGACATTTTTGGAAAGGTGGTGGGAGATGTTCAAATTCAATGTCTCCATGTTTCCCATGTTAAAACTGTTCCGATTCTATGAAGAACCGAACCCAGGCCACTGTGGCATAAGACAGACTCGCTATCCATTACTCCACGCCGAGCAGTAGTAGAAGCCAATGTGTATCATAAGAAGAACCTATCGCTTATAGTAACACTGGCTTTCCACACCTGGGGCCTCTATGGTAGTGTCATACTAGCAAAATATGTGTATGATCAAGTTGTCATATGAGGAATATCATATGACTAGTGGCTATAAGGAGTAAGAATATGAAGCTCTTATCTATGTATTCCAGTTATCACTGGTTTATTCAAGGTTTAGGCAGAATTTATGTATCAGTAATACAAATGTCAATACACAGGTAATTCACACACAGTAAATATAATATGAGTATTTCCATGCTAAAAAAGTATCCTCACTGTTCTTATTACCTGTGTTGAGCAGGGTCCCTAGGGGGGGTTTTGATGGTAAATAAATGAAAGTGCTGGTTTGCTGCAGATACCAGCTAGGTCTCATAAACCAAAACTCAACTCCCCAAAATGTTACGTATGTGAGGTACACTTTTAGATGTCTATAGGCTAACTAGATAAATGATTCTTTATTTCTAGTCTATTCTAGTGTAGTATGTATATGAATTAAATGATTAAAATAAAAATCATTGCTCAAGTCTGCAAAGTAAGGCCACAGAGGGGGTCTTTTGGTATCGGTGTGGAAATCCTCACATACCTAACGAAAATATGTGGCGGAGAAAGGAAATGTTTCCAGTTGCCCTGGCAGAAATGACCGACCACTGGAAGTCACTCAGAGGATCTCAAATTAGCTAAGCTCACAGTCTACTGTGATTTTGCAGCTCCATTTACACTGAAATTTCTCCAAAAGGTAAGGAATTTCAATCAAATTCTCATGAAATAGTGTGTTTTATATATGTGAGGGTCTGTAATTGTCTTAGATTGCATGGAAATAATGTATTTTGGGTTATATTTCCCTCTGATTGAAAGTCCCAAGCCATAGACTGGCCATAGCAGCTTGGTAATGCCATTTAATTTGGCCAGGAAGCCCAATACTCTTTAAGGCTTTATTTTCCTCACATACGTAACGTTTTCACTGGGGAATGGAAATTGCCCTTCCTGAGCTACTCCTGCTGTATATTTATCCCCAAATCATTATTATTTGTTGAAATTAGGGCTTAGCTTTACTGCTAGGGTTCATTAGGTTCAGTTTGGATATTTTTAAATGAAACCCCAGCCTGTCTGGGGTGAGAAGTAGATTATTTTTCGAAATTTTCACCTCCCACACCCCAAATGTGCATTATTTAGCAAGATTACCTGCTCTTACCCTTGTTTATTTACTCCTAGACCTATAATCAATCATTTTAGTACATATAACCTGTCTTTTGGTATGTACTTTGCCAGCAGTATTCCAAATAGAATTTTTCAAATAAATTGGTTGATAATCTTATAAAAGTGTCCCTATCTAATATCCTGGATAGAATTAAGGCACTTACCATTTAAATTTCTGCAAGTTTACCACAAATTTGAAAAAGTTATGTATGTGAGGTTTTGTTCATTTTGGTTACAATGTGTACTTCAGACTCACCCAGACTAATCATAATTCACCATTAGATGTGCACATGGTTCCCCAAACTAAAATAGTAGTGAATCTAGCAATACTGCATTTTTTTTTCAAAATGTTTTTATGGTTGCTATATTCTAGGGTAAGGCTGCACTTTCAGTCAGTAATGATATTTGTTGGGTTCTATCCATACACAATTTTTTGTTCCTAATAACTTCTCATCCCCCATCGAGAAACTGTAAATATTAGAGCATAATTGCTTAATATTACTCACCTTAGGTGTTCAACAATTATATTCAATCTTTGCAGTCTACAAGTTTCTAAGGAGGACAGGCTGCCCAACGAGGATTGCGTGCACTCAGAGTGAGATGGAAATGACCCATAATATATTCTAATGTGTTAAGATATGCCTTTGAACTATCAATTTAACAACTCCTGTACTAGAAATAGTGATACAGATGATCTGCGATGTTTAAAAGTATTGCTCTATCCAAATCCTCACATACGTAACATATTTTTTTTCTTTGGTATTCAGAAGTGCCTTAGCAGATCTGGACCAGAATGTATATGTATTGTTGGAAAAGAGTGACATCTTTTTGAAAGTATGGACACTCTAGATAATAGAGAGTGTTTTTCATAAAGATCTAGTTATCTTTAAATGTATGAGGGAAAAGTTAAGAATGCTAGGCTACATATTCAAAACTTTCACTGAACCCCATATTTAGCGATGAGGTGTAATAAAGAGTTCTTGGTGCAGGGATTTCATTTTTGCTACACCTTAAGACATGCATTGTGACAAGCATGATAGATGGTAGAAGTTAGCCACTGACCACAAGTGGGGTTTAGTCCTATGTTTGTCTGACATAGTCTAACCCTGCAGAGTGTTCTTGTGACAGATGCATAGCAGGATCAGGAGAGCTGGACTGGAGATGTTGTCACTGAGGTGGTTCTCTGGATACTGCCTGGGTGGAAGGTAGAGCTGAGCTAAAATAGCCAACCCTAGCATCCTTCCTCTAGACTAGCTGGAGCCAACAGCAACTGCCACTGCTATTGTCCATTAGTGCTGAGTCTTTCATGTGCCTGGGGGTACATAGGACACCCCCATCATCAGTGTGGGGCCCCCATTGTCCCGCTCGTTATCGCATCTTCAGACGCCGTATCTCGGCCACCGGTAATCCTAGAGCTTAGCGACTGCGCATGCGGGGAGGGGAAGTTGTTTTTGTTATATCTTGTTTTGTTTTCTCATTCTGTATATAAACTCCTGGATTAGTTAGTTTTAGGTGTCGCTCTAGATGGCACTTAAAATAACAGAATTTATGAAATTGAAAGGGTTGGTGCTCACATCTGTAAACTGTAGAAGCTTTGAGGGCAAAAGAACATGAGTTGTATAGGTTGCTAGGAAGGAGTGATTACATTATGTTTATGTGAGACATGGTTTAAAGAAGAAATTAATACAGGTTTTTATAACAAACCTGGACGGGTCTTATACAGAAGTAATAGGGTAGGCAAAAAGGCTGGTGGAGTAGCTATTTTGTTGACCACTAATGTTGCTAGATATGCCACTAGGATTAATGAATTGACAATTCAAACTAGTGATTATGAAAGTATTGGGTTGTACATGTCTATCACTGGAGAAAAGTCGCTACTTCTGGTTTCAATCTATAGAATACCAAAATATACGGCGGAAAGTGTAAATAGATTTTTAGCTTTCATGGACAAGATAGCTGCTTATCAAAGTGCTGATGGCATTTTAAGACATGATACCTGGGTCTTAGGGGATATAAATTTAAACATGCATGATGAAACAAACACACAATATGAGTACTTTAGGAATAAATGTAATGATTTTGGTTGGAAGATATTAATTAAGACGACCACTAGACCTCTAAGTGGCACATGCATCGATAATATTCTGACAGATAGCACTCATGTAAGGGTTTCTAGTGTTTTACAAATTCTTGTATCGGATCCTGTATAAGATCAGTAATGTTTCTTTGTCGGCATGCCAGTCTGTGTGGGAAAGCACTTTCAGGAGATTCATGGCCTTTTGACATTACCTCCTCAAGCATTCGAAGTGTGGTCTGAAGTTGAGTATTCTGTCGAATATCAGCCCCAGGAACTTCACTTCTGGAGGTGGAGTATTGTTTTTTTCTTTTCATCCTCTTCTGTGACAGAAGTGGACACAGGTGGTTTTAGTCTGTAAGAACTTGAAGCAGTTTTGGAAGCTCCATGTTCCAAGGTGGTTCAGGGCCTGTTTTCTTTGAATAGTTTGAATATGCCTCGATCTGTAGCAAATGACAAAGTCATCCATCTAATACAAAGAGCAATTGATGTCATTTTGTAAGTTTTTGGTTATTTCATTAATCTTTATGCCAAACAGGGTTACAGAGAGGACACAGCCCTGGGGGACACCCCTTTCTTGTTCTACTCTGTCTGAGAGTGTAGTGCCAAGGCGTACACTGAATACTCTGCTGGCAAGAAATTTTGATACAAACAGGGGAAGCCTTCCACAGAGCCCTAGTTTGTGAATGTCTTTCAGGATTCCATGTTTCCATGTGGTGTCATAGGCCTTCTCCAGATCGAAGAAGATGGCAACCACAAGTCATGTTTATTATTTGCAAATCCCTTTCGGATGTAACTTTCTAACCTGACAAGATGGTCTGTTGTGCTACGGTTTTTTCGGAATCCTGACTCAAGGTACCACATCAGTCGGTTGTTCACCATTCTTTCCATAGTTTTGGCAAGGCTGGGCTGGAGTCTTTTGAGCCATTTAGTGCATGTTTCGATTCACGAATGTTAAAAGTTAAGTTATAGTTCTCTTTATTATCTGAAGAGAAGTTGGGGTTGTTTTGAGCGTTAATTTGGTTTTCGCTCTTTTCTGGAGGAAGTTGTACATGTTTTCTGGGATTATGTTATTGTTAAATTTTCTGAGGGCCCTCTTGTGTTCCTTGGAGGGCCTTTTTGATGTTATCGGGATGCTCATCTTGCTTATCTCCAGAAGGGTATCTGTAAAGTATTGGATGGCATCCCTCTTCTCAGCCACATGTTCCCATGGCAGGAAGGAAGTTTCACAGAGTTTCTGGAATTTATCCCAGTCAGCTTTTTGTATTTTCCATGTTGGGTTCCTTTGGTTGTTGTTGTTATGTTTTTGAGTTTTTAGGATGATAGGAAAGTGATCACTTCCGCAAAGATCATTATGGACAGCCCATCCATAATCGGCAAAGATGTTTGGATGACCTATGGTTAGATCTATACAGCTGTAGGTCCCACTGGCTGGGTGGAGGTATGTGGGTATTTTACTGTTGAAGATGCATAATGATTTGCAGTCTAGTATCCTTTCAATAGTTGTCTCCCTTTCATCACATTTTTGTCGTGGATCACTCCTCCAGGCATATAACCGCTTGGGACGCCCTAAGATCATATATCTACAAGTACCAAAAGAACTGGAATTTGTACCTACAGTCGGTAGTTTTCAGCCTAAACAACACGGTTAGCAAGGCCACTGGTTACTCACCCAATTTCTTGATTTTGGGAAGCAAGCACTACTACCAACGTACGCATTGTTGGCCCTGTTTATTAAAACAGAATTCAAGGATGAAAAAGAAATGGTTCTTCACATGATAAAACAGAGAGAATCAGCTCAGAAAATCACTTCAGATAATCTGAAAAACTGTCATGAACTTATGAAGGAAAGGCATGACAAAACCATACGATCAATCACCCCCTACAACCCAGGTGACATAGTATACATATTTGTACCCAATCTACTGGCACTGAGTACCAGTAAGAAGCTTCAACCAACATATGCTGGACCCTATATGGTTACAGAAGTGTGCTCACCACACAAAGTACACTTGAGATGTTTATCAGACGGCAAAACAACTCAGAAATCAATAAATATTGAGCGTCTAAGGAAACCTTCAAGTTATGCTTCACAAAAAGCAACTTTAAAAAGACTAGAAAGACCAGCATATGTGGGAAAGTTGTCAAATTCAGACATGATTGGACATGCAAAACTATCATGTAATGACATACCAATCTTAAAAGAAAAATCAAAAATCATGAAGTCAAAGCGTAACAGAACAAAGACCTAGGATTATTCCATAGAGCAAACTGAATCATCTAAAATTGTAACTTTCCAGTAGGTATGAGTAGACACCTTTAATGTATTCAATGTAAATATCAACATTGGAAAAGTTCTATGATGTGTAACCATGTACAATAAATGTCATAAGGATACTTGTGCCTAGTATGGCAGACCATTAGTGACATCAGTTTAAAAATAACCCATATAGCAAGAGACAAAGACTGATAGGGTGATAAAGCGGCAAGTGTATCCTAACAGCCTGAAAATAGCGTCCTATGGCCAAAGACTGTGATATTAAAAACACCCCCTAATTTCAGAAGATTTGATATGCTGCGAGAGCTGAAAAATACCAATCTCTCATTGTGTTTTAAAGGAACAGGTTATGGACAAACAGTGATAGGTTTGACTAACTGGGCAAACACATCAATAGGAAGAAAACCCACATTGATTCCATCTATTTCCACTATTCGCCAACTTAGATGAAACCGTGCTGGAGACAATTCTCATGCACCCATCAGTGATCAGGCACGTCGACCATAGACTGGCCATAGCAGCTTGGTAATGCCATTTAATTTGGCCAGGAAGCTTAATACTCTTTAAGGCTTTATTTTCCTCACATACGTAACGTTTTCACTGGGGAATGGATATTGCCCTTCCTGAGCTACTCCTGCTGTATATTTATCCCCAAATCATTATTATTTGTTGAAATTAGGGCTTAGCTTTACTGCTAGGGTTCATTAGGTTCAGTTTGGATATTTTGAAATGACACCCCAGCCTGTCTGGGGTGAGAAGTGTAGATTATTTTTCGAAATGTTCACCTCCCACACCCCAAATGTGCATTATTTAGCAAGATTACCTGCTCTTACCATTGTTTATTTACTCCTAGACCTATAATCAATCATTTTAGTACATATAACCTCTCTTTTGGTATGTACTTTGCCAACAGTTTTCCTTTTCCCCCTCCTCAGCATTTTGTTACGTATGTGAGGTGTTTACTATATGTGTTGCACCCCACACCTCCAAATAGAATTTTTCAAAAAATTGGTTGATAATCTTATAAAAGTATATCTAATATCCTGGATAGAATTAAGGCACTTACCATTTAAATTTCTGCAAGTTTACCACAAATTTGAAAACGTTATGTATGTGAGGTTTTGTTCATTTTGGGTACAATGTGTACTTCAGACCCACCCAGACTAATCATAATTCACCATTAGATGTGCATATGGTTCACCAAACTAAAATAGTAGTGAATCTAGCAATACTGCATTTTATTTCAAAATGTTTTTATGGTTGCTATATTCTAGGGTAAGGCTGCACTGTCAGTCAGTAATGATATTTGTGGGGTTCTATCCATACACAATTTTTTTTTCCTACTAACTTCTCATCCCCCATTGAGAAACTGTAAATATTAGAGCATAATTGCTTAATATTACTCACCTTAGGTGTTCAACAATTATATTCAATCTTTGCAGTCTGCAAGTTTCTAAGGAGGACAGGCTGCCCAATGAGGATTGCATGCACTCAGAGTGAGATGGAAATGACCCATAATATATTCTAATTTGTTAAGATATGCCTTTGAACTATCAATTTAACAAGTCCTGTACAAGAAATAGTGATGCAGATGATCTGTGATTTTAAAAGTATTGCTCTATCCAAATCCTCACATACGTAACGTTTTTTTTTTCTTTGGTATTCAGAAGTGCCTTAGCAGATCTGGACCAGAATGTATATGTATTGTTGGAAAAGAGTGACATCTTTTTGAAAGTATGGACACTCTAGATAATAGAGAGTGTTTTTCATAAAGATCTAGTTATCTTTAAATGTATGAGGGAAAAGTTAAGAATGCTAGGCTACATATTCAAAACTTTCACTGAACCCCATATTTAGCGATGAGGTGTAATAAAGAGTTCTTGGTGCAGGGATTTCATTTTTGCTACACCTTAAGACATGTATTGTAACATTTTGGACATGAAATCTGATGTACAAAGGATGATATTTAACAGCTTTTATGACTGTTTGTTTAAAAACGTTACGTATGTGAGGGTAAAGAATTATGGTTTTACACCACAGGCTATAAAAACTGACGCATTTGGAGTTGGTGACTTGAATCAACCTTTCTAACAAGCCAAGATACAGGGCTTTTAATAAAATAAAGTGTTGTTAAATAATATTGAGTTTGTGATTTTATTTGTTCTCAGGCTGGTGAACATCCTTCACTGAATCACCCTCTCCATGTGAAGTCACATAATGCCAGATCATGTCTCCGCGTCGGGGAGTGACACATCCTGTGCATTTAGCACATTTCTTGCCAACTTCCCGGTCGCAGACATACTCCGGTCTCTGGTGCATGTGAAACTCCACCAGATGACGAAGGAACTCGTCTTTCTTGATGAAGAATTCAACCTCACCTTCACTTTGAGTACAACGTTGAAAGGGACAATCTTTAAGATCCTCCCCGTATTACTCATCTAGAGCAAACTTAAGTTTGCCCTTCTGGTCGTAATTCTAGAGGCCATTGGGTGAATTCTTAACGAATTCCCAATAGATCCAATACATATTGGCCGGTTTTCTGTCGGATAGCTTCTTGCGAAGCCATTCCTCCATGTCCTCATGCCCCTTACAGGTCTTCCGAGGGGGTAGCTTCCATACGGATTTGCTCCCCTTTAGATGTCCCCTGTGTAGAGGAATGAAGTCAGCAAAGTTGCGTTATCCCAGATAGCAGCCTCTTGCTCGTCAGTAGGAGTGGCGTCCACAACTGGGTCAACCGGCTCCTCTCCCTCGGGGTCGGATGGTACATCCACAGGTTGTACAACAGGTTGTTGACCTGCGAGAACTTGGGCTGCCGCATCTTGAGCGTCTCCACTCAAATCGGCCATAACGTCGTGTAGCTTGACTACTGGCACACCAAGCTCAACCTTTACGGTTGGGACAGCCTGTTCAACTTCTGGAGTTTCGAGTTGAACATCTACCTCAATGGGTTCCGGTTTACATTGGTTAACCTTCTTCTTATTCCGTCTGCGGAGTCCGCCACTAGTAGTGGTGCCAGACTCGGATGCGTCCGTCTCATTGCCGGAGACATCCGAAGCCTTAGCTTCCTTCCTATTGGCCGAGCGTGGGGACACCCGACGAGTTCGGGTACTGTCGGCCACACTTGTGCTGGTAGAGGGTTTGGTTTCCGACTGCTTCCCTTCACCTTTGGTCTTAGTGGGGGTACCCTTACCCTTTCCCTGACTTCTTTTCAGTCTTCATAGGGGTAGACTGAGCAGTTTTAGGGGAACTATCTGCACCAGGCGGAGCAGGTGGAGCCTTCTAAGGTACTTCTGCTGCACCTCCTGTGGTAGGAGTTTCAGCAGGAGACATGAGACGCTCCATCTGATCGGCCATTTTGGCTGTCACCTGCACGGGTGCTGGCCCGGGGACAAGCTCCGGGTGCGCCAGTGCATACTGCCTCTCCAATAGTCGTACTACGAGGTCCTGTAATACCCCGAGTCTGACTAGTGGAGACACACCAATCCGGGCCTCCTCTGCCTCAATGGTTTGAGACGTGATGGGGACCCCTGGACAGTAATCCACAACAGTGTTACCTGCTGCTTCATACTCCTTCCCTGTTCCTAGAAAGAGGATCTTTTCTCTATCAGTGTACCTAGAGACCTTGTCTGCCTTGACACCTGTGTAACCCGTTTTGTCAGACAGATAGGAAGGCCTATAAAAGCTATTCCTGCGGAAAGCCATTTCTGCATCCCAGACGGCTTTACAAAACCATAAGTGGACTACCAGTCCTTTGGCCATCTGATGGTAATCCACCAACCAGGCTTCCGGAAACCTGTCTGGGTGTCTCATCATAGGTTAGTATTAGCAATTCTTCCGAAATGGCCAACATCCGTCCGTCATAGGGACCATCTACATCCTGCCATTCCGGACTGTCTGGAGGGGGCAACTCTAGATGCATTGGCCTGTCAACCGGAGAAGCAGGTCCCAAGGCATCAGGTGAGGTACTCACACTCAGACGGGGTGGTAGTTGAGGGGGAGGTGGCATTAGAGTCCTGTCTTTAGACTGAACTCCTGCCGACTCTCCACTCAGACTTTCGGATGGAGGAGCTACATAAGGCTGGCCTACATCGATTGATTGCTGAACGCCACAGCGTTCAGGACTCACTTGCCTGGAGTTATCGGATGCGTTAAAGAACGAGTCTATGTCGCTATCGTCTACTGCAGAGAAGTACTGATCAACATTCATTTGTTGATCCAACTGATCACAATCAGCATCGTATTGCTGATCATCGTATGTGTAAGGGGGACTCCTAAGAGAACCACTACCATACTCCGGCGGGGTGCTGGCACCGGCACCACTGCCAAGGTGGACGGCCTCTTCTGCCATCGGCAGAAGTGGCTATGTGGGGATATATTATCCCAATTCACCGGATAAGCAGTTAGAACTACTTACCCAGTGAAAGGCGGGTGCCTTTTAACGAGGGCACACCTCGAAACATGGCTTTAAAAGGCTATCAAACTCCCAAAAGAGTAGGACCACCCTCGGCCACGTCTTCTTCCTTTGCAGGAGTAAGACAATATGGCGGGCTACTCAAACTTGAATCGCTGCGCATGATCAAACCGGCGCACATGACCATTCGAAAATGGGTCAAAAACTTTCCAGCGTGCCCTAAATTGGGTCACGCGTTCTTACATAAGGACAATACAATACCCGATCGGTCTTCTGCCTGTACTCGTGTCTCAACCATGACAACTCACTAGGTATTATGGAGTTTATGGATAGCATAAGCATATCCACCGGATTATCCGTCCAAAACCATAGGTACATTGTCATGGGTCATTTTCCAGGAACTCGTGACCGGCTCAAATATACATTGAACAAGGTTACAACATATAACAGTTTACAATACAGGACAACAAACTCGTTGTGTTAACAGGCTAGGTTATGGCAGTCTTGAGCAACCTTGGACTGCGTCTAAGAGGTTTTGAGGCCTCTTTTATTGACCTGGTATTCATAAGAGCCTTTTCCAAGGTATTCTTAGCCTTAGAAGGACCTTTCCTCTTATTTCTACATGTACCTGCCATGACTTTTTGTATCTTCCCCTGTTTTCCGGATGTTACGACAGGGGGCACAACCCTCTTCAGGTCTACGACCTTCCGTGGCCGCCCGGGTCCTCGCTTTCAGGTCGGTACCACTTCAAGTTGTCTTACACGATCTTGTTCCATTACTTCTAATAGACCATCACCGTACATTTCGGTGGAGGTATCCCTCCCCCTCCATGGGCGTAGTCTCGCGACATTTGACTTGTAACATTTACCAATCTGTGATTTAATAATCACTGTACAATCACTGATAACCTGGGTTATAGTGAAGGGTCCATCCCAAATACTGGCTAATTTCAGGTTGGCAAGGGGTTGGTGTAGACGCAAAACTCTATCCCCCAGATTAAAAATCTAGCTTTTAGACCTGTATCATAACCAACCTTCTGCCAACGTGCAGTTTTCCGCAACTCATCTCTAACCCTCTCATAGGCTTGTTTGAAGTTATCTCATAGAGATTTTACAAACATCACCTGGCAAGGGGCTTCCGGATTCATTCTTATTACGCCAAACACCAAATCTGCCGGCATAATTAAATCCTCTCCAAAAACAAGGAGATTAGGGGAACAATTGGTGCTCGAGTGTACAGTGCTATTATAAGCATGGTCACTTCCATCTTCCATCGGAATAAAAGACCATCCCGGACTTCTAGCTCGGCCCATTGAGCTAGGAATCATCTCATTTCCCTGTTCTCCAATAACACTTCAGGTCTTGGAGGACAGATACCCTGATTAAGAAACTTAATCAAACGTGATGTGACTGCATCAGACTCCTGGAACTGTTGAAGAGTCTCCATGGACAAGTTCAAAACATGTTCTGGTTGGGTGTTGAAAGGTACTCAAACCCCTGACAATACAGCATTGTGTGCTCCACAATCAGTGCACTCAGCGTTTGCACATTTCCTCACCGGGATTCTAGACAAAGCATCCACATTTAAATGCTTTGCCCCGGCTCGGTGTTCAATCTGGCTGTGATTTAGACCGAATTCGGATAGGTGCACCAACCTGCGACCTATCATCCCCTCTGCATCCTTGAAGTTCAATAACCATCTGAGAGAGGAGTGATCAGTCCGTAGAGTGAAATCACTTCCCCGCAAAAAGTGCTTGAACTTCTTCGTATAGACCACCACAGCCAACAACTCACGTTTAGTGGTACAATAATTTCTTTGAGATTTACTCAACGTGTTACTAGCGAAGGTTATAGGAACTTCAACCCCATCCTGGACCCGAGAAAGGGCAGCTCCTATGCTTTCATTACTAGCATCAGTATCTAGAATGAAATGATCATTCTCCGTCGGAGGTGTACTAGCAAACAACCCCTTTATTTTCATAAAGGCTTCGTCTTGCTCGGATCCCCAAGGAAATTGTTCTTTCCTCATTCCGGGTGTCCAATGGGACAAACTCTGAATAGGAAAGGCAACCCTCGAATATCCTGGTATAGAGTCCCTGTAATAGGAACAGAATCCAAGAAAGGATCTAACTTCTTTAGCATTCGTGGGTGCCTGCCAATTTGACACAGCATCCAGTTTCTCCGGATCAGCTTTAATCCCTTCATTCGAGATTATCCGTCCCAAGTAATTAATGGATCTCATAAAGAGATCACATTTCTTGGGCTTTAGCTTCAATCCATTAGCTATGATCTGTTCCAGAACCATACCTAAATTTTCCAAGCATTCCTCGTATGTCTTTCCAAAGACTATCACATCATCCAAATAGACGAGACATTTCTTCCATAATAGGTCACTTAATAAAGTTTCCATCATGGCTTCAAATGTCACCAGTGCATTGCACAACCCAAACGGCATCACATTATATTGGAATAACCTAATATGACTGGAAAAAGCCGTCTTCTCCATGTCTTTCGGATGCATACCCACTTGCCAGTACCCGGATTGTAAGTCTAGAGAACAATACCATTGCTTACCTCCAAGGGAGTCTATAGTCTCATCAATCCGTGGTAAGGGATATGAATTCTTCTTGGTCATACCATTCAATTTCCGGTAATCTATGCAAAAACGGATGGTACCATCATTCTTAGTCACCATGCACACAGGGCTAGACCAAGGACTGGTTGATGGGATTATTACATCCTGTTCAAGCATTTTAGCTATCTCCTCCTCAGCTACCCTTTTCTTCTATGAGGAATCTTAAAAGGTTCATTCTCACCAGTGTCAATCGTATGCAGTACCTTGTCAGTACGCCCCAATTGTTCACTTGGTGCTGCAAAAGCTTTACTGTGCTTGACTAGCAAGTCAGTTAAGGCTTCACGTTGTTCATCATTTTCAACATGGCTTTTGGCTATTAGAATATCTAATTCCTTTTTCTTTTCAGATGAGGAAGGGACTCCAGGTGCCAAAGCATGCTCACAGCCTTCTACTATTTCAGAGAGGACAACAGACCCCAGGATCATATCCTTCTGAACGTAGACAGTCTTGTTACCAGTATTGAATATAGGAACCACTGTCCAGCGTTTGCTACTAGAACATCAGCGGATTCCAATCCAATACTTGAAAACATTGCCACATCTGGCTCTATAACACCGGTTTTTCCTAAAAACTCTCTATCCCCTCGACATAAGACATCACAGTAAGGATAAAATCCTTATCCTCCTGTAGACTGAACCTGATACATGTTGTACCGAACGTTTGCATCGTGCTACCGTCGGCCGTACGAGCATTTCCTTCCGTTGTGAAAGTTTCATGGTTCGTAGGAAAAAGATCATAGAATCTCTTAGCAATACAGGAGTGGCTAGCACCCGTATCAACAAGAAACTCAGCAGATCTACCACTCACAGATACAACTGCGTACCACCTCCTACATTTCAAGTAGGTAGGACAACTTGCATACTTATCAAGTTCCTTCTTAGCGCCGAGGTCAAATCCACATCCCTTCAAAAATTCGGGACAAGGATGACCCGAGGGAAGCTGGGCACACCCCACCCTGGCCAACCCGTTGGCCACTTCCTCTATACTGATATCGGGTTTCCCCTCTGTGTTCTTCTGATGGTTCTTGACACCTGGTGTACTATCAGTCTCCCCAGCCTCATGAGTAAGGAACTGATCAGGTCCCTTAGCTTCACTGCTGGGCGAATTCGCTAGAGGATTCTCACTAGCACTACAAGAGGCGATAGGCTGGCAGTCATGGCAATCACTCACTCGGGGGTCAATCAGGTTGCCATCATGGACACCCCCGCTCAGTTTTCCTTCTTACCCGGATTATTCCGGTAACGAGCGTTTCTATAAACTGGATTATCTGCTTCACATTCAGCAGAATAATGTCCAGTTTCCTGACATCAAAAGCACGTCACTACACTCCTATCAGGCCTAGGCCTTCTATGATTTTCAGTGATCTTCTTTACCAAGGTGGTAACCAGGTCCTCTGATAAAGACGGACCGGTGTTCGGTTTGGTACCGGGTTGAGTCACAGGAGGTTTGGTTGCAGTCACTTTCTCCTTGACGTAACCCGTTTTCTTTCCCCAGTTCCGGTTGTACCGGTTGTTTCCTTGGCCAATGGCCCCAATATTTTCATCATCATCAGGTTCCCCTGATTCGGATGAATCAATCTCGGGTATTCCATCCGGAACTATCATTGCTGACATCCGTCGGGGTATCTTCCCGGCAAAGATCCGGGCCTTACGATCATAATGATCTAAGGACTGGAACAAATCTGTCAAAGAGGCATCATTCTTCCAAGCTTCACAGGCCACAGTCCTGTGTTCCTGATTCCTCAATCCTTCGATGAATTGTTTAAACATTTCATCTAAGAAGCACTCATCATCCAATCTCCATTGAGGTCTGGCTTTATGCAACAGTCGTTGACATTCTAAGCCGAAAACTTTGGCAGATTCCTTAGGTTTCTGAGTTCTTTTAGTGAACGTCAGCCAAGGATCTTCCCCAACTATGTTTCCATATAAATATGAAGCAATCTCTATGAGTTCATCATATTTCATATGGGCTGAGAGTCCTCTAATTTGGGAATCTCTCCATTGTTCTACGGCTTCTTTACCGTCGCCCTCCTTTAACCAGCATACTAGATAGGGGAGAGCTTCCGCTTTACCCCATCCATTGCAGTTAAAGACATCTGCGCAGCCTTGATACTCCTCCTTCCAAGGATTCTTGGCATTAAAGGGAGTAGGTATCTTAGCTACCCTACGAGCCGGATTCATGGATCCAGTAAGGGTTAATCCCCTACTCCATTCCATGATTTCCGTATCAACCAGACCTTGATTGTAACAATCAACACCTAGGTTAGCAATCGCTGCATTTGAATCATGCAGTGCTTGCAACCCTCGAGAAAGAGATACTCGTCGACTGAGTCTCTTTTTCCGTGGAGGATTCGTGCCATAGGTACTTCCAAAGCCACCGGGTGGTGGTCCTCCTCCACCCCCTGATCCTCCTGTCCCGGATGTAGGCACCTGTGAAAAGGTGTTTCCATCGGTTTGAGGAGTCGACCCTGGATTATTGGTGAACTGTGTATTTCCACCAAAACTAAAGAAACCACTATTGTTATCAGTGTTTCCTCCTCTTCCAGACAACTGATTTCCATTATTGGAACCAGTTCTACCTGCAAAGGGGTTACCTCTAGAACTACCTGCTGAAGATCCTTGCGAGTATCAGGATTGTCCTCCAGTTGTACGGGAATTCCCGGATGTTTGTCCGGGTGTTCCTCCGGATGCATTCCAGGCGTTACTATTGGATGGATTCGCTCCTGGTTGGGGTTGATTCCAGCCGTACTGGGCATAAGGGCCATTCGGTCCCCCTAAAGGTGACTGTTGTGGCCATCCGCCGTCAAAGTTGAAAGCTCCTACTGAGTGGCTTTGTTGTATTTCACTCGTAGAAGCACCTCCAATATTTCCCGTACCTAAACCAAGAGGTTTCGAGGTATTATCCATAAATCTAACCTGATGACTCTTTACTTCTTCACAACGAGGTACAGTGTTTTCTGTTACTTCGTCCTTACCCCTCAAAGAGTTCATCTGGTCACTCGTCGTGTTTAGAATAATTCCTGAAACAGTGAAGTCTGGTTCAAGAGTGCCCACCACGCGACCAGTATCCTCTAGATACTTTGACATCTGGATAGCTTTAGCTTCCAGTTCCGAATAGTCATCCAGCATTTTTGTCTGTTTAGCAGTCAAATTCGCTGATTCACATATCCATTGACCTCTGAGTTTTTCATGCTCTTTGGTTTGTTTGTGATACGTAGTTCGTGCATCTTTGAAGGCTGTCTCTATCTTTTTCAGCTCTTCTTGATACTTGCCATGAGCCAATTGAGTAGAACTTATTTCTTGTCTAGTTCTATTCAATTCTTCACACGAGGCTTTATATTCTAAATCCGCCGTGAATAATGCATCACGATATTGTTCATGCTGGAGTTGGAAATCTTGTTTTTCTTTCTCCATTCTATCCAACAATAATTGTTGTTGGCGTTTATAACTCTGATCGGAATCAAGACGTTCTGACCATGAATACTGAGCATCATACATACAGAACTTAGAGAAGAAAGACATGTGCTGAGCAGCTCCACAACCACCGCCACACCAACCACTTTATCATCTTATTATCCTAGTTAATACAAGACCCAGCCAAGACAAAGACCATGTGTCATTTCTATTTATCTATGGGGACACATCATTAACCCCAGAGTGGTGCTAGCAAACAGGATTCTTTGTTCTTAATTAATTAAAACTATTAGCTGGTGTGGCAGACAGGAGAAGATAGGTCTTCATATCACAACCTTTCTCTTAAAAAAATAAGATGGCTGAGTGATTACACACTTAGTTGTGAGTATGGGAATACAGTAAGTAAGTGCTAAGTGACTAAAGTGCCATGAACTTACTTGGAATTATCCATTTACTTTGAATCAGAATCAAGATTAAGAAATATGAAGTGCACAGGAGTTGTTGGTGCAGTGGTGATACTAATTATGGTATTGTTGGTATTCCTCATTGCTTCATGTAACAATAGAGAACAAGTGTCCAGTGATTTGCGGCAAATGCCCAGGGACTTGCACAGGATGGCACCAGACAAAGGGGCAACAGGTAAATTTTGATTTGGTTTGGTTGATTTTACCTCCACCCAGTAACATGATAATTACAGAGGTATCTTTTCCATATCTGTTGGTGGGGGAGTCATTGGCTTTTCAAAATCATGATGGAGAAAACCAAATTATGAGTGGATATTGTCTGTTTTGTGACATGGACAAAATTACATTTGCACTTCTTTCCAAAGTGAGACTAACTTCAACTGTGCCCTTTTTTTTATTCAGGGCACATATCTTTGGTGAAGATAAAGTGATGTTATACCTGTCATAAAGGAGGACTGAATTCAATAGCTAATTGGTGGTAAGGTGTTTATGAGCTTGTGAAGGTTGTACAAACTATGTGATGGAAGAAAATAAATTCTGGGGAAGATGTCTGTGTTGTGAAGTGTTTGAAAGTTGCTTGGTTGTTTTTATGGATACAAGACACATTTGTCGAAAACTGACCATAATCTCTTAATTGTGTCTTTTTCTCCTTTTCTGAATAAAAGCTAGATCATCACCACATAAATGTTAAGATACTGAAAGTGAAAAATGAAGAGTCAGGTCAATATAGAGGTGTAGTAAACATAGTCACGTCATGTACTTAACTACAACCTAGTACATAATGTAATAGATAATAACTCCCTCGGATTAACACAGAGTCAAATAATATCGCTGTAGAGATCATGGTCTGTGTGATAAGAATTCTACAGTTTAGTGTTACCACCCATGCTACACACCACCATTGTTAGGCTAGAGGGGTAAAGAAAATGATCACAGACATCAATGCAGACCATGCATATTGAGCATCATACATACAGAACTTAGAGAAGAAAGACATGTGCTGAGCAGCTCCACAACCACTGCCACACTAACCACTTTAGCATCTTATTATCCTAGTTAATACAAGACCCAGCCAAGACAAAGACCATGTGTCATTTTTTATTTATCTATGGGGACACATCATTAACCCCACAGTGGTGCCAGCAAACAGGATTCTTTGTTCTTAATTAATTAAAACTATAGGTGGTGTGGCAGACGGGAGAAGATGGGTCTTCATATCATAACCTTTCTCTTAAAAAAATAAGATGGCTGAGTGATTACACAATTAGTTGTGAGTATGGGAATACAGTAAGTAAGTGCTAAGTGACTAAAGTGCCATGAACTTACTTGGAATTATCCATTTACTTTGAATCAGAATCAAGATTAAGAAATATGAAGTGACCAGGAGTTGTTGGTGCAGTGGTGGTACTAATTATGGTATTGTTGGTATTCCTCATTGCTTCATGTAACAATAGAGAACAAGTGTCCAGTGATTTGCTGCAAATGCCCAGAGACTTGCACAGGATAGCACCAGACAAAGGGGCAACAGGTAAGTTTTGATTTGGTTTGGTTGATTTTACCTCTACCCAGTAACATGATAATTACAGAGGTATCTTTTCCATATCTGTTGGTGGGGGAGTCATTGGTTTTTCAAAATCATGATGGAGGAAACAAAATTATGAGTGGATATTGTCTGTTTTGTGACATGGACAAAATTACATTTGCAGTTCTTTCCAAAGTGAGACTAACTTCAACTGTGCCCTTTTTTTATTCAGGGCACATATCTTTGGTGAAGATAAAGTGATGTTATACCTGTCATAAAGGAGGACTGAATTCAATAGCTAATTGGTGGTAAGGTGTTTATGAGCTTGTGAAGGTTGTACAAACTATGTGACGGAAGAAAAAAATTCTGGGGAAGATCTCTGTGTTGTGAAGTGTTTGAAAGTTGCTTGGTTACATATTTGTCTGAAAACTGACCATAATCTCTTAATTGTGTCTTTTTCTCCTTTTCTGAATAAAAGCTAGATAATCACCACATAAATGTTAAGATACTGAAAGTGAAAAATGAAGAGCCAGGTCAATATAGAGGTGCAGTAAACATAGTCACGTCATGTACTTAACTACAACCTAGTACATAATGTAACAGATAATAACTCCCTCGGATTAACACAGAGTCGAATAATATTTCTGTAGAGATCATGGTCTGTGTGATAAGAATTCTACAGTTTAGTGTTACCACCCATGGTACACACCACCATTGTTAGGCTAGAGGGGTAAAGAAAATGATCACAGATATCAATGCAGACCATGCATACTGAACATCATACATACAGAACTTAGAGAAGAAAGACATGTGCTGAGCAGCTCCACAACCACCGCCACACCAACCACTTTATCATCTTATTATCCTAGTTAATACAAGACCCAGCCAAGACAAAGACCATGTGTCATTTTTTTATTTATCTATGGGGACACATCATTAACCCCACAGTGGTGCCAGCAAAAAGGATTCTTTGTTCTTAATTAATTAAAACTATTAGCTGGTGTGGCAGACGGGAGAAGATGGGTCTTCATATCACAACCTTTCTCTTAAAAAAATAAGATGGCTGAGTGATTACACAATTAGTTGTGAGTATGGGAATACAGTAAGTGAGTGCTAAGTGACTAAAGTGCCATGAACTTACTTGGAATTATCCATTTACTTTGAATCAGAATCAAGATTAAGAAATATGAAGTGCACAGGAGTTGTTGGTGCAGTGGTGATACTAATTATGAAAAACCAAGTACAACCTAGTACATAATGTAACAGATAATAACTCCCTCGGATTAACACAGAGTCAAATAATATTGCTGTAAAGATCATGGTCTGTGTGATAAGAATTCTACAGTTTAGTGTTACCACCCATGCTACACACCAACATTGTTAGGCTAGAGGGGTAAAGAAAATGATCACAGACATCAGTGCAGACCATGCATACTGAGCATTGTCAAGAGACTATTCTGGGTATTACAATTATTCTGTATATATTTACTTTTTCACCGCTAGGCTTGTCCAGAACTTTGCCCACAAGCCTACTCACAGCCCCTACCTATTTTCAACCTAACAGGCTGAGTGACCCACTCACCCATGAGTGACTCACTCACCCCCTCCCTCTCCCAGTGGGAACCCCCAGGCTCCACCTGTGAACCCCCACTGGAATGTATGACTCATGCACTACTCCTAGTCCTGCCTGCCCAGGTGACTCACCCCTGAGAGCAGCTCACCCCCTCTCAAATCCGGATCAGACTGGATCTAACCTGAGTGGGGCTGAGCTACTCATCCCTCCAGACTGAGTCACTGGACACGCCCTAATATGGAAGCATGAGTCAGCCTGAGCAGCTCTTTCCACCTTTATAAGCTGGACAGATCCTGCTCAGTCAGAGTCTTAGACTGCTCACAGACCTAGAGGCTACATCACCCTACACTAAGGCATAGGCTTGGCTGGATAAGCTTGGGGAGTGATCATGCTGTACCATCTTATGATCACTCTGAACCAAACTGGAATAAACCTGGATCAACTGAAGACCTCTGAGCTTCTGTCTTCCCTCACTAATAGTCACTGAACCGCCTATTGACAGCATCATACATACAGAACTTAGTAAGTGCTAAATGACTAAAGTGCCATGAACTTACTTGGAATTGTCCATTTACTTTGAATCAGAATCAAGATTAAGAAATATGAAGTGCACAGGAGTTGTTGGTGTAGTGGTGATACTAACTATGGTATTGTTGGTATTCCTCATTGCTTCATGTAACAATAGAGAACAAGTGTCCAGTGATTTGCGGCAAATGCCCAGGGACTTGCACAGGATGGCACCAGACAAAGGGGCAACAGGTAAGTTTTGATTTTGTTTGGTTGATTTTACCTCCACCCAGTAACATGATAATTACAGAGGTATTTTTTCCATATCTGTTGGTGGGGGAGTCATTGGTTTTTCAAAATTACGATGGAGGAAACCAAATTATGAGTGGATATTGTCTGTTTTGTGACATGGACAAAATTACATTTCCAGTTCTTTCCAAAGTGAGACTAACTTCAACTGTGCCCTTTTTTATTCAGGGCACATATCTTTGGTGAAGATAAAGTGATGTTATACCTGTCATAAAGGAGGACTGAATTCAATAGCTAATTGGTGGTAAGGTGTTTATGAGCTTGTGAAGGTTGTACAAACTATGTGATGGAAGAAAATAAATTCTGGGGAAGATGTCTGTGTTGTGAAGTGTTTGAAAGTTGCTTGGTTGTTTTTATGGATACAAGACACATTTGTCGAAAACTGACCATAATCTCTTAATTGTTTCTTTTTCTCCTTTTCTGAATAAAAGCTAGATCATCACCACATAAATGTTAAGATACTGAAAGTGAAAAATGAAGAGTCAGGTCAATATAGAGGTGCAGTAAACACAGTCACTTCATGTACTTAACTACAACTAGTACATAATGTAACAGATAGTAACTCCCTCAGATTAACACAGAGTCAAATAATATTGCTGTAAAGATCATGGTCTGCGTGATAAGAATTCTACAGTTTTGTGTTAGCACCCATGCTACACACCACCATTTTTAGGCTAGAGGGGTAAAGAAAATGATCACAGACATCAATGCAGACCATGCATACTGAACATCATACATACAGAACTTAGAGAAGAAAGACATGTGCTGAGCAGCTCCACAACCACCGCCACACCAACCACTTTATCATCTTATTATCCTAGTTAATACAAGACCCAGCCAAGACAAAGACCATGTGTCATTTCTATTTATCTATGGGGACACATCATTAACCCCACAGTGGTGCCAGCAAACAGGATTCTTTGTTCTTAATTAATTAAAACTATAGCTGGTGTGGAAGACAGGAGAAGATGGGTCTTAATATCACAACCTTTCTCTTAAAAAAATAAGATGGCTGAGTGATTACACAATTAGTTGTGAGTATGGGAATACAGTAAGTAAGTGCTAAGTGACTAAAGTGCCATGAACTTACTTGGAATTATCCATTTACTTTAAATCAGAATCGAGATTTAGAAATATGACGTGCACAGGAGTTGTTGGTGCAGTGGTGATACTAATTATGAAAAACCAAGTACAACCTAGTACATAATGTAACAGATAATAACTCCCTCGGATTAACACAGAGTCAAATAATATTGCTGTAAAGATCATGGTCTGTGTGATAAGAATTCTACAGTTTAGTGTTACCACCCATGCTACACACCAACATTGTTAGGCTAGAGGGGTAAAGAAAATGATCACAGACATCAGTGCAGACCATGCATACTGAGCATTGTCAAGAGACTATTCTGGGTATTACAATTATTCTGTATATATTTACTTTTTCACCGCTAGGCTTGTCCAGAACTTTGCCCACAAGCCTACTCACAGCCCCTACCTATTTTCAACCTAACAGGCTGAGTGACCCACTCACCCCAGAGTGACTCACTCACCCCCTCCCTCTCCCAGTGGGAACCGTCAGGCTCCACCTGTGAACCCCCACTGGAATGTATGACTCATGCACTACTCCTAGTCCTGCCTGCCCAGGTGACTCACCCCTGAGAGCAGCTCACCCCCTCTCAAATCCGGATCAGACTGGATCTAACCTGAGTGGGGCTGAGCTACTCATCCCTCCAGACTGAGTCACTGGACACACCCTAATATGGAAGCATGAGTCAGCCTGAGCAGCTCTTTCCACCTTTATAAGCTGGACAGATCCTGCTCAGTCAGAGTCTTAGACTGCTCACAGACCTAGAGGCTACATCACCCTACACTAAGGCATAGGCTTGGCTGGATAAGCTTGGGGAGTGATCATGCTGTACCATCTTATGATCACTCTGAACCAAACTGGAATAAACCTGGATCAACTGAAGACCTCTGAGCTTCTGTCTTCCCTCACTAATAGTCACTGAACCGCCTATTGACAGCATCATACATACAGAACTTAGTAAGTGCTAAATGACTAAAGTGCCATGAACTTACTTGGAATTGTCCATTTACTTTGAATCAGAATCAAGATTAAGAAATATGAAGTGCAGAGGAGTTGTTGGTGTAGTGGTGATACTAACTATGGTATTGTTGGTATTCCTCATTGCTTCATGTAACAATAGAGAACAAGTGTCCAGTGATTTGCGGCAAATGTCCAGGGACTTGCACAGGATGGCACCAGACAAAGGGGCAACAGGTAAGTTTTGATTTTGTTTGGTTGATTTTACCTCCACCCAGTAACATGATAATTACAGAGGTATTTTTTCCATATCTGTTGGTGGGGGAGTCATTGGTTTTTCAAAATTACGATGGAGGAAACCAAATTATGAGTGGATATTGTCTGTTTTGTGACATGGACAAAATTACATTTCCAGTTCTTTCCAAAGTGAGACTAACTTCAACTGTGCCCTTTTTTATTCAGGGCACATATCTTTGGTGAAGATAAAGTGATGTTATACCTGTCATAAAGGAGGACTGAATTCAATAGCTAATTGGTGGTAAGGTGTTTATGAGCTTGTGAAGGTTGTACAAACTATGTGATGGAAGAAAATAAATTCTGGGGAAGATGTCTGTGTTGTGAAGTGTTTGAAAGTTGCTTGGTTGTTTTTATGGATACAAGACACATTTGTCGAAAACTGACCATAATCTCTTAATTGTTTCTTTTTCTCCTTTTCTGAATAAAAGCTAGATCATCACCACATAAATGTTAAGATACCGAAAGTGAAAAATGAAGAGTCAGGTCAATATAGAGGTGCAGTTAACACAGTCACGTCATGTACTTAACTACAACCTAGTACATAATGTAACAGATAGTAACTCCCTCAGATTAACACAGAGTCAAATAATATTGCTGTAAAGATCATGGTCTGTGTGATAAGAATTCTACAGTTTTGTGTTAGCACCCATGCTACACACCACCATTTTTAGGCTAGAGGGGTAAAGAAAATGATCACAGACATCAATGCAGACCATGCATACTGAACATCATACATACAGAACTTAGAGAAGAAAGACATGTGCTGAGCAGCTCCACAACCACCGCCACACCAACCACTTTATCATCTTATTATCCTAGTTAATACAAGACCCAGCCAAAACAAAGACCATGTGTCATTTCTATTTATCTATGGGGACACATCATTAACCCCACAGTGGTGCCAGCAAACAGGATTCTTTGTTCTTAATTAATTAAAACTATAGCTGGTGTGGAAGACAGGAGAAGATGGGTCTTAATATCACAACCTTTCTCTTAAAAAAATAAGATGGCTGAGTGATTACACAATTAGTTGTGAGTATGGGAATACAGTAAGTAAGTGCTAAGTGACTAAAGTGCCATGAACTTACTTGGAATTATCCATTTACTTTGAATCAGAATCAAGATTAAGAAATATGAAGTGACCAGGAGTTGTTGGTGCAGTGGTGATACTAATTATGGTATTGTTGTTATTCCTCATAGCTTCAAGTTACAATAGAGAACAAGTGTCCAGTGATTTGCAGCAAATACCCAGGGACTTGCACAGGATGGCACCAGACAAAGGGGCCATCATGATTTAAATTGTGGATATTAAGTCAACTCTGCTCGCCTCTAATGCAGTAGAGATAGTAGTACTTCTATTTATCACCTCAGAGAACAGGTACGTCTGCCGCTTTCTGTTCATTATTAAATATGATTGATTTGCGAAACTTCAGTGATTCTTTTACCAAACAGCAAAGATTGATGTATTGTTGTAGCAGACCTGTACATGAAGATTTTTATCTAGTATTTACTGAAGAAACTAAACGTGCAGGTGCAAAACAATGTCCATATTGCTTCATAAAATGGTATGATGGCAAGCCTATGTGTCAACAAGATTTCAAGAATTCTTGATATGGCTGATGAAAACTGGAGAAAGCTTCTATGCTCACTTGTAGAGAACTAAATGCTGGACATTACAATGGAGGCAGATATGGGAAACAAAATCACAAAACACTGATTGCCACAGACAGCATTAGAAGTTGGCAAAAATGAGAAATAGGGCCATGAGGTGATGTTTGCAGCATTATCGTAATGCTAAACATGGCTCGTTCTTACATTTTGTACACAAAATACTGCACAATGTTGAATGAGTTTACTAATTGATATCTCTCACCAGCCAAACTGATTGTAAATGTTGTGTTGCAGCCTCAGTCAGGTGTAGCCCCCTCAGGATATGTAGCAACCATACACGGCAATGGCAACCTGTATGGCAATTGTCATGTCCTAACCAAGCTCATTGACTTAATTATTCAGTGCAGTATAGTTATTACTACGAGCAAGAGCTCTTTTACAAAGAAGCAACTTCAGAGAGTATGATGCAGAAATTGAACTGGGCCTTCCAATTGGTACTAGGAGAAAGTACATTCTTTAGACACATAATAGATAGGGAAAGTATATGGAACTTGCCATACCAAATCAGGATAAGCTTAAGGCACAGAGTGACTGCTGATCTACAGTGGTGGTCAGATTATCTAGAAGTCTTTAATGGCTGTATCCCAAGAATGGATTGTAGGGACTATGTGCCACTATCCATTGCTGCTTCTAACACAAAGTGCAGCATGTAGATTGACTGCCCAATACAAGGAAAGTATTTCGACCGGCTAGGTTGGGTAAGATACAGTTCTTTATCTCCTCTATTTACTATGTATCTGAGGCAATCAAATATATGTACCCAACTGACCTTGGAATAAGGTCAGGAGCGGAGAGATAGTCTGCTCCCGTCGCCACTCGGTGACTGTAAATGAAATGTGAGACTCAGTATAAATAATAAGTAATTATGGCCACTTAGTAATGCTGTATTGCCAGAAGCTTTGTCACTGGGATAGATAACACTGTGTCAATCAGCCATGGCGATGGAAGGATTCCTGTGGGCTTTAGCAAGCAGGTGAGACTTTGCACAGTTATAATAAGTACACCACACAGGTATTTTGAATTCTTTTGAATGTTTAGCTTTGACCACGTCCTAGCCCCTATCCTATCAGTAGACCACTAACTAGTAGTTAGATACATGTTTTTTGAGGAGAGATGTCATTACTATCATTTTTACTATTTTTCAAAATGGCCAGTTCTCATTTCAAGCAAACAGGTCCTTGCTAGTGAGTGTCCTAGAACACTGCAATGTAATCCGTCTTGTAAAATCTGCTGCCGATTGTGCCATGATTTACAGCGAGATTTCACGATTAATTAGATCTAGCCCACTTCCAATGCCACTTACAGATTGGAAGGAACAAATAGATAATATGGCCACTAAGTAATGCCATATTATCAGAAACTTTTTCACCATTAGTGATAACCATGTGTCAACCAGCCATGACTACCAAAGGTTTCTTGTGGGCGTTAGCCAGCAGGTGAGACTTTGCACACTTATAATAAGTACACCAGAGGTATTTTGAAATCTTTTGAAGGTTAGGTTTGAATCCATTGTAGTGCTCAGACATGAAGTAATTCCCTCTAAGACCAGGTCCTAACCCCTATCCTATCAGCAGTCCACTACATATAGTGGTCCAATAATTGGCCAAGAAGGTGTCAACGGACGGTTACAAGTGGTGAAGTGAATGTACACGGAATCCAGAGAAGTTCATTTGATCCTTTTATTGCATAGCTGACATGAGTGTTTCATAAAGGTGGTAACAATGATAACACTCGCCAATATCTAAGCTCTGCCTCCGATCCTATAGCTCAACCTGTCGTAGGTTCTAGGTGTAGGTGTAAGGTGTAAATTGGGAGAGATGATCTTAGAATAGATAGATTAGGAGCTGCTCAAGCTACCTTTTATACTAAGGGCTTGAGCAGCTCACAGTGTTGTGAAATGTTCTGTACATGTGGCTCAATAGAATAGTGACACATGTCATAAATGAGAATTGAGAGGAGATTGTGAAATATCCTCTCATTCCAAATATGGCACCACAGGTGGATTGCACTTCCTCCAGTTGGACTGTGTGGATGTAGATAAGGTTGGAATGTTATTACATCCGTGTACCTTATATCACAGAGTGTCATGGAGGAAGTGTGTTTGTGATGACTAATGGATCCTGGTTCCTGTTGGGGAATACAGGAGATTATTGAGTGTAGATCATGGGCAGAGCTTAGGTTTTATATGGCGAAGAAATTAGTAAATATGAAAAATAGTTATAATACCCAGAATGGTCCATTGACAAAGGTATTAGGGCTTATGATGCTGACATGGCATGTCAGCTCATGTATGAGATACCACACTTGTTTATGCAGTTAGACGAATCCCTACTAAAAAGTGTGCTAGCACATCCCAAGGCTGTACTCCTTGTGAACCTCAGAAATGCGGCAGACTGCACTGTCATCTACACTGAGATCTCAAAGCTTGTCAGAATCAATCCAGTTCCGATGCCGACTGGAAAGATCCTATTGCTCAAATGATTAGCTTGCTAGCTGCGCTAGTATATTTAGTGTTTAATCAATGTTATGAGACATGGCACCATTGGATTCTATGCTAACGAGGTGTGCAAACATCAGGTATGTCAGACAACTTATTCAAATCCTTCATATACATTGGCTTCTGGTACCGTTCGGCTTGGTGTAGTGGACAGCGAGTCCGTCTCATGCCACAGTAGCCAAGGAACGATTCCAATAGAGCCCTGAACGGTTTTAACTGGAAATGTATAGTGAGGTTGACTTTGTATACTTCTCCAATTTATTCACATGTCCAAACTCTAAGCAAAGGCTTCTTGAAGATGTCCAAAAGGTGTTAGAGTAGGGTTATGGCCTGAAAATGCACTGGGGTTATAACCAAAAAAGCACTGTCCACTGTTCAAGAGTATAAACATAGATATATATTTGCGGACATAATTAGAAGTATATCCAGGGCCATTTCTGGCCCTGCTTTCCTGTGAGCACTGGTCCATGATCACACTCTAGTGGATCGCAGTCAAGCAGAGCATGAACTAATATCAGTGTATGTGCTACTGAGGTGCGAGTGCAGCCCCCACATGACCCATACATACTGCACTGCTAGGTTCAGTAGGGAAACCATTCAAACATGATTCATATCGTTCCAGCTAAAGTTTGTATCTAATATATAAATAGAAATATTCTCTGCAGAGAACTCTTGCCTCTTATACATCGACTGCACATTTTCTTTAAACAATCTAAAGCAAAAATCGGAAATGTGTTTTAGTAGTACTTTTTGTCAATTGTTATGTTCACATAGTGATGAATGCATAGTTTATTAGACACACTTTCTTCACCTCAAGTAGACATGTTGCATACTGACTAATAGAAAGATGCTCTTTCAGCTAATATCAATATCAAACTAGGGAAAGATTATGAAAAATCAATTTGAAAAATCTGAGGAAGTTTTGTGATAGAGCCAATCTTTGCTAAGGAAGTAAAGATGCAAAATTAGATATAAACTTAACCAAGTATTCAAATAGTCTTGAAATCATAAATCCGGAATCATGTGTGGAGTAGAAGGCAACAACAATAAAATCTTGGGATACTAAAAATAGGGAAGGCCTAAAAAAAAAAGGTTTGTTTCCAGTTACCCGACCGACCCTAGCAAAATGGGGCAGACCCTAGAAATATTTTTTTATTAAGGGAATTTCTGACATTTCTTGGCAATTCTTTGGCATTTTTCCCGTAATTTTCATAATTTTTCATCAACTTTTCATCAAGCTTATAAATGTAGATCCTCATCATTCTATTGGTATACATTTCATAAATGTCATTCATATCTTTTACATGTGCTTCACATTTCTTATGGGTTTTCTTTATATTTACACTGTTAAATCACAGATTCCAGCACATATCTGCCTATACATTTTTATACAAAATTAAAAAAAAAATATATTAAAAAAAAAAATCCGACCTACCGACCCTAGACATTTAAGTCATGTAACTGGAAACACACATTATTTTTTTTGCCTAACTTTAAATCCTCAAGTTGGGGAGGTATGAAATGATTAACCTTGGGATGCCATTGATAAGGGCAATGGCCTTCATCAAAATATCTTGACATTAATGTATTACAATGTGTTGATCACTCTGTAACACTTAATTGTTTTATGTACCTCACGCATATATATATATATATAGTCTGTGTATTGTATGAATTAAATATAAAAGAAAGTATCTAATGTATATTGTTATGGTCTGTGTACAGCAACAGAGGTTTAATATTAAAGAATTAGGTTGCATCCATGAGGGGATGACCTCTTACCTGACATAGTGAGGGTCTCTATGATTTGGGGAATAAGAAGTTGCAGTTCCTTAATTGTCAAAATTATTAAGACCTTTGGTGAAAATAGTGAAATTACCCGAGTAGCCTTGAAAAGTTAAGATATTATACTAGAAATAGACTAAGGGCGATGTATTATCAAGCAGATTGAAGGTAGACACATGTGAACAATTCCAAAAGGAACTCCCATATTGGTATAAGCGTAACTGCTTGCACCTTGTGTACCAAATCCTATTTTGTGGTTCCAGAGTTCATATATGGTGTTAGGACGTGATCTCTAAATGTCTCCTTTGCCCTTGTTGGTTCCACCCTGCATCCTGTTACCTTCTATGGTGCATGGGGGATGGGGATCTTCATTTTATTTTGAAAAGACATAACATCAGGTACAAACTTGGCCTCCACATTCAAGAAATAATAGATGCTCCACCTTCAGAAGAGCAGTAAAACTACGATTGAAATTTGAATTTAAAGGAACTTTGAATCCTCAAGTTGGGGAGGGCTGAGATGGTCAACCCTCCTGGGTTGCCATTATTTGGGGTAATTATTTAATCAAGTTGAGGTACAAACCCCAGGGGGTACAAACTTGGCCTCCACATGCATGTAATGTGGCATGCTTTGTGTAAGACTGAGAATTCTGAGTAAAAGGGGCTCTGCCCATTTGGAGGGACACGATTCAACTTGCATGGCTCACGTCAGCAAAACCTTGTTTTGTCTTGACTTACTAGGAGGACTGAACCCCCAAGCCCTACAATGGAGTCGGCTGGGTCTAGCAAACCCCATGTGCAACACACTGGATGGGCAGGACCACTCAGGCTTAATGTTTGGTGATAACTGACCCCTACCCTAGCGGGGTCCCCACAGGGGCAGATAATACACATGTAGGGGATCCGGAGTCAGTTGCAATATGGGGGTTAAATGTGTAACAAAATAGGCCAATCATACCATCATTGATTAAGCCCCATCCTTAAGTAGACCCCCCTTATTTTTTTGCTTATTAATGATCTACTGTTCTTATTAATTATCTATCCCACATATAATCACATCTGATATCATATACAGTGATACCTTGATAGTCCGGCCACCCTTGTTGCAGCCAAGATGTGGTCGGATCTCAAAACTGACTGATTATTGGGACTTATAAAACGGCTGGCAGTGCTCTGCTGTACAGTAGAAGTGACCTTGAGTGCATTATAGGAGTACAGTGCACGCCTGAGCAAGGTCATGGTAGCTGTAAACATCTTAAGGACCTTTAATTGGTCTGGACATTCCTTAATTGGGTGATTCATTGTTCGGAATGAAATGTACAATGTTTTATAAAGACAATAGACAGCTCCTTCTTTACATCTTGACTGTCTGTTGTTCTATAATGCACTCAGATGCATTCACGCATTATAGTACAACAGACAGTCTCGATGTGAAGAAAGTCGTTGTCTATTCTCTAAATATTACAATAGATTTGCATAGGAATGTCCCTGCCACAGCCTGGCCGGATCCCATGTATGACAGTCTGTTAAGGGACGGATTATCGAGGTCTCACTGTATACATACTATTATCACCTACTATAATTATACTCTAATTGCACCATCATGATTGCAGCCATTATTATGATTAGGATCAAGTTTGATATCACATAGTTATATGTAGACCTACTATGCAATAGGAGCCCAGTGCAAGTTTAGTGTATATGCAAATCCACATACATGTACCCATGGAGGTGCTGGATGGTGGTTGGCTATAACCATCCAAGTGTGACCACAACCCACGGAGGGAGAGAGACATATACAGACACCTAGTGTGGGGTTTCCACACCATCTGCCATTCTCAGGTCACTCCTTACATCATATACCTAGGGACCGGTTGGCAAGTCTAACAGACACCCAACTAGGAGTGGGTGGAGAGTTGCTTGGCTGGTGACAGAGGAAGGTTGTATTGGCACCTACCCTGTCTTTCTCTCTCTCTCTTTCTCTCGGCTGGAGGTTGATCCCTGTTTTAGGATCCACACACAAACCCTGGAAGCCAGCCCTCCTCTATCTGGAGGACTGAATAAATATGTGGCGGTCAGTTATGACGTTCGACCACCGTCGAGAGTTATAGTATGTTCATCCGTCCATATCAAGGTATTATTAGATACGCGTCAAGGCATCCGGTTCTAATACCGGATCCAAAGTTATTTATATCATGTCACGTAGATCCCTCCACTACTATAAATGGGGAGTCTTGTCGTCTCCCTGGGTTCTCTCCCTGGCGGCGCTTGCGCCTAGGGGAGAGTAAGGTAATTAAACCCTAAAGGTTTGTATCAACAACTGTCGATACCACACATGTCCTAACTCGACAGAGCTTGCTCTAGAGTATTGTTGATTGTTGATAGCCGAGACAACTCTGGTGCTATAAGTCGACTAATGTCGAAGCTTGTCTACTGGTGTATATGAGAGACGAATAAAGAACTAGCTGGAACCTCAGTAGTGTGTCATTGTCCTTCTTTATTAGAATACAATCGACTTGGGTTTTGGAAACACTACAAATATAACATTAAACTCATCCAACAGATTGTCTTTATTAACACAGGCATCAATCCTTTGTTACATTAGGTGGCAATAAGCCTTTGTTACAAATGTACATAATTGACGTAGGAGCAAACAGAGGAAATCATTTTTACAATTTTAACATTACAAGACTTCTACCCATTGATAAACCTATACTCCAAAGTGTCTTGGAGGGGGGGGGGGCATTTTTTCGCATGCGAAAACCTGAAGCCCCCTCCCCTCGTTTTAGAAAATGATGACTCCCAATTATAACTTAAAGGCACAGAGATGCATGATAAATGTAGTAGTGTAGAGAGGCTGGTAGGACCCAGGATGTAGCCCAGCCTGATGACGCACGTGCTTCACTATGTACGGTTTTATGTAGTAGAGCAGGGTGTCTAGCAGACTTCTTTAGGACCTCCTTTTCAGGACATGTACCCTATGTACCCTGTATATTTAGGTCATTCAAAGATGTATGCCCTTACTGGTCTATATACACTTAGGTGGTAACAAAGGAGCTTGAAATAAGTTCTTAGAATGATGACATTGGCATTTCTTGAATTACCTGGGCGGTAGAATTTACTACAAACCCACAAGGTATAAATCCATGGTTCCAATATGGTGACTATAAAGTCTAAATACATTGTTACCTTGATTTTTTTTTTATTGTGGTTTGTTATTGTGTCAGTTTTTATATTTCATATCGTTGTGTCTATATACATGGGTAAAATCCAACACACTCAACACGGGCGACACGGGTGTTTTAAAATCTGACACGTGCAACACGGGGGTTTAAAAGTTTAATTGAAAGATCGACAGAGACAGGAAAAGCCAGCAGAAAACATTAGATAAAATTCAACACGTGCGACACGGCACTTTTGTAAAACCCGACACTCCAACACAGGCCTTTTTCTCGGCACCAATGTAGGGCATTACTTTCTGTCCATCGATTTTCAAAATGCCTAGGTTACCCCTGTCGACTTTTAAAATGGTCTGTGTGATCTGTGTCGAATAACCAACACCAGTGTCGACCTTTATCTGCTTCCATTTTTGTCCCTGTTCGTCAATTCCTAATAGATACAATATGAAGCAGGTATGTATACATGTACATACTCACTCACATATTTAACTATTGTGCCAATGTCTCTGAATGTTTAAATATGTATGGTATGTACGTGTCATTCATTATATGTACATGTATATATGTCAGGGAGTTTTGGCAGGAAGGAAAATGAAGCCGCCCCACCCATTTCCCAATGGGAATAGCCCAAGAATAGCATGTGAAAGCATGATAAAATCTATGCGCAGGTATTTTCTCCTCCCCTCCCTTTCCACTTAGAGGGCTGAGAAAAATGTTGCCTCTCGGTCAAGGCCAAGGGGGCGAAATATGTATGTATGATTGCAAACCTGCGTATTATTAGAATAATGCAGCTATAACGAACTCCTTTCCTTAGTTTCACATTTTACTCGATGCGGCCTTTCTATGTATATTCATGAACTAATATATCTTCATCTATCTTAATCCATGATAATTGTAAATGAACATGGGGTTACAAATCTGTTTTGTGTGACCAAAATAACTAGGCCTGCTTATTAATTTTATTATCCTTCCCTGTAGTGTCAATATTCATGCTGAGCACATATAGAGCCTCTGGCTCGTAGAAGATTGCTATACCAATAATATAAATGATATTCCATGACCGTTACATGTATCAAAAATATTTGCATTTTACCTGGGACCTAGTATGAAGGAGGCATACATCCCTGGACATAACTATCGTTAAACTTAAAAGGCACATTGGATTCACAAATTTAGATCTACATTTCCAATGGTTTCCTTCATGTCAAATCCGCCACTCATATACCACCATAAACATGTTCTTCATTCCTCTTCTCGGCTACTACTTGATTTTGATAGCTCTATATTTTGACATCATGGATTTTACAAGTATCCTCCTTCTTCTGACAGTTATAGGCATAGACTCCCTAAATTTTTTCCCCCTCCGCCAACATTCAAATGGTTCCATCGCCGCTGCGCTGTGGTGATTCATTGCTCACTTGTAAAAAGATATATGCAAATAACCGAAAAGAAAAATCAGGAAATCAATTGGGATTCTGTAAACTGACTCTGTAGCTGATACAAATACCACCAGAAACAATACCAATCAAACTTCCGGTTCCCACACTCAGAATAATAGTATAGGCGTAGTTTAGGTTTCTGCTGCAGCATGTCGTGTCTGTCTCCCCTGTACTGTCAGCACCACCAGGTCAAGGGTAATACTGGATTAGGTTTCAAGACCAAAACATAGAGGGGCAATCTTTGTATGTTTTGGTTTGCACTAATGGTAATTAAAATTTTAACAGAGAAACTTTTTTAAAATTCAGTTGTTTTTACCCTGTTTTCCATAGGGCAATGCCTGCTTGAATGTGTGGTTTTTTCTTTCTTTTTTTCTTTTTTCTTATTATGTCTAAACACAGCTGTATCATTCAGGACAAACCAAATCTGAATATACCACATTTTAGACATTCAAATACTCCAATCATGTTCATAGGCCAACATGTAATTATTCATGTAGATTATTGAATGTATCATTTTACAAAGTATGATGCATATAATTATTTACATGTGCATTGTTGTTTATACTAACTTTTGTTTCGAAAACCTTTTCAGGTAGGTGAAATACAACTTACAATGTTTTATTACTGTCATTCATCTTTAAAGCAGTGAAAGAACACAATGTTTCTTTATCAATATTCAATTTATTAGTTTTGGCCAGCCAGAGCAGTATGATTTCCAATATCCCAAAATATATCGCTGGAATATATTACATCTGTAGCTATCTGTCCAATGTTAAGTATTTAGACTTTAACGTGGTGTGATAAGAGTGGTTGAAGACAATGGTAATGACTGATGTGTTATAGAAAAACTATACAAACTGGAACAATGGGATGTATCGAAGTATACAATCACAATAGAAAGTTGATTGTTTGAAACATACTTGAACAAGTGAAATATTAATCTTGTAATCTCTTGGGTTACAAAATATATGAAACAATGCTATATGTTATGCCATATCAATGCATTATTCGGGAAATCAATATGTAATGTGAACACTTAAGGGATAGGGAGCATATCGTAAGGCTGCAAGTTCGGTGATTTCATTTCTAAATCTCTGAACCGTCGTTTATGAAAGATAAAGCCTTATCATTATCGCCTCATGTTGTCCATCCATTTATGTACATTTTCTCATACATTTGAAGATGTATAATCTAGTTGAGCGAGCTACGTATGGATGGTAAAAGTTTAATGCCTTCTTATGTGACCTATTATTGTCCATTATTTGTATTTGAATAAAGGCTTTTATTGCTTCGCTATGTAAGGGTCCATTATGACATGTTTCATTTACAATACATGTGCACATTCCTGCTGCTTACCCTTTAACTAAAAGTTTAAGGGTAGACATGCTCAATGAATGCTGCTCTGTTACGCCGTTGGTCGATACACTCTCTATTGATCAGCATTATACATTCATGCAGTACTGGAGAGTAGAATCTCTGTATTAGGTATATTGCATTGGTGCATCATAATGACTAAGGCATGTATGCACTTTAAGAAATAACTGCTAAATCTACCAGGGATCGTCCTAAAACTGAACAATGAATCACTGTAATTGCATTGCAGTGAGGCAGTGCAGTTTCTATGATGAAGCCCCAGATGCAGTACAGTGGTACAAGGAATCTCCATGAAAATAACAATGGATCTTCGGCAAATTTGGCACACGGATTTCACTGTTATTTTTACAGTGTGGTCAGGCAGCCAATCAGATGGAATAACCCACGAGAGGATGTCTGGGGTATCCTTTCTGTTTGTCTGCACATATTCAAGCTTAAAGGCATCATGTGACCTTTGAAGTGTTCATAACCATAGATACGTCTGTCTGCAATCTTAGTACTGCAAATGGAACATCCGCATGATATGGAAACTCACTCACATATCACCAAAGTAAAGGACAGCATTGGGATGCAATTCATTAAGATGAATGAAGAGGTTAAATGTAGGAAGGGCCTAACTGAAAGTCCTCATGTATGTGTAAAACACTAATTCTTTTATTTCTTTCCTTCAAAAATAATATTTGACCAGAAGATAATGTTAGATATATAGACCTGGAAGGCATTTCTCAAGATGGTATGACTAGACCCCTTTCGAATCGTAGTGGAATTCCTCATTCTAACACCATTATACCCCTGCATCTGGTGGTCACTAGTGATTGCAGTGGTACGACTGCCCTACCAAACCTAATGTAATCACTGTTTTCAGTTCTGATCGTACAGAGCAGTCGTAGTACATAACCTACAATCACCCACTGTAATTTTGAGGGTTTCAAATCGTAGTGGAATACAACATTCTCCTTGATTCTACACAGCTGGATTTAATACAAATATCATAACAAATACAGTGCATACTATGATAAGAAATAACACACTACTAACAACACATTTCACTGTCTCGTCCCGGTCCAGCTCCGCAACTGCGTTTAAACTAGATTGTCTACTTAAATGTACCTCCTCCTGTGTTCGTAAAGCCCGCCAAGCAGGGGTCCTGCTTGTGGATGCTGCTGCCCCCTGTTGATTTGGGCGGCCATTAGAGGATTCTGCACTTGCCGCAGAGGTGGAGGCTGAGGCTTCCGGCCCAGCATCAACATCAACTCGGGTATCCGGGCTTTGTTCGTTTTCAAGTAGATTCAGCATCTCGGTATCACTGTCCGAAGATTCCTGGGTGTACCACTGAGGATCGATATTAAGCGTGCCCGAGACACTGAAAGTGGCATCATCATCATCAACGAATGACATTGTCCTAGGCTAGTGGTATGTAAATGGTTGAAACTTAAGCATAGATGCTTCAGATTGGAGAGTCCATTTGGCTGAGGAGTGGAATGGGTTGCAGGCTCATAACACTAGGTGGCAGCACTAAGTCCCCATTGTGATAAATGAGGGGCGCACCATGGCCAGGCAGCATGCAGGGTAGGCTGGGGTAGGCACTACTAGTAGGGGTACAGTGGTGAATTGAAATTTCCAGAATTTTCAGGATGGTTTGAGGAACACTTCTAGGTCGCCTCTACTGATATATAGATAAGCTGAAAAATAGATGAAAGCTTATCAGAATGATGTCAAAGTTGGTATGGATCGAGTAAAATCTATGGGAAGCTACTATGGGATGTAGAATCTGGTAATGGATAAATACTGTTGAGATGCAAATATTTAAAAAAAAAATGAAAAAGAAGGCTTAAAAGGCAGAAACAGGATTAAAGAAAAACATGACCCATTGTTTTGGCCTATTTTGATGGTCTTTCCATCAAATAAGAATAATTTATGCTGGCCTGATTTTTTAAATATGTGTCACTAAAGAGGGGAGCAGCTAGTTTTTCTCATGCATCTGATGACATAACGATTGCCAAAATGCATCAGATGGTGCATTTAGTTTATACATGGAAGGTGTTAAAATCTGTTATATCTAGAATGGTAAAACTTACAGGGAATTGATACTTGACAGGAGAGAAATAGCAAAGCGTAAAAGAGCATGTAGCAAGCACAACTGGAATGTCATTTGGCAGTTGTGACGTCATCAGATGCATGTGATAAACCTGCTGCTCTCCCCTATAGTAACGGAAATTTCAATAATCAGGCAAGAATGTTTATAAAAATCTAATGTATGATGAAAAGGCCATCAAAATACTCTAACATGGAAATAGGGTGGTTTCTTTCTTAAAGACATGGAGGGGATGAGAACATTTCACTTTTAGGTGAAAGGAGATACGCGCCCACTACGTCTACATTTGGAAAAAGCGTCAGATAATCCATTAACTGACTATGTCATCGCTAAAAGGCAATTTAGGTAAGTTACAATTTCATATGACATGGATATCAATTACACAGGTGTTAAAACATTTCTAAATTTTACCATTACCATTTGTGGGGGGAGATGACTGCTCTATTAGGCTAAGATAGAAGTGGGTTTGCTTTAGGGAGTGGTCATTATTCATCAACAGGGGGGGTGGTGGGTTTGCATGTGGACGCGCGAAATTTTTTTACGCCCCCCCCCTCGACGGCAGTAAAGAATTTGCGCTCCCCCGCGCTGGAGGCGCGGAGAGTTTTCACGCCCCCTCTTTGATCTTTAGTAGCGCGCGGGTTTTTTTGCTAAAAAGAGGGTAAATTTTTTTAGCCCCCCCCCTCAAGAGGGGTCAACATTTTTTTAGCCCCCCCTCGAGAGGGGTCAGAATTTTTTATGCTCCCCCCTCAAACCCACCCCCCCTGTTGATAATAAATGACCACTCCCTTAGGTCTATATAATGATCATCTTCAGCCAGAATAAGATCAAACCTTAGAAATGAACAGGGTGTCTCAAGATATAAGCACATATATTTTGGCCTTTTCCTTAGGGATAATCGTGTCACACAATGTGTCCATTACTAATTGAATTATAAGTTGTTTTTTTTCTTACTTTCATTCCTTCATATTTTTTCTGTAACGCTATCATATTCAATGGAAACACTTTGGCGACACCATTGGGATAGATTGTGAACTTGGATAACCCAGGGTCTAACATTTAAAGATTAGCCCTATATCCTTGACCTATACAGCTATATCTGTGCACTTTATACTATCAATAGATGTGGGGCTAAAGATCAATTTAGATGAACAGTACTTTGCTGAACTGGTCAACCATTGAGCCCTTAAAGGGCCGCTTATGCATTGCTCCATCATGCCCATTTGTTAGTATGATACACAAATGGAGAGCATGATAAAGCTCGCTAGGGCATCATTCAAGTATCATCACGGTCATGCAGCATAATTGATTAATTCATCATTTGGCCCCTTTAGGAGACCATAGACAATGGAGATTTACAATCAATGTGAACTAAATCACATATACTATTGTCGTTGTAGGGGATATAAAAGAATACTTAAGCAAGAACAGATGTTAGCACAAAGCTATATCGAAAGCAAACAATGATGCTAATATTGAACAGAAGATCTGTGTAGGTCATATAACCTGTATGGTACCTATACTCGATGCATTGATGGAGCATGGTACAACTTGCAGCTCTTACAAAGTTACAGTAATGCCTTACATATAAGCACAGCTCGCGTATTTATGAAGCACACCCCTCAACTATAGCTGATCTCATGGGGGTCCATTCTCGCGTATATTTATCTGGCATTATTACACGACTTCTGTGATTTTGGGTGCTTTTTCTGATTATTCCCATGCACATACCAGTCGATATTGCACACAATGATGCATGCATCATGACTTTGTAAGGAGGCATGTTATCCATGGATAACATGCCTTCTTTCTTCCATGTCCTTCCATGTCATATGTTACATGTTAAAACCTACAAAATGTTTTATTGCCAGGGTAGGGGTCGAACCTGCAGTCTCAGATACCAAATCCAACTCACTATGCATTGCGCCACAGGGACTGACGAGAAACGGTGTGTGTTTGCTTGGTTAGAGTAGGGAGGTTTAGCAACGACGACGTACGTCACTCAAATCTGATTTTACATAGACACACCTTGATTATGGAGGAGAGGGGTTACTTTGGCAAATCACCACTCACCTCCGTAGGTCTGTGTATAGCAAATAAAAGCACCAGAGGGCAGCACTGTTCCCTTTAGTTTCTCACCCTTCTATAGCATAATGGATAACACCTACACAGACTAAACCTGGTAACCAGTCCACGCCCGTGATGGCTGTATTCCTGATGAAACCATCTCATAATAATGATGGTGAGTGGTATTGACTCAGGTACATTGTACTTGTGTATGGATCAAACAGCAACACACGACTGTGACTATCACATGTGTGTTACCACTATGTCATACACCTGGCCTAGATAGAGGCGTAGGAAGCAAATATTTATAGGGGCCTTAGAGTCTTAGTTAATCAGGGGGAATGTTACTATATAGGCTTATATAGGATACCATGCCATTGTTTGGGAGCCCGCCCCCAGCCCCCTGCACCCCCCCCCCCTTCCCTGCGCCAGGACAACAGATCAGGCTAAGGATCTTTGCGATACACAAGGCCGAGCAGGAAGGATTATCCATATACCTCCACAGGGCTGCCCATCTGCTAACACATATTTTGTGCATTTCTATTATAGGGAATACCCTACTTTTGTAAGTAGCACACGTCCCCATGACAGAGTTAGCTGTGGCCCTGGAATAAAGTAGCACTCAGAGGACCATTGCCCTTATGGTGCTTGTTGTCTCCAGGCACCCTCATTACCCCTGCCATATCCAAATACAGACAAAAACTTCCTGATCAATTGTGCGCTGTTTGTTGATGCTGTTATTATTACTGTTGTTATTATTGTTTGTTGTTGTTGTAATAGATGGGAATTGGGTAATGTATGCCCACACCCCAATTAGCAAGTAGATTAAATATGAAAGGCCTCTTCGTCCACTGTCCTCTAGATCTTGCTTGACACGCCCCTGCCTATTAAAATACTATTCTGTTTTCATGTTATTGCTTTCCATGTTATCCCCATACCCTTTCTGTCTCTGCATCTAACATTGACTATCTCTACCTTGTGTAAAAATATGTATGTCTCTCTTTGATTTATAGACTTTCCACTTTTCCCACGATTAGTAGCCCCTCCTCTATCAGCTCACATTTTAGGAGGTAAAAAGTAAGGATACCCCATGTATTCCTCACGGGCTCCCCTTTCTACTTGCCTATTGAAAAATCCACAGAACGGTATATTTACATAACCACCTTCCTTGTATGTCACCTGGGCCGGCTGTCAGCAAATATAAAGCTCTGGGGTAAAACGTGACCAGACAGACAAAGGAGAAGTAGGTAGCCTAGTATAGTATGGCCAGAGATTCCTAGTCTTTTAGACACAGCTCTTAATATATTACCACTCCTTATCACCCCTATTGATAAGACTACGCCTTATGGTATAGCACCTACCTGATCTATCCTGCCATGAGGACCAGTGTATATAATTCTGTATATGTATGGTGTGTAGGAGAGTAGGGAGAGTACAGGTGAGCCTTATAACACACCCACCTCAACTCAGGTACAGCACACACTGTGATATACCTGTCAGGGTGTGGAGACAGCAGTGTGTACTGGAGGAGTGAGTGGATGAAGGTGGGTCTGTGGGGTCTTTATATGACAAAACGGTCTTTATCTGACAAAAAGGCACTTTTTGTCAGATAAAGACTGACATTGGGGCTTTATCCGACAAAAATGGCTTTAAACCACAAATGGCTTTTATCTGACAAATGGCTTTATCTAGCAGAAACTACATTGTGGATTTTATCTAACAAAACCTATAAATGGTGGCATTGTATACTGATATGGACTAATGTACCAGCTAGTCGTTACTAATAAGTTGACAAGCAATATGTTTAAACACACAGCTTTATACCAATAAGATTTCATTTAGCAAAGGTTTTATAGTGGTCTTTATCTACTAAAATGTATGCAACAGTGGTATTATACAAAATTAGTCTCATTTATAAGCTAGTCTTTAATCAACAGGAAATAGCTTAGTTTGACAAATGCCTTTATCTGACAAAAACTCCATTGAATCTTTTAACAAAGCCTGTATAGTGACATTATTTGGCAATATATTCAGTATCTGGCAGATGCCTTTATGTGGCAAAAGTTACATTGTGGTCTTATCTAACAAAACCTAAATGGTTGCATTACATACTAGATTGGACATACCAGCTAGCCTTACCTAAGTTGACCCACACTGTGTTGACACATACTATGTATAGGTGTACACATATATAAAACCCCGTATAAGATGCACCTTATACGCGGGAGATTACGGTATTAGAACATTTTGTTAGATGCAGACCACTGTAATATCTTTTGTTAGATAGATCCATTTGTCATATGAAGCCATTTACTTTTCTCAGTAAAGATTGGCTGATAATTATGATGCCCATCATATTTAGATTTGTATAGTTTGTATAGATAGTGCTTATTGACTAAGTCTAACTGATACCCAAGTCCACTATGTTATCTAAAGCCACCTACATGATACACCAAATGGGGGTTTTGCTAGATAAAGCCATTTGTCAGATAGAGTCATTTGTGCTTTAAAATCACTTTTGTTGGATAAAGCCCCAATGTCAGTCTTTATCTGACAAAAAGGCACAATACCGTTTTGTGAGATAAAGACCCCACAGGGTCACCAGATCTGTGTACTGAACACAGTCCCGCCCCTCTCATCCACTACTCTGTGCTGCCACCTCGAGGATAAAGGACAAATTATACTACTTAGGACAAAATGTATGGGCTGCAAAACACTAATTATTTTTCCACTGTTGGCCTATATAGCATATTGGCAAAAATAAAATATTCATGCACATTTCTGGGATTGGCCACTATTATTTTCTTGTAGGCACACATTTTTCCCATTAATTCAGGGCCATGAGATGTGGTACAATATAATTAACTTTTCCGCTATCGGCTGTAGAGTGCGGACATACCCAAATTTGGGGGATTTGCAATGAATGATTTCAATAAATTCTCTAATTAAATAGAGTGCACCCCCCTCAACTTACCATCAAATATCAGCCTAAATAACACTCAAATCGATTAATATACACCCTAAGGATTAATTTGATGCCTGGTTTGCCAACCCACTGTCAGATTTTAGACCAATAATCTTTGTACAACACCCTTCAGTGCTGAGCTAAAAAGTGTCTCCTGCTGCCACCTCCCATCAATTGTTGTACTGCAACCTAAAGGCTTGGGTTGGCATCTTTGTGGTCAATCAAATAGCTTGAAAAGCTTTGATTCATAGCCCCAGTAATGTCTCATCCAGATTCCCTTACTTTCATGCCCATCTGGATCCTCAAAATGCAATGAGAATCGATTCCCAGAGTGGTTGTCAGTCTAAGCGCTCTCCTCAAATTTTATCGATTTCTCATAATGACAAGTAGTTATGGTCTTTTCCCAAAGAAAAAATGGACACAGGGCTAAGAGATGTGACATGCTGATTTCTAAAGGACACCATGTGAGGCACTGAGTGTGTTTTTCTCTCTAGGTGCTCTAAAAAATACAAAATTTTGGGTATAATGTATGAAAAATCCTCGGAAATATAATGTTATAAAGGAAAATATTCAACAAAATGTATCTTTACTCCATATGCAATGGCATAAAACGTCCTATTTACACATTATTCAAGTCCCCCTATGTAAGGACAAAAAAAAATAAACCAGATATGGTGAATACAAGGACATTTTGTTAAGTGTCAGTAGACATTCATTGGCTGTATAGGTCGGGGAGAGAAAAATGATGTTTTTACGCGATGCATGAAAAGGCCTCCAATAAAGCACTGAGGTTGATAGAACTAGATGGAAACAGCTGAGAAGATAAAATTCAGGTCATTCTGATCCTAAAAATCATTATTTTGGTTACCATGCACCCCCTGGAGAGAAATTTCAGGCCTGCGGATCAACGCTAATAAATTTGCGAGAAATCATTCCGAGGCCAAAATGCTAATAACATGAATTTTGTTATTTTTTCTGCGATTATATCAACTTTCTTGACATTTCTCTCCATAACATTGTTCATCTGACTTAACCCATGGAGAATAACCACATTTTAGTGAGATTTGGTGGATTCGGTAAAAGATCCTGTATTGCCTGTAGAGGCTGCAAAACACTAATTATTTTTCCACTGTTGGCCTATATAGCATATTGGTAAAAATAAAATATTCATGCACATTTCTGGGCTTAGCCACTATTATTTTCTTGTAGGCACACATTTTTCCCATTAATTCAGGGCCATGAGATGTGGTACAATGTAATTAACTTTTCCGCTATCGGCTGTAGAGTGTGGACATACCCAAATTTGGGGGTTTTGCAGTGAATGATTTCAATAAATTCTCTAATTAAATAGAGTGCACCCCCCTCAACTTACCATCAAATATCAGCCTGAATAACACTCAAATCGATTAATATACACCCTAAGGATTAATTTGATGCCTGGTTTGCCTACTTACTGTCAGATTTTAGACCAATAAACTTTGTACAACACCCTTCAGTGCGGAGCTAAAAAGTGTCTCCTGCTGCCACCTCCCATCAAATTGGTGTACTGCAACCTATGTATATGTACCCACTAGGCAGAGTATTTTCCCTTTTCCTTCCTTTATTTTTTTATTTATTTTTTTTTTTACATAAGAAAGGTGTTTTCCCGGGTGTATATAAGCTATTTTTTTTAAAGTGGATAGTTAAGTCACCTTTGTATGTCACAATGTCACTATGTCACTGTGGTTATAGCTATATAGAATTATAACTGAACAATTTCTCTTGCTACTGGTTGTCTATACTATATGTACACGGACGCACTCATACCCTGTTATGTCACGTGGCGGCAGGTGTGCATGCATGCACTCTTCAGATGTCACCCCAGATGTCAACCAGGAAGCCACATACATATGGGTACAAATTAAGGGGGTTTGGGAGGTCCAAGCTTTACACAGCCTTTTTTGAATTTTGAAAATCCATTGAGTAGAACAAAAATTATTGCAATGTGCTTTGTTTGGTATGAGGCGCACAATGAATATAAGGTGCATTCCAATCCTATGGGGGGGGGGCAATTAGGGTTTCATTTTTAACATGTTAATGCAATTGAAATGATCACAACGTCGCCTATAAGGGACACCCCAAGTTTTGCCGTTTCTATAAGGCATACAAGGGGCCCGCTTGTCCCTTAAGCGTTGGTTCCACAGCCATACAATCGGTCGGAATAGCCCTAATTCGACGATTTATAATATATCAAAAGTATAGAAAAAAATCGGTCGGATTAGTGCTAATCCGACCGATTTATGCCTGTGGAACCAGCGCTTTAAGCGCTGGTTCCACAGGCATAAATCCGCCCGTAATAGCTCTGGGTGCAGCTATTACACAGGAGGGCCTTATATGAGGGTTATTACAGTATACGTGTACATATACTAGAACTGCCGTAATACCTTATTGAAGGCACGGCTTATACGAGAGAGTAACACCCTTGCTCTCCCTGCTCAAAGTCAGGGTACACCTTATAGGTGAGGACTGTATATATAAGCAAATATCCACGACCATGGAATATGTTTGCATTGTATTCCCTCAGGTTGCATTGGTCGTATCCCACGATGCCACAGAGGGGAGTGCGATGCAAAAATATTCCAGGGGAGTGGGTCCACATTTGGATTTATTTCACGGTTTTAAATCTTAGAGCAAGGAAATTCTCCTGCATTGCAGCTCGTTTACATAATTAGAATGTCACGTGACCTTGCCATGGAATACGGGAATGTATGAAGGAGCTCCACAATGAAATAAAGAACAGTGTTATAACCTCTAGACTAAGGCCAAGCCCTAGCTGTTGGGTTTAGCTTGACCTAAGGCTGGGGTGCACCTCATACGTGTATGCGGTTTTTCAAACCTAGATGTGTTTTGAATTCTTGCGTGGTTATTGGGAGGGCATTTCTTCATAAATGACCTGTGTCCCAGTAGCCCTGGCACGGGTTTTGTAATAGCAGGGAAGGTGTGGGAAAGGTGTGGAGGTGTCTTTATTGGCTATAACAGATAACATATCAGTCAGATGCAGACCTACACGAGTAACTTAGTGACAATTTACCTACAGTAATGCCCCGTGTACCAAATCTTCATGCGGCTTAGACGTGAGGTTAGACCCTTGATGCGACTTATGGAATCTGCCTGAATTAAAGTCAGTGTGAGCCCTTTAGGCAAGGACTTTGAACTATGTAAACCATAAAGTGAAATAACCAAAATGTAGCCTAAGGTGCTCCTTCTAGATTTGGCATGGATTCAAGGGGCACTATGCACGTAAGGTATTATGATTCTATATGCTTTTAATAGTATCAAATTCCCCATTCTTTGCTCTCTAATTATCGTTTAACTAAGCAAGCTTGAAAATATACTGTAATTAGTGTAGAATAAAGAGAGCATGACTCTTAATTTTCTATACACAGTGGATTGGTGAATATGACCTGCGGAGCTTAAGTTTATGATGGATAATAGTCTAGGTGAGGCTAATGAGGCTTTGGATTTATAGGGGTGGTAGTCGATGGATTAAAACAAGGCTTAAAATGCAGACATCATATGTTATACTAAGGTAGCATTAGGATAATATCACCTGTGGACAATTTAAGTATATAATACAGATCTGTACTAACATGACAACACCCACTGCACCGAATCTCCATAATGTGTATACACTCACGTGATAACACTAACCTAATATTCAGGTGTGGTACCCTGCTTATAAGGCACAGTTAGAGCACGAGGCCTTAACATGGGAACATCTTATAATGCTCTCTTTAGTGAATTGTTTGTCATTTTCGCACTATAATTTGATATACTCGCCTAAAGGACGCACCTCCAGCTTGTTCTGACAATGCTAAATATATGAGATACTATAGGGCTGCGTACTGCCAGGAAACGTGCGTCCTCTTTACGTTCAATTGCGTCCATGAGCGCAATGCATCTGAAATGTCTAGATTGCGTATGGATTGCGTCTAACGCAATACAAACGCAATGTGCTCAGACGCAAGGCTATCTCAAATGGACTCTTGGGGGACGCACGTTTACTGGCTTGTATATAGGGCGTGCCTTTAACTCAGGCAACACCAAATTAAAACATTGGTCTATGGATTTCCTGCTCCTGATTTTCCTAAATGAAAATTTTATTTTCAACTAAAAATCTTTTTTATCAATGGATTCCGCCCGCATCATTTTCTGGAAAATTGATTTTTTTCAGTCCTTACAGTGTAAACCAATAAAGGTGCAGCAACAGCAGACCACTGAAAATCCATAGACAAATACATTTTTTTAGAAAAATAAAATAAAAATTTCGTCCTCCCGCTCCAATTTTCAAAAATGAAAATCCAAAGACCCATCATTTTATTTGGTGTGGCCTCAGGATATTCCGGAATGGTGAAATCATAGTGACAACCCTTAAAGCACCACACTGTGTTTGATGCAGAATGACCCTTGGTCATCATGATCCAAGGATGCATACTATAAAAAAAAAACAATGTACTATACTAATATATCAATCAGAAAAATATACACTGCAAAAATGGTGTTTAGATTTTAAACATGTTTAGGTCTAAACACGTTTAAAACCTAAACATATAGGTCAGTTAGGTGTCTCATTGACTACACATTTAGGAAATGAACACTTTTATTCTAACTACATAAACGCTAAACATTTACGCTAAACATGTTTAGATGTTTAGAGTTGAGACAGTTGAATAATAGGTGTTTAGATTTAAACATCAATATGTTTAGATACTTGGATGTTGAATCCACACCAGGTAGCAGCACTACCTTTGACTGGACTATCTGCACACAGTGATAATCAATTGTTGTGACAAATGTCCCCAAATCCCATGTTTATCATGGTTTCATTTCATAGAATGTCATGTGAATAGAAAGGGCAATAGAAAATTGACTAGATTCACCTCATGCCACCATCATTACCATAAAATAATCAATAAACTTCATGACTGACACCTATTTGATGTTATTCTGGAATAGATAAGGCAATTTCCTTCCTGCCAAGCTGTTGTACTTTCTCAAGTCTCTCATTCTGATGCAGTGTGTAATATATGTACACGTATATAGCTGTGGCTGACTTGGAGCCTTTGACAAGTAAATACCTGCTGATGTCCCCCCCCCAGTAAATGAGAAAAAAAAACACCAAAATATATCTCTGTTTTTTAATGCATACATGTCTGCAAACCTTAAATCTCCATCAAATCATTTAAACATCTAAACACAAAAATTCATAAACACCTAAACAGAAAAATTCATATATCTAAACACAAAAGTTTTAACCTAAACACCTACATTTCTAAACACTTGAGCTAAGCACATTGTTTGGCTAAACATGTTTAGGAAATTAATGTGATTACAAAAACGTTGCAAGAATATGTTTAGAATTGTGTTTAGGATCTAAACACCATTTTTGCAGTGTAGAGCTCTGCATTAGTGCATTATTAGGCACATAGGCAATGTACTAGAAAAAAAATAGCCTTTTAGCTGTTTTCTTTTCAAATATTGGGATTAGAAAATAATGCATCAAGTGTATGATGCATATTTTGAATATCTTTCTGATTTTGGAATGCATTTTGCTGTATGATGCCTAGATATTTTCTGATAAGGATTTTAACCTCTTTTCTAGTATATTTCCTATTTTATTTAACCCTTCATGAGTATTCTTATCAGAAGGGAGATACACCTTGCTGCTATGACGTCACTGCTGCTCCCTAAAATTACGATAAGGAAACTTGAGGCTTAGGCCACCTCTTTAAAATAACTTGGATTACGGGATTCTTTAAGTAAAAGATTGGGCGGCCAGAGGCAAAAGAAAAGTCCCCAAAATGACACCAATAATCCCAGCGGCCAGAGGCAAAAAAACACAAAAAGTCCCCAAAATGACACCAATAGTTCCAGCGGCCAGAGGCAAAAAAAAAGCCATGTAAAGTCACGTTTTAGGCACTTTATTTACCTTTTTGTGAACAAAAGGTAGATTTTCGGGATGCAAATGCCTGGTATATGACCAATGCCAGGGACTTTTTTTGCCCCAAAGTAATGAAAAATCCCAGCGGTCAGAGTTAAAAAAAGAAAAAGCCAAAAATCCCAGCGGCGGATCCATAATTCAAGTTACTAGAACAAAACGGCCTTAGTGTGAACCTTAAAGGGTTAATTAACCTTTGAATAAGATAGCTACCGTGGATCCTGTTAGATTACAGAAGAGAGAACATGATAAATCAAATCAATCAGACCCCAGACAGAGCATACTAACCTGATGTTGTTACAACTCCTTTTTCACAGCTGCAGGTCACTGTAAATGATTCTGGACAAGAGGAAATGCCCCTTGAATTGTACCATTTGCTGCTGCTGATATTCCTTGTCCCGTGACTTTGGAGCTTATGGCTTATAAAAAAAGTTCCCTCTACTGTTATCACCTTCCCGTTAGCCTCAATAGACCTGGCAGTCAGACACAGGTAGATCCCCTTCTCACCTGTAACACCTGTGATCAGTACATTATATCACACCTATATATATATATATATATATATATATATATATATATATATATATATATATATATATATATATATATATATATATATACAGTCCACATCCATAGGTGTAAAACAATCTTGGCCTCCCCTTTAAACTAAAAGTTTACAAACCTGTGTTTATACCTTAGTATATAGTTAGTTTTGGTTGTAAACAGGAGTCACGTGGACAAAACCGATTCAGTGGTACACACTCTTCTGTATTTGACAGTTACAAGTGTGTTTACTTGTGAAGGTGGGGGGAGGGCACTCTGATGAATTTTGTAGGGTACCTTCTTGACCTATATAAGCTCTGTGTCTTTGAATAAGCGCCTGTCTTGAACTGACGTCCAGAGATGTGCCTGGTTGAAATTTGTTGATATTTATGAGAGCCGGCTGCTTGTACAAGTGATTACAGAAATGTAATGTTTTGTAAAGTGAAAGCAAATGTGTAGGGTATGATCCCACTGATCTAATAATCCTACCAAATCGTATCCCACAATATGTTCCATTATAGAATCTAGTTGCAGTAATTTTAATGTATGAAGGTCGGATCAGGGTTGCATTGCTCGTGGTCACTTATGGGAGTCCATAAGAAAGTTCCATAACCCGTAACATTTCTCCATAAGCCGTAATATTTTTCCATAAGCGTTTTTCTCTCCGTGTAAATCAGATAAAACATTCCGATCACATGGGAAAGTTGGATCGATCAAGGCTATAGACCCCATGGTATATTTAACAGCAGAGTAATTCCTGATTTTCTCAAATTATTTGAAAAGTCCACAACTCCATAACTTGACTTATGGAGGGTGTAAGTTGGCCATAAGGCGTCCGTAAACCATCTCAACTAGCAAAGCACTCCAGCCTGATAAGAGTATTCAAGAGTGCTTATTTTCCAAGAAACCCTGTTGTTGCTCAGGTCGAATAGACATGTATGTTATATAATTAGCTTAATTACAATGGCTGGTCTACTGGAATTTCATAGTTTGGATATTCCTTTTCTGTTAGTTTACATGTGTGAATAATTAAAGTTTATCAAAAATTGTTTTCCATGCTATATTCATCTTACATCAGAGTAACCCCCCTAACGCATTACGTTGATAGATAATGTGAGGGCAGAGTCCACTTTACATGCAGTACACTATGACTTAAACATTTAGAGTCTGCACACCGCATTTATGCACTACCGTAATCTATCGAGTATAAGATGCAGCCTGCGTATAAGACGCACTTAGAGTTTCAGAAAATGCTCAAAAAATGAAAAGTTTGTTACTTCTGTTCTACTGAATGGATTTTGAAAATTCAAACACCTATGTGTTGCATGGACCCCCCAGACCCCCCTGGACCCCATATTCAGCTGATGAGGTTATATGGGAGTGTAAGATATCAAAATGAAGGTCTTTATCTCCCCCTTGCGGATCCAGGAAGAACTGAAACCTCTCATATAAGACGCGCTTTATACGCGGGAGATTACAGTATGTGCTTATGATGCACTAAAGGAACGCTGGCGAGTCTGTTCAGACAGAATCACTTAAATGGAGCATCATTCATACATTGGCTGGGAAAGATACAATTTATGTTAGACTATTATAGTTACACAAATAATGTCTATCCCTCTGGTGTGAAAAGCGTTGATATGATACATAAATGCATCCCTGGCAAGTTACTAGCTACTCATCAGAGCTGCATTTGTGCATCATAACGACTAATGAACATGCTGTATTAATGCATTAATCAGTCCTTATTGAGTTAACAATATAACCAAGAGTGTGTGTGTGTGTGTGTGTGTGTGTGTGTGTGTGTTAACAGATAGGGGCCCTCTGTATTATGTCACACACTCTCCAATATGGTAGATGACCTATTCTACATCATCCAGACAGAAACCATGGATATCCTCACCGACCATGTTCATGACCCCTATACATGTATGTATTGTACACAGAGACAACAATACAGCCTCTAAGTCTAATAACTCTGCTAGCACAATATCACGTGATATCAATTGTCTGGTGAATAAATATCAATCCAAAAATTAAATGATGTCATAGTTTATTTCATTCCCATTACAGCTTGAGTGATATTGCCCTGTTTTGCAATTCCAGAACAAATGCTTAAAACATGCCTTAAAACACATTTATTAACGCCTACTATCGGTGTACACAGAGAAGCATCATTACACACGTTAGATTGCAAGAGGGGTTTTTTATATTAAGAATATGGCATGAAAAAGGTAAAAAAAAAACTGATTTTTTTATCCAGTTAAAGCTACCCAGGCTAATGATGCACCAAATTGTATTAATCAGTCTCATGGAGTTAAATATTTTATTGTACTACCGTCCATCAAATTTGCCACTACAAGACTATGTTATTCATTTTGAAGACTTGATATCTCAAGCATGATACATATCGTGCATAATCCACCACAACAGTTTTACTGAAAGGACTATGACACTTATCTTTTTCTTAGGAATTCTTTCACATACATACGAATCATTGTTACACCATGTCAAACTTATGATGTGTACTTCATAATGATGAACTACAGTGGTGTGATGTGTGTTATTAACCCACCTGTTTCCATATGAGACATTTCAGGATGCATATACTCGTCATCGGTTTCGACACTATTTACACAACACCCAGTAAATGTGGGACAAATGGGAATAAAACGGGTCCAGCTAAGACGAAGTAGAAGTGGCATGACCAGTGGGAGATCATAACACTTCTGGCTGGCTTCTCTGTTATCTGCTGTAGTGTCATCCCCCTTGATCTGGGTATTCCAGGCCACTAGGCCTCTCCTCAGGTGTACCTTGTGGTGAGGAAATATGGCTTAACTTAGTAAGTAATGGACTTTGCTGATTATATTTTGATAAGGATTTATGATATTTGAGGGAGGAATGCAAGATAAAGTCCCGTGAAATAAAGATGTCTTATTTCATTGTATTCAGTGCCGAATGTTAATGATACATCTAACATTATCCCTGGGAAAGAGCAATGACATCTCCATGATTTAATGTATAAGGTATTATTTTTACTCTTACTGATATAAACCAAAGAAAAAAACCAAGATAATTCAAGTCATTCAAATATGTTAAAGGTGATAGAAAAGGGTATTTCGAAATTCAAACACAATAAATATCTGATATGTCATTGTCAATGAGTCCTCTAACAAATGTGCCTGTAGAAAACAACACTAGTATGATCTGGTTGATCACTGTGTTTCCCATCTGTATTGCATTAGGGTTGGCGAGAAGCCACTGAGGCAGTGAGAAGCCAAAGAAGAAGGAGATACCGACCACAAACAGGTTCCTGGATGAGTTTATATCTACATACTCAAGGTTTGACAAACCCACTGCAGTTACCAAGCCTGGTAAAGTAACAGATGATGATTTATTTCATGTTCTTTAGACTTTTCTTTTCAATTCACCTTATATCAGGATATACAGATTACTACATCAGAAAGATTGACAAAAAATATATGTTTCAATGTCAACTATATCACGACAGTAAATATTGGAACATGTAAAAAATAGCAGTGTATAATACTCTAGATCCTGACAATACCATAAATGCTGTTACATGTTTTTATGACTAAAATATCATTATGAAAGAGCACACATGTGATCTTTTATTTGGAGGACTGATAAGTCATAGAGGTTGCATACACCACAGAGTCATTCAAGGTACATATAAAGTTTACAAAGTATTTTTAAACTTCCCTACTGACACTCATACAAAACTGGTACATGTTGAAAACTCATAAAACCCTTTGTTGAAATGTAATAGCATGATTTGGGTTGATAAATATTACACAAAGCATAATATGTGCATAAACTCGTCTCACCAAAGACCACCATGAGGACTCCACCAATGACAGGCTCTGGGGCATGACAAAGAAGGCTCCAAATTTACCCACCATCCCTAGAAAAATCATGATAAGACTCGCCGTCATCACCACACCACGACTGCCCATCTACCAAGATAGGAAACTAAATGTCACATTACATTCTGATAGGAGTAACAGCAGATAAAAAGACAAAGTGAAACCCAGAGGTTTTGCTCTAAAATTCTGCTATAATCAGTTTTACTTGAGGTTTTTGGTATGCCCAAAGTATTTAGACATACCTTGGTGATACCAATAGCACCAACATTCTCACTAAAAGGCATAGTACAAGACCCAGTACCCCATATACCAGCGATAATACAGCCTATCCCTTCCACAGTGACTCCTGTAAACACAGAACCTACATTTAATCAGGGCAACAGACACTTAACAAATTTTGATATTAGAGATATTGAGATTTGCTACTTGTAACATGTACGGCAACATCTAGCCTACCATTGCCGTACACGATATAATCTTAACCTCTCTATTCTGTGTCTGTTACCTATTACTATGGGTAGAGAATGTTGAAATAATGCTGATCAACCATGGTCAACATTATTTTAATATTGATTAAACATTCTATGCCCACTGGCATACGGGCCTCCCTAGCCCACTTAAAAGGGTCTATTTCTCCTCTTTCCTATCCCCTCAGGATGTGTGTGGTGCACATATGCGCGGGCACTGACACATTCCCCTGTGAAATTGTGTAATGTAGTTCTCGCCATAAATATGACCTTAGCTGTCGAAATGGCATTAAACATCTATTACTCACTCTCCCACTGGCATACAGATAAAGCATTGCTAGGAAAGGAAAATGAAAGGAGGTTTGGTGCACAATCCACAGTTTAGTAGAGGCACCCAAGCACTGATGAACCAATTACTTCATGTCATATGATCAGCCCCCTATGACCGAATGATAATTCTTGGCAATTTATCAATAACAGTTCCATTACCAGGAAAGCATTTGTTTAAGGAAAGACCAATAACTGATATATGCAGTGAATAGTGTATCATGTTCTAACTAAAGAAGATGGAAGGAAAAAGACATATTTAACTGATGGAGGTGGAGCTCCAGATAACTTTGCACATGCAGACTCAACCATGCCAGACAAGGTTGCCGCCATCATCCCGAACACAGAGGCCATGTCCGCTGTGGGAAGACCCCATTGAACTGCAAGATGATATTGGCAAAGGGTTTTCAAACTTATGCTACTTCTGTAATAATATATACTCTAATATCAAATACTTTATTTAACCTGCTGATGATTTCATCTTTAATCCTCAAAATTTAAAGTAATCCATGTGTGTTGCAACTCAGAAATATTGGCAAAGCACCACTAGTCAGTAATGAGTGATAACAAATGTTATTATGTTTATTTGTCACAAGTCTGATAATAATCATTGATTGAATACATTTATTTTTCAAGAAAGAAAGAAGTGGAGTTGGTTAGAAAGGTTAGACAAAAAAGAAAAACTACATAAAAATCTTACATGGATAGGGAATTCTCTACAGAGTGATTTCTCTACAGAGTCCATTTTGACATCTGTCTTTGCATGGTAGCCCCACTCTCTGGGTGACGCAGGGAGGACGTTAGTCACTGTTAGTATAAAACATATGATCCACGAGTCACCCACAGCCAGAATAACCTGTAGTGCATAAGAAAGGAAGCAAACCTGAGAACTCAATATCATATTTTGGAATTTTGGGAAACTTACCGTAGGGTACCGGAGGGAAGTTGAAGTAAAACTTCTTATTTTACCGAGGGAATACGGGGTATTGGAGGAACAGATGAGATACGACCGAAGCTGGTCACGTGACGACAGACTTGAAAACCTAAAATCTTATGAGTAGAAAAACACACACAAGTTTCTGGAAACAACCAGATTAGACCTTTCAATTTTTAATAATAATAATAATAACCTCGAAAGAATACGGGTAGGGTGGGAAGGGCATAACCGATGAGGTGTTGAAAGCCAATGTGTTTTTCTAGTCATAAAGATTTTTGGCTATTATCAATAATTCTCAATTATTATCAATTTAATAATTGACCATGACCAAAACAGAATCAATTCAACACCTTTAATTTTCTGACCTTTATCACAACCAACTTGGTTAAAGCACAATACACTAGTAATCTGGAGTAGTCAAATAACCAACCAATGCAATTCATACACCAGATAACCATACATTTGAACGTTCAAGAAAACTAATCTGCTAGTCTCAGCAAGTTTGTAGCTACATGCTCTGTATCAACCTCGATGGGCTTGTTGTAGAATTTCCGATATGAGTCAGCTGACTTTCACCCTGCCAGGCGCATTATGGCATTCAATCAGGATCCTACCTTGGTGGAAGCTGAAGCTGAAGCCCCACGAGTAGAGTGGGCCTTCCAACGTGAAGTGTCAATCTCAGCCATGTCTAGAGTGGCAATGGTCCACCTGGCCAGGGTATCCCTACTGATTCCGTCATGAGGCGAAATGTAACTCATAAGGAGCTGCAGTGGATTTTCAAGAGGTGGGAGGTTCAGCTTCCTCCTAAGTCGTTCAGACTTTTCACGGACCTTTTGCCTCCTAGTGAGATATGCCTTGAGGGTGCTGACCACACAAAGTTTTTCATTCAGGATGTAGGGTCGCAAGACCACAGTGTTTAAAGGGTCACCCACTCTGTTAGACTTTAACAGAGTACTGAGTCTGAAGACAGCATTTCTGTCCTCCCAAGACAGTTCATCTGTCCTTAACGCTAAGATTGTTTGCCCTCTTTGAGACGTGACAAGTAGAATTAAGACAGCTAGTTTAAAGATAACTTCTTAAGTGACAAAGAACTGTTATCCCCCCAACTTTTGAACAACTTGAATACCTTTGTAACATCCCAAAACGTGTCATACCTTGGTCCACTAGGTCTATCTTCGTATGTACCCTTCACCGTATGGCAAATGTTTGGATGTTGCCCAATAGGCGCCCCATCTACCTGTGGTAACAGGGTTCCCAAAGCACATCGTGCCACATTCATAACTCCGTGACCTACTCCCGAGTCATACAAGGTTCTCATAAATTTACACACTTGTGGCATAGTGCCCTTCATCCAGTTATAACCCCGTTCAACACAGAAAACTATCCATTTGTTTATGTAAGTCGTATAAAGTTTCCTTGTAGATGGTCTCCAAGCTTTTATCATAAGGTCAATGGAAGCCTTGTCATACCCTTCCTTTTGGAGGCGTCGCCTCAGAAAAGGAAAACTATAATTGGTAGACTTCCTATGAACTGTAGGCTTGTAGGGGCCCCATGAGGTAGTAGGTTGTTCTTTCTCTTGCCGAACCGTACATAGTCCACCGCATACTTGTGGGCTTTTGCCTTCCAGGGTTGACTCTCCCAATCCGGGATCACGAGGATTGCCCTTGCCCCTGCCCTCAATATGCCTTGAAGCACTCGGCCTGCAATGCTGAACGGAGGAAAACAATATAAGAGCTTATTAGGCCATGTGAATGAGAAAGAGTCAACTTTCCATGCTTCTGGTTCTGGCCTACGTGACACAAAACATTGAACTTTACAATTTGTTCTAGAGGCGAACATGTCCACCTGAGGCCTCCCAAACCTTTCGCAAATGATTTCAAAAATTGAGTCATTTATCTCCCACTCAGTCTCATCTTGTAAATGGCATGACTCATGATCAGCGATGACATTATCCACTCCAGGCACATGAGCCGCTGTCAACCAGATCCCTCTAGACTCACACCAGTTCCAGATATTTCTTGATACCAGATTACACATTGGAGACTGCAGCCCTCTCATATGTCTCACATATGCAAGTGCCGTGGTATTATCTGTCATGACCCTAATATGAGCCCCTCTCACTTTACACAACGATTTTAGCCCATATTCTATTGCCATGGTCTCGTGGATGTTGGTGTGGAAGTCCACCTCAGAGGGAAGCCATCTGCCATTAGTTCTGACGTTCCCTCTGTGTGCACCCCAGCAGTCATCCGATGCATCCGTATACAATTCAAACTCTGGTGGACCTACATCCAGTGCCTTCTTAGCAGTTGGTATGCTGGCTTGCCACCATAGTATGTCCTGTATAGCATCCTTGGAAAGTACCATTTTTGCATCAAAATTCCCTTTCCGGTAGGCTAACCATTCATTCTTGCATTTCTCAAGTCCTTTAATATGTGCAGGCCCATATTGAACTCCTGCCGAGTAAGCTACCATAAGACCTATGAGAGATGCAACCTCCCTGATTTTTGGCTTGACTTTCCCCAGCAGCAAGTAGGAATCTGACATGAATTTGTCTACCTTCTCCTGAGTTGGATATATAGCCATATCCACAGAGTCAATCCAAAACCCCAAGAAAATCACCCTTTGTGATGCTACAAAGGCTGACTTATCTGGATGAATTACAAAGCCTAACCCATCCAGGGTTTCACACACTCTTCTGATAGATTTCTCACAACCTTCTTTTGACTCATGCATGATAAAAGAATCGTCAATGTAGGGGAAACAGATGTGTCCCTCCTCCCTTAGCTTTGTGAAGGGGGGAGTGAGCAATTTAGTGATACTCTTGGTGCACATGAAAGACCGTTTGGCATCCCTACAAACTGGTAGAGGACCCCGTTCCACCTGAACTTCAGAAATTTATGATAATCTTCTCGTACATGAATAGAGTAATAGGCATCCTTTAAATCTACACTCCCCATAAAACAATTAGGGGTGACAAGGTCCACAGCAGTTTGTAGGGAGGCCATCTTAAAATGCTCATACATGACCTGCTTGTTCATATCTGTCAAATCCAATATAAGCCTGTAATCCCCATTGGGCTTGGGACGCAGGAAAACATTGGAGATGAATTCGCCCTGTTCATGTACTGCAAACTCAATAATACCCTTGGCTACCATTTTCTCTACTTCCTTATCCATAAAGGCCACCTCTACTGGATCAAGTTTATATGGAGGAGGCACCCAGTCCTGAGATGGTAAGGCATTAAAGTCAATGGTGACACCCTGAGACATGGCTAAGATCCAAGGGTCCTTGGTGAGTTTAAACCAAGCATCAGCACACTTCAGAATGTTACCCCCTTGAAAGGATTGGACAGTGTTATGTAGTGGGAAGGGACTCACCTGCCCTACTTGGGCCCCTTCTTGGAAAAACCCTGTTGGGCTTGCTGCTGCTGACCTTGGCCCTGAGGACGAGGTGCTTTGAAGCGGTAACCCTGGCCTTGTGTCTGGTAATTCTGAGAGTAAGTCTGCCTGTAGCCATGAGCGACTTGAAATCTCGGCTGAGCGTATTGATGGCGCGGAGCAGGGTAGCGGCCCCTAGGGCCCTGGACATAGTAGTGGTTTTGTCCATAAGGGTGCCTAGGTCCCCAGGCTTGAGCAGGTGCTGTGCCCATGACCTTCTGCTTTTTAGACTGGGAATAAGAATCCTGGGATCCTGGGCGTTTAGACGCTAGAACCTTGTCCGAGATCTTCTTGTCCTCCTCAGCTTGCTTAATACGAGCCTCCAGGTTGCCCCCAAAAAGCCATTGTGGGTCCCCATCAATGTTGGTCTTGGTGAGTGCCTTAGCATAGGGCTTAGCAAGAAAAGGTTTTAGCAAGTCCCTCCTCTTTACTGATAGCCCATTGCACACATTGACCAGTAATCTGGTTGCCTTATTGAAATCCCTTCCAAAGGCATCCAGTTGTTGGTCCTCGGTCCCTTTCTCCAACATCATCGAGCCTAACGGTGCCATAGCTGCAATGGCCGAGACCACCCCTTTTTGCAGGGTCTGAAGAGATACATCCAGCATACACACTGCCGCATTCTTGGAAAGTGCTTCCGAGTTGAAAATTGCTTCCTCTAATTTAGGTGCTACCAGTCTCTGCACATTTGAGGGCCTAGGAAACTCTTTAGTCGCTTTCTCCAAGTCCTGGGCATTATAAGTCTCTTCAAAATAGGAATTTATGGCATCCGAGAGGGCTTCATGTACGGTGGGACCTTCCTTGGTTAGTTCCGCTTTTTCCCTTCTGTAGGACTGGATACTCTCAGCTAGGCTTCCAGTTAGCCCCTTGAGATGGTCAATTGGAGGTGGCTTAGCCTTTGATGACTGTGCCTCAAAATCACCTTGCACAGAAGCCACTTCCTCCTCATTATGAACCACTGACACCACCTGTGCCTGTCCATGTGGGCCTAGAACCACATAACCCTGACCTTCCTCCTCTACTGGTTCACACTGGTAGGCCATGTGATCCATACCATAGGCATAATCCATCGGCTGATAAGGTTCCTGATAGTAATCATAACCCTGTTGGTAGTAGGGCATAGGAGGAGCCCACCTTTGAGGTGGCTGCTGGACCAACACCACAGGAGCACGGGGAGTCTCAGTAGTTTGAACTTCAGGCTCCTTCTCAGAGTTAACAAGCCTCACAGTCTCTTTCTCAGAACCCTTATCTTTAGAATGCCTAGATGAAGACCTAGCAGAGCTGGAACTTGAACTAGAGTTCTTATGTGATTTCTTTCCCTTCTCCACAGCAGTGGGACTGGACTGTGATGTACTTGCCATCCTGGAAAAAGACCAGAAATAAAAATTTTTAGGCTAGTGTACTTAGAGCAGGCCTGCCAAAGCATGTACCTGGAGCAAAGCCACAAAGAACAGCGAATCCTCGCCGAGCGGTATGTACTTAGAGCAGGACTAGAAACATGTACCTGGAGTAGACCCGCTTAGCGGTAACACAACGGCGAAACTCGCCGAGCGGTATGTACTTAGAGCAGGACTACAAAAACATGTACCTGGAGTAGACCCAAATAGGAACAAAGGCGAAAACTTGCCAAGGTGTACTCTAGGTAGCACCTGCGCGAGTCCTACTCTAGGTACGCAAGTACAACAACACTGGTGCCCAGCGAGCCCCAACGGACAATTTTTCGATCGCTATCGACCAAAACTGCCCGAAAACCGTGCAAACTGAAGGCAAAAAGTGCCATAACATCAGGGAATGCTCAAAAGCCCCTGTAAGATCCCTGTAATGAGAGAATTCCAGCGGAATTCCTATAGGAATTTGTAAAAATGTAATATCTCTCTACAGCCCGCCGACACGACGACTGTCTTTGAGGGAAAACTCTATTTTTCTAGCACTAAAAAGGTACCCCAACGGCGTATCCTTGGCTAGATGTCGAACAAGAACAAAATCCCTAAATTTAGGGCAAAAACTGCCCAGAAAAGGGCAGTGAAACGGGTAAAACCGATCAAAAACTCACCTGGAAGTTTGAAACCATCTGCCAAACACGAACGCTCGATCCAAACTGTCATCACGTGACCAGCTGCGGTTGTATCTCATCGGTTACGGAAATACCCGAAGTATTCCCGAGGTAAAATCAATGAGTAAAGTGGACCTATAAACCGAAGCACTAGACCTAATAAACCTGTGCTGCCAATGATGACTTGTGCAACAGCAGAGGCAGTTATGGTTCCCTGTATCTGTAATATTAAAAATATCATAATGAATATATGTAAGGGAATGTCAAATGTAGCTTCTCATTAAACTATGTCCCGGCAAACAATTTCCCTTATAAATATTTGATGTGATTTCTACTAATTAAACATAAATTAACTAGTAGATTACCCAGCATAACAAGTTTCACTATTTTAGCACTGCTTTCATAAGAGGCCATCACACAGAGGGAAGAACACTGATCGCTTTGACGCATACTGCACAGCTCACAATTTGTCTCCCACATGACATGTATGAAGGCATGTCGAATGAGGTTGACACTCTCATATTTGGTTTGTCAACTCCACTTGACATGCGTAATGAAGACACGTCACATATTTCTGATCCATTCACCTGAGTGCTAGGTAATTCTGTGAGACAATTATGTAAGGGTCAAGAGCAAGTCAATAACTATTTACCAATGGTTCAATCAAGGCAGGCCTATACTAGAAGGCAGGGGATATCATAGTCCCACAGGCCTGCAACACTAAGGCACTTTCTCCTAACTACAGAACTTCTACTTCACTGAGGACCTCTATGCAGTCCATAAGACAAGGGCATGGATGTGCATGGCAATGTCATATGTCTCTCTGTACTGTAGATACTGAGATTATAGACTGTGGGTTAGAATACAGTCCTTTGGTATTTTCACTGACCCACACATAAGGTGTCTAACATCTCCAGTAGAAGAATTCAGGATTGTGGGTGTCTATTTTGATATTTAATAACAAATGCAAATTTAACAATGAAATGAATTTCACTACCATTCATTGATAGTATTGACAAACCTTAGTGATCTACTCTTCATGAAAACAAAATGTCACACATACATCAAATGTCTCAAGTGTTGGTGGTACTTCTTGGTAGTGATTAATCCTGGTACCAAAATAGTTGTTTTCCCCATCTAGTGGACTATCCTAGAACAATTATGCATGTCAAACCATCACATGTCAAGTGCCTGCGACATGGCCGTGACCCTAGTCAACTCACAGATGACGTGGCATTTTAAGACATGTCAAATCATATGAGGATTACTGTGTGCTACAGTTGTCATGGTGACATATGTGCACATGTCCCAGTGACATGTGCTCTCTGTGTCAAATCAAATTGACATGGGTATACATGTCACTTTGTCAGGAAGACTTTTTTCAGTGCACATGTGACTCATGAAAGGACTTCATCCTGGAAAATATTTGGTTTAAGATGCCCCTCGCAAGAAATGGACATATGAAATGCAAGTATGATGGAGAAGACAAGGATTTTGATAGATTACTAAGTTGTATTGCCACCTGGGTTACACAACCTGATAGATGCTTTCAAGAATCTTCAGACCGTAGTCAGTCTTAATGAATGCTATGCATTTTTAAGCATCTTTGCTGGTGTCTGACCTCTCTGATACGGAACTGCCACACCTCACGATACTCATCACTGCCAACGAGGGGAGCTGTTATCTCATTGGTCCAATAACCTAGAAGCAGTTCATGTCAAGAGAAAACACTTACCATTGGTAAAAGGGAAATATCAATTGTAACAAAGTAACACTTATAATATAGAATATCTCCAATGTTGATAGCTAAAGAGTTCAAAAACTAGACACACTATATTTAAAGTGAGGCTTTCATGGGGGAAACTACATAACTATCTTGGACACTTTAGATTTGCATTTCCATGATACATCATGTCAAAAGGTTTGTGGAAGGATTGATGTCCAGAAATTAACTTTTACCACACACTCTATCCAGTACCAGTATAGGATTAAAGAATCAAACATGTATAGAGTAGAGGCACCCATTTCAGACGCTCCTGGGCACACAGGAGGTGTACATAATTGGTGCTCAAATCTTGTACCTTTAAAAGTGGTGAATTCTACTTTCCATTTCACCAGTTGATACATGATAGTTTACCCTCAAGATCCTTGAAGAAATTTTTAATGAAACTCTCTAATACATATGAATACATATTTAGTCTCGAAAACATCAAATTGCACCTCAAGTCAGACAGTTCATGCCAGAGGTGACCCTAGAGTCAGACACTATGTTATCTAATTGATACAGACACAATGGGTCACTATCTAAAATATTATATATAGGCACATAGCATATGACACTAAGGAATCCAAGCTAATGCAATACTCCTCTCCAGGACACTCTCAGATGTTTAATTTTGCATACCTGTAACAGGTCAGTCTACAGGCCCAGATGAGCATGACTTCTATGGGCAGATGGCGTAGTGATTAGGTTTAGGTGTTAGATAGTAGGTAAACCAAACACAGATTAAATATCCCTATCTCGGAGTACATGAATATTATGAAGGATTCTGTTTGTAATGGAATGTCCATTATATAGTATTGAAATCATGATATAATTGTGTCCCAGGTGGGGTGTAAATGGTGACTGACTGTAGGTGTAATATTAGGGTCATAGAAGAATAACTCCCATAATGTAACATGAGGGATGTATTCAGGTTTGTCCAGTCAAATTGTTAGGAAAAATTTGTATATTGCCATTGACATGTATAGAAATCAAACATGGAGGTCAAGACATGACAAATTGACAAATCAAACCAGGATCTCCATTCACTCACCATTCTTCATCCTCAGAATATAACAAAAACACCATTTGTTTGTGCAGTTGTAAAACCATGTATGACAGATGTTTTACATGTTATTCCCCATAATTTTGTTAGAGAGTATGATACCTGAATTTTCATGTCTAATTTAAATGGTAGCTGAATTTTTCATATCTATTATGTAATTCAATGCCAAAGGTGTCCGACTTTAGGTGTCTGTCTGACTCAGGGTGCCTCTACCCTACTCGTAGACCCTTTTATTAGAGAATCTTTATATAACTTGGATCAGTCATATATTGCCAGCATACCTGACACCTAATGTAGACTGTAAAAGTGTAATGAGGCCTGACACAAAGAAGATGGTGGAGAGGAGTTCTCCTATGGCTACATTGTCACCTGTCATACACAGAGCAGGGGCCAGCAGAATGGGTACTCCGAGGGTGGCACCCACCATGGTCAGGTAGTGCTGTAGGGTAGAATTGAATTTGACTTTTAATCATTGTGGGATCCATCATTGTATAGAGGTCTTGTTTTTTCTTATGTGTGGAAACGCATAAAAAGTCCCAACAGTGAATCACCTGTTGCGACAATCTTCAATCTTCAACATCCTGTCTTGGGATGTTTCATAGGCCAAAAAATGGTCATTAAATATCCAGAGAAAGAATTTTAGTTAACTTATAACCATTTTGATCTCAGTCCAGTCATGAAGAGTATTTTAATAGAATGCCCTGGTGCACTTTTAGAAACGTCTTAGTGATTGTAAGCCTATAATTATTTTTTAATTCTTGATCTTGATATGACTGGTATGACTGGTCATAACTATTATCAAATTCTGAAACACCACATAAGGTTTAAAAATGTGTACAACAGTCTGATCACTGACTAAACCAAATATAGTTGAAGAATGTTATTATGTTTAAAAGGGGTGAACTTGAATGAATTCTTTTCAAGATATAATCTTGTCTTTGCAAGCACTGTTATCACACATATCCTATCTATGATTGCTTTTTCTTTCATTTTTTTACTTATTTGGATCTATCTACTTTATAAACATATTTACATTTTGTGACAATAAGTTTTACTGAATTGTGATGTTGGTCCTTTTGCAATGTCAGCAAGGAGAGACATTTTGGTCCTTTACCTCAGAGATAATCAGCAAATCTACAGGGGCGCAGGAAAAGGGGACCAGGGGGGCATTGCCGCCCCCCAATTACAGAGGAGGTGGGGCCTGGATGTGTCTGGGCCCCCAAAAAATGTGCCAAGCCTCATTATGAAATGTACATGTTCCCATAGCTCGCCACTAAAATTGAACAGATATGCCATTAAGATAGGAAAAATGGCAGCATTGGATAAATATAAGCCATCAAGGAATCATCTTAATCCCATACAACCATACGCATTAACATCAGCATGCTCAAGCTGATAATTCACGACGGGTGGGGTGAGGGCCCAATAAAGATTTCCTTCCTACGCCTATGACCTAGTATAATACAGCAATGTATTTTAAAAATAATTCTGGCCAAATGGCCAATACTTTTAATTAGGATTGACATTTATTTTCATTCTAAAACATTCAACATGAAAAAGAAAACGAACCTGAAACCCCAATAATATACACAGGTACCATGGTGGCACTTCTTCCAGTGAATACAGAAGGTCCCTGGTCCCCTTCTCATTCTCCTCCTGACTCTCCTTCTCCTTCTTCCCCCCTGGAATGGGACTGACCACTGCCCCTCTAGACCTCTTCTTTAACTGCATCTCTCCCTTCTCCACAGTGTCTTGCTGATATCATAATATGATTACCATATATGACCAATATTATTATTGGTCCCAAACTATCAATGCTCAAGGCCCACACCCTTGGCATGCCTTTATGTACACATGCGTATTCATTACCTCATCCTGCATGGTTTTTGTAGTGCTCCAAAAGTGCCACCAAAGATGCACCAATTCAGTAGTTATCAGCATGCTCACCAGCAGTGCACTTGTGCATATTATCTAGATGCATGACTGCAACTGGTGAGATGATTTGGTCAGAGAACACTTAAACTCCTACCTGGTACCTCTGCATTAATCTGTTCATGCCCTCCTATGGATTAACTCTCACCAAAAAGAGTACTTAGTTTAATGATGTTGTTTTGCTCTACTTTGGTAGGGCGTAACCACTTCATTATCTTTTTGTGTAGAGCCAGATTATACAGGGATGGGAACTGTACATGACTAGGCATGACTGGATATGACTGAGCATAACTGAGCATGACTGGCAATGACCATGCATGACTGGGCACTGACTTTACATGAATCTACGGTGCACCTGGGGTGTTTATGACCGTAGTGTAAGATCTATATTTTTTATTTAGGCCTTCAACAGATATCTCAATTTTTAAACCTTAGTAATGATTGTAAAATGCCTAACCATGCACAGTTGCCAGAATGTGCCAGTTGGGTAACCAGTGCTACATCTGCTGGCCATATAGGATTATATACCCAGCAAATTGTCGTTATCTGTCGCCATGATTGGTCATCAATGGTGACTCCTTTCTGAGTGATAACTCACTGCGTCATCTTTCGCCACTGTGTGTCAGTCTCACATGGCATGGCAATTTATCACAACAGTCACCAACATGATCTCACTCACTGCGTGAGTATGTGCCACCCCTTGTCATCCCTCACAAAGCATGGTGACTTATCACCACCATCGCCAACATGGATCTAACTCCCTGCGTGAGTATGTGCCACTGCCTGTCAACTCTCACTCAGAATGGCGGCTTATCACAAGCATCGCCAACATGGATCTGACTCACTGTGTGATTATGTACCACTTCCGTGCCACTGGCATCAACTCTCACACAAAATGGCGACTTATCACTACCATTGCCAACATTGGTCTCACTCAATGTGTGAACTTGTGTCACTCCATGTCAATGCTCTCTAAGGATTGCATCATCTGTCACTCACTCTCACTCAGAATGGCAACTTATCACCACCATTGCCAGCCTTTGTCTCACTCAATGCGTGAATTTGTGTCACTCCAAGTCAATGCTCTCTGAGGATTGCATCATCTGTCACTCACTCTCACTCACAGTGGCAACTTATCACCACCATTGCCAAAGTTGTTGAGACAGCACCACTGTTCAACATGTAGCCTATCTAGGAAGTGTGGGCATGAGGTATAAGTCCCATACGTATCAAATGTGCTTTGTTTCACACTGATTTCCATGTAATACTTCAGAGTTGAATCAAACAAGATTATATAGAGAGAATATCAATTGAATTTAGATAGAGGTATCTCTAAAATGAAAGCAGCTATCCATAAACACCTTTTCTCTGGTTACAGGAAAAATACATAGGGAAATATCAACATGAACACCTTGTCTGTGGTTAGAGGGAAGATACATATGGCAATACCTTCTCTGGCAAAACATACTTTGATCTGGCAGATGTGAGGCTGCATGATTACCAATGTCGATGATCATGAGCTTTTCATCTAACAAGGTGAGTGATCAACAACGTCGCCATCACTGGTGAGTCTGAGTGATCACCACTCTCGCCATCCATGGTGAACCTGCGCTATGACGTGGTGCGCGTTTCATCTAGCGAGGTGAGTGATCAACCGCCTTGCCATCCCTGGTGAGTGTGAGTCATCACGATCCTCGCTAACCGTGGTGAACATGCGCTATGGCATGGTGTGCGTTTCATCTAGCGAGGTGAGTGATCACTCGTGTCGCCATCCCTGGTGAGTGTGGGTGATCACCATCTGTGGTGAACCTGTGCTATCACGAGGTTCGCGTTTTATCTAGCGAGGTGACTGATCACAATCCTTGCCATCCATGGTGAATGTACATTATGACGTGGTGTGCGTCTCATCTAGCGAAGTGAGTGATCACTCATGTCGCCATCCCTGGTGAGGATGAGTGATCACTCATGTCGCCATCCCTGGTGAGGATGAGTGATCACGATCCTCGCCATCCCTGGTGAACTTGTGCTATGACGAGGTGTGTGTTTCATCTAGCGAGGTGAGTGATCACCCGCGTCGCCATCCCTGGTGAGTCTGAGTGATCACCATCCTCGCCATCTGAGGTGAGGCCATGTGATCACCACCATTGCTATTCCTGGTGATCTTGTGCTATAGCGACGTCGTGTTCCATCTAGCGACATGTGTGAGCCACTTCACACAGGTTGACGAGGAGTCACGACAATTTGCTGGGTAAGGATCAGGATTGGCATACCATCCCACTAATTTCTATTTTGACCATGCGATAGGATGGATCTCTAAGTATACATATATACCATTGATAATCGTGCAAAAAAGTTATCTTAAACTCGGTTTTATGGCTAATTCGTCCCTTGAAATTGCCCAGAACAGGGGTCAGTGTGACTGGAATGAGTCAATTTCTCCCACCGTCCAAGGTTCCTTGATTACACTGATTTTTCTTGCGGCTGCCAAATTGCAAGTTCTCATCTTATTTGCATGTGTAAGGGGTCAATTTTGTGCAGAATGTCAGTGGTTTTCACCTCAACTAACTTTCTAAGCCGTTAGATATAGTCCAAACTGATTAAAATGGCCACTGATTTCAGAAAACTGCTTTCAAACAATAACATACCACCCCTTCTTTAGACTGTACTGGTGACAAAAGATCTTTGTTTCTTTTACAGATTAGTATAATAACTTTGTTTAGTTAAATAATTCTATGTACAAGTGAAACATTTAATCTTTTACAGATCCTAAAACAGGGTGCTTTAGAATTATACCCATACATAGTATCATTTTGGCAAGCTAAATCAAGTTATTTGCACCTATATCTTGTTTCTCAGACTCACTTAAAATAAACACCCTGACCTTATAAATACATATAGGCCTGGATTTTAGGCAGCGGTCATCTTAGAGGGAATTCACACCTGTTTTTGACTGGACATACGGTGCCTGCATGGTCAGATGGCAGCAGTAGAGGGGTGGCAAAGACAAAGACAAAGTAATTTCATTCTTTCCAAAAACGGCCAGAATTAGGTGGTATTCACATTAGAGGGTGATTTTAAGATCTATAGTACTATTTTATGGGATAAAGCCATGTTTGCGAGCTGTAGGCATCACATCCCTGACTCTACTTTTCCTTAAACAAGAAGAATGTGGCAAGGACCACGGATAGGAGTTGCGCTCATAGATCATGGCAACATCGCTAGCCACTGCGGGTGACATCACTGAAGCAGCATGACATCACCAATGACGTCATAGGTGACAGGGAGAAAACCGAAAACATTATTGAGTTGCTACGGTCGCTACGCTCCCGGCTGCTGACGTGGCTTGCAACTCAACTGCAAAAGATATGCCCCATAATTGCTAAATCCTGGAACAGCCAGCGATTATTTTATTACCATTACCATAGGCATCTCATTTCCTCCATACCTTACTCTTTGTAACATATGATCTGTGATGCTAAAAAAGAATCTCATGTACCAGTATTGTATTTTTTATCATAATTTCAACTATTGTATTGTGCACAATGTAACATAGCTTAAAGGAAAAGACCACATCTGCTAGCATAAGGGCAGGCAGCAGGCTGCTGTTGTGCATTTGATGACACAATTGGTCAAAATGCACCAGATGCTGCAAAGGCCACTGCAAACATGAGTTAATATATCATATATATGATGTATTAACACATGTATGATATATGGAAAAGATATCTTTTCCATATATCATACGGGTTACCTCATTCGAGTTATTTAATACAAAAGAATATGAAAGTAGAGTCAAAGACACATCATGGGTAGCATTTGTTTGTAAACGAGCAGTACTGTGCAGTCAATACTATGTTGCAATTGACCAATTGTAACATCATCAAATGCATCAGGGCAGCCTGCTCCCTGCCCTCGTGCTAGCAGATGTGGTACTGGGTATGTCAAATTATTTTTATTCAATGTAATTACCTCCGAAAGAGGGCAACATGAAAAAGGGGTGGTCTTTTCTTCTAACACATTACTTTCCTTTGCCTCCACCTAGAGTTTGTGAAACAATTGAAATTTGATTGCTATGGTAAAGAAGGAACGTTCCTTGTATGTATCAGCGATGATCCACTGCTGGGAGATTGAACCTGGCTAGTGGTAACAACACTCTACCGTTTGTCAGATTAGTCAAGGTCCACAGCCCTTATACATATAGGGGCCTCAAGCTCTGGCAGGTGTCTCAGGGAGGTGCCAGAGCTGGAGGTGCCACTCCTAATTGTAGTAGAGCAGTACGTAGGGGCCTATTTCTATGGTTGGCCTGCATCATAAGGTTATGTGTTGACCCCTATAAAATGGGCTTAGAAGAAGGAGAGGGTAGGTCTAAGTCAAAATTTTGATGGGGTTCCACCTTGATATCTGTGGGTCATTCAGATCTGTTAGTCATTCAGATTCAGTTGGAAAGGCTTGAGTGTAAGGGATATGTGCATTTTTCCCTCTTTTACAATATTCTTAGTTAAATCTTGTAGCCCAAAGGGGTGGGAAGTCCGGCAGTGGCGGATTCAGGACCTTGAAAAGGGGGGTCCAACCCTAGGGCTGGGGCAAGTGCACTGCCACAAGTGGTCGCAATTGCAACGACGCGAGGTCACAAGGGAAGCAACGCAACATATGTAGGGGGGTTTGGGGGCATGCCCTCCAAGAAAACTTTGAAATCTAGACATCAAATGGTGCATTCCGATGCATTTCTAGACCCCAATCCAGTAAAGCATTTTGGTGTACCATCAACAGTAAACCCATGATTATGAGAACAGGGAATGAAAGTCTTATTAAATTTTGATTGCACAATGGTGTCTGAGTGAGGCTTGGGGGCATGTCCCCTAAAAGATTTCAGAAATATAAACATAAACTCCAAATTTCTAAGCATTTTGGTGTAAACCTGGAGTGGGCAGGTTTTCCATAGAGGGAATGCAAATCTTATGTGGTAATGCTTTGTCCTTTGTGAGGTGTTGGGGGCTGGTCCCTAAAGAAAAAAATATAGATGTCAAACTCTCTAGTGTGTGTTCAAGGGATCCAACTAGTCTCAGACGTGAATATAGTATTTTAGATATGGTTGTCCAAGGGGCTGTGGGGGCCTGCCCCCACCCCTGGGAAACTTTCTGAAGAATTGATGTCAAACCTTGAAGTTTAAGGCATATTTTGTGTACCCTCAGGAGTATGTTTATGCACTGGTGATTAAGGGAGTTTTGGGTCATGCCCAAAGAAAATCTTATAAGAGAATCATCAAACTTATATTAAAATTATTTTGGTAAAGGCAAGGTTACCCTTAATCTAATGTAATTATACCCTACATCCCTGACCCATTCCTATTCCTGGTTAGTGGGATCCTTAGTGGGGTGACACCTACTTAAGCTGGTACCTTGTGAGATAAGCACTAATATAAGAGTCAGCATGATGGGTACTAGGTGTTATGTAATGCAACCTAAAAAGTCTTGTAGACACTGAATAATGTATCCTGCTAGATCAAAAACCACAGCCTATACCACTCAAACTCAATCTATAAGGCTCACCTGGGATGGGTTTAAGGTATAAGGTATGCCTTATATATGTCTAAGCTAAGCATTATCAATATGTATGATGTGACGGCACTTCTTTTCTGGATTGGCTCATGTTAGAAAATTTTGAGAAATTTTTGTATATTCTAGATACTGTACAGTCATAGATTGTACAATTTGCAAACAATAAAAACTGGAGCGAAGAGAAATAGGGGGCATGAATGGGGGCATACAAAGTGGACATCTTGGGTGGGCCCAAAAGGGGGGGTCCCCCTTCGGGGACCCCTATTTGGACATGTTATGGGTGGACAAAAAGGGGGGGTCTTGACCCCAAGGACCCCCCTGGATCCGCCCCTGCGGGAGGGGGCCAGGGGGGAGGGTCCCCTGTCGACTATCCTTTTTAACCGCACAGCTTGTTTTACCTGTCGACTAGCATGGCCCCTAGAACATAGGGGTTGACGAGGGATCCCTTCACAATCAGTGATGTTAAAATGTGTACAGATGCCATTTGCCCATAAATCAGAATATGAGGGGAAAAGAAGTGGCATAAGATTCCAGACACTATTATAAATTATCAAACTGTACATAGGATAGCTGTAATTCTCCATAAAAGTTTCAAGTCCTGCCTGTTCGATCAACATTGAACAGAAAACAAGGCAGGGCGAGAGAGTAGTCTATTTCATACACGAGAGATGGTTGGCTGGGCATGTGGGTGACTTCTGGGGATTTCTACCTGGCCGGAAGTAGAATGACGTCACACTGGAGACAAACATTCATGCTGCCTCAGTTCCTCAGGGACGTGGTGGAACCATTCTGTCACACACTTCCGAGATCTCATCTGAATAATAATCTTCCATGATCTCATCTGAATGTAATTCAAATTCAGATGAGGTCTGCCATATATCCTTGATCAGGGGCTCAGCCCCCAAACCCCCATTTAGCCAGGCACCCCGTGAACCGGGACTGCATCATCATTTGTCTCCGCGGAGGGCCAGGTAGATTCTCCAAACATACACCCTTTTGCATTGGCTGGACTAAAGTTGTATTCTAGATATAGTACAGGGGAACCTTGGCAGCGTAGTTGCTTTTGTTATTCTTCGGTTAGAGGTATTTAGAGACAAATAGAAGCTAAAATACTTCATCAAATCTATAAAGATGACATTAAATAAGAGAAACGCTATATTTTAGTAAAGAAAATGTGCAGGGATTCTTCAAAAATGGACCTCAGCCTCGCGCGTGCCAGTCGACTCTCATGGCAGCAGGCGTGTGAGAGAGTCTGGCCAGACTCATATCTCAGACTGGTCTCTAGAGGTTCGCCCGCAACCAGCACCTCACCAGTGGATCTTCAGGATCCCAGAGAAACCATGATGGCCGCAACTCTCTCCAAATAGCATAGGGACAGAGATTGATCTTTGTTGGTCAGCAGCATGGTAGTGATTTCAAACAGGTGTACAAGTAGGTTTCACGTAGGATACTGAATATTCTATACATACAAAAGTATATGGGAAATATTTTACACATTCTAGTTTATTAGGCCAACATCCAGTGCCCTTATCCAAATAACCTAGAACATGTATAGTGCTCTAATTTCAGTCAAAGCCACGTTATTAGTGTAGGAACACAGCCCAAGCTAGCATATATACAGGTAGTAGTACATATATACACATGTAGTAGTAGGCCCTACTACTACTAGTAACAGGCGCAGCTCTTAAAGGGGCCAGCAGGGTCTGCTTTGGCCCAGAACCCAAAAAGCAACTAACGATGAGGTCAGATCTGGGGGACCCGACTGCAGGGGTAAATGTTCACTTTTCTTAAGCAAGGATTCGCCAGGACAAACAAGAAGATTTCAAACCAAGAGTATAGACCAAAGAAAATTCCCATATTTATATTTTTGATACTTTTTAAAGGCACTCAAAATGGAAAATGATTTTTAAGCATGATACATGTCCTATCATGTGTGTGGAGAGCAGGGGGGACAGGGGAACATGTCCCCCCACTTTTGGCCAGCTCCTCAAAAGATCAAAACTAAAAGGTCAAGCAAAGGGAGTTCAAAAATTGCAGAAAACCCCCCTGGTCCCACCCACTCCAAAACTGCTTGCCATGCCCCTGCTTATACTCTATTGTCTAAAACATGGCTCATAGATACCATCATATACCATTATAATCATGTTAATTGGAATTATATGGAGGTGGACCCGAGATTCTATAGACATATTTGTGAGTAAATCCCAAGCAAAATCTCCCAACCTGACCAACAAAATTATTTACATACCAACACCCCTCACTAAGCTTTGATTATTACTGGCTTGGTGCTGGCCTGTGCTGCTTAATTGGGTAGTTGACCCTGTTGTTAAAGTGAAGTATGCAGGTGTTGTTGTGGCATGTGGGGCAAATTTAGGGTCAGCAGTGAAGATTTTCACACCTCAAATGCTGTTGCATTCAATTATAAGCCTAAATACCTCTACAAACATATACAGAATAGTTAGATTACTATTATCACTTCCAATTTCTTTATTGTCAAACTGCAGACACTATTGAGTTTTGATGTCATTACCACTAGTTGATTTTGGGGATGTCTGGCCATTATCATACATGGGACCCAGACCTATAATAGATGTAGATCTAGTAAGGTGCCCCAAACATGTCAGGGTGTCTTAATCTGTGCTATGTATGGGATTATACCATGATTTCGGGACTTCCGGTGGGTTTATATGCAGTTTAGCCGTGCATTATTCTGCATATACCACACATGTGCATTTTTTGAATTTTTGGTATATACTTTTTCGAGGTCAAGTTGGGAAATGCAGGCGGACATACAAATTCAGTCTCACCATTGTTTCAATGTGAAAAATCGTCCCAACTCGTAGGAGAATTGAACCCCGGCCGCAGTGGAGGTAGGCGAAGACCTTAGCCCCCAGCAAATTGTCGTGACTCCTCGTCAACCTGTGTGAAGTGGCTCACACATGTCGCTAGATGGAACACGACGTCGCTATAGCACAAGATCACCAGGAATAGCAATGGTGGTGATCACATGGCCTCACCTCAGATGACGAGGATGGTGATCACTCAGACTCACCAGGGATGGCGACGCGGGTGATCACTCACCTCGCTAGATGAAACACGCACCTCGTCATAGCACATGTTCACCAGGGATGGCGAGGATCGTGATCACTCATCCTCACCAGGGATGGCGACATGAGTGATCACTCATCCTCACCAGGGATGGCGACATGAGTGATCACTCCTTTCGCTAGATGAGACGCACACCACATCATAATACACATTCACCACGGATAGCAAGGATTGTGCTCAGTCACTTCGCTAGATAAAAAGCGTACCTCGTGATAGCACAGGTTCACCAAAGAGGGTGAGGATCTTGATCACCCACACTCACCAGGGATGGCGACACGAGTGATCACTCACCTCGCTAGATGAAACGCGCACCACGTCATAGCGCAGGTTCACCATGGATGGCAAGAGTGGTGATCACTCAGACTCACCAGTGATGGCGACGCTGGTGATCACTCACCTTGTTAGATGAAAAGCTCATGATCATTGACATTGGTAATCATGCAGCCTCACATCTGCCAGATCGAAGTATGTTTTGCCAGAGAAGGTATTGCCATATGTATCTTCCCTCTAACCACAGACAAGGTGTTCATGTTGATATTCCCCTATGTATTTTTCCTGTAACCAGAGAAAAGGTGTTTATGAATAGTTGCTTTCATTTTAGAGATAGCTCTATCTAAATTCAATTGATATTCTGTCTATATAATCTTGTTTGATTCAACTCTGAAGTATTACATGGAAATCAGTGTGAAACAAAGCACATTTGATACGTATGGGACTTATACTTCATGCCCACACTTCCTAGATAGGCTACATGTTGAACAGTGGTGCTGTCTCAACAACTTTGGCAATAGTGGTGATAAGTTGCCACTGTGAGTGAGAGTGAGTGACAGATGATGCAATCCTCAGAGAGCATTGACTTGGAGTGACACAAGTTCACGTATTGAGTGAGACCAATGTTGGCAATGGTGGTGATAAGTCGCCATTTTGAGAGAAGATTAAATAGGAGTGATACACACTCACGCAGTGAGTGAGAGCCATGTGGCAATGCAGGTGAAAAGTTGCCATTCTGACTGAGAGTTGACAGGCAGTGGCAATTACTCACACAGTGAGTTAGATCCCTTTTGGCGAAGGTGGTGATGAGTTACCATGCTTTGTGAGGGATGACAAGGGGTGGCACATACTCACGCAGTGAGTGAGATCATGTTGGCAACTGTTGTGATAAATCGCCATGCCATGTGAGACTGACACACAGTGGCGAAAGATGACGCAGTGAGTTATCACTCAGAAAGGAGTCACCATTGATGACCAATCATGGCGACAGATAACGACATTTTGCTGGGCCATAGCGCCACACGGTGAGGAAATCCAAAGCAAAGGTTGAAGACTACTAACCTGATGGTGATAGGTCTGTATGTGCACCTGCATTTCGTATCGAATCCAACCATGACAAGTCTTCATATTAAAATATACATATCCTTAAGGGGTGCATCCACTGCTGACGGATGGACGATCCGTCGGTTTCATCCGTCCCATTTATCACTGATTTCTATGGTGAAATAGACGGATTAAGGGAGACGGATGGTCCATCCGTCGCAGTGGCTGCAGCCCTATAGACAGTCTAGATGATCCCTCCATACGTATTATGTCCACTATATACAAAATAAAGGAGAATCCATTGATTTTCCCATCGTAAGCTAGTCGCGGTCCGGCCATTCCCACCCGCCTCCTTGTCAAGCGAAAGTATGTCAGTGGCCCGGATGTAGATAAAGGTCATCCGCTTGCCGTACGAGGAAGACGGCGAAAATTTCGGACCATTTTGGAAAATCAATGGATTCTTATTTATTTTGGATATATCGGACATATCAAGCATGGAGTACTCATCTAAAATGTCTAAGGATATGTATGTTTTAATTTGAAAACTTGTCATGGTTGGATTCGATACGAAAAGTGACTGTATACACAGCGGTACCTCTCCCGGCAAGGAACAAAAACAATGGCTTCGCGCAGAGCGGACACGGGCCGTATCGCTTGCACTTACAAAATGTCTTCTCCTGGCTATAATCTTTGGATATCAGGTAAGAAATTAATACAAAATGGAGGAAATGGTGGTATAAACCTATTAGGTGATGCATATCGAGGCCCACGGGGAGTCTATGCTGGATATACCTGAGCCGCGGAGCGGCTCAGGTATATCCAGCATAGTATATCGAGCATAGACTCCCCTATTAGCTTAATAGCTAACCATGGCACTTGTGTATATTACCGTAAGTGTTGGGAACATTTTCTAGGTTGCTATAGGCCTTAGAGTGCGAACATACCCAGAATTGGGGGTTTTGCAGTGAATGATTTCAATAAATTCTCCAATTAGATAAAGTGCATCCCCCTCAACTTACCATCAAATATCAGCCTTAATAACACTTGAATGGATTAACATACATCCTAAGGATTAATTTGATACCTGGTTTGACTACCCACTGTCAGATATTAGACCAATAATCATTGTACAACACCCTTCAGTGCGGAGCTACAATGTGTCTCCTGCTGCCACCTCCCGTCAATTGGTGTTCTGCAAACTAGAGGCTGCAGAACACTAATTATTTTTCCACTGTTATTTTGTAAAAAAAAAAGTTTTGGTACCAAGTTGGAAAAATCCCTTAAGGACAAATCAGTCTGGAAACCACCCACAGGATCTAGTAACCTAGAAGGTTTTATAACAGCAAATGAGTTGCTTTATCTAATGTAGAATATGACATAAAACTCAGGCCCAATATCACCAAGGCAGAGAAAAAAGCACTGAAAACACTTTCCAGAGACAGGGAAATTACCATTAAACAAGCTGATAAAGGTGGTGCCACAGTAATAATGGACACCAAGGATTATGTAGCTGAGGGGATGAGACAACTCTCTGATAGGGAAACCTACAGAGAAACTCATAGAGACATCACTGAGATAATAGATCAGGAGGCCAATGAACATATCACTGGCATACAAACAGAGGTGAAATCACCAGATCAATGGGTGAATCATTGGTTACTACCAAACCCACAACACCCTACATCTACTTCCTACCTAAAATACATAAAGGGCAGAATCCATCACCAGGAAGACCAGTGGTATCAGCTAACAGCTTCTTGAAAGATCTAGTGCCCAAAATAAAATCTTATGTCAAAGATACAAATGACTTTATCAACAAGGTAGAAAAGGAAATCAAAGTAACAATCACCACCATAATGGGTACATTGGATGTAGGCTCATTGTACAGCAATATTCCAAATGGAGAGGGGGTGGATATAATCAGAAACAAACTGATGAAATGCAGAAAACCATACACAAACCCAAAAAGTGGCATACTAGTTGAACTTCTGGAATTTGTCCTTAAGAACAATAACTTAGATTTCAATGGTAAGAAATAACTGCAAATACAAGGCACTGCTATGGGCACAAGGTTGGCACCCTCATATGCCAACCTGTTCATGGAAGAGATAGAAACAAGAATGCTTGCAGCTCATCATCTACAACCCACTACCTGGCTTAGATATATGATGACATCTTCTTCACATGGGACCATGGGGAGGAAGAAATGCAGATCTGGCTAAAACACCTGAATAATTTTCATGAGACAATCAAATTCACAATGGAGACCTCCTTTACAGAAATCAACTTCCTAGACACCAAGGTAAAGAAGGAGGGGGAATCTCTGTATACAGACATCTATCAAGAATAGTATCTATTGAAGCTTCTTGCATCTATGTCAAACCAACTCAGCTCATCCATGAGCAACCAAAAGGAGCCTGCCATACTCACAATTCTTAAGATTGAGGAGGATCTGTAAGAGGGATGGAGACTACCAGGCACATAAAGAAAAGAAACTACAGGAGTTCAGAGAAAGGGGATACCCTGAAAAACTACTCGAGGACTGCTGCAGAAAAGTGGAAGAAAAACAAAGAAAAGATCTACTCAAAAAGAAGAAGAAAAAAAAGAAAAAGAAAGAAGCCTTCCTGATCAGTACATACAATCCAGGACTAAACCCACTAAAGGAGATGGTTCAACAAAACTGGTCAACATTGGGAAGGTCAAGGACCACCAAACAGATCTACAATGACAACTACATCAATGGTTTCAAAAGACCTAAAAATCTGAAGGACCATTTGGTGAAGGCAAAGACTGATTATCACCCAAAAAGGGATGACAAATCAGAAAATAGAAAGCAAGAAAATAAAAACTTCTGTGACAAACCAAACTGTGAAGATTGTAAACTGATAAACAAATCAGGCAAAATGACTTCAACAATCACAGGAAAAACACATATAACCAAATGGAATGTGACATGCAGAAGCTCCAATGTGATATACTGCCTTAGCTGTAAAAACTGTGGAAAGCAGTATGTAGGACAAACCAAGAGAGAGATCAGAGAAAGAATGGTTGAACACATAGGCAGCACTAATGGCATACTAGGGATCAGAAGGGATAGGCAACCCATCAAATGAAGAAAAAGAAAAAATCCCTCAACAAAGAAGAAAATAAATCACAATGAGGTACCCAACCACTTCTGCAAATGTGGTAACACGGACCAAGGTCACCAGGGACAGAAACATATGGAATTCCATATATTAGACTTTGTGGAGAGACATCCACTCAGCCAAAGAGCAAATGAATTGAGACTTCTGATTGAATACAATTGGATTCATAAAATCAAGAGCCAGACACCACTAGGTTTGAATACTATGGATAATAGATATAGGTAGAGAGATATGTACAAACCCAGAGCCTCATCAAAATCTTTTTTTGGGAACCAGCGTAGCCTGGTACCAAAACTTTTTCACAAAGATAACTTGATTATTTACCTGTACTACATTCTGTCACACCCACACTACTCAGAGGACCCAGAATATATGCCTACTTCCTGTGGTTGTACCACAGTTAGCACCCTAACGCACCACCAATGGTAGCCTGCAGCACAGACAGTGCATTACAGTAGGGTACCTCATACTGGAATCAAACCCAGCCAACATTGGATCAAACCATTACTGGAATGTACAAAGCTATAGAGTACCTACTTTATTGCATCTGATGAGACCGAAAGGTTGAAACTCACAAGACTGTAGCATCATAAAAGTGAGAGTAAATCCCTATAAAAGACTCAAGAATGAGGATTTTAAGTAGTGTTCTTTGTTCAGAAAAATATCTACAGAAGTGGCCACCCCCACAAAAAGTGGACCATTCCAAAGGAAGTTCCACTCCACTGGTTCCAATCAGTGCAGGGTGGCATAGTCTATAATAACAAAGTACACTCTGGGACAAGATCAATCACTCTCACCTGGGGTCTATAAATACAGGTAAACACCTGACTGGGTCCTCAGTCTTGTGCAGTAGTGCCGTATGTACACAAAGCCATGTCACCCCCCATATATTTTTCCACTCTTGGCCTATATAGCTTTTGGCCGAAAATAAAATACTTGTGCAAGTATCTGGGCTTAGCCACTATTTTTTTCTTGTAGATATACATTTTCCCCAATAATTTAGGGCCATGGCATGTGGTACAATGTGATTAACATTTGTGCTATAGGCCTTAGAGTACGGACATACCCAGATTTGGGGGTTTTGCCGTGAATGATTTCATAAATTCTCTTATTAGATAGAGTGCACCCCCCTCAACTTACCATCAAATATCAGCCTAAATAACACTTGAAGCAATTAACATACACCCTAAGGATTAATTTGATACCTGGTTTGCCTACCCACTGTCAGATTTTAGACCAATAATCTTTGTACAACACCCTTCAGTGCGGAGCTACAAAGTGTCTCCTGCTGCCACCTCCCATCAATTGGTGTTCTGCAACCTAAAAGTCAGGTGTCCCTCTAACGTGAGTCCTATACACTAGGCTAGGCGGGCGAGAGGAGACTGACCGCTTCAGGCTCCCGGGATCCCCCACCTCCTTCCGTCAACATCGCACCCGGCTGCGTGGTTCCTCACGCCGACAGCATGCATATTCTTTCCTATGTGTCTATGTGCCTAGACATTCATTTGGCTCATCTACTTTGGATTTAGATGAAACTTGCAAACCAGTACATCAGTACAGTAATAATAATAATAATAATAATATATTTTATTGACAGCAAAAAAGAGGTCATTACTGACCTATGTGTCATACATAAATGGTTCTTTACATATATAGCATGTATATATATATATATGTCCACGTCTCTACGACTAAGTCTAAGTCCTACTATCACTCTCTCTCTCTCTCTCTCTCTCTCTCTCTCACAAAAACACATACGCACACTAATTCTCCCTCTTTCTCCATCCCTCTCTCTCCTGGCACATATACCCACTTTTTGTTACAGTGATGATTACATAAATATCATAGTATACACAGCTGTTACAAAGTTCCTGTCTCTGTCTAAATGCATTGTATATAAACTTGGCGAGAGCTTTGATGACATCAGTATCAGTACTGTTCATAGCAGAAATGAATTTGTCTACATCATTCAATTCATGATAGTTTCGATTTTTTCATTCATAACATTGTCAAACACCTGTCTTGATACACTATGAGAGTCACATTGGATGAGAAAATGTATTTCATCATCTACAAGGCCACTAGAACAATATAGACAAATCCGATCACACACAGGTTTTGGGGGCCGGCACTGCCTTCCTGTTTCTATACCCAGGATAAGAGAGCTGAGTCTAAAACGAGCTAATGCTGTACGGTGGGCTTGGTTAGGGATACAGAATAGATAACTTTCAAGCCTAAACTCAGTTTTGAATATTTTGTATGTTTTAAGTTTTTTTCCTTCACCAGCTGATGTTATTTCATTCATTGTCTGTTTTATATATTTCCTATTTATCGGTCCAGTTACAGCAGTGATAGCTTTAGGGTCATTGGAAGTTGTCTGGTTAATCCAGAGTTGAATATATCGCTCACCTAGTGAGTTCAACAAGCATTTAACATTACTGCACCAATTTATCTGACCAACATCTTCAAGCAAAGTTAGCTTCTTGTAACACTTACGTAGTATGTGTGACTCTGGGAGGTTTACAATTCTTTCCCAGTACCTGAGTGCTTGAATTTCCCATTGCGCTTTTAGAGGTACCTTCCTTCAACATTGGCTTTAAGTACCTTAAGCGGTAAATCCACTACGACGCATAGGCCATGCGTGCGTCTGAAAATGGACGCATGAGCTCGACGCAGAGGCAGTGGAGGCAGTCTCATGCGTCAGACAATTGGATAAAAGGACAGACGCAATGGGTTGAGTCTGGATCCACTGTCCATGCGTCTCCCATGCATCCTCCATGCGTCTACAGATGCAAGGCAGACGCATAAGTGGAAGCAGATTTTTGTCATGCGTGCGTCAACTCACTTATGAGAGTCAGACGCAAACAGACGTATACCTCTGTTTTTCAATATCAAAAGCAATTAGATATTTCCATGCGTCTGCCTGTGCGTCTGACAAAGGCCGCTTCATGTAGTGTTAGACAAACACAACTTGTAGTTCCTCTCCTTCACGCACGTCGGCGCCACTGTAGTTAACGTATCATGTGACCTAGTCTGTCCGTACAAACAGAAAACCAAAATGGCTTCCCGTCGGACGAAACGTGCCTCCAAAGAGGAAGAAATAGATGAAATCCCAGACTCCCCGCCTCTCCAAGACACAAAAAAGGCAGGAAAGAAGAAGGTTGGTTCTTCTAGCACTCCCTTAAAGGCAAGGAAGGCGGCTGCTGTGCCTACTAGAACTTCCCCGCGGTTTAAGAAGGTCGGCAAACCAAAATCTCGGGTGGGTCTCCCTCCTCCCAAGAAGAGGGGTAGGCCTAAGAAGTCGACTCCACCTTCTGCTTCTGTACAAGAGGACAGTGAGACCGATGAAGACAATGTTCCTGGTACCCCCCAGTGTGATAAGTCTGTGAGAGGTCGAGGTAAGCCACGCATTTCCCCCCACCTGAAGGCCCAGATAGAAGACATTCTTGTTCACGGAGAAGAAACTAAACGGCATAAATCTAGTAAATCCCTGCAGTTTGAAAGACTGCCAGAAGAGTCAGGAGAGGGTGAGTCAGATTCTCAATCGCAGTCCCTTCTGCCTAAGATGCCAAAATCCAAACGTTCCCGCAAGAGGGCTGCTAAGTCCAAGGAGGACGAGCTTGAAGACGACAGCGAGGACAATCCAACCAAGGAAGAGATGGAAGATGTCTTGAACCAATGTCAAGGTACTATGGAAGGTGAGTTATAAGTTTGAGTCTGGACCCTAATATTGATGTCAGTAGCTATCCATGAAAGACATTATGCAAAATAGAAATTTGTTGTTTCCCAACCTACCTGTTAGTTATTTCTGTTGGCTTTTAAGAAAAGGTTAAGCAAAGTCTATGTGTGTTTCATTGAATTTCTTTTTTTTTTCTCTTCAAAGGTCATGGTGATTACACAAAACATCCAGTTCTAGACCAGGATCAAGAGGGAGAAGACGAAGACGGTGATGAGGTAGACCAAGACACAGAGGACCTTGCCAACCTGCAATCCACTATGCTGAAAATGACTCCATCCAAATTTGACTTGAAATTTGAAGACAAGGATATGGAAACTTGGTGGACAGAAGACCCTACCCATGAGGAGACGCTCTGCAGGCTCTGGGAACAGGAGAGAGCTCTCTATGATATGAGGGCTAATGGCTATCGGGTGGCATCTGTGAAGGATTTGATCTACGCCAAAATGGCAGTTATTCTTAAGGTTCCACGTAAGTAATTACTTTATCATTCTTTTAATCCTAGATTTTTTTTGTTACTCAATTCTTAACATAGGCTATTTAATAAAAACTGTACCTTAAGTATTTGGTTAACAGTTTCATAACTGAAGTATTTGAATAAAAAAAAAAATAAAAAAATTGTTTCATTTTATACAAACATCTTGCTGCAAGATATTGCTTTTTTTTTCCAGCAAAGAAAATCAGGATGAGGAGTCTCCGAAACATGTATTCCAAGATACTGAAAACTGGTAAAAGTGGTTCTGCTGCTGTAGGTAGAACCCCTCGACAGAAGGAGATATGCAGGTTGGTCGGGTTCTTAAGAACTTACTTAAACCAGAACGAAACCTACAACACCTACTCTGGACGCAGCCCCGGGAAGGCAACCTTCACATCTACCCCTAAGTCAAAGGGAACAGCTTCCCAGCCTATAGACTTAGAGGGAAGAGTGTGCTTTAGTTTATAACTTTTAGATGAGACTTTAATGCTTTTATAGCATGTGGGAAGAAATCCTGAAAGTTATCCTATCAATTTTGAACAAAATGTGTCCGGTAAGAAAATTGACCTTGCCTGAGTTTACTCCAGAGTGGATGACACCCGATGTAGTGGAAGCTATGAGAGTTAGAGATGAATTATATAAACATGCCAGACAAACAGGTGACATTGATGATTGGAGAATCTCGAATTTTCATAGGAATAGAGTTGAAACAATCATTTTTAATAATAGAAAAGATAGAATTAAAGAGCTTATTGCAACTAAGGGAGATAACCCCCGAGCGTTCTGGCAAGCAATTAGAAAAATTATTCCAAACAAAACCAATGCTACTCTAATAAAACTTAGAAATTCTAATACAGGTATGGTTATACCCCCTTCTGACTGTGCAGATTATATAAATAATTTCTTTTCAACCATTGGTGAAAAATTGGCTGATGCCCTACCGAGAGTCAATGTAAATCGAGGTCACAGACTCACAAGACATGAGACAGCCCAAGGTGGAAACTTACTATACCCTGTGTCTTATATAGAATTAATCAAGATTATAAAAGGCATTAAAATAGACAAACCTTCATCTGTTCCTCATGTTAAAACCTATGTACTCAAAGATTGTCTCATGTCCATACCCGGGGTTTTTCAATGCCTTTATAATAAATGCCTTGAAAAAATGAAGTTCCCTGACCTATGGAAAGCGGCTACGGTGAAGCCATTACCCAAGAAACCAAACTCTAATGATGTAAATGACCTGCGCCCCATTAGTCTTTTACCACTTCCTGGAAAAATCCTAGAAAAGATTGTATGTAAAAGACTGAATGATTTTATTAGTGCTAATGGTGTACTTAGTAAAAAACAACATGGTTATAGGGCTGAACACTCGACACAGACTGCCATTGATGAACACCTAATGGATATAACTAATAATATGATACATGATAATCCGAGCTTCTGCCTATATCTAGACTATAAAAAAGCTTTTGATACTATATCACATGAACTCATGAACGTTAAATTGTTAAAAATTGGACTCAGCAAAAATACATGTACCTTTTTAAAAAATTACTTGACTGATAGATCACAACAAGTCGTAGCTAATAATATACTATCGGCAAAAAAAACAATAAGCTATGGTGTTCCTCAGGGGTCTGTGTTGGGTCCTGTATTATTCTCTATATATATTAATCCTTTGGCCACTCTGTATGATTATAAGATATCTCTCTATGCTGATGATGCTGTAATAACAGTTACATCTAGTGAAAAAATGCATGAAGCTTTAAGACTCATTTCGACTTGGTGTATAGAAAATAGCCTTACTATTAATTGTGCAAAAACAAAATGGATGGTATTTAATAAGAAAAGGCAAGACCCATTGCCTGTTTTCACCTTGAGTAACACAGTTATAGAACAAGTTCATGAATTTACTTACCTAGGTGTGACAATAGACACTGGTCTAACCTTCACTACCCACAGAGAAAATACCTGTAAAAAGTTCAGGCAAAGACTATATGACCTGTATAGAGTTAGAAAGTATACTGATGAAGACACTTCCCTCGTAATATATAAAACTCTAGTATTACCTGTACTTGATTATGCTGACTATGTTTGGGATAGAGATTACAGAGGAGAAACAAGAGAATTACAGTTGTTACAAAATAAGGGACTAAGAACTATATATAAGGTTAAGGTTGAAGAATTCCCTGTGTATACAACTGATCAATTACATGAAAAAAGTGGATGTAAAAAATTAATTGATAGAAGGGATCTTCACCTTCTGGCATATGCCTTTAGACTAAAAAATAATCAAGACCTAGTAGATAATAGAAACCTCCCTACACGGAGAAATCAGGGCATTAGGCTAACACTACCACACTCATTGAAACCACTTGTGATTAGGGGGTCTTACTACAAAGCTATTAAGAGATGGAATGATCTCAAAATTGAATATACCACTATAACATGTCCAAAGATATTTAAAAAGAAAATTCTCGTAGACTATCCCACTTGTTTCATGTAAGAGACCTATTCTTTCTTCATACTAGTACTTCATTGAGTAAAATTTAAAAGTTTTCATCTCATATCATCTCATTTCTAAAAAGTACCGTATATAATTTGTACTTCAGTTAAGATGTATTGCAACTGCCTTATTTCCTGCTATACCTGGTATAACGACTAGACTCATATATGAAATATTAAGGGGTACTAACGTAAGTAGGGCAACGCGCCCATGTTAGCTTTAATACATATCAATTTACTTATTGTATATGTATTATTAGACCCAATAAAAAAAAACTCAAACTCAAATGTGCGACCCCTTCTGTGTAAGTCTATTTTTCCCCCCAAAATTCTCAATCAAGTTCTTGTATATATATAACATGAAAATAACAATTATGTCTGCATTACTGGTGAAAACAAATAGGTCCCTTGTTTTTAGTCTTGATTTGTAACTGTATAGGTTTTTTTTAGGCTCATGATGGGTTAAGATGTAATGGTACCTAATATTAGACAGACAGGGCATAAATTTCCTTTTTTTCAGACTGATGAGAACTTGGAGACGTCTCAGATACAATTCCAGCCTAAGCGCTAGAAGGTGAAGCAGGAACGAGAAGAACTAGCTCAAGAGTTGGATCAAGATGAGGAAGAAGGTGAAGGAGATTGTGAGGGTAAGGAAGAGGAAGACAAGGAGGGTGAGGTTAAGGGTAGTCCTGTGTTCCAGCCTAGTAAAAAACATTACAGCAGAAACCAACACATTGGGACGCAGGCTGCAGCACACCGATCTAAGCGTCTGAGTCCACACAATCCACAGAAGAAACAGAGTCAGCCTACTAAGTCGGGACTATCATCCAGCTCTGGGATGGCTCATCCCAGAGAGCTTCTCTCTACCAACCATACACAGGAAAGGACAAGTCCATGCATGGGGGTGAGTCTTCCATGGAGGACAGGTCTACTGACTATGGTGTGGAAAACCCGTCTGCAAATTGGTACACAAAGCAAGGACCTGAACATCGTCGGGTCCGTGAGGCTAAGCTGGACAAAAAAAAAGCCGAGAAGTCCAAGAACGACCCAGTGTTGAGGATGATGGGAAAAAAAATCCAAAAACCTAGAAAAAATGGTTGAAGTTTTGTCTAAACCCAAAGTCACTAGTCAGCCTCTTACCTCAGACCCTGTTTCATCAGATGCCCAACTGTGGGCCGACTCTTTGGTCAGACAGGTAGAGCAGATGTCAACGAAACTGCAAAGGAAGTTCATGCGTCATGTCACTAACATGGCATATGATGCTTTAGACGGGGACTGGCCTTCTAAGTGAACTTGATTTATGTTTGTCGTCCACGATGATTAAGTATAAAAGACAGAAGTTGTCAAATAACACACGACAAGAGAAATTTGTATGAACATTTTCTATAAAAAAGGAAAAGAACTTTGAGTTTATTTATATAATTCTGCAAGAAAACCTTGCGTGGTGCTTAATATGGAAAATTACATGTTCATGTCTTATGTTACTATGACAAGTATTTATCCAAGTTTTTACAGTTGGTGCTCAAGAACATTTTGTTTTAGATGAATGATGCATGATTCTAACTTATGATTTTTTATTTTTTGTTCTCTTGATGCTCTAGGACTTAACTTATAAAGTTGAGCGTCTATATATTAAATGACAGTACAATCAGCGTCTACAAACTAAAAGTGTACATGTATGACATATAGGGCTTCCCGAACACAGGTGCCTTTCTTAAGACTTTCCCTCAAGGATCAACATCTCATGACTCATTTAAACACATATGGGTTTTAAAGAAAAAGATAAATAATTTATTCTATGCTTACACAAACACAGATAAACATATTTATATATATATATATATATATATATATATATATATGTATATATATATATATATATTGGGTTCATGTTTGTTCACTTACGAGGGCTAGAGTTCCATATATCCTGCCTCAATGAAGGAAGAAGCCTACACATGTATCAGAAAAGTGTCTTAAGCGAAAGTATATTCCAGTTCAAGAACTTGTGTTAATTTCTTTAATAAAGGTTCATGTTTTTGTTGTTAATCATACTATTTCTTTATTTGTATCTGAATGATATGCATACATAAGTTTATCTCATGAACCACAGTGTACATGACTTACTTAGCTGAAAAGGAAATCTCTCTGACATTGTCATTACTGGCCAGACACTAAAGTTCATAGACTCCGGGGTCCACACTTAGCGCTCAAAGTAGAAGTCATGTTGCATAACAACGTCCCACTGTTTGGGAAGTTCTCCCTCCTTGGTCAGACACCATCCCGTGAGATTGTTCCTCATTATCTTGACCCTGTCTGATCGGTTGCGTACAGTAGTAGGCTTTCCGCCTGGGAGGACCTTCTCTGCATGCCACAGACCTTTGTGCTGTTTGTAGTCTTTCCCCTCCCAGTCTCAAGCTTCCTTCGGAAGGTATGCTCCTGGGGCCACCATTCTAAGGTAATTATGCAGAGCCACACATGCCAGTAATATAATGTCCACATTTTCAGGAGCCATTTCTATTTCTCGGCGGAAAATCTTGAAACGAGTGGCCAGGATCCCAAAGGCCTTCTCCACACACCGTCTAGACCTGTTCAGGTGGTAGTTGAATATCCTCTGCTGGGGGGTGAGTTTGGTGGAGGGATATGGCTTCATAAGTCTCTCACTCATCTCGAATGCGTCATCAGCAAGAAAATGATAGGGCAAGTCCCTGTTGAAGCCTGGAAAAGTTGAGGGTTCTGGCACATTAAGGGGGTTACCTGGGGCATCAATATCCTGAGCGAAAGAGGAGTACTTCCAAATAGTGCTATCTGATGCTTTACCTCTGCTCCAACATCCACATATGTGAACTTATAGTCTGCATCAACTAAGGCAAACAGAATTATGCTGTAATATCCTTTGTAATTGTAATAGTTCGACCCAGACTTCTTTGGCTTCTTAATGCGGATATGCTTCCCATCCAAAGAATCCAGAACATGTGGCATGTTCCACTTGTCATGGTACCCTTTGGCTATGGCTAACCACTCATCCCTCGTGGTAGGTGGCTGAAACATAAAAAAAACAAAATTACAGTCAGATAGAAGCAGGCTTAGACTTGCGCTTCTGCAGAAGGGTAATTCTTTTACTCACACACTCATACTTCAGGAATATTTTTTTATAGAAGAGTTCTATATGGAATGAAAGGTCTATTATCATGTCACAGACAGTATTAAAGTGGTTCCTTTAATTTTTTTTTTAGCAGAGATGTACTTTATTTTCTTTTTTTTGGGGGGCGGATCATAAAGTTAGTCTAAAGACACATACCTTCAAGTATGTTTCATGCAGGGCTCTGAAGATGGCTTTGCAAGTGTCTCTCACCATGGGTAGCACCGTCAACTCACCTGCCAGGTAACCCTGGTGAAGAGTCGTAACACTGTCTCCTGGAGAGGAAAACACATAATTAAAAATTATTGACTGAAATGTTTTGTAAAGTTAATTTAATTATTTTTATATTAAGCAACTCACAACTTTTTGGCCATAAATCAAACAAAATGTATTCTTCTGTTTTTGAACTAGATATAAACGAGAAGGAAAAATTTCACACTTTTGTGTCTGCACAGACTCAAACTTCTTACCTCGTGTCAGATACCTGATAGTCAAGCTCAACCTCTCCTCAGCTGTACCTGCATCACGGAAAGATGTGTCCTGGTATGTGATGTACTGTCGCACCATCTCTAGCATGTCCTTGTACACCTCTGGTGACATGCATGTGGTCTTCTTGAACTCAGAAATGCAACCGAGCTGGAAATAAGGCAAAAAATATATTAAGGCCAGAAAATTTCTTTTTTCTTAGGAATCTTGTTTTTAAAGAGATGACACTTTTTTACATAGGGGTCCATATACACTCCATCTCATGAGTGTGCTTCTGAAATTGTTTTTCAGCACATAGCCAATTATTTTTATTGATATGTTTTAATTCCATGAAAATGAAAAATAACATGAGAGGCATGAGACTAGGCCTTATGTAGACATTGACCTGTGACATGGGAATGATAATAAATGTACGTGTAAAACAGCATAAAAATTTCTCACCCTCAGGAAATCCTCTTCCAGCCTGGCAAGGGATCTTTTCATCCTTTCCTCCTTCCTTGAACGCAGATATGGGTGCATCCAATACATGTGTGACCTCTGCACCTTGTGGTTACGCAAGATGTAGTCATCATCCAAGTCATCATCCATGATGACATAGGCTGCCAGGTTCCTCAGATTCTGCAGACGTTCCTCTTCTATAGACTGCGCCTGTGCCTCCATCTCAACCTGTTTTCTTTTGCGTGACATGATGTTTCGAGTAGGAAAGATTTCCTAACACCACCGACTTTCCTCTCTGACAAAGACCCAAACAGAGGTCATGTGACCACGCGCACAGACAGACGCATGCGTAGTGAAAGTAGTTTCAGGCCTGCGTCTCCCATGCGTCTGCTGTAGACGCACACTCACGGCCAGTGGAAGCGACTCATGCGTCTGCGTCTGTAGATGCAGACCCATGAAGCTGAATTTTTTTTTAAGACGCACGACCAGACGCATAAGCTGTGCGTCCTAGTGGATTTACCGCTTTAGGTGTATGGACTCTAGTTTCTCCACCTTATTTCCCTTAGTCAGGCCCGATACCTCGCAGCCATAGTCAGGGTCTTATCTGGCTATCAAATAACTTGAGCGCCATCCTGGGATCTGGTTTTCCAATATGTTGATAGCAACATGAATATGATTGATAGGCAGCTTTTCTACCCTTGTCATTAAAAGCTGATTGTATGCATCAAACAAGATGTCTTTATGATTAGTTGTTAGTATAAACCCTAAGTACTTATAATTTTCTACTCTTACTAGCTGCGTGTCACCATACTTGAAGGTGTTAGTAATATCCTTCTTTTTGTGATTAAATATCATGATGTTTGACTTATTTATATTTACTAGTAGATGCCATTTTCTACAATACTGAAACAAATGGTTTAGCTGATTCTGCAGACCCCTAGCTGAGGTGGACATTATAACCAAGTCATCTGCATATAGTAGATAAGCAACACTCATACCACAAATATCAATTCCAAGATTAGGGTCAAGATGTTCACCAATATCTAAGAGAAAAGCATTGAATAATTTAGGACTGAGTAGTCCACCTTGTAACACACCGTATAAACTATCTATGTCCTAACTTAATTCAGAGTTGACCCGTACCTTTGAGTGAGACTTCTTGTAAAGATTCATTAGAACTTTAAGTGCTTTCCCTTTTACCTCTCCAGATATCAACTTATAGAATAATGCCTTCCTGTTAATATAATCAAAGGCCTTAGTTAAGTCAATAAAACAACGAAAGAGAGATTTACCTTCAGCCTGCACCATTTTCACAGCAGTATATAGTACAAATACATTATCGGTTGTCCTACCTTTATCTACTAACCCGTTCTGTAGAGGGTCATTCTGAATCAGAATATCATTATTGAATTTCAGTCTTTTATTGATAATTATTTCAAAAGGTTTGCATGTACTGTTCATAATAAGTAATTTTCCTATAGTTATCAGGATCGCTTGTATCACCCGTTTTATGTAAGGGACTTATTATTCCTTCTGCCTATCTCTCTGGAAATTCAGCAGTGTCCCATATACAGTTAAACATAATTTGAATCACCTCACCAAAAACCTTCCCTCCTTGTTCTAAGTATTCAGCAGGTATACCATCTGTTCCGGCTGCTTTCTTAATTTTTAGAGATCTTATTGCATCTTCTACCTCTTCTATAGTGATAGGGGAGTCTAGTAGGGGTTGTATCAATGCATCTATATCCTCTGAACCATAGCTAAACTCAAAGTTATCGACAAATGTTTCTATTTCTTTCATATTATCATAATCAAAATAGTCAATATGCAGAGGAGTCTGTTGTTTCTTGAAGTATCAACAAACTCCGCTATTTTGATATCACATTGGGTCATTTTACCTTGTATTTGCTTCCACGAATTCCAGAACCTATTACTATTTTCTATCTCCAACATTCTTTCAAACTCAAGACTCTTTCTTCTTCTATCACTCCTTTTACATTTCTGGACTAGTCTATTGTATTCCCTCTTAAGCATGTTATACATTTCTTTATTGAATTCAACCTTGAGGTCATAATTTTTACCATAGTCGTGCAGATTCCTCTTTGCTAACTTGCACTCAGCATTAAACCATGGATTTTGAGGGAATTTAGTTGTTTTAGACCTTGAACTTTTTTGGACAGGGATTGCAGAGTCAAGAAGTGTGTAGTATGTATCAATTATTTCCTAACTGTTAAGGGTTGGGTCAGCAGCCAGAAATATTATATGATCTTTAAGTTGGTTACACTCTTTGCCTCTGAGATTCTCCTTGTATAATTCCTTTTTCGTCCCATTCCATTTATATGCCATATACTGATCAGTTTTGTTTTGACTAGTATCAAAGTTAAGATTAGCACCTCTTAGTGTAAGGATCAATGGCTTGTGGTCAGAATCTGGTTATAGATCACCTATTTTCATATTTTTACATATACAGTAAAATTCCGTTACAACAAAGTGCTTGGGAAACGCAAAAAAGTTCGTTATAAATGACCTTTAACCTCTAATCCCTACCCTACACTTACAGAAACATGCAGACACCCAGGGCACGATTTAGGTGGATGGAGAAGCATTATCTCACCGGGTAAACAGAAAAGAATAAAACATAGTTTCTCTGCTAAATTTTAATTTAATTAATTAACATGCACTGACACCTCACAGATCCCCCATTCCCTGATGGATGTTCAGAGCAAAAAATAGCCTTAATAGGTGGGAGTAGAAACCTCTCAGACCGCTACTGCCACTGTGGTTTTAATAGAGGTGGGTAGAGATGTCCTATCACACCCCCTAACACCTCTCAGATCTCTCAGACGGCTACTGCCACTGTGGTTTCAATAGAGGCGGTTAGAGATGTCCTATCACACCCCCTAACACCTCTCAGATCTCCCGTTCCTGACCAGAGGTTGAAGCGGGCCAAACAAATCTCTAACATCCTTTTGAAGTCTTTGTAAGGCCAGGTAATCTACTGTATAAGCCAAACAAATTCGTTGTAAACGAATTCATGCCATGTGAAGTTTGTTGTAAAGGGATTCCTTTATTATAGAAATGTATGGGAGTGATTTGGGCCAATATGATTTGTTTGTTGTAAACGAAAATTCGTTGTAACAGGATTCGTTGTAAGGAGATTTTACTGTACCAACAGAGCTTACCTTACATAATAAGTAATCAACCACACTCTGCCCATTTGCACTGTAACATGTAAAGCCACCTGTGTTATCTACATCTCCTAACCTGCCATTAAGTACTACTAGGTCTGTATCTTTACATAATCGGATCAGCTTCTTACCATTACTGTTTACAGTTTGATCATCAGACTTTCTTACAGTTGGTAAGGTACATGTGACTAGTGTAAGTGAGTCTGAACTAAGCTCATTAACAGATGAAGTGTGTGTATTTAAGTCACCACAGAAAAGTAAATCAACATCTTTATGCTCCATTTCACCAATCTGCTCACATATAATGTCAAAGTAGTTGTCATTTTCAGCTGTATATGTCGATGCTTCTGGTGGTATATATAAAGCACCTACCACCACATCACGTAAAAAACCAAAGTATTTAGAGTTAAGATAGATCCATACAGAAAAGTCAGATACAGCTTCGAGTTGTAAAGCACCTTCAATTTCTTTAGGGATAAAAACCCCTAAACCACCAGAAGCCCTTCTGGCATTTGGACGTCTCTGCTTGCGGTTAACCTGGAAATATTTGTACCCTGGGATGCATGGTTGAAAATCCTTGTTTTTCCAAATTTCACTAAATATTATGATGTTGTGACTAGATATGATAGACTGAATATGAGGGTAGGTGAGTTTGTCCCCCAGACCATGTATGTTCCAGTATGCTATTGTTATATTCTCGAGGGCATCATTGCTAAGGGTACTCCCCAGGGGGTATGCATGCCTCCTGTCCTATTTATTAGGGAAGGCAAGGTGTGCAAACCGCTCACAGAGGGATTGTTTGGCATGCCAGGTGAGATGGATTTTGTCCTGTAAGGCGAGGTCACTATTGTTAATGAGGCAGCTCTTAGGGTCTTTTGTGAGACAATGTTTAATGTATGCCTCTAGATGTGTTCGTACTGTGTCCAACTTGAAGTTGTTATATTTTGGAAGGCCAGATATCATGATATGTGCACTGGGGAAGGCTTGTCTCACATTCTCTAGAAGATGATCTATAGAATTGAAAAGCCTAGGTAGGGGTAGATGGGTGTGTACATCAATGTCCAAGGCATGAACGACCACATATTTAGGTTTGCTTTTCATGGTGCTGACAGCATCCACAATGGCATTGATGTTGGTGCCTGGCATGACAACACTCGTTGCAGAGAGCCCTTTGCGTACTAGCCATGCCTCTTGCATTGCTGTTACCAATTATTAGGTAGTCTGGCGTTATCTTGTTTCTTACACTGGTGGCTTGATCATCTGATGCTACGTCCCTCGATGCACGCTGACAGACATCTTGTCCTCTAGTGGGACCACTCTTGTTAGTCTGTGGGGATTCCTTTGTTACCATCTTCTGGATGTCCATCCAAAGTTGGCCAATCATATTCTCTCCCCGCCATTCCTCTGGGTGTATGCGGTTAGTGTCATCCTCCTCATGCCCTGAACCCCAGAAGTCATCACATACCGACTCAACCAGTATTGTGTCCCTGTATCTGGAGAGCATTGCCCTGACCTCAGAGCATTTGTCGGCCTTTGGAAGGAGCAGCTCATGCATGATTGCCACTTTTCTGCGTTCCTATTCATCATTCTTGGAGATTGTATCTCCATGCCGTTTCATCCAGTATGGACTGGTTGAGTTCATGATACGCTCTGCTTTTTTCCTTGTTGTCTGCATGGACGGCTTTAAGATGTTGGTACGCCTGCTCAACACAAAGGTTATCAAGTCCCCTGTAGCAAAGAGTTACAGGATAGAAGTTTGACAATAGAGAATGTTTACCCCGGAAGCAGAATATGGGTCTTCGCTTGTGGTTCTGTTTTGTTTTCATGTTGGTGGGTTTGCATGGTGATTTTGATGGTACTGTATGCACTTGAGCTTCTCTGCCTTTTTCATCTTTGGTTCCATTGGTCTGAGTCTTGGTCTTTACATCAGAAGCTGGTTCTGTACTGTTTGTGGCTCTGTCTTTTGACCTTGTCACCTTTTCCCATGCTCCACTGTCCTCTTTTCTTTCTTTGTCAGTGATGGGGGTATTTCATGGAATTATGTTCCCAGAACAGGCAAAGGGAGTAGAAATCATACTCAATGATTTAGTGCAATCAACATTTGGATATGCCTTATACTGCACATTGTAACAGAACATGTAGTGTAGGGGGGTGAGGAGTGGCAGAGGGGGTGGGGACCTGGGCAATTGAGGTAAAAATGAACATTTGGCCTTTTAGGAAGATCTCCACTGCCTAATCTGATCTCATTCTGATATGTCATGGTGGAACAAGCACTGGATGTATATGAGCAAATACCTCAAACATAGCTGATTTATCGGTCTACCCTATGTTGACCCAATGGGATCCAACACCCTCATATTTTTTTCATTTTTTAACTGAAAATAGAATGGAAATAAGCACCCCACATGCTTATGATAAGTCTATTTACAAAACCGAAACCATGTGTTTGCAGACCAAAATACAAAGGTCAAATGGGATAGTATTTTTAGGTGAAAAATCACCACTGGTGTAAATATAAATCCCCCATCACAGGGATTTGTACAAGTCGCAGGTATCCACAGGAAATACCTTAGATGTGAAAAAAACGCTAAATGAAGCTATGATTATGTTAATTGCTTGGTAAACTGTTTAAGGACAGAATGATAAAACAAAATTTCAATTTCAACTATGTTAAATCCTAAACAACATCACCAACAGCCCATCTTCAACCCTTCAGGCATGCATTAATGCCCACATGTATATTCATCATCCTTAACATGCATGGTTTTTGTAGTTCTCCAAAACTGTCACCAAAAGTTCCGAACTGATCAACATGCTCACCGGCACTGCATTTGTGCATCCTATCTAGATGAGTGACTGCAACTGGTGAGATGATTTGGTCATGATTCATTGGTTTCTTTCCTGTAAATCACATTTATATATGTAAGATAGGTTCCATATTGTATGTTAGAATGCATTTGGAACCCTTTCCTGCTTTTTTAGACAATTCCTGGACACCCTTCCCCAAAGCCGGGATTGATAAATTCTCAAGAAAATCCTATGTTCTTTGGCCTAAAACTCCTCTATTTTGGTACATTACATAGCAAATTCTTGTTGAATTCCTCCCCCCCCCCTCTACTACTCCATAGGTACGCCCCAGGATTTTCCAGTCATTGGCCATGAGATCCCAGCAAATTGTCATTATCTGTCGCCATGGTTGGTCATCAATGGTGACTCCTTTTTGAGTTATAACTCACTGTGTCATCTTTTGCCAATGTGTGTCAGTCTCACATGGCATGGCGATTTACCACAACAGTCGCCAACATGATCTCACTCACTGCATGAGTATACTCACTGCGTGAGTATGTGCCACCCCTTGTCATCCCTCACAAAACATGGTGATTTATCACCACCATGGCCAACATGGATCTAACTCACTGCATGAGTATATGCCACTGCCTGTCAACTCTCACTCAGAATGGCAGCTTATCACAACCATTGCCAACATGGATCTGACTCACTTTGTGATGATGTGCCAATCCCAGTCAGTTCTCACTCAGAATGACGACTTATCACCAGCATCGCTAATATGGATCTCACTCACTGCATGAGTATTCGCACTCCCAGTCAACTCTCACTCAGAATGGCAGCTTATCACCACCATCGCCAACATGGTTCTCACTCACTCCGTCAATATGTACCACTGTCTGTCAACTCTCACTCAGAATGGCGACTTTTCACCTGCTTTGCCACATAGCTCTCACTCACTGCGTGAGTTTGTGTCACTCCTAGTTAATCTTCTCTCAAAATGGCGACTTATCACCACCATTGCCAACATTGGCCTCAGTCAATGCGTGAATTTGTGTCACTCCAAGTCAATGCTCTCTGAGGATTGCATTATCTATCACTCACTCTCACTCAGAATGGCAACTTATCACCACCATTGCCAAAGTTGTTGAGACAGCACCACTGTTCAACATGTAGCCTATCTAGGAAGTGTGGGCATGAAGTATAACTCCCATACGTATCAAATGTGCTTTGTTTCACACTGATTTTCATGTAATACTTCAGAGTTAAATCAAACAAGATTATATTGAGAAAATATCAATTGAATTTATCTCTAAAATGAAAGCAACTATCCATAAACACCTTTTCTCTGGTTACAGGAAAAATACATAGGGAAATATCTACATGAGCACCTTGTCTGTGGTTACAGGGAAGAAACATATGGCAATACCTTCTCTGGCAAAACATACTTTGATCTGGCAGATGTGAGGCTGCATGATTACTAATGTCGATGATCATGAGCTTTTCATCTAACAAGGTGAGTGATAACTAGCGTCACCATCACTGGTGAGTCTGAGTGATCATCACTCTTGCCATCCATGGTGAACCTGTGCTATGACGTGCTGCGTGTTTCATCTAGCGAGGTGAGTGATCAACCGCCTTGCCATCCCTTGTGAGTGTGAGTCATCACGATCCTTGCCATCCTTGGTGAACGTGCGCTATGGCATGGTGTGCCTCTCATCTAGCGAAGTGAGTGATCACTCATGTAGCCATCCCTGGTGAGGATGAGCGATCACTCATGTCGCCATCTGAGGTGAGGCCATGTGATCACCACCATTGCTATTCCTGGTGATCTTGTGCTATAGCTACGTCATCTTCCATCTAGCAACTTATGTGAGCCACTTCACACAGGTTGACGAGGAGTCACGACAATTTGCTGGGGATAGGTTGCTTCCTCAATATCCTGGCCAGAATTAATCACCTTTCGACATTCTCCCCTGAGCTTTTAGGTACATTTTCAATATTGTGACTAAAGTTTGTTGTCACTTTTTTTCATCTAATTCCGTTTTAAAGTAGACTTGCACCCCACCCAGGAGGTTACTTCAAAAGGTCCTGGGATTTCTACCCCTGCGATCTTAGTATAGGCACATATTATAAGACCTAGCCAGCCTACCCTATCTAATGCATTGGTTGCAGGCCAGTCAGGTACAGCAAGTCCTGAGATCCCTTCACTATTCCTTTTCCAGCCGTAAGATCACTGCAATCTTAGTGAAATAATTACATAGTGGTTTCAAGTGAGTACAAGAGCACTCACAGGGAACCCTCCTGCTCTAAGAGTGAATGTCCCTGCTGTATACATATAGAGGGTAGGGAGGATGTTTGCTGACAGTCCTTGAGGGCTCTTCAGGCTACCCAGGCATGAAGTCACTTGAATACTGTACAAGGTCAACTGCACCCTATACTCTATATAAGTAGCTCATATAGGGAAGGGGAATGAATGCTTGTGTAATCACTCTTGTGAGAAGGAGTGTTTCCACTGTTATTCTGTCACTATAGGCCTCTTGCCCCTGTGCACAGTGTGTTCTACTTGAAATGGTGTAGGAGGGCTGAGACTAAGATCACTGTGATCTTAGTGCTGGCTGTGAAAAGGCAAGATAGTCTAATCTCAAGATTGCTTAATTGGATAAGGCAGAATAATTTCGATAGCTGAGGTAGCGATCCCAGGACCTTTTGAATTAACCTCTTGGTCATTCATAGTTGGCCATAAGATGGCCCTATGGTTATCCTAACCTAGGCAAGTACAAATATTGCATACTTTATTTCAATCATATTTTTCTGATGGGAAATTTTGTTTATTGTATAATTAGTCACAAATTATGTCCTTAATATCTGTGTATGTTCTAAATTCATTATAGGACATTATAGTATGGACTATCCACTAGTAATATATAGAAGGAACATCATGTTTTTGTTCTCTAGTAGAGTGTGTGTTAACCTGTTAACAGATAGGGGTACTCTGGTATATGTCACACACCCTGCAACATGGTAGATGACCTATTCTATATCATGTACATAGAAACCAAGGATATCCGCCCTGACCCTGTTCTTGACCCCTATACATGTAAACATAGACACTTGCACAACAATATACTCTATAAGTCTAATAACTCTGCTAGCACAAAGCCACACAATATCAACTGTTTAATGAATGAATACCATTCCAGAATTGAATGATAACAATAGTTTATTCTGATCTCATTATGGCATAAATGATACTAGCCTTTTTTTTTTACAGTTACAACTTATGGTACAAAATGCGACATATAATTCAATGTTACATTCAACATGGTCTTATAACCAGAATTCAATGTAACAAATACTAAATTGAGGAATTGTGGAGAGTAATGAATAAGTGTCTGTATGTACATATTATGTGTAAATTGTAGCACATGTGAGTATTGACCCATTGGATACACTGATCTACTGTCTACAAGGAAATGGTTACTACATATATCTGTTTTAAAGAGGATGGAATCTAAATACTTAAACGATATAATCTGGAGTTATTCAAAGCCCTGGCAACACCATCAATTGTAAGAGCTTGTATTATGGCATGTAAAGTTCCAACCCGAAAGGAATGAGGAAATTACAGTGGTGTATTGTGTGCATTAGACCCATCAGTTTGCTCACTTCTTATATGAGACATGGCAAACACTTCAGGATGCACATCCTTATTAGCATTGTCATCAGTTTCTGTTCTCTTTACACAACACCCAATAAATGTTGGACAAATGGGAATAAAGCTGGTCCAGTTCAGACGACGTAGAAGTGGCATGACCAGTGGGAGATCATAACACTTGCAGATGGCTTCAGTGCCATCATCAGTGCTGCCATCTGCTGTAGTGTCATCCCCCTTCAGGTGTGTGTTCCAGGCCACTAGGCCTCTCTCCTCAGGTGTACCTTGTGAGAGAATGCAGCATGATTATATTAACATAGAATGGATTAGATCTATTTGGGGTCCCATTTTTTATTAGAAAACTTATGGCATTTATGTGGTGTATGTAAGATAGTTCTGGCTGTGTTTATGATAAAACTTGACAACTGTACTTGCCCTCATCTAGTTTTTGTAACATAATGTTGATATCAGAAATTGAAGATTCCTCATTGGATTTGTAACTCTTTCAGAGCAAACAAATCTAACCTTAGTTAAGATTAGACGATTCATATGTTGCCCATGTGGGGTTTTGCAATGATACTTCAGATATTTAGAGTATAAGTTAATTTTTTTTTTACTTTCACTGATACACACTATTTCAAAGAATTTTGTGTTTCAAGTAATTCAATCATATGATAACAGATCCAAAATAATAACAATAGATACCTGGTATAACATTGTCCAATATGACACCAAAGAGTCCTCCAACAAATGTGCTTGTAGAAAAGAGCACTTGTATAATCTGGTTAATCACAGTGTTTCCTGTCTGTATAGTGTTCTGGTTGGCGAGCAGCCACTGAGGAAGTGAGAAGCCAAAGAAGCAGGAGAAGCCGACCACAAACAGGTTCCTGGATGAGTTCATATCTACATACTGCAGGTTAGATAGACCCACTGCAGTCACCATACCTGGTAAAGGAATAGTGATGATTTTTTTCATTATATGGGGAAGAACGTTGATGTCCTCTGAACCACATTTATTAATACATTTCATGATAGTTTTAGAGGGGTATGAATCTTTTTAAATCACTCTTACATTCACCTTATCTTGGGGTACACAGATTGCTACATAAGAAGGTTTAACAAAAATAACATTTTTGAATGTCAACTATTATCCCCACAGTAAATATTAGAAGATGTGTACAATGCTCTACATATGATACCATCATAGTGATAACATAAGCCAGTGAGTTATTCAAGGTCTGTATTTAGTCATTATAAAGTATTTGAGAACTGGCCCTCATCAGCTCATACAAGACTGGCACATGCTGAAAAACCTTTGCTGAAATGGAATAACAAGATTTGGGAAAGAATAATATATCAGTATAATATGTCAGTAAACTCTTCCTACCAAAGACCACCATGAAGACTCCACCAATGACAGGGTCTGGGATCATAACAAAGAAGGCTCCAAATTTACCCAGCATTCCTAGACAAATCATTATAAGACTAGCCGTCATCACCACAGCACGACTGCCAACCTACCAAGAGAGAAAACTAAATGGTACATTGCATTCTATGAGAGAAATAGCAGATTAAATGATAAAGTGAAAAGTAAAAGTTTTATCTAAAATTCTACTTTATAATTGATTTTACTTAAGGTCAAATATACCTTGGTGATACCGATAGCACCAACATTCTCACTGAATGAAGTAGTACCAGACCCAGTACCCCACATACCAGCCAGGATACAGCCGAACCCTTCCACGGTGATTCCTATAAAAACAGAATTATTTTCATCAATAACATTTTAATCAGGGTAATAGATCTAGACACTAAACCCAAACATACCTTTCTGCACCAATGCTATTGAATACTGACAATGATGAAATCTGAGAAAGGAAAAGGGATATAGGTGTATACGACCAATAATCATGAATCGTCGTTATCTGGGCTGCCAGGGGGGTCTAAAAATATTTTGGACCAGCCTAAAAAGTTTTAGGGTACATATAGTACAGGTGTTGGGGCTTACAGTCCATATATGCGGGTAGCTTAAATATAATTTTTAAATCCACAGCATGGGACCAAAGTTGAGGGTCTCTCTAGGGTCAATGGCTAGTGATTGTACCATAGATTTAAGCCTTAATAGAGTAAGATGTTGATATTTTAACAGGCTAAGTTACTCTCATAAAGGTCTATTGTCATATAAGATATTATAGTTAGATATGTTATACACTGGTGGCAGTCTCTATGGGCTCTCTAGGGTCTAGGGTCTGTCTTGGGTCTAGGGTCTCTCTAGGGTCCAATTGTTAGTGATTGTACCGTAACTCTAAGCCTTAATGGAGTAAGATGTTGATATTAACAGACCAGGTTACCCTCATAAAAGTCCATTGTCATATAAGATATAATAGTTAGATATATTATACACTGGTGACAGACTATAGGGCCTCTCTCAGGTCTACGGTCTCTCTCGGGTCTAGGGTCTCTCTAGGGTCCAATTGCTATAGGAGCTAGACTTCCATTTTTTTTCATGCATATAGGGACATGTTAAGGCTCTGCATGGTATGTCTATTTCATCTCTGTGCTATTGGAATCCATTGGAATAATAGAACACGGTTGCTATGTTAGGGTCTCTCTAGGGTCTAGTGTAGAACTGCCCATGTACCTTCAGTGACCTGGCATAAAAAGTACAGTGGCCACATATTCCTATTTGGTCTTAAAATATTCCCTGTGCTCTAGGGGAAATACCAAAACCAAAAAAGGAGCCTATGCCCCAGCATATTTTATTATTTGCAAGTTGCACTTGAGATTATTGTGTTTATGTTCGAGAAAACCCTCATTTTGGGCAGTTTTAGCCCTCTAGCTCCCTAAATATGCCTCGTAGATAGGCAAAACCCATATACCCATTGTAGCTCTATCCCACCCCGACCAGAAAGTTTTTGTTGAAGGGAGAACAAGAACAGGCCAGTTAACGACGATTCGTGATTATCAGTCATACTCACAGTGAGAGACTTACATGAGTGCGGAATAATCAATTAATTCATGCCATAATAATGGCTAGCCTACTAAAACGTCATTCTTAGTAATATCCACCACCCAATACTAGATCCTTTTCAAGAAGGCGTCCTCTTTCATAAGAACCAAGAACTTATATAGATGCATTGAATACTTTACTACAATCTGAAAGCAAGAATGTGTTGAGAACCAAGAAGAAGAAAAACCTGTCCTGATAAGCTTACCTCTATTGACAGCATGAACTGGTGGAGGTGGAGCTCCAGATAGCTTTGCACATGCATAGTAATCTCCTACTGACTCAATCATACCAGACAAGATTGCCGCCATCATACCAAACACAGAGGCCACGCCCACTGTGGGAAGTCCCCATTGGACTGCAAAATGATGAAGGGTTTTCAAAATTATGCTATTTCTGTCATATCATATTATTCGATACTGAATGATGATGACAAAGAATTTTCAAAAGGATGCCCTTTCTTTAGTGATATGTACAAATATTTTTTAATTGCCTGACTCATCATGTAATGTCTATGGCATAGCCTTTCAAAAGTGGTTCAACCCTAAAATTGGGGAAGGCACCACTTTTCAAGCATGTGAAAGTATTATATATTTCATTGCTTCATTTGACACAATCTTAAGAAAAATTATGAGGTTTCCTAGAATTTTGTCCAGAGCTGGGAGAACTGTAACTGAAGTCTTAGTATAATGTAGATGAAATGTGTTATTTCATGGTAGAGATGTTATAAAAATATAGGCCAAAATCTCACATGGATAGGGAAAGCGGAACCAGAGTGCCTTCTCTACAGAGTCCATTTTGATATCTGTCCTTGCATAGTAGCCCCACTCTGTGGATAACTTAGGGAGGACATTAGTCACTGTTAGTATAAAACATATTAACCAAGATATACCCACGGCCAGAATAACCTGTAGGAGAAGAAGGATTTGGTCATTTAACACATTGCTTGGGGGAATGATCGATTGCAGAAAAACATTTGAAATTAGGTAAAACCTAAGTTGATATGTATGTAAGAATCTGTGCCTTTGATTTTCAAATCTGCAGGAATTGATAGAGGAAAACTTGGAAAAATGAATTGGGACCATTTTACTTCTGGATTTGCTTTTGTTTCAAGTATCTAGGTTATGCCTTAATCTGAGTTGAAGTATTGGATGAGAGACAAAATAATCAAATATTACAGACCTAAATGTTACACTTACCGGAAATAACTTGAATAGCGGAAAGCCTCTATTGCCTTTGTTACTGAACCCCTTCTGACGGCGAGAATAGGTAGGAAGGTTGACATTCCTTAATAGCTGAGAGAACAATGTTAACAAAAACATTGTCCTGAAAGAACAAGTATTGAAAATGAAAACTGAGGTTTTGCCACGTTTAGGCACAGGGTGGGCTTTGACTATACAGCAGAGACAGACTGACTTTGGATGTAGAAATCTCTCTTGACTAATGAAAGATAGGCACCTCTCTGATATAAACACTAGGGATAATCAGTTCTCCAAATCACCTTATAAGCATCATGTCATATAATGAGTGCTCTATATTATGTGCTCTATATTCTAAAGAATATTATTTATTCTACACAAAAGTATCAGTGGGACAGCTTACTAAAGAAATTAAGTTCATTCTAGTGTAAAAGCAAAATAATCTGTAGATACCACAATTTCATTAACACTAGATAAATGGTGACTCCTTACATGATTGCTATCCACCACTGTTTGGAGCAAAAGTTAGACGCTGTTTTAAAAAGTGAGATTCCTATGAGAGTGATGGTAGGCGCAATAGTGAGAGGACCAATAAACCGCAGCACTAGACCTAATAAACCTGTGCTGCCAATGATGACTTGTGCAATAGCAGAGACAGCTATAGCTCCCTGTATCTGGATTATCAAACAAATAATGATGAAATATATAAGGAAATGTCAAATATGGGTTTTTATTGCGCCACATCTCGGCAATGTGATTTAGTCTCTTCTGGTTACACTTTGGTGTGGCTGAAGCACCTCAAATCGATATGTTACTGCAGTTCTTACAGTATTTTGGTCAAGATGCCACTCACAGGAAGTGTATAGGAAATGCAAGTATGATAAAGAAGACAAAGGATTTTAAAGAACACTTTTGTGTTATGCACCCTTCTTGGGTGCATAACATAATTCATGCCTTTAAGAATATTTAGACCTTAGTCAGCCTTAATAATGATGAATAAAAAAACTTTTTCAAGCATCTTTGCTGCTGTATTTCATCTTGTGTACAAAGTGCTTAAAACTTTGTTGCCCTCCGTACCTCTCGGATGCGGATCTGCCACACCTCACGATAAGCATCACTGCCAATAGGGGGTGCTGTCGTCTCATTGGTCCAATTACCTAGAGGGAGTTAATGTCACCAAAGAAAATGCATACTCATAATTGTGGATCAACACGGTAAAAGGTTGATCCATTACATATGATATCTATAGTGCTGATATTTATGAGGAATAATTCTTAGCATATATTGTTGTAACCTCTTTGTAACTGATTTTTCAATTAATAAGTTCTTAGGGATTCATTGGATTTTTATGATTGGCAAGGGAGGAGGATTCTTTTTCTAAAGACAGAAACTGACAGAAGAAGAGGAAAGAGAGAGAAATTATCTAATAAACGTACCTGCATCACCAGGATATGTGGGACACTGGAATTGAGGTAATGCCAGAATGGCAAATGTTGGTGTAATGAATCCAAATGAGGTCCCCTGAACTATGGGCAATCTGCAAAACAGATAAACAATACCTAATGCACACTTAACATAATAGATAAAGAATATATATTACACAGAGATCTTAGACATTTGTCTCAGCTTGCTTTCCATAGATATGGTTCAAAAATAAAGTGCCCTATATCCAAAAGATTGTGCAAGAATTATTATCTTAACATGTGCCCGAAAGTCAATGTACCTAGCATAATCTATGCAGTATAACACTATACTGTTAAAGCCATAATAATATGACTAACTAATCTAAGAATCTTTATATAACTTAAGTCAATGTACCTAGCATAATCTATGCAGTATAACACTATACTGTTAAAGCCATAACAATGTGACTAACTAATCTAAGAATCTTTATATAACTTAGTCAATGTACCTATCATAATCTATGCAGTATAACACTATACTGTTAAAGCCATAATAATATGACTAACGAATCTTTATATAACTTAAGACAGTCAGATACATTATGAGCCTACCTAACACCTAGTGTAGTCTGTAAAAGTGTAACGAGGCCGGACACAAAGAAGATGGTAGACAGGAGTTCTCCTATTGCTGCATTGTCACCTGCCATACACAGAGAAGGGGCCAGCAGAATGGGTACTCCAAGGGTGGCGCCCACCATGGTCAGGTAGTGCTGTAAGGTAGAAGTGAAATAGACTTCTCGTTGCAATCATTTTGGGATTCACCGCATGGTGGATGTTCTGTTTCTTCTCGTATGTGTAGAAAATGCACAAAATGTTCCAGTGGTGATTCACGTGTTGCAACAGTGGATGCAGGTGCATAGGAAAAGGGCCCCCCCCTTCAAAAGCACACCTACGAAGGTCCCCTTTGTAAGCATATAAAAAGTATAGAGGGTCCCCCTAACCACCCCCCCCATAAAAGATTGCTTCCTACGTCATGAAGAGGATCTTCTATCTTTAACAGCATGTTGTGGGATATTTCAGAAGCTGAACACACAAATTGGCATTCTATATCCTTATAAAACGGTGAGCAGTGCTCTTCTGCACTGTAGAAGTGAACTTGAGTGCATTATAGGAGTGTAGTGCACACCTGAGCATGGTTAAAGTAGTTGTAAACATGTCGGAGGCTATGAATTGGTCTAGACATACCTTGATTGGGTGGTCAATTGTTTGAAGGGTAATGTACAACATTTTATAAAGACAATAGACAACTCTTTCTACACATCTTGACTGCCTGTGTCCTATAATGCATTCAGATGCATTCGTGCATTATGGAAGAACAGACGGTCTTGATGTGAAGAAAGTCTTTGTCTATTTTCTAAATAGAAAGATAAAGTTACAACCATTCTTATCTCAGTCAAGTCATGAAAAGAAATAAAAATAGATACAAAACAATGTCACGGAGATTAAATTCATCACCCCAGTGATTGAAGTGTTGACCAATCTTGGGGAGTTTATCCACACTCCAGCCGTAGGTCACTCAAAACTAGCAACTGCAACTGCTATTGATTTTCCACTATTTATTTTCCACCTTATTAACCTTACTATCTTGATGTTACCAGATATTGAAGCATATCTGTTTAATCTGCCACAAGTAATCTTATCACATACATCTTATCTGTGATTCATTGCTTTTCGATGCTTTGATATCTGTGCAAATTAGTTCCACGAGATTGTACTGTTGAACCTCTCGCAATGTCAACAAGAGTTCTACAGAGTGAGCTTGGGCATCTCCTCTAAAACATCTAATTAGGACTGATTTTCAAGAAATATTTGTTTTGTTTCTGAAATATTTCAACAAAACATCCAGCACCCACCTGAAATCCCAAGAGTATGCATAGGTACCATGGTGGAACTTCATCCACTGAATAGAGCAGGTCTCTCGTCTCCTCCTTCCTCTCTCCCTGCCTCTCCTTCTCCCCCTCTGGTATCGGACTGACCGCTGCTCCTCTCGACCTCTTCTTGAGCTGCATTTCTCCCTTCTCCACAGAATCTTGCTCCATTGTCCGTAATTACTGCTACCTTGAAAACAAAGCAACGTTTTTACCTGAATCCCCTGAGTTCAGTGCTTCATCCACAAGATAATCGGCTTGATGCATGAATGCAACCATGCATTATTACACTATCAAGGATGCCTTTGTATACCACGAAGGGAAACTTTAACTTTGTAATTCTCAAGGGCTAGGAACTGCCATTATGTTCAATTTGTAATGGTCATTTCTAATGTACCTTGCAATATACAAAGTTTGAATGATTATCATGGTTCTCATGATAATCATTCAAGGCAAGGTTTCCCATAGGTGGTTTAAGTAGGAATGTTATATTGTAAATTGTATGATGAGAGTACTTGATCATTGTCAGATAAGATTATCACTACAAGCTAAGAAGTTATGTGACTTTGGTCCTTCACCTTGACCCTTGCTCATCAACATGTGAAAATGCCCCTGTGCGGGTTATTTATCATTACTCTGCTACTGCAACCCATCAAATATTAGGGAAAGCCCTCACGATGGTTCCTAAACAAATGGTCACTAATGATTGTTATGGTATGACTACTCTACCAAACCCTATTTTCACATAAGTGCAACTCGTACAGTGCTTTACTCGTAGAGAGCATTTGTAGGTCATTCATTAAGATCTTACGAGTTTTAAATCATCGTGGCTGTTTGCAGCCATATCCCCTCAAAAAATAGCCTCTTGGCAAGGCTACTTGCCCGTGTCCTTTTTATAATCCAAACCTAGTGGCTATATCTTGTCCAGGAAAATCTGGCAAGGCTGACATACACACATTGTGACACTGCTTTTTATGCCTCCGCCCCAATGCATGGGAGATGGCAATAACACATATAACTGAAGGTTAACTTCTTAGCCTTTCCTTTTTCAGCCCCCACTATTAACAGGTCTGGTGAGAGTTACCCATTCATTATCCCTTTCATACCCAGAAATATTAGAAGATTTTACGTTATTTCACAATTGTATCACTTTGTTGATGAGGTCATGTGTGATTTTGATATGCTCCTTTGATATGGGCTCTGTATTACATTTTCTCAATACTCATAATGCAGGGAAGGCTTTTATTTAAGATCATAATACTTCTGGTCAGGTCTGTTAACCATATTTACCAAAACAATCCATTTGTTGTCATTTTATAGTATTTGGTCTCTCTTGTGCTATATAATTATATAGCCATAATCCCTGCAATACTGAGACCTTATAGAACTGTTAAGGCTGATACTGTCTGCATGTGCACTGCCACTTGGGAAACAAAATGTGTTAGTAACAAATATGGCTTCTCTTTATGGATATGAACTGTTGTCGTAAGATCTAATGGGAGTATGGGAACCTATGTGTGTATGATCCACCATCATTTTGGTACCATGTCAGCCTTTAGCTCCCTAGAGGGTTCCCCTTTAATGAACCACATAAAATGACAGCTGATTTTCAGTTTTTGACTTCCCGTGCCTGATATAAAGGGGATACAGCCAAATGAATGGTTGTATCGTAATTGTGAAGTCATGAGTTTTCTAAGGAGGGTCTAACTTTGCAGATTGTACAATATGCATAATACCCCTAATGAGGTTTTACAGGGTAAGTAAATATGGATGCTATAAGTCGTTCCGACACCAGTAACGATGTAATGCAAAATGAAATACTCTTTAAATAACATAATTTTGTAGTTAAACTTATATAACAGGCAATACCTTCTCTCTCTAGAACATAATACCTTTGAATAAAACTTCTCCTCAGGCATACATAGGATCAAAACACTCCACTTATCCTTGCATAATCTTGACATTAAATCTTAAAAATCAAATTTTAATAATCTAATGATCCCTCGTTGAAATCGACAGCCGGTCACGTTTCCTTTACTACCCCTGGATGTTACTAGGTGTTTCTAGCTAACATGGCACCTTGGTTCATAATTCTGGGCATAGATACAAACTTTTTTTCTTAAACACCATATCCACTTCCTCAACACATAGATAGCAATACAAGTACTGTAAGTACTTTATTTCACCTCTATATATATATCTAGATAACTTGGTACGTTGGGTCATGATTCTCCTTCTATTGTCTTATACACAATAGACTCTTTCACTGCCTCTCACCTCTAGTTATATGTAAACACAATGTAAGAAATCAAGTATTACAAAGTAGTCAACACATTCTTATTAATAAAACACACAATGATAACACAATGAAACTTGTTGCTCAAATCAATATCAACCTAGGGTTGATCATTACACAATGACTAGGCAATGAAAACGGCAGGCTTACCAGAGTGCTGGCCTCTGATTGGCTAACCAGTGGTTGCTAATCCCCTAAGTAGGTGGTAGGTGGTCACGTGACCCCCTAAGTAGGTCATGTTGCCATGGCAATGGGTCACGTGACCAAATGGAGGCCTCTGATTGGCTGCAGTTTGAGTGAGTAGTAAACAGTACTTAACTATAGTCCCATTCCGATACATACTATACTACTCTTACATATCAACAATTGGTCAATTCTAGTGTATGCCGCCTAGCCTGTACATCCACTGAACCCTCCCCGCCTAGCCTTTACACCAAATCCTCCCCACCTAACCCGTACATCCACTGACCCATCCCTGTGCTTAACCCGAACATCCACCGAACCATCCCAGCCTAACCTTTACATCATCCAAACCCACTAGCTCGTACATGTACAGAACTATCCCCGCCTAACCTGTACATCCACTTAAATGGGGTCCGCTGGGTCCCATGAATTTATCAACGATTCTTGATTCATTACCAATCTGTTTTTCGCCGTGCTAAGCCTTACATCCAACGATCCCTCCCTGCCTAACCTGTACATGTACCAAACCTTCCCCCTCCCCCAACCAGTTCTTGTCTGGACAAAAATATTCTTGTCCAGACAAGAACAACCATTCTTGTCCAGACAACAATTTTCTTGTCCAGACAACAATTTTCTTGTCCACAACGATTTTCTTGTCCGGACAAGAATAGTTGGAAAATAAATTTGTGCATGTCCCCTCCAGGGCTCCGTAGTTTTGACCCTCATGTGGGGGCAAAGATTTTCAACTCGTCTGTGTGTGTGAGGGGGGGGGGCAAAAGAAATTTTACGTCTTTTCAGAAAAAAAACTGCATGTTTTTTATGGTTCAAAAAGGGAATCTTAAGGCTCTCGAGGTGGCACAAAATATTGCGGGGGAACAGATACACATTTTGTATGTTAGAATTATAGCTTCTGGCCCTAAAGTGGGGGGTACAGACATTTGAGCTGATGTCCTGTATACAGAGATCTAAAAATTATGGAGAGGAGAGAATATCAAATCTTAACAATCTAAATAAAAAAGGGGTGTCTACTGAAGTGTATTCATTAATACACAATGTAATTATAACAAATATGATTTGATAAGGGTAAAAAAAGTTTGATATTACATAAAAATAGTCAACCCAAATAAAGCTTAAGTGGCAATTTTGGCTGGTTAGTGCTGAAAAGTGATAAGTAGGCAAATTTATGACCAAATATGCCATGTACAAAGTTTTGGAGTTTTTGCTGTTACATCCAAAGATATGAGGGTTTGCCTACTGTCCTATATATGTAGGATGCTAGGCCATAGCTACCATTTCCGAATGAAAGTATTGCCATAGAAAGGGCAATTCCAGTTGGGGAGTATTGGAACCTGAGAAATTGGTATACCCATATATAGATATATCTATATCACCATTTATGCCCTATATATGAGACAGTAGGCCAAAACCTGGTCTGTCCCCTCTGGGAAGGTTAAAATCTCTATTAAAGATCTTCTAATAAGTAGTTACTTTGGTACATGTGTATATCATCCTATCAACTATGAAACCAGCTTACCAAAAGTACCACTCAAATTAATCATCATTATTATCACTTCTTCATGTAGTGGATCGATTAATAAAGCTTTGCTAATGAGAAAAGTGTGTGATGTCAGAGAAAAATTCTTTCTGACAAATTTATTTGGAAGTCAATGACTTTGAATTATTTATAAGTTACATCTTTTCACTTCTGTATCTTCTGGATATACACCCCTCCTTATGTCATAGGGGGGGGGAGGTTATTTAGTCAAAATGGCCACAAACTACCAACCAAAAAGATGATATTCATCATTAGAAACAAGAATCTGGCACCGGTTTTAAAATTTCACATTCAGATAATGTAGGAAAAAAGACCACACTAAACTGATCTATTTTTTAAATTATCAGAAAATCCAAGATGGCTACCATGGCCAAAACCCTTATTTTTCAGGTTTTATTAAGAATAAAATTGATGATTAATATGACACTTTTTCCTGTGATCTGATAAGGTTTTCCCAGTGTTGGGATGAACCCTAAATGAAAATATGATGCAGCAATTAGAACATGTATGCTCAGACAGGCCCTCTATAAAATATTAAATAATAGAATGTAGTTGGACTGAGCTCACTCAGCAAAGGTATTTTTCTACATATATTAGAAAGCATCTTAAAATCTATCCATGGATGTGCTTGTACTCTGATACAATCCATGTTCCTCTAAAAATCCATAGAAAGATTTATAGTGAGCAGTCCTCATGCCCCCTACATTTATATTTGATATCACTGTATCCATCCACTGTCCTTCACACCATAATAGAGTAAGTTCAGAATCTGAGCAGTTATTTCTTTTCTACTGGAGTGTTAAATGGGGCTCATTATATAAGGTACTCTAACTCCAATTATGACTGGCAGGCTCAGAACCCCTTGATGTTTTTCCTGAAGATTCACAATGATGCTTATTTGATTTAGACAAATTGAAAAAGCTTGGCATATGCTGTGTGTATATTTAACATTCACCATAGTCAATCTTTCCATATATATCTTGCACTTTCAGCAACAATGCCATCATCATTGGACAGGGATGAAGGAAGGGAATATTGGCATAGATAATCTTGACTTTGTAAGCTTTTATACTTACCACATGGTCCAATTTATAGTGCCTAATAGTAGACCTGTACATGGCATATGTGAAAGACTATAACTAAGCATAATGTTGAGTTTTTTTTGTAAGGAATTACATTGACGGGTCCTGAGTTTATCAGTCAGGATTGTTGGGTGGGGTGCTTAATATAATCATCCCCATTTCTCACTCCAGGCAAAAAAAAAGTACTCAGATTCTGAGTTCTCTTTCTTGATTGTGTGAAGGGTGGTGGATCGATAATTATGGTTATATCAAATACAAATGTAGGGAGCATGAGGACTGTGCCCAACATGAATTTACTTTGTATGGCTCTTTCAGAGGAACAAGGAGTGTATCGCTGCATCTTATTATCTATTTGGATTCATGCCAACACTGGGAAAACCTTATCAGATCACAGGAAAAAGTTTCATATTAATTATGAATTTTTTTCTTAATAAAACCTGAAAAAATAGGGTTTTTGGTCATGGTAGCCATCTTAGACTTTCCGATAATTTCAAAAATAGATCAGTTTAGTGTGGTATTTTCTCTCACATTATCTGAATGTGAAATTGTGTCCAAAAAAGCATGTAGGAATAAAATATGAATTTAAAATGAATAAATTTAATATTTTCCAACTTTTTATCTTTGGAGGGGGCATAAGGGGGGGGGGTTAAGGATAAATAGCATTTTTGTAGTTGATTGTGAGAGAAAACCTTTTTGTCTTGACCTCCCCCCCTAAACTTATGAGATGATTAGCTGTCCTACATGTAGGACGGTAGGTTTATCTGGGTTAATTAAATGAACAGACTAACCGTCACAAATTGTTCTGTGCCATGGAACTATAGTATCTACAGTACCTGTGGACTCTACCCAGCAAATTGTCGTCATCTGTCGCCATGATTGGTCATCAATGGTGACTCCTTTCTGAGTGATAACTCATTCCGTCATCTTTCGCCACTGTGTGTTAGACTCACGTGGCATAGCAATTGCTATTCCTTGTGATCTTGCGATATAACAACGTCGTGTTCCATCTAGCGACATGTGTGAGCCACTTAGGTGCTCACACAAGGGTGTGTGGGAAAGGGTATTGGTAAGAGAATGCCACTAGAGTTGAGAGTCTGTGCATCCACTGAATCTCCTGGATAGTTTTAAATCAAGAATGCCTTTGGGGCTTTTTGGGGTTTTATCATGGAACAGAGAAAAATTATTGCGAAGCTGTCTCATCCCTCATTAGTGTATTAAGACCTTCATCATGGCCAGCTTGATGCATAAATGCGACCGTGAATATTAAACAATCGAGGCAGCAATTTCCAAATACAATTTGTATCCCTTAATGGTTAAGAACTGCCGATTTGAGTGATTTCTCTAATATGCCTTGCAATAAACAAGACACATGTGATTACCATGCACTACTCACAGCTAAGCCTCCACGGGTTGTGTTGATTAGGACCAGTATCTTGTAAATTATTTGTATGTCTACCGTCATTATGGTGTCCTAGTGACCGATTATGGGTGAAAAGAGTGCTTGAAAAAAGCCAGATAAGATAACAAATACAAGTTTGTAAATAGTCTGACTTTGCTCCTTCACTATGGCACATTAAAAGGGTTAAATATGTACTGTGCTCTTTGTTCGTTATCATGCATGAATGCGGCCTGGCAAGGCATTTTCAAGATATTATGATTGTAGTGGGATCCCTCACTCTAAAGGCATTACACCTCTGCATCTAGCGGTGACTAATGATTGCAGTGGTAATCTACCAAACTCTATGTAATTGTTGCATTAAGTGCTGAATATACTGAGCAGTCGCGCAGGCTAAGTACAATCACCCACTATTTTTTTAGGGTTTCAATTATAGTGACTAAGTTCAGTCATACCTGGTTGAGAAATAGCTCCCTGGGGTGCTATTACATTCCTAGACCAATGGTCACTAATGACTTATTGGTACGACTGCTCTAACAATACATATGTAATCATAACATAATTGCTAATAACAAAAGGCAGTCATGGGTAACCCACTATGATTTTTGAGGGTTTCAAAATTGTAGTGGCTGTGCAGTCAAAGTTCCTGAAGTTTTGCACGATACGCGAATACAGTGACGGGGTATTTTTCAGAGTGATTAACCTTCGCTGAATGTCCCTATGAGCATAATTGTAGAAACCTTACCACCGTGAGTGTACAAAGTGTCAATAAGGTACAAAACGTAAATTGTTCTGACACAGACCCTGGTGAGTCCTACTCCCAAAGACTGCATCATGACAACATGAACGTTGAGGTATCATCTAGTCCTCAGGTGTTTAATAGGCTGGAGCTAATGGTGCATTTATGTACAGCGGCGCTTATAAATTCCAATTCCCCATCACTCCTCCCATATGAATTATAATACAGGCGAATTATCTTAGAAACCGTTTTAGACTTTCAGTACTTGGGATTGCTCTGAACACCCTCCTACACATGGAGCTTATTTGAGGCACTGAAGAGGTCAAGGCAGTAAGTATGATATAAGTGATGGCCTAGTAATAATTGATCCTCTATGGTCTGCTCAAACCAAAGGTCTAACATAGTGACATGTATATAACTGGGTTGCCGTGGTCTGATTCCATGGCACTGACCCGGATCTCACCTCCATTCACATGTCTACCAAATGCATATGGAGGGGAGGGGCCTAGTCCATATGGGGGCAGTGATGTTCCTCAAGTATCGGGTATGTATTAGGGAACGTTCAGAAATAAGTCACCAGCTAGGTTCGTTAGCACAATATAATTACCGGGGCTTTATAGATTGTGGAGAAACCAAAGAAAATTATAAAATATAGATGGCGGGTAGGTGGATGAACTCCTAACCTTCATTACCCAATTTGGAAACCTTTCTCATCTTTGCCCCCCCCAGCCTCAAAATTTAGTCTGCTTCCCACGCCTCTGCTCCTCTGCATGGAGGATGGGAACAATGCAAAAAGAAGTAAAGATTAATTTCTGGAGCTTTTTTTTCTACTTTAGATTGCAGTAATTTACACAATGATACCACATATTGTGTACAAGGTCCTATTAGGGAAATGACAGACTTGCCACATAGTGGGACTCTAATTTATTACAGTAATATCATATCTATGCAATCACATAACCCTTTAAGATGTGGAGGGCACCTCTAGTGTCATGTTCCCTGGGCATCATGATGCACAAATACTTACTGACAGGTCCACACTCACAAGTACTGCATTGGTGTATCATGCACACGCTCCGGGGTGCCATAACCATAGGCCATGAGGGGTGGAGGGCAAATGAATAGAGCATAACAATAGTCTTTTAACAATAAAGGGCTAGGGTCAGGGGTCATGATGTTATTATTTGATAAGCATGTAGAATATTGGCACTAGACTCTGTGATGTTGACATGCTTATGCACTTATGAAACTTATGCTATCTATGCATACCATGGCATATCCTTATATCTCATTTCACTTAGGTTGTAGTAATAATGAAAATAAAGAAAATGGCCCTGGAACAATTTTCAGCTTGAGATATTGATTATAACATAAGTAGAAAGATAAAATCTGGTATAATTATGTAATAAAGAATTGCAAACTCATGTTCCCATCTACCTACATTTTAGTAATCTTGTTAGCATTGCGTCCCCTCTGAACAGATATCACGTGCCTCTGGTGAGCGCCACTGATCCCATAATGCTATGGGGAATGAGATCACTATGTACTGCTATAGGCAGGTGATCTTTTCTTTTGATACACAACAAATCCTCGATTCAAGGCCAACTGACAGCCCTTTAATTGTTTCTAGTTCTATTAGAGCTTGGAGCATGATTATTTGGTTCACTATTAATCCCTAATCTTTGTAATTCCACTATCACTGCACACCAGCGGCCAACTCTGGCTGCCAGTTTGCCACCATCACTGCATGTGATGTCATGAGCTCTTGACCTAGTTGGGCCTCAATGAGGCTCGCTCAGATCAGCTGCCTGTATCATCAGGTTGATCCAGATCAACTGCCTATAGCACTACAAGTGACCTAATTCCCCATAGCATTACGGCCCTCAGTGGATCAGTGGTGCTCCACAGAAGCACGTGATAGCTGTTCAGAACCCTGGCATTGCACGTTACATCCCAATCTTTTTTTTTCCACGATGGGATAGAACTAACAAAAAATACAGAAAGTTGCTATGTGCACTAATTTACCAACCCAATCCCTGCAAATTGAAAATTGGAAATGACTCGAATCATTCATTATACAGAAATTAAAGATAGAATGAAACCTTATCAATCAAATCAAATATTATCAGGGTGTCTATCTTGACTACCGCCCAAATATGAACTACTTGTGTTTCAGTTTCTACCAAACCCAGCTTTAGTAGTGAAATGCTTTTGTAGTAAACTTTAGCATAACCCTGGAGTATATATAGGACGCCTAGTGGACGCCTACACACCAACACCGACGTTACCAATACTTCAAAGTTCTCATGCCAAAGAAACTAAGATAGAAAGAAACTCAAATTGATATAAAGGGCCACTTACCTTCTTATATTGAACGAATATCTCCCTGCTGGATTTAACTAAGGGTTTTTCTTCCTTCCAAATCTCTCAATCACTGTCCTTTTTTTGTCTTTCCTTTGTGTGAGAGTTTATGATTACCCCTAACTTTACCATGCACGTCTGCTATAATCCAGACTGTCTATCGAAGTTGGGAGATAAGATGCTCAAACCAAAATGGGGATATTTTCCCCAGTAGCTCCTGTGACTTGGAGCAAGTGGCTCCTTGTGAATGACCTTGTAGCAGTATAGCCTCCAGGAGACACTTGCCATAACACTAACAATGCTAACCATGTGGAGCTCATAAACATGGTGCCCCTTGACACTAGTGTCAATCCATAGCAGGCCCTGCTCATCATTAGGTGAGGGTCCTGATGGTATCTAGTCCTGTTCGGGCTGTAGCCACCATTACAGGAAAAGGTCCTGGTGGTACCTAGTCCTGTTTACAACTAGATCAATACTGTATTCCACTGACTGGCGATTCCTGATAATTATAAAAGAATGAAGTCTGTCGGTTGTATACTACATATGACCAAAACAGAAGAATAGCAAAGGTCATGGTGGTTCCTAGTCCTCGCATATGAAGTAAACCCTTGGATTTTGCAAATCTGACCCTAAATAATCTACATGTTACTTAATAAATCAGCTGAGACCGCCGGGGCCCTGGGACTCACCATACTACTGGGCAGATCGGGGTGTGTGTGTAGGGGGGGGGGGGGTTAATGCATCAAATGAAAGGTTTTTGTGTCCCCTCGTGAATCCTTAGAGAACTATTTGATATCCTCGTGTATAAGCCGCAGCCTGTATACATGGCGTATTATGTTAAGTATAGCTCCTGATGCAAGCTTCCCTAGCTCACATATGTGCAGGCACCGACACATTCCTCTGTGAAATTGTTAATTTAGTTCTCACCATGAATATGATCTTAGCTGTCAAAATGGCGTTAAACATCTAACTAACTCACCCTGATGCAACTGGCCCAACCCTGTTATATGATACAGTGGTCACGGTAACTTCTAGTCCATACATAACAGAAACTGTCACAAGTAAAGTAGCGATATTAAAGCTCTCCATACATCTACTTGACACCTTATCTCCTGACACCTGACCTTTCTGAGAAAGGTTATGCACGCATTTGGGTAACAGAACCCTATCAGCTACAGACTCCTGTCCCATACAGCTACAGAGCACCAAGGCCAAAATAGGAACTACTTGTGTTTCAGTTTCTACCAAACCCAGCTTTAGTAGTGAAACGCTTTTATAGTAAACTTCAGCATAACCCTGGAGTATATATAGGACGCCTAGTGGATCCACCATCTTGAATTTTGCTGGTTGAGGTAAAAAACCCACTGAAAAGATATACCATGATGGGTACCTTGTCCCTTGTTTAAACCCACTTCCATGTACATGCTGGTCTCATCTTATCAGTTCTTATCAGTGGATGTCACCAGAACAAGTTCCAGACCCGCTTGCAAACAATTACATATGGGCACTGAGTGTGATAGACCTCTAAACCCATAACTTTCTTTTCACAACTTTCATAGAAAAATTTCCTCTTCGTCAATTGTCTTCCGGGTAGGAGCAATTCCTAGAGCTGCAAGTGTCAGAATTCTTTCTTTTTCGTTTCCACAGCACTTGAAACTTACACATTACACTGGAATTCATGTTCTTGATTGGAATGGACACTCACATACATGTATACCGTCCTCGGCACCATTTTATTACAGTATATTATACAGTGACTAAAGTAGGTTTAACTGCCGTCACTCTGGTAAATCTTTGCTAATACCACTGACTTCATCTATACTTTCGCATTTATTATAAACAGTTGGAATAGCGAATTATTCACCCAACTGCCAGCAATGGAACCAACACTTATGAAGATTACGAATGCGCCAGCCTCTGATGACCTTAATGTCGTATCATGCATTTCCCCTCGGTACCTGTCTTACAATTATGAATAGGAACATAATTTTATCTGCAAAAACATGTCTCTTTCTAAAAGGATAGTTACCAAATGTAGTACTAGCGGGATAAGGAGTGAGCAGAGCCAGTACGCTGACACCTCTGACCTGTGGGTGAATAAAATTATACAGGCTGATAAATATCATTTCAAATTGAAAATGAAAGTGCCTATCTTAAAGCACAGGGAGAGCTTTTCTCCTGAGAGACATTAAACTGGATCTCATTCTCCATGGTCCAATTTTCCACTGTGCCTCAGCCCCCTCATCTAGAACTCATTTTATGGCAAATAAGTGTTCCATAAAACATGACATAGATACAGAGATTCACTTGAATTTATCCAAATTAAATATTCCTTCGACAGTTCGCCTGCATTAGTATTCCACTATAGGTTTCACCGCATGGAATGCTGCTTGTGAAGAAAAAAAAACAATTTAGAGCAATTACCATGGACCTCTGCCTATTTATATGTTACAAATGAAAGGTATGAAGTGAGCTTTGTGTATTGTTCCTAGTACTGGACATCAGCATATTATCCATGTACTTGACCAGACGGCCCATGACATCATGACAGGTCAGCGTGAATAAAGTGTGATTCCTTATCTCTCATCCCCCAATAGGTGACGCCTTTCACAGTAATCTCTCGTGATAAAGTGTCCTTGTCAATCACCACTAGATTTTCTCAGTAACCTGGCTACTCAAGGTGAAGCATACGGTGACCAGATGCATATGTACCAGTGTATGTACTATGGTAAGGCCAAAAAAAATAAAAGGTGTGTTTCCAGTAACAAAGCTTAAAGAGCTAGGGTGGGTAGGTCGTTTTTTTTCTTTTTTACATTTATATAGGAAATGTTAGGGCACATATCAATGGACAAATCAAATTCTTATATTTTCATTGTAAAATAATGATGGCATCCTTATCATAAAATTGAATGCTTATCAGCTCCGAGGAGACAAATAATAGAAATTTTAATCAAAGGATTCAAGGGCATTTAAAAATGCCTGAAAACCTCAGAGGATTATTCTCTAGCTACTGGGTATATATATATATATATATATATATATATATATATATATATATATATATATATATATATATATATATATATATGGGCCATTCCAAGATTTACTGGACATATGGTTCCTTGGGCATATAATAGCAAGGGAAACACTTCTACACCACCATTTATATTTTTATTCCTTAGTGGGGGGTCATAGTTAAGATTTCCATATGGTTTGGGTGGGTCTAGGGGCATAACCTTTTTTTTTTATATGCATTTAATTATGAATTTTCATAAGCGGAACATAACTGAAAGAGTCCATCTAACCTGGTTAGGGAATATCACCAGTATTCTTATTATATGCAATCAAGAGGTAAAATGGGGGGGTCTTCCACAAAAAAAGTTTTTTGGTGTACTCCGGGAATTACCCATGCCAGGTACATATAAGTGATTTTCAATACACACCGCGATCGGTAACGTTCCAGGGACGTTACTGATGGTTACAGATATTACTGGATGGTCAAAGTTATATTTTCATAGTATCAACCTACCACCTTGTATAGTATTGGTAGCATTTCTTTTCAATTGTAGACGTGTCTGGCTTATGTGAAAAGAGTACTTGGTGTATGTAAAGATACCTTTTAGCACCACATATGAAGGGAACGTTACTTATAGCTACAAGCATTTTTTAGATGATTAGAGTTCTACTTTTATAGTTTATCCTGCATGGTGTTTCTATCATTTACATTCTATTGTAGAGATGTTTGGCTTACGAGAAAAGACTATTTGGTGTATGTAAAGATACATTTTAGCACCATATCGCATGTGCGCATAGCAACAAGTGTACAAAAAGTTGTGATTTTTAATTTTCAAAGTGATATAAGTCACCCAAGATGGGCCTTACATGCATATTTAAATGACTCTATATATGTAGTACAATCTCTTTTATCATTGTTTATGTGATGCCGTTGGTATATGATGATGCATAGATCAGCTGAGATCATTTTTTGAGAGGTTAATAAATAGGGAATGTCACTGATGGTACATGCGATATGGCCTCTGGGATCATGAAAAGAAGGCTCCAAATTTACCCATCATCCCTAGACAAATCATGACAAGACTAGCCGTCATCACTACAGCAAGACTGCCCACCTACCTAGAGAGGAAACTAAATGTTACATTGCAATCTGATAGGAGAAACAGTAGATAAAAATAGAAAGTGAAAATCAAAGTTTTTTTTTCTCTAAAATTCTGCTTTATAGTCAATTTTACTTAAGGTTCTTCTTATATATGCTCAAAATGTTTAGACATACCTTGGTGATACCAAAAGCACCAACATTCTTATTAAATGAAGTAGTACCAGACCCAGTACCCCATATACCAGCCAGTGACTCCTGTAAACACAGAATCAGCTTTACCCAAATTTTAATCAGGGCAACAGACACTTTTTGATATCAGAGGCATTAAGAGTTGCCTACAAGTAGCATGTATGGCAACATCCACATTGCCATACAGGTTGTGATCTTAACCTCTCTATTCTGTGTCTGTTACAGGTTTGCTACCAGTGGGCAAAGAATGTTGAAATAATGCTAATCAACCAGGGTCAACATTATATCAATATTTACATCAGTGCCCACTGCCATATAGATATATCATTGCTAGGAAAGGAAAATTAAAGTAGGTTTGGTGCATAATCCAGTTCAGTGTAGGCACCCTAGTATTGATGAATCGATTAATTCATGTCACAAGGTCAGCCCCCTATGACCAAATGACTATTCTTAGTAATTTCTATTCATCAATAACAGATCCTCTGCAAGGAAAGCATGGGTAAAAGTAAACCAAAACCATGCTATTTATGTAATATTGTATACTCTAATATTAAATACTATAACCTGCTGATAATTTCATCTTTGATCTTAGAAAGTAAAGTAATCCATGGTTCTGTTTCAGTCATGTGGTGTAACTCAGAATAAATTATTAGCAAAGCACCAATGGTCAGTAATAAAGTATGATCATAATTGTTGTTATGTTTTTTGTCACAAGTCTGATAATAAATATGAATTGAATACATAAATCCTCCAAGATATATGTTATCATGTTTATTTGCCACAAGTCTGAAAATCATTAATTGAATACATTAAGTTTTCAAGATAGAAAGAAGCGGATTGTAAGAGTTAATTAGAGAAGTTAGAAAAAGAAAGAAAAACTAGATTGAAATCTTACATGGATAGGGAAAACGGAACCAGAGTGATTTCTCTACAGAGTCCATTTTGATGTCAGTCCTTGCATGGAAGGACATTAGTCATGGTTAGTATAAAACATATGAACCTCGAATTACCCACAGCCAGAATAACCTATAGTGCATAAGGGAGAAAACAAATGTTAGTATGTTATTTTAGATTAACAGGGAAAAATTCCAGGAAAATGATTATAGTAGATAAATCATAATGACAAGGTAAGGAGCTGTTCATTTTCTCATAAAAATGAATGTAAGATAATGAAAATGAAATAATCAATTAGAAAACCTTACAGTTCAATTGGGTGCATACTTTCAAACATCAGTTTTAGGGTTGTTCCAAATTACAATGTTATGGCCTGCGAATTGTGTCATAATTTTCACAACTACCAGGGTAATGTGTTTTCATCATTGGTTAATCCTGGAACTTGGCGACTTGGATAAGAGAAAATATACACCTAACTGTTGGAATGTTGACGTTCCTCAATATTTGAGAAAACAACGTTGACAGAAACATTGTCCTGAAAGTACAAGGAATTAGGATAAAAAATATACCTTGTAATCAGCACTCACTGAAATAACCATCCATTTTATAGCTTGCTAAATGCAGCGGTGTAGGAGTAGTACAGAGCCCTGGAGGGGACATGCAGAAATTTTATTTCATATGGTCCTGGCACACCAAAATATATTTGTGTGCGACAAAAGATTCTGCTGCACACCAAAAGATTCTGATCAAGGGGTTTGGGTCCCCAATAAAGGCCTGTCTTTAAATTACAGTAGGCCCCTCCCCATTGAAGAACTATTGGCATTCCATTGGAAACCTGCTTCCCACATCTTAGTAATATATTTTGAACTAATTTCCATGTAAGTTTAAACATTCTAACCAACATAATCACTCAAGTATAAGAAATATTTGTGTTCAGATTTGAGTAATTTACCATGATCCCATCAATACTGCATAATCAATTCTTACATGATTGCTATCCACCATTGTTTGAAGCAGAAGTCATAAGCTGTCTTGAAGAGTGAGATTCCTATGAGAGTGATGGTAGGTGCAATAGTGAGAGGACTAGACCTAATAAACCTGTACTGCCAATAATGACTTGTGCAATAGCAGAGGCAGCTATGGCTCCCTGTATCTGTAATATCAAAAGTATTATGATGAAACACCAAGGAATGCCAATTATAGGTTTTCACCATGTGCCAGCAAAAAAGTTCCCTGATATTTGATGTGGTTTCTACTAGTTACACATGTATATACTGTGGCTATTAAAAGCCATCACCTCCAATTTATCATTTTAGCACTGAATCTTTTAGAGGGCATCATATATGACTCTAGCTTCATCAAATGGCTTTACTATTTAAGATACTAGATAAGAAATGCAGGTATGATGGAGAAGACAGGGGATTTGATAGAATACTGAGGTCTATTGCCACCTATGTCACATAACATTATTCATGCTTTTATGAATCTTCGGTCAGCCTTAATAAGAATATATCCTAATTCCTATGCATCTTTAAGCATCTTTGCTGGTACAGTCCACATCCTGTACCAGATGTTATAAACTGCGTTTCCCTACCTCTCTGATACAGATCTGCCACACCTCATGATGTGCATCACATTGGGGGTGCTTTTGTCTCAATGGTCCAATTACCTATGCAATTTTATGACAACAGAGAAAAAACTATCCATCAGCAAAGGGAAAAAGCTTCTTATGACAGGCACAGATACAGGAATTGGAAAAGGAGAGAAATTATTTGATATACTTACCTGCATCACCGGGATATGTGGGGCACTGGAATTTAGGTAGAGCCAAAATGGCGAATGAGGTTGTGGCAAATGCCGATGATGTACCTGAACTATTGGTAGTCTGAAAAATGTATGATGGAATTAATCACATGATCAGTTGGACAATATATATATTTATATCACGATCCTGCCACTTCCTGTGCTGATATCTGCATAACAGCCGTGCATCATTTAGCATATATCACCCATGTGCATTTTTGAAATTTTTGGTATATACTTTTTCGGGGTCAAGTTGGACTTTATTTTGGGAAATGTGTGGCAGACATACAAATTCAATCTGACCATCATTTCAATGCGAAAAAATTGTGCCAACTTGTAGGAGAATTGAACCCCGGCCGCAGTGGAAGTAGGCGGAAGCCTTAGCCATAGCACCACACTGTGCGGTGATGAAATCCAATGCGAAAGAAAAATAAGTTCTAACCTTCGGTCCTAGTCCTATGTTTGCACTCAGTTTTTGTCTTGATTCCAAGCTTGTCATGTTATAATATTAAAATCCCCAGAAGTATTTGATCAAGTAAATTACACATGTTGGGATCTTGGACAAATGGACTTGCATTTTATGGAAAATGGTAAAAAGATACATTAGATCTATGTCTAAAAATGTGTAAAATGCAAATGTGTAAGAGAAATTTACACCATATCTAAAAATGTGCATCAATATTAATATATTTTCCTGCAATATTGGATTATATATATGGCTAGTAATCTGTTAATTTAGGAATCTTTATATAAAGGCGGTCAGTGGGATTTATATTGATAGCCTACCTGATATTTAGTGTAGACTGTAGAAGTGTTATGAGGCTTGACGCAAAGAAGATGGTGGACATGAGTTCTCCTATAGCTGCATTGTCACCTGCCATACAGAGGGCAGTGGCCAGCAGAATGGGTACTCCGAGGGTGGCACCCACCATTGTCATGTAGTGCTGTAAGCATGAGGTAAATTAGCCTTTCATTTATTCAAAGGGGGACCCAGTGACAGATACAGAGGATCTGTTTCCTCTCCCACTTGGAGAATTGCTAAATGAAAACTTCTAACAGGTGGTCCAGGATTTTGAACCATACAGGCACCAAGGTACTAAGTGTTTTCTAGGATACAGATGTACACAGTTATGTTTTTACCTCTGATTTCCTGGTTTTCTAAGTAATGGGCAAACTTGATTCAATAATTCACTCACTCCTATTTGGCTCAATTATAGCACAACCTCACCAGGACTTTTGGCAGGTACAACCGCTTGCTTTTCAGTTGTCAATACTGTAGGGGTACTGTTTTGTGATAGCATTAGATAGGTAGGAGTTTGTCAGTTCCCGAGTGGGGCAGACACTTGGATCCAGGTCGGGTTCACTGGGCGAGCAGTGGCAGCACTGCTCTCCGGGCCTCCCGGCTTAGACTCAAGGGGTCGGCACCCAACTCCCTGTGGCTATATAAAGCTGGGTCGGTGACTGGCGGAGACAGAATCCTTAGGGACTCTGTATGAATAGGACTGCTTTCTCTCCTTTGGCGCCAAGAACTTATATGGGTAGCTTACACTTCAGTACCATTGATTCAGAACTCGGAAACCTTTAGTTGGTCTTTAATTAGGAATCCTTGTTGCCTCTTATGTAACAGGAGACTGTTGTTTGGTAGTTCTTTCCGCATACAACATACAAACTCAGAATACTTGACAGCTCCTTTAACTCCAAGTGTTGAGGGGGCCACTTATATGGAATATAGGGAGGCAGTTCTGGATGTTGAGGATTCTGGAAGTACCGACTCGGAAGCAAGTATGGACACCTCTACGGTCCCTGACGGGGCCTTAGCAGTCAACCAGACGGTTCCGAATTTTAGGAATTCGGAATAACTTGGGGATGGGACTTTTGGCAGTCCTACACTGGTGGCTCAGCAACCGGTGACTGAACCTCTTAGGAGGAGGGAGTCCGTGGGACAGCCGAACGTAAGTAGTATACTGGATGGGGACCAGAATAATGCAGGTATCTGTACCTCTACTCTGAAACCTATCCTAAAAAAAAGATATAGCCCCTTTGTGAATGACAATGCGAATAAGAACGTGGTTGGGGATAGGTGTGGGCCAGAAGGACACCACTTTCACGGCCGATGGGGAGTATCAGTATGTCGACACCAGGTGTCAGCCCATGTCCTCCACATGAGTGGATGATCTGACACCAGGTGGTGTGGCAGAGGATGTACATATGGATGATCAGGATGATGAACAGGGGCATTCTGTCATTGGGAATCAAACCTATCAGATCTCTGGAGGTTTAGATCAGACGCCTATTGGAACTACTGATCAGAATAACAATCATACTTCGAAACCCAAGCTGTGTACTGATAGCTCTGCTGGGACCAACCTGAATCCAGGAACGAATCCTTACTCGGGAACCAGCCCTAATAAGGATACAGGTCAGAATATGTAAGGTGATGGAGGATGGAACAATACGAATAATTTGAATTCAGGATGCTATGGCACTTCGAGGTCTGGTGAGGGTGGTAGAAAGAGTAAGGCACAGCAAATGCTGGATTGGAGCTTAGAACAGTGTACCAGATTACGAAGTAGGGAGATTTCAGCTAAGAAGAGTCAGATAGAAACCAAACCCTTTGATGGGTCTGAACCCTGGAGGGATTGGTTCTCAGATTTTACGGATGATAGGGAAGTAGATGGCTATTCTGATGAGGAGTCACTGCCTATCCTGGTACGATGCCTTAAGAAGGGACCGGGAAGGATAGCAGTAGATCAGTGGAGGTTTCAGTTTTATGGGAATGGAGCTTACGTAGAATTGTGTAGTGGGTATCTGGGAAGAATCGTTTCCGAGGACCCTATGACTCAGTATAAGAGGAGGATTCAGAAGTCAGGAGAATCGGTTAGGGTATATGGACTGGAACTTCAGATATTGCTATGGAAAGCTAGGCCTAACATCTTCCTGGAAGATGACTACACGAGTAGTGAGCTGATCTCTCATTTCATTAAGGGGTTGAGAGAGAAAGACCATCAGGATTGTGCGTATAGGCTTGGAAACACGGGGCAAATATGAATACTCTGTTTGTTGCGATTGACAATTTGACTCTGAAGATGACCTTTCTTTGGAGGATTTGTACCTCAGGAAAGTAGTAGTTCAGTAATGCCCATTCTGAAACCAGTGAATAAGGTTGCCGCTGCTCCTGTATCTGAAGTCAAGTGTGAATTCAAAATTGTGGAGTTCGAGGAGGAAGATGTGGTATTTTGGCTATCAGATTTCCCAAAGGGAATAATAAGAAGTTCATTCCCCATCATAGTTTTACTACTCAACCCAAGAAGGGGGATACTGAGAATAAAGTAGAAAAACCTCCAGTAGTTAAGAAGATTGCTAAGAAGAAAGAGACCTGGGAGTTACCTATGGATATGAAAAATATGATGGAGACTATGTCTTTCAGGGAGGAGATTGAGAGCCATCGTTGGGGATAGGCCTCGGTTTGATAAGTCCCGGGTACAATGATATAGATGTCAGAAGATGGGACATATTGTATATGATTGTCTTGCACCTGGACCGGTGCCTCGTAATGTGTCAGTCATTGAGGAAGTTGTAGAGGATGCGGGAAATTAGATCGGGTTGGGATTGCGGCAGAAACTCAACCCGGGTAAATGATATATGCCAAAGTACTATCCACAGTACACAGTCGGGAGAACCCGAGTGAGTAAGCCTGGCAGGATGAGTGAAGAGGCTGATCACCTCTTTCTCTCTGGGGCCAGGGAAATAGTAAATCAGTTAATCGGCAGATTGAGAGTGTACCAGTTACCACTCGGGAAGAGGAAGGGGGGTAAGAGAACTCACACATGTATGTGTGGCACACCTTCCCCCAGATCATCCTTGTGAGGAGCACATATGACAACAAGGGTTAGATCTTGGCATTTTGGAAGATTTTGATTGATTTACTGGGAATTCCTCCCCATTGGGAGGTCGGAGGTGGTATGTGCCTGTTACGATCCACGGTAAGACTGGGGAATTCTTGGTAGACACAGGCCCTAGCCACTCGTTAGTCTCCAAACGGTTCCTCAGCCACTTGCCGGATAAGACTGACAACCTCATAACGGGGGTAAAGGCTTGCATGGCCGATGGATCAGATATGCAGGAGTTTGGCAAGACATTTATGAAGGCAGAGATTGGACAGAAGGAATTCGTTCTTTGTCCAATAATAGCAGAGGTAAAGGATGATGGGATAATCGGGTTTGACTTTGCAAGTCACTTTGAGGCTGAGTTGAACCCGAGCCTGGGTATTTTGAGTATCAGGAAACCGTACGATATACAGGTTGTATGTATGCTCCGGCAGATCAGTTCAGTAGCTAGTGTGGTAGACACAGTCAAGATACCATTACGATTCTCCTGTGACGGGCTATGCACTACTGATAGATCTCTGAAAGGGCAGAGTTTGTTTGAGCCCGATACTTTCCATTTGGCTAGTATAAGATTGGAATCTGTGGATCCTCTGGTAAGAATCCATTTTGGAATGTGTAAATATAGTAAATGATTCAGTCAACAAGCCTGATGGAGACATGCGTCCATCAGGAAAGGTGAAACTGGATGAGCAGCTGGATAAGATTGTTAAGGACTCTTCTTTAGAAAATAGTTATCAGAAAATGGAGGTTCGGAATCTCTTACGAAAGTATGAGGATGCATTTGGCTACTCTAGTGGACCCCTAGGGCAGAATGATAAGGTTTTACACCATATCGATACCGGGGATGCTGAACCCTTTAAAATTCCGTATAGATGTTTACCTCTGAAGAAGAAGATAATCTGTGAAAATGAGATTTTTGACCAGCTGGAAAAGGGAGTGATAGTACCCAGTACTAGTCCCTGGTCCAGCCCTGTTGTTATGACCACTAAGAAGGATGGGAGTATCTGCTTCTGTGTGGATTATCAGAAGTTGAATGGTGTTTAATGAAGTTGAATTTCTAGCTCAATGGACCGAGTTGGAAGTCAGAGATAGAATTTTATGTAGATGGAAAATAAGTCCAACTCATAAGATTCTTCAGATTCTTATCCTGAGTGCCATGCGTCAGGATATTATGTATTACTGTCATGGCCACGTAACAAGTGGTCATTTTCAGAAGAACAGATCCCTGGAAAGGATCTCCCGAAGATACTATTGGCTAGGGATGAGTAGGGATTTACTGAGGTGGATTGCCACTTGTCCTAACTGTTGTAAGAATAAACGGGGTGAGGGATTAGGTAAGAATGCTTTGGTATAGGAACTATTTGGAGTAAGTTTTGGAGTAAGTTTTGCCATTATTGGGTTTACTACAACCCCTAGGGATAACACTTGTATGATGGTTGAGTGCGATTACTATACAAAAGTACTCGCTTTAAAAGATCATAAGGCTACTACCCTGTGCGGAAGCATTTGTAAGAGGCTAGGTGTTGCAGTTTGGGGTTCCCCTCATGCTTTACAGTGATCAGGGAAGAGAATTTGAATCGGATTTGTTTCAGGAAATGTGCAATTATCTGGCTATCTGTAAGACACGTACGAATCTGTATCGTCCTCAGCTGGATGGCTTGGTAGAAAGGTTCAATAGGACTCTGTTGCAAGTTCTGAAACCATTAGTAAATAAGTATCAGGATGATTGGGATGTTCAGTGTGATTTTGTGGTGCATGCATATAACAGTATTGTGCATGCTTCCACAAATTGCACGCCAAATATGTTGGTTTATGGTGAAGACATCATAATGCCAGCAGATTTGGTATTTGGTGTAATTGGAATCAGTCCAGAAACTCCATGTTCAATTATGTTTGTAGAGTCTCTAAGAGACAATCTTAAGAAAACTTATGAACTTGTTAGGAATCAATTAGAAAAATCAGCAAAATGGCAGAAGGTGGAGTCCTAAAGTTCTATAAACCCCTTGATAGATTGAAAGTAGTATCCAGTTGGGATGGCCCACATGTCATTACTCAGATTATTTTGGAAACTACCTGCTCATAAAAGATCTGTATGGTAATGTGAAAAGATGTCATATGGAAGTATTGAGACCATATAGGGGTAGGAAATTAGCAGAAGAAATGTATGGAATAGGTCCAAATGTTATGGAATTACCTGAGATTGTGGACTTACCCAAGTTAGAGCACTTACCTGATATGAAGGATAAAGAAGACGACTCGGGACCGGTTCCGGATGAAGTATCTGAAAGAAAAAAAAAGAAGCCGAGGAAAATGCCTATTTTAAGTAGAGGAGGAGAAAGAAGAAGAAGAATGTGGTGGAAGTAATTGAGAAGGGGGTTAAGATTAAAAAAGTCTGGGCAGGAGTTGGAAAGACAAAGCAACGCAGGACCTGGAAGGCTGTTAAGGACGATGCCGAGTCAAATCAGGATAGCGGTATCGAATGGGACTGGTCATAGACCATCCTGATTTATATGATAGCGATCTGGATTTGACACTAGATGAGAAGAAGATTCAGGAGAATGTAAAAAGTGGGTTCAAACACTTCATTCCTAAGTGTTTATTGGAATGTAAGAGAAATAAGAAGTACTTTGGATGCCCTCCCTTGGTTGATATGAATGGAGAATCTGACCTGGAAGAGTGGATGAAACCAACTCGGAAAGATCGGAGTCCGAATATGTTTTATGTCAATTGGGTAGAGCAGACATTGGACAATAGGAATGATAAGTACTATGACTTTGATGATTACAGTAAGTTAAAGTGGGCTATTGACAGTTGGCAGCTAAGGTTCAGAGGTTTTGTCAGGTGACTAAGCATACCAACTCCAAGTTGGAAGCAGCCTTCCAGATCAGAATGACCAGTGGGAGGTTAAGGTTTGAGAATGAACATTTTGAGGGAATACCGGGGAGACCTGGCTTATCGGAATCTTAAGGGGGCTACTGCTGCAAAGCAGGCACGTACGAAGACAGCCGGAAAGCTCTCTTTCTGGGGTATTCAGAGGTCAAACCCAGTTCGGTTCTCAGGTATGAGTGCGGAGTCATTAAGAAATGAGGCAGCTGCTCCACCAGTTTCTGGGATGGAACAGAAGTCCCCCTTGGATGGTCTGAAGGGCACTGCCCCGCCCAAATTTGATGATCAGAATAGGAAGGACTTCCCAACGTTGGGAACACCAGGTCGGGAGAGTCAGACTCTGCATAGGTATGGCAGACCACGGATGGAAGTTCTCCCTACACCTTCAACATTAACTGATGAGTTTAAGGCTCCTCAGGATGTTAGGTATCTAACTCGGGATACACCCTCTGAAGCGTCTTTGTTAAGTTCATCAGTAGTGTCAGGGCCAAGACATCAGACACACCCTTCCGTGTCTTCAGGCCCTGAATTTAAAAGTGAGATGGATCTGTGGAGGACTCCACATACAAATCATCCAGCATTCTATAACTTTGATCCATTTCTGATGAATCGTTCAAAGTTCAGGAATATGTGGTTAGGGAGTTGCAGAAGATGCATGAGGAAATGTCAGTGGAATATCTGAAGGATGTGGTTTGCTCAGTAGTAATGCTAACTCAGCAGGTATAAAATTTGGAATTCACTAGGATTGATAAGGAGAAAAATGAGGAGCACGATCAGAGGATGAAAGATCTGTTGGATAAGGAGAAGAAAGTAAATAAGAATGATGATTATCAGAAGTTGAAAGAGCAAAGACTCGTTCTGAAACAGATGCTTTGAGTATGCGCTTCTTCGATGCATTTCGGAAGCCTATGTCTGGATTGGATGGAACCAGCAGACATGCTAAGTATTTGTTAGACAAGCAGATTGCTGAATACGGTTTGGAACCTGAAAAGAAGTACTTCGATAATAAGGATATAGAGGATTAAGTTAAGACAATGAATGCTGGTTAAGTGAAATTCTGTATGTGTGGAATAAGTAAAATAAGTACCTACCTGACAAGCCGCGATGTGTTCCCAAGCCATGCTGATCCTACGAGACGCCAACCCGGCAAGGTGTTGTTCCTGACTATTAGTGTTCTTCTGGTGGAATGTGATCTGTGGTAGCTAATATGGAAGCTGTGTGATGAACTCGGTGAAGAAACTATACTGGTATACCAATCCTTTATGTCTGAACTCTACTTAAGCACATACGAGTGCTGTAGCTTTTTATGATGACTTTGGATTCGGTATCAGCATCCAGGACATTGATTACTACAGAACAGCACAGGATACAAGTGCTGGATTACGAGTTCTACTTATTTGCAAACTGACTACTGTGTATACGACTACTAGCAGGTCGAAGCGCTTGCTGATATTATTTCTGAACTCATCCCTATATGGACATTACTGTATCAGTTCCTAATGACAGACTATTGGTGGATTATATGAGTTTGCAGCTACTCATCTACCATAACCAGAAAGTGTGAGGATTAGGATATGAATCAGGACAACATATAGAGAGACTTTGTGAACAATTGTTTTTTTCATTGTTGCAGTTATTTTCTTATCTTACATTCACATATTAAGGATTACTCTAGTCATGTTTGTAGGGTATTCTCCATCCTGGTAGATTACTAGGTAAAGGTACATATCTGGCAATTGTTAAGACCAGATTGAGGTTGTCATACATTGAACATGTGTTCATGAGTTGGTTTTTCCAGTACATTTGAGTAATAATTAGACCCTACAGGTGTTCAAGTAAATAATGTAAAGTGTTGATAATACTCTAGTCTGTAGAGTAAATTATTTTGTTATAAAAAGAAAACAAGAAGGGGTCTGGAGGTAATATAGTTAACAGGTTCTTTATTCATAACCATTCCGAGTACTTAGTAACCTTTCATGGTTGTCAACACATTTGATATCAAGTACATACATATGATATTAAGTGCATTTATGTGTATCTTTATACCTGGCCTGGTATGACACTTGTGATACAGTTTCTAGTTGTGTATACCATTTACAGTTTAATCAGGTTATGAGCCAGACAACTCGTACGCTAGTCATGTGCCCTAAATTGTATTTTTGTTGTGTTAATACTATAACTTAGTTACTACCCTATTGTGTAGCACCTTGCCATAGTCTTGGTGGGGGTGGTGTAGGGGCACGGTTTTGTGATAGCGTTAGATAGGTACGAGTTGGTCAGTTCTCGAGTGGGGCAGACACTTGGATCCGGGTCGGGTGCGCTGGGAGAGCAGTGGCAGCACTGCTCTCCAGGCCTCCCGGCTTAGACTCAAGGGGTCGCCACCCAACCCCCTGTGGCTATATAAAGCTGGGTCGGTGACTGGCGGAGACAGAATCCTTAGGGACTCTGTATGAATTGGAGTGCTTTCTCTCCTCTGGCTCCGAGAACTTATATGGGTAGCTAACACTTCATTATGATTGATTCGGAACTCGGAACCCTCTGGTTGGTCTGTAATTAGGAATCCTGAATAAAACCTTGTTGCCTCTTATGTAACCAGAGACTGTTGTTTTGTAGCTCTTTTCACATACAACATATGAACTCGGAATACTTGACCATTATAATACTCTGATCACTGTTTAAGCAGTTTAGACTTACACCAATTTCAGACTAAATATTTTCACATAAGCTTCTAGTTTCCCTCAAACAGAAATCTGCTTAAGTGGATGAAACTGAGGCATCAGACATTTTTAAGGTCATACATTATCCTGTCTGCACAAAGTGCTGTACTACCACAGTCATATAACGTTTATCAGAAGCCAGTTAATGGACTAAGTTAGATTTTGTGTGACATTTACCTATTTGTACAATTTACAAGATACCGGTTCAACTCTACGCAACCTGTGGAAGCTTAGCTGTTATTCTAATCTTGTACATTGCAAGGTATATCAGAAATGGCCGTTAGAAATCACACATATTCATTCTTAAGGGTTGCATTCATGCATCAAACTGATCATAATCATGGTATTGATACACTAATGATAAAGGGCTCTTGTGATGGATAAATGCAGGCCTAAAATTTTAATGGTTTATGTATCATAGCGACTAAATGGTGCATCCACTGCCGATGGATGGACCATCTGTCAGTTTCATCTGCATCATTTATCATTGATTTCTATGGAAAAAAATACGGATGAAGGGAGACGGATGGTCCATTTGTCGCAGTGGATGCACCCCTTGAAGGGCATAATGCACAGAAGCACAATGTGAGATTCAAGGGGTTAAAATCAAATCCATTTCCATGGTTTTCAGGTGTAGCAGAAAAACAAGATAATGGACCAAGACACTGTGGAGAAGGGAGAGATGCAGGTAAAGAAGAGGTCTAGAGCGGCAGTCAGACCCCTACTAGAGGGGGTGAAGGAGAATGACATGGAGACCAGAGACCTCTTGTATTTAGTGGTTGAAGTGCCACCATGGTACTTGTGTATACTATTGCGATTTCAGGTAGGTGCTGGATCTTTTTGTTGAAATTATTTCAGAACCAAAATGAATATTTAAGGCCAGTCCTGATCAGAGCTTATAAAGAAGATTGCCAAGGTTTTAACAGCATAATCCAGTGAAAAAAATTTGCGCAGATATCACAAATCGAGAACACTCCAACCTGGTTATGAAATGGAGAGGCATGAATTAAAAAGAAAACAAATAATCATAAATAAGATATGTATGATACAAAGGATACTAGCATAAGTGATATTTAGAGCTAGATCTGCTAACATCAAGATATCAAGGTTAATAGTTATGATAAATTTCAAAGACGAGGTTATATCATGAAATAAATTGATTCAACTACATCTCTTTTATAGATCTGAAATATGTTTTAAAGTAATGTTCTTAATAATCACTCATGTGGTAGAACCACTCAGCAAATACACTATGTCCACCCAGCTCTAAGGACATAAAGATAAATCCAAGAGGTAGTTTTAGTTGAAGTCCTCTATTCCAAGGCGCAGCACATGTACAATATATAAACAGCAAGAGACACCCAATGGTCTTCCACATTTGGTTTGAATATTAAACTCTGAGTTCTAAAGGTGACATTCACATACCTTACATGTGGGCGTGGCATCATCTGATCGAGAAAGGACCCATTAATGAGGATGATGCATTTTACTGAATCCATTAGTCCTGACCCATTTCCAAAACTCCTGACACATGTTACGACTTATAGTGCATGTCCATTAGGCTCACAATGTGAACACCATCTGTCAATGTGAATAGGCCATTGAGTTTGGGTCTTTAGTGCCTTAAGTTTCAATAATGTGCAATGCAGTTATATACATTACTGGAACATATATATATGAATTTGCTTGTAAATGCTAGGTCAACTTACAAGAATATTCTTTTATTTGTAGGGGCCAGCATCATTATGTATATATTAGTGCGCTTCATCCGAGAGATGTGTTTGTGTGGTGCTCGTTCCTTCTATGCTAACCAGGTGTCGCTTTGTGATACCCGTTTGGTACAAGAGGGGGCAGCACCAGGCCTCGCATCCAGCTCCTACTAAGGAGCAGGATGATCCACAGAAGAGGACTGGACCTAGTCAAGTCCAGACGTGTTATAGCTTCTCAATAAAGGCCTACCTGAGCTGGTAGGAAGTTCTGGGACTTTGCCCAACCCGAAATACTCGTGTTGTGTTGGTATCTCTAGTGTTAAGCGAGGCAAAGAGCCACCCAACATATAAAGTCAATACGAACCGTTATACTAGTGCCTTGACCAGTTGTTTTGGGGTGGAGTGCGGCCAGACGGCCGAAAGTCGCAGATTACCCAATGCGAGTTCCTCCAGCCCAGGGCTTGAGGGATTCGAAGAGGATGGTATCACATCCCAGCACCTGCTGTTAGACTGGAAACCGGGTCAGCAGTGTATGTATAACCCAGATGGTGTACCGACGATCCCGCCACTATTGGAGATGGGATCGTTAAACTATACCCAAGTACCCCTAGCCATGTAGCTTCGGATACTGGGGTATTAAGCGGGTTGGTAAAACCCGCCCGTTTAGACTTGAGCAATTGGTCTCAAGTGATAACTAGTAGGCGCCAGTTAGAAGCCGGCATCTCAGTGAGTGGCACTAAGACTTTAGATACCCCTAAGGCTCAAAGTCCAATTCAACGGACGGAGATGCCTATGGGAGGGGGAATACATGGGTCTACCCGACCAAAGCAGGAGACACCATTGATGACATCATCGGATCATGAGAGCGATGATGAAGGGGATGGTAAGGATCCAATGGGATCCGCCTCCACTCAGAGGGATACTAACCGAGATGCATTACCGAGAAATATGGAAATGTATACGTTTGGACTATCCCTAGACAAGGCCTTGTCGGACTCCGTATTTAATCCTGGGGGTAGCCGTAAGTCCAGACGACGAGTTGGAAACAGCCTAATCGTAAGAAATGGAAAAATGTCTCGCTGAGTGAAGGCATTACATACGGGAATGGCCCCGCCGTGGCTACACGGGACCCGGAGAAGGCTGTATGTAGAGCCAGGAGGAATAAAATGCTGACCCAAGGCGTCAGACGCAGTCCTCGGTTGAGGTCCGCCGTTACCTAACTCAGTACACAACGAGCAACTGTGTGTAGTTCGCCGTAGGCGAATAACATATGTATCGCGGCTGGGGCATCGAATGTATGCTCCCTGGGTAGCCGTATCCCAAGAGTGGTGGTCGGATTAACCGATACATTCGCTTTATAGCGATGTATATACCACCAAGCTCCAGATGATAGCACCCCGGTAGTAACATGCGTCTTGTATACTGAGCCGAACCTTAGTTCGATACTAGTTTGCTATGGGCGCCACTGGTGTGGCGGGAAAGCGCGGAACTAGGGAGCAGATGCCACCTCCACCCTACCCAGGTCCAGTACCTCCGGCATCTGGTTCGGCAAACCCTTCCGAACTGATGAATCCTAATGCAAATGTCCTGGACATTCCGTTGTATCCTCCGGGATTCAAGACTACTATCGCTCGCCTGGCTCACGTGGACGAAGGCGAGGGGATAGTCTACACGAGGTGGGGGAACTACATCCCCATGCACCCATCTATGTTTGGATGCGGTCCGTTGGCAGTGGTGCCCGGTTAACCGGAGCCTATCCCAGATGACTTCAAAGCACTGGTGATAGACTCATGTTCCGAAGAGCTGGCTGAGAGTATACCAGTGTCATGGCTTCCCAACTACAAACGATTGGCAGGAGCCAAGATGTTCGATCACCCGAAGGGCAACACAGCTAAAGGAGTGGGAGTCTGACATGGACACCAACTCTACCATCACGCACTCGTCTTTGGAATCAGGGCGGACCAAGAGATTGGTCCGTAAACCCACACCAAAGGGGCCTCTGACCGAGTCGGATCTCGAAGATGAGGACCTTCGGATCGCAATTCGAGAGGTCGAAGTCCGAGGAGGAACCAGAGACGGCTGGTAACATCTCAGACGAGGATATAACCCGTCAGCAAGCTGCTGTGGAAGCCAAGCCCCATGAGCTTGACGCCCAGCAGAAGGAGCTAGCTGCTGCCCGCCGGGCCCAACGCAAGCAGCGTTGACACTGACACTGACACTACTGTCAGTAGCAGGAGGAGCACCACGGGTAGAGTCTGGTAAGACAGATTCTAGCCCTGAGCCCCCAAAACAGCCCGCCAAAGAGAAGAAGAAAGAAAAGAAGAAGGGAGCGAAAGCATCTCTGGCTGTACCGAGCCCTCTCCTACTAAGAAGGGGGACAAGGGTAAGCCGAAGGCTCCAGCTCCAGCACCAACAGCAGTCACCGCATCAACTCCGGGTACTGCAGCACCCACTGTCACCACCAGCGGGTCGCCCGCTGTCACCTCGGTTGTGACTTCGACTAGTACTACTACCACCAGCCGAGTCCAGCCTAAGGGGGCACGCATCTACTCGAGCAGCGAGTCGGAGAACGAAAGCGACCCGGAGCTGCCTGAGTCAGCCACATCTGATTTGGAGTCCGTGACGCGATGACACGATCCACTACATGTGCCCGGGCTCCTTTAACAAAGACCGTGACAGTGACGATGAGGAATGGATGAAGACCGGCCCTCACGACACCCCTGTTGGTAAATTCTACCTAATTTGGATTGACCAGCTCAAGTCCCAATTGGGTATGGTTTACAATTATGAGTCCAGGACAAAGGTTCAATGGGCTATGACACAATGGGGACCCAGCAGCAACTGCCGCAAGTGCCCATTCGAGTCCTGCCAGCTCTCACTCACTAGAGAGAAGATCTTCGAGACGAAGCCTCGGTTCGCCAGGCATATCGTGGAGCATCACATGCATCATAAACCCTTGATGCACTGTGTCCCCGGAGACTGCCCCAGCAAGCTGTGCGATGGCACCTTCGTGACCAACCGTCGCCAGGACCTGGCTCTGCATCTGCAGAAAGCTCATGGTACCTGCCTGGAAGAGACACGCAAGCGTGCAGTGAAGTGCTTCAACGAGCTCCTGTCGAAGTGGGCTTCGTTGACACCTAGTGAGGTGAGAGAGTTGGCGTTTGAACCCAAGTTCTGCGCTTGGAAGAGTGGCAATGTGACCACTCACTTTGCCATGAACCCCTCCGGTTCTAAGTTTCAGTTGCCCACCAAGGGTCATTTGAGACTTAAGGAGTGGTGGGGTGACAATAAATGAGAAAAAGAAAAGTAGGCTCGTTTGAGGGGGGCTGCTGGGGCACAGTCTTCAGCCACTTCCAACTCCAAACAGACCCAAGCAGACCGATCCGTATTCCCGGCAACAGGTCTCGTACCTGTCGTACCACCACTGCCTGGCTACACGGCACAGCGCCCCCGGGTGTAGACACCAGGAGTCAGGAAGACTGGAGCACCTTCTTCGGTTCCAAAACCGGCAACAGTGATTGGTGGGCCGGAGAAGAGTCGTCTCAACAGCAGTGCCAAGCGTACGAGGAGTACATGGCAAAGTTCCCTGCCATGGGACCTGCAGGACCCGAATCACAGGTCCTGACCTTCTCGGGTCGACGGAAAGCTCGAGGTAGAGGCCGTGGTGGATGCGAGTCCACCTAACCAGCCCCCGGCAGCGGCCGAGGAAGGGGAGGTACCACGGTTGAGGGCTTTGCAGTCCCTAGCGCAGGCGCTCCGCCTGTTATTGTGCCGTCTCCAGCACCAGTACCTCATCTGAGGGCCCTCGGGTCCCCACCATGGGGTTAGTAGCCAGTACCTTGGCAGGTCTTCAGGATCCGGATACGTTCGTCGACCATCGAGACGAATGTACATGCCAGATCCAGAATGACCTGATGGCGGAATCGCAGTCCCTGCATCACAAGGGGTCAATCGATTACTGGCGTGACATGACCGAAGCCACCTTCAATCTGGTCTTTGAGATCCAGAAGAGGAAGGAAAACCAAATAAAAGAGCAGGAGATAAAGCGGGTCGAGGAGGCCTACAAATCCTGTAAAGAGAAGCAGAGAGAAGCCGAGAAGCTTAAAGAGTTCCATGCCGCTGAGAACTTGAAGTACATCAATAGGTACAAGGAGGTGGATTTGAAGTTCTTCCTCTGCTTCGGCAAGCACCTGGATGACTGGGACGGCACCGCATCGTCTCTGGTCATCCCTTCAGATGCTACTGCCGAGGCAGTGGGGGACAGCCCGTCTGAAGGTATGGGTGCTCTAAGCCTGCTTTGAGGTACGAGCACCGATACCCATAAGCTTCTCTCTGTGGGAAGTAGCAGCTCGGGTCCAGAACTTAACCCGGAGCCAGCTGAGAAGATGGACACTGGAGACGAGTCTGAGGACTTGTAAGTGTCCATCTGCCGGCCTCTTCACATTAGTACCCGAGGGTAAAGGCATACTATATGCCAGAGATTAATTTCTCGGAGGACTACCCGGATCCGACGGACTGGAATGACGAACTGCAGCTAAGATGGATGCCACCCGAACCACTCATGGATTACCATCCGAAAGGGGGCTCCATCTTCCCATCCTCACCAGGGCACTACACACAGCAACGTGGCTTGCCACCACTCGTACGTCGCCAAATGGAGCTGCAGAAACCAGTCATTCCAGGTTCGCCATAAGTTTAGTTTTATTGCAAGAGTGATCCTGCTACCCCGGTAGGATACCTCTTAAAGTCATATTACTATGTATATTATAATTTATTTTTCATAACTATATTTTTATAAACTAAACTCAAAAAAAAAAAAAAGATTTTCGGGTTACCCTACCTCACGGATTCATTACCTTCATATTGTATATAGTACGTTTGTACCACACCATGTTATATACCTAATAACATATCATTAATCATGTCTTAACTATAATAACTTTGTAACATTGTTACTTAAATATTCCACCATAGGTTGATGGTGCATAAGGCACTACCTCCTATTTATGTTGTTATTTAGTTACTTCAGGTTGTATATGATGATGCCTATTATTATGTACATATTATTTATAATGCCCCTCAATGTCATATAATATATATAACATTTAATAATAGACTTACCTATGTATATACTGTCATATAACTTTAACAATAGGTATTTGTAACACCTACCCTAGGTAAAGTCTAGGGGGGGTGGTGTAGGGGCCGGCATCGTTATGTATATATTAGTGCACTTCATCCGAGAGATGTGTTTGTGTAGTGCTCGTTCCTTTTATGCCAACCAGGTGTCGCTTTGCGATACCCGTTTGGTACAAGAGGGGGCAGCACCACGCCTCGCATCCAGCTCCTACTAAGGAGCTGGATGATCCGCAGAAGAGGAGTGGACCTAGCCCAGTCCAGATGTGTTATAGCTTCTCAATAAAGGCCTACCCGAGCTGGTAGGAAGTTCTGAGGCTTTGCCCAACCCAAAATACTCGTGTTGTGTTGGTATCTCTGGTGTTAAGCGAGCCAAAGGGCCAGCCAACATATAAAGGCGATATGAACTATTACACATTATAGAAATCCTTTCACCGACACATGTCTATACATAAACCAGCCATAAGTCTGAGATACATAGCCCAGTACACACAAATACACCTATTTCTGATTAATTTTGAGGAAATATATGACCAATAGCCATGGATCGCCGTCAAGTAGCTTGGCCAAGGGTGGCCAAAAAAAATTAGCAGTATTATCTATTCCTTTTGCATACACAAACTACAGGTGTTGGGGCATGGGGCCCATATATGAGGGAAGGTTAAATATGTTAAGTATTTCTGTACCTGCCTGGCTAAGTGGGGTATGTCAAATATCGTGTGGTCACATCTACGACCTTGTCCCTATGAAGATATACATAGGATGTAGGTGTACCACAGTTATTTTACCTTAATAATTGTTAATAATATTTATTAAAACACCCCAAGCATGAAGGGAAATTACTTTTCTCATATACTTTTGGATGGTTCATGCCATTTTTGGCTCTAGAAAGAATAATCCTACGTCGAAAAAGGTTGAGTAGAAAATAATATGCTTCTTCCTAGTTAGCACCACACCTTGAAAAGGGGACATATGTAATACATTTTATCATTATTAGATAAAATATCCCTTCAGCTTTGCCCTGGTATATAGATGTAGGGGTCTGGGATTGATGTGTGGCTGCTAGAACTAACAGAAAGAGGTCATAGACGTGACCACATAATCCCCAAGTGGAGGCAAAATACAGGAAAAATACTTATAATTGATTTAATGAATCCTTCAAATAAGAGATGCAGTGGTGTTTGTCATGTATTCTGGTCTATATGGCTTAGGGCTTCAAGGGGAACCATGGTTTTGCCTATCTGTGAGGCATAATAAGTGAGCTACAGGGCTTCAAAGGGCAAAAAAGAGTGATTTTTGGGCAAAAAACAATGAATAAATAATTTCCACTTGCTGCAAATAAAAAATAAAGAGTTTAATGCTTATTCATTTCATCTGGTAAATGCCCCCTAGGGTGAAGAAATCTTTCAAAATAGTTGGGGCTCTATGCATTATCTTTTGTGAACAAAACAGGATGGCCATAGTACGATACCTTATTGCATGGTCGTTGACTTGACCATGCACTTTATATTCAATGCTGTATCCAAGAGTTGCAGTCAGGCAGAATATCCTCACTAAAATACAATATTCCTTCCATATCAAGGAACAACTAACATATAATGGTTTTACTCAAATACCATGGACCTTGCAGTAGGACTACATATATGGTCGTAGACGTGACCACGGTCGTAGACGTGACCACACGTTTCTATTCAATGCCATAGCTAAGAGTTGCATTAAAATAGAATAATCTCATTAACCTTCAATGTTCTTTCCATAATAAGGTATAATTAACACCTAACAAGGATAGCCAAGTATCAAGCACCTTGTAAGAAAACTATAGACATGTCCATGGTCGTAGATGTGACCACGGTCATAGATGTGATATCTCTGGGACAATGGGGTACATATCCACCAAACCTACAGGGCTTATTCTTTTTATATAAAGGTATAAGGGACACATTATAAGGAGAGTTAAATATAATACACCTAGCAGTTATGATGCATGTATGGTCATATACGTGACCACACATACACTACCCAAAGTCAAATCATAGCCGCTGGCTCATACAGGTTTACAGGTAGGTTCATTTCTTTTTGTGGGATACATAGTTACATGAAAGGTCTATGCATGGTAAATTTTACTAGTCCATGTGCTGTGTCTTTCATAGTGCAAGGGAACCAAAAAGAGGTCGTAGACGTGACCACTCAGCAATTACACAAAAGGTTTTATGTACCCTGTGTTTACAATAGATTATGCATGGACCCCAAACTGTTACAGAATATTCCCTACCCTAGGGGGCATTTACCAGATAAAACAAATAAGCATTTGGGTCTTTATTTTTTATTTGCAGCAAGTGGAAATTGTTGGTTCATTGTCTTTTGCCCAAGAAATCACTCTTTTTGCCCTTTGAAGCCCTGTAGCTCACTTATTATGCCTCACAGATAGGCAAAACTATGGTTCCCCTCGAAGCCCTAAGCCATATAGACCAGAATATGACAAACACCACTGCATCTCTTATTTTGAAGGATTTATTGACAGGGAGGCAAAGACAACCTACTTGACGACAATCCATGGCTATTGGTCATATATATAATATACACAGTGCTGACAGAAAGGTCAGAATCTCAAGCACCTAGAGGTATTAAGTTCTTTCCTTGAAGATCAGAAATAAAGGAGATGTTAAGGGATTTAAAAATGATGACTTCTCAATAAATTGAGGTCTATATAGTACTCTATATAGTACCCAGTAATAGTAGGGCTACAGCACATGAAACTAGTGTTAAGTTTCCCCGCCAAAATCAAGGAAACTGACAGAACTGCTACCAGCCACCCCTCTGCATCATATAAGTTGAACCTGATGAGTAATGCCAGCAAAGCAGAAGGCCTTACATAAATCAATCCATATTACAGGGTTTGGATGGTGAGGACGACCATTTATTGTGCTTATGGCCTACCATGTATGTATCAAAGTTTTAGCAATGATCCAAGATGGCGAAGTAGTGACATAGCAAATAGATATCGTAGTTATCAGAGAAGTAAGTATGTTGACGAGATGGGTTCCAAATATTAGCTATCAGCACCTTTATCAGCAATGCAATGTCTCATTATCTCAAAATTAGCAAAATGACAACATGCCCCGTATGATGGGAAGCCAGGTGGCCTTTCTTCGCCTGGAATGAACAGTCCACTGCAGGACACTCCCATCCGGGTCCCTCTCCCGCATGCTTCTCATGTACATGCTGGGTCAGACTATCATTCAGCCGAAAATATTCTCCTGCAGACCTCGACGACCACAAGAAGCCCTCCGCACATGACTCTCTGTTGGTGGAACGAACGAGGTCACTGTGCAGTTTCCTGGCCTCACACAAGGCGGCCTCAGCGTTTGGTGGTTAGTGGACCTCTTCGGTGACCATATTTTCCCGCCTCTGTAATTCCTCCGCCCACTTCTTGTTTTTGGCTATGAAAATGGCCTTAACTTTGGCACTCATCTTGGGTGAGGCCCAGCCTCCCCTTTTGGAATGATATGGGGGTATTCCACCAAAACGGATGATATTGCTGGGCAGATTAGGGTTTTTCCTCATCCGTGATGGTCATCATGTATGAATCTGGGATGAAAATTGTCTGCCCAATTTGCCCACAAGTACAATCGGATGCCCTTTTCTGCCCACTTTCTCGCTCTTCCACCGAGTACAGGGTGACCACCAGGTACCGTCGGCGATAAAAGTGTTTTACTACACATTACATACATGGGTCTTAGGAACCCATTGAGTTCCCTCTGTAGCATGCATGAATATTAAAAGTGTGGGACTATCATGCAAGCGAGTATCCTACCATATCATGGGCATGGGTTCCTGGGGCTGCCGCTGGCGTCATCCTCCAGCGTCATCTCTTCTTTGCCACCTGCTTCAACCTGACTGTCTGGTGCTGCCACACTCCTCTAGACATCCCGACACTCGGACTGGTCATCAAACAAGGGTGATCCGCCTGGAGGGTCCATCCAACACTGTGAGCAGGGACGCCAGGATAGTCCATCACCGTTTCCATAATAGCACCTAGGTCTTTGCTCTATTACATGGTTGAAGGCTTCTAGCAGTTGCAGCCACCTCGCGACCTGCCCTTCCAGTTCCTTGAAGCTGGCCAGCCACTTCAGGGTGGCCCTACCAGATAATGCCCAAACTTTTTCACGGCAAACACTACTGCCAGCAAGTCCCTGTGGGTGATGCAGTAATTTCACTTGCAGCGGCTCAGGGTGTGGCTGGGGTAAGCCAGAGGGCGCTCTCTTCCCTCCTGTAGTTGAGAAAGCAAGGCCCTAGGCTGAAATCACTAGCATCTGTATCCAACAGCAACCGGCCTTCTGGCAATGGGTAGGCCAGAATTGGAGCTTCTATTAGCTTGTTCTTCAGTATGGCGGATGCCTCCGCACAGGAACGATCCCACCTGAATCGGCGGCTCTTCTCGGTTAACTCAGACAAGGGTAGTGTGATGGCAGCAAAACCTGGGATGAGGCTGGGATAGTATCCACACAGCCCTGAGAAGGAGCGCACCTCCGTCACCGTTGTCAGGGCTGGCCAATCTTTTACTGCCACTATTTTATTGGGATTGGTATGGATGCCCTCACTGTCAATGCGGTGCCCCAGGAAGTCAACCTGCTTCCACACCAACTTGCATTTAGACACATTTATCTTCAGCCCTGCATCACTGAGCCTTCATAACACAGTTTCCAACTGCTCGGCATGGTCTTCCAGTGTAGGCCACCATTCTTGCAGCGGTCGCCCTCCTCCGTGGGACCGTCCTCCCGCACCATCCGGCATGACTCTATCTCGCTACATACTCCCTCTGCAGTTGCACCTGTTCGTTGTGGCCTTGGACCACCTCTGTCACAGTACTGACTAGTCTGCAACTGCCCTCTCCTTCTTCCTCTGGCCAGATCAGCAATTCCCTGGCCAGGTCTACGGTAGCTCTGGTCTGGCGGAGGAATTTGGCGCCAAGCAACCCCGGCGCGGAGATATCTGCGATAACAAACGAGGCTGTCCTTTTCCTCAGGCCGCAATGCAATGCGGTGGTAATTTTGCCCTCCACCTCAAGCAGTTTACCATCTGCCATATGGTAAGTATTAGAAGCCGCCTGCAGCTTGCCAGGCGAGCCTTCGTTTCTCCACCAAGCTGTGGATAAGAGGTTGCTAGTTGCTCCTGTATCCACCACTAAGCTGATGGATTTGCCCCATAAGAGGCCGCCCACTTATAGGACGTTTCCTTTCTTTCCCTTCTACCAAGCAATTCTCAGTTTCCAAACCCGTGCCCAGCTGGGGGAGACTCAGCTCCCCCCATGGCCCAACAGACAAAAAAAGTCCACATTTTAGGCCCCGCGGTATGGTCCAATTTTGGATATAGTGGACCTCTATTAGTTTAATGGAGAAAATAAGGAATTATCCTATTGCACTTTTTTAATTGAACTTCCTGAGCTGTGGTTATGTTCATTAGGCCTATATATGACTGGATCCGCCCAACTATGTCACTTTCCATGGTCAAGGAGTAATTCAGGCTAAGTCAGTATTAAACTTTAAGACTTTATTTTATTGATAGCCCTGTATCTTGGCTTTATGAAAAGGTTCATTCAAGTCATTAACTCCCAGGGGGTCAGTTTTTATCACACTCGCAGTAAAACCATATCATTTTGTTTGCCCGACTGATCGAAATAATTTATAATACATGTAACTATTTCAATAAACCTCCTATCATTACCATATTGCATGTCCAAACTAATCTAATAGTCTAGTATAAGTGTACCAAAAAGTAGAACTGAGGCACATAAACTTTCAAAGTTATGACATTTCTCATTTTTCGATGATTTTCATTTTGATGAAAATTTTAACACACATTCTCAACTTTGATCTCACAGGCTTAAAACTCTTTGTACATGCATGAAAATCACTATATTACATCCTCACTATGTACTCTTGCTTAAACCAACATCATTTGCCACTCATCAAATACATTCTGCATGCAGTCTGTAGCCAAAATAGACCCCCTGAATAGCGAATTTCGGTCAGTCGGGCAAACGAGCAGTAGTACATAGCAGAACACCTCAAGGAGGCACTTGAACCTGTCCTATAATCTTGCCATTACATACAGAGTAACTAGTGCACCTGGGCTACTGTTTAAAACCAATAACTCTACAATATCTACCCATCTTGGGTCTGTGCGCATGCTCGGAAAATTAAGTTTTGCTTTTTTTACGCAAATTTTCATCGAAGACTGGACCAATAAGTGACAAAATCTCACAAAATACCATTCTATTAGCCTTCATTTATTAGTAAAAAAGGTTTACTATTAGATGAAATAACAATAGAATACCTCACACTTCTAACAGAATAACAAGAAGCATTTTACCATCACCATGCAAAAACCTCGTATACCGGTCAGTCGGGCAAACGACCAGTAGTACATGTCTATGTATAGATGAACACCTCAAGGAGGCAATTAAACCTGTCCTATAATCTTGCCTTTACATACAGAGTAACTAGTGCACCTGGGCTACTGTTTAAAACCAATAACTCTACAATATCTACCCATCTTGGGTCTGTGCGCATGCTCGGAAAATTAAGTTTTGCTTTTTTTTCGCAAATTTTCATCGAAGACTGGACCAATAAGTGACAAAATCTAACAAAATACCATCCTATTAGCCTTCATTTATTAGTAAAAAAGGTTTACTAATAGATGAAATAACAATAGAATACCTCACACTTGTAACACAATAACAAGAAGCATTTTACCATGACCATGCAAATACTTCGTATACCGGTCAGTCGGGCAAACGAGCAGTAGTACATAGCAGAACACCTCAAGGAGGCACTTAAACCTGTCCTATAATCTTGCCATTACATACAGAGTAACTAGTGCACCTGGGCTACTGTTTAAAACCAATAACTCTACAATATCTACCCATCATGGGTCTGTGCGCATGCTCGGAAAATTAAGTTTTGCTTTTTTTACGCAAATTTTCATCGAAGACTGGACCAATAAGTGACAAAATCTCACAAAATACCATTCTATTAGCCTTCATTTATTAGTAAAAAAGGTTTACTATTAGATGAAATAACAATAGAATACCTCACACTTCTAACAGAATAACAAGAAGCATTTTACCATCACCATGCAAAAACCTCGTATACCGGTCAGTCGGGCAAACGACCAGTAGTACATGTCTATGTATAGATGAACACCTCAAGGAGGCACTTAAACCTGTCCTATAATCTTGCCATTACATACAGAGTAACTAGTGCACCTGGGCTACTGTTTAAAACCAATAACTCTACAATATCTACCCATCTTGGGTCTGTGCGCATGCTCGGAAAATTAAGTTTTGCTTTTTTTTCGCAAATTTTCATCGAAGACTGGACCAATAAGTGACAAAATCTAACAAAATACCATCCTATTAGCCTTCATTTATTAGTAAAAAAGGTTTACTAATAAATGAAATAACAATAGAATACCTCACACTTGTAACACAATAACAAGAAGCATTTTACCATGACCATGCAAATACTTCGTATACCGGTCAGTCGGGCAAACGAGCAGTAGTACATAGCAGAACACCTCAAGGAGGCACTTAAACCTGTCCTATAATCTTGCCATTACATACAGAGTAACTAGTGCACCTGGGCTACTGTTTAAAACCAATAACTCTACAATATCTACCCATCTTGGGTCTGTGCGCATGCTCGGAAAATTAAGTTTTGCTTTTTTTCGCAAATTTTCATCGAAGACTGGACCAATAAGTGACAAAATCTAACAAAATACCATCCTATTAGCCTTCATTTATTAGTAAAAAAGGTTTACTAATAGATGAAATAACAATAGAATACCTCACACTTCTAACAGAATAACAAGAAGCATTTTACCTTGACCATGCAAATACCTCGTATACCGGTCAGTCGGGCAAACGACCAGTAGTACATGTCTGTGTATAGATGAACACCTCAAGGAGGCACTTAAACCTGTCCTATAATCTTGCCTTTACATACAGAGTAACTAGTGCACCTGGGCTTCTGTTTAAAACCAATAACTCTACAATATCTACCCATCTTGGGTCTGTGCGCATGCTCGGAAAATTAAGTTTTGCTTTTTTTCGCAAATTTTCATCGAAGACTGGACCAATAAGTGACAAAATCTAACAAAATACCATCCTATTAGCCTTCATTTATTAGTAAAAAAGGTTTACTAATAGATGAAATAACAATAGAATACCTCACACTTTTAACAGAATAACAAGAAACATTTTACCATGGCCATGCGTATACCGGTCAGTCGGGCAAACGAGCAGTAGAACATGTCTATGTATAGATGAACACCTCAAGGAGGCACTTAAACCTGTCCTATAATCTTGCCTTTACATACAGAGTAACTAGTGCACCTGGGCTACTGTTTAAAACCAATAACTCTACAATATCTACCTATCTTGGGTCTGTGCGCATGCAATAGAATGAAATAGAAATAATAGCGATCAGTCGCGCAAACGAGCGTTAAAACATAGATAAATGCTTGAGAAATACAAGTTACAGTGGGCAAAGTTAAACTGGTGATAACCAGGATCAATGACATCTAATCAGTGCACTTGCTGCGGTACTTGAGGAGCTTTCGATCGGCCAGTTGGATAGTGATGGGATCGAGGTTGTAGAGGGCTTTCTTCGTGTGTCCATACCGACTTGGCCTAGGAAGCGAGATCCTGCCAAGAATGTTGAGGTGGTGGATTCTGGCTTCAATGGTCTCCTTCCCCCACATGAAGCTTGTCCCCAACTTGAAGCTTCTCTTTGCTGTTTTCATGATGTTCCGCAGCATATGGTGCACTAGATAGAAGCCATTGTCCTTGGCTACCACCTTACCCAAAAACCATATGTCATTACCGGAGTTGGTGCCATCCAGGCTAGCAGTGACAAGGATGTCACCTACCTGGTACTCGTCCTGGACCAGCACCAACTTTCCAATAGTGTCCTTGGGCTGTACATCCTCCTGAGGGAGGGTCGAGGTCGGTGGATCCTGCCGTGCTCGCTTGGTGGTAGGGACGGCGACGGCGCGCTCCGCGGCACGCTTTCGTGCAGCACACGGGGCAACGTTCTCCTTGTCAGCCGTGGCAGGAGTTGGCACCCGGTCACTTCGAGTGCGCTTACGTGCCACGACTGGTGAGCCGTCCCTGGTGCGCTTGCAGACAGTGGTGCGCACAACAGGATCATAATCAGGGTCGCCGTCCGCCGCAGCAGGAGCCCTGGCAGGCCGCGTTTTCATCTGAACCAGGGCTTGCTTTGGCGGGGGAGTAGTGCTGTCATCCGCGTCGTCCACCGCAGCAGGGACACGTGCAGGCCGCGTTTTCTTCTGGCGTGTTTGCTTTGGTGGGGGAGACTTCTGCTTGTCAGAGAACTTAAGAACATGGTCTGTCCATCCAGAGCAGCCATTCACAGACCTAAGGTCGAGCCAGCAGCAGGGGTCGAAGCAGGATTTGTCACGGACAGAGAGTGACCTTCCTTCCTCCTTGACCACAGCAGCATGGACACTCATGGTGCCCTTTACTGATTTGTCTGCTGCTACTTGGCCGACAGTGAGGCGGGCGGAGCTGACATCCTGCAGAGGGACATGGATGTAGTGAACGCTGCCTTCCAGTTTGTTACCTTCGGCAGCGAACTCCTCTGCATTATTGATGACGGGATGTCCGTCCTTGTGGCGTTTGACGATGTTGTCAGCGTTGCGCTTAGCAGCAGCGCCGACTCCATCGCAGGGGCCCTTTCCATGGCCCGCCTCGAAGTAGGTCCATGTTGCTCTGAGACCGTTGAGCAGTTCAGTGTGGCGCACCAGTACCGAGAACACCGAGATGTTTCGATACTGGCTGGAGGGGGAATCGGAAGCGTAGTGCACCACCTTGACATGTGGCAGGTTCTCCCGGAGGAATGCTGCCAGGCAGCGGAGAAATGCCAAGATGACGCCAGTGTCGTGCTTCCGGTCGTCGGTGCAGAGAGCCACAGAGTAGTGGTTTGTGGTGCCAGTGTCCTCATCACGGTAGTGGATGACTGCAGGGTGCAGGGTCACTGGCTCCTTCGCGTAGTAGGTACTCTGTGGGGACTCGGGGTATGATACCATCCAGTTTTCTGCAAAGTCCATCTGGATGGTAACCTCCAACGACGACATCCCCGCTCGCAGCTCGCGTACGATGCGGTGTTGATTGTGTGCACGGTCAACATGGGCAGACATGGTGAGGAACTCGAGTCGGGTCGTTTTGATGAAGTCCGCCCGTGATTGCACCATTGTACAAGGGCGGAGCTTCTTGATGGTGGACTGTTTCCTTGTTCCGTCTGCACCTGCCGACTCGTACAACACATCCTTGTTTTTCCACACTTGGTACTCAACAGTAGACTGCTCTGGGACTTTGTCACAGATTCGTTTTTCAAGGTCATCCATGGTCATATCGATAAACATCTTATCAGTCATCTTAATATTGACAGCATGAAGCCTGAGCGAGAAGTTCTGGTGCTTCTGGCACAAGCAGACCTTCTCACTCTGGAGGTCGATGGGGATGAACCAGGGGTGTTCGTCGCGTATCTCATAGAAGGTAGTGCGACAGACCGGCAAGTCAGGGTGTGTCTCCTGGTACCGCTTGTGAAGCACATAGATGAAGTCATTAAGGTACATCTTCTGGTGCTTCACTTTGTTGACGGTCTTGGTCTCATGCTTGCCGGGTGCCATGCTGGAGTTCTCCGGGTCAGACAAGAACGCCAGCACACTCTCTACCTTTGCCGCATGGTTCAACTGCCGGGTGCCAGGCTGGTCTGAAGGGGTTTTGGTGAGCGTCCGCCTGTCGATGCCAAAGGTCTCTGCCAAAGACATAGTGATGCGCTGTTCTTTGATAACAGCGGGCGAGAGCACCTTGGTCATAATAGACGCTTTGTCCTTGCTAGGAAGGTTGGCCAACCCTTCAATCACAGCCTTCACACCCCTGGCTTTGGCTGCCAACTTAGCTGAGTCCTGTGCAGCCACTGCAACGCGCTCCTCCGTGTGCGCTACAGTGGGTTCACCATCCTGTGCAGCCACTGCAACGCGCTCCTCCGTGTGCGCTACAGTGGGTTCACCATCCTGTGCAGCCACTGCAACGCGCTCCTCCGTGTGCGCTACAGTGGGTTCACCATCCTGTGCAGCCACTGCAACGCGCTCCTCCGTGTGCGCTACAGTGGGTTCGGCTACGGGTGGACCGTTTGACTGGGCGTGGGCAAGCTGAGCCTGCAACTCCTCAATCTTTGTCTGTGCGTCAGTCAGGTCCTTGGTGATTAACCCGTGTCGATAGTAGAAGCGGTTGGTTCTGGGAGAGTTGGTCTTCCTTCTCCGTATCGTCAGGCTTTTAGGAGTGGTCAGTATCGGTGTGGTGGGCGGTCCTAGGGTTGTCATCGGTGTGGTCAGTCCGGCACGCGGGCTGCAAACAATGAACAATCATTAATTTTCAGTATCATCATGAAACATGTATTTATAAATCTTTACATGGTGATTCTTCGTATATCGATCAGTCGCGCAAACGAGCGTTAAACATAGATAAATACATGATAGATAGACTAATTCATTTCCCATCATAATTCTACTACACCGATTGATATCACATATTCATATACAATTAAAATGGTTGTAAACAATGCAGAAATCTTAATTCTAAGCGAAACAGTTAAACAAGCAAGGAACCATTAAACAAGTAAGATCAAATGCATTTATATTTAGATAATTACATTCACTTAGACGTGTCTTTGCGGACGGTGGCGCTGTAAGTTGATAACAGTTTATGAAATTGGGAATAAATCACACATTGAATTTGACTAAATTAATTAATGCCAATGTACTTTAAAATTTCTCTAACTATTAAAGATTATTTACAAATAACAACACAAAAAGAAGGAACTATGATATATAAATACTTACGCGATGTCCTCAAGCAGCGACACGTTGTACTCCGCTGGGGACTCCTCCCGGACGCGGTCGCTGCGGCGCCTCTCAGGTGAGGTGCGCCGGGCAGCCTGGCGGACCGGCCGGGTGGACTCCGCCAGCGGGGCTGCCGCGTCCCCCTCCTGTGTTGGGGCCTCCGCAGGCGGCGGTGGTGCAGGCACTGCGGGGACCTCCTCCTCGTCAGACAGCAGGAGGGGGTGCTCGGGGGCATCACCTGCCAGCGTCCGCTCGTCCTCGTCGGAGGACACAGACTGGGGGTCCTCGGCAGTCTCCTGATGTATAGAACAAGGAAAACATTTATATGTACAGTCCAATTATTGATGATACACCAATGCAGTGTTCAACTTTCCGCTTTAAGTATAGTTCTACTTAGATAACCAATTACCAAATGACACTTTTAATTAACTAGTTGCGTGATGGATAGAACAAGGAATAAATACCAGGAAATCCTGGTATATCAGGAAAAGTGGCATCTCTGCACTTAGATTTATACCAATTACCGAATGACACTTTTAATTCATACTCACTCCGTACGTGTCATAAGACACCGGCTTAAGGTGGGGGCTTGGGGCTCGGGGAGTGAACAGGGAGCTGTGCACCAGCAGGCCGCGCCCGCGTCCACGTCGAGGCGCTGGCCGACCTGCAGGTGTCTGCCTTGCCGTTGACTTCCCGAGTCCCTTGCCCTTGCCCTGAGCCGGTGTCTGGGCTGCAGCGGGAGTCGCAGGAGTGGCGGCAGTGGCAGTGGCATCGGTGGCGGCAGTGGCAGCAGCTGGCTTCACCACCTTGGCCGAGGGTGCAGCCTGCCCCGAGGTCCCCTCCCCTCCAGCATCCTCCCGCGCCATCTCCTGGTCTACAAACTGTGTAAGAAAAGGGTCAAAATACAAAATTATTTGTCAGTAATAAAATACTGGTGAGTTACTCACAAGCATTGTATCGCTAATATGTTGACCCAAGCTATAATAGAACTCCAGTCAAAGATTTACAATTAATAAAGAGTTATTTTACATTATAATTTCAAATTATAATTTAAATTAATATATCATCATATACCTCTCCGCTGGTCATAGTTGTCCAGGCGGCAGGCTCCCTCCCTTCCTTCTTGGCCTTCTCCTCCTCCCGCGCCTTCTGGACGCGGAACTTGGACATCCGCCGCGTCCGTTCGCGTTCCCGGGGCGTCTTCTCCGCATCCCGTTTGGCCTTTGATGCCCGCTTCTCGGCATTCCGCCTAGCCAGGAATTCTTCCTCGCCCTCCTTCTCCCTCTGCCTCTGCTCGTACTCCGCCTGTACAAGACTGTGAGGGACCTTCTCCCCCTCTGGCTTGCGCTTTCTACCCATAGTCTGAAGAAAGATAGAAAGTTGATTAAAAAAGGTGTACAAAACACAGTGTGAATATAGCACAATTTAATCATAAAAGTAGGTCTAGAGTCAGAATAATTGGTGAATATATGATGCTTGAAGGCCTGGCAAGTATGACCGTGCGTTGTACGATCCAGTGAATAAATACATGGCCGATATGTAAAAATTTATCAAAAAATCCCCCCAGCCCCAGATTCGATGAAATTTTTTTTCTCAGGAATGACTGGATGACCATTCTAGATGACAGAGGTACTGTAGGCGCACCTTGTGTTAAATTTTGGGGGGCCTGAGTGGAGTGGAAGTACTTTTTATATGCAAAAAACATGCTTTGTAGCTCGACTGATCAAAATGAATTCTTCCAAAAATCATGGTAATTATTGTCAAACCTATATGTTTTCTGTCCAGGATGTTGGACAATAGTCCTAAATAAGATATTAACACCAAAAAAGTGTAAGTTTGTGTATATTGACCAAATAGGAGAGGATTTTAGATTCTTGTTTGCCCGACTGACCGAAATAATGGTTAGTGGTTGAAACTGCTCCCTGTGCCAATATAACCAAACCCAGCAGCGATGTAAAACAATAAAACAATGAGAAATACATAGAGGATGGTTCATAACCACAGAAAAGTGTGTAAATAGTGGGAATTTTTGGAGAAAATCGATCGAAATGGTACCTAAAACAGTGCCAGCAGGGGGGGAAAAATGATTTTGCATAGCTGGGGGCTTCCAAAATGGCGGAGAAGGTACAAAACCTGCACTAAATCCAAGCCAGGGCCTTATTCTATCGTATTAACCACTGTTATTCATCTCTTTGCCCATATATGTGCCACTACAGGCCATAATATCATTTTGGTCAGTCGGGCTACCGAAAAAATCAGTCGCGCAAACAAGCGCATTTCGACCTCCCTGGGGTGCCCAGCTTGGCTGCACAGTCCCCATTATCGCCCGGGCCGATCGTTAGAGACGTATTCTTCACTATTTACACACTTTCGGTACACAAAAAGCACATCAAAACATTCGATCGGCATTTAAAAACAAGATTCCATCAATTTTAGAAGAATATTACTCACGGTTTTGGCAATTTCGCACGTCGATCGGCGATCAAACACCTAAAAAATGCTGGCCTCAGCGAGCTGGAACCAACAGTAAACAACTTGGGCAAAGACCCGGATGTAGCTGGTTCCGGTTGGAAAGGAACCAGTGAGTTTCTTTTCCCGCCGAGAACCTTGGGATTTTGATCAGTCGGGCAAACGACCGCGAAGAGGAGTCAAATCAGTCTGGTTTGGGGGAACCGAGGCACGTAGAGACTCGATTTTTTTTTTAAATTGATACCTCATCAATAGATACACACTGTATGATAGGTGAAATAGTCCTAAATTGATAAATATGGGCTGTACAAGCACAAGTTTAATTTAGAGGGGGGTTGGGGAGGTTGACTTGAAAAATACTTGAATGTGTATTGCGCAAACGATACGCAATACACAAATTTTTTTTTTTCCCAAAAAACAACCTATATAGACCCTCTCTGTGTGTAGATACAGAAATGCTGAGGAAAGTTTTTTAATATGCCTTATAGAGGTATCAGATTTTGATCAGTCGGGCAAACAACGCTATTTTGGCATATAAGAAAGGCTATGGTGAAAAAAATTTGAAACACATCTGCTCCAAACCACATTGAAATGATAGATATGACCCCCTACTATGGAATAAATAATATTATGATGATCTGTTACTGCTTGACTAGTTGATATATGGCCTAGAATGAGGTGGAAATTGGAAAAAAAGGTCATTTTGGACCATTTTTCAACTTTGGGCCACCACATCTCAAAAAATAATGGACCGACATACACAAATTTGAGTTTTTTTTGAAGCCCCAAGTGTTTTCTCTCAAATGAGACCAGAAAAAAGAAATATGGTTAAGTACTTTTTATTCTACAGCCTCCTGTATCCAAAAAGACCCCAAAATCCCAAAAGTGACATCGTTCAATGGATCCATGAATGTTGATTTAACCCTTGGGTCATCCAGGAGTCACAATAAGACCCCCTGCCAACTGCCTACCTCCCGCCACCACCTCAATGTGACCACCCTGTGTGACCAGTGTACAGGGCTGTGTGACTCAGAAACAACTTGCAGCCTGTCCACTCTGTCCCTCCCACTATCCAAGCAGAAGCGGCCTCACTGAGCTGTTCACTTCAGTGCCCTCTGCTTTGCTTGGAGCTGAATCTTACTTCAGCCTTACAGAGTCCAGTGCATGATTTCATGATAAAATATTCAAATTTCCACCCATAAACATGTCCAAAGAGGGGTTCCCGAGGGTGGACCCACCCCATTTGGACCCACCCCAGATGTCCACTTTGTATACCCTCACTCAAGTACCCTATTCCTCTTCAATAAAGTTTTTATATTGTTTGTCAATTGGAAAATTAATGATTCTACAGCATCTACAGTATATGAAAATTCTCAAAATTTTCTAACATGAGCCAGTCTTCAAAAAAAAAATACACTAGTGTGCCGTTGCATCATACATATAGATAATGCTCAGCTGATATGTAAGGCTTAGCTTATACCTAAAACCCATTCCAGGTGAGCCTTTGAGTTGTACTTTAGGAATGGCCTGAAGTCAGGGATGTAGGGTATAATTACATTAGATTAGTAATAAGCTACTAGAAATCACTCCCAAGTGTGCAGAAGTGACCACATAAGATTCTAGTCATTGGTCATGCCTTATGCATATTAAACTATTTGGGGTTCCCTAGGTAGTTTTCTATCAGATTTCCATCCCATTTATTCATCCCTTAGGGAGCATCAAATACTCAAAAGATTGAGTTGACTTCCCCATTTTAAAATTTCAAAGTTCTCTTGCACCTGGGGGGGCAGGCTTTCATAACATTCAAATAACAACACATCATCACATAAGATTTGCATTCCTTTTCTATAATTATTCCTAAGGTAACATCAAAATGCTTTGAACTACACAGTTTGATATGTATATTTCAACAATTTTCTTGGGGGGCAAGCCCTTCAAACCATATCAAATAACAATGTGTCAGGACATCAATTGGCATCCTCTATCTGAAAATTCTTGCCTTTACAAAAATGCTTTGAATGAAAGTTTGATGGTTATGTCTTAAGACTTTCTTTGGGCATGTCCCTCCCAATCAGCATTGCATAAACATGCTTTTGAGGGGACACCAAAATGCTTTAAACTTCAAGGTTTGACATCTATATTTCAAATCTTTTCCTGGGGGGATGGGGGCAGGCCCCGACACTCCCTTGCGCAACAATATATGAAATTACTAGATTCACACCTGAGGCTACCAGAATGGTGAAAATCCCTTGAACTAGAGAGTTTGACATCTATATTCATTTTTTTTGAGGGACTAACCCCCCTAACCCTCTCAAGTACAATGCATTACCACATAAGATTTGCATCCTCTTTCTGAAAACCCTCACCACCCAGGTTACACTAAAATGCTTTAAACTATATGGAGTTTGATGTTTATATTTCAAAAGATTTCTAGGGGACATGCCCGAAAGCCTCCCTCAAACACTATTGTGTGATCAATTATGATTTTCATTTCCTGTTCTCATAATCTTAGATTTACTGCTGATGGTACACCAAAATGAATTAAACTATACATTGTAACATCTATTGTTCAATTTTTCTTAAAATAAAACACAACACAATACATATAACAGTCTAAGCATGTTGCGTGCGACATGTGGTGATCAACTCCTGGATCTGCCACTACCGGGTCTGTCGCTGTGCTTCACTTGCAATAGCGAAAAGGTCCACTTTTCAAGCAATGGTCTCCCCCCCCATACCCAGGTAGCACAGAGACATTGGCATAACGTTGGGCCGACGTTGGCCCAACCATCGGCTTTACATAGGCTGCCCATCCTGCCTACGTAGGTCTGACGGTGCCAACCAAATGCCAACATAGGCCCAACGTTGGCTTTTGGATGGCAAACATCAGCATCGGCAAATGGTCGGCCAGGGGCTGACCAGTTGCCGATGTCCTGCCAACGTTGGGCCAATGTTGGCATTTTTTGGCAAATGCCACTGGTCAGGCCTACGTAGGCCCAATGGGCAGCCAACATTGGCCCTACGTTGGCCCGATGCGTCGGGCCAACGTTGGCACAATTAATGTGTGCTACCTGGGTAGGGAGGGCTGAGCACAGGCTTGGTTTTTATCGGTCTCAAGGGTTTCTCCACGACTGGAAGGAGAAACCCCAGTTTTCCAAGGTCGTAATATATGTGACCCATCCTAACAAAGTGGTACTGAAGTCGCACATGTAGAAGCCTAGATATAGGCTTCTCAAATGGTATAGTGTAAAATATATCAGATTTTTTAAAATTGATATTTTATCATTTTTCTAACATATGGGTAGATATCTGTCAGAATCCTTGCCTACTAAACTGAATTTAAGCCTCCAATGCCGAAAAAAACATAGCTATAGTTTTCTTGGTTATATATAATTACATAGGAATTATATAGGATTCATAAAATATTATATGTTTGATATGTGAATTATCTCAGTTTAATCAATTTTTAATTGATATGACTGAATTTACCATCAGAAGATCCACAGAGGTACACCTAGTTCAAATATGCAAGTGTTATATACCAAATGAAAGCTCTTGATGAGCTGTAAATGAATATACCAATAACTACACATTTTCTATGTGCGACTTCTGTACCATTTTGTAAGGATGGGTCACATATAGTGATTTTGAAAAAGTGCCCTTATATAGTGCTTGACATGTGACCGGAATTGACCAATCAGGAGCCACTCTGAGGGGCTCAAGATGTAACAGTAATAATGATTGGTTGCCATGGGGGGTAACCAGGGCATTGTTTTCTCTAGCAACCGTGTGCTATTATGAATAACTGGCGGTTTCACCTGTGGGGATCCTCAGACTGCATTTAAATAAAATTGATATAATTGTTTTGGACAGTGCCAAAAAACTTAAATTAATTTGAGCGCTACCCCCATGTAGGGATGGTGAGTGGGGAATATTTTTAACATAGTTTCTCAAGGTGAACAGGTGTCAAAAATTTTCAATGGACTGAATTAATTAATTTCAGGGACAGGCCACTTCTAAAAGTAATTCTAGTCCATAATAATAATTTTTATTTTGGAAAAAAAAATGTTTGTGCGGAAAAAAATCAAAATAAGGGTGTTTTGATTTTTGAAAGGTCTAAATTGTAACCTGTGGGGCTAATACTTAACATGTCATTATTCAGGGCCCTTGTAGGCCTAGGAACTTTAAATTACACATGGTCCTCTACCGGGTGATATCCTTTTTGAGGAAAATGGGGTTATTTGTACGTGGCAACAACCTAGCGTAGGACCATGTTTCGTTGTCATCTAATGGACCAGAGGGTCACTCACATTCAAGCCCCCGGGGGCATTAGTATGGAGTCTCTGGTTCCAGTTAAATTCAATAAGGTTCCGTAGATGCTTGGCTCTAGTTGATTTTGAATTTGTATGGATGAAGTCTACCGCATGGATGGTCAGGTCCCTGTGTTTGTAGTCTTGGCCCTGACTTGAGCAAGAATTTATGTGTCTGGAGACCTCACTTCTTTTAAATTCTTTGCATTTGATTTTTCCAAAGTGGTCAGAAAAACGGGTTTTTATGGCATTTACGGTTTGGCCCACATATTGGATGCCACAGATTTTGCAGGTGATATGATAAATTAAATTTGTGCTGGAGCAACACACATTGTATTTATCTGTATATTCGCGGCCTGTGACTGTGCACTTAATTTTGCCGCTTTTGTCCATTTGGGGACAGTAGTTGCATTTTTGCCAGGATAAACACCTGCTTTGGTTTGGTTTGGGAACCAAGGGTTCCTCAGGTGGGAGTTTGGATTTAACCAACATATCTTTTAGGCTTTTTAGATATCAGTGTGACATCCTGAAACCGTCATGAAATATTTCCCTCGTACTACAAGATTTACCTAGAATGTCCCAGTTCTTTTTTGTAATGTGATGTAGTCCATTAAACCCAGGAATAAAGGTTGTGTAATGGTTCGTATTGACTTATATGTTGGGTGGCTCTTTGGCTCGCTTACCACTAGATGTACCAACACAACACGAGTAGTTCGGGTTGGGCAAAGCCCCAGAAACCCCTACCTCTCGGGTAGGACTTTATTCAATCTCTCTGATGACAAAGTATTAGCGTCTGGACTGGACCATGTCCAGTCCCCTTCTGCCGCTCGTCCGGCTCCTTAGTAGGAGCTGGACGCGAGGCGTGGTGCTGCCCCCTCTTGTACCAACGAGGTATCGCAAAGCGACACCTAGCTAGCATAGAAGGAACAAGCACCACACGAACACGTCTCTCGGATGAACGGCACTAATATATATACAATGATGCCGGCCCCTACACCACCCCCACTAGACTTTACCTAGGGTTGTGTGTAATTAACAAGTAACTATTGTTGACTTTATACAGTGGTGTTATAAATAAATAGGTAAGTCTATATATACATAGTTCGTATTAAATATAGAACATTTAAGGGGCATTATAAGTTATATGTACATAATAAGGCATCATCGTATATAACCCGAAGTGTTTATAAATAATAACAAAAATAGGAAGTGGCCCCTTATGGACCATCGACCAATGGTGATACTGTTACACGTGTGTTATTATTAAACATGAGACGCGACGAAGAATATTCGATGTGTAGTAAGGTGATATTGAAAAAATTTTTACAATGTTTTTACCGACCCGAGGTGGGGTAAATAACCCGAAAAAATTTTGACTTTTACTTACAAGAATATAATATACGATATAAAAATAGATTTATACAAAATATGAAATATAGGTGTCCTACCAGGGTAGCAGGATCACCCTTACAATATACCGGACTTCCGGCGAACCTGGAACGACTGGTTTCTGCAGCTCCATCCGGCGACATATGTGTGGTGGCAAACCACGTTGCTGTTATGATGTGCCCTGATGAAGATGGGAAGATGGAGACCCGGTTAGATGTTGTAGTCCATTGGGTGTTCGGGTTAGCGTCCATCCTCGCTGCAGGTTACGATCCAGGTATCAGGAGTCCAGCGTAAGGAACAGTGCCTCTGGCATATTAAATGCATTTACCCTCGGGTACCAGGAGACACCAACAGATGGACACTTAGAGATCTTCAGGATCTGTGTCCATCTTCTCAGCCGGCTCCACTGAGGCAGATGGAGCCGAGCTGCTACAGCTGCTCATAGAGAGCGCCGCTGAAGCCTCGCTGGGAGTCTCGCTCCCCAAGCTCAAGGCCCTCATCACTGCGGACGGACTGTCCATTGCCTCGGATGCTGGTGCAGCAACCGTGGCAGTTGGGACAGCCCGGTTCCAAGTGGGGGGCGGGAGCAAGAGAGCTGCCGGAATCGGCGGAGCAGCCGGGACCGGTGGAGTGGCCAGGACCGGTGGAGTAGCCGGGGCTGGCGGGGCATCCGGGGGTATCTCTGGAACGAAGATGAGAGACGACGGTAAGCCGTCCCACTCCTCCAGATGTTTCCCGAATGCCAGGAAAAACTTGAGGTCAGCCTCCTTAAATCGATGGATATATCTGGAGTTTTCAGCTTCGTGAAACTCTTTAAGCTTTTCGGCTTCCTTCTGTTTTCGCCGGCAGGACTCGAGGGCCTCCTCGACCTTCTTCCTTTCCAGCTCTCTGATTTTATCTTCCTCCCGCCTCTGGATCTCGTAGACCAGATTGACGGTGGCTTCAGTCATCACACGCCAGTAGTCAACAGACTTCTGGCGGTGCAATGCCTGCCATTCTTCCATCAGCTCATTCTGGATCTGAACCGTTCGGACATCGCGGTGGTCAACGAACGTGTTCGGATCCTGAAGACCTGACAGGGTGCCGGAGATTAGTTCCATTAGGGGTACCCGAGGACCCGTTGGTGGAACTATCACTGGTGGTGGCGCTGGGGCCTCCACTGAGACAGGCGGGGTGCCTGTTGGAGGAGCAGACGGGCCCTCTACCGTGATGCCTCCTCGGCCTCGGCCACCACCTGGAGAGCCTCGGGTGGACTCCAGCCCACCGCGGCCCCTACCACGAGCTTTGGCCCGGCCCAAGGGGGTAAGGACCTGCGACTCGGGTCCAGCCGGTCCCATTGAAGGGAACTTCGCCGCGTACTCACTGTACGTGGGGCGTTTGCCGGAGGATCCCTCTCCAGCCCACCAAGTAGAATACCCGGATGGGGGAGCGAACAGTTCGCCCCCATCATCCTGGCCGCCAGAGGCTTCGCCCGGGCGTTGTTCCGCGGGTGCAGGTGTGGAGGTGGCTGGAGTCGCCGATGCGGTCGCCTGGCTACCCGACCTGCGGGCCTGGTTGCCAGGCATCTCCAGAGCCGAGACCTGTTGTCCCGACTCGCGACGATCAGCTGGGTTGGCTGGTCTGGGCTGGTCCTTGCCACCCGAAGGGCTCACGGACCGGTCTGCTCGGGTCCTCTTGGAAGCAGTAGTCGTGACTGTGCCTCCGTTTGGACCTTTAGAGCGGGCTTTGGCCTTCTCTCGCTTGTCGTCTCCTCGCCACTTTTTTACCTTCAGGTGCACCTCGCTGGGCATCCCGAATTTTGTGGACGAGGAGTTCGTCTGGAAGTAAGTCAGCAAGTTGCCGCTCTTCCACGAGCAGAATCCGGTCTCGAATGCCTGCTCTTTCACTTCCTTTATGCTCAGCGCGGACCAATTTGCAAGGAGCTCGCTGAAGCACTTGATGGCTCGTTTCCTGGTCTTCTCCAGGCCGATGCCATGGGCCTTCTGCAAATGCAGAGCCATGTCTCGGCGCCGGTGAGTGCTGAACGAGCCATCACAATGTTTACTCGGGCGGTCCCCGAGCACACACATCATCACAGGCTTGTGATGCATATGGAATTCGACGATGTGTCGAGCGAAGCGGGGCTTCGTCTCGAACATCTTCTCACCCGTGAGAGACAGCTGGCAAGACTCAAACGGGCACCTTCGGCGGTTGCCGGTTGGTCCCCATTGGGTCATTGCCCACTGGACTTTCGTCCGGGCCTCGTAGCTGTAGATCGAGCCTAATTTGGACTTGAGCTGGTCAATCCAAATCAGGTAGAACTTGCCTACTGGCGTATCCGAGGGGCCGGACTTCATCCACTCCTCGTCATCGCTGTCACCGTCCTTATTGACGGCGCTCGGACACATATAATGGACTGTGTCGTAAGCACAGTCCGCGAAGCAGCGGGGAGTCCGTTCCTTGAACCCCTCGGCTGCATTCTTCCACATCCATTTCTGATTGTCGTCCTTGGGAACATCCGTGGTCATTTCTTCCCACGTTGTCACGGACTCCAAATCAGATTTGGCAGACTCGGGCAGCTCTGGATCGCTTTCGCTTTCCTCGCTGTCCGTGTATATGTCAGCTCCCCTACGGCCGGCTCGGCTGGAGGTAGTAGTACCAGTCGGAGCCTTGGTAGGGGACTTCGTCTTTGCACCCGACGTGCTGGCTGCAGAAGATGCAGTAACCGAGGTGGCTACCGTGGTGGTTGTAGTGGCGGGAGCGGGCGTCTTCGGTTTGCCCTTACCCCTCGGCTTGGTGGGGGGCGTGGGCTCTACCGGAGACGCTTTCGCTCCATTCTTCTTCTTCCGGCGCACAACCTTAGTCGGTTGGGCCGGAACTTCGGGACTGGAATCCGACTCGCGTCGGCTCCTGTCCCCTGTCCGAGGGCTCCTCCTTCCGCTGACTGGGGAGTCAGAGTCGGAAGAGATCTCCGTTTTTCGTTGGGCCTGCTGCTTGCGATGGGCCCGGCGAGCTGCGGTGAGCTCCTTCTGCTGCTTGGCAAGCTCGATTCGCTTTGCCTCTACAGCAGCCTGCTGGCGCGAGATGTCCTCTTCCGAGATCTCGCCAGGTGCCTCTGGGATGTCGGCAGCTGGGTCGGTCTCGGTCGTGGACCTCTCGACGGCGATGCGGACATCTTCAGCCTCCAGGTCGCTCTCAGTGAGAGGACCCTTGGGTGCAGGTTTACGGGTCAATCGCTTGACCCGGTCGGTTTCCACCGACGACAAGGTTACTGTGGAGTCTGTATCCATGTCGGATTCGGACTCCCTTAACTCCGTGGCCTTCTGGATGATGCCCGCAGAGATCAAGACGGCTCGAGCTAAATTCTCGTTAGTCGCCATATTCTCCGCCAACTTTAGGTAGTTGCGGAGCCAAGAAACTGGCATGTTGTCAGCCAGCTCGTCACTACACGAGTCCATTACCATAGTTTTGAGTTCATCTGGTATGGGCTCGGGCACGCCCTGTTCCACTGCCATGGGCCCGCATCCGAACATGGAGGCGTGCATAGGGATGTACGTTCCCCAGGAGGTATACACGATACCTTCCTGGCGATCAACGTGTGCTAGACGTCTGATCTGCGTCCTGAATCCCGGAGGATACATTGGAATGTCCAGGACATCCACTTTGCTACCCGAAGCGTCTGTTGTGGACGGGCGCTCCGGGCGTGGCGGGGGTGGAGGTGGCATCCTCTCCCGGTCGGTTGCCTCGGCCATAGCCGTGAGCGTCCGGGCGGCCTCCTCTGTCGAAGAATCCATAGATTCCTCGACCCGAGACGGGACCTTCGGGTCCTCGTCTTGTTCCAACGGAATGTTGGCTGTTTGACGCGCAGCGTCAATCGTTCCCTGTGCCATGGCACCGGGTTCGACTTCCAAAATTAATTGGCAAGTTTTGTTGGACTCCTCCCGAAGGATTCGTCCAACAGAAAGGCTTTGGGGGGGTTAGCTAGGCTAACACGACAGCTACAGGCTGTATAACCGCCGACAAATAACTAGAGCAAAAACGGGTGGCGTCTAACCACCACGAGTCCGCCCTAGTTATGACCAGTATGACGTCAGACCTCTCGTCTCGCGAGATCCCGCCATGGCTATCCGGTGACCTAGTTCCGCGCTTTCCCGCCACACCAGCAGCGCCACCTAGGGAACTAGATCCGAAACAACATTCGACTCGACATGTGAGACGCGGCCTACTACCCGAGTGCTATCGTCTGGAGCTTAGCGATGTATACAACGCTTCAAAGCGAATGTACCGGTTAATCCGACCGCCACTCACGGGATACAGCCACCCGGGGAGGGCGCGTTCGACATCTCAGGCCGTGGAACGTATGTTGCCTGCCTATGGCGGACAACACGCAGCAGCTCGTTGTGTACTGAGTTAGGTTACAGCAGACCTCAACCGGGGGCTGCGTCTAACGCCTTCGGTTAGCATTTTATTTTTCCCGGCTTTACGTACGGCCTTTTCTGGATCTCGCTTAGTCAGAGCGGGACCCTTCCCATACGTAATGCCTTCACTCAGCGAGACTTTCTTCCATTTCTTACGATTAGGTCGTTTCCTGGCCTTCGTCTTCTTTTTTACTATAACCTCGTCTCCCGGCGTCTTTCTCGGCCGGCCTCTAGGGCGTTTCGTCGGTACTACCACGCTCGGTCCGCTAGGGACAGATACAGGTGGTTTGTAACCGAACTCCCTCTCCGCCTCTTCGCGCCCCTTCCAGGGCCGAAGTTTTCCGACATTTGTCTTCCATTTCCTACCCGTCAGGCAGTCCTCTATCATCACCGTGGACTCGGAGATGACGCGAACGATTTTAAATGGACCTTCCCAAGGCGTTACGAGCTTCAGCTTATCCAGCGGCTCGTAGTACCTTAGTACTTTGTCCCCAACATTAAAACGAATTCGTTTAGCATTGGTGTCATAGCCCACCTTCTGCCACTTCGCACTCTTCAGCAGTTCTTTCCGAACGGCCTCGTATGCCTGTTTGAACCGGTCCCTTAATGACTCTACAAACAGCACCGTGCAAGGCGCCTCCGGGTCTATCCCAACCACTCCATACACTAAGTCGGCGGGCATTATGATGTCCTCGCCGAACACTAGCATGTTTGGGGTGCAGTTAGTTGATGAATGGACAGTGTTGTTGTAGGCATGTACTACAAACTCGCACTGTTCATCCCAGTCATCCTGGTGGGTATTAACCAGGGGCTTTAGTACTTGTATGAGGGTTCTATTGAAGCGTTCTACCTGCCCATCCGACTGTGGTCGGTACGGGTTTGTTCGGGTCTTACAAATGGCTAGGTAATGGCACATTTCCTGCCAAAGTTCTGACTCGAACTCCCTTCCCTGGTCACTGTGCATCATAAGGGGAACACCCAAATGCAGCACCCAGCCTTTCACAAATGCCTCCGCGCATGTGGCGGCCTTGTGGTTGGGAAGGGGGAACACCCGAGTGTACTTAGTATAATAGTCAGTTACGACCATCATACAAGTATTGTCTCGCGGCGTCGTCTTAATCCCACTGATGATGTCTATCGCTATTCGAGCAAATCTGACACCAAACAATTCCTGTGATAAGGGTTGCTTACCCAGGCCGGGTCCCGGTTTGTTTTTACAACAATCCGGGCAAGTGGCGATCCACCGGAGCAGGTCGCCTCTCATACCGGGCCAGTAGTAACGCCTTTGTAGACGCTCTATCGACCTTCTCTTACCGAAATGGCCACTCGTTTGGTGGCCATGGCAATAATACATGATATCCCTCCTCATCGGGGCGGGTATCACTATTTGCAACAACCTACCGTTGGTGGGAGTTGTCTTCCACCTACATAGTATGTCGTCTCGGATCTCTAGCTCGGCCCATTGAGCCAGCAACCGCCTCGCTTCCCTATCCTCCAGGGAAACTAGAGGCCTTGCCGGTTTAATACCTGACCGTAGGTATTCCATTATGCGCGCAGTGGTGGGGTCTGACTGTTGAAACTTCTTGATGGTCTCCGGGGACCAATCGAGATAGCTGCATACAGCCTCCTCCCAGGGGATACGGGGGGTGGTATAATTAAATACCAACCCGGCTACCACAGCATTGTGGGCCCCGCAGTCTTCACATATGGCATTTTGGCACCTTCGGATAGGCCGTCTTGACAAGGCATCCGCATTGATGTGTTTAGCACCGGGTCGGTGCTCTATTTGTTTATGCTCTAATCCGAATTCGGATAGGTGAGCTAACCAACGTCCAATCATCCCCTCGGCGTCTTTAAAGTTAAGGAGCCACCTAAGAGACGAATGGTCTGTTCTTAAAGTAAAGTCACTTCCCCAAAGGAAATGCTTAAACTTCTTCGTATACACCACCACAGCGAGGAGTTCTCGCTTGGTGGTACAATAATTTCGCTGTGTCTTGCTTAACGTGTTGCTAGCAAATGCTATTGGCACTTCGACTCCCTCTTGGACCTGAGAGAGAGCTGCCCCAATCGCATCATTGCTCGCATCGGTGTCTAAGATGAAATGTCCCTCGGGAGTGGGATATTTCAACACAGGTGTATTCCTAAATAAATCTTTTATTTTATTAAAAGACTCTTCTTGCTCGCTGGTCCATGGGAATGGGTCCCGTGCCCTACCCGGGGTCCAGTGAGCTAAGCACTGCATGGGGAAGCTGACACGAGAGTAATTCGGTATGAAATCACGATAATAGGAACAAAATCCTAAAAATGATCTCACTTCCTTAGCACTCGTGGGTCTTTCCCAATTTTCTACAGCTTCTAATTTTTCCGGATCCGCACTTACTCCGTTAGGAGTAATGATCCTTCCCAAGTATGTAATGGTTTTCTTAAACAAATTACATTTCTTGGGTTTAAGTTTAAGACCGTTTGATAGTATCCGGTCGAGGACTAATTGCAGATTTGCCAGGCATTCCTTGAATGACTTGCCGAACACGACCACATCATCCAAGTAAACCAGGCATTTCTTCCACAAAAGGTCACTCAGTAAGGATTCCATCATAGCCTCGAACGTAGCGGGGGCGTTACACAATCCGAAGGGTAGGACATTATACTCAAACAGCCCCATATGACTGGAGAATGCTGTCTTCTCCTTGTCTTTGGGGTGCATTGGTATTTGCCAATATCCGGACTGTAAATCCAAGGTACAGAACCATTGGTTTCCGCCCAAGCTATCTAAAGTCTCGTCTATCCTTGGTAAAGGATACGAGTTCTTCTTTGTTATACCGTTCAATTTCCGGTAGTCGACGCAAAAGCGGATTGTACCGTCTTTCTTAGTAGTCATACAAACAGGGCTGGACCAGGGACTCGAGCTAGGCACGATTACCCCTAGGTCCAACTGTTTTTGTATTTGCTCTTCACAGATTAACTTCTTTTTAAGGGGAAGTCTACGATACGGGATTTTAAAAGGTTTCTCGTTGCCCACATCTATGGTGTGCAACACCTTATCGGATCTACCCACCGGGCCTCCTTCCCTACCAAAAGCACCTTCGTACTTTTGTAGAAGTCTCGCTAGGCAATCCTTCTCGTCCGTATTCTCTAAATCTGACTGATCAATCAGCTTTTGGAATTCTTCATCCATAGGATGCTGACTAACTGGGTTTAGTGGTTTGTTAAATTTAGCCTCGGCGACATGTTCTACCGAACTCATCCTTCCAACACTGTCGCCTCGCCTCAAATAAACCACTGAACCACTTCGGTTAGTTATGGGTAACACGGACCAAGCTGCATTAGCCACTAATGTATCCACTGAGTCTAACCCGATGCTTGACAAATACACCGTGTCGGGTTCGTAGACTCCAGTTTCATTCCTCTGAGCCATGGATCCGCCACAAAGGACATCGCAAGTGGTACCCGGTGGGATCTTCACCGTATGTACCACTGCTGCGACCGAAGACACCTGTCTCAATACGCATTGGACATGCAAGCCATACGGGCTCCGTATACCCATACTACCGTCCCTCGGGTCCAAGACGGCCCCGTATAAGCTTGCAAAATCCAATCCGAGGATTCCGTCATCACTAACCTCTGCTATAGTTGGCGAAAGAACAAACTCTTTGCCTCCTATATGGATAGGCATAAACGTCCTACCAAATGTACGCATGCTGCTTCCGTCGGCCGTGCAAGCATTTACCCCCGTTTTGAGGTTCTCATGGCTGCCGGCCACCGAATCGAAGAATCTTTTGGACACACATGAATGACTAGCTCCAGTATCCACCAAGAATTCCCCCACCCGGCCTTCCACAGATATGGGTACATACCACCGTCTCCCCCCTAAAGGCGAGGGGTTACTGGTAAACTGGTGAAAGTCTCCCGAATCACCAAGATTCAATCCGAGTCCTCTCAGGAATTCCAGACACGGATGACTTGGGGGAAGGCGTGTCCCACACACTCGAATCAACTCTTTGATCCATCCTTCCTCTCCCCTAGTGTGGCCACTCGCCTCCATATGATTACTCCTGCACATATCAACACTAGGGTCCCTGGCCCCGGCCGAGGTGCAGGGGTGCGCACCCTCAGCCACCCGGCCTCCAGGTGTAATTGACTCGAAATCTTCCACCGGGATACCCCCGGTAGCATTTTGGCATTCGTTCCCACTCGGGGCCATGTCAGATGCCGTTGACACAACCCCCACTAGTTTTCCACATCTGTGGAATCCCTAGCATTCTCCCTTTCTACGCCGTCGTCTTCGGCTTCATAGAAGGCAGCCATTACCGGCTTAGTAGCGGTACATTCAGATGAGTAGTGTCCCATGCGCTGGCACCTGAAACACTTAACCGTTCGGCGATCCACCCGGGGTCTTTGCCGATTGGCTTGGATGGCATCTGTAATTTTCTTACACATGTCTTCCAGAAGTTTGGTCATGTCCGGGGACTGAGTCTTCACTTTGTCAGTGCTTACAATGGACTTGACCGCCTTATCGACAGCCTTCGGGTCACTCTTGACCTCGGATGAAGGTCTAGAGTCCCTTTGTTTATTGAAAGATTTCCTGGGAATATACTTCCTACCTGAAGTATTCTTCCTTAATTGCATCGAACAGAAGGTGCCGTCTTCCTGTTCGATATCAATCAATTCGAAGTCGTCTGATGGAGTATCGACCTCCGACTGCTGGGTCACCGATGCCAGGGGTACCAAGCCGCTGGCATTAGGTATGTCCCCAGCTAACATAGCTCGCTTCTTCACGGCCATATCTATACCATTAAATATGCCGTGTAGTGTTATGCCCTCCTTCCAGGCATCCTTCGCTGCTATTTGTTCATCTCGGTCTCTTAGACCCTTGACGAATTGAGTGATCAAATCGTCCATATACCAGTCCTGGTTTTCTGTACCGGGTCTGGCCTTACTTAGCAGGGCATGGAGCTCCATACCGTATGCTCTGAAAGCTTCATTCGGCTTTTGTGTGCGTTTCTTAAAACGGACCATCGGGTCTTCCTTGACCATATTGCATAACAGTCCACTAGCAGTTTCTACTAACTGCTCAAAACTCCCAACGAGGCCGTACCAGGTTCGCCATTGCTCTACAGCCATGCGACCCGGCCCGCCTTTCAGACATCTCACCAGATGTGGCTTGGCCTCGTATGGGGTCCATCCATTACAGTTCATCACATCGATGAAATCTTCAAACCACTCTTTCCATGGTCGAGTACCGTCATATTCTTTAGGGATAACGGCTACCCTTCGGGCAGAATTGGGAGCATACATCAATCTAGTGCATTGCTGTTTGCTCCATTCAATCGCCTTGGTTTCATTCAAGGTCCGGTTGCCCCCTATACCACCGAAGCTCGAATTGCCAGGTGGAGGCGGTGGTGGAGGTTGAGTATACGTCCACTGTGTACCACCGTGGTTCGTATAACTCGCACTACCTTGGTTGGGGCCGGTACCCGGGGTACCACTATAGCTTGTGGCACCCGAAGCAGCGCCCCCCCCTTGCGCGCCTTGGTACCCGCCATCGGATGGCTGGTTTCCCGTTGACTGGCCGCCATCGTTTGATGGATTCGGTTGGGTGTTGTCATTACCAGCACCCAGCCCCGGGTCGTTACTAGGATCCACATGAATGTGGAACCCACTGGTCTCCGCACTACTGTCGGAAGCCTCTCTAGGGGTATAGTCCGGGTCCAGGTTGTGGACTATGGGCACCTCACTTATCCGGACTCTACTAGTTCGACCGTGCTTATCTTGGGTTCTGATGTAAACACCCCCTTGATCTACGTTCCGCGAAGCATTATCATTTACAAAAGGATTATACTGCGGATTCTTCGGTGTAGAACAGGAGACCGGGTCGCCCTGTTTCACGAGCGTCGAGTTCGGGTTTGTCACCCTACTCGCCGGAGGGGCATGTGTTTCCTCTTGCTCCTGTAAATAACTCTCCATAGCGGACTTATTTATTGTGAGGGTAGCTACGTCTGTAGTCAGGTTTCGCTGTTCCTCCCTAAGCTGTGCGTTTTCTGCCAAGATTTCGGATCGAATCTTTTCATTTTCAGCCACAGCTCGGTTTCTTTCTTCTTGGGCAATCATTGCCTCTCGCTTAAAAGTATCCTTAAGTAGGCGGTACTTTTCACCCTTCTCTTTCTGAGACCTGTTATATTCAGTAGTCTCCTTCCTGATCTCGGCTTGTTCCGAGACCATCTTGGCTTCTGTCTCAGCTTTCCGGAGTTGAAGTTTCTTAAGCTTCTCCTCCATTGCGTGCAACTCAGTTTGTAATTTATTTACATCCCGAGCCTTAGCAACCTCCTCGGCTCTAGCCTTGTCGATTGCTCTAAGTTTGTTGGCTTCCTCGATTTCTAACTCAGCCAGCCTCTTTTCTTTTTCCTGTGCGTCTCTTTCCTTCCGCTCCAACCGATGGGATACGGAGGATAGACGATATTTGAGGTCGGATTCTTTTAGAATCGCCTCCTGCTCAACGGATCGTAATTTTCCGATCCTGGACTTAGCTTCCTCCTCTATTTTGGATTGGGCTAACATGAATTGTTCATGTTGCCTCTTTGCCTGTAACTCTACCTGTTCCTTGGCTTTCAAATAGGCCTGAGTATTTTTATACCCGGGACCCATCCGACGTCCGTAGATAGACTTGCGATTGCCTCCAGGGTAAAACATGGAGTCAGACAAGCCTTCGTCTAGAGATCGGCCTAGGTGATGCCTTTCCGAGCTTTTCGGTCCGGTACCACTAGGCTTATCTTTTGATTTCGCGTCTGGGACTATTGCGTCCCTTTTGGTTTTACCATCGTCGCTGTCATGATCCGACGATGTCATTAGTGGGGCTACTTCGGTTCCACCACCGGGTGCTGAACCCTGGGGGGTTGCAGTACGCTGCATAGGGCTTTGTGCAATTGGTGTACCCAAGCCGCTAGCCGAGCCTGTTGGTACCATAGGACCTAGCTGGCGTCTGCTAGTTATAACTTGGGACCAATCGCTCAAGTCTAAAGTTGGGGGTCTTAACACTCCCCTGAACAATCCGGTATCCGGTACTCCTGTCTGGGGTGTAGCCGGATACAATTTTACGATGCCATCTCTGGTGGCATTGTCCCTAAGGTCGGGTGTAGAAAAAATATTTCGTACACCCTCCTGATTAAACATTTGTTGTTGACCGGGTTTCCAGTCTAACAACAGATGCTGGGATGTGTAATCATCCTCTTCGAATCCCTCTAGCCCAGGGCTGGGGGGATCCGCTTCGGGTTTCCCGAGGCTTTCGGCCAATGTGGCCGCGCACCACCCCCGAACCGACTGGTCACGGCACCAGTGTAATGGTTCGTATTGACTTATATGTTGGGTGGCTCTTTGGCTCGCTTACCACTAGATGTACCAACACAACACGAGTAGTTCGGGTTGGGCAAAGCCCCAGAAACCCCTACCTCTCGGGTAGGACTTTATTCAATCTCTCTGATGACAAAGTATTAGCGTCTGGACTGGACCATGTCCAGTCCCCTTCTGCCGCTCGTCCGGCTCCTTAGTAGGAGCTGGACGCGAGGCGTGGTGCTGCCCCCTCTTGTACCAACGAGGTATCGCAAAGCGACACCTAGCTAGCATAGAAGGAACAAGCACCACACGAACACGTCTCTCGGATGAACGGCACTAATATATATACAATGATGCCGGCCCCTACAGTTGAAACCAAAAAACTGGCTTTTGCTTTTTCCTTGTCAAAGGATTCGATGGATTTTGTACTAAATAGGCCCATGCAGTCCTTTTCAGTGGCTTTTAGGAAGCACTGTGATATAAAGGCTGGTGGATATCCCCGTCTGACAAAAATGTTTGCCTCGGTTTATACAATGTTCCAGAAAACGTTCATCATCAGAACAAATGCGCCTAATTCTCAGAAATTGGCCATAGGGAATACCTGTGATACTGTGGCAGGGGTGTGCCGATCTGAAGTGGAGGTAATTGGGACTGTCTGTTGGTTTTGTGTAACAGGTCAGTCGGGATTTTTCCTTCATTGTCTACATGTATAGTGGTGTCCAAAAAATCCACCTGTGTAGTTGATGTTACTACTGTGAATTTTATGGATTCATGGGCTCTATTAAGGTAGAGAATGAGGTTATTCAGTTCATCTTGGCCATGAGCCCAGATGAAGAATATGTAATCTATAAATCTCAACCAGAGGATTGGTTGTAATTTATAGGTGTACACTTTGGATTCTTCTAGATGGGCCATAAAGAGGTTAGCATGTGTGGGTGCTACTCTGGTACCCATAGCAGTACCTCCCACTTGGAGGTAGTGTTTACCATTGAAGTCAAAGTTGTTCTTTATGAGTATGATCCACAACAGTGTGTGGATCGCCTCATTTGACAACTCACCCCGAGGGGGGGTCCTATTGTAGTACAGGTACTTATATGGTCAAAAATCATAGAAAGTGTGCAAATAGGCCTTGGTAGAGTTTTGAGAGGTCTGAGAAAAAATTATGTAGTATCTCAAAAATATTTTTTGTGGATAGTGTATAGGTCTTGGGGTAACTGCACATGAAATATTATGAGTTAAATATGAAAACCGTTGCTATGGCAATGCCTAGAACCTATCTACCTGGAAACGATGTCCTCCCGAGTGACCATTCAGGGTATTTCCCCTTTATTGATTCAAAATGACCTATGATATGCTTCTGGTCCACTGTTTTTGCTTATAGTACTGGGTCTAATGGGTTGGTTTGGAGTATTGTAGTCAGACGTTATGGGCTTTTTGCCTTGCCCTCAGGTCCTTTTCCTATAGGGCCTAGCCTGGAATTCAAGTAAATCTCAGATTCTAAGATAACTATTTCTTTCTGTTCTATATAAAAGCTGAAGAGACTATAATAGGAACTATTGATTATATGGAATACAATGCCCACCGCATGTACTTTCAGGTGGTATATAGTTTTGAATGGGAAAAAATCTGTAATTTCTGTTCAAAATACCTTGTAGTTCATCACTCCCCTGGACATTATGTTCAGAATTGTGATCAAAATCCATTAAAAGTAGGCGCATTTTATGATAGCAAGGAATCAGCTGACATAGATGAAAATATGAATTCCATCATCTACTGCTTGAGATGGTCCAGATCTGTGATTTTCAATGAGGTAAAATGATTATTTCTGTAGGAAACCAAACCCTCAACATGGCATGTTACTCAATGGTCACTCGCCCGGACACAATTTCACCTGGACAAAAAAACACTTTTCATCCCTGATACTGCAAAGGTTTAGCAGCAATCAATTATCCCATACATTGAGTACTAAGGTATATGTAGAGGGTAAATAACTGGCATAGTTAGGATATTTGAATATCCCTATTGTGCAGAGGAGGGGCAGGAATATTGAATTTTGTGTGAGGACAAGAAATGTAGGCAGAATGATGGTAAAAAGCGTTAAAAGCATTCTCATTTTACGATAATAAGGTCACATCTGACATAAAGAAACATGTTATTTTCATGTTAAACAGGTCAAAATGGTCTAGATCTGAGATTGTCAAGGTAATATGACAATTGTTTCTGTAGAAAACCAAGCCCTCAACATGGCATCTTACTCAAATGTCATTCGCCCGGACATATGCCAAGAATCTCTACAAACATTTATTATAAGTTCACTCATTTTATGATATAAAAGACACATCTGACATACATAACAATGTGATTTCTGTAATCTACAGGTCTAAATGGTCTAGAACTCTCATTTTCATTAAGATACAATTTTAATTTCTGTAGGAAATCAACCCCTCAACATGGCATGTTATTCAATGGTCACTTGCCCGGACACAATTTCACCTGGACAAAAAAACACTTTTCATCCATGATACTGCAAAGGTTTAGCAGCAATCAATTATCCCATACATTGAGTACTAAGGTATATGTAGAGGGTAAATAACTGGCATAGTTAGGATATTTGAATACCCCTATTGTGCAGAGGAGGGGCAGGAATATTGAATTTTGTGTGAGGACAAGAAATGTAGGCAGAATGATGGTAAAAAGCGTTAAAAGCATTCTCATTTTACGATAATAAGGTCACATCCAACATAAAGAAACATGTTTTTTTCATGTTAAACAGGTCAAAATGGTCTAGATCTGAGATTGTCAAGGTAATATGACAATTGTTTCTGTAGAAAACCAAGCCCTCAACATGGCATCTTTTATGATATAAAAGACACATCTGACATACATAACAATGTGATTTCTGTAATCTACAGGTCTAAATGGTCTAGAACTGTCATTTTCATTAAGATAAAATTTTAATTTCTGTAGGAAATCAACCCCTCAACATGGCATGTTATTCAATGGTCACTCGCCCGGACACGATTTCGCCTGGACAAAATAGCACTTGCCATCTCTGCTACTACAAATGATAGAGAATAATCCATTGTCCTATACAGGAGGGGAAGGAACATGATTTTTCGCCCGGACAAGGAAAAAGGGGGATTTTTAAGGAAAATCACTTATTGCCCCCTCACAGTGAAGTTTATGGAGGAAATCAAATTTTATTTTCAACATACTTTACCCCCAACATGTAGCAAATCTTTCAAGGCATAATTGAACCCATTTTATTTTTAGGTATTTAATGGGGGGAGGCCAAATGACCAAATTATCGCCCGGACAGACCACTTTACAAAAAGTAAAATGCTCCAGAAGAATAGAAAAAATCTGACCAGGAACATAATTTTTGCTCGTATTTCACCACAAGACTCTATTATTTACATAATAAAAGTGGACATACACATACCTAGTCCTCATTCTACAAAAAATGATGAAGTATGTCGATTTTATTGATTTTCCAAGCTGAAAGGGGTCAATTTTAGGTATGTTCAACCCCCTGGAGGTCAGAATGTTGATATTGGACCACTAAAACCTATATATAACATCAAAACCTCATTGAGCCCAAAAATATGACCCAAAAAAAATTGGGAAAAATCAAAATTCTAAGTGTGGGGGGCTGACTTATACCAAAATTCCCATTTGCACATCTTCTGTGATTTCAGACCATATATGGACATGGCCCCTTCTGGTTGGGTATATTGGTGTATAACGAAGTGACATCCAAAGTGCCTAAATTCCGCCCTTGGGCAGAGTGCCTAAGTTTTGCAATTTAAGGAGTAAATCAGTGGTGTCCCTCAAATATGACCTAGTTAAGGGTAAGAACGGTCAAAGATAGTAGTCTATTAGACAGTAAAAATCTTTTCTTTGGGACATCCATTAGCAGATACTATAGGGCAACCCAGTGGTGGTGATTTACATTTGTGAATTTTCGGCAAAAGATATAACTGTGCAGTTCTAGGTTTTGTTTTAAGTTTCTCACGAAAAGATTTTGACAATTCTTTAAGCTTGAGTAGCTTATCAATGTGGTCGTTTATGTAGTCATTGTGAGCCTTTGTTCGGTCTTCAGGGACCTCTCTATAAAACTTTATATCAGATAGTTGTCGTAAACCCTCTGTTACATAGTTAGTTGATTTTGAATGACTACACAGCCCCCCTTGTCAGGTGGTTTAATTAAAATCTTGAGATTTTTTATTAAATTCTGAAGGGAAGCTTTTTCTTCTTTGCATATATTTTGTGCTGAAGGGGATTTTACAAACAGGTTGTTTAAACCCTTTTCATTTGCTAGGATATATGCTTGTAAAGCAATAGGGGTGGTGTTAGGTGTCCATACCTTATCTCGGTTGATAACCTTAGATCTATCAATTTTTTGCAAGAGTGGATTCTCACTTTTAGAGTCAGGGTCATCATTTGTACAATCAAACCAGGTTGGTTGTAGGTCGGTGTTTACAGGATTAAAAACAGTTTCGATTTTTAATCTGCGGTGGAATTAATCTATGTGACTACGTAGATCACCCATGTTGGGTTCTCCAGGGGTGGGACAAAAATTCAGGCCCTTCTCGAACAGTGAAAGTTCACTTCGGGTTAGTGAATGGCTGGATAGATTGACAACTGAGTTTGTTTCAATTGACGGATTTCTGCAATTTTATTCTTGAAAATGACCAATGAGTCAACATTTGAATTATTAGCAGTGACATTTATAACAGGTTCAGATGAACTAACAACATCAACATTGCGTGAAAAGTCATTATAACAATTGACAGCTAGGGCTGTGACATCATGGGGTGAAATTGAATGTTGTGGAATGTTCACATGAGGGCCGCCCTTATGGCCTGTCTCAAGTTTGACATGGTGACTGGTCGGTCTTGATCCTGTCCTTGTTGGTTCTGCTTGCGTCCACGGCGCCCTCGTCGGGCTTTCTGTCAACCCCGTTGTTGCCCTGGGCATTTGAGCCTTGGGTGCCACAGGGCTGCTGAAAGCTTGTGGGCGCTCTAGGGGATGCAAATCTGGCCCAGGCGCCTTTGGTAAGGGGAGACCTTGATCTAGAGGGGTTGGTACCTTGTTTGGGTTTACCCTTACCTTTGCCCTTTTTACCCTTGCCCTGGGGTTTGTGTTTAGGGGGTTGGTTTGAGCCATTGTTACCTTGGTTGAGTGGGGGGTAGTCTGGGTCAAGCCATTCATCCAAGGCTTGCTCGTCCCAGGACGAGCAACCCGGTTCTGGGTTAGTGGCTGGGGCCCTCGGGGCGACTTCTGGCCCTAGGCCAGGCCACTGTGGGGTTGGTGAACCTAGGAGGGGGTGATTGTTGGAGTGCACCATTGGTGGGGATGGAGGTGTTTTGGGGGGGGCCTGTTGGGGGGGCCCTGGTTGCTACAGCGGGGGTAGTTAGCAGTGGGTTAGTTGGGGTTGAGGCGCATGGGCCTCCAACTTTGGGACCCCTTTGGAAGGTACCACCTGCTAGTTTTTAGGTGCTAGGCTGGCGGTATACCATGAAGGCCCTTTGAAGGCCTGGTTGTTCTACCAGTCTTTCGCGTTCCTTTTCTAGAAACTCCATCAATTTGTTTTTAGCACGGGGTCCATCAGGGGAACCTTCTTGAGACAGCAACTTAGAAACCGTATCCAATAGGGTGTTGCGGGTTTCGCGGTCAGTGGCTGCCCGTAGGTGTAGTTGTTCAGCCATTGCCAGTTGGATCTGGCCTGCCGCTTCACATAGAATCATGCCAACATCAGCGTTTAGGGTGGCATTGGTTATATATATATATATATATATATATATATATATAAATATATATGTGTGTGTGTGTGACATATATTTGTGTGTGTGTGTGAGCCAGCAAGCAGAAATGGGGGTTCCTGTTGGATTTGGTACCTGATTTGACCACCAGGGGGCACCACAATGGGCTAGATAAGGAAAAATATAATGTTCTCAATAACAAAGAGTAAGTACTTGAGGTGAAGTATATGGTGACAAGATGACATGTGCACCTGTGTATCAGTATAAGGAGGGAAAAGGTTCAGGAATTATGTCCAAACCATTGATCTGTTGTTCAGTCAAATGTCCTCGAGATATGCACAGAATGTTTTAAAAAATGTGCAAAATATGTATAAAATGGGCTAAAACAAATGACTAAAAGTTTCTCTGTAGGTTGCTGCCAGCCTTTCCCAACTAACAGTTAGGTAAATAAGCAAAGGTTCACGAGTTGGAGGAATGTCGGGGGGTTATCGCACGCGCCGATCAGTTGCCGTATCGCACGACGCCCGCAGGGTGGAGTGCGATGCGGCAACTGATCGGCAAGTGTGATAACCCCCCGACATTCCTCCAACGAGTGTGCCTTTGCATTTATTTCATGTTATTTTCATCTAAATCAGATAAATAGAATCAAATTTACCAGAATGACTCCCCGTGAGCACTGTTTACATCGCCATCTTGGACCTATGACGTCATCAAATGGTCACGTGACCTCGGCGTGTGATATTTTCGCGGGTTATCGCACGGGGGGTGTGCGATACGGCCCTCCACTGCTAGAGCTATGGGCTGTCAGTATCTCGGGCATATCAACATGAAATAAACCTTTTTTCCCATTCTTTGCGAAGGCCATGTGTATATATAGTGACACTACACCTTGCATCGTTTTTCTCAAGGTGCTAAATGACTATTCTCACATTCACACAGATCTATAGTTTACACAGTTAAAGTCTAACATTATTCATTTTATAGTCATTTTGTGAGATTTCTGTTAGTGTGAAAACATTATCTGTATTAGCTTTCTTCTCCTGAATAGTGTCATCATCATGATTTCTCTTCACACAACATCCAATGAATGTTGGACAAATGGGAATAAAACGGGTCCAGTTCAGATGCTGCAGGAAGGGTGTGATGAGTGGGAGATCATAGCAAGTTTGTGTTGTTAGGGGTCCACTGCCGTCATCTTCTGCTGAGTTCCCTCCTGTCATGTGGGCTTTCCATGCTGCCATCCCTCTCTCCTCAGGGGTACCTGCCAATAGGACCGAGATCTAAGATAAGTATTTGTTTTAGAAAAGCACCATGGGCAAGTGATATAAACAACAATGTCTGAGAAGCAAATGGTCTGAGCAGTTAAATCCAAATATAATATTTCATCTGACATAATGAGGAATCAATTAGGGTCGATATTTTAGAATATGGTCTAATCAGTAGATAAATCATGTTGATACGTTGTAACCATTACCATGAATAAGAAGAAAAGATAGTTTTGACTAAGTAGTGAGTAACAAAGTGTACCTGGTATTACATTATCCAATACGACCCCAAACAGTCCTCCAACAAATGTACTCGTAGAAAACATGACCTGTAGAACCTGGTTGATTACAGTACTCCCTACAGCAAAATAAATATGTGAAGGTTGCCATAAATTGTGTGCATGGGATGAGAATAATTTCCTAGCCTAAATATTTCCGATAAAATATATATACATATATATATATATATATATATATATATATATATATATATATATATATATATATATATATATTTAATCAGGGCTATTATTTGCACCTTACATGTTATGTTTTTTAGAAACAATAAAAGTGAAACTTAACCATTATGGAGGTTAGCTGCGGCATTACCAAACACTAATGCATTAGGCAGTTCAGCTAAGGCCTAATCATTGTTTGAAAATTACTGTTTCTTGAAATGTTACATCACTTTCATAACAAGTAGTTCTAACTTTCTTTCTTATTCAGGTATCTAGAACACCCTACACTTAAACGCCGAACACCAGTATGGACTACCATACCCACCTGTCTGTATAGCATTCTGGTTGGTGAGAAGCCACTGAGGAAGTGAGAAGCCAAAGAAGCAGGAGAAGCCGACCACAAACAGGTTCCTGGATGAGTTCATGTCTACATACTGCAGGTTAGACAAACCCACTGACATCACCATGGCTGGAATGTAGAATGTAAATATTTTTTAAGACATCCGTATTTTACGAGAAATCATCTTTGTACTATTGATATAACTTGTGTAATAGCAATTACCATGTTTGTTAGGAAAACAAATTGAATCTTATATCATTTACTTTGACACAAAATGTTCTATCACTTTCTCAGGAAATGGAATCCTAGTTTTAAAAGGATAAAGCGTACCATGTAATGTAGCATTGTAGATTAACTGTATAACCCATTATTTTTAAGCTGGACATTGACATTCTGTGATGTAAAGTTACCGGGCCTTATAATTGTTTCAAGTATACAAGCATCTTACCAAAGAGGATCATAAAGACTCCCCCAATAACAGGGTCTGGGATCATGACAAAGAAACCGCCAAATTTACCAAGCACCCCGAGAAAAATTAAGATCAGACTGGTCGTCATCACCACTGCACAACTACCAACCTATGTATACATGCAGAATAAAAGAAACAATTGGAAAAGGGCTATTATTGGTGGAATAAGAGCTGGAATAATGAATGCATAAAGGATAAAAGTTGAAATGAATATGGTCATGTCGTTTTACCACTATGTTTTCTTTTCATTGTGATACAAATAATATGCCCCATGGCTATGGCTCCCATAAGAAACCCCTACATATGGGTGAAAGGGCTTCACACCTCTTAAGTAGTGCGTAAATGATGGTTGTAGTCATAACCCATGCGTTGACCATGTGGTTATACCTAGATGGATAGTGTGAGTTTTCTAAAAGTACAAAGAATTCAGAAATTTGGACCTTCCCGAATCTAAAAGAAATAATGATGAAATGAAGGGGTCGCATATTAAGGGCTATAATTCTGACTATGAATGTGTAGATGTGATAGATTAATGTAATTATACAATACCTTAGTGATACCAATGGCTCCTACATTTTGACTGAAAGAGGTTGTACCAGCACCTGTTCCCCAAATACCAGACATAATGCAGCCTATTCCCTCAATCATGATTCCTGAAAAGGAAAGGATTATTTCATCATGAAGCATTGTTTGTGGAAAATTCTCATCCCTGGATAAGGCTGAATGAGTTTCATTTGGGAAAACTCAAGTCTGTGTGTCAGATGAAAGTTTCTAACTCTCATTTGAAAATAATGACAAGAAATTCCAAAAAAAACATCATTGCCTTCAGCGTTTCCTTCTTACTTTTCCTTTGAGAGTTCTTGTTTATAATCACTTCAACATAATTATTTATCAGAAATTATGAATATTAAATCGTAACCCTTCTGTTTTTATTCCAGCAACCAGGTTTCTCACCTCTGTTCAAGGCATGCATGGGGGGTGCTGGAGCCCCAGATAACTTTGCACATGCATAATAATCTCCTACAGACTCAATCATACCAGATATGATGGCCGCCATCATACCAAACACTGATGCTGTGCTCACTGTGGGAAGCCCCCATTGGACTGCAAAGAATTAAAGAAAAATGCCATGAAACATAGACCTCAAATAATTTGAAAGAGACCTGCAAGATATCACTGTGGAGGCTATTCAGAAACTCATATAAATTAGATAAATATCATAAATGTTGAAATTAATTTCAAAACTAGCTGTTTTTTTTTTACATCACATGAGAACATGAAGTACCAAAATATAGGCTTTCTCTTTAATGCCAGTCACAGGTTGATTGTGGTTTATAAATGCATTCCTAAAATGACTCTTTCAGCAAGTGCCATAAACTGATTTGACCTATATCTTAATTACATGAGCCTATTAAACATCAACTGTTAAGTTCTCAATTGTAAAGACAAGTTTAGAAATATTAAAGTGTATCTCACATGGATAGGGAATCCTGAACCAGAGTGCCTTTTCCACAGAGTCCATTTTGACATCTGTCCGTGCATGGTAGCCCCATTCTGTGGGTGATGCAGGAAGGACGTTAGTCACTGTTAGTATAAAACATATGAGCCATGCGATACCCACAGCTAGGATAACCTGTATAAGATCAAAAGGAAGAAGATACAAAGAGTTAGCCACAAAGTTGGTATGTAAAACAGTAAAAGCAAGTCTTTCTCAAAAGCCTTTTCATGCAAAATCTTGGATTTATTATGTCAATTTTTTTCAATCATCCCAATTAAAAGAGATGATAGAACATGAATTATGTTAAAATTACTTCAGCGGTCTCTTCAATTGTAATAAACAATAGAAAGACACATAGTTAAGATAAGGTACTTACAGAAAAAAGTTTGAACAAAGGAAATCCCTGGCTTCCTTTGTTACTACATCCCTGTTTACGGGAAAATGTTGGAATGTTGACGTTCCGCAATATTTGGGAAAATAATGTCAGTAAAAACATTGTCCTGAAAATCAGCACAGATCTATGAAAAGACAATGTGTCAAAACAGATCTTTGATAGAAGCCAAGAAATATAATTCATCATTCTTTGTATGTTGAAATGCTAACTTATCTCTTACAATTAAACCGTACAATGAAATATGATCAACATAATTCTGTACTCATCTGAGGTGGGTAGTTTTTACATTAATTGATATTCTAAGAATCAAATTGCAGGAGTTTTATTTGAAGTGAATTTTCTTACATGATTGCTATCCACCATTGTTTGGAGCAGAAGTCAGAAGCTGTTTTGAAGAGTGAGATTCCTATGAGAGTGATGGTAGGTGCGATGGTGAGAGGACCTATAAATCGTAGCAGGAAGCCTAATAAACCTGTGCTTCCGATGATGACTTGTGATATGGCAGCGACAGCTATAGCTCCCTGGATCTAATCAAAGCTCCAGATGTTAATATTGTGAAATAAAAATGTTTAACTCTTTAGGGCCACTGATTCAGGAGTGCATCATGCCCATTTGTCGTCATGATGCATAAATGCAGCCCTGGCGAGTAACTGACCAAGGCTGCATTCGTACATCATAACGACCCTACAGCGTTGATACACAAATGAAGTGCTGGCGAGCAGTCTCACCAGCACTTCATTGGTGCTTCATGATGACCAATTGGCATGATGCATTAATGCATCAGTGGCCCATAAAGGGTTAAAACTTGTTTTCACAGCCCCTGTATAATGACATAGAAGGTGTAATTCAATAATTATGCCACAATCCTTTGATTTGATACAAAGGCTATCATAAAAAAACAACATAATGAAGATAGGGTGCTGTTTTCCTTTACAGGTCTACCTACCTCTCTCATACGAAGCTGCCACACCTCACGATGTGCATCACTGCCAATAGGGGGTGCTGTTGTTTCATTTGTCATATTACCTAAATGAAATAAGGGTGAGACTACAGAATGAGATAGAGGCTGCAAAAGGATTAGTCAGCATGAAAAGAAAATGATATATATATATATATATATATATATATATATATATATATATATATATAGTGATAGGAGAGGGGAGGCGGGGAGGGCGCGCTCGCAGGAACCGGGGGAGCGAGCGGGAACAGTTCCCGCTGGCGCCGGGAGGGGGCACGCGAGGGAGCTTGTGACATCAGGGGATGACATCACAGACCCAGGAGGAGGTTATATAAGCAGGGGAGGAGGGGCACCCGGGGTCTTAGCCCGCTGCTAAGACCAGGAGGAGGAGCTAGGAGCAACTGGAAGGAGGCCATAGGGTTGAGGACTATTGGATACGGGGTAGCCGGGAACAGGCTAGAGCAATTAGCGGAAGTCGGGGCTGTTGACGAGCGTCGGAACCGGGGGCGGACTGGCTTCTCGAGGTGTTCTTAGGCTATAAATAGATATCCGAGTATAAAAGACATTAAGTCAATATTAGTATATGTATTCAATCTTTATTACGCCCAGATCTCATGGTAGACGTGTCGGGGCTTATGTTGCCACCTAAATAAACAGCCTGGTGGTTTCTGATACTCAAATTACCCGTGTTTGTCTTCTTGTTACAATATATATATATATATATATATATATATATATATATATATATATATATATATGGCTCACTCCAGGAAATACTGCATATGAGGGGCCTGGATCACAAACTCAGTATTTCTTAATAACATTACATTTTATTGATAGCCCTATATCTTGGCATATTATAAAGGTTCATTCAAGGCTCCAACTCCTAAGATGTCAGTTTTTATCACAGATGTCGTAAAACCTTCTAAAAAAGGGGAACGTTACTGATCGTAATCAATCAAAGATGAATACCACCACTAATAAAATGCCTAGAAACACCAAATATTGTGGCCAGACAGGTACAATGAATGACTTTATGTGTATCAAAAAGTTAAAGTGAGGCTCGAAAACTCTTGAAGTTACGCATTGTCAGAAAAATTGGAAAGTCTGAAGATTTGGGAATTTATTCTCCCATTTCTTAACTTTAACTCATTCAAAATCCTTCATACCATGACTATATTAACTGTCCATTGTTTCGAGTAGAACTACTGTACAGAATAATTATAATTAGCCTGATATGTATTACTTGTACTGCATAGTCAGTATCTACGTAGAGGCCATATTGCATGTACCATCAGTGACTTTCCCTATTCATTAACCTCTCAAAGAATGGCCACAGCTCATTTATACATCATCATAATTATTTTTCCATTGGCATCACATAAACAATGATAAAAGAGATTGTACTACATAGAGTCATTTAAACATGCATAAGGCCCATCTTTGGTGTCTAATATCACTTTGAAAGTTAAAAATCACAATATTTTGTACATTTGTCACTACTCACACACTGCAAAAAAGGTGTTTAAAGATACACACCAAATTTTCTCAACACCAATATTTAAACATCTAAACACTTGAAGTGTTTAGGTGTTTAGCATTTAAACACTTATTCTCAAACACCTAAACACTGAAGTGTTTAAGTGTTTAGCATTTAAACACTTGGTTAAACACTTCCTAGTTAAACGCGTTTAAAATTAAACGCATTTAACACTTAAGAAGTGTTGAGAAAAGTGGGACAAATAAGTGTTTAACCAAGTGTTTAACTTCTAAACACTGGTGTTTAATCCCTAAACACTGTTTTTACAGTGCACATCCCATATGGTGCTAAAATATATCTTCCATACACCAAATTGTCTTTTCTCATAAGCCAAACATGTCTACAAGTGAATACAAACAATAGAAACACCGTACAAGATAATAGGTTGGCACTATAAAAGTAGAACTCTAATCATCTAAAAAATGCTTGTAGCCATCAGTAACGTTCCCTATTCATATGCGGTGCTAAAATGTATCTTTACATACAGCAAGTACTCTTTTCACATAAGCCAGACACGTCTACAATTGAGAATAAATGCTACAAACACTATACAATGTGTTAGGTTGATAATACTATGAAAATATAACTTTGACCATCCAGTAAAATCTGTAACCATCAGTAACGTCCCTGGAACGTTACTGATTGTGGTGTGCATTGAAATTCACTTATATGTACCTGGCATGGGTAATTCCTGGAGTACATTAAAAAAAATTTATGGAAGACCCCCCCAGAGTACCTCTTGTTTGCATATAATAAGAAGACTGGTGATATTCCCTAACCAGGTTAGATGGACTCTATCAGTAATGTTCCACTCTTGACAATTCATAATTAAATGCATATAAAAAATAAATTATGCCCCAAGACTCACCCAAACCATATGGAAATCTTAGCTATGACCCCCTACTAAGGAATAAAAGTAAAGAATTTACAATTACACACAACTATACGACTGCAAATGCCTGTGCTTTTTCTATAAAGAATCAGATACGACTTGGAGGGTTCAGCCCTAGTTTGTTAAGAAATGATGTCCAAAAGAGGCTTATATGATTAAACCCACCTGCTCCTGTGTCATATTCTGGACACTGCCACTGCGGTAAGGCTAGAATAGCAAATGTAGGTGTCAGGAACCCAAATGACGTCCCCTGAACAATTGGAAGTCTGAAAGCAACACATACCTGTTATTATGGCAATTTGTAAATTCCAGCTTGATTACTCCATGTTGAAATTGAGATGTAAAAAGCATTATAGTCCTCAACCTGAGCAATTCTATCACATATGTAATGCCCTGATATAGAGTCTCAACGTTTTCTTCTTTTTATCTCTCTCTCTTCTTTTATTAATTGCACCCTGGAGGATGAAATTTCCCCAAACTAAAGAAAATGCCTTTAAAACATATTTTTAACATGAAAGTTGCATTTGGCATCAATTCATAAACTGACAATAATATATACTACAACCTACCTAACACCTAGTGTAGTCTGTAGAAGGGTAACAAGGCCTGATACAAAGAAGATGGTGGAGAGGAGTTCTCCTATAGCTGCATTGTCACCTGCCATACACAGTTTGGGTGCCAGTAGTAGGGGTACGCCAATAGTACCTCCAGCCATCATTAGGTAATGCTAGGGGAGAAAGTACAAGAAAGTTGTATATATGTTTAGATCGCATACACACTTTGGGTGCCAGTAGTAGGGATACGCCAATAGTACCCCCAGTCATCATTAGGCAATGCTGGGGGAGAAACAAGAAGGTTGTACATTGTAAATTGGATATTGCTGTTTTGGTGACTTTGTGGCAAAGTTGCAATGCAATTGCAATATTTAATAAAAGAGTATAACTTATCCATCACAGCCAAAGTTGCGCACACAATTATCACTGTCCATATTTGTCATTCATTGTTGCGCTTGGACCTGATGTTTACGAAGACATAGACAAAGGTGTTTCGGTGTTCGCAAAGTGATCTACACGTGTTTTTTCTATCCAATGTAAAATAAAATCTAGTAGGGAGATCTAAATTGGAGCTACAGGTGTACACACACGGTGGACCTCCTTTGACTGTATTTTATTTCCTTAATTTTCATCCCCAAATCTTTCAAGCAAACAAAGGATGCACCTCTTGTTTGCTTGTATGATTTTGGGGGTCACAATTGGCCCCTTCTATAATACTTCAACCCTACCTTTTCCAAATCCTGAATAATCAACCACTGATAGAAATGACTTACCTGGAAGCCCAATAATATACAGAGGTACCATGGGGGTACTTCATCCACAGTATACAGTAGGTCCCTTGTTTCCTCCTCCTTGTCACCCTCCTGTACCTCAGGATCCACAGGACTCACTGCTGTCACTCCCTTCTTGATCGCCATCTTGTGTCTTTACTGAGTTTTGGTATACTTGTGTGATCTGAAAGCATATTTTAGTCCTTTAAGTATTACTGGAGCAGAATGCGCAGCCCCTTGGTCCAGTGGGGGGAGGCACTCAACCGAATTTTGGGTATCAACAGTAACAACGGCCCCAAGGAGCTGTGGCTGGCAATGCATCGGTGAGGGGGAAACATGAATGCATAAGACTAGTGGGGCTTATGATGCATGTTCCAAAATAATACTTAGACAAGCCTTAAGCTATAAAATAGCTGTAAGCTATCGGGTATTTTAAATGCCGTCTATCATTTAATAATTATGTGACATTGTATATTTTAAATATCCTATGGCAATGTCATATAAGTATACTTACAATTTACTTTACACTATACATAACTGTACCATTGGCCATTTACGGTCGGAAGCATCAAATAGGGTCCGGCCCTATTTTTTTTCAGGATAAATAAACAAATTTAAACTCAACTCAAGTAATGAGATTACCAACATATTTTCTATATTCATCCCAGGGCTCTGAGACTCCTAAAACTACCAGAATCTTGTTATAGGGGGACTGTTGTCCTCTGGGAAGCAGTGGGCTGTGAGAATTAGCCTGATATATTTTATACATGACCTATTATACTAAAAAAGAGGGGGTGTAGTTTGATAGTTGGCAGGTTGGTACAATCAAAGAGTCAGTCGCCTCCTTCTGGGAGAATATCATATGACCATTCATGTACAAATAGCAATAGTATTTCTAGGTATATCTAATGGCACATGCAGTGAAGGCATACTGATCGAAGCATCAGCAGTTTCCTATCTCCTTTGATTAGCTAGCCCCTCCCCTTAACTTGAAGTCAAAGGGGGGGGGGTGATTGCCATGAAAAGGATATACCAGGTTAAAAGTCTCACGTACCAAATGTTGCAGGGCATCAATGAATTATAACATCCTTATATCACAAATAGCCCTTAGACCTCAAAAAAGTATCTGTTTGAGGCCTAAGGGCAGCCACAGGCCCTTAGACCACAAACTTGGCACTAAAGCACAAACACCCTTATACCACAAACAAATCTAGTACCTCTAGTACAATTAGATCTAATGAGTTTTATTGTAATTGACTTCTCAGGACCGATAACAACAGTGCCACAAGCACATGCATAAAGGCCCTTGTGGTATAAGGGCAGTTGTGGCATAAGTGCAGTTTCGGTATAAGGGCAGTTATGGCATAAGGGCGGTTGTGGTATAAGGGCAGTTGTGGCATAAGGGTGGTTGTGGTATAAGAGCAGTTGTGGCATAAGGGAATTTGTGGTATAAGGGTGTTTGTGATATAAGGGTGGTTGTAGTATAAGGGTGTTTGTGATATAAGGGCAGTTTTGGTATAAGGGCAATTGTGACATAAGGGTGGTTGTGGTATAAGGGTATTTATGGTATAAAGGCAGTTGTGGCATAAGGGGGTTTGTGGTAAAAGGGTGCATGTGGTTGTGGTATAAGGGTGTTTGTGTTTTAGTGCCACATGCCTTAAAGAGATGCTCGTTTGAGATCTAAGAGCTGTTTCTGGTATAAGGGCCCCACACATGCTCCTTGCCGGGTGTAGATGATAATAAAGACACGAGACAGGTGCTGATATTTTGTGCTGACCCACCATAACAATACTGTGTTCTCCAACATGACATTGGTGGAAGGAGATAGGCCCTTTCATTCCAAATGTGACATGAATTTCCCTTCCCCTTGTTTATCCACTCAAAGTTGCCAGATTATGCTCAGCCCTCTGAACACCAAGGCAAAGACACGTGTTTTGCCTAGTATAATACCAATCAGAAAAACATTAAGGATTAAACATCTTAATGATGCATGTAAAGTTGAACAGACAAAAGTAAAATATGATAAACCTACCTTTATAAAATTCCTTCTTTTTAGAGTAAGTAAGGTAGCTTTAGAGTCGCACGGGGGTGAGTGGTTTCACAGGTCTTTCGCTGTACTGATATTCCTTTGTATGTCTCTTAAAATATATCATCTAAACACACTGGGGGATGATGGCAATACTTATACTGCCAGACAAACCTTATCAGACACTTCAGAGAAACAATTACGGTCTATAGTTTGCACCACTGACCTCTGACTCGGTTTGGCCTCTCAATCCCTCTTCACTGGAAGAACAGACAATAAAAAGATCAATTTTGTAGAAGAGCCGGGTAATCCGAATCGACGTTTTTCACCTTAATGTCACCCCTTTAAGGATCGCTAATGTCAGAATGTGTTATGCCTATTGGTCGCCATGATGCACCAATGAAGTGATGACATATCTGCTTGCCATCACTTCATTGGTGCATCATGCCGACCCTCTGGGAGTGTATCATTCCAGTAGGATCGACATAATGCTTGAATACAGCCATAGATCCAGCTTGATAAGCCTGGAATCATGACTGAGACTCTTTGTTCTCCTATATTATATTGCTGATCTTCATTTTTTTCTTTTTTGTCCCTCTTTCTCCTTCGCTTTAAGGGGACAGACGAAACTCCCAAAGTTTCAATAACCAAATCAATGTGACGTGAAAAGATGAAACAGATTTAACTTAATAAACAATGAGTGAAACGAAAATGAAAAAATAACACTTGTTTTCAGATTTTTTTCTCAAAATAGTTGATGGCAATCTGCCCACTGATGCAGAATTCCAAGTGGCCTATACTTCGAATAGAATCTTTATATTCCAAACTTTATTATACCTCCCAGAGGCTCATTATGGTTCACAAAACGCATACATTATCATAGAATCAAAATCTTTTAAATCTTCATTTGCTAGACTTTGACACGTTTTCTATTTGGCATTTTCACACCATAACTGGATCTACCTTTCAAATCAAATATTTAGCCTAATGAACCATGATATATTCTGACAAAATCTCGCAATATTTGGCATATGTGTTTAATGACAAAAGTATGTTATTTCCATTTTCTGTTCGAGATAAAAAAAAATAGATAAAAAAAAATACCAAAGACGTGATTGTAGCATTAGTGTAGGCTATGCACGTGTTGCCCATGTGTGTTGCGTTACCTTTAATGCCCCCAGACAGTGCACCGGTCACTCGTGTCCACATGGAGTCCCATGGAATGTAGGGGAGATATGCTACCAGGAATTCGTTATCTGCTAGGTGCTAGGACCCTCGTGGAATCGTTACATAATAAAAAAAACCTGTGCCATATATATATATATATATATATATATATATATATATATATATATATATATATATATGTATGTATATATTTATATATATATATATATATATATATATATATATATATATATATATATATATATATCTGTACGTGAATCAAGCCTACCACAGAGGCTACACTGCAAAAATGGTGTTTAGATCCTAAACACAATTCTAAACATATTCTTGCAACGTTTTTGTAATCACATTAATTTCCTAAACATGTTTAGCCAAACAATGTGCTTAGCTCAAGTGTTTAGAAATGTAAGTGTTTAGGTTAAAACTTTTGTGTTTAGATATATGAATTTTTGTGTTTAGGTGTTATGAATTTCTGTGTTTAGATGTTTAAATGATTTTATGGAGATTTAAGGTTTGCAGACATGTATGCATTAAAAAACAGAGATATATTTTGGTGGTTTTTTTCATTTACTGGGGGGGGGACATCAGCAGGTGTTTACTTGTCAAAGTCTCCAAGTCAGCCACAGCTATATACGTGCACATAATATTACACACTGCATCAGAATGAGAGACTTGAGAAAGTACAACAGCTTGGCAGGAAGGAAATTGCCTTATCTATTCCAGAATAACATCAAATAGGTGTCAGTCATGGAGTTTATTGATTATTTAATGGTAATGATGGTGGCATGAGGTGAATCTAGTCAATTTTCTATTGCCCTTTCTATTCACATGACATTCTATGAAATGAAACCATGATAAACATGGGATTTGGGAATATTTGTCACAACAATTGATTATAACTGTGTGCAGATAGTCCAGTCAAAGGTAGTGCTGCTACCTGGTGTGGATTCAACATCCAAGTATCTAAACATATTGATGTTTAAATCTAAACACCTATTATTCAACTGTCTCAACTCTAAACATCTAAACATGTTTAGCATAAATGTTTATGTAGTTAGAATAAAAGTGTTCATTTCCTAAATGTGTAGTCGATGAGACACCTAACTGACCTATATGTTTAGGTTTTAAACGTGTTTAGACCTAAACATGTTTAAAATCTAAACACCATTTTTGCAGTGTAGTCCATTGCACTGCATGAAGTCCCAATCCCATTGTACAGGCCGCCATCTTTAACCCCCCCCATGAAAGTGAGCGACCTTGGGTGTTCAGTATTTAGCCCTGGGAAGGATAGGGGAGTTAATGAAGCTCGCTTGGATCTTTATCAAAGAGAGATCCTAAATGGAACGAACGCTACACCAATACCAATACGTCCTCCCGAATCTGAAATTTATGTTCGTGATTCTCAGAAATTGACAAAAAATATGTTAGAAATGAGGTTTGATGAGGGGGGATATTGAACTTTTTACAGATAACACAAATTATATTATATAGCTATCGACCTTACACAAATTGCTGTTGACGGGTTATAGGCCTTTTGCATGGCAGTTACATAGGCCTAGATAGTATATGAACCTCAACAATTCTATAAAATCACATCTGTAGTTTCAAACAGAAATAACGATAGATGACCACTGTCCTATCAGGATACTAGGATATGTCTAGCAGAATTATAAAGGCATCTATTCTAAGAGTAAAAGAATGGTGCACTGTAACAAATAACTGTTGAATCTATACCAGAAATCCTCATAATTTAGACAGTGAATCATCATAATTGTGATGCAGTGAATGTAGTTAGGAGTCTCTGTAAAAAGAAAAATGATGAGATCCTTTCCAAAATTTGCTGGATAAACGCTGTTTATTCGACAGCATCTTTTAACAGTGTGGTCACTTTGAGGGAATGGAAAAGTATAACTGTTCCACAGTGTCGGTCTGGACCATTTTTTGCTAATCCGACGATTTCTTTCCATAAGCATGGATTCCACTGAAGCCGATAGTTGTCCGATTTTGTCATCGGGTTGCATCGGGGACGCATCGGGCAGCATCGGGAACTATCAGCCAGCTATCGGGCACTGTCGGGCTTCTGTCGAGCAAGAATCGGGCTTAAATCGTCTTTGGTGGAAGACCTATTTTTTTTTTCATCGGGAACCATCGGAGATGCATGTCGGGTTACTTCGCTGTCGGGCCGACAGAAATAGTTCACTTTTCTCTCACTTGGGGTACCGCTGTTGGGCTGCTTGTCACGTGCAAGTCATGTGACCTTCGCTTTGGCCGTAAACAAACAAGATGTCGGGTAGAGCAGGTTCGAGGCGTCGGGGAAGGGGAGGAAACAAGGGTTTCAAACCCCCTAGAAGTAAAAAAGACAGTTCAGACGTAGTCATAGAGACGCAGGAAGAAACCAAGGCTCCTGCGAAACGTTTCACTGTAAGAGGTAATGCCCGATTGCCCGAGTTGACACCAGATGAGTTGGGAGAAGCTCGCACGGCCATGTTTAAAAAAAATACCGGTACACATACTACTACCAAAAACCTGCCTGTCGTGGACGATGATTCAGATGAAATTGACATTACAGAGGACGCTGCACTAGACCTAAGTGTACAGGAACCATTTTTATCTTCCACTCCTGTGTCTCGTGACAAGGAGTCCACCTGTGCCCGTACTTCAGGTCCTCTGCCTCGTCTCCTTAACAAGAAGGGTACCAAGCGTAACCTGCTGCCCGACATGGAAAAGGGGGAGGGGTCAGTCAGCCCTCCACCTTCTCCTCGTTCTCCGACGCCACCTCCTCCAAAGAAGCAGAAAAAGGTCGTACAAGAAAAAACCCAAGACAGTTCCTGTTCATCAGGACCTCCTGCAAAGAAGGCCTGTATTAAATCCCCTCCATACACCCTTTCTGGTAGGAGCGAGCAGGTCCAAGACGACAGTGAAGATGAAGGTGAAGGTCAGGGAGACGATGGTGAGGAGGGTGAAGAAGCAGACATCCCCGACAGTCAGGCTGTAGTCACCCAAAAAAAAACTATAGGAGAACTTAAGAAGAAACCTTCCGGAGGAGCTGGCAGCGGGAGGCAGTTCTTCAAGGATCCAGAAGTTCTGGAGCAATTGTGTGAGCTGTGGCAGCAGTGCACCCACCTTTATGACAAGAGTCACTCCTTGTATAAGGACCCCACTGCAAAGTGGACAGCTCTAGCTAAGATCTCGGATGAACTCAACATTCCAGGTAAAAATAATTTCATTATTTTCTTCTGTTGTCTTTGCTACCTGAGTATAATATAGTAGTGAAAGCCCTCATAAAACGGCTGTGTGGGTTCTTAGATCCATGGTGTAAGAAATTGGAGAGTGACACCAATTATCCACAGAAAAAGGTAATCATTAAATATTTCTGTCTGTCTAAAAAGTTGACCCAGATTCCATCCCGATTTGTATGTAATAACTATAATTTTAAGTTGACCGATTCTACTCCTAATTTTACCTGATATTTAACAACACACCTGGCTGAAAATTTCTTTCTGTTTTATTTAATACTCAACCATTTATTTCACTGCAGGAGATCGTACGGCCCAAACACCTGGAGGAACCATCCGAGGAGGCCGATGAGATGGTGATTGAGGTCAATGACGACGAGGAAGACGACACTTTCAAGGACGTGGACTACAATCCTGAAGCAGAGTCTGGAGATGAGACCGTAGACGATTCCATCGCCACTAGGACAAGATTTTCTCCCCACAGAAAGAACACTTCTGCAGGTGGGTCTGCAAAATCAGATGCAGCTCCTCCGACTTCTCTTGATAAGGGCAAGGGGTCTGGTAAAACTTCTAAGAAAGGTGCTCTTCCTTCTACCAGTGGTGAAAAACGGAAGACTATTAATTACAATATTCCAAAGAAAAATGTGGTTACTGAAGCTGCCAAGGCAGAGTACCTGGAGAAGAGAGAGCCACAACACCTTAAAGCTGGAGAAAAGAAACAGAAGACAGTCTCAGAGATACTCCAGTCTAGAGAAAAGTTTTATGAGTCATACGGGCATTCGTTGAACGATCTTGTGACCTTAGTGGGCAACAGAAACCAGGCTCAGGCCCGACCTCCCCCCCCCTGAGAAGGAGGTTTCTCCTGACTCACAGTGGTGCAAGATGTTAGAGGTGGAGATGGCACGCATGACCCAAAAGGTGAAGGACAAATTTAAGGTCCATGTTTATCTGACAGCCGTGCAGGCTGTAAACGGGGAATGGGATGGAAAGTAGTCACCTAGTGCTAGAGAACACCTGCTGCCTCACGGTCGAAGAGGTACCCATAACCACGGCTTCTGAGGTATTTGTCCTGCCACGGGACCCGACCATGTCGTGATGAAAACCACTGGCACAGATTCTGCCTCATGCTTTTGGCATCTTGTGGCATATTCCTTGCAGCTCCAGCTCTGTCCAGGCCTTCCAGCTCCCCGTCCTCCCTCCACTCTCCAGGGTGAAGCTCATGGTCCTTGTCTTCATAGTCCACAGCCCCATGGGGTATGTAGTCCGACGGTGACCTTGTCCTGAGGAAGTTGTGAAGAGCTAGGGATGCCATGACTAATTTCTTCACCCCCTTGGGCTCCATGTCCTGCTGTCGGAGGAACAGCCTAAATCGGGTCACCCATATCCCGAACGAGTTCTCCACACACCTCCTCCCCCTAGACATCCGGTAGTTGTATGCCACTTCCTTAGCCCCCTGATCCTTGACTGCAAAGGGCTTCATGAGATTTGAGGCCAGGCCGAAGGCATCGTCTCCGACAATGTAGTAGGGCAGAAGGTCTCTCATACCTTTGATACCTGAAGCAGGAGGAATCTGCAGTGGATTGTCAGGATCTGCCATGTCCCTGTACATAGGTCCTTCTTTCCATATACGGGAGTCCCCTGCCTTTCCCTCCGATCCTACATCCACGTACAGAAATCTGTATCGGGCATCTACCACCGCCATCAGAACAACACTGTAGAATTTCTTGTAATTGAAGAAAGTGGCTCCACTTTTCTTTGGCCTCCTGATCTTGATGTGTTTCCCATCCACTGCCCCGATGCAGTGTGGAAGCTGCCAGTCGTTAGCATACTGATCTGCAACGGCCAACCACTCCTCTGTGGTGCTAGCCCACTTGGCAAAAAACGTGTTTTTAACGTTTGCAAACGTTTTTATTTGGTTTGGATAAAAAACGTTTTTAAAAAAACGTTATTTTGACGTTGAAAAAACGTTTTTAAACGTTTTTTCAACCAATTTTGAACCAAATAAAAACGTTTGCTTTTTCAACCAATTTTCAACCAAATAAAAACGTTTTTTATTTACGTTTCTTTTACGTTAAAAAAACGTTTTTTTAACCTGATATAAAAACGTTTTTATAAAAACGTCAAAATAACGTTTTTTTGAGTACATGTAAAAACGTTATTTTGACGTTGAAAAAAAAAACATTTTGCAAACTTAGGAACCAAAATAAAACGTTTTTTTGACGTCAAATAAACGTTTTTCTGCCAACTGGGAGGTAACTACAGAACAATAAAAAGTGTCATGTACAACTCATCGGGGATGAACATGTATTGAAATTGTATATTAATTCCTACGTGTGTGAAGAAAATGACCTCAGTTTTTATTAAAGTTTTTTTCTGGAGAAATCGGCCTAAGAAAATCATGCCTCATATATATATAAAAAAGTTATTGAACAATAAAAAAAAATTTTACCTTTAAATAATCGTCTCTCAAGACGGCGGTCAGTGCTACACAGGTGTCTCGGATGATGGGAAAAATTGTGGACGACCCAACTAGATGACCATGGTGGAGAGTCTGGCTGCTGTCCCCTGTTAAAAAGAAATACAAATATATATAGACTGAAAAAAAAATAAATCATTCTCTCTTTTAAGAAGAACCATTGGGAAATTTCATTGTTAAGTTGTAGCACCTTGAAAAATGACATTCATAATTTACCTAGAGCAAGGTATCGTAGTGTTATGTCCAACCTCTCATCTGGTTTTATAGCCGGGCGAAAGTTGGTGTCTCGACGATATATGTGTATAGCCAAGCAAAAAGGGTCCCCCAGGGAAAAAGTCAATTTTTAAATTCAGGCCATGAACTTTCCAATGATATATTACATGAGAAAATATATCTGCTAGTTTCAGAGTTACGGTTCTATTAACTTAGATGGTTACCGACCTATTCAAATCCCAAATATGGTCTACCTTGTATATTTCATGAGATATATCAGATGATATGTATAATTAGGCATAATTCTGCAAATTAGGGAAATTGTCATTTTCTTCACATTCTTTTTCTCATAAAATTTGATCTGATTATCAGATTTTTACCATCTTTTCAACACACCGATCCTTGTGGGTGTGGCTACCAATAGGCTTTTTTGATTCCTCAATTTTGAGTGAAAATAATGTTTCCATGGCAACCAATATCAACAAGAGCACTGATTTCTGCCCTCAAATGCCAAAAAACGTTCTATTTACATTCCAAATTTGGAAGGTTTTCCTTAAAAATGGGAATTTCCCTTTAGGACGATTGTAATCTACATAAAAAAGTAGTATATAACTATTTTTGGTATATTTTCCCCCTTTTAGGCCATAGTGGTGTCTGCCTGGTGGCCAGAATTGGTACTAATCCCCCTCGGACTGTCCTTTTAACTTGCCTCCTCACATATAAGGGGGGTCACTTTTTGCAGCAGTTCATGGTATAAGTCAGGCCCCATTCTCAGCGTGTGTTTGAACTCAGCATCCTCTCCCATCTGAAGCAAAGAACAATTTCGGTGAAGTTATGCATATAGGAGGGGGGGGAGGGGAAATCGGACAAGATACATTATATACATGAGCTACATTTGCCAGCTGACCTACATAAACGCATTAGGTACCCCCCCCCACCCCCCCACCCCCCCCCCCCATGTTAATGCTTACAGATATCAGGTCTCGGTGGAGCTTGGTAAAAGTGTTCCTCTGCGTCTTGTCCGTCCTGTCTTTCAGGTATGGGGCGGCATGATACCTGTGCCTCCTTCTTGTCCCCTCGATTATCTCTATTTCCTCCTGTTCTAGAGCCAAAATACCTACTGTCGCCTGCACGAGCAGAACCACCTCCTCGGCCTCCATTGTGAGAAACTAGGTCATCGGCGATCACGTGACCGGTGGAACTGCTCGCTGAGACATCGGGGACGACTGTCGGACACAGTATCCGACAGAGTGAGAGCTTGGTGGAAGAACTGAAATCGGCCAGGTCTGAGTAACCCGACAGTGGTATTCTCGGCTGTCGGCCAGTGATCGGCCAGACAATTTTGTCGGACCGACTACAACCCGACGACACTTTTTGACCCTGATCGGGCCTCTGTCGGCCCGACTAATTATCGGCTTCAGTGGAATCAATGCTATACATTACCTATATAAGAATCGGTCGGATTAGCAAAAAATGGACCTAACCGACGCTGTGGAACCAGCCCTTTATAGATAGATATACCATATTAATGTCCCTGAAGTGATTTATTTTGGACAGAACTTTAGGTAAAGTGCGTAGAGAGACAGACAGATAGGCAGACAAGACCATGGGTGTGTACTATTTACCAAGTTGAGTCTGTATAGTTGTTATCTATCTGACACTCTAGGACTGATTCTGCCCTCTGGCAGCTCTATTTCTATGCATTTTTTATATTTCTATTTCTTGGTGACAGAGGTGAGGGGGGGGTTCTTTGCCAAAGTCCCCCTCACCTCTGTCATCCATGGCTATATTTATAGGAAATGGTTCAAAGGGTATCTGCCAGAGGGCAGCAAAGGCCTTTGAGTGGCCAACCCTCTCTTAGTATATGGATAACACCTAGAGTACTGGGCCCTGATTCCAGACAGGCCCAAACTCGGGACACCCTGGCTAGAATAGTGATTAAGGTAATTAATAACTGATTGATTTCAAATCAAATAGTGCTATGCAACATAATATGTCCATGTGTCCTCAACTAATGACTTCAGAAATGATAGATTTTTCTCACAAACCATGGGTAAACTTGAGATTGAAATGGTCTGAGGTTTAGCTGAGTGGATAAACTGATGCTCCCTAACCACCCAGCTAAGCACAGACTCTCTGTTATATTGAATAAGATGGTGTCTAGAATGCTATTGAAGTTCAAACTCTCAATATAAATGCATCCATATAAACCAGAAATTGAGTAATCTGAAGGATTTTTGACATTTATATTAATTCTATTATATTTTATGAATGACTAAATAATAGGACCACCGTACCACTAATGGGCACCTAATTCTGGACACCCTGTAATATAATTATATTATAGATAAATACTGACTTGATTTTGCTATATTGCTCATATGTCTGTTATCATATATGTCTGTCTATCATATAAATTCAATTTTGTATCAATAACATCTTGGATTAGTTCATATGACAGATACTGCATATAGGCAGCCATATACTGGTCACCAGATCTCAACGATTTTTGTTGAGGCCCTTAACCCCCCATTAATACTACCAAGGAATGATGTATGTTGAACCCGAAACTAATGTCCATTGGGATGATCTTGTAGGATGATAAATTTCAGAGAAAACCTTATTATTTTACATTTAATCTAATGGATAATTCCACTGTCTGGAATTAGGGGCCTGTGTCCAGAATTAGGAGCCACTATGACATATTTATAAACCCATAATTCACAATGAAATATCATACCTATAGGAAAATCATTCAGCTACATCTTAGAATAGACAGAGACCCTTAACATGCCAAAAGATGGGGGGAATGAGATATTCAGTTTGGTAGGAATCAACAGACAACCATTAACCTTCCGGAAATTGGGCCTTTTACTCTACACGCACTCAACTCGGTAACTAGTACACGCCCATGGACAAGACAGATAGGCAACAAGGGAGTCGACGAGTGAAAGAGGTGACAGATAAAGGGAAAGATTAAATTGGAGTGCCAGAAGGAATAATAACAGGGGTTTTGACAGCTATTAATTCTACTCAGGTAACAGACTTGGAAAGATCTGGTAATACCTTAGAATAGTGGTTTTATTTCTCCACACAGTGCGATGGTGAAGCTGGCCACAGCTCTTTACCTCTGATATGGGGACGGGGATAGTATGCCAATGATTAGGTGCATGTTTATGAGGTAATGTCCAGAGGATGGATGCTATGAATGATGAGTGCACATTAATATAGAGGATGAAGTGTGACCATTATAAAAATGGGACGGGGGGTAAGGTCATTAATCCTTCAAAGGCCGCTGATGCAGGAGTGCATCATAACCATTGGTCCTCATGATGCACAAATGAGGTGCTGGCAAGCACTTCATTAGAGCATCATGCTGACCCTGTAGGAGTGTATCAACTCCATTGGGTCGGCACGGCCCTTGAATCGTGCCCTGGTTAGCTACTTCATGCATTATAGCGGCAAATGGATAGGATGCATCAACATACATTAGTGACCGTTAAAGGTTTAAGTCTGTTCCTGGTGTACATCTGCATTAGGTGTGTCCTTGTTCAGTTACCATCATGTACCTGTACCTACCTGCCTGGATAACCTGTGTACTAGTGTTACTACTGTATGAAGTAAATGCAGCTCCCATACTGAGGGAATCACAAAATAAAGGTATGTATTATGTGTGATAAATATTGATGTTAAGGTTATACCATTTATATACTTTATTCCATGTTGAGAATACAGGCATCACTCTAATTGCTCCATACTGAATTTTCTTTTTGCATGTTTTAGCCTAAAAGTGGAATCCCACCAGGGTTCTGGCTCGTGAAATCTGCTTACTTAATTCACAAAAAAAAAACAGTTTGGAATAATTCTGAATGGAATGAGTTTCTTGGCACTTAGAGACGTGGAGGGGTGATCACCCATGCACCTCAAACGAAATTGCAGTAAAGTGAAATCAGGTCTTTCCAAATTGAAGCTGCAGTCACAAACTGTATCAGCACTTTACTGTAGGCACTCCATTGTCATTCTCCAGGTTTATGTCATTAAATGCTAAAAGGATATCATTTCCCTAGATATCATTGTGTTAATGCTACACTCTCAGCCGCAACTGTAAATGGGCTATAAATACCCCTGTACCTACATCAGAATGCCCTTCTGGTGTGTAGCTTCATATCTACAACTACCCATTGTATTGGAAAATAAAAAGCATTCTACTGCATATATCTACGTGGCAGGCCGGACAGTGAATGATTTCAAACATGGCTCGCTCATCAGCAAAACTTCAAAAACCAATGACATTTGGTCCTATGCTGGAGTGGGGGAATGTGTCAGAGTCATACCTCAAGCAGTGCCAGACCTTTAGCTCATTGCACCCTGAAGTTGACACAAAGTTTGATAATTTTGAATCGGATGGTCAACGTCTCTCATGTACAGTGGCCAAAATTGCATAAACCAAAGGGTGGCTATTATTGTGTGTGTGGTCACAAACCAAAATGCGAGGCAAATTATCCAGATCTGAAGGGTGCTGCCAGAAACACTTGCTGAAATACAACATGGTTTTATCCAGAGTTAATTATCAAGGCTTATCATTCTGAGCTAGTTCTTGCGATTTCCAAAATTAACCGACTTAGCCTTTAGCTGTTCTTATTAATATGTAATCGTTGTGTACAGCTGTCCATTTCACCCAGTAACATTACATATTCTGTCACTAATAAACCTCATTTCTTTTCTTCCATTCAGACATATGGACACGTCACAGAGTGATACGCTCAACAAAAAGCAGATGGCTGCTCGAACCACTCGACTCGAACCGAGTAAACGAGGCAGATTCAATAACATCTTCACCAAAAGAACCCACTACTACTGTAAGGACCTGGCTACATAACTTGGTGGAAAATGAAAGAGATCAAGTTAGATCACCATCTACTCGCCCAACTATAACGGTACCACCATCCACCTCTGCAGTACAGCCAACTGGGACTAGCCGTCAGGGGACAGAAAGTGGCTACCTGCCCCACATCGTCCCCAGAGTCAGCTTGACCTTCCCAGAGACTAAAAATGAGGAATTTGATAGCCATTACTATAATCCCCTACCTAAGATGTTTCTTAAAACTGTGACACCAACATCTAGTGCTACTACTATGGGTAGTGATTTTACCATACCGGTTATGACCGCCCCTGAACCAATGGATATGAATAAGGTGCTGGAGAGCCTGGATCGCTTCAGTCCGGAGTATGAGCAATTGGCTAAGGATGTTGGTAAGGCCCTTGTGAAATACCTTGTGGATTATATGGCTAATAGGCCAGATGATGGAATGGATAATAGGCTGCACGAACTGGTAATGCACTATATGGTGGACCACATGGGCCCTTCAGAAGGCTCTGATGGCATGAATACCAATTCTGAAATACCAGAAGCATTGCTGCAGAGGAGAAGACAACGCTACAGCCAGGGCTTGCCACCAGTTGGGGCATTTGAGGCTAATTTACCCATGGTTTTACCCCATATTCCAAAATCAGTCTTGGAATCAGGAATTACTGAGACAACACCTTCACCTGCCTTCCCACCCCTGCAGCCTTCCAGGAGTATGGTACTGTGGCCTAACATAATGATACCCCAGCAATCAACTGAGGGATTCATAGGGCATCAGGAGGAGACAACTGGTAGCGGTTTGAGCAAGGAGTGGCTGCAAAAGGAGTTAGCCATCATTTTATCAGCCATTAATAAAATTACCAAAAAGGAGAAGGGTGGGTTGCAAGAGGGTGTGAGTAATACTAAAAGGCGTTTTCCAGAATTCCTCCAAACATTCTCTCCGACACCACCACCAAGACATACGCAATGGGTAGAGTCCGCAACAACGACCAAGTCACCATTTGAGTTTAGTGCACAGGGTCTCTTTAACATGTTAGGCTAAAGAGGGAAGTAAAAATAGTAATGTTCTATCTAACCTATTTAAATTGTTTCATCTTTTCCAGACATGCTTGACATATTCTAGTACATATCATGATGGGATTTATATATATTTTGTTATTTAGTAAAATTGCAATGCAATGTCTATTGATACCTTTTATGTAATGTTATGCTATCTACTTTTCCTAGATCCAATGATCATGAAATACCATGTATACCTTTGTTCATCATTAAAATGTTGCATGCGAAGGAAATAGCAGTTTTATCAGTCGATCATAAGTTGGGACAGTCAGAATGATAGAGCTTGCACTGTAAAAAATGACTGATGAATTTAACAAGGATGCTTGTAAATCACCGTAATAATATAGCAGGGAGCCAGTGTATTTTTACAAGAAGCCCCAGGTGACAGTAAGGTGGTACAAGGAATCTCTGTGAAAATAACTACATCTCTGTGACAATAATGATGGATCTCTCAGGTAGGGATGTCATTGACATCCATATTATTATTTTTTTCCGATTCCAGTTGATTTTTGGTCTCGATATTCCGATATATCGCGATATTCTGGTGCTTTAGAATACCATGTCCAGTCCAATTTCACAGGTTTATTAGCCATAAAACATCATACACATAAGAAAAACAGCTAAAACACAGCTTCTGTGTAAATGTGTAAAAAGCATGCAGTTCGCAAAGGCCACGATAATTATTCCCTTTAGAAAGGTAAAAAAAGATCAACAGAGGGTGACAGATTGATGCAGGGCTAAAACTGATGACACACGTGTTATAGAAATAGATTGACAGAGGTTTTTGTCCACAAAGCTCCATATTTTTGTATACTTTTAATGTAAAATTATTGTGGAATGACCTTTGTACTGTCAGCATAGAACTCAGTATGTAAGTACGGCCTGTATGGGAGGAAAATGGACAGTGTAACATACATGTACCAGCACACAGGTCACATTAGCCTAGAGCTATTGATAAAAGGTTTCGAGCACCACTACCACAATTTGTAATCCACAAACGGTAATTATGAAAATAGATGCATTCCTGGGATAATAAGCTTCAATTTTATACCAAATATGACCACCTTTCGCCAATTCATTCACTACAAATTAACATGACTGTTTTTTTCTGTTATGATCTTATATGTAGATCATAATATATCGATATAAAGGTATGTCTATATTCACCATATTTAGATATGGTGAATATCGATGACACCCCTGGATCTCTTACAACTTTGGGATGAGGAATCTATCTCTAATTCAACGACAATTTTCTGCAATGTGCACATTAACTGCACCCAGTCTATTTTCATTCATGATATGTGAAAAGATACATTTTTCCATAAGCTGACCTATTTCTGTGCTACTTTGGGGAATTCATATTTGAATATAATGGCCTATTATCATGCAGAATTGCATGCCAAATAGTATGTAGTAAAGTGATTAATATGAGGTTAATAGTTTGTTCCTGAGGCTTGGATGGAAACCACGCACATCACATTGCTAATAGCTCCTTCTTTGCAGGTGAGGCCATAAAGAACACATTGGTCGATTTGATTCACAATTTACCATTATTGTAATTCGTGGCAATTTAGATATTTCAGGCCCCTCTCCGGGCAAAATGTAGCCAACTTGGACAGTATCTAATCACTTGATGGTTCAATTTAGTGAGAGAACACATCTGGGGTCACTTACCTGGGGTACTAGATTATCATAAATATGGGAGCTTGAACATCCCATTTTAAAAGGCATATTATGTTGATTATTATACTAGGACCCAGAGGATATTTGATATTGGTTGGGAGTTTGGAGTTGATACTAAGTTGCTGATAAATATATTAAACAGAAACTGATGGATATTTGAGAATAAAACATTTTTATTTATGGAACATAAATGCTTTTACCATAAATGATCATACAAGTATTTATCCTGACTAGCAGTTATATCACAGTTCTATGTTTAAGTCTTACAAAATAATCACATTCACATGATTTGATTGGTAACTAATAATTAGGTACATTTGATATGTCAGTAATGAAATTAATTCTTAACTAGAGTATGGAGTAGTTCCCCCAGTATTTCCCGGCATATAAGGTGACTCCACGTATAAGATGCACCCCGTAGTGTACGACTTATAAGGCGCGCTCTCTCTTTTGGGAAGTTCTATAAGGTACAGGAGGCATTAAATTTCTACAGCTTATACACAAGATACATAGATAGTGACATAGTGTGCTATGCCTTATCATTGACATGACAAAGAAATATAGCAATTGCGGGTAACTTGTCAGTGCTGCACCTACACCAACCTAATGAGGCTAATACATGTATGCTTAGAAGTCATCATGGTGTACAAAATGTAGCAAAGCACTGGGGTATGGCATACTAGTCTTCTATAACCTTTTTTAATTCTTTCATCTAGCCATAACCAGGTAGATTCAAAGAAACTGCAGCAGTTTAAACCCTTGGTTCAGCATTTAGGCTGTCGTAGAAGATGAACGTTTGACCACTTCGACATTTAATTAAGATTTTGTGGCATTTTCCAGTGGACCTATGTCCGGGACCTATGTCCGAATGACCAAATGTCTGCAGTGCGAACGCTTAACTTGATGCACCATTGCAGTTCCGGAGAGCAGACTCACTGCACCATGACCATGAAGGATCACGAAGGTAGAGTCACCGTACACGACTAATACTTTCTGATGGCCCTATAGAAGTAATTCTATCAAACATGACTGGCTTGAACCATGTTTTTCTGTGATACCCTGTTCTTGGTGTTTTGGGAGGCAGCCATCTTTTCCTTCTCCCACTGTGACGTCAGAGTAGCCTCCATCCGGTCCAGAAGCACTGTCTGTGGTGAACGCCAGAACGGGCGGAAACGCTGTGTGGGATAATGAAATAGAAATAAAATGTCAAAAAACTATCTCAAAGGGTTTAATAGAATAATAATCAATACAGCAAACTAAGGTAAATTTCAACCGCACACTATTGGTACTTTCAATCCTGGCTTTAGCAAAATAGGTCGATCACAGTCGTGTCAGGTAATGTAGGATCATGATAATAGAAGTTTTCTGCCAACAGGCATAATGACTGCACTAGTAGGTCTAAAGAGCCTAAGAGTTATCACACTTTAAGCCCATCCTTTCGTGTTTATATCCGCATTTTGCAGCTCTAGAGCTGGTGCATCCTTTCAATCAGAACAGAATTAAGCCCATTTCACCAGTTCACAGTAGGGAACCTATTTGATGACCAAGATCATCCTATGTGTGTGATGCTTTCTGTGGTTGATTATACCAATACAGGATGGCTAGTTCCTGTACTGTTCAACAACCCCCTGCTGTGTTATGGCCTGGTGTTTCTGTAGCTGTGACCATTTACTGCATTGTGATTTTATGTTCCTTTTATTGAGTTTTAATAAGATAATGAATTTCTTATGGTCACTGGGGAAAAACCTCTGTGTATTATGATGGGTAACATTTATGTAGGAGTACATCATGTCATATTGGTTGCCATGATGCACCTATACAGTGCTATTTATCTGATCAACATCACTTTATAGGAGCATCATGCAAATAATCATCCCTCCCCATACGGTCAGCATAGTGCATTAATGTATAAGCGGCCCTTAAGGGGCTGTGAACCTGACCATATTGTTGTCCCATAAAAAAGGAAGTGTCATTCCAGCACGTAATTTCCAATTAAAAGCATATCGCAAACTCAAGCGTGATAAACGCCAAAAATGTCTGGCCGAAACACTTTTATTTGGGTACATTTGGCAAACATTTAGCCATTTGTCCTCTGCACAGAGCATTACTGCATTATGCCCATTTACATATACATGATGTACCAATGCAGTCCTGGTGCGTCCATTGGCCAGCGCTGCATCCACGCATCATGCTGAGTGTATTAATACCTATGGGCTGGCATGATACAAGGATGTAGCCCTAACAAGTAGACCTTCCAGGGCCCCAATCATGCATTATGTCTATTGAATGCCATAAAACTTATTCATGCCATATTCCCTTAAAGGGTTTACAGATAAACTGAACGTGCAACTATGACCAATGATCTACATGTCACCTATCTGATCACGTTGTTACGTGTTGATGGATAGCTGACATTGTGTGGATGTTCAAGTTTTAGTAAGGCCAAAAAAAATATATTGTGTGTTTCCAGTTACATGGCTGAAATGTCTAGGGTCGGTAGGTCGGATTTCTTTTTTTTTTTATAGAAATGTATAGTTGGTTTCTATGATTTAACAGTAGAAGTATGAAAAAAACGTAAGGAATGTGAAGCAAATGTAAAATATATGAATGACTGTTATGAATTGTTTACCAATAGATGAGGACCTAGATAGGTTCCACAAAAAATTGATGAAAAATTATGAAAATTATGGGGAAAATGCCTGAAAATTCCCCAAAAATGTCAAAAATTCCCAAAATAAAAAAAGAATTTCTAGGGTTGGCCCTGTTTTACAAACCCTAATATAATAAAACAGCGCCAATCATGAACATTTCGATACTATTTTATTCACAGATATCAGAATCTAACCATCTAGGACACCTACTCTTAATTTTGAAATTCATTCAAAATACACTGTACCTAAGGTTAATTTTCTATCTAAACACATTAAAAGTGTTAATATACTCAATAAAGTTGTATAACACTTTTATATTATCACGCCTGATGAGACATTCAGCTTGAAACCACACCAAACCACCCCACTACAGGGCTCCAAATCTGTGAATCATATCCACAAAAATCCCCTAAGTCCTAAAAATCAGCTAGGAACTTACAGATGACAGCATCACTCTCCATACATATGTTTGGATGACCAGCCTCCATCTGGGATTTTGTGTTTGACATATGACCATATACTGCCCCCTGATTGGCTAGTACATGGGTTGTCATGGTTAACATAGTGGATGCTTTCAGTCAAATCTTGACACTTTGTGGTAGCGTATAGAAGGGTGCACACACACCGCTCCTTTCCAGGCCCTGTTTTGCTAGGGTCGGTCGGGTAACTGGAAACAAACCTTTTTTTAGGCCTAGGCCCAACACCATCAGTGATAAAAGAACTTTTACCTTCAGGCACTTCGTTAGTGCTATTGAATTTGGTAAATTGAAAATAATTAAGATGTTTTTCTTTTTCTTTTTTGTTGTTGTTTTTTTCCCAAACTATTTCTCATAAAAATATGAGATGGGATAGGATTACTTTTTTACTGTTGTGAACGCTTTTTATGGTTAATAAGGAATTTGTGAAAAAACATGCAGTCCTTTTTTGAGGAGGGGCTCATCATGTAGGCTCTACATACCACATATACTGCTACAGGGAGCACTTATTAATGTACATACTGAGTATTGTGCTACAGGGGAGCACTTAGCAATGTACATACTGAGTATTGTGCTACAGGGGAGCACTTAGCAATGTACATACTGAGTATTGTGCTACAGGGGAGCACTTAGCAATGTACATACCGAGTATTGTGCTACAGAGGTGGGCCATACACCATGTGGTAGATGTAGCTGGGCCTCCCACTTATTAATGTACATAACGAGTATTGTGCTACAGGGGAGCACTTAGTAATGTACATACTGAGTATTGTGCTACAGGGGAGCACTTAGTAATGCACATACCGAGTATTGTGCTACAGGGGTGGGCCATACACGATGTGGTAGATGTAGCTGGGCCTCCCACTTATTAATGTACATACTGAGTATTGTGCTACAGGGGAGCACTAAGTAATGTACATACCGAGTATTGTGCTACAGGGGTGGGCCATACACCATGTGGTAGATGTAGCCTCGCCTCCCACTTTGGTGGCTGATGTAGGGCTGGGGCCATCTGGGCACCTGTGATGTTCCTCTCTGGTGGCACGCCTCGCGATAAACCATGGACTGGAATAGAGAGAAAATACATTTTGTGAATCAATCATAAAAGTCTAGGGAACTTTGTGAAAACATTTTAAGCAGCCTGCTAGCCACAGTAGGGCCCTCTTATGGCAAATAGGTGAACTACTGCATTGTGAGAGGGTGTTTAGTTCTCCAAGAGCTCACTGGGGGAGCTGTAGTGAAGCTTCAGACTAAATTGGGCCATCCAAGGCCTGTTACGTGCAGTACATATTAAATGTTACTGCAACATTTTATGGTTGACCATGCTAAAAAAAATCAAGAATGACTTCAGCTTTATTCTAAGCCTTTATTTATGAACGCCATCAAAATAGAACCCGATTGACGCCAGTTTTATGGTGGAAGATGGGGGGAAATCAGAACGTCATTGGCCCTCTTAGTGCCGTGACACCTAGTATCAGTGGGTAGAACTAGCCAGCAACATATGTCTGATAATAAATAAAGGGGTAATGAACCTGAAGGCATAGTGCTGCTAAACCGAGTCAGAAGGCGACTCCACATGAAATGAAAATGTCAAAAGTTACTCAAATATCAACTGGAATGACACTTACTTATTCCTAACCGTTGTGTGTTGAATTTGATTTTGAAGGGGTCCTTATCATTAGATGTCTCAAATTCAGGAAGTCCTAAACTCTTCAGTGACGGGTACTGGAAGCAAAGGGAAATAATTATATTAAGCAATATCTAAATATCATAGGAAGTTTTTAGATTATAATGCAACGGAAATATGAAACATGTGTCTTTTATGTCAAGCTTCTTGGTTTTAGAACTGCAGTCATTAAGCACTGACAGGCTGCTTCCTTTCATTGATAATTCATAGTTGTGGAGACTGATATCCAGATTACCCTTGGCCTAGGGGCATTTCATTCTAAAGTTTAGGGAACTATCCTTCTTTATCAATTTTGGGCTATAGACTTCAATGGAAGTGGTCGTTTTTCAAAATTTTTAGTTCCTGTTGCCATGGCGTCCACTCTCCATGGTGACAGTAGAAAATGACCAAACACCTTGAAATGAACCCGCATACTTTCTACTGTATCTAAGGGAAATGGTTGCCTTGGAAACAGGAACTAAAGATTTGGAAAACGATCACTTCCATTTAGTTCTACACCCTCAAATTGATAAAGAAGAATAATTCCCTAACTCTTAGAATGAAATGCCCCTATTTGAGATGATTGAGGACCGCTGGTAGACTGGTCGGTTTTCATGACGATGGATACGATCCTTTACTGTTTTCGTTCCAGTAAAGCCTAGCATCGTATGCCCTGCAATGTTGCGTCTGACTCAGTCAAGGCATTGTTTTATGGAGCAATTTCCAATGAAAATAACAATAACCTTTGCTCTCTTTTTTACCTCTGCATTGCAGTACACTGCTTTCCACAGTCCTTTACTATAAATCCTGGCCAGTGTTTAATGGATCGGTATCATACATTCTGCTCCTCTCTTTGGTTGTGAGGTGTAATTGCTGTGCTGGATCATGTGCCAGGTGTTAAGAAACACTTTACATAATAATTGATACGTCACTGATTAATACAACCGTTTCAAGACAATGAATTTCTTTATCAATGATTATGTTTGACATTCATTGAACCCTACTTGCTGCTCAATAATAATTAAATAAGGCGACTTGGAGAGCTCCAGCCACTTTTAGAATAGCCTGTAAGTCTTTATAAGCTGACTAATGAGTATATTGAACCATATCTTTATTCTAAATCTCATACCTATGGTCCATATCTATATAATAATCCTCTCAGTGGTCATGTAGCATGTAAGTCATTTGGCCTATACAATGTATCATTATGTCTATGTCAAGGAGGAAACAGGTCCATTAAGGGTCTATTTGAGGAATGGGTGAGAAGCTTAAATATGCTACATTTCAGTCCTCTAAATGCTGCATCATGTTTGAATGCAGTGTGCCCAATTTTACAGCCCTTGTGAGTTACATACAGGGGCTGCATTCGTGCACCATATTAAATTAGATGGGTATAATACAGTACTGCCCTGTGTAACACTTAAATGGTTATTTGGGTGACCTAGAGTAATCTGTGTACCAGAAAGATAAATACATATTTCTCTTCTCCCAAAGCGTTTTCTTTTTCTTTCTTTCATCATACACTATTGACTTAAACAAGAGACCTATATACCTGTCTATAGTCGTGGTGCTTTGGGTTCTCAAACGGTTCCGGTTTGAACATTCCATGTGTAACAAAATCAGACCTCATCTCATGAGGATCCTTAACGTGGAACTTCAACTCAAAGTCCTCCTCCTTAGCAACCTTTGGTTTCATCAAGTCTGGCAATTCTAGCGTCTCCCTCTCTGCCTTCTTCCTGGCCTCAACTTCTGCTTTTAGCTCCTCCGGAAGTGGCCCATACCTCCATGGCTGCATAGCCTCACGAGAGTTCCTTTTTGGTGGTTTTGGCTCAAAGCATTGCCGGCGGAAGTCCGGAGGAGGGCGCTTCCAGATGTCATCATCGACAGGTTTTTCCCGGATATAGAAGTTTTTGTCACGCATACGTGTTAGCTCTGCATGTGCGCTGTAGGAGGACTGAGCCTCGAAGCCGAACTGACGGTTGTGGAGACGCTCTGAGGACGCGGCACTTGGGATGGAGTTTCCGCCGGAAGTACCTCCAGAGACGACCGAGGCCAAACCGGAAGCAGCCTCTGACGGTGCCCGTGGCGTCTCCAGGTCCATGCTACCTGCCACCATTGTGAATGCTGTAGTCTTTGACGGCTGTAAGAAATAAAAATAAATGCAATAGGTAATAGATAAAGACAAATCACGTATCCACATGGTAAGATAGGAAAAGGATAATACTATGGCTAATCTAACCAAAATTTACCAAAGATTTTAGATTTAGATTCGTGTTATACCTGGCTGGGCTTACTCTCCACACTGAGAACTATGGAGGTGTGTAACCTGGAGTGTGTTGCTCCTATGGTAAAAAGAGCTGTCAGTAGGTACCCTCTTTTCAAAAGAAGTCACGCTCTGCTTAGCCATTCAACTTCCACTCACCATTTTAGTCTGAAAAGTCACCTGCCTTGTTTAAAACAGAGAGAGCTGCAGTATCAGGTACATATTCATGTCACACACTCTATAGTATATTATACTGACTGACTTCTCCCAACTAGGTACCTACTCAAATCTCCCTTTTTTAGCACCATACTTGAATGACCACTTGTGAGCAACAAAAGGGACAAGTTATAGCTACATAAAAAGAAAGGACTGGAAACTAGGGCATTTTTAGCCAGCTCTTTCTTTTACTCTAGGAGCAACACCCTCCTGATGATACCAAAATAGGGAATGTTGGGTCGTCATTTTGAGGAACCATACTCAGCAGAATGTTGAAGTATTCAACCACAGTGTGAGTGTGTGGGACCACCTTGTGTCTTCAAAATGACTGGTTGTCTATTTTGGTATCGTCGAGTTGAGACCTAAAGTCATCAGCACTGACCAGATTGGGGATTTCAAGAGTTTCAGTGCACCTTTTGCTTCGGTTTGTTTTACAAGTCCTTGAGTCGCCCATCTCTAAGCTTATAAAGTTATGATTCAACTTCTTTAGCATCTAAGCAAAGCGAAAAGGGGAAAACAACCAAGTTTGCTACAGTAAGGCAGAGGCTGAGATTGTACTGCTGCCAGAAGGTGTCAGAGTGTGTATAATTGATATGTTCGAGCTGGGGGTGTCACTTAAATGAAATAATTATTGAGTTATCATTTATGATCGTACTGAATGATTCCTAACCATCCTGTCTGAATTGTCTCATTGGAATCCTTTAGATTAAATCAAATGTCCCCCTGCCATTTCTAGAGGTGGTTTGCTCACCTTTCGAGAATCAAAGCATGGTTTTGTGGATATTTTGCTGAGCAGGCGCTGCTTGACTGAAGTTTAAACTCCCTATTTTCGATACAAACTAATTCCCATATTATATGGTAGTGCTCCTGTATTGTGTACAATATTGTACAAGTACTCTTACACCACAGGAGTCCAGTGTTGGTCTGCTGATACCTGTGTAATCCAGCAGCAATGAAAGTACAAGGCCATGCATTATGTCAATATTGGGTAGGTGGTACTTAATGCTACTTGACATCATCTCACTGAAAACATGTGCAGGGACCCCGTCGGTAGCCAGGGTGGGTGCCTTATGATTCCAGATGTACCTGTAGGGCCTAAGAGAAATGAATGATTAATGAAAATGGGGTAGCTTTGAACGGGTTTGGGTTTGGAAATTTTATTTATTCGACATACCTCCCTTGCACCTCTCTCTCTCCTCTCTCTCTCTCTCTCTCTCTCTCTCTCTCTCTCTCTCTCTCTCTCTCTCTCTCTATCTATCTATCTCTCTCTCCCTCTCTCTTTGTCTCTGTGCCTGTTTCTGTCTCCTTCCCTCCCTCTTTCTCCCTCTGTCTTCCTTTCTTTTCTTCCTAACGTTCTCTCTCTCTCTTTATCTCTCTCTCTTTCTCTAATCTAGAGTGAGGCCAAAACTTTGTTTAATGCAGTTTGATTTTTTCCTCTCCTTTCCTTGTCGTCCACGCAACATCAAACAGACGTTTCTATTGCCCTGATTAAAACACATTGTAGCAATAATTGTAAGCCTGGCCAACTTTTTTATAGAGCGAGATTACCCGACATATTTTGTGTTTCCACCCCGACAATTACCAGAGCCTTTCTTAGTCTTAGACTACCAGTGTATAACACAGGTGGGTGTGTAAATACTAGAGTCCTGCAGGTAAACATGCACTCAGTGCCTATTGATCCCTGCAGGTACATGTACCAGGTGTAGTGTACACCTCTGACAGAGGTCAAGGTGTGATGTAATACTCCTTCTGCTCACCTGATGTACGAGGACTTTCTATGTGAATATGGCCCAATGTAATGCTTCATCTGATTACTTTCTTCTACATTTTTTTTGTCATTTACCATGTGTTTTTCTTGTTTGATGTGTTTTGTCGATAATGTTTTTAGGTTTGTCGTCAGTGAACGAGGGGGGGGGGGCTGAGGGGGACCGTCCTTGGCCTTTGGTATACTGTTAAAAAAAGCCAGAAATTACCAATGCCAATCATTATTTCCATCAGTATAATTATGGAAATAATGTTGTTTGTTTTTGCTATTGTTTAGGTTTTTAGGTTTCTATATCCACACAATGACATAATTCAGTAACCAGCTATCATATATATATTCCCTACACATGTCTCTGATAAATGTCACTCTACAATCATTACTTACAATGCTACCACGATATGAAAAGAGTGGATGGGTGAAACTCTCTTTCAGTCCCAGGCTTGAACACGTTATGAATAATTGTTATTCAAAGATTCTACTGACTATTTTATGTCGATAGTCCATTTGGCCTCTGTCGCGCGATTGAGCCATACATTTCCTATGTAAATTTGTGTGGCAGAGGCCTAGTGGGCTATGGGTGTTAGACGTGAAGACGTAATGGTATTTCATATTAGACTTAATCTGAGTTCAATACACATAATTGATTTTAGAACTTACTTTATTGTAAAAGGGCAATGAATGAAATCTTCTAAAGTTGAATCTTGATTATCTACAAATTGTACAGGAAATAACGGTTTGCTTGTGAATATATATTGGCTATGATTAGGGTTTCAATGTTGACATTTCACTTCATCAGTCAATTTCAAGTTTTAATTTGTACAACGATTTGAACTGTGATTCTAACTTGTATGAGGGATTAATGTCAATATCCAATCCACAAACATATGGAGTGCTCAAGCTAAACCAATCTAATCTTATTAGAAATCAAGGATTAAATTTATTGCCAAAAAGAATGTCATACGGGTAGGCATATGATTTGAACACAAAATAGAATTCATGCTGGATATTTTGAAATCCCATTGCATAACTATTTAGAACTGTACTTGCTTTGCTATTTTGCATATTGTTATTGTCATCAGTTTAAATCAATCAGGTCAAAACGTCAAAGAGACAATTTTTTATGACATTTGACGTATCATTGATGGCAGGACAAGTCAAAAAGCTGCTACGGAGCATATGAGTACACATTATGTAAATCTGTTTTCATTTACTGGCTTCATCGGTCAAGTGAAGCAACGAGCCATAACATACTTTCTGTATTTAACCATAAATCTAGTGTGTTTAAACTATTTCCCGGCCGTGTACGTAGGTCTAATGGTCATCCGTAGTTAGCTCTTTGATGTGTGTAAAGAAAAGAAACTTACCTTTCTGTCTTCTTCCAAAGAGCATAAAAATATGCAGTGTATAAACTTAATCCATGGCCTCCTTGTCCCCCTCACTGTCCAGTGAGTCCATATAACTCTATACCAGCACCTGCCTTCGCACCAAAGCCTGCATTACATGACCTGTTCTGGCGGCGTCTCTAGGGTCTGCTGCGCATGCGCCCACAATACAAATACAAAGCTTAAGGAGTATGTTGAGGAAATCAGGCTCCTAAATTATGGTATTCAAGTGATGTTATTTCCTTGATCTTAGATGTAGGTTGTTGTATAGTCGGTGCATGAACAAGATGGTCCCTATTATTCCCCCTGCTATGGAGCAGTTGCCTTCTTGCTAGATTTAGGAATCGGAGGTATATGGGTTCCTAAAATCCCTATATCATTTAGAATACCATTGCAATTATGAAATTTAGGTTCTGAGCTATTGTATTGCTGGTGTTGCTCCTGAAGGTTCAACTTGTAAGTGCCTGTCGCCTTCTGGTTTCAGCTTAGGGACAAAGTAGGCTAATTCTTAGTTGTTCCTAAATATGTAAAAAATCATTATGAGGCATAGTAGTTTAGTAGTTAGGGACCCTTAGACCGCTGGTGCCGTTGTGCACTGCTACAGTTAGTATCGTTAGGAACCAGCAGTAGGTGTTAAAGCTGGGACTGGGTGAGCTGGGTGCTGAAGGTGTGTTTACGCAGGTCACGCTGGTGTATAGGTGTGATAGCTATGTTTGTCCACCGACTGAGTAGCTAATTATGGGCATCTGGGACAAACCTAGGAAACACCTATTTGTAATAACACAGGTATTATGATCGGACTTGGTAAAAGAAACTTCGACACTGGTTAGTTACATTTCCTATCTTGAAATTTCGTTTTAGCCTAAGGCTAAGATAGAAACGTTTAATAGAATGTCTCCAGAGTAGGCCGACCTAATTAAAGATATACGACACAAATCAACGTTAGATGTGTACTACCACAGGTACAGGTATGAAGTATGGAGGTTCATGACTTTTCGAATTCATAACCACGTACAAGACGCACCCTGAGTTGGTTGCTTCAGTTATGGACATTCATAAAGAAGATAATCATGTTTATAAGTCTATGCTTCAATTTTATCTCTGCTAATCCCTCTACCTGCACATGAACTCTTATCTGTACACAGGTCTGGTTCTGTGCTCTCCAATGACCCTGGTGTTATTGGTTTGTGGGACTCATGAACCATGCAACTGATAGTTGATAAATTTTAATTGAAACAAAAATCAAAAATGAAATATATTGCCTTCAAGTATTAGTTCATTTCGGCATAAAGTATGGCATAATACCTCAAAGAAAATCTTGGAATGTCGTTCTTCAAAGTCCTACATGTGTAAAACAAAATGTATAGACAAAAATGATACTTGAAGGCAAAACATTTTATCTCTTTTCTTCAATAAAATTCAATCCAAACTTTTTATTTTCAATACTGATTTGTCAAGTTCGTTCCCGGACCTTTTCGTGCTCTCAAACTGTTTATAAAGCATGCTCGTTCCCAGCTTAAGTGGGTGAATAGATTTACCTTTTCTATTAAAACCTTTTCTATTAAATCTCTACAGTACAAAGCATAATACATCATTCAAAGTGCTTGATAGCTGAGTTTGTAGGTTCTCAAGGCTTTGTTATAATCTTTTCCTGACAGTATGGTTTCAGCAGATTTCTTGCCCAGGATCTCACTCTCAACCCATGACTCAACAAGTCCACGGTTGTTTATGTGCTGTCCAATGGCTTTGAGGAAATTCATGGCTATATGGAGACCTCCCAGGTGGATGAAAACATTCTTGTATTCAGGAGTCTACCATTTCATTTCCATCACACAACAAAACAGTGCCTGATCAACAGTTATTACGGTATGAACTTGGCCCTTTGGCTATTAAGTTTGTGTGCAGGTGCTTGAAGTATAGGCATGAATCCAACTGTGGTGATTTCTCTGGTGTTGGTGCTATTGGCCTCATTGAACTCAGTCCATGCTACCTTTGATTCCTGGTTTTGTCTTTCAATGGCAAATGCCATGTCTTTTGCTATGTTTTTCTTTGCAATTTCAGGTTGAGCTTTAGGAAGGAGGTTCCAACTTGGTAGAAAACATATTTGCATGTATAACAAAAACTTCTTTTTTAAAATGTTTTTTTTTATGTAAGTAGTGTTGGTTGAGGTTTCCCTTGACACCTGTGATAGTGTGGGAGAATGGTTTATCCTACAGAGAGCTTTAATTTAAGCTATTATACGACCCTATATGGTTAGAATTGAGTATTTGAGAAATTTTTTTATTGTTTTTGGAAGCCATTTTGTTTTTCACCATTTTCGGGGGTTAATCTCGATTTTTCACCTTGGAAAAATGATTTTTCATGATCTACACATAAAATTTACCTAGGTGACCATTTCACAATATTCTACTCTAGAATGCTCCTATAAAGGTTCTAGAGCCAATATTTGACAATTTGATACCAGTCTACTCTACTGTAAAACCCTTGTGGCGGGCTGACAGTGTATGGCATCTTAATAGCACACGATATGGTTGAAGTAGTTACAGGGAAATATGAAAACTTTTGACAGAACCGGCCTACAACAAGAACCTACAGACACCACAATTCTAGTGTTATTTAGGTATGATTTACACACATAAGCAGAGGACATATGGTCAAAAATCATAGAAAGTGTGCAAATAGGGCTTGGTGGAGTTTTGAGAGGTCTGAGAAAAAATTATGTAGTATCTCAAAAATATTTTTTGTGGATAGTGTATAGGTTTTAGGGTAACTGCACATGAAATATTATGAGTTAAATATGAAAACCGTTGCTATGGCAATGCCCAGAACCTATCTACCTGGAAACGATGTCCTCCCGAGTGACCATTCGGGGTATTTTCCCTTTATTGATTCAAAATGACCTATGATATGCTTCTGGTCCACTGTTATTATGATTTTGCTTATAGTACTGGGTCTAATAGTTGGGTTTGGAGTATTGTAGTCCGACGTAACAGGCTTTTTGCCTTTCCCTCAGGTCATTTTCCTATAGGGCCTAGCCTGGAATTCAAGTAAATCTCAGATTCTAAGATATTCATTTCTTTCTGTTCTATATAAAAGCTGAACAGACTATGGTAGGAACTATTGATTATATGGAATACAATGCCCACGGCATGTACTTTCAGGTGGTATATAGTTTTGATTGGGGAAAAATCTGTAATTTCTGTTCAAAATACCTTGTAGTTCATCACTCGCCTGGACATTATGTTCAGAATTGTGATCAAATTCCATTAAAAGTAGGCTCATTTTATGATAGCAAGGAATCAGCTGACACAGATAACAATGTGAATTCCATCATCTACTGCTCAAGATGGTCCAGATCTGTGATCTTCAATGAGATAAAATGATTATTTCTGTAGGAAATCAAACCCTCAACATGGCATGTTACTCAATGGTCACTCGCCCGGACACAATTTCACCTGGACGAAAAAGCACTTCCCATCCCTGATACTGCAAAGGTTTAGCAGCAATCAATTGTCCCATATATTGAGTACTAAGGTATATGTAGGGGGTAAATAACAGGCATAGTTAGGATATTTGAATATCCCTATTGTGCAGAGGAGGGGCAGGAATATTGAATTTTGTGTGAGGACAAGAAATGTAGGCAGAATCATGATAAAAACCATTAAAAGTATTCTCATTTTATGATAATAAGGTCACATCTGACATAAAGAAACATGTTATTTTCATGATCTACAGGTCAAAATGGTCTAGATCTGAGATTGTCATGGTAATAGGACAATTGTTTCTGTAGAAAATCAAGCCCTCAACATGGATTATTACTCAAATGTCATTCGCCCGGACATATGCCAAGAATCTCTACAAACATTTATTATAAGTACACTCATTTCATGATATAAAAGACACATCTGACATACATAACAATGTGATTTCTGTAATCTACAGGTCTAAATGATCTAGAGCTGTTATTTTCATTAAGATAAAATATTAATTTCTGTAGGAAATCAACCCCTCAACATGGCATGTTATTCAATGGTCACTCGCCCGGACACGATTTCGCCCGGACAAAATAACACTTCCCATCTCTGCTACTGCAAAGGATGGAGAGTAATCCATTGCCCTATACATTGGGCACTTAGGTATATGTAGGGGGTAAATAACTGACTTAGTTAGGATAGTTAAATGTGTTAATCCTACACAGGAGGGGAAAGAACATGATTTTTCGCCCGGACAAGGAAAAAGGGGGATTTTCAAGGAAAATCACTTATTGCCCCCTCACAGTGAAGTTTATGGAGGAAATCAAATTTTGTTTTCAACATACTTTACCCCCAATATGTAGCAAATCTTTTAAGGCATAATTGAACCCATTTCACTTTTAGTTATTTAATGGGGGGATGCCAAGTGACCAAATTATCGCCCGGACAGACCACTTTACAAAAAGTAAAATGCTCCAGAAGAATAGAAAAAATCTGACCAGGAACATAATTTTTGCTTCTATTTCACCACAAGACTCTATAATTTACATAATAAAAGTGGACAGACACATACCTAGTCCTCATTCTACAAAAAATGATGAAATTTGTCGATTTTATTGATTTTCCAAGCTGAAAGGGGTCAACTTTAGGTATGTTCAACCCCCTGGAGCCCAGAATATTGATATTGATCCACTAAGACCCATATATAACATCAACAACTCATTGAGCCCAAAAAAATGACCCAAAAAAAATTGGGGAAAAATCAAAATCCTAAGTGTAGGGGGCTGACTTTCACCAAAATTCCCATTTGCACACCTTCTGTGATTTTAGACCATATCCTACTTTTTTATGACAAAATTAATGAGATTTCAGACTATTTATGCTGAAAATATATTTGATAAATGTCTACTAAATACATTGTAGGATGTAGGCCTACTCCAAGTAGACTAACTTTAGGATTTCAGACAACCAACTGGAAGACACTGGTTTATTATGCACATAATACGGGAATAAAGCAGTGTGGTGGAGAATACTGAGTCATGTTGTGCTTACAGGTGCATGCTACTTGTTCACTGCAGTTCCATTTTTCCCTACTAGATGTCCCCATGCTATGCTCACTGCCGGTTACGTCTTTGGAGGAGAAGCGCTAACGCGGCGCCATTTTCGCTTGTTCACCACCGGAACCAGGGACACACTTTCTCCCCGAAAGGGTTCACACTCACGGCCTGCCCCTGACTGACAGAACTAATACAACATTCATATCTTGGAGGATTGCGTTAATGCATGCCTCGTCCGCTCTTCTACTGAATCCTTCCTATGTTCTATTTACCATCTGCAGTTTCTATCCCAGGTTCTGCGGTTGAAGTAGAACTTTGAACTGTTAAATAAAAGATATTTGAAACTTGTCTTTGGTTTTATAATGAAATCTATGCAATATAGGTTCTTCTTAACTTGGGGTCCAAATTGAAATCCTTGGCAGGCATTGGATGCAGACTATACGTGTAAATTCACCAAACATGTACACGTGTTATCCAAATAAAAAGATATTTCGATATTTAATTGACAAAGGATATCCTTGTAACTTGGGATATTTGTTCTGAACATGGTTTTTAATTGAGAAGTGAAATAAAAAGTTGTGGTAGCAATGTTTCTTTCTTCTATTTTTTTGGTACCAACTATCATTTGTAGTATTCTTACAAAACTAAGCCTAATAAAAAAAAAATCAAAATCTACATTTTAATATGTCTATTGACACGATATATATGTAAACGAAGATAGAAATGTAAAATCAAATTCTTCCAACGCTACTTTTCCACCAAGTGAGTGTGAATGCAAAGGGGGGGGGGTGCACCCTATTGCGTAAGACTATGAGCTACAGCCGGAGGGGTGGGAGGTCAAAATATCTTGGGGAAAAAAAATCATTAAACCTGATAAAATGTACATTTGTATCACTAGACTAGGATGATAAAAGCTTGCTTTAAAAACTGCAGATTCCTCTCGATGAGGTGAATGAGAATTTAGTAGTTCACAAAAGAGACAAAGTCATGACAACCAACAATTCAGTTAAATTTACATACAACACATCTACTACCATTTATCATACTTAACTCTTTAGGAATAGAGAGTCAAAAACATTATTTGACCCTCCACTGTGACTCTATATTAAGTGGAGTCAGGATGAATATACCTTTCAGTGAAAGAGGAGAAAAAGAATGCACCACAGCCCAATAAGCTGGGATGCATCTATTTACCATAGTCCCAACGTCTCTTATCATACACACATAGAAAAAAACACTCATAATACACTTATGTAAACGTTTTTGTTCCACAATCTAGGATTCCTACACAGAGTTGAAAAAAAGAAACACTTTATATATGGTCCATTTGTGAACAATTCTTTTTTGTAATTGCATTAAATCTCCACATTATTAGCAATACTCACAATTTAGAAAAGGTCAAACACAAAATAAAGTCCAAAACTGTACAAGAACTCTATATTGAAGCCCTTGTTGGGAATAATTAGAAGTATTTATAAGTAACTGGTTACAGATAGCCAACACTGAATTTGAGAGTCTATCATGTTTCACTCTCCAAATAGTACACAGACAGTGACTACCATCCTACAAGAATCAAGCTCCAACAACTATTTAACAGTAGTCAAGCAGATAAGGGATGAGAGTCTGTCTCCTTGGACTCTGTATCAATAGAATCATTATAGAGGCCAAGTCTGCTGACTCCTCTCTTCACTCTATTTCTGTTGGTTTTACTCCATTTCTTTTCAGTGTACAGAGGGACATAGTTGCACAGTTGCAAGGGAAGGTAGCCTATTTTTTTGCTGTTGTTCATTGTTTAAAGTAGGACGCCTTATCACTTCATTCGTCTAGTGGTTTACAGGAGGACCACGAACCAAAACAGTACTTTACTTTACTCCCAATAGATTCAGCTCAACGGGCCTACCTATAGAATAACTCATCGCGTCAGTGCAAGCATATTCCAAGTTTTGCAGGTGAGGCAAAAGTTATCTCGTTTTTCCACATACATACGGGGGTCCATATGTCACATATGGCCCCCATATGTCTAAAAACCGTTTTTGCTCAGATTTCCAAATCCTGCCTCAGTGGATACGGCCTTCCGCATCCAGATAGACAAAAAGGTGTTTTTGCTCAAGATACGGAAAATGAAAATCCCACATAAGGTTCATATATGGAGCTATGAATACCACCTGCCCTATATACGGCCTTTTTTCCTCCATATATGCCATTTTTTAGGTCCGCATGTGGTTTATAGGATTGGCCTCAAGTTGGAGTGCATCTTATATGCAAGGGACATAGAAAAATTAATTGGGAAATACTGCTGCAAACACGGGTGGAAAACTAGTCTCAACCACATGCTGAGTGTAGTCCCCTCTAGTAGTATAGACAGGGTATTATTTTTTATTAGGGCTAAATGCAGTGAGCATTCGTTGTAGCTTGTTCGATCCCTGGCTTTTTTCAATTTTCTCTTTATCTGAATGTTTCTTGGATTTGTCTTGCTGTCTGGTACTTGATCTTCTATTGTTTGACATGATGGGATTCTGAGCAGTGGCTGAGTATGTAGTTGTAGTAGTTGCTCTAGGAGGGGGAGAACCATGAGCAGCCTGTAGTTCATCCATAGTTATAGTCTGTTTGGTGGTGACTGGAGTGGTTCTATCGCTTATGGTCGCTGTAGGTGCTGTAGTGATGGCTGGTGGAGGAATGATCGTAGTTGCCTGAACCGGAGGAGGATGGGCATTTGTCATCTTTGCATCAGTAGTCAGGGCAGCCGTTGTGTGGGCAGCTGTAGTATGGGCAGCAGTCGTAGTATGTGCTGTCTCCTGTGTTATTTGTCCTGGAGGGATTGACGTTGTCGCTGAGATGGGGATTAGTATAGCAGGAGCTGTGGTCACTGGGGCTGTAGCAACTTGTTGTACATCGACTGCATTGGGGTTGGTTTGCTCCATAACTTCTTTGGCTAGGTCTGGATGTCTTTCAGGTAGGATTCGTCTGACCTCCATAAGAATTACACCCCCTCTGTTCTTACCAGAGTATGACCCATCCTTCAATAGTTTCGAGTTTATTGATGTATTAGTCCCCTAGTGGGGAGATGAAACACACTCTAGTAATTTTCTATGTCCTGTACCCAGTAATATCTTAAAAAGATTTTTGTCCTGTTCATACTTTAGAATGTTCAAAGCCTGGAGTTCATCTTCATCAATATTGCACCAACCCTCGCATTCGAATTTTGCAATTTTCTTTGCATCTAGAGGTGACTTACAGTCCATGATTTTTTGAGCTTTCATATGTTTTCCTGCAAATTTAGCTTTAGCATAGGCAAAGCCTTGCTCCACACTGTTAAATGTTAATCCATTTGTTTTGATCTTGCACTCATAGAAGTTTGACAGTGGGGCTAACTCGCCTTGATATGCCACATAACTGCAGCTCTGGGGGGAGGTCTTTCAGCGCCTTATGTGGATAGTATTTTCCATTGACCAGTAGGCCTCTTCCCCTTGATTTAATGTCTATTCCCACTTCCTGCCCCAGATAGGCTATGGATCTAACATCAGATTTTTGCTTCTTTATAGCTGGGTTCGAGTCATCCCATAGAAAAACTAATGGTTTCTTGTGCTTCAACTCCCCTTTTCTTGACAATAAATAGTCTCTTACACAAGCCTTTGTCATGACAATGACCATGGTTCGAATGGTCTTGTTTGGTGGGCCCTGGCGGAAAGCATAATCTATATCGTAATAGTCAAGAGAAGGATCAATACCCAATAACAAATGGTATGCAACATCCTTGGTACGCTCACCTTCATGGTAGGCCAGACCATCAACCACTATTTTTCTCCTTCTCAAGTTATTGTCTAATACTGAGATTTGCTCTCTATTGTCCTCAATGGCAGTTCTATTTACCCTAGTAGCACGTTGTACTTCAGCCATTTCAATTTTTAGACATTTTAGTTCACTTTCTAGTGTATCATTCTTGTTTTTAATTTCCTCATTGTTCCATTTGATATTATCGCCCATTGTAATGGCCTCCTCCCTGTACAAACTCAACACCTCACCTGTTTTTTCCTGTAGAGCTATTATTGGAGAGTCTTTTTTTTTTTGCCCAGGCTTAATGTTTTTAGATCCCTAACAGCCTCCAATAGTGGTGTGCGGTCTCTCCCTTGGTCATATTTCTCGCCATGGTGGTTTAGTAGATTGTCGCGCTGTTGTAACTAAGTGTATACAGGTGAGCCCAGGTTGTAGCGACCCCTAATATCATTCACTCGATGACAGCTTCAAAGTAAAAACTCCTAAAATAGGGTTAAAAATAGGTTTTTCCACATAGAAAACCTTATCAGGCTTGGCACTAGACATCCAATGAGCCTCCCTGAAGATTTGGTGAAGTTGCTGCACTATTTTCCTGCCTAAATCCTGCAAAAATTAGTCACACGCTGTCGAGATAGACTCACTCATAGACGGCCATTACAACCCTCTTAATATGCCCCTTAAAGTCATATTAACTATAATTATATAACATTTAATAATAGACTTACCTATGTATATACTGTCATATAACTTTAACAATAGGTATTTGTAACACCTACCCTAGGTAAAGTCTAGGGGGGGGGTGTAGGGGCTCGCATCGTCGTGTATATATTAGTGCGCTTCATTCCAGAGATGTGTTCGTGTGGTGCTCGTTCCTTCTATGCCAACCAGGTATCACTTTGCAATTCCTGTTTGGTACAAGAGGGGGCAGCACCACGCCTTGCATCCAGTTCCTACTAAGGAGCCGGATGATCCACAGAAGAGGACTGGACCTAGTCCAGTTCAGATGTGTTACTTCTCAGCGATAAAGGCCTACCCGAGCAGGTAGGAAGTTCTGGGGCTTTGCCCAACTCGAAATACTCTTGTTGTGTTGGTATCTCTAGAGTTAAGCGAGCCAAAGAGCCACCCAACATATAAAGTCGATACGAACTGTTACAAACATTATCAAGCTGTTTACACATTACTGATATGGGAATAAACAGTAGGTGATGATGAGAAACAACAATTATGTACAAACAAAAATAAAGAAAATATGTTATATATACAAGGAAAGACTACCACTAATGACATAATGAGACACTTGTAGGATCATTACAAGCATTATTTCGAGTAGTTCAAGTTAACGTAAGTTTGAAACATATTTAGGTAAACAACTGACCATGTAAACAGGTGTAGTTATTACAATGGCGTAGTTATTACAACCGCTCCCGGAGATCAGGCTCGATATGCTGACCCTTTAAAAGAAAAGACCACCCTGTTTTCATGATGATTTCATTTAATAGGTTTTATATTGAATAAAGATACTGTGGTGTACTTAGTGTCACATCTGATGTTATAAAGGCAGAAAGCAAGCACATCTGATGTATGGTATAACGTCACAATTCGTCAAGTGCATCTCATTACTGACTGCACAGCACTGCACAGCACTGCCCTTCTACAAATAAGTGCTACTCATAGGTGCCCTGTTACACTTCATGCATATTTACTTTTGATAATTAGCATTATATAACCCACCTGGTCTATATAAAACAATATAATGATGATGTACACTTCAGTATCAACAATACTATCCTGGTTGAAACAGCCCCAAAGCTTAAACAAACCATGACTTGATGCATCTGGACCAATTGTGACGTCACACAATGCATAAGATAGACCTGCTTCCTGCCCTAAAAATAGCAGGTGTGACAATAAGTATACTACAGTACCTTTATTTAATATTAAACCTAACATGAAAAAGGGGTGGTCTTTTCTTTTAATACACTGTAAAAAATGTGTGTTGTGGGAACACGGAATTATGTAACACACATGGATATTCAACCCACTTTAAGTATTTTACTCACTTTATGGGTGTTAAAACACTTTACCTAACATACTTACACAGTTTTTTCTCAAAAGTGTGTAAGTTTTAAAACTTGTGTTATAAAGTGTGTTTCTTTATAATACACATTGCAGCCCTTAATTACCCCCCCCCCACACACACACACACATACCCCTCTCCTACCTCTCTGATAAGAATTTCAGTGAAACAACCGTTATACTGGTCAGTTCTAATGCAGAGGAGGAGGGAGATGGACATAACACTGCTGTCTGTATGAGTAAGTATATAATTTATTAGATAAAAAGCTACCATGGTTATAGTATTATGTCGTGTACTACATGTTTATTATCTACAAGTTAGTTGCCTTATGTTTCAGAAAATGATTGTCTAAATGCTACAGTAAAAGTAGAAACCGATACTTACTGCCATATGGCTACAGGCCATCCTAGCATATCATTTGCTATATGTACTTATGGGCAGTACTATTGTCATGTATGCGTGGATCCAGTATTTTGTGTCCTGATTGCTGTCTTCATTGTAGTTTATGAGAGGCTTAAATTATGTTTGATAATGCCTTTATGTACAGAAAATGCACCATCTAACTATCTTCTGTACTTCATCACTACCTCATGATCATCCATTACTACCTCACATCATCACTACCTTCCTCACATCATCACTACCTTCCTCACGTCATCACTACCTTCCTCACATCATCACTACCTTCCTCACATCATCACTACCTTCCTCACATCATCACTACCTTCCTCACTTCATCTATACCTTCCTCATGTCATCAATACTTTCCTCAAACCATCTGTATTTTCCTCAAGTCATATCTTCATACTGTAATAGTTTTTGGGCATTGGAGAATTATTGGGTAATTTAGATTAAACTATAAGCCTAACTCCAGGGGGGAGACTAAGGCTGGGGATGATTGAAGATGGCCAATTCTATAAAGTCTACATAATGGAAACAAGACAGACTCTTTCAACTATAATTAATGCTTATATTGTCCACAAATGGTACAAAGCCTCAAATACAATATGATAGTCACAAGTCAGCAGTAATAATGTAATAATCCTGACCCTGCACAAACCACCCACCAAAAATGGAGCTCTATGGCTTACCTTCCTGGCTGACTGGTCTCTGGTGCAAAAGTGACCAGTGGTCAGTTACACAGTCCCCACCAGCCTGCCTGCCTAGGTCACATGACCTCCAGCCCTACAGGTGGAGCCACAAGAAGGTGATGTAATGTTACCCGGTGGTTCCCGCCCATAGGGGTTCCCGTTACACCCTCCCCTCCTTAACCTTTTGCTCGTCCTCGAGCAAACCAAAACCCTAATTCTACTACATCATAAACTAAAGACTACTGACAAGTGACTATATCCACAATGAAGGTTACAAAGGTGTCCACATCAAGATAGGACGTCCAGAAGCCCGGCCACTTGTCTCCGCCGGGGCGTTTTGTACCGGATGATCGCACTGGTGCCTCCCTGTCCTGAGCATCTTGACTGACGAGATCCGCTGAAACCAATTTGGTTATTATTCATACAGTTACACTGAAAATAGGCCTAAAACAGAATACATCGAAGTACAGTTACAGAGATGTCCACATCAAGATTCGATGTCCAGAAGCCTGGCCACATTTCTCCGGCCAGGGCGCCTCGTACCGCAGGACTGTATTGGTGTTTCTTCGTCCTGAGTTTCGAACCACGATATTTGCTGAAATCGACTCTACATTGTATATACAATAACAATGAAAACAGCCAATACAATCGGTCACAGACATGAGTATCATCAATCAGTTACCAAAATTGTCACTTAAAAAAAAAACAAAAAAAAAAACTAGTACCAATATAATCCATACAGGTTGACCTGATACATATGAGGTCGCAACAATAATCCTTATGTTAGTAAGCTCCAACTGCAGACATTTCGCCAATTGGCTACATCATGTCGCATGGACTGACCATGCTCATTATACCGCTTATCGCTCCACCTGTCATGTAGCATCGCATTGCGTTGGTCCGTGTGCCGATCATCATATTGATCATCGTCACGTTCGACCCGCTGATCACGATGCCACTGGCTACCTCTATCACCATGTCCCCCATCAACATTTTGATGGGGATACGTCAGACCATGTTGCCCCTGGTGGTTAGCCCTCATGTAACTTGGGTAGAAATCCGGTTGCTCGCTAGGCATCGCCGAGCAGGACACATCCTCGCGGGGGTACCGACCCGCCATTGTGGAACCTAGCACTAATGGAGCTGGAGGGATGGGGGGAGCAAGTAAAGTATCAAGTCAAACACACCAGGAGAATGTTCCTGTTTTCAGAGTCTCTTTTTTTTTTTTTTTTTTGAAAAGGATATGTTTGATTCTGCAACAATCTAGCTGTCTTCCTTCCTGTCCACGCCTTGGATGAATGGCAGCACTGGAATCAACCTGGGTTAGACAACAATGCAAAAGAGGGTAGGGGGTAGGGAGGGGGGGTCCCTTATCTAAGATGATTATGTATCCGGTAACACTGTAAAATTTACTTCTTGTATAAATGTGAATCGGTAGTCAATATACAAGTTACCAATCAGTACAGGTATACTTGAACAATAATGATCATAAGATTCAGGTTACCAATACCATGAGATATCCGATATAAGATTGTCACTACTCTCAGATTGAATGTACAATTAAAAGAATAACAAATTGACAATTGCTGGACACAGTCTTAATCAGTCATGAGACTGACAGCCATAGACCACTAATGGTGGGTAACTAATCTAATTTGCTGACTTTGACTCTGTGACAATTAAAACCTTGAGAGTATAGGATATTAACAATAATTCAAACACTATAAACCTCAGTACAGAACCGAAATCTTCTTAATATATAAGAAAATTACCACATGGATAACTCAACCCCAGCCCAGGATGAGGGGGAGCTGCCAGACCCGCACCAGGTGGAGTTGGGCTGGGTCAGAACGCCACTGCCCCACACAAAAAGAGTGGCTTTTCAGCCACCAGGGTTGGTGTCTACAGCACCAGGGTTCGGGAGACAACCCTGGGAGCAACAGCGGAAGGGAAAACTTTCCCATATGCAGGTAGAAGGGGAGGCAGGGGGTGCTGGGTCTATTTCATAACTTTCTATGATCACTAAATCACTGTACTGTCGGTAAGATTGTACAACAATCACAGAATCTGGGTAAATTGTAAGATTTTACATAATAGTATACTCTGGTGAGCGGTTGGCAGTTGGTCACGTGGATGCGGCAGAGTATAGGGCATTAGCATATTAGGCTATGGAGGCCGCTATCTTGATTAGGCCCCCAAATCTAGAGCAGGGCATTCTGGGTAAATTTCTTCAGCCTCCAGAACAATGGGCAGTGATAAGACTGATAAGCTGCACCCTGTCCCTTATCTTAATCACCCCAAGTACCTCTCTATTGTTTCAGGTGTGAAGTAAGGTGATAACCCTGATAGGGAGACAATGCCCTGATTAGCTTACATGTGGTGTCAAACAGGAATTTCAATGATCTATTACTCATTTATTATAGAAATTTAATCTATATCTGGCTAATCTACTTAAAGCTGTTGATATGAAAAACCCACATATATGATTTATAGAAAAATCCCAATTATAGTAATTAATTGGCAGGTCGTCAAGCTAGACTATACAAAGAGGCCAAATAATGATCTAGCCCCCCGACTACATGAGCCACCTAGCTGATTTTCTTAGTATTAGCAATGTGTTAGTCCCGTAAAAATGGTTAAGTCCAGGCCTTAGGCCTACGTGTGATTGAGTCCTATGTTCTATGTTCAATGCCCTTGCAGGGTTAATAATTTTACTGCTGCTATGTGGCACTGAGGGGGTTAATGACCACTGGTGCATACAGGCTTGAAAAAATACCTTAATCCCCTATTGCTCTTTGCTGCTGACTTGTGACCACCCCAGAACAGAGGCTATTCTCTGTCTCTAAGGTGTAAATGCTAGCTGTACCATGTACATGGCCTATGGGCTACCTTCAACTATATTATATACCAAAAACATATACACCAATACCAATATGTACATGAGACAGAGTATGGGCCAAATTTCCCTCTTTGTCTCTCTGTCTGTCTTGTGAGGGGAAAGGGGTGGACAGACTACCAGCAGGTGGGGCTACTGTGGCCTCCTGGCGGCAGGAGACAACCACGCCACTAGAGGGTGGGGGCAAAGACAGGTAGCAACTTTTGCCGCCACCAGGGGTGGGGCGGCCTCCTAGCGGCAGCAGACAAACAAAGCACTTTCCCACGTGCAGATCTTAACTCTTCCTTTCCCAGAGTATTTCAAAGCAAATTTTTGGGTTTTAGTTTATAATATAAACTCTCAAAAACCGTTGGAATTGTGTGAATATTCGAATTAGAAGGGAAATGGTGACTGGTTAAGCTAGGCTAATCAGTCAGATAAAAGAACACCCAAGTTTTCTCTATCTAGTTTGATTACTGAGATATATCATCATAAATGTGGTGATATGATTAGTAAAGTTGACCTTATGGGATCACTTCAAATTGCAATATCTCAGCACTCCCTGTATCAATTGCACTGATATAAAGAGTATATTGTAGTTAATATTTAGATTTGTTGGAATTTTTGTGGATAGGTAGAGATGCCTCCATTAGGTGGCGTCTAGGATGTGCTGTGGGGGGCAGCTGGGGAGGAGGGGGGGGGGTAGACGACACAGGCGGCATTACTGTCGTCAAGATGTTGTTTCAGGCTAACGACCGCTGGGTGGCCCTGCTGAAACCACAGCATGCACAGGAGGGTGGGGGCGTGGGGGTGACGGTTGGGGATGGGGACAGGATGTTATCTTAAGGTTTACTGATCCTTAATTGGCGGGTAATAATATATGTGCGTCTCCCCCCTCCAGAGGGTGGGGGCACTGGTGGATAGCAACTATGGTTACCAGACTTGACCAACAAATACCATGTCCTTAACTGATGAGTTTTCAGAAAATGCAATGCAGGGCCCAAATCAAAAGAAGATGAAAATAACACATAGCCTTTCAAAACGTGATACAATTGTGAAATTATAAGAGAATACAGAGAATACTGTGAGAATACAATACATGATAGATGGTCTTTTCTCCCTTTTTTTTCTAATTTTAATTCAGAACAAGTGCACCTTGAGCTCAACAGATAGATGTAATGAGAAGTTCTATATAGAACACAGAAAATGGAGAAAACACACACCCTACCCTATGAGATATGTCCCATATTTATCGTTGATTCACTATAATTGTCCATACAGATTATTCAAATACCACCAGCACACATTCAATTTAAAGCAGCCATGCACGTTTTACTTCCTGAACTGATGAGAATACTTTAAGCAACACGAAAATGTGCATGTTTTATTTTTTTGATGCACGTTTGTCTTTTGGCAAGACCCTCCTGGTGACGGGGAACAAACAGGGGGTGGACAGCGGCAGAGGGACAAACTTTCCCACGTGCAGGTGGGGGGGGGGCGGAAGACAGGGGGTGCTGGTAGGCCGACTAACGGATAGTGTACGTCACCACTAGGGGTGGGGATGCGTTTATGACCGTTGGGATATTTGGCAGGATGTTATCTTAAGATTTAGAGGCACTGATGCCTGGTTCTACCCTTAAAAAAGAGGGGGGTTGTCTTAGATGTAATGTTAATTGGCAGGCACTAAGCATCCTCTTGCCAACCTGGAGGAACTATATGCGTCCCCTTTGTTTCCTAAGTCTAAAACTGATACAATGGGAATCTTGTCATTCTTTTCTCAGATTTTGTTACTGGATCTTATTATATGAAATTTCAATCTCTGAAAGGCTCCAAAGCCTCATTTCACATATCCCATGTGAAATAGAGCGACTTTTACAGACCTCACTATCCTGATTAAGGAAGCCCAACCATTTAGTATTCTATCACCTAAATGTTTTGGACAATTGACCTTTCACTACACTACACAAATAGTTGGGTTTCACTCAATTCAGGACTTCCGATCATTCAATTTAACCCCCTGTCACCACAAGGGGTGAGGTGGCCTCCTGGTGGTGGAGGGACAAACTTCCCACGTGCAGGTGGGCAGGGGGTGCTGGTATGCGGGAACGCGTCTGGTGCCGACAAACGGGGCGGCATCGTGTCTGCCGCGACTTTTAGGCCCAATTCACCTGGAATTACTGGTGCAAAAGTGCCTAAATTATGTACCTGTTATGTAGACCGTGATTCCTGAGGACTTTAAAAGGAGGGGAGGGGGTGGGTGACGTGGATGCGGGCGGAGTAGGCGTCTGCGACGGTTGGGGATGGGGGCAGGATGTTATCTTTAGATTTACTGATCCTAATTGGTGGGTAATGTGTGCGTCTCTGTTAACCCTTGAGCAACGGTTATTCAGATGGCACCAAATTGTGCATCCCTATGCTCCTCCTGTGATTGAACTCGGAATTTTATCCACCCTAAAATTTTAAAGGGATGGCCATTATCTACACCATGTAATTAATTGAACCTCACCCAATTCGGGACTGGTATTCCCAATGAATACAACAAAAAGGAAATATAGGATTCTGTCAGGTTTTCTCCAGCGTCTGACATCCAATCCCATATAGAACTATTATGGAAAATTGAACCTCAAAGATACCACTAACCTAAATCAACCTTCAAGGAGAGATTGCTAACAAAGGATCCTATCCACCTGAACTAACTAAAAAAAGTAACACTCCTGTAACGTTTGTGGGCAATTCAATCAAGTACAATGGTAGCTAATAACAGGCTGAATACTACTAATGATTTAGATATAGGGTCCAGGGATGGGAGATCAAGAGAACTCTGACACTACAAGGGGTAGGCACACGTCTATGACGGTTGGGACTGGGGGGCAGGATACCAGTGTAATGATCTAAATCAACCTTTCTATGGAAATCATACCACCTGAACTGACTAATACAGCCTGCACTTGTACAATGTCTGTGAACAATGCCAGTAAATCAAATAACAGTTTACAGCAGTCTGATGTAACTACAAATTTGGATGTAGGGTTCAGGGGTGGGAGACAAAGAGAATAAATCTCTGCCTCCCAGAACTCCTAGAATTCTGGGAATTCCAGGAATTCTATCCCACTTCTGACACCAGTGTAATAGTTTTTGGGCATTGGAGAATTATTGGGTAATTTAGATTAAACTATAAGCCTAACTCCAGGGGGAGACTAAGGCTGGGGATGATTGAAGATGGCCAATTCTATAAAGTCTACATAATGGAAACAAGACAGACTCTTTCAACTATAATTAATGCTTATATTGTCCACAAATGGTACAAAGCCTCAAATACAATATGATAGTCACAAGTCAGCAGTAATAATGTAATAATCCTGACCCTGCACAAACCACCCACCAAAAATGGAGCTCTATGGCTTACCTTCCTGGCTGACTGGTCTCTGGTGCAAAAGTGACCAGTGGTCAGTTACACAGTCCCCACCAGCCTGCCTGCCTAGGTCACATGACCTCCAGCCCTACAGGTGGAGCCACAAGAAGGTGATTTAATGTTACCCGGTGGTTCCCGCCCATAGGGGTTCCCGTTACACCACCACCTCTTGGTTTGCTTATATTTTTCAGGTTTGCAGCTGTTTATGTTGTGATGCCCTCCACAGAAAGCTGACACTAACAAGTCTCAGAAGAATATCAAGCACAAGAAAAAAAAAGATGAAAATTTAAAGGCTAAATGCCCCCCAACCCCTTCATTCTAGAAATGTCAACTCATATTTATACCTGAACACTTTATAGAACAACACACTTTCTATTAACACACTACATGCATGAACACACTTTTTGCTACACACTTTTGATGTAACACACAATTGGCATTAACACACTTGTTATTGTTAACACACTTTTGGCAAAAGTGTGTTAGAAAATAAGTGAGTAAGAATATGTTGCAAATAAGTATGTTACAAAGTGTGTAAGATCAACACGGATTTCTTACAGTGTACACCTGATCTTCACTCAGGTTTTTACCTCTGAAACAGATCTCCAGCTCTCTCCTTTGCAATCTATCTAGGTTCTTAGGACAACAGCCTTAAGCAGGTTCAGGACTAACCTGTTTTTTAGTACGCCCTAAAATTGAATGATAGTCCCTGGATCATGGTGTGTACTAAGAACTTAGTACCCTTGTTTATCTCCAAATTTATCTTACTTTCTTGTCAAAGTACATAATTTTGATGTCACCATAAGTAGCAAGGGTCTATATTCTACATATTATACACTTTTTTCAGAACTAAAATCAGAATATTTTCTGAGAAATGGCTATATTTACATTCTTCCGTCCAGTCTTGCTGTACTAAAATTGATTTGCTAATTTTTTGTTCAATTTGCTAATAAATATGAACCCACAAGCATAAAGAATAGATAAATGCCTACAAACTGATGTTTTCATTTGAGCTAAGTGCGGTTTAATAAGGGAGTAAATGTATTATTTAATGTCAATTTAAGGTGTCACAGTAGTATTCCGCCCCAGTAAACCTAAGACAGCTAAATAGTGCCAAATAAAAACAGTGTTTTGCTTGATATAATCAGTGCCAGGGGACCTTATTTTTATCACAGGTTAATAATTTTGGTACCAGAAGAAAGGTAACGATTTGGGGGGAAAAGTTGCAAAAAATCTTTGGTCACCATGGAAACCAATTGTGTCAGACAGGGTCCAAGGTCACACTTGTGACTTGTCCGGGGTGCCTGTATCATTTAATTTATTCAACATGGTGGATTCCATGGCAACTGGTGCAAAAACAGATCTGACTCCGTTATGTTTGACCATGCTAAAAAAAATCAAGAATGACTTCAGCTATAATTTAAGCCTTTATTTATGAACGCCATCAAATTAGAACCCGATTGACGCCAGTTTTATGGTGGAAGATGGGGGGAAAATCAGAACGTCTTTGGCCCTATTAGTACCGTGACACCATAAGTACCAAATGGTGGAGTGGTTTCACCATTCCACATTTGACCCCAATAATGTATGCACAGGTAGGTGTCATGGTGTGGGGCCTTTACACAGCAAAATTGCCTTTACCCAGCAAAATAGTATTTTGTTGCATAAAGGCTCATATGAGGCCTTTATGCCACAAAAGTGGTGTTATGCAGCAAAGAGCCTTCATGCAACAAAAGCATTTATGCAACAAAATTTTTTACGTCACAAAATTGACTTGCCTTTACGCAACAAAATATAGTGGCCTTGTGCACCAAACAAGGCTACAGGAACACGCAACAAAACCTATATAGTGGCCCTGGGTTCTATACAAGTGTAGAGGTACACGTTATTAAACCATAGGAGTTGGGTACCGTCTGACGTGGCGGGTGAGTCGAGTCGTCGGACGTTCCTCAGGTTCCGGATAGGTGGCAGCACCGATCCGGGTCTGTGGGGACATCTGACGACGAACACCTGGGTCCGTATATAAAGCCCAGGGCTCAGCCGCTACGTCAGAGGCCCTTCTGGCCTCCACACCATGTAGACCATTATCCTTTAACATTAGCTGCCTCTCTAATATCATCCGGCAGCCGTGAGTATGCGTTAAGTAATAAAACCAACCGTTGGCATACACTTGGAATACTGTCTTACTCTTTCTTTCCGAACCGTAAGACCCGAACCCCCCAGGTCCGTAAGGCCTCAAAACCCTTACACTGGTGCCGTGACCAGTTAATTCTGGTGTATAGCCTGGACGTTATAACGTCCGAACGGCTGGTACATGGGTTAGACACCCTCAGGGAAGCTAACCCAGCAGGGCAATCACTTGCCCAAGAGAATGGAAATGGATCATTAATGCTCCAAGCCCATTCGGACTCGCAAGATGCGGAATCTGCATCTTGGAGGGATCCGGGACCCCACTATAATGATAGTGAAGAGAATCTGCCAGACTCTGTACGACGCGAACAGTCTATACAGAGACATAGTAACCTAATAAGCCAACAATCACTTGTTGACGAATTAAGTGATTCGATGTTCGAAGTTGGTGGTAGTACTAACCCAGAACATCCGGCACCTATGCGAAAAAGGGTAACATTCGGAGAACTACCTTATAGATTACCCAGGCCCGAATTACCAATATTAGATTACAGCGCTATAGATGGCGACTTAACCTATGCGGTACCGGAAGGTGAGGAATTAAAACGACCGGATGTCCTGTTGTTGAATGATACTTATGTAACTTTGAACGAGAATTTAAATACCTTGGTCAAAGCTAAGGATGAAGTATTCCATGAAAAACTTCAGTTAGAAGAAGACCTAACTGGCATGCGAAAGGAATTCGAAGCCAGAAGGAGTGAGTACATGAAAGAACTCGAGAATGAAGAATTAAAACTTCAATCAATGAGAGAATCATTCAACAAAGAATATGATAATAGGCACATTCGTATCCAAACATACATAGATACGAACGACCAATTAAACCTTGATAAGGCAAAATTCGAATCCGAAATTCGCCATTATCAGGACGAGTTGGATAAATTGAAACTTCAGTGTAGTAAACAAGCTGAAGACAATGAAACCATCCGGGTAGGCATTATAGCTTACAACAAACAACTGGAGGAGGATAGACAGAAACTCACAAATGAGCTTCAGGAATTGCAGACTACTGCAATAACTCTAGATAAATATGTAGAAGCAGCCCAGCTAACTATAGGTAATATAGATCCAGCTGTGGTATCTACAATGTTGGGAAAGACATCCAAAGATGCAACCGCAATTAGATACAGCCCATTCGTTAATGATGGGGCTGACAAGAATGTAGTATCCGGAATCTACAAGAAATCGGATAATACCGCAGTAAATGGAACCGCACCAAAACCAGCAACTCCAATGCTGGATACGATAGGTCCGGCACCACCCATACCAGATTTGAGTCACAAAATTAAAGCGACTCACGATGGTGCTACTGGGAGTAATAATAATACACCCGTGGCACAACTAAGAGCACCCGGACCAATGAGGCATATGTTGACACCACCTTCATATTTCCCCCAACCCGGCCACAGTACACCAGCAGTACCAAGATTACCGAATCCACCTCCGGGTTCTGGTAATGGTCCTACTGATGGACGTTTTCCGAGATCAAACCCGCCACAAAACAATATTAATGGCGGTATGTATCAACCAAGAACATCTTCCTATGGATATAGAACTAATTATAATCCATCAGGAAGTTGTAATTACCAAAATGGTAACAGCTATAACCAGGGATGGAATCAAAATAATTCTTACCCTAGATATGCATCTTCTGGAAACACCGGTTACAATGGTGGATGCCCTGTCGGTTCATCCGGAAGCTATAATAATAATGGTCCACCAGGAGGAAACCCTCCAGGCGGCCCAGGAGGATCCGGATCCGGAGGATCAGGATCAGGAGGAGATGGCAGGAAGCCAAATAGGAGAACTTCTATGCCTGCAGGGATGCAAACCATCTTTGATAGAAGCCAGTGTATCCAAAACCTCGGCATTGACTGCTACCGAAAGGGAGCAGACGGCATGGAAGTCATGAACTGGAGCATGCGAGAAGCAGATAGACTACGCGGATGTAATAATCCGGCACGTAGGCAGGCACGGATACCCCCTCCATATGATTCTAATGATCCATGGAAGGACAGGTATCAAGCTTTTGTCGACGAGGTCAATTGTAGTGGCTGGACAAAAGAAGAAGCTCTGCCATATTTGATCTGTTGGTTAAATAAAGGCGGAAAAGTAGCCCTCAACCAATGGAGAGCAGCATACGGAATATACGGTACTTATGATCAATTGGTCGAATGTGCCGCATACCTTTTTGGATCAATCGTTAGAGAAGATCCGTGGGTAAGCTTCAAGAAGAGGACACAAAAACCTAAAGAATCACACAAAGTCTTTGGTTTGGAGCTACAGGACTTGCTTTCGAAAGCACGTCCAAATTGGGCTCATGATGATGATTGTTATCTACAAGAATTGTTTATACAATTCTACAGTGGATTGCGAGATCCGGATCACAAGCAAGTGGTTTGGGACTCTTGGAAAGATGACACTTCCTTCAGTGATCTGTTCATAGCAATCGATGGACATGACATGAAGAAACGTTTGGTAGGTCTCGGACCTAACCCAGTAAGAGCAGCTCCATTCCAATACGGAGGTACACCTGCTCCGGTATACGATACTTCCCAATTAGCTCCGGTTGAATCGAATGAAGTAGATGAGGAAGATGAATATGTCTCCGATGAAAACGGAGAATATATTGGTTCAGTCCAGGTAGCTGGAAAGTATTACCGACAAAAGCGGTATAGAAAAGTACATTCGAGAGGGAGAGGAGGATCTGTTGCTGGTAAAACAGCTTCCGGATCAACTCAACCTGGCAGTGTAGCCTCTACGGCGAACCCAACTGTAGCAGCCACTGTTGCTCCGACTAACATGATGGAAACATTATTAGCCGGATTAACAGAAGCTCTAAAGAGACCGAGAGTTGACAAATCTCAGAGGAGATGTTTCAGATGCCAGAAACTGGGGCATTATGCTCCAGAATGTATGGCTGAGAAACCTGTCCCTCGTAGACAGGAGAGTGTCTCTGGAGTAAGTACAGAGGAAAACTAAGGAGGGGTCTCCTAACGGGCAAAGAAGGGGATCCCAGTGACAAATCTTGCCATGATATCACCATCCGTGATGATAGTTCGCATGAAGTAACAAGATCGCCTAACACCGATGTGGTTGTAGACACACGGAAGGTTAGGGAAGCTGATATAACAGGTGCTATGGGAGCACAGGGGAAACCCAATATCAGTAACAAGGCAGGCGGCTATGCGTTAGCCAAGGTCTGTGGTGCCCACCTGCCCCCGGGTCATCCTTGTCTGGAATTCTTGGAAGGATGTGGATTGACTCCTGGTGTGAAAAATGACGTTCCGATTGTCATGGACATGCCCTCTGTTCTAAACGGAAGGCGGTGGTATGTTTGCCTTACTGTTAACGGAAGATCTGCCGAATTCCTTGTGGATACGGGAGCTAGCCACTCTTGTATCTCCAGGGGGTTCTACGATCTTATACCGGATGAACATGATACTCTCAAATCGGGAGGAAGTGCTCAGACGGCCGACGGCAGTACCTTGCAAACGTATGGTAGAACTTGTGTGAGACTACAGTTAGATGGTATACATGACTATGTCATGAGCGCCACCGTTGCGGATATAGCAGATGAGGGGATACTCGGGTTGGATTTCGCATCCCTGTATGGTGCTGTATTGGAACCCCAAACAGGAGTGTTGAGTGTGAGATACCCGTACCCTGTAAAGGTTAGATGTGTACTGAGACAAGTGAGCAGTATGGCTAGTGTGGCACACACTGTGCGAATCCCTCCGGGAGTAGCCTGTGATGTGCTTGTAAGAAGTGATCCTGCAATGCGTAACAAACCTGCAGTGATAGAACCGGATGTAGTTACTTTGTCAAGTATTGGATTAAATTCTGTAGACACGATAGTAGCGAATGCATCCTGGTCGGTAGTACCTGTCTCCAATACTGGAAACACGACTATCTACTTGAAAAAGGGACAAGTTTTTGGAAACGTGACCCTTTCGGAAACTGTAACGGATAGTAAGCTAAGCTTACGAAATGTAACAGGAGATGATGAAATTTCGGAAGACTTACTTAAGTTGTATGAAGAAACTTCATTAGAAGATCCGGAACACCGGAAAGAGTTTTATAATTTGCTCTGTCAGTATAATAATGCCTTTGCCAAACCTGGTGAAAAACTAGGTACGACAAATAAGGTATTACATAAAATAGATACTGGAGATGCGGAACCCTTTAAGATACCGTATAGACGGCTACCTTTAGCGAAAAAGAGAGTAGCTGAAGATGAAATAAACAAGATGTTGGAACAGGATGTAATAGTCCCTTCCAATAGTCCATGGAGTAGTCCTGTGTGTATGGTAACAAAGAAAGACGGTACTATCCGCTTTTGCATAGACTACAGGAAGTTGAATGGAATAACGAAAAAGAATTCGTATCCATTACCGAGAATAGATGAAACCATTGACTCCTTAGGAGGAAACAGCTGGTTTTGTACCCTAGACTTGCAATCAGGTTACTGGCAAGTGGGAATGAACCCTTCAGATATGGAGAAAACTGCATTTTCAAGTCATATTGGATTATTCCAATATAATGTAATGCCGTTAGGATTGTGCAATGCACCTGCAACATTTGAAGCAATGATGGAAACAATTCTAAGTGATTTATTGTGGAAAAGATGTCTTGTATATCTTGACGATGTCATAGTCTTCGGAAAAACATTCGAAGAGTGTTCTAATAACCTGAAAATGGTACTAGAACGTATTATCTCTAATGGTCTCAAATTGAAACCTAAGAAATGCCACATGTTTAGAAAGTCCATAAATTATTTGGGCCGCATCATCAGTGATGAAGGAATAAAGGCTGATCCGGAAAAAATCGAATCAGTTACGAATTGGAATAGACCTAAAACACCCAAAGAAGTGAGGTCCTTTTTAGGATTCTGTTCCTATTACAGGGAATTTATTCCGAATTATTCTAGAGTCAGTTACCCATTACAAACAATAGCTAACTGGACTCCAGGAAGTACCAAGGAAAAATTTCCTTGGACGCATGAACAGGAAACCGCTTTTCAAAAGCTAAAGGATCTGTTCACGAGTACTCCCGTATTGCAATATCCGAATGAAACTGATCATTTCATACTGGATACTGATGCTAGTAATGATAGCATTGGTGCAGCTCTCTCGCAAGTCCAAAATGGGAGAGAAGTACCGATTGCCTTTGGCAGCAATACACTGAGCAAGACTCAGCGCAATTACTGCACAACCAAAAGAGAGTTGTTAGCAGTAGTCCTATATACCAAGAAGTTCAAACATTTTCTATGGGGAACGAACTTTACTTTACGTACGGATCACTCCTCTTTAAAGTGGCTACTGAACTTCCGAGATGCTGAAGGAATGCTAGGCCGATGGCTAGCCCATTTATCCGAATATGGGCTTGAACATCAACAGATTCAGCATAGACCCGGAGTTAAGCATTTAAATGCTGATGCTTTGTCTCGAATACCAATCCGGAAATGTGATAATCCGGATTGTACTGATTGTGGAGCTCATAAGGCAGTGTTAGCAGGGATTCGAAGACCATTCGTACCCCTAGTTGCCAGTATACTGGATTGGTCTATGGATCACATACGACGTTTCCAGGAAGCTGACTCGATAACTGCGCAGCTACTGCAATTAGTACCAAAGGGTATACGTCCAGTTAGACCGGAGGTCTCTCTGGAAAACCGAGAAATGAGAAGGTTTCTTGCTCAATGGACCGAGCTTGAAGTCCGGAAAGGCGTGTTATACCGTTGGAAGCCATGTAATAATGGTGAGAGAATCATGCAAGTGGTGATACCACATGCTATGAGACATGACATTATGTACTTCTGTCATGGGCATCGGACCAGTGGTCATTTCGGAAGGAAACGCTCGTTAGCACGACTTTCCAAGAAATACTATTGGCCTGGCATGACACGGGACCTGCAAAGATGGGTAATCACCTGTCCGGATTGTTGTAAAAACAAACCCGGACCCGGGATGGGCAAACTTCCCCTATCCCAAGAACTTTTCGGAGTTAGATTCGCAAGAATCGGAGTAGACATTATTAGTGGATTGAATACAACCGCTAATAATAATACCTGTATGATGGTAGTGTGTGATTATTATACGAAATACACTAAAGTATCTTTACTACCGGACCACAAAGCAATTACTTGTGCCAAAGCCTTTGTAAAAGGTTGGGTACTAAGTTTCGGTGTACCATTAATGTTACACAGTGACCAAGGCAGAGAATTCGAATCAAATCTCTGGCAGGGTATGTGCGAATACTTAGCTATTTGCAAGACTAGAACCAACCCGTATAGGCCACAAAGCGACGGATTGGTGGAAAGGTTCAACAGAACCCTCATCCAAGTTCTAAAGTCACTCGTTAATGAACATATGGATGACTGGGATGAGCAATGTCATTTTGTGACACATGCTTATGTAGGGGCCGGCATCATTGTATATATATTAGTGCCGTTCATCCGAGAGACGTGTTCGTGTGGTGCTTGTTCCTTCTATGCTAGCTAGGTGTCGCTTTGCGATACCTCGTTGGTACAAGAGGGGGCAGCACCATGCCTCGCGTCCAGCTCCTGCTAAGGAGCCGGACGAGCGGCAGAAGGGGACTGGACATGGTCCAGTCCAGACGCTAGTACTTTGTCATCAAAGAGATCAAATAAAGTCCTACCCGAGAGGTAGGGGTTTCTGGGGCTTTGCCCAACCCGAACTACTCGTGTTGTGTTGGTACATCTAGTGGTAAGCGAGCCAAAGAGCCACCCAACATATAAGTCAATACGAACCATTACACTGGTGCCGTGACCAGTTGGTTCGGGGGTGGTGCGCGGCCACATTGGCCGAAAGCCTCGGGAAACCCGAAGCGGATCCCCCCAGCCCTGGGCTAGAGGGATTCGAAGAGGATGATTACACATCCCAGCATCTGTTGTTAGACTGGAAACCCGGTCAACAACAAATGTTTAATCAGGAGGGTGTACGAAATATTTTTTCTACACCCGACCTGATGGACAATGCCACCAGAGATGGCATCGTAAAATTGTATCCGGCTACACCCCAGGCAGGAGTACTGGATACCGGATTGTTTAGGGGTGTGTTAAGACCCCCAACTTTAGACTTGAGCGATTGGTCCCAAGTTATAACTAGCAGACGCCAGCTAGGTCCTATGGTACCAACAGGCTCGGCTAGCGGCTTGGGTACACCAATTGCACAAAGCCCTATGCAGCGTACTGCAACCCCCCAGGGTTCAGCACCAGGTGGTGGAAACGAAGTAGCCCCACTAATGACATCGTCGGATCATGACAGCGACGATGGCAAAACCAAAAGGGACGCAATAGTCCCAGACGCGAAAGCAAAAAATAAGCCTAGTGGTACCGGACCGAAAAGCTCGGAAAGGCATCACCTAGGCCGATCTCTAGACGAAGGCTTGTCTGACTCCATGTTTTACCCTGGAGGCAGTCGCAAGTCTATCTACGGACGTCGGATGGGTCCCGGGTATAAAAATACTCAGGCCTATTTGAAAGCCAAGGAACAGGTGGAGTTACAGGCAAAGAGGCAACATGAACAATTCATGTTAGCCCAATCCAAAATAGAAGAGGAAGCTAAGTCTCGGATCGGAAAATTACGATCCGTTGAGCAGGAGGCGATTCTAAAAGAATCCGACCTCAAATATCGTCTATCCTCCGTATCCCATCGGTTGGAGCGGAAGGAGAGAGACGCACAGGAAAAAGAAAAAAGGCTGGCTGAGTTGGAAATAGAGGAAGCCAGTAAACTTAGAGCAATCGACAAGGCTAGGGCCGAGGAGGTTGCTAAGGCTCGGGATGTAAATAAATTACAAACGGAGTTGCACGCAATGGAGGAGAAGCTTAAGAAACTTCAACTCCGGAAGGCTGAGACAGAAGCCAAGATGGTCTCGGAACAAGCCGAGATCAGGAAGGAGACCAGTGAATATAACAAGTCTCAGAAAGAGAAGGGTGAAAAGTACCGCCTACTTAAGGATACTTTTAAGCGAGAGGCAATTATCGCCCAAGAAGAAAGAAACCGAGCTGTGGCTGAAAATGAAAAGATTCGATCCGAAATCTTGGCAGAAAACGCACAGCTAAGGGAGGAACAGCGAAACCTGACTACAGACGTAGCTACCCTCACAATAAATAAGTCCGCTATGGAGAGTTATTTACAGGAGCAAGAGCAAACGCATGCCCCTCCGGCGAGTAGGGATACAAACCCGAACTCGACGTTCGTGAAACAGGGCGACCCGGTCTCCTGTTCTACACCGAAGAATCCGCAGTATAATCCTTTTGTAAATGATAATGCTTCGCGGAATGTAGATCAAGGGGGCGTTTACATCAGAACCCAGGATAAGCATGGCCGAACTAGTAGAGTCCGGATAAGTGAGGTGCCCATAGTCCACAACCTGGACCCGGACTATACCCCTAGAGAGGCTTCCGATAGTAGTGCGGAGACCAGTGGGTTCCACATTCATGTGGATCCTAGTAACGACCCGGGGCTGGGTGCTGGTAATGACAACACCCAACCGAATCCATCGAACGATGGCGGCCAGTCAACGGGAAACCAGCCATCCGACGGCGGTTACCAAGGTGCGCAAGGGGGGGGCGGTGCTTCGGGTGCCACAGGCTATAGCGGTACCTCGGGTACCGGCCCCAACCAGGGTGGTGCGAGCTATACGAACCACAGTGGTACACAGTGGACGTATACACAACCTCCACCACCGCCTCCACCGGGCAATTCGAGCTTCGGTGGTATAGGGGGCAATCGAACCTTGAATGAAACCAAGGCGATTGAATGGAGCAAACAGCAATGCACTAGATTGATGTATGCTCACAATTCTGCCCGAAGGGTAGCCGTTATTCCTAGAGAATATGACGGTACTCGACCATGGAAAGAGTGGTTTGAAGATTTCATCGATGTGATGAATTGTAATGGATGGACCCCATACGAGGCCAAGCCACATCTGGTGAGATGTCTGAAAGGCGGGCCGGGTCGCATGGCTGTAGAGCAATGGCGGACCTGGTACGGCCTCGTTGGGAGTTTTGAGCAGTTAGTAGAAACTGCTAGTGGACTGTTATGCAACATGGTCAAGGAAGACCCGATGGTCCGTTTTAAGAAACGCACACAGAAGCCGAATGAAGCTTTCAGAGCATACGGTATGGAACTCCATGCCCTGCTAAGTAAGGCCAGACCCGGTACTGAAAACCAGGACTGGTATATGGACGATTTGATCACACAATTCGTCAAGGGTCTAAGAGACCGAGATGAACAATTAGCAGCGAGGGATGCCTGGAAAGAAGGCATAACACTACACGGCATATTTAATGGTATAGATATGGCCGTGAAGAAGCGAGCTATGTTAGCTGGGGACATACCTAATGCCAGCGGCTTGGTACCCCTGGCATCGGTGACCCAGCTGTCTGAGGTCAATACTCCCTCAGACGACTTCGAATTGATTGATATCGAACAGGAAGACGGCACCTTCTGTTCGATGCAATTAAGGAAGAATACTTCAGGTAGGAAGTATATTCCCAGGAAATCTTTCAATAAACAAAGGGACTCTAGACCTTCATCCGAGGTCAAGAGTGACCCGAAGGCTGTCGAGAAGGCGGTCAAGCCCACTGTAAGCACTGACAAAGCGAAGACTCAGTCCCCGGACATGACCAGACTTCTGGAAGACATGTGTAAGAAAATTACAGATGCCATCCAAGCCAATCGGCAAAGACCCCGGGTGGATCGCCGAACGGTTAAGTGTTTCAGGTGCCAGCGCATGGGACACTACTCATCTGAATGTACCGCTACTAAGCCGGTAATGGCTGCCTTCTATGAAGCCGAAGACGACGGCGTAGAAAGGGAGAATGCTACGGATTCCACAGATGTGGAAAACTAGTGGGGGTTGTGTCAACGGCATCTGACATAGCCCCGAGTGGGAACGAATGCCAAAATGCTACCGGGGGTGTCCCGGTGGAAGATTTCGAGTCAATTACACCTGGAGGCCGGGTGGCTGAGGGTGCGCACCCCTGCACCTCGGCCGGGGCCAGGGACCCTAGTGTTGATATGTGCAGGAGCAATCATATGGGGGCGAGTGGCCGCACTAGGGGAGAGGAAGGATGGATCAAAGAGTTGATTCGAGTGTGTGGGACACGCCTTCCCCCAAGTCATCCGTGTCTGGAATTCCTGAGAGGACTCGGATTGAATCTTGGTGATTCGGGAGACTTTCACCAGTTTACCAGTAACCCCTCGCCTTTAGGGGGGAGACGGTGGTATGTACCCATATCTGTGGAAGGCCGGGTGGGGGAATTCTTGGTGGATACTGGAGCTAGTCATTCATGTGTGTCCAAAAGATTCTTCGATTCGGTGGCCGGCAGCCATGAGAACCTCAAAACGGGGGTAAATGCTTGCACGGCCGACGGAAGCAGTATGCGTACATTTGGTAGGACGTTTATGCCTATCCGTATAGGAGGCAAAGAGTTTGTTCTTTCGCCAACTATAGCAGAGGTTAGTGATGACGGAATCCTCGGATTGGATTTTGCAAGCTTATACGGGGCCGTCTTGGACCCGAGGGACGGTACGATGGGTATACGGAGCCCGTATGGCTTGCATGTCCAATGCGTATTTAGACAGGTGTCTTCGGTCGCAGCAGTGGTACATACGGTGAAGATCCCACCGGGTACCACTTGCGATGTCCTTTGTGGCGGGTCCATGGCTCAGAGGAATGAAACTGGAGTCTACGAACCCGACACGGTGTATTTGTCAAGCATCGGGTTAGACTCAGTGGATACATTAGTGGCTAATGCAGCTTGGTCTGTATTACCCATAACTAACCGAAGTGGTTCGGTGGTTTATTTGAGGCGAGGCGACAGTGTTGGAAGGATGAGTTCGGTAGAACATGTCGCCGAGGCTAAATTTAACAAACCACTAAACCCAGTTAGTCAGCATCCCATGGATGAAGAATTCCAAAAGCTGATTGATCAGTCAGATTTAAAGAATACGGACGATAAGGATTGCCTAGCGAGACTTCTACAAAAGTACGAAGGTGCTTTTGGTAGGGAAGGAGGCCCGGTGGGTAGATCCGATAAGGTGTTGCACACCATAGATGTGGGCAACGAGAAACCTTTTAAAATCCCGTATCGTAGACTTCCCCTCAAGAAGAAGTTAATCTGTGAAGAGCAAATACAAAAACAGTTGGACCTAGGGGTAATCGTGCCTAGCTCGAGTCCCTGGTCCAGCCCTGTTTGTATGACTACTAAGAAAGACGGTACAATCCGCTTCTGTGTCGACTACCGGAAATTGAACGGTATAACAAAGAAGAACTCGTATCCTTTACCAAGGATAGACGAGACTTTAGATAGCTTGGGCGGAAACCAATGGTTCTGTACCTTGGATTTACAGTCCGGATATTGGCAAATACCAATGCACCCCAATGACAAGGAGAAGACAGCATTCTCCAGTCATATGGGGCTATTCGAGTATAATGTCTTACCCTTCGGACTGTGTAACGCCCCCGCTACATTCGAGGCTATGATGGAATCCTTACTGAGTGACCTTTTGTGGAAGAAATGCCTGGTTTACTTGGATGATGTGGTCGTGTTCGGCAAGTCATTCAAGGAATGCCTGGCGAATCTGCAATTAGTCCTCGACCGGATACTATCAAACGGTCTTAAACTTAAACCCAAGAAATGTAATTTGTTTAAGAAAACCATTACATACTTGGGAAGGATCATTACTCCTTACGGGGTGAGTGCGGATCCGGAAAAATTAGAAGCTGTAGAAAATTGGGAAAGACCCACGAGTGCTAAGGAGGTGAGATCATTTTTAGGATTTTGTTCCTATTATCGTGATTTCATACCGAATTACTCTCGTGTCAGCTTCCCCATGCAGTGCTTAGCTCACTGGACCCCGGGTAGGGCACGGGACCCATTCCCATGGACCAGCGAGCAAGAAGAGTCTTTTAATAAAATAAAAGATTTATTTAGGAATACACCCGTGTTGAAATATCCCACTCCCGAGGGACATTTCATCTTAGACACCGATGCGAGCAATGATGCGATTGGGGCAGCTCTCTCTCAGGTCCAAGAGGGAGTCGAAGTGCCAATAGCATTTGCTAGCAACACGTTAAGCAAGACACAGCGAAATTATTGTACCACCAAGCGAGAACTCCTCGCTGTGGTGGTGTATACGAAGAAGTTCAAGCATTTCCTTTGGGGAAGTGACTTTACTTTAAGAACAGACCATTCGTCTCTTAGGTGGCTCCTCAACTTTAAGGACGCCGAGGGGATGATTGGACGTTGGTTAGCTCACCTATCCGAATTCGGATTAGAGCATAAACAAATAGAGCACCGACCCGGTGCTAAACACATCAATGCGGATGCCTTGTCAAGACGGCCTATCCGAAGGTGCCAAAATGCCACATGTGAAGACTGCGGGGCCCACAATGCTGTGGTAGCCGGGCTGGTATTTAATTATACCACCCCCGTATCCCCTGGGAGGAGGCTGTATGCAGCTATCTCGATTGGTCTCCGGAGACCATCAAGAAGTTTCAACAGTCAGACCCCACCACTGCGCGCATAATGGAATACCTACGGTCAGGCATTAAACCGGCAAGGCCTCTAGTTTCCCTGGAGGATAGGGAAGCGAGGCGGTTGCTGGCTCAATGGACCGAGCTAGAGATCCGAGACAGCATACTATGTAGGTGGAAGACAACTCCCACCAACGGTAGGCTGTTGCAAATAGTGATACCCGCCCCGATGAGGAGGGATATCATGTATTATTGCCATGGCCACCAAACGAGTGGCCATTTCGGTAAGAGAAGGTCGATAGAGCGTCTACAAAGGCGTTACTACTGGCCCGGTATGAGAGGCGACCTGCTCCGGTGGATCGCCACTTGCCCGGATTGTTGTAAAAACAAACCGGGACCCGGCCTGGGTAAGCAACCCTTATCACAGGAATTGTTTGGTGTCAGATTTGCTCGAGTAGCGATAGACATCATCAGTGGGATTAAGACGACGCCGCGAGACAATACTTGTATGATGGTCGTAACCGACTATTATACTAAGTACACTCGGGTGTTCCCCCTTCCTAACCACAAAGCCGCCACATGCGCGGAGGCATTTGTGAAAGGCTGGGTGCTGCATTTGGGTGTTCCTCTTATGATGCACAGTGACCAAGGAAGGGAGTTAGAGTCAGAACTTTGGCAGGAAATGTGCCATTACCTAGCCATTTGTAAGACCCAAACAAACCCGTACCGACCACAGTCGGATGGGCAGGTAGAGCGCTTCAATAGAACCCTCATACAAGTACTAAAGCCCCTGGTTAATACCCACCAGGATGACTGGGATGAACAGTGCGAGTTTGTAGTACATGCCTACAACAACACTGTCCATTCATCAACTAACTGCACCCCAAACATGCTAGTGTTCGGCGAGGACATCATAATGCCCGCCGACTTAGTGTATGGAGTGGTTGGAATAGACCCGGAGGCGCCCTGCACGGTGCTGTTTGTAGAGTCATTAAGGGACCGGTTCAAACAGGCATACGAGGCCGTTCGGAAAGAACTGCTGAAGAGTGCGAAGTGGCAGAAGGTGGGCTATGACACCAATGCTAAACGAATTCGTTTTAATGTTGGGGACAAAGTACTAAGGTACTACGAGCCGCTGGATAAGCTGAAGCTCGTAACGCCTTGGGAAGGTCCGTTTAAAATCGTTCGTGTCATCTCCGAGTCCACGGTGATGATAGAGGACTGCCTGACGGGTAGGAAATGGAAGACAAATGTCGGAAAACTTCGGCCCTGGAAGGGGCGCGAAGAGGCGGAGAGGGAGTTCGGCTACAAACCACCTGTATCTGTCCCTAGTGGACCGAGCGTGGTAGTACCGACGAAGCGCCCTAGAGGCCGACCGAGAAGGACGCCGGGAGACGAGGTTATAGTAAAAAAGAAGACGAAGGCCAGGAAACGACCTAATCGTAAGAAATGGAAGAAAGTCTCGCTGAGTGAAGGCATTACGTATGGGAAGGGTCCCGCTTTGACTAAGCGAGATCCAGAAAAGGCCGTACGTAAAGCCGGGAAAAATAAAATGCTAACCGAAGGCGTTAGACGCAGCCCCAGTACACAACGAGCTGCTGCGTGTTGTCCGCCATAGGCAGGCAACATACGTTCCACGGCTAGAGATGTCGAACGCGCCCTCCCCGGGTGGCTGTATCCCGTGAGTGGCGGTCGGATTAACCGGTACATTCGCTTTGAAGCGTTGTATACACCGCCAAGCTCCAGACGATAGCACCCGGGTAGTAGGCCGCGTCTCACATGTCGAGTCGAATGTTGGTTCGGATCTAGTTCCCTAGGTGGCGCTGCTGGTGTGGCGGGAAAGCGTGGAACTAGGTCACCGGATAGCCATGGCGGGATCTCGCGAGACGAGAGGTCTGACGTCATACTGGTCATAACTAGAGCGGACTCGTGGTGGTTAGACGCCACCCGTTTTTGCTCTAGTTATTTGTCGGTGGTTATACAGCCTGTAGCTGTCGCGTTAGCCTAGCTAACCCAAAGCCTCTCTGTTGGACGAATCCTTCGGGAGGAGTCCAACAAAACTTGCCAATTTATTTTGGAAGTCGGACCCGGTGCCATGGCACAGGGAACGATTGACGCTGCGCGTCAAACTGCCAACATTCCGTTGGAACAAGACGAGGACCCGAAGGTCTCGTCTCGGGTCGAGGAATCTATGGATTCTTCGACAGAGGAGGCCGCCCGGACGCTCTCGGCTATGGCCGAGGCAACCGACCGGGAGAGAATGCCACCTCCACCACCGCCACGCCCGGAGCGCCCGTCTACAACAGCCGCTTCGGGTAGCAAAGTGGATGTCCTGGACATTCCAATGTATCCTCCGGGATTCAGGACTCAGATCAGACGTCTAGCACACGTTGATCGCCAGGAAGGTATCGTGTACACCTCCTGGGGTACGTACATCCCTATGCACGCCTCCATGTTCGGATGCGGGCCCATGGCGGTGGAAGAGGGCGTGCCCGAGCCCATACCAGATGATCTTAAGACTATGGTAATGGACTCGTGCAGTGACGAGCTGGCTGACAACATGCCAGTTTCTTGGCTCCGCAACTATCTAAAGTTGGCGGAGAATATGGCGACTAACGAGAATTTAGCTCGAGCCGTCTTGATCTCTGCGGGCATCATCCAGAAGGCCGCGGAGTTAAGGGAGTCCGAATCCGACATGGATACAGACTCCACAGTAACCTTGTCGTCGGTGGAAACCGACCGGGTCAAGCGATTGACCCGTAAACCTGCGCCCAAGGGTCCTCTCACTGAGAGCGATCTGGAGGCTGAGGATGTCCGCATCGCCGTCGAGAGGTCCACGACCGAGACCGACCCAGCTGCCGACATCCCAGAGGCACCTGGCGAGATCTCGGAAGAGGACATCTCGCGCCAGCAGGCTGCTGTAGAGGCAAAGCGAGCCGAGCTTGCCAAGCAGCAGAAGGAGCTCACCGCGGCTCGCCGGGCCCATCGCAAGCAGCAGGCCCAACGAAAATCTGAGATCTCTTCCGACTCTGACTCCCCGGTCAGCGGAAGGAGGAGCCCTCGGACAGTGGACAGGAGCCGACGCGAGTCGGATTCCAGTCCCGAAGTTCCGGCCCAACCGACTAAGGTTGTGCGCCGGAAGAAAAAGAATGGAGCGAAAGCGTCTCCGGCAGAGCCCACGCCCCCCACCAAGCCGAGGGGTAAGGGCAAACCGAAGACGCCCGCTCCCACTACTACAACCACCACGGTAGCCACCTCGGTTACTGCATCTTCTGCAGCCAGCACGTCGGGTGCAAAGGCGAAGTCCCCTACCAAGGCTCCGACTGGTACTACCACCTCCAGCCGAGCCAGCCGTAGGGGAGCTAACATATACACGGACAGTGAGAAAAGCGAAAGCGATCCAGAGCTGCCCGAGTCTGCCAAATCTGATTTGGAGTCCGTGACAACGTGGGAAGAAATGACCACGGATGTTCCCAAGGACGACAATCAGAAGTGGATGTGGAAGAATGCAGCCGAGGGGTTCAAGGAACGGACTCCCCGCTGCTTCGCGGACTGTGCTTACGACACAGTCCACTATATGTGTCCGAGCGCCGTCAATAAGGACGGTGACAGCGATGACGAGGAGTGGATGAAGTCCGGCCCCTCGGATACGCCAGTAGGCAAGTTCTACCTGATTTGGATTGACCAGCTCAAGTCCAAATTAGGCTCAATCTACAGCTACGAGGCCCGGACGAAAGTCCAGTGGGCAATGACCCAATGGGGACCAACCGGCCGAAGGTGCCCGTTCGAGTCTTGCCAGCTGGCTCTCACGGGTGAGAAGGTGTTCGAGACGAAGCCCCGCTTCGCTCGGCACATCGTCGAGTACCATATGCATCACAAGCCTGTGATGATGTGTGTGCTCGGGGGCCGCCCGAGTAAACATTGTGATGGCTCGTTCAGCACTCACCGGCGCCGAGACATGGCTCTGCATTTGCAGAAGGCCCATGGCATCGGCCTGGAGAAGACCAGGAAACGAGCCATCAAGTGCTTCAGCGAGCTCCTTGCTAATTGGTCCGCGCTGAGCATCAAAGAAGTGAAAGAGCAGGCATTCGAGACCGGATTCTGCTCGTGGAAGAGCGGCAACTTACTGACGTACTTCCAGACGAACTCCTCGTCCACGAAATTCGGGATGCCCAGTGAGGTGCACCTGAAGGTGAAAAAGTGGCGAGGAGACGACAAGCGAGAGAAGGCCAAAGCCCGCTCTAAAGGTCCAAACGGAGGCACAGTCACGACTACTGCTTCCAAGAGGACCCGAGCAGACCGGTCCGTGAGCCCTTCGGGTGGCAAGGACCAGCCCAGACCAGCCAACCCAGCTGATCGTCGCGAGTCGGGACAACAGGTCTCGGCTCTAGAGATGCCTGGCAACCAGGCCCGCAGGTCGGGTAGCCAGGCGACCGCACCGGCGACTCCAGCCACCTCCACACCTGCACCCGCGGAACAACGCCCGGGCGAAGCCTCTGGCGGCCTGGATGATGGGGGCGAACTCTTCGCTCCCCCATCCGGGTATTCTACTTGGTGGGCTGGAGAGGGATCCTCCGGCAAGCGCCCCACGTACAGCGAGTACGCGGCGAAGTTCCCTTCAATGGGACCGGCTGGACCCGAGTCGCAGGTCCTTACCTCCTTGGGCTGGGCCAAAACCCGTGGTAGGGTCCGCGGTGGGCTGGAGTCCACCCGAGGCTCCCCGGGTGGTGGCCGAGGCCGAGGAGGCATCACGGTGGAGGGCCCGTCTGCCCCTCCAACAGGCACCCCGCCTGTCTCAGTGGAGGCCCCAGCGCCACCACCAGTGATAGTTCCACCGACGGGTCCTCGGGTACCCCTAATGGAACTGATCTCCGGTACCCTGTCAGGTCTTCAGGATCCGAATACGTTCGTCGACCACCGCGATGTCCGAACGGTTCAGATCCAGAATGACCTGATGGCAGAATGGCAGGCATTGCACCGCCAGAAGTCTGTTGACTACTGGCGTGTGATGACTGAAGCCACCGTCAATCTGGTCTACGAGATCCAGAGGCGGGAGGAAGAGAAAATAAGGGAGCTGGAAAGGAAGAAGGTCGAGGAAGCCCTCGAGTCCTGCCAGCGGAAACAGAAGGAAGCCGAAAAGCTTAAAGAGTTTCACGAAGCTGAAAACTCCAGATATATCCATCGATTTAAGGAGGCTGACCTCAAGTTTTTCCTGGCATTCGGGAAACATCTGGAGGAGTGGGACGGCTTACCGTCGTCTCTTATCTTCGTACCAGATATACCCCCGGATGCCCCGCCAGCCCCGGCTACTCCACCGGTTCTGGCCACTCCACCGGTCCCGGCTGCTCCGCCAGTTCCGGCAGCTCTCTTGCTCCCGCCCCCCACTTGGAACACCCGGGCTGTCCCAACTGCCACGGTTGCTGCACCAGCATCCGAGGCAATGGACAGTCCGTCCGCAGTGATGAGGGCCTTGAGCTTGGGGAGCGAGACTCCCAACGAGGCTTCAGCGGCGCTCTCTATGAGCAGCTGTAGCAGCTCGGCTCCATCTGCCTCAGTGGAGCCGGCTGAGAAGATGGACACAGATCCTGAAGATCTTTGAGTGTCCATCTGTTGGTGTCTCCTTGTACCCGAGGGTAAATGCATTTAGTATGCCAGAGGCACTGTTCCTTACGCTGGACTCCTGATACCTGGAACGTAACCTGCAGCGAGGATGGACGCTAACCCGAACACCCAAAGGACTACAACATCTAACCGGGTCTCCATCGTCCCATCTTCATCAGGGCACATCATAACAGCAACGTGGTTTGCCACCACACATATGTCGCCGGGTGGAGCTGCAGAAACCAGTCGTTCCAGGTTCGCCGGAAGTCCGGTATATTGTAAGGGTGATCCTGCTACCCTGGTAGGACACCTATATTTCATATTTTGTATAAATCTATTTTTATATCGTATATTATATTCTTGTAAGGAAAAAAGTACTCAAAATTTTTTCTGGTTATTTACCCCACCTCGGGTCGGTAAAAACATTGTAAAAATTTATTAATATCACCTTACTACACATCCAATATTCTTCGTCGCGTCTCATGTTTAATAATAACACACTTGTAACATTACCACCATAGGTCGATGGTCCATAAGGGGCCACTTCCTATTTTTGTTATTATTTATAAACACTTCGGGTTATATACGATGATGCCTTATTGTGTACATATAACTTATAATGCCCCTTAAATGTTCTATATTTAATACGAACTGTGTATGTATAGACTTACCTATTTATTTATAACACCACTGTATAAAGTCAACAATAGTTACTTATTAATTACACCCAACCCTAGGTAAAGTCTAGTGGGGGTGGTGTAGGGGCCGGCGTCATTGTATATATATTAGTGCCGTTCATCCGAGAGACGTGTTCGTGTGGTGCTTGTTCCTTCTATGCTAGCTAGGTGTCGCTTTGCGATACCTCGTTGGTACAAGAGGGGGCAGCACCATGCCTCGCGTCCAGCTCCTGCTAAGGAGCCGGACGAGCGGCAGAAGGGGACTGGACATGGTCCAGTCCAGACGCTAGTACTTTGTCATCAAAGAGATCAAATAAAGTCCTACCCGAGAGGTAGGGGTTTCTGGGGCTTTGCCCAACCCGAACTACTCGTGTTGTGTTGGTACATCTAGTGGTAAGCGAGCCAAAGAGCCACCCAACATATAAGTCAATACGAACCATTACGGTACATTCAAGTACAAATTGTTCTCCGAACCTTTTAGTATTCGGAGAGGATTTGATAATGCCTGCTGACCTAGTTTTTGGAGTCGTAGGGATGGACCCTGAACTACCTTGCCATGTAGTCTTTGTGGAATGTTTAAGAGACAGATTTAAAAAAGCATATGAGTCTGTCCGAATTGATTTGGAGAAAAGTGCCAAATGGCAGAAAGCAGGATACGATACCGATCTAAAGCATCGGAAGTTCCAATCCGGAGACAGAGTTCTCAGATTACATGAACCACTTAGACACATAAAATTAGCGTCTAATTGGGATGGTCCCTTTACTATAACACAAGTTATCAGTGATTGTACCGTAATTATCAAATCCGACCTTGGTCGACTTTATAAGTCAAATGTGGCTAGATTAAGGAAATGGTCTGGGAGGGAGACCTCCACAGAAATGTATGGTGAAGGTTCCGAAAAGATCCTGAACCAGAATCGCATAATAGACCAGGTAAAGAACACTACAGTGAAGCGTGGTCGTGGTAGACCCAAAAAGTGTTCCGAATCAGTGACACCCACGCCAACACCGATTAAGCGTGGGGGAGTTAAAAAAGTCTCGGCAGGTGAAGACAAAAAGAGGAGGAAAGGTGTTTCTAAGGCTAAGAAGCACCTAGAGAAAGCTCTTCAGACTGTCAGGTCCGATAAAGAACTATCCGAGAAGGGGAGATACGTTCGCCGCAGCCCCCGAATTGCCCAGAGGACTGCAGTGACCTAACCTGTATACACAACGAGTGTAATGTTTACATTTAGAGGAACGGATGACAACTGACCCGAAAGGCTCATTTGTCGCCGCCGCATGCTGTACCAATGGGTAGTGGACGGATAATCCGGTGGATTTGCTTAAGCTTTCCATAATCTCCACTTAAATCCCCAGACGAGGCATCGGTGTGAGCGATAATTACCTAAAAACAATCAGTTTGTTGATGTACCGCTTGTAGCACGTGCGTTTCCGCATGACGTCACCGTGTCCAGTCTCGGCTGACCTCTCGTGACCTCGCGGGATGCGGGGAAATGACGTCACGAAAGCTGGCCTGTCGCCATATTGTTTTTTGGTAGCGTTTGGGACAGTCGGGTCACCCCTTCTCTCTTAAATTCTACCATCTAGCAAACCTCTTGTGTGCCCTCAGAGTCTGTCTCTCAGCAGGCAGACTCCGCTTGTGTCGGCCCCGGCGCCGTAAAAGCCGGAAAAAGGAGTATTTTACTCCCGTAGGTGATTCCCCGGTCATGGCTGAGGAATCCGTAGCTGCAGCTAAGCTATCCGGTGACCCGGATAAGCTGACTCCGTCCGCAGAAGCTTTTCCGGAAGCTTTGTCACCTGTTACACAGGAAGAGAGCGAGATGATGGACGTGGAGGAACCCACGGATCGCTCGTTCGAGGAGAAGCTGGCTTCATTCTCACTAAATGAGCCAGAGAAACTTTTATCTCCACTCCCGGCCGAGGGATCCGGAGGGGCTGCGAGTGCTGAACCCCCAGCAACTGAGTCCGAAACTACCCAAGTTGACGGACAGAAGGATGAGTGGAAGCCAGCAGTGGCGGAACCTTTTCCAGCTAGCTACGATGGTCGCTACCTGTATGTCCACCCGGAACTGCAGGCACAAGTGACCTACGCAGACGGGACACCAGTCAGGATGGACCCGAAAGTCAGGATAGCTATCAAGGGCGTCATGGCTCCCGAACAGCTGACCAGGACGCCTCCCGAGTGGCTTCGAGACTGGCCGTGGTTCCAACGGGGATTTATGGTGGACGCTGGTTTCCGTGAAACCGTGTATGCAGCTAACCGAGCCTTCGAGCTCGGAGCGTATCCGAAGCCTGACAAATCCCTGTGGAACGTCAAGGCTACGAACATCAACTGGGTAGGCTGTGTCTGGGATACCGATGGACAGACCTACCCACGCCCTAGTGCTACCCGGACGCTGTGCCGGACCACTAAGGAATTCAGGGAGGCCGCTGCTAACTTCGAGCAGTGGGATGACGGTTTCTACATAACCGAGCAGGAATTGGTGGATGTCCAGAACAATTCACTAATCGGATTGGACCGAGCTGCATCCCTTCGGACGGTTATTGTCCGCCGTATGACTGCCGAACAGGAGGCCCAGGAAGAGGCTAAGAGGGCCGCGGAAGTACCCGCACCTCCTATCCCCGACCTGAAGCTTGCCACCAGAAGCTCCGCCAGTGCTACATCAGCTACCGGCAGCACTACTACCCCAGTAGAAGCCACGACCTCCAGCACATCCGGAACCCAGGAACCGGAGGAAGACTGGAAGGTCAGTAAGAACCGACGATCCACTGCTCGGAAGCTCAAGAATCTCCCGGATTCTGCTAGAGCCGAGCCGAAACCCAGCACCTCAACCACTGGTAGTACTGCCATGGAGGTTGAGTCGTCTGACGAGGAGTCGGTGCACGAATCCTCGGTTGAGTATGATGAGAAGGCCACTCCATCAACTCAAACCGAGGCCGAACGTTGGGCTAACGCCAAATCCGGATTCAAAACCCGGATTCCGACGTGTTTCTCCGACTGTGCGTACGGAGTGAAGAAGGACGGCTCTACCCTCTATGCCTGTCCAGACTCAATCAATAAAAACGATGAGTCGGATGATGAAGATTGGATGCGTCTTTCGGACGAGGACCCCAATCCGAGCAAAGCGTATCGAAAGATGTGGCTTATGCTAAACCACACCGAAGGGTATTACACTTATACCCAGAGGAGGAAGCTGCGTTGGGCTTTAGAGAAGTGGTACGGTGACGACCAGAAGTCCTGTCCCTTCTCTATCTGCCAGGATGCGAGTGATGTCTCGATCCGGACCTGGAGTACTCCAGCCCGGTTTCAACGGCATCTGGTAGAGGCCCACTTCCACCATCACCCGGTTTACATTTGTGATCCGAGTTATGGTAAGAAGGGCAAGAAGTGTACTACGAAGGTGCAATACAACCGACGTAGTGATCTGGCTAGACACCAGAAGAAATGCCACGCAGAAGGTTTGGACGGGGCACGGAAGCGCATCATGGAGCTTCATCAGGAACTCATGAAGGAGTTCGACAGTCTGAGCGAGGATGCTTGGTCTAAGATCCGACCAGGGGACTCTGCGAAGTTCCGAAGACCAAGGATTCGAAACTCCGAGCAAAGATAGTCCTGACTCCTGGAAAGGGTAAACTGGACATGCACGAGTCTCTCTGGCAAAAATGCGAGGAATCCGGAAAGGATGCAAAGAGAGCTCGTGAAAGGAGCAGGAGATATCAGAACCGTGGCGGCAACGGTAATGGTCAGGGCACCACCAAAACAAAAGTCAGAGCAGAGGACCGTTCCAGGTCCCCTCTGGCTAGGCACCCCGCAGAGCAGGCTCAGGGCACTCCGGTGTTCAAGAAGCCCGAACCTGCCGGATACGCTGGAGCCGTATCTAAGCCTGGGAAAGTGAGTTCTCGAAACTTTCCGTCCTTAAGCCAGGGACCTGGACCTGAGAGCCAGACCTTGGTGGTAGGAAAGGATGGTCGCCTTATGCCAAAGAAGACCACCGCATCTGCTGCCGCCGGATCTGCATCCGCTCCAGCCGCCCCACCAGTTACCTTTACCCAGGAGCAGTTAAACATGTACCTGCAAATGGGACTGAAACAGAATGTACCACCTGCCTTCTGTGTACCAATGACAGGTGTGTCCGGAAGTCCTAAACCCGGAAGTGGTCCACAGGCCGCCTCGACTCCTCCCAAGGTTGTCGCTGCACCTGAGAAACCAAAGGACGCTATTACCATTAAAACCGGTAATGCAGAAGTTTGGTTCGAGAAGTCTCGCCAAGGGGAGGCAGATGTCCAGAAGGCCATCTACACCCATTGGGAGAAGTGTGTTCGTGAAAAAGCGATTGAGTTTCATCAGGGTCTCCTAAACGACACCCTGTTGTGTATGAAACAGGTGGGCGACGCTGAAAAGCAACGTCTCGAGACCCTCATCCGGGACGATGTAAAGGCCCAGGAGGACGCTGCCGCAGCTGCCCAGGAAAAAGCAGCTATGGATGTGCACGTGTTGGAGAAACGTGTAAAGGAGGAGATCACTCGGAACACCAATCTGAACACTAAGTTCATGAGGGTGTTCGGAGTCGACTTGGACGAGTGGGACGGCACTCCCGAGTCGGCTCTAGCTCTTCTTAAGAAGAAGCATGCTAAGAAGTCTACTTAATCATGCTAGGGTTATTTCTCCCATAATTTTTTTTCTCCAACACCAAATGACCAGATATAGTCTTTGCGGAACCCTATAGGTCTGCGAATGTTTTATTCACTAGTGTATGAACACTTATAGTATGTGTTCCGGGTTCCTCCTTTGACCAGTCTATTGTATAATTCAGGTTGTATAACTCTTATTGCACCCTGAATAGTCTATTCAGATTTATAACTTCATCCTTGAACAATCAGATAGTAGACTTGCTGCTGTGAGATGTATCCGGATGCCAGTTCCAGACTCCTGCTGTTACCCGTGCTAACCACTTACTAGGATGGACTTTACGATTAACCTCTACAACACATCTGTACTCCCGAATGGACTTATACCAAATACTACTATTACTTCCGGATCAACCTATATTGGACTATTATCTACTTATGTCAACTAAGCTTAAAAAGGATTACGTTTTCTACATAGTTGACACATCCGGACTATTATTCTACAATCTACACCATTCGGATATACTATAAACTTTAGCACTACTAGAGGATTGTGGGTAGCTGCCCCAAATCAACTACCGTGTTCACTCTATATAAAGGAACCATAAACTTTAGCACGTCCATCCCATGGTTAGCTGACCACACCTACCTACTAGTACCCGGAGGATACAGCAGAAGACTTCAGCAGCATTTATAATTCCTGTATATTGTATATAATGTCATATTTCTATTTTTCTATAATATTATATGTATGCATATATCCACTAGATACATATTATAATACGGGTACATAGACATTTCTTGATACGGATCTCTAATTACTATTAGTATTCATATTATAAGATCCGTTAAACTTCACCAGATAACACATATTATTGTCCTGCGAGACAAATTGTATAATAAGTATAATGATCTGGTGCTATAAAGGTTATTAGGTACACGGTGATAATATATTATTATATTCATTACCACACCGTGATGTTTTTTTTCTTTTTCAAGTGTATGGTATAAATAATCCTATTCGTACTACTCACGGAATCCTTAACGGATTCGTATGTTAATAATATACAACATGTCATTATATAGTGAAGTTACTATAACAGTCTTCTTTAAGACTATATATTCAAATGTGGTGTTAATAACTACAAACACACATACGGATGTTATTATGTGATATATTTATTGTCGACAGTTCCGTTACATATAACTGTCATCATCACATGTATAAGATTCATATTACTTGTCTTATTAGTTATACCGTAAATATAATATAATATTATGTGGTATAATAATTTAGCAGACAGTTCCGTTTCACATAACTGTCTCTTGTTCAAGTAATTCATATAATATTACAACATCCTAATCGTTATTTGTAACTACATTTCACTATCGAATATATATGACATTCGGTTCATACTCAATTTGGTGTTAATGTTATACCTATGGTTGTACCTCTATTACTAAAGGTTTAGACATGTAGAAATGTTATCCTAGTAATATTATAACTATAACACCCTCCTAAATGTCTGGGGGAGTGGTGTAGAGGTACACGTTATTAAACCATAGGAGTTGGGTACCGTCTGACGTGGCGGGTGAGTCGAGTCGTCGGACGTTCCTCAGGTTCCGGATAGGTGGCAGCACCGATCCGGGTCTGTGGGGACATCTGACGACGAACACCTGGGTCCGTATATAAAGCCCAGGGCTCAGCCGCTACGTCAGAGGCCCTTCTGGCCTTCACACCATGTAGACCATTATCCTTTAACATTAGCTGCCTCTCTAATATCATCCGGCAGCCGTGAGTATGCGTTAAGTAATAAAACCAACCGTTGGCATACACTTGGAATACTGTCTTACTCTTTCTTTCCGAACCGTAAGACCCAAACCCCCCAGGTCCGTAAGGCCACAAAACCCTTACACAAGGCTACATGCCTTTATGCAACAACACCTATATATAGTGGCTTTGTGTACCAAACAAGGCTGTAGGGACACCTTGCCTTTATGCAACAAAGCCTATAGTGGCTTTGTATAACAAACAACTTGTTTGGTACCTAAGACCACTATATAGGTTTTGTTGCTTAAAGGCAAGGTGTTCCTGTAGCCTTTTTTGGTATATAGGACCACTATAATAGGTTTTGTTGTGTAAAGGCAAGGTGTTCCTGTAGCCTTGTTTGGTACCTAAGACCACTATATAGGTTTTGTTGCTTAAAGGCAAGGTGTTCCTTTAGCCCTGTTTGGTATATAAGACCAATATATATATATATAGGTTTTGTTGCATAAAGAAAAGGTGTTCCTGTAGCCTTGTTTGGTACATAAGACCACATAGGTTTTGTTGTGTAAAGGCAAGGTGTTCCTGTAGCCTTGTTTGGTACCTCAGACCACTATATAGGTTTTGTTGCATAAAGGGCAAGGTGTCCCTGTAGCCTTGTTTGTTACACATAGCTACTATGTATAGGTTTAGTTGCATAAAGGCAAGTCTATTTTGTTGCATAAAGGCTTTTATTGTGTAAAGGCTTTTTGCTGCATAATGTCACTTTTGTGGCGTAAAGGCCCCAGATGATCCTTTATGCAACAAAATTATACTATTTTTCTGCATAAAGGCAATCTTGCTGTGTAAAGGCCCGACACATGGTCCAGTGACCAGGGCTCTGATTGGCCCATACACCTGTAGAGGTGAGTGTCATGGTCCAGTGCGCATACAGGGGTACTAAGATCCCAGTACATCCTAAGACTGTGCATGATATCAGAATCTTAGTACAGACTAAAAATCAGACTGTTGTACTATGATCCTGGTGAGTCCTAGCAAGATATCCCCATCCCCAACCTGTCAAGACAACATTCATTAGCCCCTTCATGTGCAAAACCGGCATTGTCACACAGTGACATATTGTGATTTTATACACATCAATAGCAACTTTCAAATTATTGCTATATCTACTGACTCAAAATAGTCGGTGGCTGATTCTCTCATTAAGGTCTTTTAACGCTACCTGAAAGCTCAACATGTCATATCTATCTATGGGGTTCAATAGCTACTATACAAACAATTGATATCAAACTTATATAGGTGTTATATTTCTAACACACAACGACAATAATACATTTGCATTCCTAGGATTACATGATGTATGTACCAATAGACCAAATAAAGTTTAAATTTGTTCAAAAAAAAAAGAAGATGATAGGTTTATTGGCCATAGATGTAGACTGATGGATGAATACCCAGGTCTTTTGTATTGAACCAGGAATACACATTGGTCAAAGCATGTTGCACCTATTTTATGTGTTTTTTCAACCTCGATGTCAAAGTTAGTAGGGTAAGATCATCAGCATAGATATAAAACTTTCAGTTTGTTAGCATGATTTCGATATCATTAATTCACAGGATGATCAAAAATGGCCCTAATGCAGTGTCCTGGGGCACACCAAACTTGAATTGCTGCTTGCTAGAGGAATAATAACCCATGCAAGTGTACTGACTCCGACTAGTCAAATAACTCATCATCAGATTAAGATTACCATCATCAAGACCCAATTTACACAAGCTTTCCATTAAGTATCCATGATGGACAAATTCGAAGGCTATCATTAGATCAATATAGCAGGCAGAAGTAAGATGGCCCCTAGCCCTGTTGGCATACACTTTATCAAGAAAGGAGAAAATAAATCTAGGGAGAAGTAACAGTAAGCACCTCGAAATGAGGGGGCGTTAACTGTCTTTATATCATGGCAGATACAATCGTTATTATAGATTAGAACTACAAGCATATTCAATGGGGGGTATTGCATACGATGCACGCATATTCAATGGTTAGCGATCACATGACCTGCTGCAGCAAGCAGAGCCAGCTGGGGGATGAAAAATATGTAGGCAGGAGGCTTAATCATTAATAGTTAAATTGACCCCGTAGGGCCTATATTACATCACCAGTTATATCTGCAAGCTAATGAAGGTCTGAGGGAGTGGCGCTACTAACATATGGGATTGGTGAGTGCTCTGGAATATCAATCCTGTTTGACCATATATAATGTGTACAGTCTACATGATTCTTTAACAAACAGCCAAGAGACCAAGTATAGTATAGTGTATGGTCGACCTAGTTTTTGCGTGGGGGAGGTGGGTTAGTTAGCTATAAAAAGAATCCTAGACCCCAGTTAGCTTTAGGTACAGGCACTACTATCATTTAGATCTAGAACACTGATACACACTAAGTGGGTCTTCCTCCTGCCCCCTCTGTATAGGTGCCATGACTAGGTCTAGGGACAAGATGAGGGAACACCAACAGCAGGGTAAGTATGTTTTATATCAAGAATTGGCCTTCGTTTCTGGTTAAGATATGCTAGAAATGTTCAGGATTTTGTTCCAGTTCAATGAGATATGTTTTAGAGCTATAATGACTACTGTTTCCAGCGGGGTTTTCAGATTTGAAATGAGGTCATTTTTCTTGGTTTGTTGTATTTCTATTACCACTCGTGATCCAGATGGATTCAGTCACATTAATTCTTTCACTATCTGGAGGTTAATTCGAAGAGTGTTAAATCACTATTATTTCAAAGTAATTTCCTGGCCAGGGTGTCTGCTCGACATTGTGTTTTAACCTCTCTATATCAATCGCAGTTATAGGTACCGTAGTGGCCTGTTTAAGCACCCGGTCTTTGAATTAGCCCCGGTCTCATATAAGTGCCGAGGGTACAGTGGTTTTAAAATTGGAATCTACACTTTTAACTATGTCTTGAATAAGTGTCAGTCTGGTGTAAGGGCTGGGGATAGAGGGGTGCTGAAATCTATAAGCACCAGGCATTTAAACAGGTCACTGTATATATGTACTGTGAGAAGGATGGTGACGTGTCAGAGACCCATTTGTTGCTATCTCTACCTCAGTAGTCCTGTATATTTAGAACATCTTTGTAAAGAGGTAAGGTATTTTGCAATGAGGTCAGCTGGGACCTTATCATTTGAAAAGCCCCGATTCTAGCATCTCTGGTTACTTCATGTATGTCGAAAGGGATAGATTGAGTCTGTTTATCTGTAAACCAGTTTGAGTCTTCTATTATATTCAAATATCCAATACATATGTTGTCTCTAAAGGCATTCTTAAGAGTATTGATTAATATATGCCAAATAAGAGGTCAATTTTAGAAAATAGCTTTCACTATATATTTGAAATAAAGACAAGAACCATGCATATGTACCACCTGCATTAAGGTAGGGATGGATAGATAGGAATATCAATCTTGTATGATTGTTATCACCCATTTCCTTTTCAGGTACCTAGTAGTAGTAGAATATAATATGCCAGAATTCCACCATGATATTGTGTCTTACTCCACATCCTTCCTCTACCTTACTCTACACACGTGTAGGACCTTGTACATGTAAAGCAGGCAGACTGGGTATTGTCTATGTTGCTGTACAGCTTTTGACTATCTGATTAAGATTAGTCTCATTTAGTGTATACATATATAACCACAACTGGCAGAGCAAGTATTCAATTTTCTACTCTGCATAGGCAGAGGATTTATTTACATGTTTTGGCATGGTATGGTAGATCTTGGTTTCTTAAGGATCTTACTCTAATGTACTGGGAATCGGGCCCTTGATGCACCCTGCACTAAGGGCCCTTTTCCTAGATGCTGTCACATATAACTAATAAGCATGTTATCTTACTAACTTTATATCATTCATCACTTCAAATCATGTACCACTGTAAGTAAAACAGGAATGGGCAAAAGCATGATGAAGACCAAGTCATTGCACAGGTCATCGTGACAATCATTCATTCTTGTTTGGTGTACACATATATGTGCATTACAATCAAATAATATATCTCGTTCCCTGTTCTGTGGTGGAAAATAGTCTCTTCTATAGCATTATTTTTACATGATAGCTCTTGATTTGTTATAGGACCTTACTCTAATCAGTATAATTATGTACAATAGAACGTCTTGCCATATAAACCTTAGGCTGAAATTTGACATGTGTGTATTAATGGGTTTGGTTTTTTTATTTTGTATCAATTTTGTTATTTTGAATAGGTTGGGTTCCCAATTGCTAGATCTAGGTATTGTAAGTCAGAGCCATGCGTTGTGAGTCAGAGCTATGTGTTGTGAGTCAGAGCTATGTGTTGTGAGTCAGAGCTATGTGTTGTGAGTCAGAGCTATGTGTTGGTTTGTTCAAGGATCTTACTCTAACCAGATAATGATTTACATTTTCTGTGTACAATCTTAGTCCAGGTCCTGTCAGTCTCACATAAGCTGAAATTTGTAATATATATTGTGTATTTATGAGGTTAGCTCATTTGATCAGGCAAAAAGAAATGGCAGACACCAATCCTTGAAATATGGTATCGATTTTGAAAAGAAAGTGATGTTTTGTGGTAGTTGATTCACAATCATAATTCTATTTTGATGTCATCATTTCTGAGTAGATTTGCTTTCCAGAGGTCAAAGCTATGCATTGTAAGTCATTGAAGTGGTTCCTGTACCCATTATGGTGTCTTATTCTAATACCTTCTTGAGAAAAAAAGCCAATTGTTATTCCTAAATGTGACACCTTTTTCTTGAGGTAGATTGGTTGTATGTGTACCTAATAAACATGGTATGCTGTCTTACTTAATATCATTCCTCAGTTGTACTTTTCTACGATGGTAACGAAAATGGGTAAAATTAAAAGAAATGCCAGGTCATTGCGCAGGTCTATCTGACTATGATTTGGTCTTATTCAATGTAGACATATATGTGCATTACTATCAGAGCATGAATCTCAGTCCCTGTTCTGTGGCGGGAGAAAATCTATTTGTTCCCATTTCAATGTGGTAGCTCTCGCTTTGTTAAAGGATCTTACCTTACTGTACACACCTGTAGGACTTTGTTCATGTAAAGCAGGGAGACTGGGTATTGTCTGTGTTGGTGTACAGCTTTTGACGGTCTGATTAAGATAAGTCTTATTTAGTGTACACATATATTATGGTTCTCAAATGTATTGTGAGTCAGTTGAATTTGTTTATGCACCCATTATGGAGGTAGTTATTCCGATCCCTCACTGACAAAGACTGATCAGTTCCTATTCTGAAATGTGACAGCTTGGTACTAGAGTTATATTTGTATTTACGATTGATAAGCATGATAATTTTTATGCTGTCTCACTCTAATCATTCCTCTGTTCTACTGACGCACCTGGGATGTAGTTGCTGTCCACATTACTGTAGGCCTTTGTCTGACTTTTACTTAGACTTATTTGGTTTACACATATCCACTACTAGCAGAGTATGTATTTGATTACCTGCTATAGGTAGAGAACTTATTGTTCCATGTTTTGAAATGGAAGCTCTTAGTTTGGTCAATGATCTTCTTCTAACCAGATGATGATTGACATTGTCAGTGCATAATGCCAGGGTCCCCAGAATCCATAAGCACTGTAAGGAAGGTGTAGTGGAGCCATGCAGGGAGCCTGGACAGACCTACCAGACACTGCTGCCAAGCTCTGTCTCTGAGGGACTGGTATTAAATAAATGGTTATAGGTCAATAACTACATATATAGAACAGGGGAAGGCCTAACCAACCATACACCTTAATCTTCTCAGGCTGAAATTTGAACTGTGTGTATTTATGGGTTTAGCTAATCCAATCACAGGTCAGGCCAAAAAGAAGACAAAATTTTGAATTCTGATTTGGAAAGAAATAGATCTAATTCAGTGGAAGTTGTCCCAGAATAGTGTATTCTTTTATGCATTGATTTTGCATTTGCTGGGTGGATGTGGTTCCATGGTGGCTGCACCAGTTAGGGAGTGTTATTCTAATCCCTTTTTGAGAAAGAAAAATCAGTTGTGATTTCTAAATGTGAAACCTTGGACCTAGAGGTAGATTTTTTATTTTTATAACTAATAAGCACGGTATGCTGTCTTACCTACTTTATACATGATTCCTCAGTTCAACTCTTATAAGACTCTAACAGGAAGGGGTAAAAGTATGATGAATACCAGGTCATTGTGCAGGTCTATCTGACTATGATTTGGTCTTGTTTAGTGTACACATATACACATAATTTCTGAATGTGGCACTTTTGGCCCTGACAAATCAAAAACAGTGAAATTCAAAATAAGTTACAACAACTTTATTACATTCAAAGACCAATGTCTTGGCTGCGTAAAAACACCTCAACTCCCATACACAGCAACTCCTAACGGGTCCGTTTTTATAAGCATTCAAAGATAATCTGTTATAATTTGTGTTACTCCCTGCTCAAAATTCAGAGACCAACTGGATATACCTCTTAACTATATCTTAATATCTCCTAAATTCATTTACAACATCTACTAGTAAGTATGTATCAAGATTCTAAAAATAAATATGTTCCTTCAAATACTTTCCGAGATATCGGATATTGAACTTTTGTCATTGGCAGATTCTTCTGAGAATTTTTTTCTAAAACCCCAATTTTCATCTAGCCTTGTCAAAAGGTGTCAAATAACCACCAACATTCATCTACATTAACTTCAATATGCATACTTTAATATGCAACTACCATCTGTTCCATATCTAGCAGTAGTTTGTGATAGAACTGGCCACAAGTTGGACCACAATTTGTTTTTTTTTGAGCAGGGAGTAACAGGGTTCTCCCTGCCCAAATTTAATTTCACCCCCCAAATAGCACAAAGTGCAAATTATGTACACAAATCTATATAAATAGGTTAGGGGGACTCCATAACAAGCAAATGAAACAGTAGTAGGTGGAGTTTGATGGATATTCCTCAAAAAACATTTTCCTATCAGGTGTTACTCTCTGCTCAAAATTCAAATTCCTCCATTGATTGGGTTAGTGGGGCTAAATAACTGCATTTGGGTAACATATAACACATTTTTTTTTAAATAAGGAACAAGTGCATCTATCATAAAAGCCACAAAAACAGTAATCTTTACAATATTAGGGACATGAGATGTGAAACAATGGAATAAATCTTTGGGTCCGATGCAGATTTTTGGAATTTCCACACTCAAACAAATACTTAAAGTATTGGGATCATAAACAAATACTCCAGGAAGATACAGGAGTGTATAATCTGTCATCAGGATATCATATGTACACATTTTGATAAATGAGGTTCAGGAGAGTGAGCTTTAGCGACAGAAATTATTTTTGAGCAGGGAGTAACACACATAGGGCACGGGCAGGCGACATGCTTCAACCCAATATAATGCCCAGTCTTTTAGAAATAGTGGCAAAATTTCACCACTTACCGATGGACAACATCGGTTTTTGTCAAAATAAAAGCATTTGGACCCCAACAAAGTACATCAGTGTGTGCCCTAGACCTTTATACATCTTATTAAGGCAAACTTTTGGCTGATCCCTTACCCTTTTTTGCTGTAGGAATAACAATTGTCTGTACAATTGGACAAAAAGAGGATCAAACAATAGCTGGAAGTGTCCTTGTTGTGATTAGAAAAGACCTGTTAGGATACACCATGCGAGGGATGACAGAGATGTCATCTGGTTTAGGGTCAAAGAACTTAGAATTATGAGCAGAGAGTAACATCCGATCATATTTTATGGTCTACAAATGGCACAAGGAGTCAATATTGGACCGATTTTTGTTCATGATAAATTAGGGGTTGCCAATACACCATGCAAAGCAAAAATTTACTGTATAGAAGCAGTAGAATTTGATTCATTAACCAAAATGTTAAATGTTACTCCCTGCTCAAAAATGTGTATGCTAAAACACTTTAGGGCAAGGACTAAAAGATAATGGGTGTGGCCGCAACTTTTTTATACCATATAAACCCCTCAAATGTCCCTCAAAATTAAGTGCAGCATGGATGGTAGAAACAGAATATTTCATTGGTGTGTGAGGAGGTTAATTTTTGAGCAGCGAGTAACATAATGCTGCCTTTATTTAATATGAAGGGGGAGAAAAAAAATCTACCATGTACATCGGGTTAAAACTCTTTGGATCTCAGAGTTAACATATGTATTGAATTCCATAGTGTTTTTCATTATTTTTTGTACAGTATAAGCAACAAATTGTATTTTTCAGCGAAGTACACACTTTTTGGTCTTTTTTCAATTCTGTAGACCCATAACTCAAAAGAATTATGGTCTGATTCGCTAAAGTTTACACTCATTTAAAAGCTTAGGATATTTTCTCTAGGATGATCCAATAAAACACCAGGCTAGTGCATAGGTTTTGACCCTATTGGTAGGTAAAGCTTAAAAACCCTGTAAAATGCTAAAAGTACCATTTTCAAAAATTTGGCCCATCGATATGTGCATCACTATCAGAGCATTAGAGGAGCAGCAGGTGCCCCAAAAAGGCCTTATTTAAGGAGTTTAATTCTCAGAATTACTGAAAGCTACAACAGGTTTTTTTATGTTGTCCTATGTCTCTGGGTATGGAAAAACGATGTGGGTGAGAACTTTCCTGCAGGCACTTAGAAATCTGCACTTCTATGTAATCATCTCTTCAAACTATAGGTCCCATTTTTAGGGTGAGAAAACATACAAATCCATCTGCCCTAGCTCTAATAATGATGCATCTTGTCAAAAATATGTTATTGATACTAAAGACTAAAAATATGCTATAAAAAAAATAAGCTATAAAACCTTATAAAAATATAAAGTTCAGCCTATATGAGGATTGACTCCTACAGTCACTTATGGGATTCAGGGCGGGGGTGCTATATAGAGGATATCATAGATAGAATGGTACTAAAATACCTAAAATCAAGCCCTGTGTGCCCCTTCTAGTAGAATCCCCTTCTTTAATTCAGGGAATGTCTTATACATGTCTTATACACAGGGTGTGCCTTATACATGAGGCACATGTTAGCATGTGGTTTGAAGACATACAAAACAATTTTATATCCTGCTGCCAAATTGTTGTGGTTTAGACGATTCTGTTGTCTTTTTTACCCTAAAAGTGAGGAGCCATTCTTGGCAAAGATTCTCTCAGAAAGGAAGAAGTAAATCTCTCCTACAATGGCCTGGTATTGTAAGAAAGGAGGTTGCCTAGCAAATGCACAACAATTAGGCAGGCAATAAGAGATGGATAGTTTGATTGAAATAATTTTATAGACTTAACATTTGTACAATTGCATGCTCTTCCAGCAAGCCATAGATGATAGTAAAGGAATAAAAAATTGCAAAGGATATAATGATAAAGATAGATACAAGTCCAATAGATATAAATAGGATAGGGAGATGTACCATGAAAGGGCCCATTACAGGCCTACCTTGGTTTTGCATGTCCACAGACAACCCTATTTTGATATCTTACTCAGGGGCATTCTAATGCTTTGAGGGTACTTTAACCATTTGTTTTGTCCACATCAATGTAATCCTAGTACACGAGTTCCCCTATGAAAATGCTCTTATCTATCTATATCTATGATAAATGATTTCTTGCACTATGAATAAACTAAAGCAAGACCCATTGTGTCTGTTATTTCATCTTGGTGACAATAATACTTTTGATCTTCACCTCAAGACCAGCTCTCCAATGAACATTTCCACACATAGCTGGTCTTTGCTTCCACAGATTTGGAAAATGAAAGGAAAATTACCTGAGGAAGCAGATTATCTGACAAGTTTAATCAAATCTATAAAGCATAAAGCAGTTGTGAGGGTTCTTTGGAATTGAAGGGTTGACAAAGTGAGGGTTGAGATTAAATCCACCAATCTATGATTATAAACATGGCCCCTAGAAATGGTTGCTAGGTACATGGATGGCTTTTGTGCCATCAACTACCCTAGGAATAGGGCTTCTAGGGGGCTCTTGAGGGTGAAAACTAGCCTCTACCCATGTAGCAAGCCTGCTTAGGGCCAATTCAGTTTTAGCTCAGATAAGCTGGTGCAAAGCGGGCAGAATACTATTCATGGTTTTAGGTTGGGCAAATGGTGGGTTTCAAGTCAGGGCCACATTGAGTTGCCCTAATAGGGCAAACCGAACTAAGACTGTTGGGCTCCCGACAGTTTTTGTCCTCAGCAAGTTGTGTGGGCCACATAAGGCTTACTGATTTGGGCACAGAGCAGCATCAAAATGGGCAAACACTTTGGGCACAGATTGGTTTCAAGGTGGGCACCCTGAATCAGGCATAGATCAGTTCCAAAGATAATTCCCCAGACAGGGTTAAGGATGGGTTTGCACAAGACATACTGAGCTGGGAGTTCTGAACTTTGACACTAGATGACCCCACTATGTCTGATGTACAGCTTTCCCCCCATGTCAGCTTTGATTTTCTTTAGTATGATATAACAGAAATAGGCTAATGAATCATATAAATCATAACAGTACAAAACTTTTCTCCGAGTTTGGATCTTCTGACAAAAGACATTTGAAATGTGCAAAGTTAGGTGATGTCAGCAGTATTTAATGTGACTACACCATTCCTGTGGTAATCATTTTATATTGAAGTATGCTACCCATTGGGAGGCACTATGAACTTGAAGGCTAGCATGTTGCTGGACTAGGTCTGGTTGACATGTCTTGGCCAACTCAGTTTGAATTGATGGTTCTACTGTATTATGATGATGGAGAGAGTAATACAGTATCTTTAGTCTCCCTCCAACTATGGAGGCCAAGGGGAGGGGCTAGCACCTGGAGGCTAGCAGAGCATTTCCAGGGTTCAAAATTTTAGAAAATGAGGAAAAAATAGATTTTCTATAATATCTATCCCAGATGGCGCCACCTGATCAAAGTAGTCAGCCCACTTTCAGCCACACCAAAAACCCATGTTGAACCCAAAAGGATAAATTTTGACCAGATGGCGCCATGTGATCAAAGTGGGCAGCCCACTTTCAGCCACACCAAAAGCCATGTTGAACCCAAACCCACTCTGAGACTGATCTGTGCCCATATTGGTTAGCCCAGTGTGGCTGGCCCATGCACCTCACTGAGGACAGAAACTGTCAGCAGCCCATCGGTTAGCCCATTGCGGCCCACATCAGAAGCCACACCAAATAAAGTGTGGGCCACAGCAGTGCCACACCACCTTTGCTACCTGGGTAAATGGGTAAAGAGGGGTAGGCATTGAGGTTTTGATTATATTTGTTGTGTCTGCAGTAGTACAGGCAATATTATGAAAAAATGTAAATTTTCACATTGGTGTAGATGGACAGGTAGATTTTAATAAGTTACTCACCCAGGTATGTAACAAACCTTTGAGGATTGATTCTTATGCGGTTTTCCTAAGGAATCCAAATCTGCCAGGGGACATCGTGAATTTCGCATATTAAGGGCGCTAATTTGCATATTCTAATTAGGTAGGGTAAATAAAGGATTATGTACATGCTAACGTGATGCAGAATTGATCAAAAGTCTCCAAAATGACCACACACCTTCTAATATAGGTAGAGATCAAGATTGCATCGTCATATATTATTTTCACATAGACCTAATTAGCATAATTTATGCAAAAACTGAAAATATTGTTAAGTAGGCACTGTTAGCCTACCAGGCTTTGGGAACCAATGAATTCCTAATGGAAAAAAAGTCCAAATCTCTCTGAGAGACCCAGCAAGGCTTGGCCATCAATCCTACTTGTGAGGCCCATTCAGATTAACCATTATGGCAGCCATTTTTAAAAATGTCCGACACTGAAGTATTCCAAATTCTGTAACTCTGCTCCTTAGAACCACAACTTCAAAGGCAAAATCTCTATATTTAAGGTCAAGGAATCCATTAACAATGCATTCAAATGTGTACTGGGCAGCCATCTTGAATTTTAAGTAGGTCATTAAAAGGAGATCCTGTTTAATTCATGAATGCTAATATTGTGGCCTGTTTATTCTGCCTTCTCATATGATTCTTCTGGATGCAATCACCAAAGAATTAACAAGGTACCCAACATTTCTATATGATAATGTTACATTACGATACATACATACTCTTCAATGCATTTAGCAGGTTGACGTAGATGTAGCCACTGCTAGTGTCATACTAGTAATTGTGCATGATCAAGTTGTCATATGAGAAATATCATATGACTAGTGGTATATAGTGTAAGTACATCAAGCTCTTATAAATTGTGACTTCCAGTCAGTGTTTCAATAGTTGTAAAGGCTTTGACCTCAAAGCTTTGAATGTCGATCTTCATGATGGCTCGGTCAAACGTGGCAGCATATCTCAGGTCACTGAAGAGAATGGTTTTGGTTGTTGGAGGACATGAGTTGTTTGACCTGATGCAGGCTTTATTCTTGATGACCATTGTTGCACCTTGGTTGTCAGAGCTCAGTTTCAGCATGCTTTCACCCCTTTTATCTCCCACAGTATTCTGAAACAGTACAATGTTATCTCTGACTCCACCCAAAATGGCCGCTTTGTGAAGTCGCTTTATGTTCTCTATGTATGGTTCCACAGCGACCACCTTGCGTCCCATAGTAGCTGCATACAGTGCATAAACTCCGATATAAGCCCCGATATCAAACACACTAAGTTTGTCGTCTTTCATGAGTTCATCTTTGAACTCTTGCAATGTCCTATGATTCCATGCGCCAGTCTTCACCAATGATTTTGACACATAGATGTCCCTTTTCAAGTTGTGCAGACATACCTTAGTGGGTGGAACTACGCTCATGGTCAAGCATTTATAGTTACCCTTGTGTTCCTGTGTCAGATTGTACTTATTAAGGTATTTCGTACTTTGATTCACAATCGCAGTTTGCCCTACATCATACTTTTTTTTAAATAAAGTCTTGAATTTGATTTGTTGACGAAATAAGTCTAAAGTAAAATATTGGGAGTAGATCTTGAGTGATAATATCATCAGAACTGTCACACAGACAGTCATGAGTACCCTGCTTATGCAGAAATATTTTTCTTGAAACATTTCCCCACTTGTGAAGGTTGCCTGTAAAGAAATATATGTTTTATATTTGTTGTGTCTGCAGTAGTACAGGCAATATTATGAAAAAATGTAAATTTTCACATTGGTGTAGATAGAATTTACCCAAAATGGCCGCTTTGTGAAGTCGCTTTATGTTCTCTATGTATGGTTCCACAGCGACCACCTTGCATCCCATAGTAGCTGCATACAGTGCATAAACTCCAATATTAGCCCCGATATCAAACACACCAAGTTTGTCGTCTTTCATGAGTTCATCTTTGAACTCTTGCAATGTCCTATGATTCCATGTGCCAGTCTTCACCAATGATTTTGACACATAGATGTCCCTTTTCAAGTCGTGCAGACATACCTTAGTGGGTGGAACTACGCTCATGGTCAAGCATTTATAGTTACCCTTGTGTTCCTGTGTCAGATTGTACTTATTAAGGTATTTCGTACTTTGATTCACAATCGCAGTTTGCCCTACATCATACTTTTTTTTAAATAAAGTCTTGAATTTGATTTGTTGACGAAATAAGTCTAAAGTAAAATATTGGGAGTAGATCTTGAGTGATAATATCATCAGAACTGTCACACAGACAGTCATGAGTACCCTGCTTATGCAGAAATATTTTTCTTGAAACATTTCACCACTTGTGAAGGTTGCCTGTAAAGAAATATATGTTTTATATTTGTTGTGTCTGCAGTAGTACAGGCAATATTATGAAAAAATGTAAATTTTCACATTGGTGTAGATAGACAGGTAGATTTTAATAAGTTACTCACCCAGGTATGTAACAAACCTTTGAGGATTGATTCTTATGCGGTTTTCCTAAGGAATCCAAATCTGCCAGGGGACATCGTGAATTTCGCATATTAAGGGCGCTAATTTGCATATTCTAATTAGGTAGGGTAAATAAAGGATTATGTACATGCTAACGTGATGCAGAATTGATCAATAGTCTCCAAAATGACCACACACCTTCTAATATAGGTGGAGATCAAGATTGCATCGTCATATATTATTTTCACATAGACCTAATTAGCATAATTTATGCAAAAACTGAAAATATTGTTAAGTAGGCACTGTTAGCCTACCAGGCATTGGGAACCAATGAATTCCTAATGGAAAAAAGTCCAAATCTCTCTGAGAGCCCCAGCAAGGCTTGGCCATCAATCCTACTTGTGAGGCCCATTCAGATTAACCATTATGGCAGCCATTTTTAAAAATTTCCGACACTGAAGTATTCCAAATTCTGTAACTCTGCTCCTTAGAACCACAACTTTAAAGGCAAAATCTCTATATTTAAGGTCAAGGAATCCATTAACAATGCATTCAAATGTGTACTGGGCAGCCATCTTGAATTTTAAGTAGGTCATTAAAAGGAGATCCTGTTTAATTCATGAATGCTAATATTGTGGCCTGTTTATTCTGCCTTCTCATATGATTCTTCTGGATGCAATCACCAAAGAATTAACAAGGTACCCAACATTTCTATATGATAATGTTACATTACGATACATACATACTCTTCAATGCATTTAGCAGGTTGACGTAGATGTAGCCACTGCTAGTGTCATACTAGTAATTGTGCATGATCAAGTTGTCATATGAGAAATATCATATGACTAGTGGTATATAGTGTAAGTACATCAAGCTCTTATAAATTGTGACTTCCAGTCAGTGTTTCAATAGTTGTAAAGGCTTTGACCTCAAAGCTTTGAATGTCGATCTTCATGATGGCTCGGTCAAACGTGGCAGCATATCTCAGGTCACTGAGGAGAATGGTTTTGGTTGTTGGAGGACATGAGTTGTTTGACCTGATGCAGGCTTTATTCTTGATGACCATTGTTGCACCTTGGTTGTCAGAGCTCAGTTTCAGCATGCTTTCACCCCTTTTATCTCCCACAGTATTCTGAAACAGTACAATGTTATCTCTGACTCCACCCAAAATGGCCGCTTTGTGAAGTCGCTTTATGTTCTCTATGTATGGTTCCACAGCGACCACCTTGCGTCCCATAGTAGCTGCATACAGTGCATAAACTCCGATATTAGCCCCGATATCAAACACACCAAGTTTGTCGTCTTTCATGAGTTCATCTTTGAACTCTTGCAATGTCCTATGATTCCATGCGCCAGTCTTCACCAATGATTTTGACACATAGATGTCCCTTTTCAAGTCATGCAGACATACCTTAGTGGGTGGAACTACACTCATGGTCAAGCATTTATAGTTACCCTTGTGTTCCTGTGTCAGATTGTACTTATTAAGGTATTACGTACTTTGATTCACAATCGCAGTTTGCCCTACATCATACTTTTTTTTAAATAAAGTCTTGAATTTGATTTGTTGACGAAATAAGTCTAAAGTAAAATATTGGGAGTAGATTTTGAGTGATAATATCATCAGAACTGTCACACAGACAGTCATGAGTACCCTGCTTATGCAGAAATATTTTTCTTGAAACATTTCACCACTTGTGAAGGTTGCCTGTAAAGAAATATATTTTTTATATTTGTTGTGTCTGCAGTAGTACAGGCAATATTATGAAAAAATGTAAATTTTCACATTGGTGTAGATAGACAGGTAGATTTTAATAAGTTACTCACCCAGGTATGTAACAATCCTTTGAGGATTGATTCTTATGCGGTTTTCCTAAGGAATCCAAATCTGCCAGGGGACATCGTGAATTTCGCATATTAAGGGCGCTAATTTGCATATTCTAATTAGGTAGGGTAAATAAAGGATTATGTACATGCTAACGTGATGCAGAATTGATCAATAGTCTCCAAAATGACCACACACCTTCTAATATAGGTGGAGATCAAGATTGCATCGTCATATATTATTTTCACATAGACCTAATTAGCATAATTTATGCAAAAACTGAAAATATTGTTAAGTAGGCACTGTTAGCCTACCAGGCATTGGGAACCAATGAATTCCTAATGGAAAAAAGTCCAAATCTCTCTGAGAGCCCCAGCAAGGCTTGGCCATCAATCCTACTTGTGAGGCCCATTCAGATTAACCATTATGGCAGCCATTTTTAAAAATGTCCGACACTGAAGTATTCCAAATTCTGTAACTCTGCTCCTTAGAACCACAACTTCAAAGGCAAAATCTCTATATTTAAGGTCAAGGAATCCATTAACAATGCATTCAAATGTGTACTGGGCAGCCATCTTGAATTTTAAGTAGGTCATTAAAAGGAGATCCTGTTTAATTCATGAATGCTAATATTGTGGCCTGTTTATTCTGCCTTCTCATATGATTCTTCTGGATGCAATCACCAAAGAATTAACAAGGTACCCAACATTTCTATATGATAATGTTACATTACGATACATACATACTCTTCAATGCATTTAGCAGGTTGACGTAGATGTAGCCACTGCTAGTGTCATACTAGTAATTGTGCATGATCAAGTTGTCATATGAGAAATATCATATGACTAGTGGTATATAGTGTAAGTACATCAAGCTCTTATAAATTGTGACTTCCAGTCAGTGTTTCAATAGTTGTAAAGGCTTTGACCTCAAAGCTTTGAATGTCGATCTTCATGATGGCTCGGTCAAACGTGGCAGCATATCTCAGGTCACTGAAGAGAATGGTTTTGGTTGTTGGAGGACATGAGTTGTTTGACCTGATGCAGGCTTTATTCTTGATGACCATTGTTGCACCTTGGTTGTCAGAGCTCAGTTTCAGCATGCTTTCACCCCTTTTATCTCCCACAGTATTCTGAAACAGTACAATGTTATCTCTGACTCCACCCAAAATGGCCGCTTTGTGAAGTCGCTTTATGTTCTCTATGTATGGTTCCACAGCGACCACCTTGCATCCCATAGTAGCTGCATACAGTGCATAAACTCCAATATTAGCCCCGATATCAAACACACCAAGTTTGTCGTCTTTCATGAGTTCATCTTTGAACTCTTGCAATGTCCTATGATTCCATGTGCCAGTCTTCACCAATGATTTTGACACATAGATGTCCCTTTTCAAGTCGTGCAGACATACCTTAGTGGGTGGAACTACGCTCATGGTCAAGCATTTATAGTTACCCTTGTGTTCCTGTGTCAGATTGTACTTATTAAGGTATTTCGTACTTTGATTCACAATCGCAGTTTGCCCTACATCATACTTTTTTTTAAATAAAGTCTTGAATTTGATTTGTTGATGAAATAAGTCTAAAGTAAAATATTGGGAGTAGATCTTGAGTGATAATATCATCAGAACTGTCACACAGACAGTCATGAGTACCCTGCTTATGCAGAAATATTTTTCTTGAAACATTTCACCACTTGTGAAGGTTGCCTGTAAAGAAATATATGTTTTATATTTGTTGTGTCTGCAGTAGTACAGGCAATATTATGAAAAAATGTAAATTTTCACATTGGTGTAGATAGACAGGTAGATTTTAATAAGTTACTCACCCAGGTATGTAACAAACCTTTGAGGATTGATTCTTATGCGGTTTTCCTAAGGAATCCAAATCTGCCAGGGGACATCGTGAATTTCGCATATTAAGGGCGCTAATTTGCATATTCTAATTAGGTAGGGTAAATAAAGGATTATGTACATGCTAACGTGATGCAGAATTGATCAATAGTCTCCAAAATGACCACACACCTTCTAATATAGGTGGAGATCAAGATTGCATCGTCATATATTATTTTCACATAGACCTAATTAGCATAATTTATGCAAAAACTGAAAATATTGTTAAGTAGGCACTGTTAGCCTACCAGGCATTGGGAACCAATGAATTCCTAATGGAAAAAAGTCCAAATCTCTCTGAGAGCCCCAGCAAGGCTTGGCCATCAATCCTACTTGTGAGGCCCATTCAGATTAACCATTATGGCAGCCATTTTTAAAAATGTCCGACACTGAAGTATTCCAAATTCTGTAACTCTGCTCCTTAGAACCACAACTTTAAAGGCAAAATCTCTATATTTAAGGTCAAGGAATCCATTAACAATGCATTCAAATGTGTACTGGGCAGCCATCTTGAATTTTAAGTAGGTCATTAAAAGGAGATCCTGTTTAATTCATGAATGCTAATATTGTGGCCTGTTTATTCTGCCTTCTCATATGATTCTTCTGGATGCAATCACCAAAGAATTAACAAGGTACCCAACATTTCTATATGATAATGTTACATTACGATACATACATACTCTTCAATGCATTTAGCAGGTTGACGTAGATGTAGCCACTGCTAGTGTCATACTAGTAATTGTGCATGATCAAGTTGTCATATGAGAAATATCATATGACTAGTGGTATATAGTGTAAGTACATCAAGCTCTTATAAATTGTGACTTCCAGTCAGTGTTTCAATAGTTGTAAAGGCTTTGACCTCAAAGCTTTGAATGTCGATCTTCATGATGGCTCGGTCAAACGTGGCAGCATATCTCAGGTCACTGAGCAGAATGGTTTTGGTTGTTGGAGGACATGAGTTGTTTGACCTGATGCAGGCTTTATTCTTGATGACCATTGTTGCACCTTGGTTGTCAGAGCTCAGTTTCAGCATGCTTTCACCCCTTTTATCTCCCACAGTATTCTGAAACAGTACAATGTTATCTCTGACTCCACCCAAAATGGCCGCTTTGTGAAGTCGCTTTATGTTCTCTATGTATGGTTCCACAGCGACCACCTTGCGTCCCATAGTAGCTGCATACAGTGCATAAACTCCGATATTAGCCCCGATATCAAACACACCAAGTTTGTCGTCTTTCATGAGTTCATCTTTGAACTCTTGCAATGTCCTATGATTCCATGCGCCAGTCTTCACCAATGATTTTGACACATAGATGTCCCTTTTCAAGTCATGCAGACATACCTTAGTGGGTGGAACTACACTCATGGTCAAGCATTTATAGTTACCCTTGTGTTCCTGTGTCAGATTGTACTTATTAAGGTATTACGTACTTTGATTCACAATCGCAGTTTGCCCTACATCATACTTTTTTTTAAATAAAGTCTTGAATTTGATTTGTTGACGAAATAAGTCTAAAGTAAAATATTGGGAGTAGATTTTGAGTGATAATATCATCAGAACTGTCACACAGACAGTCATGAGTACCCTGCTTATGCAGAAATATTTTTCTTGAAACATTTCACCACTTGTGAAGGTTGCCTGTAAAGAAATATATTTTTTATATTTGTTGTGTCTGCAGTAGTACAGGCAATATTATGAAAAAATGTAAATTTTCACATTGGTGTAGATAGACAGGTAGATTTTAATAAGTTACTCACCCAGGTATGTAACAAACCTTTGAGGATTGATTCTTATGCGGTTTTCCTAAGGAATCCAAATCTGCCAGGGGACATCGTGAATTTCGCATATTAAGGGCGCTAATTTGCATATTCTAATTAGGTAGGGTAAATAAAGGATTATGTACATGCTAACGTGATGCAGAATTGATCAATAGTCTCCAAAATGACCACACACCTTCTAATATAGGTGGAGATCAAGATTGCATCGTCATATATTATTTTCACATAGACCTAATTAGCATAATTTATGCAAAAACTGAAAATATTGTTAAGTAGGCACTGTTAGCCTACCAGGCATTGGGAACCAATGAATTCCTAATGGAAAAAAGTCCAAATCTCTCTGAGAGCCCCAGCAAGGCTTGGCCATCAATCCTACTTGTGAGGCCCATTCAGATTAACCATTATGGCAGCCATTTTTAAAAATGTCCGACACTGAAGTATTCCAAATTCTGTAACTCTGCTCCTTAGAACCACAACTTCAAAGGCAAAATCTCTATATTTAAGGTCAAGGAATCCATTAACAATGCATTCAAATGTGTACTGGGCAGCCATCTTGAATTTTAAGTAGGTCATTAAAAGGAGATCCTGTTTAATTCATGAATGCTATTATTGTGGCCTGTTTATTCTGCCTTCTCATATGATTCTTCTGGATGCAATCACCAAAGAATTAACAAGGTACCCAACATTTCTATATGATAATGTTACATTACGATACATACATACTCTTCAATGCATTTAGCAGGTTGACATAGATGTAGCCACTGCTAGTGTCATACTAGTAATTGTGCATGATCAAGTTGTCATATGAGAAATATCATATGACTAGTGGTATATAGTGTAAGTACATCAAGCTCTTATAAATTGTGACTTCCAGTCAGTGTTTCAATAGTTGTAAAGGCTTTGACCTCAAAGCTTTGAATGTCGATCTTCATGATGGCTCGGTCAAACGTGGCAGCATATCTCAGGTCACTGAAGAGAATGGTTTTGGTTGTTGGAGGACATGAGTTGTTTGACCTGATGCAGGCTTTATTCTTGATGACCATTGTTGCACCTTGGTTGTCAGAGCTCAGTTTCAGCATGCTTTCACCCCTTTTATCTCCCACAGTATTCTGAAACAGTACAATGTTATCTCTGACTCCACCCAAAATGGCCGCTTTGTGAAGTCGCTTTATGTTCTCTATGTATGGTTCCACAGCGACCACCTTGCGTCCCATAGTAGCTGCATACAGTGCATAAACTCCGATATTAGCCCCGATATCAAACACACCAAGTTTGTCGTCTTTCATGAGTTCATCTTTGAACTCTTGCAATGTCCTATGATTCCATGCGCCAGTCTTCACCAATGATTTTGACACATAGATGTCCCTTTTCAAGTCGTGCAGACATACCTTAGTGGGTGGAACTACGCTCATGGTCAAGCATTTATAGTTACCCTTGTGTTCCTGTGTCAGATTGTACTTATTAAGGTATTTCGTACTTTGATTCACAATCGCAGTTTGCCCTACATCATACTTTTTTTTAAATAAAGTCTTGAATTTGATTTGTTGACGAAATAAGTCTAAAGTAAAATATTGGGAGTAGATCTTGAGTGATAATATCATCAGAACTGTCACACAGACAGTCATGAGTACCCTGCTTATGCAGAAATATTTTTCTTGAAACATTTCCCCACTTGTGAAGGTTGCCTGTAAAAAAAATATATGTTTTATATTTGTTGTGTCTGCAGTAGTACAGGCAATATTATGAAAAAATGTAAATTTTCACATTGGTGTAGATAGAATTTACCCAAAATGGCCGCTTTGTGAAGTCGCTTTATGTTCTCTATGTATGGTTCCACAGCGACCACCTTGCATCCCATAGTAGCTGCATACAGTGCATAAACTCCAATATTAGCCCCGATATCAAACACACCAAGTTTGTCGTCTTTCATGAGTTCATCTTTGAACTCTTGCAATGTCCTATGATTCCATGTGCCAGTCTTCACCAATGATTTTGACACATAGATGTCCCTTTTCAAGTCGTGCAGACATACCTTAGTGGGTGGAACTACGCTCATGGTCAAGCATTTATAGTTACCCTTGTGTTCCTGTGTCAGATTGTACTTATTAAGGTATTTCGTACTTTGATTCACAATCGCAGTTTGCCCTACATCATACTTTTTTTAAAATAAAGTCTTGAATTTGATTTGTTGATGAAATAAGTCTAAAGTAAAATATTGGGAGTAGATCTTGAGTGATAATATCATCAGAACTGTCACACAGACAGTCATGAGTACCCTGCTTATGCAGAAATATTTTTCTTGAAACATTTCACCACTTGTGAAGGTTGCCTGTAAAGAAATATATGTTTTATATTTGTTGTGTCTGCAGTAGTACAGGCAATATTATGAAAAAATGTAAATTTTCACATTGGTGTAGATAGACAGGTAGATTTTAATAAGTTACTCACCCAGGTATGTAACAAACCTTTGAGGATTGATTCTTATGCGGTTTTCCTAAGGAATCCAAATCTGCCAGGGGACATCGTGAATTTCGCATATTAAGGGCGCTAATTTGCATATTCTAATTAGGTAGGGTAAATAAAGGATTATGTACATGCTAACGTGATGCAGAATTGATCAATAGTCTCCAAAATGACCACACACCTTCTAATATAGGTGGAGATCAAGATTGCATCGTCATATATTATTTTCACATAGACCTAATTAGCATAATTTATGCAAAAACTGAAAATATTGTTAAGTAGGCACTGTTAGCCTACCAGGCATTGGGAACCAATGAATTCCTAATGGAAAAAAGTCCAAATCTCTCTGAGAGACCCAGCAAGGCTTGGCCATCGATCCTACTTGTGAGGCCCATTCAGATTAACCATTATGGCAGCCATTTTTAAAAATGTCCGACACTGAAGTATTCCAAATTCTGTAACTCTGCTCCTTAGAACCACAACTTCAAAGGCAAAATCTCTATATTTAAGGTCAAGGAATCCATTAACAATGCATTCAAATGTGTACTGGGCAGCCATCTTGAATTTTAAGTAGGTCATTAAAAGGAGATCCTGTTTAATTCATGAATGCTAATATTGTGGCCTGTTTATTCTGCCTTCTCATATGATTCTTCTGGATGCAATCACCAAAGAATTAACAAGGTACCCAACATTTCTATATGATAATGTTACATTACGATACATACATACTCTTCAATGCATTTAGCAGGTTGACGTAGATGTAGCCACTGCTAGTGTCATACTAGTAATTGTGCATGATCAAGTTGTCATATGAGAAATATCATATGACTAGTGGTATATAGTGTAAGTACATCAAGCTCTTATAAATTGTGACTTCCAGTCAGTGTTTCAATAGTTGTAAAGGCTTTGACCTCAAAGCTTTGAATGTCGATCTTCATGATGGCTCGGTCAAACGTGGCAGCATATCTCAGGTCACTGAGGAGAATGGTTTTGGTTGTTGGAGGACATGAGTTGTTTGACCTGATGCAGGCTTTATTCTTGATGACCATTGTTGCACCTTGGTTGTCAGAGCTCAGTTTCAGCATGCTTTCACCCCTTTTATCTCCCACAGTATTCTGAAACAGTACAATGTTATCTCTGACTCCACCCAAAATGGCCGCTTTGTGAAGTCGCTTTATGTTCTCTATGTATGGTTCCACAGCGACCACCTTGCGTCCCATAGTAGCTGCATACAGTGCATAAACTCCGATATTAGCCCCGATATCAAACACACCAAGTTTGTCGTCTTTCATGAGTTCATCTTTGAACTCTTGCAATGTCCTATGATTCCATGCGCCAGTCTTCACCAATGATTTTGACACATAGATGTCCCTTTTCAAGTCATGCAGACATACCTTAGTGGGTGGAACTACACTCATGGTCAAGCATTTATAGTTACCCTTGTGTTCCTGTGTCAGATTGTACTTATTAAGGTATTACGTACTTTGATTCACAATCGCAGTTTGCCCTACATCATACTTTTTTTTAAATAAAGTCTTGAATTTGATTTGTTGACGAAATAAGTCTAAAGTAAAATATTGGGAGTAGATTTTGAGTGATAATATCATCAGAACTGTCACACAGACAGTCATGAGTACCCTGCTTATGCAGAAATATTTTTCTTGAAACATTTCACCACTTGTGAAGGTTGCCTGTAAAGAAATATATTTTTTATATTTGTTGTGTCTGCAGTAGTACAGGCAATATTATGAAAAAATGTAAATTTTCACATTGGTGTAGATAGACAGGTAGATTTTAATAAGTTACTCACCCAGGTATGTAACAAACCTTTGAGGATTGATTCTTATGCGGTTTTCCTAAGGAATCCAAATCTGCCAGGGGACATCGTGAATTTCGCATATTAAGGGCGCTAATTTGCATATTCTAATTAGGTAGGGTAAATAAAGGATTATGTACATGCTAACGTGATGCAGAATTGATCAATAGTCTCCAAAATGACCACACACCTTCTAATATAGGTGGAGATCAAGATTGCATCGTCATATATTATTTTCACATAGACCTAATTAGCATAATTTATGCAAAAACTGAAAATATTGTTAAGTAGGCACTGTTAGCCTACCAGGCATTGGGAACCAATGAATTCCTAATGGAAAAAAGTCCAAATCTCTCTGAGAGCCCCAGCAAGGCTTGGCCATCGATCCTACTTGTGAGGCCCATTCAGATTAACCATTATGGCAGCCATTTTTAAAAATGTCCGACACTGAAGTATTCCAAATTCTGTAACTCTGCTCCTTAGAACCACAACTTCAAAGGCAAAATCTCTATATTTAAGGTCAAGGAATCCATTAACAATGCATTCAAATGTGTACTGGGCAGCCATCTTGAATTTTAAGTAGGTCATTAAAAGGAGATCCTGTTTAATTCATGAATGCTAATATTGTGGCCTGTTTATTCTGCCTTCTCATATGATTCTTCTGGATGCAATCACCAAAGAATTAACAAGGTACCCAACATTTCTATATGATAATGTTACATTACGATACATACATACTCTTCAATGCATTTAGCAGGTTGACGTAGATGTAGCCACTGCTAGTGTCATACTAGTAATTGTGCATGATCAAGTTGTCATATGAGAAATATCATATGACTAGTGGTATATAGTGTAAGTACATCAAGCTCTTATAAATTGTGACTTCCAGTCAGTGTTTCAATAGTTGTAAAGGCTTTGACCTCAAAGCTTTGAATGTCGATCTTCATGATGGCTCGGTCAAACGTGGCAGCATATCTCAGGTCACTGAAGAGAATGGTTTTGGTTGTTGGAGGACATGAGTTGTTTGACCTGATGCAGGCTTTATTCTTGATGACCATTGTTGCACCTTGGTTGTCAGAGCTCAGTTTCAGCATGCTTTCACCCCTTTTATCTCCCACAGTATTCTGAAACAGTACAATGTTATCTCTGACTCCACCCAAAATGGCCGCTTTGTGAAGTCGCTTTATGTTCTCTATGTATGGTTCCACAGCGACCACCTTGCGTCCCATAGTAGCTGCATACAGTGCATAAACTCCGATATTAGCCCCGATATCAAACACACCAAGTTTGTCGTCTTTCATGAGTTCATCTTTGAACTCTTGCAATGTCCTATGATTCCATGCGCCAGTCTTCACCAATGATTTTGACACATAGATGTCCCTTTTCAAGTCGTGCAGACATACCTTAGTGGGTGGAACTACGCTCATGGTCAAGCATTTATAGTTACCCTTGTGTTCCTGTGTCAGATTGTACTTATTAAGGTATTTCGTACTTTGATTCACAATCGCAGTTTGCCCTACATCATACTTTTTTTTAAATAAAGTCTTGAATTTGATTTGTTGACGAAATAAGTCTAAAGTAAAATATTGGGAGTAGATCTTGAGTGATAATATCATCAGAACTGTCACACAGACAGTCATGAGTACCCTGCTTATGCAGAAATATTTTTCTTGAAACATTTCCCCACTTGTGAAGGTTGCCTGTAAATAAATATATGTTTTATATTTGTTGTGTCTGCAGTAGTACAGGCAATATTATGAAAAAATGTAAATTTTCACATTGGTGTAGATAGAATTTACCCAAAATGGCCGCTTTGTGAAGTCGCTTTATGTTCTCTATGTATGGTTCCACAGCGACCACCTTGCATCCCATAGTAGCTGCATACAGTGCATAAACTCCAATATTAGCCCCGATATCAAACACACCAAGTTTGTCGTCTTTCATGAGTTCATCTTTGAACTCTTGCAATGTCCTATGATTCCATGTGCCAGTCTTCACCAATGATTTTGACACATAGATGTCCCTTTTCAAGTCGTGCAGACATACCTTAGTGGGTGGAACTACGCTCATGGTCAAGCATTTATAGTTACCCTTGTGTTCCTGTGTCAGATTGTACTTATTAAGGTATTTCGTACTTTGATTCACAATCGCAGTTTGCCCTACATCGTACTTTTTTTAAAATAAAGTCTTGAATTTGATTTGTTGATGAAATAAGTCTAAAGTAAAATATTGGGAGTAGATCTTGAGTGATAATATCATCAGAACTGTCACACAGACAGTCATGAGTACCCTGCTTATGCAGAAATATTTTTCTTGAAACATTTCACCACTTGTGAAGGTTGCCTGTAAAGAAATATATGTTTTATATTTGTTGTGTCTGCAGTAGTACAGGCAATATTATGAAAAAATGTAAATTTTCACATTGGTGTAGATAGACAGGTAGATTTTAATAAGTTACTCACCCAGGTATGTAACAAACCTTTGAGGATTGATTCTTATGCGGTTTTCCTAAGGAATCCAAATCTGCCAGGGGACATCGTGAATTTCGCATATTAAGGGCGCTAATTTGCATATTCTAATTAGGTAGGGTAAATAAAGGATTATGTACATGCTAACGTGATGCAGAATTGATCAATAGTCTCCAAAATGACCACACACCTTCTAATATAGGTGGAGATCAAGATTGCATCGTCATATATTATTTTCACATAGACCTAATTAGCATAATTTATGCAAAAACTGAAAATATTGTTAAGTAGGCACTGTTAGCCTACCAGGCATTGGGAACCAATGAATTCCTAATGGAAAAAAGTCCAAATCTCTCTGAGAGACCCAGCAAGGCTTGGCCATCGATCCTACTTGTGAGGCCCATTCAGATTAACCATTATGGCAGCCATTTTTAAAAATGTCCGACACTGAAGTATTCCAAATTCTGTAACTCTGCTCCTTAGAACCACAACTTCAAAGGCAAAATCTCTATATTTAAGGTCAAGGAATCCATTAACAATGCATTCAAATGTGTACTGGGCAGCCATCTTGAATTTTAAGTAGGTCATTAAAAGGAGATCCTGTTTAATTCATGAATGCTAATATTGTGGCCTGTTTATTCTGCCTTCTCATATGATTCTTCTGGATGCAATCACCAAAGAATTAACAAGGTACCCAACATTTCTATATGATAATGTTACATTACGATACATACATACTCTTCAATGCATTTAGCAGGTTGACGTAGATGTAGCCACTGCTAGTGTCATACTAGTAATTGTGCATGATCAAGTTGTCATATGAGAAATATCATATGACTAGTGGTATATAGTGTAAGTACATCAAGCTCTTATAAATTGTGACTTCCAGTCAGTGTTTCAATAGTTGTAAAGGCTTTGACCTCAAAGCTTTGAATGTCGATCTTCATGATGGCTCGGTCAAACGTGGCAGCATATCTCAGGTCACTGAGGAGAATGGTTTTGGTTGTTGGAGGACATGAGTTGTTTGACCTGATGCAGGCTTTATTCTTGATGACCATTGTTGCACCTTGGTTGTCAGAGCTCAGTTTCAGCATGCTTTCACCCCTTTTATCTCCCACAGTATTCTGAAACAGTACAATGTTATCTCTGACTCCACCCAAAATGGCCGCTTTGTGAAGTCGCTTTATGTTCTCTATGTATGGTTCCACAGCGACCACCTTGCGTCCCATAGTAGCTGCATACAGTGCATAAACTCCGATATTAGCCCCGATACCAAACACACCAAGTTTGTCGTCTTTCATGAGTTCATCTTTGAACTCTTGCAATGTCCTATGATTCCATGCGCCAGTCTTCACCAATGATTTTGACACATAGATGTCCCTTTTCAAGTCGTGCAGACATACCTTAGTGGGTGGAACTACACTCATGGTCAAGCATTTATAGTTACCCTTGTGTTCCTGTGTCAGATTGTACTTATTAAGGTATTACATACTTTGATTCACAATCGCAGTTTGCCCTACATCATACTTTTTTTTAAATAAAGTCTTGAATTTGATTTGTTGACGAAATAAGTCTAAAGTAAAATATTGGGAGTAGATTTTGAGTGATAATATCATCAGAACTGTCACACAGACAGTCATGAGTACCCTGCTTATGCAGAAATATTTTTCTTGAAACATTTCACCACTTTTGAAGGTTGCCTGTAAAGAAATATATTTTTTATATTTGTTGTGTCTGCAGTAGTACAGGCAATATTATGAAAAAATGTAAATTTTCACATTGGTGTAGATAGACAGGTAGATTTTAATAAGTTACTCACCCAGGTATGTAACAAACCTTTGAGGATTGATTCTTATGCGGTTTTCCTAAGGAATCCAAATCTGCCAGGGGACATCGTGAATTTCGCATATTAAGGGCGCTAATTTGCATATTCTAATAAGGTAGGGTAAATAAAGGATTGTGTACATGCTAACGTGATGCAGAATTGATCAATAGTCTCCAAAATGACCACACACCTTCTAATATAGGTGGAGATCAAGATTGCATCGTCATATATTATTTTCACATAGACCTAATTAGCATAATTTATGCAAAAACTGAAAATATTGTTAAGTAGGCACTGTTAGCCTACCAGGCATTGGGAACCAATGAATTCCTAATGGAAAAAAAGTCCAAATCTCTCTGAGAGACCCAGCAAGGCTTGGCCATCAATCCTACTTGTGAGGCCCATTCAGATTAACCATTATGGCAGCCATTTTTAAAAATGTCCGACACTGAAGTATTCCAAATTCTGTAACTCTGCTCCTTAGAACCACAACTTCAAAGGCAAAATCTCTATATTTAAGGTCAAGGAATCCATTAACAATGCATTCAAATGTGTACTGGGCAGCCATCTTGAATTTTAAGTAGGTCATTAAAAGGAGATCCTGTTTAATTCATGAATGCTAATATTGTGGCCTGTTTATTCTGCCTTCTCATATGATTCTTCTGGATGCAATCACCAAAGAATTAACAAGGTACCCAACATTTCTATATGATAATGTTACATTACGATACATACATACTCTTCAATGCATTTAGCAGGTTGACGTAGATGTAGCCACTGCTAGTGTCATACTAGTAATTGTGCATGATCAAGTTGTCATATGAGAAATATCATATGACTAGTGGTATATAGTGTAAGTACATCAAGCTCTTATAAATTGTGACTTCCAGTCAGTGTTTCAATAGTTGTAAAGGCTTTGACCTCAAAGCTTTGAATGTCGATCTTCATGATGGCTCGGTCAAACGTGGCAGCATATCTCAGGTCACTGAGGAGAATGGTTTTGGTTGTTGGAGGACATGAGTTGTTTGACCTGATGCAGGCTTTATTCTTGATGACCATTGTTGCACCTTGGTTGTCAGAGCTCAGTTTCAGCATGCTTTCACCCCTTTTATCTCCCACAGTATTCTGAAACAGTACAATGTTATCTCTGACTCCACCAAAAATGGCCGCTTTGTGAAGTCGCTTTATGTTCTCTATGTATGGTTCCACAGCGACCACCTTGCGTCCCATAGTAGCTGCATACAGTGCATAAACTCCGATATTAGCCCCGATATCAAACACACCAAGTTTGTCGTCTTTCATGAGTTCATCTTTGAACTCTTGCAATGTCCTATGATTCCATGCGCCAGTCTTCACCAATGATTTTGACACATAGATGTCCCTTTTCAAGTCGTGCAGACATACCTTAGTGGGTGGAACTACGCTCATGGTCAAGCATTTATAGTTACCCTTGTGTTCCTGTGTCAGATTGTACTTATTAAGGTATTTCGTACTTTGATTCACAATCGCAGTTTGCCCTACATCATACTTTTTTTTAAATAAAGTCTTGAATTTGATTTGTTGATGAAATAAGTCTAAAGTAAAATATTGGGAGTAGATCTTGAGTGATAATATCATCAGAACTGTCACACAGACAGTCATGAGTACCCTGCTTATGCAGAAATATTTTTCTTGAAACATTTCCCCACTTGTGAAGGTTGCCTGTAAAGAAATATATGTTTTATATTTGTTGTGTCTGCAGTAGTACAGGCAATATTATGAAAAAATGTAAATTTTCACATTGGTGTAGATAGAATTTACCCAAAATGGCCGCTTTGTGAAGTCGCTTTATGTTCTCTATGTATGGTTCCACAGCGACCACCTTGCATCCCATAGTAGCTGCATACAGTGCATAAACTCCAATATTAGCCCCGATATCAAACACACCAAGTTTGTCGTCTTTCATGAGTTCATCTTTGAACTCTTGCAATGTCCTATGATTCCATGCGCCAGTCTTCACCAATGATTTTGACACATAGATGTCCCTTTTCAAGTCGTGCAGACATACCTTAGTGGGTGGAACTACACTCATGGTCAAGCATTTATAGTTACCCTTGTGTTCCTGTGTCAGATTGTACTTATTAAGGTATTACGTACTTTGATTCACAATCGCAGTTTGCCCTACATCATACTTTTTTTTAAATAAAGTCTTGAATTTGATTTGTTGACGAAATAAGTCTAAAGTAAAATATTGGGAGTAGATTTTGAGTGATAATATCATCAGAACTGTCACACAGACAGTCATGAGTACCCTGCTTATGCAGAAATATTTTTCTTGAAACATTTCACCACTTGTGAAGGTTGCCTGTAAAGAAATATATTTTTTATATTTGTTGTGTCTGCAGTAGTACAGGCAATATTATGAAAAAATGTAAATTTTCACATTGGTGTAGATAGACAGGTAGATTTTAATAAGTTACTCACCCAGGTATGTAACAAACCTTTGAGGATTGATTCTTATGCGGTTTTCCTAAGGAATCCAAATCTGCCAGGGGACATCGTGAATTTCGCATATTAAGGGCGCTAATTTGCATATTCTAATTAGGTAGGGTAAATAAAGGATTATGTACATGCTAACGTGATGCAGAATTGATCAATAGTCTCCAAAATGACCACACACCTTCTAATATAGGTGGAGATCAAGATTGCATCGTCATATATTATTTTCACATAGACCTAATTAGCATAATTTATGCAAAAACTGAAAATATTGTTAAGTAGGCACTGTTAGCCTACCAGGCATTGGGAACCAATGAATTCCTAATGGAAAAAAGTCCAAATCTCTCTGAGAGCCCCAGCAAGGCTTGGCCATCAATCCTACTTGTGAGGCCCATTCAGATTAACCATTATGGCAGCCATTTTTAAAAATGTCCGACACTGAAGTATTCCAAATTCTGTAACTCTGCTCCTTAGAACCACAACTTCAAAGGCAAAATCTCTATATTTAAGGTCAAGGAATCCATTAACAATGCATTCAAATGTGTACTGGGCAGCCATCTTGAATTTTAAGTAGGTCATTAAAAGGAGATCCTGTTTAATTCATGAATGCTAATATTGTGGCCTGTTTATTCTGCCTTCTCATATGATTCTTCTGGATGCAATCACCAAAGAATTAACAAGGTACCCAACATTTCTATATGATAATGTTACATTACGATACATACATACTCTTCAATGCATTTAGCAGGTTGACGTAGATGTAGCCACTGCTAGTGTCATACTAGTAATTGTGCATGATCAAGTTGTCATATGAGAAATATCATATGACTAGTGGTATATAGTGTAAGTACATCAAGCTCTTATAAATTGTGACTTCCAGTCAGTGTTTCAATAGTTGTAAAGGCTTTGACCTCAAAGCTTTGAATGTCGATCTTCATGATGGCTCGGTCAAACGTGGCAGCATATCTCAGGTCACTGAAGAGAATGGTTTTGGTTGTTGGAGGACATGAGTTGTTTGACCTGATGCAGGCTTTATTCTTGATGACCATTGTTGCACCTTGGTTGTCAGAGCTCAGTTTCAGCATGCTTTCACCCCTTTTATCTCCCACAGTATTCTGAAACAGTACAATGTTATCTCTGACTCCACCCAAAATGGCCGCTTTGTGAAGTCGCTTTATGTTCTCTATGTATGGTTCCACAGCGACCACCTTGCGTCCCATAGTAGCTGCATACAGTGCATAAACTCCGATATTAGCCCCGATATCAAACACACCAAGTTTGTCGTCTTTCATGAGTTCATCTTTGAACTCTTGCAATGTCCTATGATTCCATGCGCCAGTCTTCACCAATGATTTTGACACATAGATGTCCCTTTTCAAGTCGTGCAGACATACCTTAGTGGGTGGAACTACGCTCATGGTCAAGCATTTATAGTTACCCTTGTGTTCCTGTGTCAGATTGTACTTATTAAGGTATTTCGTACTTTGATTCACAATCGCAGTTTGCCCTACATCATACTTTTTTTTAAATAAAGTCTTGAATTTGATTTGTTGACGAAATAAGTCTAAAGTAAAATATTGGGAGTAGATTTTGAGTGATAATATCATCAGAACTGTCACACAGACAGTCATGAGTACCCTGCTTATGCAGAAATATTTTTCTTGAAACATTTCCCCACTTGTGAAGGTTGCCTGTAAAGAAATATATGTTTTATATTTGTTGTGTCTGCAGTAGTACAGGCAATATTATGAAAAAATGTAAATTTTCACATTGGTGTAGATAGAATTTACCCAAAATGGCCGCTTTGTGAAGTCGCTTTATGTTCTCTATGTATGGTTCCACAGCGACCACCTTGCATCCCATAGTAGCTGCATACAGTGCATAAACTCCAATATTAGCCCCGATATCAAACACACCAAGTTTGTCGTCTTTCATGAGTTCATCTTTGAACTCTTGCAATGTCCTATGATTCCATGTGCCAGTCTTCACCAATGATTTTGACACATAGATGTCCCTTTTCAAGTCGTGCAGACATACCTTAGTGGGTGGAACTACGCTCATGGTCAAGCATTTATAGTTACCCTTGTGTTCCTGTGTCAGATTGTACTTATTAAGGTATTTCGTACTTTGATTCACAATCGCAGTTTGCCCTACATCATACTTTTTTTAAAATAAAGTCTTGAATTCGATTTGTTGACGAAATAAGTCTAAAGTAAAATATTGGGAGTAGATCTTGAGTGATAATATCATCAGAACTGTCACACAGACAGTCATGAGTACCCTGCTTATGCAGAAATATTTTTCTTGAAACATTTCACCACTTGTGAAGGTTGCCTGTAAAGAAATATATGTTTTATATTTGTTGTGTCTGCAGTAGTACAGGCAATATTATGAAAAAATGTAAATTTTCACATTGGTGTAGATAGACAGGTAGATTTTAATAAGTTACTCACCCAGGTATGTAACAAACCTTTGAGGATTGATTCTTATGCGGTTTTCCTAAGGAATCCAAATCTGCCAGGGGACATCGTGAATTTCGCATATTAAGGGCGCTAATTTGCATATTCTAATTAGGTAGGGTAAATAAAGGATTATGTACATGCTAACGTGATGCAGAATTGATCAATAGTCTCCAAAATGACCACACACCTTCTAATATAGGTGGAGATCAAGATTGCATCGTCATATATTATTTTCACATAGACCTAATTAGCATAATTTATGCAAAAACTGAAAATATTGTTAAGTAGGCACTGTTAGCCTACCAGGCATTGGGAACCAATGAATTCCTAATGGAAAAAAGTCCAAATCTCTCTGAGAGCCCCAGCAAGGCTTGGCCATCAATCCTACTTGTGAGGCCCATTCAGATTAACCATTATGGCAGCCATTTTTAAAAATGTCCGACACTGAAGTATTCCAAATTCTGTAACTCTGCTCCTTAGAACCACAACTTCAAAGGCAAAATCTCTATATTTAAGGTCAAGGAATCCATTAACAATGCATTCAAATGTGTACTGGGCAGCCATCTTGAATTTTAAGTAGGTCATTAAAAGGAGATCCTGTTTAATTCATGAATGCTAATATTGTGGCCTGTTTATTCTGCCTTCTCATATGATTCTTCTGGATGCAATCACCAAAGAATTAACAAGGTACCCAACATTTCTATATGATAATGTTACATTACGATACATACATACTCTTCAATGCATTTAGCAGGTTGACGTAGATGTAGCCACTGCTAGTGTCATACTAGTAATTGTGCATGATCAAGTTGTCATATGAGAAATATCATATGACTAGTGGTATATAGTGTAAGTACATCAAGCTCTTATAAATTGTGACTTCCAGTCAGTGTTTCAATAGTTGTAAAGGCTTTGACCTCAAAGCTTTGAATGTCGATCTTCATGATGGCTCGGTCAAACGTGGCAGCATATCTCAGGTCACTGAAGAGAATGGTTTTGGTTGTTGGAGGACATGAGTTGTTTGACCTGATGCAGGCTTTATTCTTGATGACCATTGTTGCACCTTGGTTGTCAGAGCTCAGTTTCAGCATGCTTTCACCCCTTTTATCTCCCACAGTATTCTGAAACAGTACAATGTTATCTCTGACTCCACCCAAAATGGCCGCTTTGTGAAGTCGCTTTATGTTCTCTATGTATGGTTCCACAGCGACCACCTTGCGTCCCATAGTAGCTGCATACAGTGCATAAACTCCGATATTAGCCCCGATATCAAACACACCAAGTTTGTCGTCTTTCATGAGTTCATCTTTGAACTCTTGCAATGTCCTATGATTCCATGCGCCAGTCTTCACCAATGATTTTGACACATAGATGTCCCTTTTCAAGTCGTGCAGACATACATTAGTGGGTGGAACTACGCTCATGGTCAAGCATTTATAGTTACCCTTGTGTTCCTGTGTCAGATTGTACTTATTAAGGTATTTCGTACTTTGATTCACAATCGCAGTTTGCCCTACATCATACTTTTTTTTAAATAAAGTCTTGAATTTGATTTGTTGACGAAATAAGTCTAAAGTAAAATATTGGGAGTAGATCTTGAGTGATAATATCATCAGAACTGTCACACAGACAGTCATGAGTACCCTGCTTATGCAGAAATATTTTTCTTGAAACATTTCCCCACTTGTGAAGGTTGCCTGTAAAGAAATATATGTTTTATATTTGTTGTGTCTGCAGTAGTACAGGCAATATTATGAAAAAATGTAAATTTTCACATTGGTGTAGATAGAATTTACCCAAAATGGCCGCTTTGTGAAGTCGCTTTATGTTCTTTATGTATGGTTCCACAGCGACCACCTTGCATCCCATAGTAGCTGCATACAGTGCATAAACTCCAATATTAGCCCTGATATCAAACACACCAAGTTTGTCGTCTTTCATGAGTTCATCTTTGAACTCTTGCAATGTCCTATGATTCCATGTGCCAGTCTTCACCAATGATTTTGACACATAGATGTCCCTTTTCAAGTCGTGCAGACATACCTTAGTGGGTGGAACTACGCTCATGGTCAAGCATTTATAGTTACCCTTGTGTTCCTGTGTCAGATTGTACTTATTAAGGTATTTCGTACTTTGATTCACAATCGCAGTTTGCCCTACATCATACTTTTTTTAAAATAAAGTCTTGAATTTGATTTGTTGACGAAATAAGTCTAAAGTAAAATATTGGGAGTAGATCTTGAGTGATAATATCATCAGAACTGTCACACAGACAGTCATGAGTACCCTGCTTATGCAGAAATATTTTTCTTGAAACATTTCACCACTTGTGAAGGTTGCCTGTAAAGAAATATATGTTTTATATTTGTTGTGTCTGCAGTAGTACAGGCAATATTATGAAAAAATGTAAATTTTCACATTGGTGTAGATAGACAGGTAGATTTTAATAAGTTACTCACCCAGGTATGTAACAAACCTTTGAGGATTGATTCTTATGCGGTTTTCCTAAGGAATCCAAATCTGCCAGGGGACATCGTGAATTTCGCATATTAAGGGCGCTAATTTGCATATTCTAATTAGGTAGGGTAAATAAAGGATTATGTACATGCTAACGTGATGCAGAATTGATCAATAGTCTCCAAAATGACCACACACCTTCTAATATAGGTGGAGATCAAGATTGCATCGTCATATATTATTTTCACATAGACCTAATTAGCATAATTTATGCAAAAACTGAAAATATTGTTAAGTAGGCACTGTTAGCCTACCAGGCATTGGGAACCAATGAATTCCTAATGGAAAAAAGTCCAAATCTCTCTGAGAGACCCAGCAAGGCTTGGCCATCAATCCTACTTGTGAGGCCCATTCAGATTAACCATTATGGCAGCCATTTTTAAAAATGTCTGACACTGAAGTATTCCAAATTCTGTAACTCTGCTCCTTAGAACCACAACTTCAAAGGCAAAATCTATATATTTAAGGTCAAGGAATCCATTAACAATGCATTCAAATGTGTACTGGGCAGCCATCTTGAATTTTAAGTAGGTCATTAAAAGGAGATCCTGTTTAATTCATGAATGCTAATATTGTGGCCTGTTTATTCTGCCTTCTCATATGATTCTTCTGGATGCAATCACCAAAGAATTAACAAGGTACCCAACATTTCTATATGATAATGTTACATTACGATACATACATACTCTTCAATGCATTTAGCAGGTTGACGTAGATGTAGCCACTGCTAGTGTCATACTAGTAATTGTGCATGATCAAGTTGTCATATGAGAAATATCATATGACTAGTGGTATATAGTGTAAGTACATCAAGCTCTTATAAATTGTGACTTCCAGTCAGTGTTTCAATAGTTGTAAAGGCTTTGACCTCAAAGCTTTGAATGTCGATCTTCATGATGGCTCGGTCAAACGTGGCAGCATATCTCAGGTCACTGAAGAGAATGGTTTTGGTTGTTGGAGGACATGAGTTGTTTGACCTGATGCAGGCTTTATTCTTGATGACCATTGTTGCACCTTGGTTGTCAGAGCTCAGTTTCAGCATGCTTTCACCCCTTTTATCTCCCACAGTATTCTGAAACAGTACAATGTTATCTCTGACTCCACCCAAAATGGCCGCTTTGTGAAGTCGCTTTATGTTCTCTATGTATGGTTCCACAGCGACCACCTTGCGTCCCATAGTAGATGCATACAGTGCATAAACTCCGATATTAGCCCCGATATCAAACACACCAAGTTTGTCGTCTTTCATGAGTTCATCTTTGAACTCTTGCAATGTCCTATGATTCCATGCGCCAGTCTTCACCAATGATTTTGACACATAGATGTCCCTTTTCAAGTCGTGCAGACATACCTTAGTGGGTGGAACTACGCTCATGGTCAAGCATTTATAGTTACCCTTGTGTTCCTGTGTCAGATTGTACTTATTAAGGTATTTCGTACTTTGATTCACAATCGCAGTTTGCCCTACATCATACTTTTTTTAAAATAAAGTCTTGAATTTGATTTGTTGACGAAATAAGTCTAAAGTAAAATATTGGGAGTAGATCTTGAGTGATAATATCATCAGAACTGTCACACAGACAGTCATGAGTACCCTGCTTATGCAGAAATATTTTTCTTGAAACATTTCACCACTTGTGAAGGTTGCCTGTAAAGAAATATATGTTTTATATTTGTTGTGTCTGCAGTAGTACAGGCAATATTATGAAAAAATGTAAATTTTCACATTGGTGTAGATAGACAGGTAGATTTTAATAAGTTACTCACCCAGGTATGTAACAAACCTTTGAGGATTGATTCTTATGCGGTTTTCCTAAGGAATCCAAATCTGCCAGGGGACATCGTGAATTTCGCATATTAAGGGCGCTAATTTGCATATTCTAATTAGGTAGGGTAAATAAAGGATTATGTACATGCTAACGTGATGCAGAATTGATCAATAGTCTCCAAAATGACCACACACCTTCTAATATAGGTGGAGATCAAGATTGCATCGTCATATATTATTTTCACATAGACCTAATTAGCATAATTTATGCAAAAACTGAAAATATTGTTAAGTAGGCACTGTTAGCCTACCAGGCATTGGGAACCAATGAATTCCTAATGGAAAAAAGTCCAAATCTCTCTGAGAGACCCAGCAAGGCTTGGCCATCAATCCTACTTGTGAGGCCCATTCAGATTAACCATTATGGCAGCCATTTTTAAAAATGTCTGACACTGAAGTATTCCAAATTCTGTAACTCTGCTCCTTAGAACCACAACTTCAAAGGCAAAATCTATATATTTAAGGTCAAGGAATCCATTAACAATGCATTCAAATGTGTACTGGGCAGCCATCTTGAATTTTAAGTAGGTCATTAAAAGGAGATCCTGTTTAATTCATGAATGCTAATATTGTGGCCTGTTTATTCTGCCTTCTCATATGATTCTTCTGGATGCAATCACCAAAGAATTAACAAGGTACCCAACATTTCTATATGATAATGTTACATTACGATACATACATACTCTTCAATGCATTTAGCAAGTTGACGTAGATGTAGCCACTGCTAGTGTCATACTAGTAATTGTGCATGATCAAGTTGTCATATGAGAAATATCATATGACTAGTGGTATATAGTGTAAGTACATCAAGCTCTTATAAATTGTGACTTCCAGTCAGTGTTTCAATAGTTGTAAAGGCTTTGACCTCAAAGCTTTGAATGTCGATCTTCATGATGGCTCGGTCAAACGTGGCAGCATATCTCAGGTCACTGAAGAGAATGGTTTTGGTTGTTGGAGGACATGAGTTGTTTGACCTGATGCAGGCTTTATTCTTGATGACCATTGTTGCACCTTGGTTGTCAGAGCTCAGTTTCAGCATGCTTTCACCCCTTTTATCTCCCACAGTATTCTGAAACAGTACAATGTTATCTCTGACTCCACCCAAAATGGCCGCTTTGTGAAGTCGCTTTATGTTCTCTATGTATGGTTCCACAGCGACCACCTTGCGTCCCATAGTAGCTGCATACAGTGCATAAACTCCGATATTAGCCCCGATATCAAACACACCAAGTTTGTCGTCTTTCATGAGTTCATCTTTGAACTCTTGCAATGTCCTATGATTCCATGCGCCAGTCTTCACCAATGATTTTGACACATAGATGTCCCTTTTCAAGTCGTGCAGACATACCTTAGTGGGTGGAACTACCCTCATGGTCAAGCATTTATAGTTACCCTTGTGTTCCTGTGTCAGATTGTACTTATTAAGGTATTTCGTACTTTGATTCACAATCGCAGTTTGCCCTACATCATACTTTTTTTTAAATAAAGTCTTGAATTTGATTTGTTGACGAAATAAGTCTAAAGTAAAATATTGGGAGTAGATCTTGAGTGATAATATCATCAGAACTGTCACACAGACAGTCATGAGTACCCTGCTTATGCAGAAATATTTTTCTTGAAACATTTCCCCACTTGTGAAGGTTGCCTGTAAAGAAATATATGTTTTATATTTGTTGTGTCTGCAGTAGTACAGGCAATATTATGAAAAAATGTAAATTTTCACATTGGTGTAGATAGAATTTACCCAAAATGGCCGCTTTGTGAAGTCGCTTTATGTTCTCTATGTATGGTTCCACAGCGACCACCTTGCATCCCATAGTAGCTGCATACAGTGCATAAACTCCAATATTAGCCCCGATATCAAACACACCAAGTTTGTCGTCTTTCATGAGTTCATCTTTGAACTCTTGCAATGTCCTATGATTCCATGCGCCAGTCTTCACCAATGATTTTGACACATAGATGTCCCTTTTCAAGTCGTGCAGACATACCTTAGTGGGTGGAACTACGCTCATGGTCAAGCATTTATAGTTACCCTTGTGTTCCTGTGTCAGATTGTACTTATTAAGGTATTTCGTACTTTGATTCACAATCGCAGTTTGCCCTACATCATACTTTTTTTAAAATAAAGTCTTGAATTTGATTTGTTGACGAAATAAGTCTAAAGTAAAATATTGGGAGTAGATCTTGAGTGATAATATCATCAGAACTGTCACACAGACAGTCATGAGTACCCTGCTTATGCAGAAATATTTTTCTTGAAACATTTCACCACTTGTGAAGGTTGCCTGTAAAGAAATATATGTTTTATATTTGTTGTGTCTGCAGTAGTACAGGCAATATTATGAAAAAATGTAAATTTTCACATTGGTGTAGATAGACAGGTAGATTTTAATAAGTTACTCACCCAGGTATGTAACAAACCTTTGAGGATTGATTCTTATGCGGTTTTCCTAAGGAATCCAAATCTGCCAGGGGACATCGTGAATTTCGCATATTAAGGGCGCTAATTTGCATATTCTAATTAGGTAGGGTAAATAAAGGATTATGTACATGCTAACGTGATGCAGAATTGATCAATAGTCTCCAAAATGACCACACACCTTCTAATATAGGTGGAGATCAAGATTGCATCGTCATATATTATTTTCACATAGACCTAATTAGCATAATTTATGCAAAAACTGAAAATATTGTTAAGTAGGCACTGTTAGCCTACCAGGCATTGGGAACCAATGAATTCCTAATGGAAAAAAGTCCAAATCTCTCTGAGAGACCCAGCAAGGCTTGGCCATCAATCCTACTTGTGAGGCCCATTCAGATTAACCATTATGGCAGCCATTTTTAAAAATGTCCGACACTGAAGTATTCCAAATTCTGTAACTCTGCTCCTTAGAACCACAACTTCAAAGGCAAAATCTATATATTTAAGGTCAAGGAATCCATTAACAATGCATTCAAATGTGTACTGGGCAGCCATCTTGAATTTTAAGTAGGTCATTAAAAGGAGATCATGTTTAATTCATGAATGCTAATATTGTGGCCTGTTTATTCTGCCTTCTCATATGATTCTTCTGGATGCAATCACCAAAGAATTAACAAGGTACCCAACATTTCTATATGATAATGTTACATTACGATACATACATACTCTTCAATGCATTTAGCAGGTTGACGTAGATGTAGCCACTGCTAGTGTCATACTAGTAATTGTGCATGATCAAGTTGTCATATGAGAAATATTATATGACTAGTGGTATATAGTGTAAGTACATCAAGCTCTTATAAATTGTGACTTCCAGTCAGTGTTTCAATAGTTGTAAAGGCTTTGACCTCAAAGCTTTGAATGTCGATCTTCATGATGGCTCGGTCAAACGTGGCAGCATATCTCAGGTCATTGAAGAGAATGGTTTTGGTTGATGGAGAACATGAGTTGTTTGACCTGATGCAGGCTTAATTCTTGATGACCATTGTTGCACCTTGGTTGTCAGAGCTCAGTTTCAGCATGCTTTCACCCCTTTTATCTCCCACAGTATTCTGAAACAGTACAATGTTATCTCTGACTCCACCCAAAATGGCCACTTTGTGAAGTCGCTTTATGTTCTCTATGTATGGTTCCACAGCGACCACCTTGCGTCCCATAGTAGCTGCATACAGTGCATAAACTCCGATATTAGCCCCGATATCAAACACACCAAGTTTGTCGTCTTTCATGAGTTCATCTTTGAACTCTTGCAATGTCCTATGATTCCATGCGCCAGTCTTCACCAATGATTTTGACACATAGATGTCCCTTTTCAAGTCGTGCAGACATACCTTAGTGGGTGGAACTACGCTCATGGTCAAGCATTTATAGTTACCCTTGTGTTCCTGTGTCAGATTGTACTTATTAAGGTATTTCGTACTTTGATTCACAATCGCAGTTTGCCCTACATCATACTTTTTTTTAAATAAAGTCTTGAATTTGATTTGTTGACGAAATAAGTCTAAAGTAAAATATTGGGAGTAGATCTTGAGTGATAATATCATCAGAACTGTCACACAGACAGTCATGAGTACCCTGCTTATGCAGAAATATTTTTCTTGAAACATTTCACCACTTGTGAAGGTTGCCTGTAAAGAAATATATGTTTTATATTTGTTGCGTCTGCAGTAGTACAGGCAATATTATGAAAAAATGTAAATTTTCACATTGGTGTAGATAGACAGGTAGATTTTAATAAGTTACTCACCCAGGTATGTAACAAACCTTTGAGGATTGATTCTTATGCGGTTTTCCTAAGGAATCCAAATCTGCCAGGGGACATTGTGAATTTCGCATATTAAGGGCGCTAATTTGCATATTCTAATTAGGTAGGGTAAATAAAGGATTGTGTACATGCTAACGTGATGCAGAATTGATCAATAGTCTCAAAAATGACCACACACCTTCTAATATAGGTGGGGATCAAGATTGCATTGTCATATATTATTTTCACATAGACCTAATTAGCATAATTTATGCAAAAACTGAAAATATTGTTAAGTAGGCACTGTTAGCCTACCAGGCATTGGGAACCAATGAATTCCTAATGGAAAAAAGTCCAAATCTCTCTGAGAGACCCAGCAAGGCTTGGCCATCAATCCTACTTGTGAGGCCCATTCAGATTAACCATTATGGCAGCCATTTTTAAAAATGTCCGACACTGAAGTATTCCAAATTCTGTAACTCTGCTCCTTAGAACCACAACTTCAAAGGCAAAATCTATATATTTAAGGTCAAGGAATCCATTAACAATGCATTCAAATGTGTACTGGGCAGCCATCTTGAATTTTAAGTAGGTCATTAAAAGGAGATCCTGTTTAATTCATGAATGCTAATATTGTGGCCTGTTTATTCTGCCTTCTCATATGATTCTTCTGGATGCAATCACCAAAGAATTAACAAGGTACCCAACATTTCTATATGATAATGTTACATTACGATACATACATAGTCTTCAATGCATTTAGCAGGTTGACGTAGATGTAGCCACTGCTAGTGTCATACTAGTAATTGTGCATGATCAAGTTGTCATATGAGAAATATCATATGACTAGTGGTATATAGTGTAAGTACATCAAGCTCTTATAAATTGTGACTTCCAGTCAGTGTTTCAATAGTTGTAAAGGCTTTGACCTCAAAGCTTTGAATGTCGATCTTCATGATGGCTCGGTCAAACGTGGCAGCATATCTCAGGTCACTGAGGAGAATGGTTTTGGTTGTTGGAGGACATGAGTTGTTTGAACTGATGCAGGCTTTATTCTTGATGACCATTGTTGCACCTTGGTTGTCAGAGCTCAGTTTCAGCATGCTTTCACCCCTTTTATCTCCCACAGTATTCTGAAACAGTACAATGTTATCTCTGACTCCACCCAAAATGGCCGCTTTGTGAAGTCGCTTTATGTTCTCTATGTATGGTTCCACAGCGACCACCTTGCGTCCCATAGTAGCTGCATACAGTGCATAAACTCCGATATTAGCCCCGATATCAAACACACCAAGTTTGTCGTCTTTCATGAGTTCATCTTTGAACTCTTGCAATGTCCTATGATTCCATGCGCCAGTCTTCACCAATGATTTTGACACATAGATGTCCCTTTTCAAGTCGTGCAGACATACCTTAGTGGGTGGAACTACGCTCATGGTCAAGCATTTATAGTTACCCTTGTGTTCCTGTGTCAGATTGTACTTATTAAGGTATTTCGTACTTTGATTCACAATCGCAGTTTGCCCTACATCATACTTTTTTTTAAATAAAGTCTTGAATTTGATTTGTTGACGAAATAAGTCTAAAGTAAAATATTGGGAGTAGATCTTGAGTGATAATATCATCAGAACTGTCACACAGACAGTCATGAGTACCCTGCTTATGCAGAAATATTTTTCTTGAAACATTTCACCACTTGTGAAGGTTGCCTGTAAAGAAATATATGTTTTATATTTGTTGCGTCTGCAGTAGTACAGGCAATATTATGAAAAAATGTAAATTTTCACATTGGTGTAGATAGACAGGTAGATTTTAATAAGTTACTCACCCAGGTATGTAACAAACCTTTGAGGATTGATTCTTATGCGGTTTTCCTAAGGAATCCAAATCTGCCAGGGGACATTGTGAATTTCGCATATTAAGGGCGCTAATTTGCATATTCTAATTAGGTAGGGTAAATAAAGGATTGTGTACATGCTAACGTGATGCAGAATTGATCAATAGTCTCAAAAATGACCACACACCTTCTAATATAGGTGGAGATCAAGATTGCATTGTCATATATTATTTTCACATAGACCTAATTAGCATAATTTATGCAAAAACTGAAAATTTTGTTAAGTAGGCACTGTTAGCCTACCAGGCATTGGGAACCAATGAATTCCTAATGGAAAAAAGTCCAAATCTCTCTGAGAGACCCAGCAAGGCTTGGCCATCAATCCTACTTGTGAGGCCCATTCAGATTAACCATTATGGCAGCCATTTTTAAAAATGTCCGACACTGAAGTATTCCAAATTCTGTAACTCTGCTCCTTAGAACCACAACTTCAAAGGCAAAATCTATATATTTAAGGTCAAGGAATCCATTAACAATGCATTCAAATGTGTACTGGGCAGCCATCTTGAATTTTAAGTAGGTCATTAAAAGGAGATCCTGTTTAATTCATGAATGCTAATATTGTGGCCTGTTTATTCTGCCTTCTCATATGATTCTTCTGGATGCAATCACCAAAGAATTAACAAGGTACCCAACATTTCTATATGATAATGTTACATTACGATACATACATAGTCTTCAATGCATTTAGCAGGTTGACGTAGATGTAGCCACTGCTAGTGTCATACTAGTAATTGTGCATGATCAAGTTGTCATATGAGAAATATCATATGACTAGTGGTATATAGTGTAAGTACATCAAGCTCTTATAAATTGTGACTTCCAGTCAGTGTTTCAATAGTTGTAAAGGCTTTGACCTCAAAGCTTTGAATGTCGATCTTCATGATGGCTCGGTCAAACGTGGCAGCATATCTCAGGTCACTGAGGAGAATGGTTTTGGTTGTTGGAGGACATGAGTTGTTTGAACTGATGCAGGCTTTATTCTTGATGACCATTGTTGCACCTTGGTTGTCAGAGCTCAGTTTCAGCATGCTTTCACCCCTTTTATCTCCCACAGTATTCTGAAACAGTACAATGTTATCTCTGACTCCACCCAAAATGGCCGCTTTGTGAAGTCGCTTTATGTTCTCTATGTATGGTTCCACAGCGACCACCTTGCGTCCCATAGTAGCTGCATACAGTGCATAAACTCCGATATTAGCCCCGATATCAAACACACCAAGTTTGTCGTCTTTCATGAGTTCATCTTTGAACTCTTGCAATGTCCTATGATTCCATGCGCCAGTCTTCACCAATGATTTTGACACATAGATGTCCCTTTTCAAGTCGTGCAGACATACCTTAGTGGGTGGAACTACACTCATGGTCAAGCATTTATAGTTACCCTTGTGTTCCTGTGTCAGATTGTACTTATTAAGGTATTTCGTACTTTGATTCACAATCGCAGTTTGCCCTACATCATACTTTTTTTTAAATAAAGTCTTGAATTTGATTTGTTGACGAAATAAGTCTAAAGTAAAATATTGGGAGTAGATTTTGAGTAATAATATCATCAGAACTGTCACACAGACAGTCATGAGTACCCTGCTTATGCAGAAATATTTTTCTTGAAACATTTCACCACTTTTGAAGGTTGCCTGTAAAGAAATATATTTTTTATATTTGTTGTGTCTGCAGTAGTACAGGCAATATTATGAAAAAATGTAAATTTTCACATTGGTGTAGATAGACAGGTAGATTTTAATAAGTTACTCACCCAGGTATGTAACAAACCTTTGAGGATTGATTCTTATGCGGTTGTCCTAAGGAATCCAAATCTGCCAGGGGACATTGTGAATTTCGCATATTAAGGGCGCTAATTTGCATATTCTAATTAGGTAGGGTAAATTAAGGATTGTGTACATGCTAACGTGATGCAGAATTGATCAATAGTCTCCAAAATGACAACACACCTTCTAATATAGGTGGAGATCAAGATTGCATCGTCATATATTATTTTCACATAGACCTAATTAGCATAATTTATGCAAAAACTGAAAATATTGTTAAGAAGCACTGTTAGCCTACCAGGCATTGGGAACCAATGAATTCCTAATGGAAAAAAAGTCCAAATCTCTCTGAGAGACCCAGCAAGGCTTGGCCATCAATCCTACTTGTGAGGCCCATTCAGATTAACCATTATGGCAGCCATTTTTAAAAATGTCCGACACTGAAGTATTCCAAATTCTGTAACTCTGCTCCTTAGAACCACAACTTCAAAGGCAAAATCTATATATTTAAGGTCAAGGAATCCATTAACAATGCATTCAAATGTGTACTGGGCAGCCATCTTGAATTTTAAGTAGGTCATTAAAAGGAGATCCTGTTTAATTCATGAATGCTAATATTGTGGCCTGTTTATTCTGCCTTCTCATATGATTCTTCTGGATGCAATCACCAAAGAATTAACAAGGTACCCAACATTTCTATATGATAATGTTACATTACGATACATACATACTCTTCAATGCATTTAGCAGGTTGACATAGATGTAGCCACTGCTAGTGTCATACTAGTAATTGTGCATGATCAAGTTGTCATATGAGAAATATCATATGACTAGTGGTATATAGTGTAAGTACATCAAGCTCTTATAAATTGTGACTTCCAGTCAGTGTTTCAATAGTTGTAAAGGCTTTGACCTCAAAGCTTTGAATGTCGATCTTCATGAGTACCCTGCTTATGCAGAAATATTTTTCTTGAAACATTTCCCCACTTGTGAAGGTTGCCTGTAAAGAAATATATGTTTTATATTTGTTGTGTCTGCAGTAGTACAGGCAATATTATGAAAAAATGTAAATTTTCACATTGGTGTAGATAGAATTTACCCAAAATGGCCGCTTTGTGAAGTCGCTTTATGTTCTCTATGTATGGTTCCACAGCGACCACCTTGCGTCCCATAGTAGCTGCATACAGTGCATAAACTCCGATATTAGCCCCGATATCAAACACACCAAGTTTGTCGTCTTTCATGAGTTCATCTTTGAACTCTTGTATCATATACCATTTTATTATTCCATAAATTGTAATATATTTTGTATTAATCAAAGGATATCTATGAAATTAATACATAGGTTGGTTCTAAGAGCGCTCAAACTTTGTATAAGAGCGTTCATGCCCCACTGCACACCAGCCAGGTCAGTTACAAACACTCTCTCTGACATCAAAGGCTCCGACCTAATGGTTCACTGCACAATATAATAAGAATAAGGGTCTCAGTGTGCGACCTCATGGTCCAATGCACAAATTAATAACTTGTAAGTGAATGCAACCGGCCGTCACGGGTGCCTGAGCACCGCTGACGCCGTCATGAGTGTCTGAGCACCCAAATGACTGAACAATGGGTTACATAAGCACGACGCCATAACCTTCCGGTCGCTCTAGCGTCGCTTCTGAGCAACCTAGGTCAAATATCAAAGCATCTATGGAAAGCCCATAATTAGACGGTTAGAATGAGCCCAGGATCAAGGCGGAACTCCCATTATTAAGGAAGTTACGCCATGGAGACTGAATCGACCTCCGAATGCGCTACAGACAAACCAGCGCAAGTTACGCGCCTATCCAGCGGGCATTATAAACTTGGCACATTCAACTCCGCGCATGCGCAAAATGGCGGTTATAAACGCATAAACGACCGAGTTATGAGGGTCTGAAGATGCAGAACCGACCAAGACAAAGGGGGACACAGCGGCGTCCATGGGGGTCCTTTGTCCCCCTGTGACACATGAAAGACTCCCCTCAAACAATTGTAGAGTTAGGCAGATGCTACTGGCTCCAGTCAGTCTGGAGGTGCTTTTCCAAGATTTGCTACAAATAGCCTGGCTGCACTCCTAGTCAGGCAGATCACCAAGAACCGCTCTAGAGGTAACATCTCCAGTCATCTCCTGCTACCTGCTATACCACTGCACTATGGTGAAACTATGCTAGACAGGCATTGGTTTCTATCATTAGTGGCCAGGGGCTATCTCCTTCAAGACTTCCACCAGAGGGTAAAGTTATTCATTATTACATTATTCCTCTAAACAGCAGGTCAGGAGCTAGGTGTGGGAACCCACCTAGAAATATGCTGGACACTGTATTATTAATACCTCACAGGTGGAGTGGAACAGAACATTGTACTTTATAAATTACTGTATGTTTACTGTATGTACAAATTACCTACATACTAACTACTGTATGATTGATATTTCTTACATGTTGCCTAAAGCTGAATAAACCAGTGATAACTGGAAATAACACTATTTATAAGAGCCTTGAGATAATTACACTATATACCACTAGTCTTATGATATTTCTCATATGACAACTTGATCATGCCAATCACTAGTATGACAAAGTGGTGGAGAACATCCTACTAAGATCCCATCTCTCACAGGCTCATAAAAATTAAAGCTGGTAACACAACTAAGAACAATCATACACACAGTAAAACCCACTCCACCCACCCAGTGACCTTGACCTTGACACCATGCCCACCAAGGTCACCAGTGAGAGCTCCCACATGCCAGTGAGATCTCCCACATACCAGTGAGATCTCCCACACATCAGTGAGATCTCCCACACATCAGTGAGATCTCCCACACATCAATGAGATCTCCCACACATCAGTGAGATCCCACACACATCAATGAGATCTCCCACACATCAATGAGATCTCTCACACAACAGTAAGATCTCCCATATATCAGTGAGGTCTCCCAAAACGTCAGTGAGGTCTCCCAAACGTCAGTGAGGTCTCCCAAACATCAGTGAGGTCTCCCACACGTCAGTGAGGTCTCCCACATGTCAGTGAGGTCTCCCACACGTCAGTGAGGTCTCCCACACGTCAGTGAGGTCTCCCACACGTCAGTGAGGTCTCCCACACGTCAGTGAGGTCTCCCACACGTCAGTGAGGTCTCCCACACGTCAGCGAGGTCTCCCACACGTCAGCGAGGTCTCCCACACGTCAGTGAGGTCCACCCCACACATCAAGGTCTTATCAGTCAAGCTGGCAGAACAACACACAAAGACCTTACGTAGTCAGGGGCCTGTTGAAGAGGTCTCCCTCCCACCTAGATCTAGGAGGCCCACAGGAGGCAAATCAGCCTCCAGTACAACAGACCCACACTCAGTAGACCCCACACCTCCCACCCTGTCTACTCAGGGAACAACCAGTTCTCAGGGATCCAACATTTCCCAGGGATCTCTACAGGACGCTCAACTCACGCTATCTACCTCAGGGGAAGAAGGATCTGCCTCAGGGGGTGGATCCACACCCTCATCTAGATCCTCCACCCCAGCTCCGGCCTTTGACAGCCACTCCTCCAGAGACACCTCCCCCACACCCTCCATCATGGACACCGATGAAGGCCCCCAACCTAATCAGACAGCTGAGAAGATAAGGGCCTATGAGAAGGCCATCCAAGATGCAGTTACTGCCCTAGAGACCAACAAGTCCCAGCAGGAGGAAAGGGAGAGGATCCTCAACCAACAACTGGCAGAGAGGAATGCAGCTATGGATGCCCAACAGAAGGCCATGGAAGATCAGCGGAAGTCCCTAGAGAGACAACAACAACAGATAGCAGACCTCATGAAGATGGTATCATCCCAGACCCCACAGCCTCCCACACCTGCTATCACATCTGTTGTCCCACCATCTGCCTCTGGATCCAAAGATGACATCATAATCTCCATGGTGTCCAACATGACCAAACTCATAGACAATAAACAGCAGGACGACTGAAAGATCAGGATACATGAGGTAACAAAACCCAAAACCTTTTCACACCCATCACCACTCATGTCAACAGCATTATTTATTGATCACAAATTCCCAGAATATCTGAAGGACAAGTACAAAGTAACAGACAGTGACACCATGGTAACATATTTACCCAAGTACCTCGAAGGACAAGCACTAGCTTGGTTTGAATCCTTCAGGGAGAGTGCCACACCTGATATGTTGACATGGACCAATGTAGTGAATAAATTAAAAGAGTATTTTGCTACTCGAGACAATATAATCTCAAGGACTGCACTCCGTGCACAAAAGGTAGATGAACCTGTCCTAGACTATGCATGCCATCTCAGGAAAGTGTGTAATGCCCAACGCCAAAGCGATGAAATCCTAAGCAAGGCATTCACCCAAGGCATGAGGCCCTGGATCTCTGTGGCTCTTGAGAACAAGAAAATAGACTCTTTTGACCAAGCCCTAGACCTAGCCTTAGAGGTTGAGACCCAAGAAAGATCTAGGAAGGTAAGAGATGCAGAGTCAAACCCACAGCCTACTAAGAAAAAGGTCCAGGAAATCAGCACTAGTGCAGATGAAGATGTTAACCTAATGTCTAGTGCCCATGTAAGACAACAGGAGGCTAAGGTTGCATCAAGAGACCCTACCGGTAGATATAGAGGAAATAACTATGACCCCAACTACCAATCCAATAGAGGTAGAGGTAGAGGGGGCAACAACAACAACCGGGGGGGTCACAACAGTAGGAAAGACAACAGCTCTTCCAACTCCAACAATGGTGACTCTTCATACAGTGATAGGAGAGACAGAACCCCAAGTAATGGCAGATCCTATAATAATCAGGGATCCAACAGTAGAAGCCATAGTCCACATAGGAGCTACAATTCTGGATCCTATAATCAAGGATCCAACAGTAGAAGCCATAGTCCACATAGGAACTACAACAGTGGATCCTACAACAACAATGGTGCCTACAACAACCAGAGATCCAATAACTCCGGTCAATACAGCAACTCTGGTCAATATAACCAGGGTTCCAACTCACGCCAGGAGGATTACAAACCTGACACAAGAGGTTACCAGGGGAACCAACAAAGTAACCCCCAAATACCACCTCATGTGATGGATCAAATCTCCAAGCTCCTGGTGGCAACCATCTCAACCACCCCACAGAACCAGGAAAACTAGGATGTCACAGTGCCGATGGGCCAGTGCACTGTGACACCCCAAAAACAAACAATCAATCAGGATTGACAAAAATTCAACCAGAGACAATTGCTAGTGCCAATTTACCATCTAACAGACAGAGACGTCCATCAGTGATACACATCACCCCACCAGATTCATCATCAAAGGATACAGGTGAGAGTACCAAGCTTTCTATTGTACTTCTTCAGAATGGCTGTATCAATGCAAATCTATATGATGTTTCAGATGTACAATGTTTGGTTGATACAGGTGCTACTATCACCTGTGTCAGACAATCATTCCTCATGGATCTCCAAAAGAGATTCCATATCCAACTGAGGAAATCTAAAACCAACATCCATTTGGCAGATGGATCGGTGTGTCATGTTAGACATTCAGCTCTGCTGAACTTTAGAATCCAAGGTGTCAGATTCCAATACCAATTTGCTGTAATTCCCAACCTCACACAGCCCGTTGTTCTCGGCACAGATTTCTTAAGCACTACAAAATCTCAAATTGAATTTAATGTTGATCCTGAACAAATTCTCAAACCCGTTAGGGCAGTGAGGGATTTTACCATCCCTACATTCTCTGAACTTGCAGTATTGGGTAGGGTCACATCTACTCAATCACTGCAAGGGAAAACTGGAGTAGTAGATAACCTCCAAAGAAATAACAATGCCCCATATCTAGTTCAAAGGGCAGCAGTAACCCCCAGGGAAAATAACAAACATCCCCTAGTGTTACTCAACACCAGCAGGCGCCCACATAAAATCAAAAAGGGTGCCATCATAGCTCTATTTCTGGAAGTCAAGGAATCTGATTTAGAAAAACCTCAACAGGTGTCAGACACAACCCCACACACTGATCAATCCATCTCAGCCATACGGCCTGAGGATGTAACTCAATTCAGTGACACAGACTCAGACTCTGAGTCCACATATGCTGACCCTGAACCCAACTCAATCAGACTCTCTGAAATAGCTGCTATACATAGTGAGGCACATGACCTCGAGCCAGAATTGGAAGAGAATGTTCCACCAAAATCTGTGCTCACATCCAAAGATCAGCATGATAGATTAGAATCACTGCTGACCAAGTATGATGATATATTTGTAGGAAAAGATGGAGACATTGGTGCCACACACCTGTATACACACTCAATACATGTAAAACCTGAGGCAATACCATGTCATTTCCTACCATATAGACAAACACCAGAAAAACAGGCCGCAATAGGGGAAGAGTGTGAAAGGCTAGTACAACAGGGCATTCTGAGAGAATGTGCTGAGGGCCCCTGGGCTTCCAGATCCTTTTTAGTACAAAAATCATCGGGAGGCCATAGGCTCGTCACAGATTTTCGTTATTTGAACCAGAACACGATAAATCAAGCCTTATCTACACCCAGAGCCGATGACACTCTAGACATGATAGGGTCACTCAGACCAAGAGTATTCAGTTAGCTAGATGCCCAACAGGGATTTTTTCAAATTCCTATAAGACAGGAGGACCAGCATAAAACCGCATTCATAGCAAATGACAAAAAATATGTCTATGAAAGGATGCCGATGGGTTTAGCGACGGCACCGGCGGGATTCTGCCATCTAGTCACATTAATTCTGAACAAACTCAAGTACAAATGTGCCCTACCATACCTAGATGACATATTGGTATTATCACCATCAATCGAACAACACTTCCATGACCTGGAAGATGTGTTCAACAGCCTAAGAGTTGGTAAACTCAAACTGAAGAAATCAAAATGTGAATACTTCATAGACAGAATAGACTTCTTGGGAATGAGAGTGACACCCATTGGACTGCAACCATCTCCCACAAAGGTGGAATCAATCAAAACCTTCCCAACACCAAAATCAGTCAAAAATGTCCGATCCTTCACAGGCCTATGCCAATACTTCAAAAAGTTTATCAAAGGTTATGCCCAAATTGCTAGACCATTGTATGATCTACAGACACATCTCAAAGCATTTGTCTGGACAGAGGATGCAGATAATGCTTTCAAAACTTTAAAGCATGCCCTCTGTACCAATGCTCTTCTCAGATATCCAAACTATGAGAAAGAGTTCAGTTTGGCAACTGATGCTTCCAATGTGAGTTTAGGAGCTGTACTCTCACAGAGAGATAATGAAGGAGTACTCAGACCAGTAGCCTTTGCAGGTAGAACCCTCTCCAAACATGAGAGAAATTACAATACCACAGAGAGAGAACTACTGGGAGTAGTGTATGGAGTATTACACTTCAGACACTATCTAGAGACCAGACACTTCCAATTATACACAGACCATGCAGCCCTAATCCCACTACTAACCAATACAGGACTCACACATAGATGGGCCAGATGGGCTCTAGACATACAACAATTTTCATTCACCATCCAACACGTGAAAGGTGATGATAACACACCACCAGATGCTATGTCTAGAAGAGAATACCCAGATTCTGGACCCATGACTAACCCTCCACCCCCACCAAGGAGAGTTAGAGCAGCCAGTAGAACCAATTTTGCAAAAGTAACTAAGAAAGTACCATTCAAAAGGGATGATCCACCCAACACCATTGAAAGGCCAGAGACACCCATTAGGGGTATCTTGAAGCAATCTACACACTATGTGTTTTGCCACTGTGAGAGAGAATACTCACAACTCTTTCCAGATAATGACTTCGAGCCTATCGAATTCTCATCACTCAATCAGATGCTGAAGGCAACTCCAAAGGAGCCACCCTTCACCCCACCTGACTCAGATGATGAAGATTCAGAAGACACACTATATGCTATTACTCAAGCAACTTCCAAATCAGTCAGATTCTTTGAATCAATGCAAGGAGAGGAAACATCAAACCATTTGTGTCCTATGACCACACGCTCAAAGACTAGAGAAATGATTCAGGAGGGCACACCAAAACCCCCCACACAATCACAAACTATTCTGAATGAGAAAAAGGTCACAGGAAACAAACCTACCAAAGCCCCACCTGCCAGGAAAAATGTCACAAAAGACACTGCATCTACTAAATCAAAGAACTCTGAGACAAAGAAGAATGACAAAAAGCAAATTGTGCCTTTAAAGAAAAAGGTTGCCACTCCCTCCAAGGCGAGAATAGGCCCTCCAAAGGAGCCTACACACCAAAACAAGAGTGACACACCCCAACAAAAGGCACAAGATAGGCCAATAGTCGATGAAAAAAAAAAGAAAGAGACAGAATAAAACAACATGTGATAGATATAAACCAACTACTGGATCAGATTCCCGACACATCCATCTCAGGTACAAACCTTGGCTTGGAACAAAGGAAGGACAAGGACCTATTGCCCCTCATACAATATCTTGAGGATGGGACCTTGCCTGCACCAAAAGCACAAGGAAATAGAATCATCAACCAAGGCCAGACATACACCTTGGTAAATGGTACATTAGTCCATATATGCCCCATAAATTGGAGAAAGACCAATACTGTACCACTTCAAATTGTTATACCACAGCAATGGGTAACAAGTACACTACAGTATTTCCATGACTCACCTAGTGGCGGCCATCTTGGTTCAAGTAGGATGCTGTCAGCACTCCGACCTAGGGTATATTGGAAGTCTATGCTAGCAGACACAACAAAATATGTTTCCACCTGCCACACATGCCTCACAGCAAAAAGGCAAGTACACTCACACAAAACACCAATGACAGTGAGAGAGTACATGACTTCACCAATGAAGTTCCTAAACCTAGACGCGGTGGGACCACTCCCCACAACTGCCAGGGGAAACAAACATATACAAGTCTGCATAGATTATGCTACCAGATATGCAACAGCTTGGGCTACTACTGACTTAAAAGCTGAAACAACAGCAGCAGAGTTCTACAAGAACATAATTTGTCATCATGGAACACCAGCCACTCTTCAAACAGACAATGGAACATGTTATACAGGTGCAAAGTTCACAAAGTTAACTAAACACCTCAAGATCAAACATAAATTCTCCTCACCATACAGGCCACAATCAAATGGGCTTGTAGAGAGATTCAATGCTAGCATCGGCACAGCGCTCAAAGCATTCTGCTCAAAGCACCAAAACAATTGGGATTCATTTATTGAACCCATAACCTTTGCATTAAATAACACAGAATCCCAAACCACAGGATTCACCCCTTTTTTCCTACTCCATGGAAGAAACCCAGCCACCCCAATGGACTTAGGGCTGGGAATACAGGAAGACATATCCACCGTAGCAGACCATGTAGCCAACATGATAACAAATCAGGATACCTCTAGGAGGAAAGCTATAGAAAGGGTCGCCAAGCTACAAAAGGAAAGGAAGGATAGATATGATAAGAAACTTACACCACAGGAAATCAAGGTCACCGACATGGTGTACCTAAACATACCAAGAATCCTGACCAACACAGAGTGTAAGAAACTTCAACCCCTTTTTATGGGACCATATGTTGTAGTAGACAGACCTAGTTTGACAAGTGCCAAACTCAAAAACTTGGACACCAATCTATTGGTGGCCAGACCAGTGCACATAGACAGACTGAAAAAGGTTGTGGCTGTCAGAAACAATGAATTTGCACACAGGCTTATTCCACATGAAGCCAAATACTACAACAAAATTGTAAGGAACAAAAATGATATCACCCTTACAAGAGAAACCACAGGCATAGGCCCTATCAAGCCTAGGCCTGCACACCACATACTAAGAAAGACATCTAGGTGTGGTGCAGTTTCAAGAAATTAGAAACAAGATTGAGATACCAAAAGAACATAAGATTTTCAAAATGTATTACAAATTCTCTTCATCCACACATAAGACATGTGTGACTGATAATGAATTACTTATATGTATATATAAAGCCAATCAAATTTGTAAATATATCAGTAGGTTATTGCCTCTGAAAGGGTCAAAGACTGGGACCCCCCAAGTAAAGCAGACATAAAGTCTAAGAAGAGTAAGGGTAACACAATGGAGTGTCTAAAGCCTAATCCCCACATGAAAGAGCGCGCTATGCCAACACAGCAGTCTATAGAGATAAATTGACCTTATAAGCTACCCTCAGACAACTGTCTAGACGGTCATGAATGGCTGTCCTGGATGACAGGAGGAGCTAATTACCAGTACACAGATCACACAATAGAACCCCACAGTTGCAGACACTGGAGATTAGGTACATGACTCCAGAGAAACAATACCAGGCCCACAATGGATGTGGGTAGGGTAGGCTACATAAGAAGCACTGTGGACCATAGCCCACCATCAGTCTTCATCCAGCTGCAGTCTGGAACACAAGTCTACAGGACCCCACTTTGGAATTAGCCAGCCCACTTCTCCACTAGGAGAGACTGCACTAGGATAAAGAACACACCTACTTCACCTTCTACCTGACCTTACCATTTACTGGTCAATCTCTATAGACTCACCGGACATATTGCCAAGACAGCTCAATCTTGCAAAGGTACAGTTTGAACCACTTCATTTTTAAGTGTTACACCATACACTTAGACTTTACCAGCACCAAACCACTACAAATTTGACAAGACTTTAAACAGCAAACTTGCTTTACACAAGCACCATGGGGAGACTGAGAGTTTCACCCATACTGCTAACTATGCTGTTAGTATATACTATAAAACCACTTACTGCAGGTTATACACCTGTGGTGGGACAAAACTTAGGAGTAGTATTCAAACCTAGCCCTCAACCATTGGTCAATGGACATACAACCACAACACTGTTGTTAGCTATCCCCTACAAGATACCTTGGGCACCCGTTACCCAAGGATCCATAAGGGATAGAATACTCCAGTTGACCACTCCTACTCTACAAGATCATACCTCTGGCCAAATTATCCAACAAGCTAAGGAGCTAGACACCTTGCTGGAAATTGCAGACAAGGAGATAAATGAAACACTAGCCTCCATCAAATTGTTCTTATCCAACCCCATAAACACATTGGACAAGGCCAAAAGAGAGGCCATACTGGGTTTTCTAGCACCCCTGTTTCGCGGTGTGCTAGGTCTAGCCACAGTAGAAGATGTAAACCAAGTAATGGGACAGCTCAAGAACATAGATGAAATACTAAGAAAATTTGCTAAACAGGATCAGGAAGCAGCTAGTCTCATTGAAAAGATCACAGACAGACAAGATAAGTTTGTTAAAGCATACATCCAAGATAAGAAGGTACTGGACAGCACAATCAACACCATAGGTGACACCGTCAACCTGTGGGCCTCTAACATGTCCAGGTCACTTGACTCATATTCAAGGCACGAGAAAACTCAAAGGGAGAAAATGCAAGTATTAAATGATGCATTAATTATCATAGCAGCAAGAATGAATACAGTTCAATCACTGCAAAGGACAAATGCAGCCCTGAGGATGCTATCATCAGGAATCCTAACCCCTGATATAGTACCACCCTCAGACCTTGCTAGATACCTAATTGACATTAATAACAAACTTAGGATTACACACCCTGGAGCACAAGTCGCAATTAATGACTTAGATTTCTATTATTCACAGAAGCTGACCTCATACACTTACTCAGCTCACCATATATATATTCATCTGGACATTATAATTCAATCTACCACCTCAACCTTCAAACTGTACCAAATGATTACATCACCCATGCCTATAGACACACAGGAGACCCCCACCAGAGGAGTCACCAAGTTGCAAACCACAACTGAGTTTCTAGCAGTATCTTACGACGAATCATTATTCATCGAACTGGACTCAGCAGATATGCAGGCATGTGAAGGTACTACAGTAAAGGTATGCAGAGATGTAAATGGTAGAATCTATAAACACAGGCCTACATGCCCTGTAGCCATTTTTACTAACCAGGCTCAACAGATTAAGGAACATTGCAAGTTTACAGTTTCACCACTGCAAGCACCTACCACCCATGCTATTTCCATTTCTGAAGATGAGTATCTGGTCACTACTAATGAACCCCATTACTTTATCAACTGCCATGGTAAAACGTCTGAGACTCGAAAAGCCCAGTCCTACTCAATCATAGGTGTACCCTGTGGGTGCACAATCAGTGTAGGAGAATTTTCTCTTCCAAACACAAGGTTGCCCTGTAACTCAACCTTATCATTTCATTACATCCTCAAGACGATTAATTTACCATTCATGGCAGCACTTAACCAAATTTCCGAAACCAAACCAGATGAAAGAGAGAATCTTCCAAATTTCCCAGTAGTAAACCTTTCTAGAACCTTAGAAAAACTACAGGAAAATCCAATCATGGATGATATTACTCAACTAAATCTAGAGCCCTTTGCCAAAACATTATTAAAAGATGCCTCCAACCTTGATAGGGCAATGGAAACACGCTACGTAGAGTCACACCTACGTCGAGTTACAGAGCATCCAATCTTCCAAAGCTTAGGACTCATCCTAGGGATATCAGCTCACATTTTTATAGTATACATACTACTCAAACTGTACAGACTAGGAGGGACTGTAGCCTACCTGCCTACAGCCAAAGCATTTAGACTAGTCACCGAGCTGCCCCTACACAAATTGCTCCCAGATAAGAATCCTACCAAATTAACCCCTACAGAGGAAACCCACACCGCTTTCCTCACAATTCAGGAAACCCACACCCTGATAATTGCTATATTATTCACCCTGACCATCTACTCAGCCTACAGAATAATGAAGTACCTTAAGAAATTTGCACAGACACACTGTGGCAAGAAAAATGTGGCCAAGCGCACAAATCCCACAATATATTTTAAAATATATTGTGGAGACTCAAACTTCGCGCTACCCTTGAGGCCAATACCACATGAATTTGATGAGATTAAATCAGCAGCTGCCCCTACCTATAAGGATATAGTGGTTAAAACCTTCCCACTACCTAAGGCTATATTTACCTGGAATGGACCAGCAGTTATAACAACACAGAGAGGAGAATTTGCTTATCACCTCCCTCAGGTGATACACCTACCTTGGCGCACTAGGTTCAGTACCATACCAGCCCTTAAAAACAAAGGACTGTACTACTCCATGCTTCTCCAGAATGATTGTGGCACCAGCCCGGTGACCATGACAGCACTGGAAAATACAACAGATATAATTATTGACGAACAACAGGAGGAGACCGCAAGGTCAAACATGCAGACTATTGCTAATTTTCTAAACCACCAGCCCTCCCCGGTGACTGTGGAAACAGCCTAGACTGCCCACAGCCTAGACTGCCCCCAGTCCACCACCAGGAGACAACATATCAGAGACAGTATTCAGAACTTTTCGGACAATTTGCCGGCCCTGAAAAGGGCCTTTGGGATGGCGGGTTTTTACACCCTAGGTTTCAGTCAGTTGGGATCCTACCACAGATCCTCGGGTTCAACATCGATGGGAGAGTGGGAGTCCGAGTCCGATCCAATCATGTGGCCGTGATCCTGTTCCCACTCAACGAGCCGGGCCTCCATCATCCCCAGTCCATACTCGGCAGCCGTGGATGGATCCCCGGATGCCGCAAGAGCGAGGAGGGACGCCGCCAACAGATAATCCCATAGCACTCGCTCCCGCGGCCCGAAGTTATAGTCCATGGGCCAGAGACCCATATTACCCAAGGCCCTAGTCAGAAGGGCCACAGTGGCCCCCCGACGCAAGGCTGAGCCTAAGAAATAGTGGCAGGAGTAATTACAGACCAACACATCACCATGCTCAATGATCTCCTTGAAATTCCTCACTATGTAACCATAGTGGATGGTCTGGTTAGCCTCCACCAGGGCCCTAACTGGACTCCCCACCTCCATCACCTGGGGGACAGGCAAAGCAAAGAGAGCTTGTAGATGGGCCATGGTGCTACAGCAGTGATTTCCAGAGAGGAACTGATACTCCAATACCAGCCACACACTCCTTAAATGGACACACACACACCCCCCCCCCACCCTGAACTGTCCACTGACACCAAGCTAGGCACTCACACAGACACATGCCAGAATCTGGCACCTAACACCTCAAGTGCCACCACTGCATGAGCACACCAGGGAGGAGACTCACATCTCACTCCTGACACACCTCCACTGTCAATGAAATTATCAAAGTATTAGAAAAAAAAAAATATATATATATACACAGCCACTTGTTGATGTATAATATGAAAATCTATGGTATTCTCACAAAATCGATGATTAATGCGCGCATATACGCGCAAAATTGCGAAATTGCAAACTACAAATTGTAAAATTGTACAAATCTAACATTAATATACATGAATGCAGGTAGATAACTAAGACAGTTTTTGTACCCACTAGCACTTGTATACTATGCCAAGGTTTACTTAAAGTAACACACTTTAGGTATCCAAGAAAATTGTTGGAAAAATGAAGAAAAAAAAAAAAAAAAAAAAAGATTTGTTGAGAAAATTGTTGACATAAAACATGTTTACTTAAGATACTCACCAAATAATCTCTTTCAGGGACACATACTCAAAAGGCTAGGGGAAAAGTCAATTAAGCAGCGGCCCACTGCCGAAATTGCCAATTAATACACCCATATAGCAAAATCAATGAGTAACTCAGAGACAAACAAGCCTATTGTACATGAAGTACTTTGTTTTTCCGGCCCTCGGAAAAATTTGTCTCAAATCCCAAAAATTGTATAGTGTAAACTAGATTGTACGTTTGTACCCAATTTGCACACTAAAATTGTATAGTGTAAACTAGATTGTACGTTTGTACCCAATTTGCACACTAAAATTGTATTTTGCAGACTAGATTGTACGTTTGTACCCAATTTGCACACTAAAATTGTAATTTGCACACCAGATTGTACGCTTGTACCCAATTTGCACATAAAATTGTATGTTGCACACCAGATTGTACGCTTGCACCCAATTTACACACTAAAATTGTATGTTGCACACTAGATTGTAAGTTCGTACCCAAATTTGCACTCTTACATTAGATGTTGTACATTATACTGTATGTCTGTACCCAAGTGATACACTAAAATCAGGTTTTTTTCACAAAAATCACATTTTTTATGTGTAACCAAGCTGTAGCCAAAATTATACATGTCCATACAAAAATTATCAAATGTACGCGATTTTATATATTTGCACACTAAAATTGCCAAATATACGCGAGAATTATATATTTGCACACGTAAATTGCCAAATGTACGCAAAAATTATATATTTGCATACTGAAATTGTCATTTGAACGCAATTACACGCGAAATTGTAAATTTGCACACTAAAATTGTCATTTATGTTCAATTTGCACGCTAAATTGAACATTGAATGCCAAAATGGCACACTATTTGCCAAATTGTATGTTGTACATAGAAATGGAAAAGTATACCCAAAATTGATGTTACATAAGCAAATAAGCTCAGGGATGGTAAGATATAGAAACTCGGAAATGTACTTAGACCCAGGAGAAAATTGTTTATACTGACAAAGCTCTACCACAAAAATTGCATTTGAAGCACTCCCCATCACTTCAAATCCTCTTACAAACAGTATATAAACTCCAAAATAAGGTAAAAATTGCATAAATTGTACATTCCCTCGGCGAAATGACGGAGTTTCGCATTCTCTCGGGGGAGACGGAGTATTCTATGATATACCATTTTATTATTCCATAAATTGTAACATATTTTGTATTAATCAAAGGATATCTATGAAATTAATACATAGGTTGGTTCTAAGAGCTATAAGAGCGCTCAAACTTTGTATAAGAGCGTTCATGCCCCACTGCACACCAGCCAGGTCAGTTACAAACACTCTCTCTGACATCAAAGGCTCTGACCTAATGGTTCACTGCACAATATAATAAGAATAAGGGTCTCAGTGTGCGACCTCATGGTCCAATGCACAAATTAATAACTTGTAAGTGAATGCAACCGGCCGTCACGGGTGCCTGAGCACCGCTGACGCCGTCATGAGTGTCTGAGCACCCAAATGACTGAACAATGGGTTACATAAGCACGACGCCATAACCTTCCGGTCGCTCTAGCGTCTATAGCTCTAGCATCTATGGAAAGCCCATAATTAGACGGTTAGAATAAGCCCAAGATCAAGGCGGAACTCCCATTATTAAGGAAGTTACGCCATGGAGACTGAATCGACCTCCGAATGCGCTACAGACGAACCAGCGCGAGTTACGCGCCTATCCAGCGGGCATTATAAACTTGGCACATTCAACTCCGCGCATGCGCAAAATGGCGGTTATAAACGCATAAACGACCGAGTTATGAGGGTCTGAAGATGCAGAACCGACCAAGACAAAGGGGGACACAGCGGCGTCCATGGGGGTCCTTTGTCCCCCTGTGACACATGAAAGACTCCCCTCAAACAATTGTAGAGTTAGGCAGATGCTACTGGCTCCAGTCAGTCTGGAGGTGCTTTTCCAAGATTTGCTACAAATAGCCTGGCTGCACTCCTAGTCAGGCAGATCACCAAGAACCGCTCTAGAGGTAACATCTCCAGTCATCTCCTGCTACCTGCTATACCACTGCACCATGGTGAAACTATGCTAGACAGGCATTGGTTTCTATCATTAGTGGCCAGGGGCTATCTCCTTCAAGACTTCCACCAGAGGGTAAAGTTATTCATTATTACATTATTCCTCTAAACAGCAGGTCAGGAGCTAGGTGTGGGAACCCACCTAGAAATATGCTGGACACTGTATTATTAATACCTCACAGGTGGAGTGGAACAGAACATTGTACTTTATAAATTACTGTATGTTTACTGTATGTACAAATTACCTACATACTAACTACTGTATGATTGATATTTCTTACATGTTGCCTAAAGCTGAATAAACCAGTGATAACTGGAAATAACACTATTTATAAGAGCCTTGAGATAATTACACTATATACCACTAGTCTTATGATATTTCTCATATGACAACTTGAACATGCCAATCACTAGTATGACACTTGCAATGTCCTTTGATTCCATGCGCCAGTCTTCACCAATGATTTTGACACATAGATGTCCCTTTTCAAGTCGTGCAGACATACCTTAGTGGGTGGAACTACGCTCATGGTCAAGCATTTATAGTTACCCTTGTGTTCCTGTGTCAGATTGTACTTATTAAGGTATTTCGTACTTTGATTCACAATCGCAGTTTGCCCTACATCATACTTTTTTTTAAATAAAGTCTTGAATTTGATTTGTTGATGAAATAAGTCTAAAGTAAAATATTGGGAGTAGATCTTGAGTGATAATATCATCAGAACTGTCACACAGACAGTCATGAGTACCCTGCTTATGCAGAAATATTTTTCTTGAAACATTTCACCACTTGTGAAGGTTGCCTGTAAAGAAATATATGTTTTATATTTGTTGCGTCTGCAGTAGTACAGGCAATATTATGAAAAAATGTAAATTTTCACATTGGTGTAGATAGACAGGTAGATTTTAATAAGTTACTCACCCAGGTATGTAACAAACCTTTGAGGATTGATTCTTATGCGGTTTTCCTAAGGAATCCAAATCTGCCAGGGGACATTGTGAATTTCGCATATTAAGGGCGCTAATTTGCATATTCTAATTAGGTAGGGTAAATAAAGGATTGTGTACATGCTAACGTGATGCAGAATTGATCAATAGTTTCCAAAATGACCACACACCTTCTAATATAGGTGGAGATCAAGATTGCATTGTCATATATTATTTTCACATAGACCTAATTAGCATAATTTATGCAAAAACTGAAAATATTGTTAAGTAGGCACTGTTAGCCTACCAGGCATTGGGAACCAATGAATTCCTAATGGAAAAAAGTCCAAATCTCTCTGAGAGACCCAGCAAGGCTTGGCCATCAATCCTACTTGTGAGGCCCATTCAGATTAACCATTATGGCAGCCATTTTTAAAAATGTCCGACACTGAAGTATTCCAAATTCTGTAACTCTGCTCCTTAGAACCACAACTTCAAAGGCAAAATCTATATATTTAAGGTCAAGGAATCCATTAACAATGCATTCAAATGTGTACTGGGCAGCCATCTTGAATTTTAAGTAGGTCATTAAAAGGAGATCCTGTTTAATTCATGAATGCTAATATTGTGGCCTGTTTATTCTGCCTTCTCATATGATTCTTCTGGATGCAATCACCAAAGAATTAACAAGGTACCCAACATTTCTATATGATAATGTTACATTACGATACATACATACTCTTCAATGCATTTAGCAGGTTGACGTAGATGTAGCCACTGCTAGTGTCATACTAGTAATTGTGCATGATCAAGTTGTCATATGAGAAATATCATATGACTAGTGGTATATAGTGTAAGTACATCTAGCTCTTATAAATTGTGACTTCCAGTCAGTGTTTCAATAGTTGTAAAGGCTTTGACCTCAAAGCTTTGAATGTCGATCGTCATGATGGCTCGGTCAAACGTGGCAGCATATCTCAGGTCACTGAAGAGAATGGTTTTGGTTGTTGGAGGACATGAGTTGTTTGACCTGATGCAGGCTTTATTCTTGATGACCATTGTTGCACCTTGGTTGTCAGAGCTCAGTTTCAGCATGCTTTCACCCCTTTTATCTCCCACAGTATTCTGAAACAGTACAATGTTATCTCTGACTCCACCCAAAATGGCCGCTTTGTGAAGTCGCTTTATGTTCTCTATGTATGGTTCCACAGCGACCACCTTGCGTCCCATAGTAGCTGCATACAGTGCATAAACTCCGATATTAGCCCCGATATCAAACACACCAAGTTTGTCGTCTTTCATGAGTTCATCTTTGAACTCTTGCAATGTCCTATGATTCCATGCGCCAGTCTTCACCAATGATTTTGACACATAGATGTCCCTTTTCAAGTCGTGCAGACATACCTTAGTGGGTGGAACTACGCTCATGGTCAAGCATTTATAGTTACCCTTGTGTTCCTGTGTCAGATTGTACTTATTAAGGTATTTCGTACTTTGATTCACAATCGCAGTTTGCCCTACATCATACTTTTTTTTAAATAAAGTCTTGAATTTGATTTGTTGGCGAAATAAGTCTAAAGTAAAATATTGGGAGTAGATTTTGAGTGATAATATCATCAGAACTGTCACACAGACAGTCATGAGTACCCTGCTTATGCAGAAATATTTTTCTTGAAACATTTCACCACTTGTGAAGGTTGCCTGTAAAGAAATATATTTTTTATATTTGTTGTGTCTGCAGTAGTACAGGCAATATTATGAAAAAATGTAAATTTTCACATTGGTATAGATAGACAGGTAGATTTTAATAAGTTACTCACCCAGGTATGTAACAAACCTTTGAGGATTGATTCTTATGCGGTTTTCCTAAGGAATCCAAATCTGCCAGGGGACATTGTGAATTTCGCATATTAAGGGCGCTAATTTGCATATTCTAATTAGGTAGGGTAAATAAAGGATTGTGTACATGCTAACGTGATGCAGAATTGATCAATAGTCTCCAAAATGACCACACACCTTCTAATATAGGTGGAGATCAAGATTGCATTGTCATATATTATTTTCACATAGACCTAATTAGCATAATTTATGCAAAAACTGAAAATATTGTTAAGTAGGCACTGTTAGCCTACCAGGCATTGGGAACCAATGAATTCCTAATGGAAAAAAGTCCAAATCTCTCTGAGAGACCCAGCAAGGCTTGGCCATCAATCCTACTTGTGAGGCCCATTCAGATTAACCATTATGGCAGCCATTTTTAAAAATGTCCGACACTGAAGTATTCCAAATTCTGTAACTCTGCTCCTTAGAACCACAACTTCAAAGGCAAAATCTATATATTTAAGGTCAAGGAATCCATTAACAATGCATTCAAATGTGTACTGGGCAGCCATCTTGAATTTTAAGTAGGTCATTAAAAGGAGATCATGTTTAATTCATGAATGCTAATATTGTGGCCTGTTTATTCTGCCTTCTCATATGATTCTTCTGGATGCAATCACCAAAGAATTAACAAGGTACCCAACATTTCTATATGATAATGTTACATTACGATACATACATACTCTTCAATGCATTTAGCAGGTTGACGTAGATGTAGCCACTGCTAGTGTCATACTAGTAATTGTGCATGATCAAGTTGTCATATGAGAAATATTATATGACTAGTGGTATATAGTGTAAGTACATCAAGCTCTTATAAATTGTGACTTCCAGTCAGTGTTTCAATAGTTGTAAAGGCTTTGACCTCAAAGCTTTGAATGTCGATCTTCATGATGGCTCGGTCAAACGTGGCAGCATATCTCAGGTCACTGAAGAGAATGGTTTTGGTTGTTGGAGAACATGAGTTGTTTGACCTGATGCAGGCTTTATTCTTGATGACCATTGTTGCAATCAACATTCATTTGTTGATCCATTTGATCACAATCAGCATCGTATTGCTGATCGTCGTATGTATAAGTGGGACTCTTGGGAGAACCACTTCCATACTCTGGCGGGGTGCTGGCACCGGCACCGCCGCCAAGACGGACGGCCTCTTCTGCCATCGACAGAAGTGGCTGTTCGGGGATAAAATATCCCAATCCACCGGATAAGCAGTGAGTATTGCTTACCCAGTGAAAGGCGGGTGCCTTTTAACGAGGGCACACCTCGGAATATGGCTGTCACGGGCTATCAGACTCCAACAAGAGCAAGACCACCCTCGGCCACGTCTTCTTCCTTCGCAGGAATAAGACAATATGGCGGGATACTCGAACTTGAATCGCTGCGCATGATCAAACCGGCGCCTCACGTGACCATTCGAAAATGGGTCAACAACTTTCCCGTGTGCCCTTAATTAGGTCACGCGCCCTTACATAAAAACAATACAATACCCGATCGGTCGTCCGTCCGTACTCAGGGTTCGACTATGACAATTCGCTAGGTATTCTGGAGTTTATGGATAGCATAAGCATATCCACCGGATTATCCGTCCAAAACCATGGGTTCATTGTCATAGGACCTTTTCCAGAGACTCTTGACCGGCTCAAATATACATTGAACTAGGTTACAACATATAACAGTACACAGTACAGGACAACACACTCGTTGTGTTAACAGGCTAGGTTACGGCAGTCTGTAGCAACCTTGGACTGCGTCTAAGAGGTTTTGAGGCCTCTTTTATTGACCTGGTATCCATAAGAGCCTTTTCCAAGGTCTTCTTAGCCTTAGAAGGACCTTTCCTCTTATTTTTACCTGCGCCTGCCGAGACTTTTTGTATCTTCCCCTGCTTTCCGGATGTTACGACAGGGGGCACCACCCTCTTCGGGTCTGCAACCTTCCGTGGCCGCCCGGGTCCTCGCTTTCGGGTCGGTACCACTTCGAGTTGCTTAACACGACTCTGTTCCATTACTTCCAATAGACCATCGCCGTACATTTCGGTGGAGGTATCCCTCCCCCTCCATGGGCGTAGTCTCGCTACATTTGACTTGTAACATTTACCAAGCTGTGATTTAATAATCACTGTGCAATCACTAATAACCTGAGTTATAGTGAAAGGTCCATCCCAATTACTGGCTAATTTCAGGTTAGCTAGAGGTTGGTGTAGACGCAGTACTCTATCCCCTAGATTAAAAAATCTAGCTTTTAGACCTGTGTCATAGCCAACTTTCTGCCAACGCGCAGTTTTCTGCAACTCGTCTCTAACCCTCTCATAGGCTTGTTTGAAATTATCCCGTAGGGATTCTACAAACATCACCTGGCAAGGGGCTTCCGGATTCATTCTTATTACGCCGAACACCAAATCGGCTGGCATAATCAAATCCTCTCCAAAAACGAGGAGATTAGGAGAACAGTTTGTGCTCGAATGCACAGTGCCATTATAGGCATGTACCACGAATTCACATTGTTCATCCCAATCATCCATCTGCTCATTTACCAGAGACTTCAATACTTGGATCAAAGTCCTATTGAATCTCTCTACTTGTCCATCGCTCTGTGGTCTATAGGGATTAGTTCTTGTCTTGCAGATCGCCAGACAATTACACATCTCCTGCCACAGACTAGACTCAAATTCTCTGCCTTGGTCACTATGTAACATGAGTGGGACACCTAGGTGCAGCACCCACCCTTTTACAAAGGCCATAGCACAAGTAACAGCCTTATGATCCGGTAAAGGAAACACTCGGGTGTACTTGGTATAATAATCAGACACGACCATCATACACGTGTTGCCACTAGGAGTGGGGGGAATCCCACTAATAATGTCAACAGCTATTCTAGCAAACCTTACACCAAACAGTTCCTGGGATAATGGCAGCTTGCCTAACCCGGGTCCTGGTTTGTTCTTACAGCACTCGGGACAGGTCTCCACCCATCGGGTGAGATCTGTACTCATGCCGGGCCAATAGTATCGTCTGGTCAGACGTTCTAGAGACCGTTTCTTTCCAAAGTGCCCACTAGTTCTATGTCCATGACAGAAATACATAATATCTCGTCGCATAGCACTAGGTATGACAACTTGCAAGGTTTTGTTCCTATTAGAATGGTTCTTCCATCGAAACAGAATACCATCCCGGACTTTTAGCTCGGCCCATTGAGCTAAGAATCGTCTCATCTCTCTGTTCTCCAATGACACTACGGGTCTTGGGGGACAGATACCCTGATTAAGGAATTTAATCAAACGTGATGTGACTGCATCAGACTTCTGGAACTGCCTGATGGTCTCCAAGGACCAATTCAAGACATGTTCCGGATGGGTTTCGAATGGAACTCGAACCCCTGCCAACACAGCATTGTGTGCTCCACAATCAGTGCACTCAGCATTTGCACATTTCCTCACTGGGATTCTAGACAAAGCATCTGCATTCAAATGCTTTGCCCCGGCTCGGTGTTCAATCTGGCTGTGATTTAGACCGAATTCGGATAGGTGCGCTAACCAGCGACCTTTCATCCCCTCTGCATCTTTGAAGTTCAATAACCATCTGAGGGAAGAGTGATCAGTCCGTAGAGTGAAATCACTCCCCCACAAAAAGTGCTTGAACTTCTTCGTATAGACCACCACAGCCAACAACTCACGTTTAGTGGTACAATAGTTTCTTTGAGATTTACTCAACGTGTTACTAGCGAAGGCTATAGGAACTTCGACCCCATCCTGGACCTGAGAAAGGGCGGCTCCTATGCTTTCATTACTAGCATCAGTATCTAGAATGAAATGATCATTCTCCGTGGGGTATCTCAACACAGGTGTGATAGCAAACAAATCCTTTATTTTCATAAAGGCCTCGTCTTGCTCGGGTCCCCAAGGGAATCGTTCCTTTCTGATCCCGGGTGTCCAGTGGGACAAACTCTGGATAGGAAAGGCAACCCTTGAATATCCTGGGATAAAGTCCCGGTAGTAGGAACAGAATCCGAGGAAGGACCTAACTTCTTTCGCATTCGTGGGTGCTTGCCAATTTGACACGGCATCCAGTTTCTCCGGATCGGCTTTAATCCCTTCATTCGAGATTATTCGCCCCAAGTAATTAATAGATCTTTTGAAAAGATCGCACTTCTTGGGTTTCAGCTTCAAACCATTAGTTATGATCCTTTCCAGGACCATACCTAAATTTTCCAAGCATTCTTCGTATGTCTTACCAAAGACAATCACATCGTCTAGATAGACGAGACATTTCTTCCATAAAAGGTCACTTAATAAAGTTTCCATCATGGCTTCAAATGTCGCCGGTGCATTGCACAATCCAAACGGCATCACATTATACTGGAATAATCCAATATGACTGGAAAAGGCCGTCTTCTCCATATCTTTCGGATGCATACCCACTTGCCAGTACCCGGATTGTAAGTCTAGAGAGCAATACCATTGCTTACCTCCAAGGGAGTCTATAGTCTCATCGATCCGTGGTAAGGGATATGAATTCTTCTTGGTCATACCATTCAATTTCCGGTAATCTATGCAGAAACGGATGCTACCATCTTTCTTGGTCACCATGCACACAGGGCTAGACCAAGGACTGGTTGATGGAATTATTACATCCTGTTCAAGCATTTTAGCTATCTCCTCCTCAGCTACCCTTTTTTTGGCTAGTGGGAGTCTTCTATAAGGAATCTTAAAAGGTTCATTCTCACCAGTGTCAATCGTATGCAGTACTTTATCGGTACGCCCCAATTGTTCACTCGGTGCTGCAAAAGCTTTACGGTACTTGTACAACAAGTCAGTTAGAGCTTCACGTTGTTCATCACTTTCTACATGGCTTTCGGCTACTAGAGTGTCTAGTTCCGGGCTCCTTTCGGGTGGGATAGGGGCTCCGGGTGCCGAAACATGTTTACAGTCTTCTATCAATTCGGATAAGACAACCGATCCAAGGATCGTATCCTTCTGTACATAGACAGTCTTGTTACCGGTATTGGATATAGGAACCACCGTCCAAGCAGCGTTAGCTACTAGAACATCAGCGGATTCCAATCCGATACTTGACAACATGGCCATGTCTGGCTCTACAACTCCAGTTTTTCCTGAAAACTGTCTGTCCGCTCGACATAAGACATCACAGGCTGTGCCTGGTGGTATCTTAACAGTCTGGGCTACACTGGCTACACTGCTTACTTGCCTAAGTACACATTGTACTTCGAGATGGTACGGGTCTCTCACTTCCAATATTCCCCTCTGGGAATCTAACCTTGCTCCATATAATGCAGCAAAATCCAGACCGAGTATACCATCATCCGCGATGTTCGCCACAGTAGGGGTAAGGATGAAGTCCTTATCTTCCTGTAGACTGAACCTCATACATGTTCTACCGAACGTTTGTATCATGCTACCGTCGGCCGTATGAGCATTTCCTTCCGTTGTGAAAGTTTCATGATTCGTAGGCAAAAGATCGTAGAATCTCTTGGCAATACAGGAGTGGCTAGCACCCGTATCGACAAGAAACTCAGCGGATCTACCACTCACAGATACAACTGCGTACCACCTCCTACCTTTCAAGTAGGTAGGACTACTTGCATACTTAGCAAGTTCCGTCTTAGCGCCGAGGTCAAATCCACATCCCTTTAAGAATTCGAGACAAGGATGACCCGGGGGGAACTGGGCACACCCCACCCTGGCCAACTCATTGGCCGCTCCCTCTGGACTGATATCGGGTTTCCCCTCTGTGTTCTTCTGCCGGTTCTTGACACCTGGTGTACTATCAGTCTCCCCAGCCTCATGAGTAAGGAACTGATCAGGCTCCTTAGCTTCACTGCTGGGCGAAATCGCTAGAGGATTCTTGCCAGTACCGCAAGCTGCGATAGGCTGGCAGTCATGGCAATCACTCACTCTGGGGGTAATCCGGTTGCCATTGTGGACACCCCCTCTCAGTTTTCCTTCTTCACTGAGTCCTCCTTACCCGGATTGCTCCGGTAACGAGTGTTTCTATAAACTGGCTTATCTGCCTCACACTCGGCAGCATAATGCCCAGTTTCCTGACATCGGAAGCATGTCACAACACTCCTATCAGGCTTAGGCCTCCTAAGATTTTCAGTAATCTTCTTTACCAAATTGTTAACCAGGTCCTCTGATAAAGAAGGACCCGTCGTTGGTTTGGTATCGGGTTGAGTCACAGGAGGTTTAGAAGTGATCACTTTCTCCTTGACGTAACCCGGTTTCTTTCCCCAGTTCCGGTTGTACCGGGGGTTCCCTTGGCCAATGGCCCCAACGTTTTCATCTTCGTCAGGTTCCCCTGATTCGGATGAATCGGTTTCGGGTATTCCCTCCGGGATTATCATTGCTGACATCCGTTGGGGTACCTTCCCGGCAAAGATACGGGCCTTTCGATCATAATGATCTAGGGACTGGAACAAATCTGTCAAAGAGGCATCATTCTTCCAAGCTTCACAGGCTACTGTCCTGTGTTCTTGATTCCGCAATCCTTCAATGAATTGTTTAAACATCTCATCTAGGAAGCATTCATCATCTAGTCTCCATTGAGGTCTGGCAACAGTCGTTGACATTCTAAGCCGAACACTTTGGCAGACTCCTTGGGCTTCTGTGTTCTTTTAGTGAACGTCAGCCAAGGGTCTTCTCCAACTATATTCCCATATAAATATGAAGCAATCTCTATGAGTTCATCATACTTCATATGGGCTGAGAGTCCTGTTATTTGAGAATCTCTCCATTGTTCCACGGCTCCTTTTCCGTCGCCTTCCTTTAACCAGCATACTAAATAAGGCAGAGCTTCCGCTTTACCCCATCCATTGCAGTTAAAGACATCTGCGCAGCCTTGATACTCCTCCTTCCAAGTGTTCTTGGCATTAAAGGGGGTAGGTATCTTAGCTACTCTACGAGCCGGATTCGTGGATCCAGTAAGGGTTAAACCCTTACTCCATTCCATGATCTCCGTATCGTCCAGACCTTGATTGTAACAATCAACACCTAAGTTAGCAATCGCTGCATTAGAATCATGCAGCGCTTGTAACCCTGGAGAAAGAGATACTCGGCGACTGAGTCTCTTTTTCCTTGGAGGATTCGTACCATAAGTACTTCCAAAGCCTCCGGATGGTGGTCCTCCTCCACCTCCTGATCCCCCTGCTCCGTATGGAGGCACCTGTGAAAAGGTGTATCCACTGGTTTGGGGAGCCGGCCCTGGACCATTGGTGGGTTGTGTATTTCCACCAAAGCTAAAGAAACCACTATTGGGATTAGTGTTTCCTCCTGTTCCATACGACTGATTTCCATTATTGAAACCAGTCCCACTGGCAGAGGGTCTGCTCCTGGAACGATCGCTTGAGGGTCCGGATCCTTGATCACATCCGGATTGCCCCCCAGCTGTACTGGAACCTCCGGATGCTCGTCCGGTTGTTCCTCCGGACGTGTTCCGGGTGTTACCATTGGACGGATTCGTTCCTGTTTGGGACTGATTCCATCCATACAGGGCATACGGGCCATTTGGTCCCCCTAAAGGTGACTGTTGTGGCCATCCGCCGTCAAAGATGGAGCTTCCTGCCGAGCGGCTTTGTTTAGCTCCACTCGCAGAATTATCCCCTTTATTTCCCGTACCTAGACCAAGAGGTATAGAGGTATTATCTGTAAATCTAACCTGATGACTCTTTACTCCTTCATAACGAGGTACAGTTGTCTCTGTTACCCCGTCATTGCCCCTCAAAGAGAACATCTGGTTACTTGTCGTGTTTAGGGCAATTCCTGAAACGGTGAAGTCTGATTCAAGAGTGCCTACTGCACGACCAGTATCTTCTAGATACTTTGACATCTGGATAGCTTTAGCCTCCAGTTCGGAATAATCATCCATCATTTTAGTCTGTTTAACAGCCAAATCTGTGGATTCGCGTATCAATTGATCTTTGAGTTTTTCATGCTCATCGGTCTGTTTTTGGTACGTTTCCCGAGCATCTTTGAAGGCTGATTCTATTTTCTTCAGCTCTTCTTGATACTTGCCGTAGGCCGATTGAGTTGAATTTAACTCTTGTTTAGTTCTATTCAACTCATCATACGAGGCTCTGTATTCCAGATCCGCCGTATATAGTGCATCACGATACTGTTCGTGCTGGAGTTGAAAATCTTGCTTTTCTTTCTCCATCTGATCCAACAACAACTGTTGTTGGCGTCTACAACTCTGGTCGTAATCGAGACGTTCCGATATCAACTGTTTGTTTTCAGTCAGAATCTTGTCTCGGGTTCCGGTCAGTGTAATAAGATCCTTCTGGATCTTCTCGTATTCAGCTCTCATGTCTTCAAGCTCGTCCATTTTGTTCTTTTCGAATCCACATTTTTGGTGTTTAATTCGAGAACTGTATGGAGTTTCAAACATACCTGCACTAGGCTTTGGTACCTCAAATGGTAATTTACCAAATTGAGCAGTACTTTTATGCATTGGTGCAGGTTTCGAAGTACCTCCTGGCATGAATAAGGAGTCTCCAAATTCATCCAGTTCATGATGTAAGTTTCTTCTTACATCTTCTAACCCATCAGGGTAGTGTTCTAGTGGATCCCTCCACTCCGTACCTTGGGGTGGTGACTTGATTTCACCATCCTCCATCGGGGAGTCTAGCTCGCGATTTGGGCCATTTCCCCTAACTGGGCTCAGCTCAGTCATTTCTGACTGCGCTTACCCGAAGACCAACTGGTCACGGCACCAGTGTAGTGGTTCGTCTCGTTAAGTTAGATTAAATCATAACGAAGAGAGAGAAAAGTTTCCGGGTAGGCAACCGAGCTTTTATTTCATAGCTTGCGTTACATACGATCACAGCCTCAGAGGACTACATGCTGCTAGTGCATTCGGTTACCCTTTCGGGTAACAACCTGGTTGAGCAGTGGGTAAACCACTACTGAGGAACCTAGGGCTAGGACCAGCCTTATATAGGGGAAAAGCCCGCGAAACTCAGACCGGCCACGTGACGTGTGGCGGACGAGTGGTAGGCCCCCTGGTGTAGTGGATACGAACCCAGAGGCAGGTGCTGCCACCTGCCATCCGGATTCCCCCACCACACCCGAAGGACCTAGGTCTGAGTCTCACAGGTGCATGAACGTTAAAGTGTAAAATACCATACCCCTACAATTGTGTATAAAACAAAGTCTAAGCAATTTACCATTGTTGGAGTTGCAGATGTGTCATTCTGGCCTTGCACACCTGTTATTAGGATAAGGAGAATGGCATGTAGTTCTAACATGTAGGTGTGGGTGTGCTGCCATAAGTGACACTCTATGACATGTCAGACACTATATACCATGTAAATACACTCAGTGTCAGAATTTGGCTGCCCAAAGTGTGAATAGGAGACACGTGTTGTGTGGATAACTATCACTCACTATGTGCAATGTCAGGCACTGGCAACATGAGCATTTCATGGAGCTTATTTCCTTTCTTCCACCACTCTCCCTCCTGGAAGATAACCTACCATAATAGCCTGTGTACGAGGCATATCTTATACACAAGGATTGACCTGCAGTACACCTTATAGAAGCAGAAAAGGTTGGGGCGCCCCTCAATATAATTATAGATTAGGGCTAAAGTGCTCAAAAACAAGCCCAAGGTGTGCCTTATAGAAAGTTCCTGAACTCGGGCTGCATCTTATATGCGGGGTGCGCCTTATACATGAGATATGGTACTATACTGCATCAATAGCCTATGTCTGCTGTGATGTAGCCATACCTGCCCCAGACATACGCCAGTATATGACAAAACACATTTTTCTTGAAATCCCTCTGATTTGTTTGCTTTTGTGCATTTTTGGCATTGAGCGAGCAAGCAGACAGGATATTTCAGTATCCTATATAATGTATACAAATACAAGGAGAACATCTGGAGAAAACGTGCGTCTGGGTGGGGGGGGGGGACTTTTAGTTCTGCATTTTGCCACAGGGGGGGCAATGTATGAGCAAAACAATGAAAAATATACCAAAAAAGGCCTTAGATCAATTTTTAATGGGGAATCCAGTGGTATGCTCTGAATTATCCCAACTCTACTAAACACATTCCATTTATGAGATGCTAAAGAAACATTGATTGCTATGGAAACTTGAAATATTTTAGATCAATATATCTCATTTTAAAGCCTGTGACTTAAACTTCAAAAATCCCTTTTCCCCCTGGATGCAGGTTTTCCTCCATCTGGTCACATTAATGATCTGAGAGAATGTGGTGTTTGGCGGCTACCAGGTTAGCGTAGTGGAGCTCCTGCTATAGCTGTGAGACCCTGAAAACTTCATATGCCATGGGAAGCACAGGTAGATTGTCACCTGCACTCACTGCCCTTAAAGAGCTATTGCCCAAAACTTCTTATCAATGTGGTCCTCTGCCTGTTTGCATCGACGCACTCTATCATACACCTTGTAAAGCTTCTAGGGACTGTTTTTGGTAAAGGAAATAATTCAATACCACACACATATCATAAGAGCAATTTCCACAAATATACTTCTGAATTTGTTTCCCTTATCCTTAGGTGTCCAAAGTTATAAACCCGCCTTTGATAGGCCCACAGCCTTTTCCATTGTGATAGACACTTTATAATAATAATAATAATAATAATAATAATAATAATAATAATAATAATGATAATGATAATGATAATGATAATAATAATAATGATAATAATAATAATAATAATAATAATAATAATAATAATAATAATAATAATAATAATAATAATAATAATAATAATAATATAATAATAATAATAATAATAATAATAATAATAATAATAATAATAATAATAATAATAATAATAATAATAATAATAATAATAATAATAATAATAATAATAATAATGATAGCCTTCCCGTTTCTATACCGAGGTTATGAGAGCTGAGTCTCAAATGAGCTAATGCTGTATGGTGGGCTTGGTTAGGGATACAGAATAGCTAACTTTCAAGCCTGAATTCAGATTCAGTTTTGTATGTTCTTAGATTTTTTCCTTCACCAGCTGATGTTATTTCATTCATCGTTTGTTCTATATATTTCCTATTTATCGGTCCAGTTACAGCATTGATAGCTTTAGGGTTGTCACAAGTTGTCTGGTTAATGCAGAGTTGAATATATCGTTCACCCAATGAGTTCAACAAGCATTTAACATTACTACACCAATATATCTGACCAGCATCTTCAAGCAAAGTTAGCTTCTTGTAACACTTACTTAGTATGTGTGACTCTGGGAGGTTTACAATTCTTTCCTAGTACCTGAGTGCTCGAATTTCCTATTGCGCTTTTAGAGGTACCCTCCCTGTATCTGCATATACTGCAGCTGTTGTTGTCTGCTTTCTAACACTCAACATCGATTTTAAGTACCTTATGTGTATGGACTCTAGTTTCTCCACCTTATTTCCATTTTTTCTTTTGGTGAACATCATATGGCAGACAAATATGAGCCTCACACACTCCTAACCAAGATCATTCAGCATAACGACCAAATTAGCCTCAACTACAAATGTAAAGCCGCCAGGCATAGGTCAATATAAGAAACTGATAAACATGGAAATAAAAAAAATAAGGCCATAAAATCGTAAATTCTACCATTAGCTTCTGGGTGGACGTTTTTTGCAGCAATCCTTGATATTACTAGACATTTCTTTGAAATATATAAAAGAAAAAAAGAGGGAAAATTGGCTTACTCTTCGAAATACACACAGACGTTTAACAGTTTGAAAAGACTACTTGTCTTCTGTGAAGGATTAACCAGCCTATATTAGGGCTTACGGATTTAGTTATGCATGGATTCCGTGGCTGGAAAGAGGAGGAAACTTCCCTTGATGAAGTCTGGATAACGGCCCCACCCTACGGAGTAAAACAGGGCCAAACCTAGCTTTTTTCAATTTTGGGGTGATTTCACATCGGTTTGGGGCAATGATTCAGCAGTAGCTGGTGCAGAGGAGCAGTTTGAAAGCCAAGGAGGGCACAGTATGGACCTCAACCCTTTAAGGGTTGCTAATGAAGTGCTGCTCGCCAGCACTTCATTGGAGCATCATGCTGACCCTATGGAGCTGATACATATACTCCAGGAGGGTCGGCATGGTGCTCTAATAAAGTGCTGAAAAGTGGTTGCAACCAGCCTCCAAGATGGTAACCTAACAACCAATGACCTAAATAATTGACCTATATTAACATCCATGACCTCAGCTCTAATATCTATGGCATAATTCTTAAAGAATGGACACTTTCCAAGATGGTGTCCAAGACGTCTCCTTTGACTCTTGTGAGGGGGTGGACTTGAAAACGTGTGGACTATATTTAACTACAAGAACATTAACAAGAAGACGTCTATCTTCCATTTAAATGCTGTGTAGAAATAAGAGGACCAATCAGGTGTTGATTTTATTTTTATTGGTGATCATTAAAGATAACTCAGGATTGTGGGTATTGGTGAAAACAAAAAGGAATTCACATTCATCATAAGAGATTACTGCTATTTATTTTACCTGATTGCTAGAAGCGGGTCACAATGGCACTCTGACTACGTTCACCTAAGTTCAGTTAATGTATCAATGTCAATAAGCGTCTTCAAAGCAGATATCGCATTCGTTATTTTCCTTTCTTAATGCAGTGTTAGGGAGTGAATGAATGCATGAAATACTTCAAATTTGAAACGATTCTAAGTCTTATTGATATATAGTGTGCATGTTATTCACACTGCAAAAATGGTGTTTAGATCCTAAACACAATTCTAAACATATTCTTGCAACGTTTTTGTAATCACATTAATTTCCTAAACATGTTTAGCCAAACAATGTGCTTAGCTCAAGTGTTTAGAAATGTAAGTGTTTAGGTTAAAACTTTTGTGTTTAGATATATGAATTTTTGTGTTTAGGTGTTATGAATTTCTGTGTTTAGATGTTTAAATGATTTGATGGAGATTTAAGGTTTGCAGACATGTATGCATTAAAAAACAGAGATATATTTTGGTGTTTTTTTTTTATTTACTGGGGGGGGGACATCAGCAGGTGTTTACTTGTCAAAGTCTCCAAGTCAGCCACAGCTATATACGTGCACATAATATTACACACTGCATCAGAATGAGAGACTTGAGAAAGTACAACAGCTTGGCAGGAAGGAAATTGCCTTATCTATTCCAGAATAACATCAAATAGGTGTCAGTCATGGAGTTTATTGATTATTTAATGGTAATGATGGTGGCATGAGGTGAATCTAGTCAATTTTCTATTGCCCTTTCTATTCACATGACATTCTATGAAATGAAACCATGATAAACATGGGATTTGGGAATATTTGTCACAACAATTGATTATAACTGTGTGCAGATAGTCCAGTCAAAGGTAGTGCTGCTACCTGGTGTGGATTCAACATCCAAGTATCTAAACATATTGATGTTTAAATCTAAACACCTATTATTCAACTGTCTCAACTCTAAACATCTAAACATGTTTAGCATAAAAGTTTATGTAGTTAGAATAAAAGTGTTCATTTCCTAAATGTGTAGTCGATGAGACACCTAACTGACCTATATGTTTAGGTTTTAAACATGTTTAGACCTAAACATGTTTAAAATCTAAACACCATTTTTGCAGTGCACATAAACAATGGCACAGCTTTTGTTGATTTAGTCTTTGTGCAAATAGTCAACTTATAATGAATAGGATTTCTCCAGCAATTCATCCTTAGGCAATACTAAATTTATATTTGCCACAGAGTACACTTCAATGCATATTAGATGGAATAGATATGGGGCAAAGTCCTATTCATATTCTCTTGAAGTTTCAATCAACCAGAGGAAAGAAAAGCGTATTACATTGTGCTGTTTAGAAAGCACCCTGCACATTCAGAAACCAGGGGAATTTCAATGACTATTAAATACATGTATTTTTGACCTGGCGCTTTACTCAATAGCTGAACAATCTTCTGGACTCTTTATCCTGTACTTTAGGGTACTGCAGTGTACTCATATCAAGCTTCCTGTAGTTGCCTCCTGGTAGCTTCCAGCTCCTGCTGCAGTTCTTGCTGCCTCAGGCTACCCTCATGTAGTTGCCTCTTTGTAGCTCCTAGTTCACGTTTTAATTCCTGCATCTCGGCATTGTTGTCTGCTGTTGGCAGCATAGTTCGGGTTTTGTTGGTTGCTCCATCTGACACAGTTGAATCATCTGCCTCATCAACCTGGTTACTAGTATTGTACACCTTCAGTACCTGAAGAATGTGGATAGCAAAATCATTATTACAACCTTATTGTAAACCTTGGGTATTCTTTACACTGTGGCGTTCATGAAGGAGACAACTGCGTATCAAATGGCCTCTGAGATCCTATATTCTTTTATAATCAGTATCACCCCTGTGGTTCTAGTGAATATACAATATTGAAAAGTCATCCTTATGATATAATGACAGAGTTGTATTAGGAGGCTAACATGTTAAAGGGATGATGATGATAATGATAATACATTCTGGAAAAGGAAAATTAGTTACCTTGGATATGAATATGGTGAGCTGTACAATTGTTGTTGCGAAGATGATGAAGGCAGACACAAGCGTATATGACAGCACCACCTGGTTCTGTAAGGCAAACACTAATACCACACCCAGGATACTCAGTATGGTGACATTGTAGACACACATCCCAATGTACTGCGAGTCATTCAGTGCAGGGATATTCACCTACAGAAAAATTATATTAAAAGGTGGCTAGGCTGGTCATACATGTTGTGTTATGCCATGGTGGGGACAGAGAACAAATGAAATTACACATCTTATAAATTGCATATAGCCCTTGGGATAACATGGTTATCGAACTCAGACCAAGCTGAAAGGGGTGTTTGCCTCATATTGGCTACCTGCAGTACATATCCTTCCTTGTTCCTTAACCACAACATGTCCCTGAGGTTTTGTTAATCTGTGAACGATAGATTATGTTATTATAGTTGTATCATTTTTATAGATGGTTGTCCAGCTATGAAAAGGATGGCTGGCTTATTTTGAATGTTAAATCACAAAGGTTCAAAGTGTACAGGTGATGATGGAGAATTTCTGATGATCAATACCCAGACATTGTAGATATTGTCCGTAGAACTAAGTAGCTCATCTTGGGGTTCTTATGTAACAGACCTATACAAAGCTTTTTTTAAATTGCAATCATAAGCATCATGGCCCAGTCAACAGAATTAATTTACCTTTCTGGTTTGAAAAGCCAGGAATGCTCCAAAGATGAGTAGGAGTCCTTTATATACAAGAATAGAAGCCTTGAAGTAAAGACTGTAGTCAGATTCACAGGATAGAATTTCCCTTTCCAGCACAAGATCACCATTATTCAGGATCTGGAAAGATGTGACTACATGTAATGGTCATCTTCAGATAGTCTATAAGCACACCTATTTAATGAGAAATGGGGTATGTTGCCTTTTCCCAAACTAGTTCCAATATCTAGTGATTACAAACACATTAAAACTTCATAACCTACCTGGCTCCCTCGTTATGGGAATACAATGAAAATATTCTTAAAATCATCATGATTATTTTTGTTGATTATTTTCCCAAATATGAAATTGTTACAGAGAAGCACCATTATACCTATGCTTCATAACCTCAGCCTCCTTCTTATAGAGAAATTCTCACTTCAGAGCAATTGTGTTGTACCTTTGTGTCTATACCTACCTGTTTCTCTAGGGGAGTGTTGACCACTGTGGGAGTGTCCAGTGTCTCTCTGAGAACAAAAGCTGTCAGGTCAATCACAACCAGAACACCAACCATCAACATCAGCTGGTAATCATGGAGAACCTGTGGGAGGATTGATGAACGGTTTCCACTTTGAGCAATCAATGTTTACTTACAACTGGTTGATTTGTGTGGACAATGTTGATTTACCTGTTAACCTGCCAAAGCTGATTTGATTTTGCCATTCCGGTCAATGGAAATATTTTTCTCAATTCAAAATTAATTCAATGTAGAATCTGTTATCTTGGAATCAACATTGTAATTTTTATTATTGATTTAGAGTTGATATGGCAACATGATAATCAAAACAATCAATGTCATATCTTGGCTATTTCTGGCTAAAATATTGCAAAATGTGATCACCATGAAAGTCAGTCATGAAAGTATCATTCGCCTTTGAGAAAATCACAACATACATGTTACATATATTTCGTCATAATGTTTCATAGAAAATGGTGTCATATTACCCTTGGCATTTTTTTAATTAAACTATGAATTGAATTGAATAATTATTTCAGAGGGCCTGAATTTTATCTATATCAGAATGTATCTTTATTTGAACAGGACTTACAACTCTTTTTGTGGTGTTGGTGAAGATGACATATACTCTCCATGTTTTAGCAAACAGAGCGCCAAAAGACAAACTGAATCCAACCATGATAGTCACTGTCCGCAGCTAAAGGAATTCAGAATCTATTAAAAGTGTTCATCTTGTGTATCAAAACTAATTTTACAGACATCACTATATAACTTACTTATTGTGTTCTGTAAGAACAAGTCATGTGACATTATGACCATTATACACACAGTGTAATCTGTGGAAAGTTAAAATAACCCCTATCACAATAATAGTTGGTCTACAAACAGATTAAATCTCAGTACTTTGCAGAGTAGGGCCACATCCTCAGCCGTCAGTTCCTGCAGGAAGACAGTCAGGTAGACAACAATGCACCCCATAAGGATCACATTGTTCGTAACTGGAGATGACATCTTAATTATCCTGGTGGCAGAGGGAGAACAGGCGAATCACTCAAGGTATAAAAGACAGCTTATTTCACCCCTATTAAGGGCATGCAGATATTGTATGGGGTTGTGTGAATTGGGGTCCTAATGGAACTTGATATCGGATGTGAAATAGAGCCCCTTGCTACACCTGTGGAATCTGTCTGTTGTCAGGATATGCCTTACAGGCAAGGGTTTTATATCATAGAACAGTACTAAAATGACAAAAGAATCTCCTTTTGAAGTTGTATCTGTTGATATCCTAAACATTTATCACATAGTTCCACAGACCTCAACATATGAACCTTCATACCAAATTCCATGACCTACCTCAGTTTCCTGTAGTAGATGTTGAAGACCAAGAAGGCTGCAGCTATCACCATACCAATACCAGCACAGCAGCACACAGACACGTACACCATCCTACTCACAAACACATTCACTGTCCTGAAGGTTGTAGCATCCTTAGGCACCCCACCTGTTGATGAAAACTCAAAGTTGACCATGCCTGTTCACCTGATTCCTGTTCCCTGGTCGTCATGATGCACACATAATTAGAGTGCTGGTAAGCCTGCTCACCAGTATAGTGAGTTGAAGTATCATGCCAAGTCTTTTACAGTGTATCGACTCAATAGATCAATACCATGCATGAAAGCAGCCCTTCCAATAAGGGTGCTGCAGAGTTCTATATACAGTAAATTGCCTGAACCAAGGAGGAGCACTTATATGTGTGAACAACAGCTAGTCAGAACCCCCCCCCCTCTCATGTACATGTGATCCCCAGTGTATTGGAGGAGCACTTGGACTTTATGTGACAGGTCTATTCTATATATTCTCATAACATCCAATAATGGTACATAATATGTTCATGCAATATGTGGCCCTAATCTAATATCTAATGATTTCCAGCATTAAAGTTCTTTTTCATAACCCTTTCTTGCAGTGTATTGCTTTATGAATTGTAACTCACTGTAGGCCTAGCATCATAACACAAGAAAATATCCAACCTACCGACCCATGAGAGTCCTATGTCGTCATACATTTCAACAACATCCTTTAACTGTCTGTAAATACCTACAACAAACTTTTTTCTTCCTGCATGTGAAAATATTAATGATAAAAAGATATCATTACATTCCTACATATACTGGTAAATCTAGTTTTAGGATTAGGTCAGCTGGAAGGATTTCCCATTTGTGAGTCATAAAAAGTATAATGAGAACATAAATCATAGTTTATTCAGCTAATAGTTCATACTGTGTGGACAGTCAATTATTGAAAGAAGAAATCTGTTTGCCTCAGGTTAAATTATCTCTTAATTGTGACAAAATAAACATGAAGCATGTAGCTTCACTATATGAGTGGTACGCATTTCATGGCCCAGTGGAATATGATATCACTGTGATTTGGTCTCTAAAGAATGAATTAAAACCTTCTCTTTTCTCACATATATAACTTCACTATTGCAAATAGGAAGTTGAGATGACTCACCCCTATACTGAGAGAACTGCACATCTCTTGGTAGGTCACCATTTTCATCAAAGAATACCTCTCCACTGATACTAAGGAATTTCTGACTCCAGATGTTCTTCAGAACTAGGTCACCCATGGTTTTATCTGCATAGGTAAAGTCTTCTAGCCCCTTACCTAAAAACATCATATTTAGGGAACTGAAATAATGTTAGGTATTGAGTATCTTGCAACAATATGGATGTAGATTTACTTTGTGTGTGCAGCATCAAAAGTGTTTGCCCCACATAGGGTGAAACTCTCTGGAGAGTGTGCCATTTTAGCCCATAGCAACATACAACCATTTTCACTCAAAAAATGTTAATACCCCATCAAATTATCTCACCTTTAAAGCCAGTATATTTTCCATGGAGTTAGGGACTTTTAGGGACACTTAATCAGCCAGCCTTATTCAGCAAAGATATTAAGTACTATTCTGGCCTGTCATTTAGGTACATACATGAATACAACATTTAAAACGTGATACTTGTAGCTATAGGTTTACTTTCATACAGCAGAATCTATAATAGGTTGTTACCAGAACCAATTAGGTCAGATGCAGTCTTGTTCAACCCCAGAGCAGAGGCCAAGACGCTGTCATATATAATATGTGCTTCATCACTTCCAGGATACCAATTATTATTGGTCCATTGCAAGAACCGCTTCTTAAACTCAGGTGGGCTCATTCCCGCCAATCCGCGTGTTTCCCGTGGGTTTTTTGACAGTGTTTGAGTGTTGAAAAAGATTGTGGATGGCCTGAGTACATCATAGATTTGGTCTGGGGTACAATCTATGTCAGGGTAGGCTGAAAGGGTAAAGGTCCTGGTATTACAGACACATGTGTAAATGATTTCCGGAACAGGCTTAGAGTACTGTCATTTTAGAGTATGACATCCTTGCCTATATAAAGTGCACCCTAGGATACTTCACTATACTGAAATGTCCTATATAAAGTGCACCCTAGGATACTTCACTATACTGAATTGTCCTATATAAAGTGCACCCTAGGATACTTCACTATACTGAATTGTCCTATATAAAGTGCACCCTAGGATACTTCACTATACTGAATTGTCCTATATAAAGTGCACTCTAGGATACTTCACTATACTGAATTGTCCTATATAAAGTGCACCCTAGGATACTTCACTATACTGAATTGTCCTATATAGAGTGCACCCTAGGATACTTCACTATACTGAATTGTCCTATATAAAGTGCACCCTAGGATACTTCACTATACTGAAATGTCCTATATAAAGTGCACCCTAGGATACTTCACTATACTGAAATGTCATATATAAAGTGCACCCTAGGATACTTCACTATACTGAATTTTCAGTCTCTAATAATAGGCAGGTTTAGCAACCCCGCGTGTAGGACGTCAACGTGGAAGGCTAGAACATACGTGATTGACGTGAAAACCATGTGTCGCATTCCCCTGGTGTAATGACTCAACCCAAAGATTATATCCTTCCATTGGAACCAAAGTACATATGTTTACTACAATACTGTATGAACTAATAGGTATGTGTTACATAATAAAGTTGATATAAGGGCACCTACTCGAGGCGTTCGGAGTGCGGCCGAGGGATCAATGCTAGTTTGTAAGGCCACCCCCTATTGGTCCTCCCCATGTGGGTCAATGTTGATCCCCAAGTCAACTAACTACACTCCCAAGCATAGTTAAGGACTGGTACCTAGCCAGACCAGGCTGGAGTGGAAGGGGGTTGAGGCTACCAGCTCAGGTGGTGTAGTTAGCGTTCGAGGTCACCCCTACCCATAATGCACTGGGTATACCTAGAAAACCGTACCCCGAACGCCTCGATGAATAGTAGTACGATCGGAACAGATTCCAGGCTTCCCATGTCAGGGTCATGGGTGAGTGAGTTTTGCACAATGCTTGGTGACGTCCTACACAAAATACCTTCGTCTACATGGGCCTGCACACTTACGCAGGGTTTGCTAAACTTCCCTAGTAGCACTACTGATTGGAAGGTGTGGGGGCAGTAAGAAGGTTTGAACAGTAAGCCATTATTTTACTTTCTTGCATTTTTTGGTGAAACTTCTCGTTCCTCAGCTCGCTGGAGGGGTGGTTTTCCACACAAAAAAAAACAGTGCCTTTGGGCTAAGTCTCTGTCAGTTTGGTCAAGCAGGGAGCATCTTCGTCCGCCAGACCTCCCGGTCCGGCCACTCTGCAAGCCATTATTTTAGAAAATACTTACATCGTTGAGGCCAGTCCTGAGTTAACCAGTCAACTATCATCCACACATAGCGGTGACCGTACAAACCTGCTTTGTAGGCCTGCACCAAAAGAGGGAGAGGAGTTGCTAATTGATTAGGGAGTGGTCATTTACTAACATGGCTAACTTGTTGTGGTCAAGACTTAATGCAGAGAAACAACACGCCATTGACAAAGAGAAATTCCAAAGTGTTCTAACACTTGATGACCTGAAACCAGTTAAACTAATCCAGTAATGTGTATCTAGAGGTACATGTCCAAAGCAAAGGAGACAGTGTTTACGTGTGACCCACAGACATTCATATCATTAGTATAATAGAACTATATTTTTTTGTATATATACGTCTTGGCATATTATTGAAAAACGCCCTATTGTATACCTATGTGATATTTTGTGCCAATAAAAATATATCAAATTCAACAGGGGGTGGTGGATTTGAGGGGGGCATAAAAATTTCAGACCCCTCCTGAGGAGGGGTACTTAAAAAGAATTAACCCCTCTTGAGGGGAGCATAAAAGATTTACCCTCTTTTTAGAAAAAAAAAAGCATTACTATAGATCAAAGAGTGGCGCGGAAATTCCCTGCGCCTCCATTTTGGGAGGGGTGCAAAAAACTTTGACTGTCATCGAGAGGGGAGTGTAAAACATTTTCGCTCGTCCGTGCAAAAACCGTCCACCCCCCTCTGTTGATAGATGATGACCAATCCCTTAGGTTATTCACAATTGCTCAGATGATTGAAGTGCATTGTGCTGCATTCTAAAAGGTAACTGTTGAATTAACCAGCCAGGAATCCTCATTAAATTGAACCGTGAGCCACCATAATTGATTGCAATGCAGTGAAGCAATGTAATTTATTTTTACAAGGAATCTCTGTAGAAATAACAGTGATAGCTCCATTAATCTGATGGTATTGTTTGGCTGTGACTGTTTGCAAGTGAAATGCACAGCAACTATAGATTAATACAGCAAGGACAGGTGACTTTTCAGAAAGGTGTTTATAAGGGTTTTTGGAGCCTTCGTAGGTAAACCTATTGAGAATACACATTTATGTCATGGCTGATCCGAACGTCACTATAGATTAGTACTAGAACTGCCATATTCAATGGGGATCATTGAATACAATGTGTCCGTATTCAATGGGTGTTCGCCATCTTGGATTTTGAACTGATCTGAGCTGTTTTTCTTTATTTAAAAGCAAAATAACCCCCTAGGCCATGACATAAATGCAAATGTCCACTTCTATGGGATTTTTTACATCCCACTCAGCCATATAATGGTTTCGTGCATGGGATATGCCAGTCCCACCTCAAGGAATACGATGTAAAAATATCCCATGGCCATGGACATCAATTTTGCTTATATATCTTACCAGGCTTGGCATTTAATACCCATCATTTGACAGATAATTGCCCTTTGAATCCCTTGATATAAATTGTTGGCATATTTAGTCATTACAAAAAAGGTTATGAGCATTCCACCAAAATTATCTAATCAGAACTTTATTCATGAAAAAGTCATCGTTACTTGCTTCATGGGTCTATAAGTATTGGGTTCCTGTACAATATATTACCTACCTCACACATGATTGACTTCATTTTCTTCTCATAACAGCTCACGACAATAATACGAGCATCATCTTGCTGAAAATATAAATTACAACAGAAAACCTTGTATAATGGTTTGATACATGGATATTCTAAGGAGCATCCTTGTCTAGTCTATATTGAGCCTAAACCTTGAACTAATTGAACCCAAAAATGTATATAATTAATTTTATTTCATGTCCCTATAGTCCTCTACCTACTGCTCAGAGATCAAGGTGAGAGAAATATGCATGATTAGTGTACCGTTATACCCAACATATAAGGCGCATCTTATGCGCAAGGATGGGCCCCTGGTGCACACTATAGGACCAGTCAAAGTTGAGGGCAAAATTTCCCTTATCGATATATTCTAAAGCCACAAACAGGTTTTTGAATTTCGAAAATCCATTAAAAAGAACAGAAATGATCTCATTTTGAATTTTTCTAGCAGATCTAAAAAGTCTGATGTGCCTTATATACGGGGTGCGCCTTATACAGGAGTATTATGGTATGTGCATTACAATTTATCTCAGCCATCCTATCGACCTGAAGAGAGCAAGGACATTGCTTTGATTTAGAGGTTTAAAAGCATAAATCATTCATTTTGTCAAGGGAACATCCATGAGTTTGCATCTTTCTCTATCCATATTCTAATGTAGCAATAATCTATTAATGTGCATGAAGGTGTATGTATGTGTTGGGTTCATATATATAGACGTCTCCTATCGCTACAGCCACAATGATATCTAAAAACATTAACTGTGAAATTAAAAATAAATTAAAAGGTTTTTTGGTCTCACCTTCAGACTCTGGATCTGTAATGCAGGGTTTCCACTTATGATGTGGCTTGAGATGAGGGTGATATTTTCTGCTACCAGTCGTAAGCGGAGGTTATCTATATCCTGTGCACAATGCAGGGGAAAGAATGGGTCAGGAGGTTAATTCAGAAGGTCCTGGGATCACTACCTCAGCGATCTTAGGAATTATTCTGCCTTATCCAATTAAGAGATCTTAATATTATACTGTCTTGCCTTTGCATGATGCATGATGCACCAATGACATGCTGGCGAGACTACTCGCCAGCGCATTGCGGCATCATACTGACCCCGTAGTGTCAGCATGATGCACTGGTCAATGAAGTGTTGGCGAGACTACTTGCCAGCACTTCATCATTGGTGCATTATGCTGACCAATGGGCGTAACGCACTCCTTCATCAGTGGACATTAAAGGGTTAATTTTGTGAGTCCTTACCTTGGAGAATAATGGGGTTGGTTCGTGAATGGTAGCTACACGCCTCCAGTTGTATCTGGAGTGAAAGTAATAATCTTGAAAACTCTCAGTCTTGGAATAACATCACTAACCGATTTATCAACATTGGTCGACAAAGACTTGGGTTTAAATACATTGAACCAATGTCTGTTCCCATTTAGATAATACTAAATATCCCATCCTGCAAGCTCTAATATTGGTGGTAGAGGCATTGTTTATTGGAAAGAGGATATTGAATATTGACATCTGCTTTTGCGAAACCAATCTTTTAAACACAATCCTTGATGGAATCTAACACCTCATTTATTAAATACCATATTAAAAACCAGAATCCTTTATATTATTTCATAAAATGAAGGGTCTTAAACATTTTCTGACTAGAAATCAAAGCATCACTCAAATCAAATTAGGTCTGGCTGAGGCTTGTCCCACGGGGTGAATCTGAGAGAGATAACCCTCAGTCAGACCAAATTCTTCTGGAGCTTCGTCATATGTGATTGCAACAGTGATTCCACCCTTGCTCACATTCCCTCAAAACGGCAGAAAATGAAGCTTGAATATAACATACTTTTCCACTTTTTGTAGTAAGAATTGTACACCAGTGTTTTCCCATTGCCCTTAATTTCATATAATGTTGGGGCACTATCAAACCTGCATGTTATAGTAATATCATTTTCCTAAGATTTTAATTTCAATGTGGAAAAAGCATACACAAATGCCGAGGACCATGAATAAATATCTCATAACATCGCCAGGGACCCCTATATTTTCTTGGCACCTTTACAAAGAAGGTGTAATTTGAATCTTATGCTGAACATTTCGTGAAAATTTACCTACTTTTAACCCATGGGGGCCATCCACCTTAATCAGATCTGCTTCACAGCAGATAACAGCAGATAACAGCAGATAATCAATTATTCTCCAAATCAAAAGTCGATATTTTGATGCCAAAGGGCGGAAATCGCTGCCACAGTTATATTCATTACTATGGCTAGCTCATATTACCCCAGTATGTTACACTTAACCAGATACAATACCTCTTCATAAGTGAAAGCTTGGCTGGGTTGTTGAGGTTCTCAGGAGAATTGGCTCTTAGGAAGTTTGGGAACTCTGCTTTGTTGGATAAAGCTGGGGATACGACAGAGGACACCTGCAGGTAGAGCATTTAGGTTAAACATTGCATACATTTTAACTGTCCATAATTGTTATACACTGCTGATATTCTTACAGTTAAAGGTAATTCAAAACTGTAGCAATATGTACTCTCATTTTAGAGCACCTGGTTATCTGAGAAAAGGTGATAATGTTCCACATTTGTTTTCTGGATTGAATTACAGAAAGGCCAGATAGTAGATGACTGGCAACATACCATAATTATAAGTATTTCTTACCTGGACAACATTCCATAGGTATGCTGATTTGGACACACCCTCAGCTACCACAGAACACCCCAATCCTACCACAGCAATCTTAGTGGGTGGTAAGTAGAACTGGTCATAGAGTCCCTTCATACCAACACCACTATCACACTGAGAGAAAATGATGATTTATAAGCTAAGGCCTAGAATTGTGCCAGTAATCCAATAGTTCTTTGCCATGCAGGTGAACAATAACACTACAAGCATAACACTACAAAAGGCCAGAATGTTATAGGTCCTGTGGAAAAGCCAAGTGTGATATGGCCCCAGGTTCAAATCATGTCAATCATGCAAATCATGTAAATGTTGACATCAGTCAGCCATAATTCCATCTCTACTGGTATCATAGAGTGTGACAGTGCTGTATTAATACCATGTTACCCTTAGAACGTAAACTTCCACTCATTAAAGCATTTTTAGATTTTTTTGACTAGCTGGGTCCAAAATATTCACTTATATGAACAGACATCACGTGCCTCTAGCACGCAACAGTGATCTCAGAATCCCATAGTGTTACAGTCCAAATGAGATCAGTCCGTGATGCTAGAGGCATGTGATTCCAGGGATGTCAACACAACAAAACCGCCAATTCACGGCCAACTGACAGCCATCAGTCACTGACAGACGGCGTAGGGACAGTATCCTTAGCCCTTTATTTGTTTCCAGTTCGAGTTTGGAGTATGATTATTTGGTTCACTATTAATCCCTAATCGTTTTAATTCCACTATTATTTTTTTTAATTCAGTTTATTTATACTGAAGGCGCAAGGTATTGGTCCTATGGTCCTCTTTTCACTTGGTTCCAGTTGGGGCCTTTATTTGACAATATTTGAATTATCAAGTGAGAGAAGCATGATTCTTTGGCTTTTCAACTTGAAACTATGGTGTCTACAGATCATTAGGGTATGTGAGGGTAACATTATCATGCATATAGAAAATCTCAGTACATATAAGATCAATGGTTGAGAGGGGAGGATAAAAAAAATTACCAGTGGTAATGTTCACAATCTTTGATGTAATATAATATATTCCTGAACTGACTAGTTATTTTATCCAAGGGTTACAATTTTAGGCAAACAACAATTATTCACTAAGAGAATACAATGTACCAATACCGAGAATGTTATTCATAGTTCAGCCTTTTTTGTGCCAGCATCTTTTTTTGATCAATACAAAAGGAGTCGTATTCTACAATGGATCTCTTATTAGGAGTTATACCACGATTTCTGGGGTACACAGTGCTTTTTCGTGGCTATTCCCATACACATATCTGTCAATATTGCACACCCTGTATACTTTAGCATCAATTTTGTAAGGCGTGCTGTTATCCATACATGTAAGGCATGCTGTTATCCATGTAAGGCATGCTGTTATCCAGGATAACAGCACGCCTCTCATATCCTCCCATGTCATATGTTACATGTTAAAACCCACGAAATTTTCCAGGCCAGGGTAGGGATCGAACCTGCAGTCTCACATCCGAAATCCAACTCCCTATGCACTGCGCCACAGGGACTGATGAGAGGAGGTGTATTATACACAAACATAACCGCGAGAAGCATCTTTTTTCGCCGTGTGCGCTATATCTGTCCGCTGCCGGGCAAGGAGGTGTATTATACACAAACATAACAGCGAGACGCACTGAATGTAGAATCCGCGGTGGTCTAGCGGTTAGCGCTTTGCGCTCAGCCGTCAGAGGTCCGCGGTTCGCGTCCTGGTCTGGGTGCATCTTTTTTCGCCGTGTGCGCTGTCACTGTCCGCTGCGGGCCGAGGAGGTGTATTATACACAAACATAACCGCGAGAAGCATCTTTTTTCGCCGTGTGCGCTGTCACTGTCCGCTGCCGGGCGAGGAGGTGTATTATACACAAACATAACTGCGAGACGCGTCTTTTTTTCGCCGTGTGCGCTGCCGCTGTCCGCTGCGGGGAGAGGAAGTGTATGTACACTATTTTTCACTGTGTGCCGCTGCTAAGCCTAGCCGAGACCGGGGCTGTCGCTGTCCGCTGCCGGGCGCCGAGGTGTATGTACCGATCGTGTACACACAATGGCTGGCATCGAGTCCCAGGGAGGGGGAATAATTTTTGTTTTCAACTTGAATTTACTGGTATTCTATTGATTATTTTCATGGCATAAAATAAGTAGTCAATGGATAACTCATGACTTGTGTGTGTTAGCAAAGGCTAATAACACTCGGCCTACGGCCTCGTGTCATTATCCTTCACTAACACACACGCGTCATGAGTTATCCATTGATTACTTGTTCAGTAACTTGTTCCATGCCACCTCCGACTTATATTCCACACTTCTTTTTTGCAATCATCTTATTAGCATGAACATATTTTAGCAGGGGGCCGTTGTTCAACCTAGTACCTAGTAGTTCTAGCCTTGCTGGTTTTCTAAGTTGCCGGTTTTCTAAGTTTGCACATTTTTTATGACCAAACTGCAGGAGGTGAAGATGTCTCCTGTCACTCAGGTAATCTACTTTTGCTAGTCTGTGTATAGTGGCAGTTGATGTCAATGGGGGTAACTTAAAGCAAATCTTTAGAGCTCTGTTTTGGGGTCTTTGCAATTTGGGTAGGGGAGCTCGGATGCTAGCATCATATAAAATGTCACCATAGTACATTGCTTAACTTCTTTAATGTATAGATCATATTTCAACTGTCTATCCAGAGTAATACCCAGATACCCAGTAATACCCTGATTTTAGTATCTGGCTTGACTTTCTTTAATGACTCTTTTGTACCAAAATACATGATCTTTGTTTTCTTTGTATTATTTGTGAGGTGATTAAGCTGGGTCCATGTTACAAGTTTTTTCACTATCACTGCACACCGGCCGCCGACTCCAGCTGCCAGCTGGCTGCCATCACTGCATGTGACATCATGACCTCATGACCTAATTGGATCTGAAAATGAGGTTCGCTGAAATCATGTGCCTCTAGCATCACGGACTGATCTCATTGGGACCTTAACGCTATGGGATTCTGAGATCACCGTGCGAGAGGCACATGATCTCTGTTCATAGGAGTCAAATTTTACCCACCTTGACAGTTTCATATGCCTGTGACAGAATTTCCATCTAGAATAATCCACATACTTTATCTCATGGTAAACAAATTGAGTAAAGGGGTGCCATAGAAATAACATTTCAAGGGCCGAATTTCACAGGGAGCGTGTAATACATAGGGTAGGTGTTTCACAGCCTGATCAATTTGCGTCATATCTTTCAATAAAAATGTCAACGAGTCTTATGGCAAGTTACTCACCTCCTCATTGGTGAATTTTACTGAAAATCATGAGATAAATATGCAGTTTTATTGTTATATTGTACTCTGCCCTGCGTGTTTCTGCAATACAAGAATAAAACTGGATGTGTGATAACATTCCCAGATTTCCACACTCGTGAATCTTTGCCTATACATATGATAATTTGTCCATATACCTACCTTGGTGTCATACCACTTCATGATCAGCTCGTACCCACAAAGGATGTCTTCCCTGTTGTTAATGTCCTGCAGGGCCATTTCTACAGCCGGGAGGAGTCCCACACCACCTGGCCAGGCACCAGACATGGGGAACGGGACTATGATGTACAGAGGGGTCCTACCGTGGGTGCCCTGTAATGTGATTTTTGTTTTCAGGATGGATTGAGAATTAACATTAAGCCTCTCTCCGCCTCTACTGATGAGAAGCTGGTTCCACTGCTGTCGGTAAGGTGAATTTTAGCTAATCCCACTAATCTATTTCTATACATTTATACATTGTATTAAAAGGAAATGTTGGATTAGTACACAATTTCCCCAAATAGATGTCAGTAGAACCGGCCCTTTAGCCGACCGCCTAGATTTAAGATTCAATGTTGACAAGAACTGGAATGCCAGCGTCATTTCAGCAAAACAAGCTGGGGCTGATGGTAAATTACATTAGAAGGAATTACTAAGATTAATCTCAAGATTATATCTTAATATACATTGAAACAGCAACTCACTATTCTGGAAGTCAAAGGGGTATCATCCTGCCCTTGGACGACAATAAGAACCAGTAGGAAGGCATATAGAGAGTGTATATATGTACACTGCCATGGGTGTTGCTCCTCTCGAATCTTATGTCTGTTCCCCCCAGTGTCTGAATTTGACTGTCTCAAAAGCGGAATATATAGATCTACACACGTTGAGTTGATGCCTGTCTGTCTCTCTCTGAAATGTGAGCAACTGGTAGCATGCATATTTCAACCCAGCAAATTGTCGTGACTCCTCGTCAACCTGTGTGAAGTGGCTCACACATGTCGCTAGATGGAACACGACGTCGCTATAGCACAAGATCACCAGGAATAGCAATGGTGGTGATCACATGGCCTCACCTCAGATGGCGAGGATGGTGTTCACTCAGACTCACCAGGGATGGCGACGCGGGTGATCACTCACCTCGCTAGATGAAACACGCACCTCGTCATAGCACATGTTCACCAGGGATGGCGAGGATCGTGATCACTCATCCTCACCAGGGATGGCAACATGAGTGATCACTCATCCTCACCAGGGATGGTGACATGAGTGATCACTCACTTTGCTAGATGAGACGCACACCACGTCATAATCCACATTCACCACGGATGGCAAGGATTGTGATCAGTCACCTCGCTAGATAAAACAGATTCACCACAGATGGTGAGGATCTTGATCACCCACGCTCACCAGGGATGGCGACACGAGTGATCACTCACCTCGCTAGATGAAACGCACACCATGCCATAGCGCATGTTCACCACAGTTGGCGAGGATCGTGATGACTCACACTCACCAGGGATGGCAAGGCGGTTGATCACTCACCTCGCTAGATGAAACGCGCACCACGTCATAGCGCATTTCACCATGGATGGGGAGAGTGGTGATCACTCAGACTCACCAGTGATGGCGACGCTGGTGATCACTCACCTTGTTAGATGAAAAGCTCATGATCATCGACATTGGTAATCATGCAGCCTTACATCTGCCAGATCAAAGTATGTTTTGCCAGAGAAGGTATCTTGCCATATGTATCTTCCCTCTAACCACAGACAAGGTGTTCATGTTGATATTTCCCTATGTATTTTTCCTGTAACCAGAGAAAAGGTGTTTATGGATAGTTTCTTTCATTTTAGAGATACCTCTATCTAAATTCAATTGATATTCTCTCTATGTAATCTTGTTTGATTCAACTCTGAAGTATTACATGGAAATCAGTGTGAAACAAAGCACATTTGATACGTATGGGACTTATACTTCATGCCCACACTTCCTAGATAGGCTACATGTTGAACAGTGGTGCTGTCTCAACAACTTTGGCAATGGTGGTGATAAGTTGCCACTGTGAGTGAGAGTGAGTGACAGATGATGCAATCCTCAGAGAGCATTGACTTGGAGTGACACAAGTTCACGTATTGAGTGAGACCAATGTTGTCAATGGTGGTGATAAGTCGCCATTTTGAGAGAAGATTAACTAGGAGTGATACAAACTCATGCAGTGAGTGAGAGCCATGTGGCAATGCAGGTGAAAAGTTGCCATTCTGAATGAGAGTTGACAAACAGTGGCACATATTGACAGAGTGAGATCCATGTTGGCGATGGTGGTGATAAGCTGCCATTCTGAGTGAGAATTGACTGGGAGTGATGCATACTCACGCAGGGAGTGAGATCCATATTAGCGATGTTGGTGATAAGTCACCATTCTGAGTGAGAACTGACTGGGAGTGGCACATAATCACACAATGAATCAGATCCATGTTGGCGATGGTTGGGATAAGCCGCCATTCTGACTGAGAGTTGACAGGCAGTGGCACCTACTCACGCAGTGAGTTAGATCCATGTTGGCGATGGTGGTGATAAGTCACCATGCTTTGTGAGGGATGACAAGGGGTGGCACATACTCACGCAGTGAGTGAGATCATGTTGGCGACTGTTGTGATAAATCGCCATGCCATGTGAGACTGACACACAGTGGCAAAAGATGACGCAGTGAGTTATCACTCAGAAAGGAGTCACCATTGATGACCAATCATGGCGACAGATAACGGCAATTTGCTGGGAATCTACGCACATGGGCATTTCCTCTTTCTGTCATTGCATGTACCAGAGTGGTATTAAAACGATACAAAACGGAGAATTATGCATTAAGTTCAACCCGACTACTCACCAAAAAATGAACCATTCACAATTCTCATGAAGTACCACATTGCCAAAAGAAAAAAAAAATGTTGCTATTTCATAATAATGTAATATATGATGATTATGGATGCACAAGTTGACTTAAAGGGAAACAGTACCATACATTCATGACATCGTATTTTGGTAGCCTTTGTATCAAATAAAATGACTCTAGCATAATTGTTAAAACTATAGAGGAGAGCAGCAGGCCTATGTGATGTATTTGATGATGTCACGATTAGGCTAAATGCATCCATGTAATGCTTGCACAGCACTGCAGGCCTACAATCAAAAATACTGTGTGTAGCATTTTACTGGCACAATTTTTTTTATTTCCTTTGAGAGAGTATTACAAGATAGCCCTATAGAAGGTTCTGATATGAGATCATAATGGTGTTTAATTTATTATTCTAAGTATGATACATTTTGTCATACCCTCCATGCATAAACAATGCAAAAGCTGATGCATCTAGCCCAATTGTGGCATCATCAGATGCATCACATAAATCTGGTGCTCTCCTCTATAGTGATACATATTATAGTGACTATGTCATATTCTTTTTATTTAATGCAAAAACTATCGAATTGTGATATCATGAAGGTAGGGTACTGTTTCCCTTTAATGGTCAAATAAAAGCATGAGGCAGAGCCGAGTGCTTTATATAGGCCCTAAATTCAATGAGTGCATCCATAATCATCACACATTGCCTTTATACCATGGTCTGCATCTTTAGGATGCATCAAAATGCATTCTGCTTTCGGTCACAAATCATAGAAAGTGTGCATATGGGGCCTCACATGTCATTCGCCCAGACATGTGCCCAGAATCATGAAAAATAATTCTTATAAGTATGCTTCTTTTATGATTGCAAGGACACATCTGACATAAATGATAATGTGATTTTCTTAATCTACAGGTCAAAATAGTCTGGACCTGAGATTTTCATGGAAGTATGATGATTGTTTCTGTAGGAAATGAAGCCCCCAACATGGCTTGTAACTTAGGCCGCTACACAATTTCGCCCAGACAATTTTGGGCCCATTTTAGCCCCCTGGAGCCCAAAATATTCATATGGGACCATCAAAACCCATATGTAACACAAAGATCTCATCCAGCCTGACACTTTGAGCCAAAAAAATAGAGGGGGAAACTAAAATTCGAAGAGTAGGGGCTGGAATACCTCCAAATTCGTCATATGCAAACCTTCTATGATTTTCGACCTTTCGCTGATATATAAATATGGCCCTGTGGCCTCATGCATAGGGTGTAGCACTTTGGATCAGAAGATTACTGGTTCTATTCCCACCCATGCTGAACTTTTTCGGTACCTACCACTGTCAAAGCTTTATAGGTATACCTGAGCTGCTGTAACATAGTAAGAATAGTATAGGAAAAGAAACACTGTCAAAGTTCAAGTGTCAACTTAGTGCCTCTATCATGTGATAAAAACTCAGATTATCGAGGCTGGCAAGCTAGATATAGTCAAGTACACAGAAGGAAAATCCAAGTTAGTAAATACTAAATTAATCTAGACAAAACTACTGATTAGGCAAAATACCCCCCATGTTAGTAAAATCTTCCTAACATGTTAGTAGAATTAACTAACCTATTCAGGCAAGCCAACTTGACTCAGCCAAGAGAGAAAATCGGTCATTTTGTCTACAGGGTAGTAGTTTTGTCTAAGGGGTAGTAATTTTCTGGTGTATATCATGGAAAAGCCTATGAATGTGAAAATTATGGCACTTCCAATGACTATTGACATGATAAAGCCTTTACAATTCAACCTGGCATTGGATTTAACAGAATACACCTAATATGTTTACATGTTATTGAAGGAGCAAGGAAGAAGAATGGAAATACCTTTTCTGTGGAAATTCAAATTACTCACATATCCACATCTGTGGCCTTATAATAAACAAAGAGCAACTTAGATCAGTGGTTGCAAATGAAAATGATGTGAGGCATTGAACTTGATTATTAAGTGGAGAAAGGCTCTGTTCTTGGTTGTCTTAAACTATGTGGAGTTTACACTAACCATTTCAATTAAGATAAAAGAATTGCTATATTGCTTGAAAGTCTATGTAGTTACCAGAAAGGTCTAGGGCACTTTAGGAGAAATCAGGCAAGTCGGGCATTTTCCCTAAGGGTTAGGCATAAACTCCTAAGAAAACTTTGGTGGTTTGGGGACGTGCAAACTCGTAACTTGGCTTAGCAAGTCCAACAAATGTTAGCCAAAATGCCTGAGATATTCAGGATTTTCTTTGTGTGTACGTGCTTAGACCTAAAACCCTCATATCAGGGAAAAAAGAGAGAGAGAATCGTTTCTTTCAAAACTACAGTGGTTCATTGTTCAGTTTTACCAGGATCCCTGGCAGATTCAACAGTTATTTGTACAGAACGTATCTGCTCCAGATATTTCCTGTAAGAGCCCGGAAATATGTCATGGTGAGTGCAGATAGATTGTCACTTGCACTTCCTGCCTTGAAAGAGATATTCCTCAAAACTGCTTTCATACGTTCCTCTGCTCCTTCATATCAAAGATTTCTGTCATATATTTTGGAGCTTCTAAAAGCCCTTTTGATAAGGAATACACTTTTATGCCACATTCATATCACATTTCCCTCAAATACAACTTTGACTTTGCTTTCCTTATCTTCAGGTGCCGAAAGTTACCAAGGTCTTTGGTAGTCTATCACCTACAAAGTTTCCATGTTGAAAGGACCTCAAAGCTTTCACTTCCTAGTCTTGCCAATGAAAGTGGTTTTATACTGTAGACAGGAATCTCTTTATGTTTGGATACAGGGCCCCACCACCTCATAGCCTACCCTACCCTACCTTACTATACTTTCTACCTAACCTATTCTATTCTATTCTATTCTATTTTTTGTCCCCCTACACTATAACATTCTCCCACCATAACGTTACAAAAATAAATGTCCCTATCAATGTGTTCCAATTAACCTTTTACATGCTGCACCCTACCATAGCACATGTACCCTTATCGTAACATTTTTCCACCATCACCGCCGCCACCACACACCCATTGCTGCTCACTAGCTCGTGGATGAATAACAAACAATTTATGTAGGGTAGGGTATGGGTGAGGGACACCCCAGTAATGATGCGTGCAATGACTGACACCCCCTCTTTTTTTGTGCATTATCTTAACGGATGCACATGATTTATTTCTGTGAGTTAAAATACTCTTACAAAGTTAAAGCACATGTATCACAGTAAGAAGTATGATATGACACATGTAAAGGGCTGAGTGTCGATGCTCAGGTACTACTCTGTCATACAACAAGGTGTGAGACAAACCAGCCACTGAAGTTCAGTAGACCGATCAGTCTGCAGTTTTACTCATATAACTGTAGCTGTGGTTTTACCCGAGTGGCTCAGTCTAATGCATAGCTAACCTTTTCGACCTTATATAGTAGGCTGTTAGTATGTGACCATAGAAAAGGTGTCTACTTACATGACATGAACTTTTTTTTATTATTTAGTGTGTCCTATAGCATGCTATAAAAATAGCACACAACCATGCATGTATGCGCCTGTCACAAGTAGCAAATGATGTGATAAAAGTAGAATGTGAGTAAAATATATACACATCCTTACACACCTCCTTGTGACAGGACTTGAAAGTAAAAGTGGCATGCCTACTTTTGCACTGACGTCAGTTTTTTGGGGAAAATAGGTCAGTTAGCCAGGTCACATCTTTTTTCCGCCGCCCACTAGGTGGCAGTAACGTTATTGCATAGAAGAAGTACTGGACCGAAGTGAGAGGAGAGCTGGTTTAATGGGGGTAAAGGGTGGTGTTTATCGTCATAACAGGTAGTAAATGATTTAAATCCTTTCCCTCTTTTTCCCTGTTACATGGAAAATGTGAGAAGTTGATACAATTAAAATTTTATATTCATTCCTGTGAGCTATCACTTATAAACACCTTTTTTCTGGAAGTCTTCAGAAGGGGTACTATATATATCCAATATGCATCATAAGAAATTGGCAACGGGTCACAGCAAGGCTCAGCAACCTTAAGTACCAGACTGCTCCTTAGGCATGTAAGTCGGCTAAGTGCCAACTAACACAGCAGCTGGTATGCTATGGGTAGTCAGCACTTAGCCGACTTCAACCCATAATTGTTAAGAGCTGAGTCGCGATCACGAAACCTAAAATCCCTTTTTTTCCTATTTTTCATGTGAATGTTATCCTACATTTCTACTATTTTTCTACTACGTTGCTACCATGATACCAACGTTGGGTTTTTTTTAAATGCACACACACGTGAATAACTTGAAACCTTTTTTGTTTTTACAAATGGAAAAATGTAACATTTACCAAAATGTTTTCCAAATTTCCCTAAATTTCCCAAAATGTTTTTGTAAAACGTTACAAAAATTTCACTTTTACACACAAGATTATTTGCCATGCACAACACTGAATATGTCTTGAAAAACAGTTTTAAGCTATGTATTTTTTTCACAAAATGAAAGAAATGTAACATGACACTAAAATGTTGCAAAACATTTTGGAAAACTTTACAAAATTTGACAAAATGTCATGGGAATCTTTACAAAGGTTTTCCCTTTTACACACAAGATTTTGCTATGTACATTAAGAAAAAGAGAAAAGAGTGAGATTTTTTTTTAAAAGGTCCAAGGTTACTCCATCTTTTACACATGCATAGGTAGGTAGGGTAAAATTTAACAACTGGCATTAATCTTGGAACACTAGTAGCATTGAAAGTGACATTGTGTTACACTTTTGGATGTTTATACTGTGTTCCTGGTAAAAAGTAGGTTTATAAATTAACCCTAATGTGAGTTAGCAGTGTAGAAGGCTACAGGTTTTAATTGGAGCCAGCTTTCCCTAAATTTTTTAAGGGAATTCCACCAATGTACAGTGAAGAAGTTTAAAAAAGTAGATGCAAATAAAGTTCCAAAGTGTTGTATGTTGTATCCTTGATGTTAAAATCCTGGATTAAGTACAAGGTAGTAGTAGTAGATACAGTATATGGATGGTCATATGGATACATGGACTACCCCCTAGTGTTCACACTGGATTTATCATTCAATCACACTCTGCAGCAACCTGACAGATTGACCCCATTAATCAAAAGTGATGCCTCAAAATCCAAAATCCCAAAAATCATTTAGATTGTTAGTTAACCTTTCATCTCACCCCAAAACCCACAGTCCAAGAGGAGACCCAGGACAAATAATTGTCGCTATTTTAAGAGCTTCAGTAGGGCTTGGTACCCAGCCAGAAATAGATTTTCTTAATTCTTGAAATGACTAAACTGGGTAAAATCCGATGACTGGCTTTGATCCTGGAACACAGGTACCATTGGGAGTGTTGCTGCTGCTGATGCCTTAGATCCTAGAGGATGTAGCACAGATGGTCCTGAACAGAGTGTAACATGTAAACAGCATGTAAACTGCTAATTTTTTCACATTGTGGTGGAGAGAATGTTATGTTCAGTAAATCCTTTTCTTTGATCTTGAAACAAATGGCTCAGGTGGCGTGACAGTGTTTACCAAGTTGATATGGTCATTTATTTTTTACGTTGTGGTGGGAGAATGTTATGATGTAGGTGCTAAAAGTTAACAATTTTTTTCGAATCCATTTTTGCATATGACGATGTGTAAACTTTAGTTTGTGCTTGAGAGTCTTAAGGCACCATTTGACCTAATTTCATGATATATATGGGTTCCATTGTTTAAGCTGTTCTGTCCACTGTCGACTTGTTCATTGCTGACCTTCTGTGGTCATTGGGACAAAATGCTTATAAAAATGTTTTAAACACACAAGCACCTGTGATTTGACAGGAATTATAGTGAACAGTAAGCCAGTTCCCCCTGTGGCGGTTTATTCACAGCCAAGGGTTTAATAGTGCCAGAAAAGAGGGCGTAGATATTGTTAGTGTGCTGCGTGTTTGACTGACCAGGGGTGGGCTGACTAATTGAGTTAAATATCCCCTTACCCCCTATTGATGGTGGTCTATTAGTAGATGGGTCTAGCTGTAAAAACTTTGGCACTTTTCTCTCCAAAAGTCATCATCATCATCTGGGAGCTCTTGAAGAGGTTGTGGATGTGCTGATAGAGGTAACATTTGCTTTAATTTGTCAGGAGTAATTACGTTGTAGGAGTCTGAGTAAGACTTTTGGCAGGGAGAATAGTCCTTTCCAATTTCCATTTGATTGTTGGGTCCTATATGAGACATTGTGGTGTGTATATATCAGTTTTGTATCACACTTTTGGGTGTTTATACCGTGTTCCTAGTTGTGTAGCTGGTGAAGTAGGTTTATAAATTAGTCCTGATATGAGTAAGCAGTGTAGAAGGCTATAGGTGTAATGCTTGATTTTGAAGGAATTTCCACCAATTTACAGTAGAGTAGATGTAGATGAAGTCTCAAAGCCTGTATGTTGTAGCCTTCTTTATTAAATCCTGGATGGATTAAGCACGAGGTAGTAGATACAGTATATATTGGACAATCAAAGAACTCAGTTCGTAGAGTAGAGCCAGTGTGAGAAGAACTGCTGGAACCTTTGATTAAATATGGTCTTGGTCACGTGGTATCTAAATTTCATGTGATTGGCCAGTGTTGAGCACAAACTGTGTGCAGAATATTTTTTGCATTTACATCAACATAAAGCAGGGATGAGTTGCTTTTAGCAACAGAGTAAAATGATACTGAAGATGTACTGTCCTCAATTGGTTCTAAACTCCAGTATTTAAACAGCAATATGCTACTCAACCTGGAACTACAGACTGAACAGAATACCTTCTACTCAATGTCATTTTTGGCAGCAAACTTGCAAATTGAATCCCCCATAAATTTACAAAACTGATTTAGACACCCTACTGGACTCGCTTCACTTTTTTTCTCACCTCGAGTTTGCTGGTGTGTACATGGAACCAAGAAAGTGTGTATTAGAGGCTACTCTGAGAGGCCTCCCCACCCATTCTGTTTACTGATTATCTATGTTGGTGGTTGTTCTTCTGCCTACAAAGACCCAGAAAAAGTGTGTGTTAGAAGGCTCCCCACTTCTGACTACTCTATTGCCTATAGATATACGGATGCCCTATTGTATATATGGGCCCCAAGTATACTAGTTGTAGCCTAGTTTTGACTGAAGTATACATTTGATCTATTATCAGCGTCATTTTCTGAAATAAAGGTATTCATATTAAAATCTCTGTCAGTCAAACTTGCCTAGTCCTAGAGATCTTACCTGGTTTCCTCTAAACTATGAGAATAACCCCTATACTGGTCAACATTATCTGCTTTTGAATCCCATCACCTGTGTATGTGTTCACCATGGGTTATGTGCTACAGAAAAAAGTGGAATGATGGAAGGTGAGCACCCCAAAATTTAATTCCCCATGAGACAATGGAACTGGGCCTTAATAATCTGTCAGACGCACTTCATAATGTCCACAAGGGAGCCGTGATTCTAAGCACACTGGCAGAATAAAAACAAACTTCACATCACTGTACCCATACCCGTAGGACCTACTCTATTTATAATTGAACAGAGATATTTTTTAGTCCTCCTTTGACAGCACCAACATCAACTATAAAGGGTATACACTGCTACAGGTACTCCCCACTTATATAGCCATGTCAAAATCTCACTCACATTACATTGAGATGGATCACATGGATATGGATATGTGTGAAGTTGGTGCATTTATAAGCTGTGACCTGCCACTGCCCATGCTATCACCCTGCCACCCAACGTGTGCATTGTTTCTATTTTTTAGACATATCAGAAGCTGTCCATCACACAGGTAATTTTCAGGCTCACATGACAGTTCCTATATACTGATTACCAACAAATCGCCATTTATCCTTCAGTGCTCTAACTCAGCTCAAGTAGAAAATAAAAAAATTGTAACCTTTTCTATAGTATCAATACCATGGCTATGTTCACTCAGAAACAGTGAAATGATAATGGTAAACTCCAATCTGTCCTGTATTCAGAATATTACATAAAATCCTATCGCCCAGGTGCCCATTAATTTGCCACTGTGGCAACATTTTGGAAACCCGCCAACCAATGTTTCTGGTGTAACCATAGCAACCACTCCCGCCACCTTGAGGCTACCCAACTTTCAGCATCTCAAGGACCTTCATAATCAAAAACTCCTATCCCTAATTAAAAGATATACTCACCCTCAAGGACGCTGCAGTGGGTATCCATGATAAATCATCAATATTGTACACTGATTCAATAACACAACCTGGTTACACCTCGTCCGAAAGACGCATCCAATCTTCATCATCTGACTCATTATTTTTATTAACTGAGTCCGGGCAGGCATATAGGGTAGAGCCGTCCTTCTTTACTCCGTAGGCACAGTCGGAGAAACACGTCGGAATCCGGGTTTTGAATCCGGATTTGGCGTTAGCCCATCGCTCGGCCTCGGTTTGAGTTGATGGAGTGGCCTTCTCATCATACTCAACCGAGGATTCGTGCACCGACTCCTCGTCTGACGACTCAACCTCCATGGCAGTGCTACCAGTGGCTGAGGTGCTGGCTTTCGGCTCGGCTCTAGCAGAATCCGGTAGATTCTTGAGCTTCCGAGCAGCGGACCTCCTGTTCTTACTGACCTTCCAGTCTTCCTCCGGTTCCTGGGTTCCGGATGCGCTGGAGGTCGAGGCTTCTACCGGGGTGGTAGTACTGCCGGTGGCTGATGCAGAACCGGCTGTGCTTCGGGTGGGAAGCTTCAGGTCGGGGATAGGAGGTGCGGGTACTTCCGCTGCCCTCTTAGCCTCTTCCTGGGCCTCCTGTTCTGCAGTCATTCGGCGGACGAGAACCGTCCGAAGGGCTGCACCTCGGTTCATGCCGGTTAGTGAATTGTTTTGGACATCCACTAACTCCTGCTCGGTTATGTAATAACCGTCGTCCCACTGTTCAAAGTTGGCAGCGGCTTCCCGAAACTCCTTCCTGGTCCGGTACTGGGGCCGGGTGGCACAAGGACGTGGGTAAGTCTGCCCCTCGGGTTCCGAGACGCAGCCTACCCAATCGATGTTCGTCGCCTTGACGTTCCACAGAGTCTTATCTGGCTTCGGATACGCTCCAAGCTGGAAAGCTCTGTTGGCTTCGTACACTGCTTCGCGGAAAGCAGCGTCCACCATGAGTCCCCGTTGGAACCACGGCCAGTCTCGGAGCCATTCGGGAGGCGTCCTGTCCAGCTGTTTGGGAACCATGACGCCCTCGACAGCTATCCTCACCTTCGGGTCCAACCTAACTGGTGTACCATCAGCATAGGTCACTTGTGCCTGTAGTTCCGGGTGGACGTACAGGTAGCGACCGTCGTATTCTACCGGGAACGGGTCAGCCACTGCTGGCTTCCACTGGTCCTTCGGTCCGTCGACCTGTGCGGTCTCGGACCCAGTCGCTGCAGGTTCAACACTCGTAGCCCCTCCGGATCCCTCGGGTGGGAGTGGAGACAACAGTTTCTCTGGCTCATTCAGTGAGAATGAGGCCAGCTTCTCCTCGAACGAGCGATCCGTGGGTTCCTCCACGTCCATCATCTCGCTCTCTTCCTGTGTAACAGGTGACAAAGCTTCCGGAAAAGCTTCTGCGGACGGAGTCAGCTTATCCGGGTCACCGGATAGCTTGGCTGCAGCTACGGATTTCTCAGCCATGACTTGGGAATCACTCACGGGAGTAAACTACTCGCTTTTACGGCGCCGGGGCCGACACAGACGGAGTCTGTCTACCAGGAGACAGACTCTGGAGGAGCAGCGAGGAGGTTGCTAGCCGGTAAAATCCAAGAAGGGAGCGAGCTCGACCGTCTTGAACGTTACCGAAAAACAATATGGCGACAGGCCAGCTTTCGTGACGTCATTTCCCCGTGGCTCGCGAGGTCACGAGAGGTCAGCTGAGACTGGACACGGTGATGTCATGCGGAAACGCACGTGCTACAAGCGGAACATCAACAAACTGATTGTTTTTAGGTAATTATCGCTCACGCCGATGACTCGTCTGGGGATTTAAGTGGAGATTATGGAAAGCTTAAGCAAATCCACCGGATTATCCGTCCACTACCCATTGGTACATCATGCGGCGGTGACAAATAAGCCTTTCGGGTCAGTTGTCATCCGTTCCTCTAAATGTAAACATTACACCCGTTGTGTATACAGGTTAGGTCACTGCAGTCCTCTGGGCAATTCGAGGGCTGCGACGAACGTATCTCCCCTTCTCGGATAGTTCTTTATCGGACCTGACAGTCTGAAGAGCCTTTTCTAGGTGTTTCTTAGCCTTCGAGACACCTTTCCTCTTCTTTTTGTCTTTACCTGCCGAGACTTTTTTAACTCCCCCACGCTTAATCGGTGTTGGCGTGGGTGCCACTGATTCGGAACACTTCTTAGGCCTACCACGGCCTCGCTTCACTGTAGTGTTCTTTACCTGGTCTATTATACGATTCTGGTTCAGGATCCTTCCGGAACCTTCACCATACATTTCTGTGGAGGTCTCCCTCCCAGACCATTTCCTTAATCTAGCCACATTTGACTTATAAAGTCGACCAAGGTCAGATTTAATAATTACGGTACAATCACTGATAACTTGTGTTACCGTGAAGGGACCATCCCAATTAGACGCTAATTTTATGTGTCTAAGTGGTTCATGTAATCTGAGAACTCTGTCTCCGGATTGGAATTTCCGATGCTTTAGATCGGTATCATATCCAGCTTTCTGCCATTTGGCACTTTTCTCCAAATCAATTCGGACAGACTCATATGCTTTTTTAAATCTGTCTCTTAAACATTCCACAAAAACTACATGGCAAGGTAGTTCCGGGTCCATCCCTACGACTCCAAATACTAAGTCGGCAGGCATTATCAGATCCTCTCCGAATACTAAAAGGTTCGGAGTACAATTTGTACTTGAATGTACCGTACTGTTATAAGCATGTGTCACAAAATGACATTGCTCATCCCAGTCGTCAATATATGTTCATTGACGAGTGACTTTAGAACTTGGATAAGGGTTCTATTGAACCTTTCTACCAATCCGTCGCTTTGTGGCCTATACGGGTTGGTTCTAGTCTTACAAATAGCTAAGTATTCGCACATACCCTGCCAGAGATTTGATTCGAATTCTCTGCCTTGGTCACTGTGTAGCATTAATGGTACACCGAAACTTAGTACCCAGCCTTTTACAAAGGCTTCGGCACAAGTAACTGCTTTGTGGTCCGGTAGTGGAAATACTTTGGTGTATTTTGTGTAATAATCACACACTACCATCATACAGGTATTATCATTAGCAGTTGTATTCAATCCACTAATGATATCTACCCCGATTCTTGCGAATCTAACTCCGCAAAGTTCCTGAGATAGGGGAAGTTTACCCATCCCGGGTCCGGGTTTGTTTTTACAACAATCCGGACAGGTAATTACCCATCTTTGCAAGTCTCTGGTCATGCCAGGCCAGTAGTATTTTTTGGAAAGTCGTGCCAACGAGCGTTTCCTTCCAAAATGACCATTGGTCCGATGTCCATGACAGAAGTACATAATGTCATGTCTCATGGCATGTGGTATCACCACTTGCATGATTTTCTCACCATTATTACATGGCTTCCAACGGTATAACACGCCTTTCCGGACTTCAAGCTCGGTCCATTGAGCAAGAAACCTGCTCATTTCTCGATTTTCCAGAGAGACCTCAGGTCTAACTGGACGTATACCCTTTGGTACTAATTGCAGTAGCTGCGCAGTTATCGAGTCAGCTTCCTGGAAACGTTGTATGTGATCCATAGACCAATCCAGTATACTGGCAACTAGGGGTTCGAATGGTCTTCGAATCCCTGCTAACACTGCCCTATGAGCTCCACAATCAGTACAATCCGGATTATCACATTTCTGGATTGGTATTCGAGACAAAGCATCAGCATTTAAATGCTTCACTCCAGGTCTATGCTGAATCTGGTGATGTTCAAGCCCATATTCTGATAGATGGGCTAACCATCGGCCTAACGTTCCTTCAGCATCTCGGAAGTTCAGTAACCATCTTAAAGAGGAGTGATCCGTACGTAATGTAAAGTTCGTTCCCCATAGAAAATGTTTGAACTTCTTGGTATATACGACTACTGCTAACAACTCTCTTTTGGTTGTGCAGTAATTGCGCTGAGTTTTGCTCAGTGTATTGCTGGCAAAGGCAATTGGTACCTCTCTCCCATTTTGGACTTGCGAGAGAGCTGCACCAATGCTATTATTACTAGCATCAGTATCCAGTATGAAATGATCCGTTTCATTCGGATATTGTAATACTGGAGTACTCGTGAACAGGTCTTTTAGCTTTTGAAAAGCAGATTCCTGTTCATGCGTCCAAGGAAATTTTTCCTTGGTACTTCCTGGAGTCCAGTTAGCTATTGTTTGTAATGGATAACTGACTCTAGAATAATTCGGAATAAATTCCCTATAATAGGAACAGAATCCTAAAAAGGACCTCACTTCTTTGGGTGTTTTAGGTCTATTCCAATTCGTAACTGATTCGATTTTCTCCGGATCAGCTTTTATTCCTTCATCACTAATGATGCGGCCCAAATAATTTATGGACTTTCTAAACATGTGGCATTTCTTAGGTTTCAATTTGAGACCATTAGAGATAATACGTTCTAGTACCATTTTTAGGTTATTAGAACACTCTTCGAATGTTTTTCCGAAGACTATGACATCGTCAAGGTATACAAGACATCTTTTCCACAATAAATCACTTAGGATTGTTTCCATCATTGCTTCAAATGTTGCTGGTGCATTGCACAAACCAAACGGCATTACGTTATATTGGAATAGCCCAATATGACTCGAAAATACAGTTTTCTCCATATCTGAAGGATTCATCCCCACTTGCCAGTAACCTGATTGCAAGTCTAGGGTACAAAACCAACTGTTTCCTCCTAAGGAGTCAATGGTTTCGTCTATTCTCGGTAATGGATACAAATTCTTTTTCGTTACTCCATTCAACTTCCTGTAGTCTATGCAAAAGCGGATAGTACCGTCTTTCTTTGTTACCATACACACAGGACTACTCCATGGACTATTGGAAGGGACTATTACATCCTGTTCCAACATCTTGTTTATTTCCTCTTCAGCTACTCTCTTTTTCGCTAAAGGTAACCGTCTATACGGTATTTTAAAGGGTTCTGCATCTCCAGTATCTATTTTATGTACTACCTTATTTGTCGTGCCTAGTTTCTCACCAGGTTTGGCAAAGGCAGTCCTATACTGACAGAGCAAATCATAGAACTCTTTCCGGTGTTCCGGATCTTCTAATGAAGTTTCTTCATACAACTTGAGTAAGTCTTCCGAAATTTCATCATTTCCTGTTACCTTTTGTAAGTTTAACTTACTATCCGTCACAGTTTCCGAAAGGGTCACGTTTCCAAAAACTTGTCCCTTTTTCAAGTATATAGTACTGTTTCCAGTATTGGAGACAGGTACTACCGACCAGGACGCATTTGCTACAATAGTGTCTGCAGATATTAATCCGATACTTGACAGAGTAGCTACATCCGGTTCTATCACTGCAGGCTTATTGCGCATTGCAGGATCACTTCTTACTAGCACATCACAGGCTACTCCCGGAGGGATTCGCACAGTGTGTGCCACACTAGCCATACTGCTCACTTGTCTCAGTACACATCTAACCTTTACAGGATACGGGTATTTCACACTCAACACTCCTGATTGGGGTTCCAACACAACTCCATACAGGGATGCGAAATCCAACCCGAGTATCCCCTCATCTGCTATATCCGCAACGGTGGCGCTCATGACATAGTCATGTATTCCATCCAATTGTAGCTTCACACAAGTTCTACCATACGTCTGCAAGGTACTGCCATCGGCCGTCTGAGCACTTCCTCCCGATTTGAGAGTATCATGTTCATCCGGTATAAGATCATAGAACCTCTTGGAGATACAGGAGTGGCTAGCTCCCGTATCCATGAGAAATTCGGCAGATCTTCCGTTAACAGTAAGGCAAACATACCACCGCCTTCCGTTTAAAACAGAGGGCATATCCATGAGGATCGGAACGTCATTGTTCACACCAGGAGTCGATCCACATCCTTTCAGGTATTCCAGACAAGGATGACCCGGGGGCAGGTGGGCACTACCAACCCTGGCTAGCTCATAGCCGCCTGCCTCGTTACTGATATTGGGTTTCCCCTGTGCTCCCGTGGCACCTGTTATATCAGCTTCCCTAACCTTCCGGGTGTCTACAACCACCTCGGTGCTAGGCGAGTTTGCTACTACATGCTAACTATCATCACGGGTGGTGATATCATGGCAAGATTTGTCACTGGGATCCCCTTCTTTGCCCGTCGGGAGACCCCTCCTTAGTTTTCCTCTGTACTTATTCCAGAGACACCTTCCTGTCTACGAGGGACAGGTTTCTCAGCCATACATTCGGGAGCATAGTGCCCCAGTTTCTGGCATCTGAAACATCTCCTTTGAGATTTATCAACTCTCGGTCTCTTTAGAGCTTCTGTTAATCCGGCTATTAATGTTTCCATCATATTAGTAGGAGCAACAGTGGCTGCCACAGTTGGCTTCGCCGTAGAGGTTACATTGCCAGATTGAGTCGGTCCGGAAGCTGTTTTACCAGCAACGGATCCTCCCCTCCCTCTCGAATGTACCTTCCTATACCGCTTCTGTCGGTAATACTTTCCAGCTACCTGGACTGATCCAATATATTCTCCGTTTTCATCGGAGACATATTCATCCTCCTCATCAGCCTCATGCGAATCGACCGGGGCTAATTGGGAAGTTTCATATATCGGAGCAGGTGTACCTCCGTATTGAAACGGAGCTGCTCTTACCGGGTTAGGTCCTAGACCTACCAATCGTTTCTTCATGTCATGTCCATCAATTGATATGAACAGGTCACTGAAGGAAGTGTCATCCTTCCAAGAATCCCAAACTACTTGTTTGTGATCTGGATCCCGCAATCCATTGTAGAATTGTATGAACAACTCTTGTAGATAACAGTCATCGTCATGAGCCCAATTCGGACGCGCTTTTGATAGCAAGTCCTGTAGCTCCAAACCAAAGACCTTGTGAGATTCTTTAGGTTTCTGTGTCCTTTTCTTGAAGCTTACCCATGGATCTTCTCTAACGATTGATCCAAATAGGTATGCGGCACATTCGACCAATTGATCATAGGTGCCGTATAATCCGTAGGCTGCTCTCCATTGGTTGAGGGCTACTTTTCCACCTTTATTCAACCAACAGATCAAATACGGCAGAGCTTCTTCTTTTGTCCAGCCACTACAATTGACTTCATCGACAAAAGCTTGATACCTATCCATCCATGGATCATTGGAATCGCATTATTACATCCGCGTAGTCTATCTGCTTCTCGCATGCTCCAGTTCATGACTTCCATGCCATCTGCTCCTTTTCGGTAGCAGTCAATGCCAAGGTTTTGGATACATTGGCTTCTATCAAAGATGGTTTGCATCCCTGCAGGCATGGAAGTTCTTCTGTTTGGCTTCCTGCCATCTCCTCCCAATCCTGATCCTCCGGATCCGGATCCTCCTGGGCCGCCTGGAGGGTTGCCTCCTGGTGGACCGTTGTTAGGATAGTGTCCGGATGAACCGCTAGGGCCTCCACCACTGTAACCGGCATTTCCAGCTGCATACCTAGGGTAAGAATTATTTTGATTCCATCCCTGATTATAGTTATTACCATTTTGGTAATTACTACTTCCTGACGGATTATAATTATATCTATATCCATAGGAAGTTGTTCTTGGTTGGTACGTACCGCCGTTAACATTGTTTTGTGGCGGGTTCGGTCTTGGAAAACGTCCATCATTAGGACCATTACCTTGACCCGGAGGTGGGTTCGGTAATCTTGGACCTGCTGGTGTACTGTGGCCGGGTTGGGAGAAATATGAAGGTGGTGTTAACATATGTCTCGGTGGTCCCGGTACTCTCGGTTGTGCTATGGGTGTATTATTGTTAGCTCCAATAGCACTATCGTGAGTCGCTTTAATTTTATGACTCAAATCTGGTATTGGTGGTGCCGGACCTATTGTATCCAGCATAGGAGCTGCTGGTGTAGGTGCGTTTCCATTATCTGCGGTATTATCCGGTTTCTTATAGATTCCGGATACTACATTCTTATCAGCCCCGTCATCAACGAATGGGTTGTATCTAATTGGAGTTGCATCCTTGGATGTTTTTCCCAACATTGTAGATACCACAGCTGGATCTATATCACCTATAGTCAGCTGGGTAGCTTCTATGTATTTGTCTAAGGTTATTGCAGTAGTCTGCAATTCCTGAAGCTCGTTCGTGAGTTTCTGTCTATCTTCCTCCAGTTGTTTATTGTAAGCTATAATGCCTACCCGGATGGTTTCATTGTCTTCAGCTTGTTTACTACACTGAATTTTCAATTTCTCTAACTCGCTCTGATAAGGGCATATTTCGGATTCGAATTTTGCCTTATCAAGACTTAGTTGATCGTTCGTATCTATGTATGTTTGGATAAGAATGTGTCTATTGTCATATTCTTTATTGAATGACTTTCTCATTTCCTGAAGTTTTAGTTCTTCATTTTCGAGTTCCTTCATGTACTCACTCCTTCTGGCTTTGAATTCATTTCGCATGCCAGTCAGGTCCTCTTCCAGCTGAAGTTTTTCATGGAATATTTCATCTTTAGCTTTGACCAAGGTATTTAGGTTCTCGTTCAAAGTTACATAAGTTTCATTTAACAACAGTACATCCGGCCGTTTAAATTCCTCACCTTCCGCATAGGTTAAGTCGCCATCTATAGTGCTGTAATCTAATATTGGTAGTCCGGGTCTGGGTAATCTATAAGGTAGTTCTTCGAATGTTACCCTTTTTGGCATCGGTGCTGGATGTTCTGGATTAGTACTACCACCAACTTCGAACATCGAATTAGTTAACTCGTCAACAAGTGATTGTTGGCCTATTAAGTTACCCTGTCTCTGTATGGACTGTTCACGTCGTACAGAGTCTGGTAGATTTTCCTCACTATCATTATAGTGGGGTTCGGGATCTCTCCAAGATGCAGATTCCGCATCTTGGGAGTTCGAATGGGTTTGGAGCACTAATGATCCATTGCCATTCTCCTGGGCAACTAATTGCCCTGCTAGGTTAGCTTCCGCGAGGCTATCTAACCCATGTACTAGCCGTTCGGACGTTATAACGTCCAGGCTATACACCAGAATTAACTGGTCACGGCACCAGTGTAAGGGGTTGTGGCCTTACGGACCTGGGGGTTCGGGTCTTACGATTCGGAAAGAAAGAGTAAGACAGTGTTTCAAGTGTATGCCAACGGTTAGATTTATTACTTAATGCACACTCACGGCTGCCGGATAGTATAGAAGGGGCAGCTAATAATGGTTAATAGTGATCTACATTCTGCGGAGGCCAGAAGGGCCTCTGACGTAGCGGCTGAGCCCTGGGCTTTATATAAGGACCCAGGTGTTCGTCGTCAGATGTCCCCACAGACCCGGATCGGTGCTGCCACCTATCCGGAACCTGAGGAACGTCCGACGACTCGACTCACCCGCCACGCCAGACGGTACCCAACTCTATGGTTAAACAATACGTACCTCTACAATAGCAAGCTCTCTGACCATCCATATACTGTATCTACTACTACTACCTTGTACTTAATCCAGGATTTTAACATCAAGGATACAACATGCAACACTTTGGAACTTTATTTGCATCTACTTTTTAAACTACTTCACAGTACATTGGTGGAAATCGCTTCAAAAATTTAGCAAAAGTTAGCTCCAATTAAACCTTTAGGCTTTGACACTGCTCACTCACATTTAGGATTAATTTATAAACCTACTTTACCAGGAACACGGTATAAACATCCAAAAGTGAAACACCAAAATGTCACATATAGGACAACACCACTTTCAATGGTACTAATGTTCCAGAATTAATGGCAGTCGTTAAATTTTACCCCTACCTACCCCTGGACATTTTAAGAAAAAAACATGCACACTGTCAAACGGCTTTCAGTAGCTGTTCCTATGTGGTGAGTTTGCACCTATATACCCTTACCTACCTACCCACCACCCCTGTTGTTTGTACTACAGCGCCATGAGAGTTCTTTGCTACTGTGGTGTTGCCATAGCAACCAAACTCATGTAATTACATAATAACCAACAGAGGAAACTAGGTCATGTTTTGCATAAATTTGCATAAATTAACATAAATTATGTCAGCCAATCAGAGCTCGAGGAAGTAGGTCACATGCCCATATATATGGTCACTTCCGGTTTCAAAACTAGGTCACATCCGGTTCGTAAGTAGGTCAAACAGATTTCAGTAGCTGTTCCTATGTGCTGAGTTAACCCCTATATAGGCCGGGGGCTGATAGGGCCCACCATGCACCCCCCACATCCCAATGCGACGGGTCGATCCTTAGGGTCCCCTGAACAAAATTCAAGATGTTAACATTGATTATCTTGGGATGCACTACCGGTTTTGGCTCATTATCCATGTGTGGGTTCAGACCACTTTTGGGTCAATTTTGGTACCATGTTATTCAAGGGGAATGCTCAATCTCCAAGCTCTAAGACTATCCTACCTTGTCTGGATCCTGAAGCTATTAGTCTTGTTGGAAAGAAGACATAATCAGCTTTTCATTAAGCCCTAATACATGTTGTTAAGTTCAGATTTGAGTGTACCAGACAGTCGGGAAGACAGAAGATTGAAATTACAAAGTTCCTTTTTTTACTGAAAATCTTAAATGTGCTCCAGATACATGTATAAAACTTGCCCTTATCCCCATCTAAGCGCAATATCTAATATGATTTATGTAGGACAAACCTTGCTGAGTAATATGAGACATTTTACAGAATTCCATGATGACTATGACACATGTTATTGCCTTGGACGCAAAGACACTACCTTGAGCCAATAAGATGTTGTTCCATTTCAATAATCTCCCTCTTTATATAAATGGATGTTTTTCCATGCTAAATCTTTATCAATTCTCCTGATTCTTGTGCTTAAAAGAGTGCTGATTAAGAATATGCATGTTTCTACTTCATAAAATTTAAAGGCGAGGCTGTATATGGCTGAAATTCAAAATGGCTGACAAAAGATTCAGATGTCATTTTGAATTACATAGATGTGCAGTCTAGAAAGTATCTGGTGGGTCCTACCCCCTATAAATCAGCTTAGTAGAATACAGTGCTGCTTTTGTTTTGTTGCTAAGTGGTGTGGTTGCCTAGCAACAGCAGCTTTGCAAAGCAACCAAGCCTGAAAATATGCTTGAATGCTCATATCTGCATGGTTTCCTTTCAGCACATACTCCCCTGATGTAAACTTGTATATAACTCTTCTGTGACTTCCATCATAGACTAGGAATATAGGTGATAAAAGGTTGCTAGGTTGTGTGGTGGCCTAGCAATAGCAGTTTTGCATAGCAACAATGTCAGATTCATACCTGTAGTGCATAGTCTCCCCTCAAGGACATAGATCACTGATTTCAAATTGCATATAGCTCCCTTGGGCACATCACATAGTATGGACATAGGTAGAAATGATTGCTATGTAATGTGGTTGCCTAGCAACTGCAGCTTTACATAGAACCCCATGTCCAAAGCTATGCAGATAGTCACAGATAAGTGTATGGTCTCGCGTCAGGGATGTATTGCAACATACAGTTCTTAATAGTAGCGTAGGTTGGGAAAGGGAACCTAGATGGTAAAGGGCATAGTCATGATTATGCTAGAGCATTGTTCAAATAGAATAAAGATCTGGATAGGAACCTCAGGCTTACTTACCCTTACTGGGGATAATGAGTGCTAGGATCATTGAACAGACCTCAAATGACAGATAATTCTTTTAAGTAAACCTACAGTATTATGATTCTGAAGTGATCAGTAAGAGTCTGGCTTAGTTAAGAGATCAGATCCATCCCAGAAAATCAGTCTAGTTGTGTGAAACTGTTGGCCACAACAACACAATAGAACAAGGTAGTAAATGTGTGTTTGGATGATGTGAGGGTTGTTGTTGTTATTCATTTATTTATCCCATGCATTCATACTCCCAAGATGGAATGTTTTACTTTATGACAGCTCAAGTTAGAGATAGGGGGGTATTTTCCCCCAGATCCTGGATAGTTCACTTGAACTCCACTAGATGGGAGTTTGAGATCTCCAATCACACTTTATATTTTAAATATCTGTATAGGAGAGACAGTGAAGCATTGGGGTGATAGGGTGTCTCTTGTGAGTTAGGGCGAAAACAGGGGATGATTGACTGGTAACTTCTTGTATCATGTCTCCAAAATACAGGCAGGTTGCGAGCTAATTGTCTAGGATGGTGAGCTTGATCTTAATAGCTACTTGTCACTTTTTTGCCTACTTTTTTTATAGTGGTCCCACATGCAATAAATCCCCCATTAAGTATTCTGTCCATTTGCAGTTATCTATCCATCATAGTCATTCAATATACAATGCTTTCTTTCTCTCCCATATTAATTAAACCTTCCTGCAAAATGAATTACAGAGTTAGTGGTCAAGTCTGTGATTGCTGTTTAAAAGATGCAATAGATGACTTGGCCATGTGGTGAGAGGGACTGCAGATTTTAGTGATGGTGACAGAATCACAACAGTAGTTTCAGGTTCTTTCTAGATATGATAAGAGCAATTTGTACAATATGGATGACACTTCCCTCTTCTATAAGCTAGACCAATTGACCACCATGTCCACTGTGAGTGATGTGGAATGGTAGAAGATACTCAAGGTCTGTGTGCCAGTGGCTTTCAGTAGTTTTATTAGGGTCAACTAGTAATTCATTACACCAAATATGTTGGGGATAATGAACTGCAACAGATCAACATGCCTTCTCAGAAGTGTCCAGCAGCATAATCACCAGCTGTTGGGATCACACTGCTATGAGCGAAGTTGAATGTAATGTTCAGAGATATGTAAGGATGGATAACACTGGGCCTGATGCTCTGAAGAGGTAACAGATGAGATAATATCCTGAGAGTTGTACAATTGTATTCCAATCCTTTTCTTTCATTTTCTCAATATGTGAATGAAACCAGCACTGTCTAAGGTCAATGCAAATTCCACCTTGCACCTACTTTCAGACAAATAGGCTGCCCAAGGCTTTTGAGATAATCAATTAGGCATGCAGTATATTATGAGGCTGAGAGCCAATAGTCTGTATTCTAAATGTGCGTTATCAGTACTAGCATTGGTAAATTTTGATGATGTGACAGTGGTTACAGGAATTTATTATTGGGGGGAGGGAGGAGGAGACAGTTGTTAGGAATTACAATCCTGTGTAATCATGGATGATCTGAGATACATATGCATGAATATGTATATACAAAATAACACAGGGTGTGGATGTGGCAAATATCATTTTATCATTATATCATAATATGGTCTCTGTCAATTAGATGATTTTTAAAGGTAGATTTACATCAAGTACATGACCTTGCAACATGTTATATGTGCTTCTATTTTGAGATGTGGACAGGGGAGCTATACATACAAGTTCTTGAGGCTAGACCATACACTTATCTGTGACTATCTGAATAGATTTGGACATGGAGTTCTATGTAAAGCTGCAGTTGCTAGACAATCATACATGGCAATCATTTCTACCTATGTTCATACTATGTGATGTTCACAAGGGAGCTATATGCAATTTGAAATCAGTAAACTATTTCCCTGAGGGGAGACTATGCACTACAAGTATAAATCTAGACATTGTTGCTATGCAAAACTTATATTGCTAGGCCACCACACAACCTAGCAACCTTTTATCACCTATATTTCTAGTCTATGATTGAAGTCGCAGAAGAGTTATATACAAGTTTACATCAGGGGAGTATGTGCTGAAAGGAAACCATGCAGATATGAGCATTCAAGCATATTTTCAGGCTTGGTTGCTTTGCAAAGCTGCTGTTGCTAGGCAACCACACCACTTAGCAACAAAACAAAAGCAGCACTGTATTCTACTAAGCTGATACTTTCTAGACTCAGCACATTTATGTAATTCAAAGTGACATCTGAATCTATTGTCGGCCATTTTGAATTTCAGCCATATACAGCCTTGCCATTAAATTTTATGAAGTAGAAACATGTATATTCTTAATCAGCACTCTTTTTAGCACAAGAATCAGGAGAATTAATAAAGATTTAGTATGGAAAAACATCCATTTATATAAAGAGGGAGATTATTGAAATGGAACAACATCTTATTGGCTCAAGGTAGTGTCTTTGCGTCCAAGGCAATAACATGTGTCATAGTCATCATGGAATTCTGTAAAATGTCTCATATTACTCAGCAAGGTTTGTCCTACATAAATCATATTAGATATTGCGCTTAGATGGGGATAAGGGCAAGTTTTGTACATGTATCTGGAGCGCATTTAAGATTTTCAGTAAAAAAAAAAAAACTTTGTAATTTCAATCTTCCATCTTCCCAACTGTCTGGTACACTCAAATCTGAACTTAAAAAGATGTATTAGGGCTTAAAAGCTGATTATGTCTTCTTTCCAACAAAACTAATAGCTTCAGGATCCAGACAAGGTAAGATAGTCTTAGAGCTTGGAGATTGAGCATACCCCTTGAATAACATGGTACCAAAATTGACCCAAAAGTGGTCTGAACCCACACATGGATAATGAGCCAAAACCGGTAGTGCATCCCAAGATAATCAATGTTAACATATTGAATTTTGTTCAGGGGACCCTAAGGATCGAAAAAATACCCGTCGCGTTGGGATGTGGGGGGGGGGTGCATGGTGGGCCCTATCAGCCCCCGGTCTAATATACTACTTGTGAGTGATGTGAAACACACCTTTTTTATCTGAGGCAAATGTGAGGTTACTAGTTGGGCTTCCCTAATTGTGGGGGCGGATGTGATGACCTACATAGGAGGCAGCCATCTTTAATTGAGTTAACCAATGGTAGACTGGTGTGTAGGGCTTCCCTGTTAGGGGGTCCCTCACCCACATGACGTCATTTCTATGACGCCTATGTGCACTGGAGGGAGTATGAGGTGGTTATTTAATTCGTGAACACTTTAACTAGTTAGTGTTTGGATTTGAACATAAGATTTACATCTTAAGACTTAAGGTGGAATCATGATGGTGGCTGTAGAAGGGGTTATATGGTAGATATATGTTAGCGTGTGTAGGTGGGGTAATATTCTTTGTCCAAAACATGGCATCTAACGGTGTAGTTGGGCGTCTAGATGGAAAGCGGGGGGTCCTCATGTCATTTATTGATTTTAAAAAAGCCCATGTCACATGTCACTGACTTTGTGGTTTCCCCTGTCCTCGTCACTGTGATGTCGATTTTAGGCAAAGGCAATCTCCCATGTCACTATTTTCTTTTTCTCCGATGTCTTTGTCAGTTTTAAGAAAAAGCCATCTCCCCTATCGATTCTGAGTTTCTAGACCAATGTGATTCCACCCCTTTTATTTAGCAGTAGACGGTCGTTCCTTAAAGGGTGAGAAACCTGTAAGGTGTTGACCGGCTCCTTCAGAGAAAGGCAATGAATTACTCCAGGAGGAACCAGAGCCTTCTCAGAGCCCATAAAACACAGTACTACCTGTATTACAGCCACCCCCTCTACTACAACAACTACAACTACTTATAGTCACAACTGATACCTCTACCTTGGCCAGTCAAGACCATTTGTGCCTTGGGAACAGCAAAAGTTGGACTGATACCATTGGAATTCCTGAGGACCACTGGTCATACTATTTTGGCCTTTTAACACAAAAGGATTTTCTGGTTGATATTAACTCTGGAATTCGTAGAATTTAATGGAAAGGATATTTCACTTGTTTCTACAAGGACAGGTTTTATGATGGACGATTATCTTTAAGAGTAGTAAGAAATTCAAACCAGAAGCTTCATTCACCTGCAACGAGCTAGAAACCAGCGTCTCTAACCTTAAGTTAAATTGTTTCTGTTGCTATGGAACGCCCTTCCCATTCACTAGGTGATGGTTTCCGGACGCTGCGTCTGAGCTCCCTTATTATGGGAGTACTGCTTCCGGTTTTGCTGATACCGGAAGTGAGGGCAGGTGACCCCTTCCCGCTGCTTGCGTACAGTCGGCGTTCCTCGACACTGTTTCAGTTCACACCACGCTACTCTTGCTCACGTGTAGAGGTCAGGATTAAGGTAAGGTTGTTTTTCATTTTATGTACAGGTATAGGTCTAGACCCTTAGGATCGACGGCATGGACCAACAAGGGACATGCATCTGTTGGTGACAGGGAAATGCCCGGGGGGGGCACTCTCTATCTAATGTATACACATATGTGCGGCTGGCAAGGGTACTTTTTCAAGGAAAAGTCCCTAGCAAGCCTCCTGTTTCAGCCACAAATGTCCCTAGCAAGGGTCTACTTTTGAGCAAAATGTCCCTAGCAAGGGTCAACTTTCAGCAAAATACTGCGATTTACGGAGAAAATTTTTAAATTTCCTTGGACATCAGCACAGTTTTCATGAAAATAGCATGAACCAAATTCAATTTTCTCCCCAATCAGTGTAAATTTAAGACATTTTGAAACATATCTAGGATTATTGAGTCAAACGTGCCCTAGCAAGGGTAGGCTTTCGAAGAAAAAACCCGCGAATGAGTGCCCTAGCAAGGGTAAGGGTTGTCGTGGGTTCAGCCACACACCCGTATCAAAAAAAATTGAAGTGCCCCCCCCCCAGGGGGAAATGGGAGAAAAGAGGCAAGGACAGGGGAAATTAGAAAGATAATTACATGTGGCATGGTCTTTTCTTAAAATCTACATGTGACATAGGAACCCCCATCTAGACCTCCAAAGGTATAATAGCCTAGAGTCAGAGCCCTGTAAACAAAACGTTCACCCACCCTGACCACGTTTTCTGCATTCGGACATCTATTAATGCAGCTGTATGAATTATATAGGATGGCAGTCTTTTGTAACTTTCAACTTCAGGCTCCCATCTTTCCTGTGTGATTGCCACCCCCCTCCCCCCCCCCCCGCCGTGTCTCTTGTCTATTCCTCTGAATGAACCAAATCTTCTACTTTCAAGGATTTCTAACATTACTTATCAGTTAGATTTTGTTCCTTGCGTATTGCATCATTCATTTCGAAGACGTGAGGCCTTGTTCTTACTGATCATTGCATTTCAAAACTAAATAACACGTTGGTGTTAAGAACGAAGTTCATTCTATCAGTATGCGTTAAAGGGATAAAGGATTGCCTCCCCGCTCTATCCTACCTAGCTCCAGGCCCCCTGACAGATGCTATGTGGGGATATCTGGGAAGAATTGTCAATGGTTCTGGTGTCGTGCCAAGGGCCTTTGATGACCCTTTTGATGCAGAGACTTCTCATGTCCTGTTTTATAAGTTCGCAGAAATTGATGGTTGCCTAGCACCCAGCCTGTTTTAACAAAAGTCCTTAGTTGCGGCAATTTTGATAAATAATCATGACGTGGTGAGTTCACCTACCCCCCCCCCTTCCATGGTGATACAGCAAACCTTTACTATGTAACAAAAGCAGGCTTACTGAGGGTGGTACTAATGGATGTGCCATATCTCTGTTCTTAAGAGTGGCATAAGACAAAGTGCCCTGCAATTTCTGGTTGTGGGTGCCACCCTCATATACTAAGTCATTTTTTACTCATCCTCTACTTGCAGGTGCCAGTGCGAGGCTGTGGTGATGTGTATCTTCGTACTCACGCCTGTAGGGGGCACTGCCGGTCTGTGTCCTTCCCTGAGTGGACCTCCTTCCCTGAGTCCATGCACCAAGTCCGGTTCTGCTACTGCTGCAAGCCTACCACTACTGTGAGTTGGATTCCTATAATAGATAATTTGTAGGTCTATTAAAATTGGTAGTGCAGCTGTGATATTGGTAAAACCTAGCTAATTATGATTGGTAGAAGATTTGCAAATATTGAAGGAAAAACATTTGGAAGCCTCAAGATGACCCCTGCCTGGCCAATTCTGATGAATTCTGAAAATTTCACCTTTTTTCCTTTTGTAGAAAATGATAATACATCACCAATCCCATTACATTTAATAGTATAAAGTGGATCTTACCTGATATGACAAAAGTGTTGCCCCAGTACCTAGATTTAGCACTAGTTAGCTTTTGGTAAAAAAGATGGTATCACATAAAATATAGCTAACTCCAGAAAGTAAGACCGAAAGGAAATTTGCCAAGATATGCAATTATCTATATTACAACCCCTCTTTTTACCTTTCAGGAAATAATCTCTGGTATGGTTGTTAACTGTCCGGGCGGTGATCGTTACATCCGTCTTAACATGCTGGCAGCCCGTGAGTGTCATTGTCGGCCATGTTCTGATGGCCACCCGGAGTCTGAGCAGCCTTACGACTACTGACAGAAACTGCTGTTGACAGATGGCACACCAGGCTGAAGTCATGCTGAGACTACTGTCAATTTTGGGACAAAAGACTTGGACATTAGATGGAAACTACTGTCAACTGTGTGACACATTTGAGCCAGTGGGTCGACAGCGCCTACATAGATTTTGAGACCGGTACCTTAATATTTAATACAACATTTCTTTCTCAATGTGGCAACATGACAAAGGACTGCTGATACATATCAGTACATCAGAACTCCTATTGTTAGAACTCTGAAAATAAAACCTAGACCTCTGCTTACTGTGTGACAGGAATAATAATAAGTGGCATGACCTCATAAAGATAACAACTAGTTTATCATGCAGAGAAGGCTACTGTCAAATGCCTAGCATTACTGACTGTGGTAAAACACTAAGATTTGTGACAGCAGATCTATAATTGAGGCTTCCCATGACCAATCAAATTGCAAAATACATTGATAACTTTAAGATCACAGGGGAATCTCAGAGATGACAGTCAACCGTAATCCCACTGAAATGGCCTGAAATTCTAAATTCATAATACATATTATGGGCTTGTGGAGGATATTGATAGCTCTTCATTGTAGAGCCACTGTGATATGTCCCCGCCACTGTCGTCCACTGTGTCATACTATTGACATTAGAACATGAATGTGACAGTTATGACAACTGCATCAGTAATTGTCAATTTTATTAAAACAGCCAAGTATTAAATCATTGTAAATAAAGAGTGAATTCACAACACAATGTCTCTTTATTATGTTCTTGGGTTGAAGGAGAGAAGGAATAGGCATGAAGAAACAATGAAGAAAGCGGATGAGGTATATATGATATTTCATTTATTCCTTCCTCTCATCAAAATGGACAAAGATCTGACATTTGGATTTGTAATATCATATAATTAATAATTTCAAATCTACCAATTGTAATTACTTTAAGACACTACTTTTATAATTCATGGTAGATTTGTTCGACTTTCTAACCAGTTAATTCACAGGGATTTCATTCATATATATTTTAACTTATTTCATTTTCTCCATTGGAACTTTAAGATTATGGAACTTTGTCTTTACCGACACGGGGGTTCTATAATTTTACCCTTCGAACACAAATGTTATAAAATTGGTCTTTCCCAACACATATGGGTGTTAAGATTTTACACCCCGGATCCCAGGGTTATAGAATTTGACACTCACCATCTGTTGGTTATAAAATTCAACACCCAAAAAACCTTTGTGTGCAATGCTTTGAATTTCAAGTAAAGAGTAAAGAGTTTGAGATTCCATGCAAGGCACCCTTTTAAGTGTTTTAACTACAACCCTGTGCTTGTGTTCTTGGATGAATGAATACATTATAAATAGGCTCGAATATACAGTGACTATTAACAGTGAATATCAAATGTAAATAATATCATTTTAGTTCTTTGGACGATTAAGTTAAGCACGTTTTACACAAACGATTCAAAATTGCTGTGACATAAAAATTTATCAAATCAAAATGAGCAGTGATGTGTAAAGACTATAAAACTAATATTGTGAGGGGGAAACGTACATCTAATATGTAATAAAGTACTGTTGAAAATGCCATTCAATCCTACAGCCTTTTAAAAGTGTGAAGCTGCCATCCGATAGAACTCAATACAAATCAACAACAAAGATTAGCTAATTTACACACTCAAGCCAAATGTGATGTCAGTGTTAAAAAGAAGTGCACAGACTCTTTCATTCATTCCTTCTATCATTCTTGCAGGCGTGAAATGATATGTCAGTGCTTGTCTAGGTGTTAGATCTACCTGGATATTGATATCATGATAAAAAGATTAATAGTGATGGTGATGAGAGTATCTTGGGCATAATGCCCCAATGGCACCTCTGCGCATAATTGAAATTGATATGTTATTATTCTGTTTGTTTTGATTGAAGGTATTGTATCAAAACAACGGAAATGGTATGATATATTCTGTTCCATTTATAATCTGTTGACTCATTTCATATCCAGTTAGCAAAACCCATGCAATCTACATGAAATTTCTATGAGAAAACTCACCAGAGTTGCATGAAGGAGATGCCATTTAGATGTATTGTGCCCACTTTATACTAACCCCCAGTTGTATTTCCGATCTGTAAGTTAGTCTTCAATCACTCTTGCTTGAAACTAACAGTCAATAAAATATCGACCATTTTCAAATGTAAGTTTTGTGGATCGTTATAACCATGGCGATGCCTATATGACTCTGCACTGCACATTATTATAGATATTGCCAGATTTTACAATCTGTTAGAAGGAAACATCACTTCAGATTTACAACCTAGTTAGTGGTGAAATCTCCATTGTAAATCTTATCACTGGTAGTAAAAGTCTCCATTGTAGATTTTAGGTAGTAAAAGTGACTATCATAGATTTTATAACCTGGTAGTAAGCGTCTCCATTGTAGATTGTATAACTGGTAGAGGGAGTAAATTTTAGGTAGTAACAGTCTCTATAATAGATTTTATAGCCTTGTGGTGAGTGTTTCCAGGGCTATCCGCTCCCAGCTCCCTCCCTGTGTAACCTGGTCCAGGTCTGACATGGTGGCCGTGTCGTCTGGCACGACAACATCAACATTGTAGTAAACCGTCTTACTGCGGGCCCAGCTGTATGTGTTGTCAAATATGATGATGTCTGAAATTTTTAGGTGGTACAATTTAATTGGTGATTTTGTAATTGGAGTTTGACATAATAGCAGGCTAATAAGAAGCCAAACCTTGGGAAAATGTGAAGCGTGGATCCTATTGGACAGTTGATCTAATGAAAGCTTAAAGTGGGCACGTCCGCTAATGTCTGAACGATTTCCTATTTGGCTGATGGATGTGATGTATCTAGTGCCCAGAACAAGCTCAAGACTAAATTTGAGCTTTTTCTGTGGAAAACTAGCTGAAAACTTATAGGTTGATTTATTCCTATCCTAGTTTTTATTCCGGATGACATCAGGCCCTGTGATGACTGTAAACAGCTTATATAACACCAGTGCACAGGGCTGTTACTCATATACACACACATAAAGCTATAATAAATGGGTCACTAGAACCTGCAAACTGTGCACACCACTCTGTGCAGGCATTGGAGTTATGGGGTGCTGAATGTAAAAGTATAGAGGGCATTTGTATGAAATGAGGTTTACTTTTTTGGACTGTAAGGTAACAGACCCAGGGAGGTTTTGTGGACTCTTGACAGGTAACTTCACAGAAGACAATTTGATACAGCAGCATATATTTAGCCCTTAGGGAAGCATTCCTCTAGAATTCGAGCATTTCATAGGTAGGTAAGATGAGGTTGGTGCCCTTATGTCAAATCAATTCACTTCATTTATCTCTAGCATACTGGGCTCGAGCTTAAACTTTCATCATGAACCACCCATATTCTTTGTGATTACCTATGTTTTTTGATCCAGCTGTATAATTTTAGCTGTTATCTGAACAAAAGTAGATGTATCCCCCTTATAATTAGAAAGGGAAATATGCTGTTTGTGGATACATAATATGCACTATTGAGAGGATATGATAAAATCCACAGTGCCAAAGGAAGATGTGTAGTGTAGTTAGTTTGAATTTACTTTATTATCCCAAAGTTTCTATACATTTTAGTGAATCATTTGGTTAATTGGTACATTGATAGGATATATTTGCATGCTTATGTTACCGGTAATATATAATTGTTTCATAAGCGTAAAGTACATTGATAAGTACATAATAGCTTCTATTTAGAGTTCTCCAGGAAACATAGCATATATCAATAAGGTAATCAATGCCAGTCAGTAACCAAAAACATAGTATAAGAAAATGGTATATATTACATCGAGATAACAATGAAGGAAGAGAACCTCATCCCCACAGTGTTCTGTGTAAGGGTTGATTCTTCTGGTTCTACCTTTCTTCTGTTCGATGGTTTACAATACAGTTGACACATTATATTAAGTTATAAGAAGAATGAGAAGGGGAGGGGATATTTGAGAAACTTATGTATTTAGAATGATATATTAAAAGAAATCAATCAGAATAGAAAAAGTAATATACAGCATAGTCATTCGCTCGGGTTCACAAGGTAATATCACGTAACATAATAATAGGTTTGAAATATTATTAAATTAAGTATTACGCTATGGTCTGACATAGGGGAAGAGACCTGCCAAATAGCCTTTGGATTCAGTTTTAAACTGTTCCAGACTAGGGGCATTTCTCCTACCCGGTGTCAAAGCATTCCAGCTTATAGCACCTAGATATTCTACGCTCCTTGCATACATTAGGCATTTTGGAGTTATAACAGATAAAGTAGGTGCATCATGTAATCTGGTTCTTATGGGTCTGGTATCTAGAAAATCCCTATCTCGAGACCTGGTATACATAAAGTTCACAAGGTGGATGTATCGTCTATCACATAGAAAATTTATCTTATTCATATTATGTATAAGATTTGTACTGGTTAGGTGTGGTACTTGGAGGCAAATTTTTATACATCTATTCTGGAAATACTGGAGAGGATCCAGGTATTTATCATAGGTACTCATAAAACAGATGTCTGCATATTCCATATATGGTAGGATAGTAGTTTTGTAAATTCTTATTGCAAGTTTTACATCAAGATATTTGTGTAGTAAGCAGAGTTTATAAAACTTATAGGTAATTGTCTTAGCTTGATTGCTCAGGTGCTGGTTATAATGCAATAATGGATCAAGAGTTACACCAAGATATTTATAGCTAGGCACAACCTGGAGTAAGTGGTCGTTCAGAGTTATATTAGCTGTTAGGGTATTCAATTTTTTCGAACTTGATGAGAAAATCATTACTTTTGTTTTTGCAACATTTATAGAAAGCTTATTCTGGATGCACCAAGTGTGATAAATTTCAAGGTCGTTCTGTAACTCTCTTTTGGCAATGTTAAAATTTTTATGAGATGAGTATATCACAGTATCATCTGCATAGAGCTTGATTTTACAATTTTTGATACAATTTGTTACATCGTTAATGTATAAGAGAAAAAGTAAGGGACCTAAAATTGATCCCTGGGGTACCCCACAGACCACCCCCTCCTTCGCAGACTGTACACCATTTGCTATAGTAATCTGTTGTCTACCTGTGAGATAATTTTCAAACCAGTGATAATTATCAGATCTTATTCCATAGTGGTTAAGCTTAGTGAGAAGGATAGAGTGGTCTACGGTGTCAAAAGCCTTACGCAGGTCTATAAAAGAAGCTATTGTAGAATTGCCCATATTTAAATTTCTTTTGATATCATCAGTGAATCGTGCCAGGGTATCTATTGTACTATAGCCAGGTCTGAAACCACCTTGGTGTTTCGTCAGAAAGCCATAAACTCTATTATGGACAATTTTTTCAATTAATTTACAGGGCAGGGGTAGCAAAGAGATAGGTCTATAGTTATTAACAAGTTTCGAGTTCCCAGCTTTCGGTATAGGGGTGACCTTAGACACTTTCCAGGAATCTGGTACTGTATTGGTCTGAAAAGAAGGGTTAAAAAGCCTAACCAGTTTTCTAGGGTCATGTTTGAACACTTTTTTTAGAACAGATGTAGATATATTGTTAATTGCAGAAGACTTGATCACCTGAATATCATGAATAAGTTTGTTGATTTCTTGCACATTTGTAATAAATGGTTCAATTTTATCAACTATACAATCGTCATACGGTTTCCATGGGATATTCAAGTCTTTAGCAAGTACAGGACCTATGTTTACAAAGTATTGGCTGATAAAATCAGAGATTTTATCTTGGGGAACCAAAGTGTCATTGTTGTCATGATCGTTTAAACATATAGCTTTTGGACTATTCGGTTGACCAGGTAGTAGATTGTTTATAACTCGCCAGAATTTTCTATGATCATTTTTATAGGTTTCCATTTGTTCTTTGAAGAAATTTTTCCTGGCTTTGTCTATTATTTTATTTGCTGTGTTCCGGAAATTAGAGGAGATTTTCCAATCATTTTCTCTGCCTGTTTTTCTTGCTTTCCATAATTTTGTATTTTTTTCCGAATTGTTTCAAAAACATTTTGGTTCATCCATGGGTCTCTGTGTTTGGACACTAAAAACCTGTTGACTGGACAATGCCTGTCAAGTATATCATGTATTGCTTTTTCATAATGGAACCATGCACAATTTACATCATCTGTGTTTTCAAAGATGTCCCAATCATAATTATCAAATTCATTAAATAAGACATCATCGGTAAGGCGTGAATATGATCCTCCTGTTATATATACTTTTTCTTCTGGAATTTTCCATTTTTTCCGGATTAGATATATTGGTAGGTGATCTGATATATAATTATTGGAGACCCCTGTCTTAATAAAATTTGGTCTGATATTTGTAAAAACTAAATCTAGGATCGCATTTTTCCGTGTACCTTCTTGGATCTCTTGTTTTAGACCATAAGTTTTCAAACGATTCAGTAGATTATTTAGAACATCATTGTCATCGGCCACATTAAGGTTAAAGTCGTGACAAATTCATTTTTATCCCCATCTGGGGGTCTATATACATTTAGGAATATTATAGGTTTCATATGGTTTTTGGTGATTATTACATATTGTAATTCGATGTCTTTGTCAGATCTATTTAATAGTGAGATCAAATTATAATCATGTGACAGGCCATGTTTCACAAAAATACAAACCCCACCACCAGTTTTGATATTTCCTTTTCTATCAATTACTTGTCTATCTAATCTATAGCGGGTATAGCCATTAAATTGGTAGTTCATTTCATCGTCTTCATTTTTTAACCAAGTCTCAGAGAAGGAAAAAATTTCCAGATTTGCTGGGTATATTGCGGCACATAAAGTGGCATAATTTGCCTTAAAACTTCGAGCATTCAAATGCATGAAGCGCAATCCTCTGGTGCCCTTAAGGCTTATCATGTTACTAAATTGCATATATCTCCTTGAATACAGTTTGGTATATATGAATCTACATGTGAACAGCAAGTCAAAATTTCTACAATTGATTTTTTCGAGTACAGAGTTTCATTTCCCCCCCTTCTCAATATAGAAAAAGTCAAATTCAGTATCAAACAAGGGACATAGGCCTTTGTGCCGCCCCCAATATTTGAGTACATTGATATCTTCATTATAACATCCTGGTGAAGACCTTCCAGACATGGGACATACTGATATAGGTTTATATGACAAAGGTATATATGTTGAGGTTACATAAAAATATAGTATATAATAGATGGGTACAGAAGAGAGTACTACTACAAATAAACAATATCAAATAAGAAAATATATAGTGTTTACAAGTTATAGAGAAAAGACAGGGTCAGGACAGTAGTTATTCTCCTTGGGTTGCCGCATTTCAAGTCTGATTTCCTCTGCTGTCGGCAAAGGTTTCTCATTTGTGTGCATGTATCTAATGTTCATTAGCATTTCACCCAGTTTGTTTGCGCACTCATGTTCATTTTTGGCTACATTTTGGATGGTTATGGTGTCCTTTTGGCCTAGATGAAACCTGGATCCATAGGTCTTGTTTAAGGTAGCCTCATACAAGTATTTTCCCTGTGTCTTGGTTAGCTCATGTAGCAGTGCAGGTTGGGAGAATTTAATTTCTAGTAGTCGCTTCATCACTGCTTCATCCTCATCGTACCATTCATTGGTTGGCTTACATAGCTTTGCAGCATACATACTATCTAGGGGTGTTTTTGCCATGTTTACTCTTCTCAGTATGTGGACTTGATTACATACTACTGCCTTTTTAGCTTGGTAGGCTCGTTCCAGTGAGTCATATGTGTGGCCTTCGAACTGTATATCACATTTGTAGAGGTTAGAGTAGATTGAATGTTCACCCTGAAATGCTACACCATCAGGTGTTGGTACAGTCTTGGCATTCTTCAATGACAGGTCCATAGGTAGATTACCAATGTCTTTGTATGCATAGAGGTGGCCTTGGATTACGATTTGTGTCCCTTTAATTGAACACTCAATGCCTTTACTTTTTGCTAGCGCTTGTATGGATCGAAGGTCTTTTGCATGGTTTTTTCTTCGGGACTAATATCATCAGTCAGAAGTTTTTGATTTTAGAGAAGATTTGTATCTTGTAATGGGCAGAAGAGAAAATAACCACCACTGGTCTCTCACATGGTTTAAAGTTTGGGTTTCTTCTCTGGTTTTCATTTTGAGTTTGTTTTTTCCCTCTTCTGTAGAGAACTTCGGCGACAGAGTTATTGAAATCTAGGCCTAGATCATTTGTCAATTGGTCTAAGGTGTCACGTAGACTACCAGGACGGTCCTCATCTAAGCCTTCAATAATCAGGATTCTCTTTTTCCTTTCCCCATCAACTTTGGTGAATTGGTCTGTGTGTTTGTCAGATACTTCACTTAGGTTGGATATACCAATGATGTTTTTATCAATTTTATCACTGTGTTGGGAGAGTGTAGTATCATATTCCTTCAGTTTTGCTTCCAGCTCAGGGATAGTGACTGTCTTGTCTTGAGGTATTCCCTTAGGGCCAAACATTCTCTTTTCCATACCGTTAAGGAGGTTGATTGTTCGCCTAGAAATGCTTTCCTGGGCTTTGAGCCTTTCATCTAGCTCATTGATTTTGTCAATTATAGCCTTTGGGGGTGCTTTGTATTTCAATGCAGGCGAGAAATGGGTTTCCTCTTCTTCAGAGTCAATATTTTCATCGTGCATCGTATCAGTTTTGTTTAGAACGGGGGCTGCCATTTTGGATGACCTTGACCCTATAGAGTCAGGCGTAGAACTTATGGAGCGATGCGTATTTCTAGTAGCACGATTCGACATCTATTTTCGTATTAAACATGAGGAGTTCAATGGCTAATAAAAGTGTTCCACTGCGTGTTAGAATATTGTAGCAGTTTTAAAATAGTTGTTTGAGATGTAGGAGAGTCCTTTGGTCCAATATATTTGTGAGATTATTGGTCACAAACTGTACCGGGGCTTTGTCGACATGGGTGGCGCCATCTTGGAAAATTTTCAACTTGTCGAGCAAACTTTGGATGTCCCTAGCTGAGTTTATGAGGTAGGTAGAGGCCTCATTTTATCCTATAGATGTTCATTGTCGCTTTATAATTGTTTCAGTACCTCTCAATATGGTGTAGCAATCCTGAAACGCTCAAAAACCAGCATATCCCGCCGTTGAAGTCTTCCACCGGTGTTAGCCTTGTGCCATTGTTTCACTGGTTAGGATTGAAGTTAGTGTGACTAGCACAGGGTGGGAAGGAAGGTCCAAATGCCCCTGTACTCTGGTGCCCTGAGGTATAAACCCTCAGTGTACCACTGTGCAGTAAGCAGCAGGGCATAGTGGTCCTAGACTATAGTTAACTCCCACCATGACCCTAGCTCAGTCACAAGAACAGGAAATGGAACTGCAAATGCTGCTCACTCTTCAAGCATCTATAGGTTGCAGCTATGCAGGCTGAAACATATGCTTGCAGAGTGACAAGCTGCAAGTCATGTTGGTGTACACTAGTGCTATAATATGGCACTTGGTACAAGTGTAATGCCACTGGGTCACTGTCCAGAGACCTTTCCTGGTCTCCCTCCTGAGCATTGCTGCCATCTGGTGGAAATAACATGCAAACTCCAACTTTGGTCAAGCAATGTCCCTTTTCCCGCCATAAACCCTCTTTTGTGGTATTCGGAGCTATCAAGTTGAATACTATAGAATTTTTAATTGGTCATTTTAGCGGACGTGCCCACTTTAATCTACAGCTAGAATATGTTTGGCATATCTGTGGGATTATATCTATAAATCTGCACATTTCAGGTCCTCTAATGTGACCCACAGCCTGAAGATCTCACTAGTTAGCACCTGACTACAACTGATGCAGTCAAACATAGTCACACCACAGTCAATACCTCTTACTGGAATTCTGCTGATGTTAGGAGTCTGCCATCTTTTCGTTCTTTCACTGACATCCAAAAATTCACATTACAAAAGCCATTCTAAGAGTGTACATGTGACATTAGTAGGAAGTTTCCATCCACACAGGTTACATTAACTTTTTCAATTTACTTTTTTTCAACTGTGACCTCCAAACCCCTCCGACTGCTTATTGACAAAGGAAGTAATACTTTATGTATCTAATATACTATGGTACTTACAGGTGCCAGTTTTTGTACAGGTGAGCGTACCATCCTCTGGCACCATGTGGCTGTTTACTCGTTCTACTGGTATCAACGTCTGCCGTCCTGTAACACCCTCAAAGTCTACACCAAAACCCACATCGTAACCATTCGTCTGGAACTCCCATCTGTTTGATAGAAGCAAGTTATTACTTAACTTTTTATTAGGGAATATTCATATTTATGTTTAATAGCACCATTTGTTATAAGTTCTATCAGTATCTTGATGGATTTCTAGAGTGGTTTTGTACCAACCTGGCATAGTTAACTTAGTGCTTTTGGGTTTACTACATGTCTATTTCATGTACCCAAATCAATTTGTTAGACATATCTGTCACCCAGCTTAGTAGGAGAACACAATACATGTAGTAGAATAGTGATAACCTCATCTTGAAGGTGATCAACACAAGATGGTGGCCTCTCTGTACAGTGCTACCACCTGGTGTTGAATACCTGCACTACTGTACAGACATTTCCTATCATATTCCTGATGCTGCTATATATGTTTCTAAAGCTAGGCTGGGTAACGTCCAGCAAAGTGATCTGTACTCAGCAGACATATAGCAATCAAAAGACCATTGCTAGACGTAGAATTCCAATAGCACTTGAATACATGTGGAGTCATGGACAATATAGGATATTGTGACTGAATATCTACTTAATACATAATTAGGCCAGAGAAATGAATCACAGCTATCAATAAATTAGATAGATAGGTACACTTACACCTATATCAAATTGGGCATTATGAGAGTTGGAAGAATTATATTTTTGAAGTAAAAAGAGCCCCAGATATTTGAGAATGATGGATACAAATTGATGCTCAAATAGTAATTTTGTTAATTAAGGCTGAGTGAATAATTGCCGACCTGAGTACAGAATTGGGTGTGTAGACAGGGAACTTGAGTTCGTGTGTGTCAGACCTGCTGACACTGAGTTGTTTCATGTTGTCTGTGTCTACTAAGTCCTTCAGGTAGTAACCCTCTGGGACATCTCCTCCCTGCACGATCTGAATTATAATAATGTGTATTAGTAATAATGATGAACATCTAATAGTACATAGTACAATAGTAAAAAGAGTACATGGAAGGTATTTATAATTGATGAACAGGTCTATCCACTTGCAATTAAGCTTTTCCAATCATAACCCATTTCAATCAAAATTTCCCATCTTCTTAAATTTCTCTAGTAATCCACACTATCTACAATGGAGAACCTCCATAACCTGCAGGTGAAAGTCTTTGTAACCCTTTGTAACTCCTGATATGTGATCCAACCCCCATTTGTAACTCCTGATATGTGATCCAACCCCCCTTTGTAACTCCTGATATGTGATCCAACCCCCTTTGTACCTCGTGATATGTGATCCAACCCCCCTTTGAGACCACTTTATAGACTAGTGGTAAACCACTTGTATTCCAGCTCCCCCTTAATAGACTACCCAGCAAATTGTTGTTATCTGTCGCCATGATTGGTCATCAATGGTGACTCCTTTCTGAGTGATAACTCACTGCGTCATCTTTCGCCACTGTGTGTCAGTCTCACATGGTATGGCGATTTATCACAACAGTCGCCAACATGATCTCACTCACTGCGTGAGTATGTGCCACCCCTTGTCATCCCTCACAAAGCATGGTGACTTATCACCACCATCGCCAACATGGATCTAACTCACTGCGTGAGTATGTGCCACTGCCTGTCAACTCTCAGTCAGAATGGCAACCTTTCACCTGCATTGCCACATGGCTCTCACTCACTGCGTGAGTGTGTATCACTCCTAGTTAATCTTTTCTCAGAATGGCGACTTATCACCACCATCGCCAACATTGGTCTCACTCAATACGTGAATTTGTGTCACTCCAAGTCAATGCTCTCTGAGGATTGCATCATCTGTCACTCACTCTCACTCACAGTGGCAACTTATCACCACCATTGCCAAAGTTGTTGAGACAGCACCACTGTTCAACATGTAGCCTATCTAGGAAGTGTGGGCATGAAGTATAAGTCCCATACGTATTAAATGTGCTTTGTTTCACACTGATTTCCATGTAATACTTCAGAGTTGAATCAAACAAGATTATATAGAGAGAATATCAATTGAATTTAGATAGAGGTATCTCTAAAATGAAAGCAACTATCCATAAACACCTTTTCTCTGGTTACAGGAAAAATACATAGGGAAATATCAACATGAACACCTTGTCTGTGGTTAGAGGGAAGATACATATGGCAATACCTTCTCTGGCAAAACATACTTTGATCTGGCAGATGTGAGGCTGCATGATTACCAATGTCAATGATCATGAGCTTTTCATCTAACAAGGTGAGTGATCACCAGCGTCGCCATCACTGGTGAGTCTGAGTGATCACCACTCTCGCCATCCATGGTGAACCTGCGCTATGACGTGGTGCGCGTTTCATCTAGCGAGGTGAGTGATCACTCGTGTTGCCATCCCTGGTGAGTGTGGGTGATCAAGATCCTCACCCTCTATGGTGAACCTGTGCTATCACGAGGTACGCGTTTTATCTAGCGAGGTGACTGATCACAATCCTTGCCATCCGTGGTGAATGTGTATTATGACGTGGTGTGCGTCTCATCTAGCGAAGTGAGTGATCACTCATGTCGCCATCCCTGGTGAGGATGAGTGATCACTCATGTCGTCATACCTGGTGAGGATGAGTGATCACGATCCTCGCCATCCCTGGTGAACATGTGCTATGACGAGGTGCGTGTTTCATCTAGCGAGGTGAGTGATCACCCGCATCGCCATCCCTGGTGAGTCTGAGTGATCACCTCCTCGCCATCTGAGGTGAGGCCATGTGATCACCACCATTGCTATTCCTGGTGATCTTGTGCTATAGCGACGTCGTGTTCCATCTAGCGACATGTGTGAGCCACTTCACACAGGTTGACCAGGAGTCACGACAATTCGCTGGGTAGTGGTAAACCACTTGTATTCCAGCTCCCCCTTTATAGACTAGTGGTAAACCACTTGTATTCCAGCTCCCCCTTAATAGACTAGTGGTAAACCACCTGTATTCCAGCTCCCCCTTTATAGACTAGTGGTAAGCCACCTGGATACCAGCTCCCCTTTATAGACTAGTGGTAAACCACTTGTATTCTAGCTCTCCTTTATAGACTAGTGGTAAACCACTTGTATTCCAGCTCCCCCTTTATAGACTAGTGATAAACCACTTGTATTCCAGCTCCCCTTTATAGACTAGAGGTAAACCACTTGTATTCCAGCTCCCCTTTATAGACTAGTAGTAAACCACTTGTATTCCAGCTCCCACTTTATAGACTAGTGATAAACCACTTGTATTCCAGCTCCACTTTATAGACTAGTGATAAACCACTTGTATTCCAGCTCCCCTTTATAGACTAGTGGTAAACCACTTGTATTCCAGCTCCCTTTTATAGACTAGTGGTAAACCACTTGTATTCCAGCTCCCCTTTATAGACTAGAGGTAAACCACTTGTATTCCAGCTCCCCTTTATAGACTAGAGGTAAACCACTTGTATTCCAGCTCCCCTTTATAGACTAGAGGTAAACCACTTGGATACCAGCTCCCCCTTTATAGACTAGTGGTAAACCACCTGTATTCCAGCTCCCCCTTTATAGACTAGAGGTAAACCACTTGTATTCCAGCTCCCCTTTATAGACTAGAGGTAAACCACTTGGATACCAGCCTCCCCTTTTCATGGACCACTGGTAAACCAGTTGCATTCCAGCCTCCCTTAAATAGAACTCTGGTAAACCACTCGTATCCTAGCTCATTATCAATGGACTCCTGGTTTACCATGTGTATTCAAGTTCCCCTTTGATAGACCACTGCCTTTCAAAATGATTCGTTTCCCATTCCCCCCTTTGGAGGAATACTTGTTCTCCAAGCACTCCCCCCTTTGAAGTGAGCATGCCCACTTGAGCAGCATATTCTTTCCAAAAACAAAGAAAACCTGTGCTCAGCATCCCTTCCTATAGTATTCATGAATCAGGTATTTCTGATTGCCTACAGAGGGAGCCACTGGTAAACTAGTGGATTACAAGCCCGGGATTCAAGCTCCCCTTTGATAAATCATGGGTAGAACACCTGTAATCCACATGTAAATAAAATTTTGGTATGCAACATGCTGAAATGTATCGAGAAAAGGGAGTTTTCACCTTGTTGACACAGCGGGGGTTACCGTCAGGGTCAGTTTGTGTTCCTCCTAGGAAGGCCGGTAACTCATTAGGGTCTATGTGCTTCAATAATTCCTTTTTGTAATTACCTGAAAGATGAGAACAAACTATGATTACAAATCCTCTTATGGGAATACATTCTGAGAGATTTAATGATGTCCATTTAAATCATGAATTATTACCTTTTGTAAGGATGTTTCTCTTGTGCGGACAAGAGAATTTCACCCCATTAGAGCTAAAAGGTCCAGTATGCTACTAAAGAATAAAGGGGGTGCAGAAATATTTCAAACCCTCAAACCCCTGTTGTTAAAAAAATAAACACTCCCTAAGATAGATAGTGACAAGGATATCACCGTATTAATCCATACTTACTGCCTACGATCTGTACTTTCTTCTTCATATCTTCTGTAACAAGGGGCCTGAACATCTTCCATAGTAAGGGGAATATCCGGGGTGCTACGATAAGAAAAGTGTTTGCAATGACGAGTGATAATTTCTTTTTCACTCCGAAACTAAGAATTCTATTCTCAAATTGTAATTTCTGATTAAATCACAGCCAATATGGACACATTGATGATAACAATCAAGGAAACATCTCAGTCTTTCGGTTATTCATGAATTGAGATACATTCATGTATGGAAAACGGCCAACTGGTGGCCGCGAAGGGACAGTATCCTTTGCCCTTTAATTGTTTCTAGGTCTATTAGAGCTTGGAGTATGATTATTTGGTTCATTATTCATCCCGAATCTTTTTAATTCCACTATCACTGCCGAAGGGCTGACGACGCCCGGCTGACGGCAACCCATCATTGCTGTGTGTGACGTTATGTCCTTATGACCTAGTTGGGCCTCAAAATGATGCTCGCGGAAATCACGTGCCTCTAACAGCACCACTGATTACATTGGGACCTTAACGCTACAGGATTCTGTAATCAGTGGTGTGAGCTAGAGGCATGTGATGTCTGTTCACAGGGCTGGAAACCGCCTGTTCATCATTTTGTATCATATATAGAACTATTCAAATTTGACCTACCATTGACTATGATTGTCTTTTTCACTATTTCTGGATAGTTATCCTGCAATATGTGTCCCATGTGGGCGTACATCTGTATACCTGCAAGATATAATGGTGACTAAAGTCGTAAACTCAGAATTGCTTTTCAACCATTGCTAATTTAATAAAACAGGGATCACAAATCCTTCTGAAGCGATGAGGCTGATAACCCCAAAAGGGGCTCTTGATGAGGTCTTGGTGCATCATGAAGACCAAGGTATATGATCCTTGGGGCATTATACGACCCTTTAAGGTTTGAAATGAAATAATCATACGACACAATAATTCGGTTATCTTTTGTGAGCCTATTAACTTGTCTTCTTCTATACCATGTATTATACCTACCTGGTCCCCATAGGATACTGGAGCCTACATTGTCCATGTCAATAATGACCGTCATGCCGTCTATTTGACGTCCCAACTGGTAAAACAATAGGAAACACATGAACATAATTATCATTTGACATATTGACTAAGGGTGTTGGCACTTAGCAGTTGGATACATTACATTGAATCAACATTCAAAGATTTGCGAGAGACCAAGAGGTCGCGCCATCTACTCGTCAGGTCGTGTAATGTACGCAATCATGGCACTGATTCAAGCAGTAAATTATGGTTATAACATGTTTTCCAGTTTTTGAGAAAACTAAATGGGTGATGATTGCATAAAAGAACAAAACGTAATTATGTTGGAGTCATCTCATTTACTTTAACCATCAAATAAAGGTTCTACCTTCTTGGTCTGGCTGTCGAGCATCCTCATGACCTTTTCACCCATGAGTAGTTTGACCTTCTCTATATCTGACTTCTTAGTAGAGTGTAGGATGCCCTTCATGTCTGTATAACCGTACAGTTCTATAAGTATTGGAGACCCCTCCTTGTCATACCCACAGAAACCACCTGGCAGGTACTTCTGTAAGACCTGTAATATTAAAATGCCGATGATGTATTGATGCATGATCATGCCCATTGGTTACCATGATCTATGAATGCAGTCCTGGCGAGTAACTCACCAGGGCTGTATTTATGGATCATGACAACCAATGGGCAATATGTAGTCTGGCAATAGCGGCCCTTAAAGGGTTAAGGTTTAAATTTCTATATTAAGACTTATATTTGGGGTTATTATACTGATGTATAGAGGAGGAAATGAACCGCAATTCTCTTGATCTGTAGAGAGTTATTTATCAAGGTTCTTCGATATTAATTCTCAAGTTTCTGCGATTGCATACAGCCTTTACGATGATGTTCTCTCAGTATGTGAAAGGCTCATTGCCTTTCAGGGGACGTAGAAGGGATTAGACGAGAGATTATTAACATGTTTATATACAAGTATTAACTTATCAGGCCATATTTACGTCTAACTTTAAAAAGGTAAAATGTGAAAATGCTTTGAATACAAAAGAGCCTATAGGGCCTATCCTTTTACACGATTTGTTTTCTTTTTTTTTAAGAAATGGAAGCTCAGTTTGACACGCGGTGTTCGACTATGGCTTCTTTGTCCTGGTTTAAATCAGTGCTAAAATCGGCACTTTACAGGTTTCATGCAACTGTTAATAATATCGTATATCACACTGGGGAGAGTCCGATCGAGTAGATTTTCCAGGTATAGGCTACTGTGAGTCACGGACAAATGCTGTTCTGACTAAGTTAAATTATCATTCACTTTGATATAATTTAGAATATCCAAGACGAAAATCTTGATAGAATGAAAGCATTTATGTATAGCTCGAGGTCGGAAACAATTGGTCTCATGTATTAAGTTTGCAAATGTCAATTGTACACCAAAATAGTGTTTCTCCCACGCAGTATTAATTTGCTATCAGTTTCCGAGGGTTTTCATCATGCCCATTTTTGAATTTATAACAGAACTTACCTCGGGTGGGGTGTAATTCTGCAGTAACTCTTCTATCTTTATCTTCTTACGGTACTCCATACTCTGAAAATGATTAGTAATAAAACTGTCATAACATGTTCACATAGTATATATTAGTCAGGACCACCTAGCATTTTACAGTGTATTTCTAATGGTTGAAAATAAGGAGCTCCGTCTGAATTGAGAGAATAAGAGGAAATAGAATAGCTAACTATGAAAGTATGATCTATGTGGTCACTAAGGGTCAATTCTGCGCCGATTGATTTTTGAACCCAAACCACTAGAGTATATGCCACTCTAAAAGGAAATTTAAAAAAAAAGGGGGGGGGGGTCAGGAAGCTTCATCCCACCCTCTGGTAATTCCGCCACTAGCTGGGTTCCTACTACATGAGAACGAACATCTACTTCCTTACGCAAACTGAAATTCTCTATCTCTCCAAATCCCAGTCTCTCAGGTAGCTCGGTATTTGCCTCTATAATTACACGACATCTGGAATATCCCTACTATACCACTTGATCACACTTCTTATCATACCAACGACGTATAGACTACTTACGTTTATGAACATAGTGACCGCCTTATCCACGTCAAAGTTACGGGCTGTAAGGAAAATAAATTTGCTCTACATTTACATTTACAATGCAATCCACGTAACATTTTGATACATTTCTCTCAATTCTAACAGTTTGGAAAAATATCATATATAAGAAATACTGTTATATTTCAAGATGTAGATAGGGTATAATTTTCAAAGTTGCATATCAAAGTATGCATATCAACTGATGGGCCTGTACAACACAATATATGTTATCTATGACTTTAATTAAGCCATTGAGATCCGCATCGTGACTATGAGTAAATCACCCTTAAAATTCCAAACACTTGATCATTAAGACATGTGGTCATTGCATTAATGCGCTATGCAATCCTCAAATTGGTAAAAGCTTATAACCAATAGTACCACCAGAACCTACCTTTCAACCATTTCAGATAGAAATGGTCCGTGTACTCCGGTTTGGCATAGTCAGAAATCTTTGACTTAAACTGAAATGAACAATGAAAAGAATTACGACTTTCAATAGGTATGAAACGCTACTTTTCAATAGATCTACACAGAAAGATGTGGACACCATTGTAATCTATAGGTGGTACAATCCCTTTTCTATCACTTAGAGATACCTATATTAATTTATGAAAAGGTGAATAGCTTTGTGTTCATCGATAAATATAAATCGAATAGAATTCCAGTGAAATCAAATAATTCCTATGAACAGAAGGCCACCATTACCTGCTGTAGTAGTGCAGCTTCCTTGGTGTTTTGTCCGGCCATGGTGCTGTCCAGTGTTTCTTAAAGTTTAATTGTCTATTTTTTCATTCAGCACCTGTAAATGGACACAAAACATGCATCTGTCAGTATATCGGTTGCCGTTCATGCATGACTGGCCTTTGGGGCATATAATTGTACAACAAGAGTGCGTTCTTGGAACGGCCTTTCACCTTGTTGGACGACTCAGAAATTAATCTTTAACTTTTTCGACTTACCGATGTTTTTCCAAGCACGTTTGACTGATTTCACCCTGTTTTCTTATCAATCAGACATTAACAATCAGACCGAAATTATGTCTGATGAAAGTATACCAGATTTCTTGGAATCAATTAAACAAAGTCTACTAAGGTAAAGATTATTCTATTTGTTTTTTGTTTTTTATTTACAAATCAGAATCATCTACATGATATTCATTCAGATTTGATCCACTATTACAGAAACAAACTTGGCTCATACCATGGACCTACCAATCATCATCATTCTGGCAAGGCAAGGAGTTGGATACATTCTATGTTGGCCAGGTAAACAGAGCTTTACTGCTCAATTAGGGCAGGGTCCAAATGGGTGGTTTTGTATAGCCTTTTGAGGCTCGGTGTGGAAATAGCTTGTTGCACTTGGGGCTTAAGTCTATTCCACAGTTTAATACCTCTGGCAATAGGGCCCTTTTCATATTTTTGCTGCCTTGGTCTATGAGTGGGGAAGTTGACTTTTCGATCACTTCTGTTTCTGGGGTCATTCGTAGGGTTTAGACCAAGAGCTTTGATCTCTCCTGCTGGCTAGCATTTCAATAGAACAGTATTGATGTAACTGCGCTGTTCTATATTGGATATCAAATTGCTTTTGTACAAGCATGTAGAGCCTGGTATTGTAGGGTTTGTAGCCTTTTGACTCTACTTTTCTTTGCGCTGTCAATTATAAAGCTGCAATAATCTATGTGAGGTAGGATTGTTTGCTTATACACTAATAGTGCAGTGTTCTCACTCATGCACTTCCTTCCCAGCAAATTGTCGTGACTCCTCGTCAACCTGTGTGAAGTGGCTCACACATGTCGCTAGATGGAACACGACGTCGTTATAGCACAAGATCACCAGGAATAGCAATGGTGGTGATCACATGGCCTCACCTCAGATGGCGAGGATGGTGATCACTCAGACTCACCAGGGATGGCGACGCGGGTGATCACTCACCTCGCTAGATGAAACACGCACCTCGTCATAGCACATGTTCACCAGGGATGGCGAGGACCGTGATCACTCATCCTCACCAGGGATGGTGACATGAGTGATCACTCATCCTCACCAGGGATGGTGACATGAGTGATCACTCACTTCGCTAGATGAGACGCACACCACGTCATAATGCACATTCACCACGGATGGCAAGGATTGTGATCAGTCACCTCGCTAGATAAAACACGTACCTCGTGATAGCACAGATTCACCACAGATGGTGAGGATCTTGATCACCCACACTCACCAGGGATGGTGACACGAGTGATCACTCACCTCGCTAGATGAAACGTGCACCACGTCATAGCGCAGGTTTACCATGGATGGTGAGAGTGGTGATCACTCAGACTCACCAGTGATGGCGACGCTGGTGATCACTCACCTTGTTAGTTGAAAAGCTCATGATCATCGACATTGGTGATCATGCAGCCTCACATCTGCCAGATCAAAGTATGTTTTGCCAGAGAAGGTATTGCCATATGTATCTTCCCTCTAACCACAGACAAGGTGTTCATGTTGATATTTCCCTATGTATTTTTCCTGTAACCAGAGAAAAGGTGTTCATGGATAGTTGCTTTCATTTTGGAGATACCTCTATCTAAATTCAATTGATATTCTCTCTATATTATCTTGTTATATAATCTTGTTTGATTCAACTCTGAAGTATTACATGGAAATCAGTGTGAAACAAAGCACATTTGATACGTATGGGACTTATACTTCATGCCCACACTTCCTAGATAGGCTACATGTTGAACAGTGGTGCTGTCTCAACAACTTTGGCAATGGTGGTGATAAGTTGCCACTGTGAGTGAGAGTGAGTGACAGATGATGCAATCCTCAGAGAGGATTGACTTGGAGTGACACAAATTCACGTATTGAGTGAGACCAATGTTGGCAATGGTGGTGATAAGTCACCATTTTGAGAGAAGATTAACTAGGAGTGATACAAACTCACCCAGTGAGTGAGAGCCATGTGGCAATGCAGGTGAAAATTTGCCATTCCGAATGAGATTTGACAAACAGTGGCACATATTGACGGAGTGAGTGAGATCCATGTTGGCGATGGTGGTGATAAGCTGCCATTCTGAGTGAGAGTTGACTGGGAGTGGCGCATAATCACGCAGGGAGTGAGATCCTGTTGGCGACTGTTGTGATAAATCGCCATGCTTTGTGAGGGATGACAAGGGGTGGCACATACTCACACAGTGAGTGAGATCATGTTGGCGACTGTTGTGATAAATCGCCATGCCATGTGAGACTGACACACAGTGGCGAAAGATGACGCAGTGAGTTATCACTCAGAAAGGAGCCACCATTGATGACCAATCATGGCGACAGATAATGACAATTTGCTGGGTTAGCTTATTCAGCATGAAAACCTTGTTCCTGACGCTATTTGCCGTGGCTTTTAGGTGATTATTAAAAGTAAGCTTTTGGTCTATTCTGACACCCAGGTATTTATATTCTGATGGGGAGACAGGGGAAGTGGAAATAAAGAGGAGACAGGGCAAGTGGAAATGCAAGTGAAAATGGGGTGAGGTATTTAAGTATGATTTTGAATGTCAGCTAGAAAAGGTAAAGAGGAGACAGGGAAATGTGTGACCGGGTGTTTGTATGTACCTGCTCAAACGAAGTAAAAATGACATATCATTTTGTGAGTAGAATATAAACTACACTGCAAAAATGGTGTTTAGATTTTAAACATGTTTAGGTCTAAACATGTTTAAAATTTAAACATATAGGTCAGTTAGGTGTCTCATCAATTACACATTTAGGAAATAAACACTTTTATTCTAACTACATAAACATTTTTGCTTAACATGTTTAGATGTTTAGAGTTTAAACAGCTGAATAATATGTGTTTAGATTTAAACATCAATATGTTTAGATGCTTGGATGTCAAATCCACACCTTTGAATGGACTATCTGTACACAATTATAATCAATTGTTGTGACAAATGTCCCCAAATCCCATGTTTATTCTCTTTCTTTTTATTGAATGTTATGAGAATAGGAACAGCAATAGAAAATTGACGAGATTCTCCTTACACCAGCATCATTGCCATAAAATACTCAATATGCTCCATGACTTACAACTATTTCATGTTATTTTGGAATGGATAAAGCAATGTCAAGCTGCTGTACTTTCTGAAGTCTCTCATAGTGTGTACATACATGTGTATAAGTGTAGCTGTGGCTGACATCTTTGGAGACTTTGACATGTAGATAAATACCTGCTGATGTCCCCCCAGTAAATGAGAAAGCAAACAAAAGATATTCCTTTATTTTTTCAATGCATACATGTCTGCAAATCCTAACCATAACAAATCACATAGACATCTAAACACAACAATTCATAAACATCTAAACACAAAATTTCATAGGTATCTAAACACTACATTTCTAAATACCTGAGCTAAGCACATTGTTTGGCTAAACATGTTTAGGAAACTAATGTGTTACAAAAACGTTGCAAGAATATGTTTAGAATTGTGTTTAGGATCTAAACACCATTTTTGTAGTGTAGACTCTGACTGCTTCAACTTTAAGATCATATTTCTACTTGAAATGCACCTCGAAGCTTGTACCTGGCCCACACTCAAACATCTATTGAATAGCTCGAGTACCAGCAAGTGCAGAGTTTCCGCCTTTATATTTGAAGGAACCCAGAGGGCATTTTGTATGCAGGTTTTTTTAAGGCAAGTGGAATATGAATAAGTCACTTTTTAGTTCGGCAAAATAAATTTGGGAATCTCTTCCCTCCTTTCCTCCCTGACACTCGCTCTGCCTCTACCCCTACCTATTCTATTGTATTCTCTTGTGCGTGTACTCTTCAGCATTTCACTAGTATGGGAGTGTATCAAACCTGTAGGTTCAGCGTGAGGCATGAATGTCACACAGGGGAGTTACTTGCCAGGCTACCTTCATTCAGCATGATATTGGGCATGGTCCTTTAATGCATTCGCCTCCCTGTATAGAGGCACTATCTAACACATAAAGGACTAGAATGATATACCTTTATGTGCCTAACTGGGTGTAACTTATGTCTTAACAGATTGGCAGTGATAGGACAAATCACCGGATGGTAATACACAGGTGGCTTGATGTAAACAGGTCATTATCTAGCAGTAATGATAGCAAGATACCGTTAATTAGACCGCTAATTCCCTGTAAAGAGGGCCTATTGGTAGATGGCAAGGGGATGCACTTAATGACATGGTTTTAGTAAATACCGTAAAACCATGTGTATAAGCTGCACTAGTGCACCCTGACTTTAGAAAACCGACTTTAGGAGGATGCTATATAAGCTGCATATGAGGCCAGAAATAGTTGCTATTCGGTACTATAGACAAAACCTATAAGCCGCATCCCGACTCAATTAGGACCGGCCTATAAGCTGCACCATGGGCCTGAAATCTTCTATGATCTGCAGCTTATACGGGTTGTTTTACTGTATCACACATATAAGGCACACTCTGCATACAGGACACATCCCGAGTATGAAAGAAAAGATATAGGGTGCAGCTTAGGCCCGGGGGGGGGCACTGAGTCTGGTACCAACTGCAAAACTACAGTCCCCTCTTTTTTGCCAAATCACAGCCACTCTAAGCACAGCTCAATTTTTACAGCCCCCCTTTTTTGAAGAAGCCTGTTCACAGCCCCCCCCCCTTTGGGGCCCTTTTCCATGTAAACCAAGGTTCTTTGATAATAATACTCAGGAATTTCACAGCCCTAGAGTGAAAAGTTACTTCTGTTCCATGCAAGGCATAAAAGGTATTAACAGCCCCTTAATCTCAAGATGTTATTCAGCTAACAGCCCTCTCTTTTTCTCCCCTTCGACAAGTTGACAGCCACCACTCTGCAGGGTCGGTACCACAGTTGGTATAAAAACCGAGGCTTAGTGCCCCGCCCCCCCCCCCCGAGAGCTGGGGGTTGATTTTCGAGCAGTCTAGTGTTCATCTATGGTATAAAATTCTCACCAATAAGGCGCACCCTGGGTTCAAGTAGATTCTACAAAATGTTCAATTTATATCCTCATGTATAAGCCGCATCATATACAAGGTTTTAAAGTAGTAGTCAATAGGGTAAATAACCAGTAATTTTTTTTTTGTGATTCATTTTTTAACGCCCCTTTCAGCCGATGTGACATAAAGCCTGAGTAACAAGTTCAGGAATAGATAACAAATCTGCTGTCTTATCTTGGTGACAGTAATAGTAAGTTACACGAAGGCATCAGTCCCATTTAGCTGTACATGTACTAATGATGTATTGTCAGTTATCCGACTGCAACACATCAATCACACATTCTGACATAGTTCTCTGCATTTATTTCTCCGCACACAGATATGAGGCTTATTTCACACAGAATCAATGTAACCTTTAGGTAGTCATCAGGGATATTGGAACAGGTCCCAGGCTTTAGTGATGTGTAATTGCATGCACTTGAAATTAGATCCCTTAGAATTTTGCGATGGATAACAACTTGAGCACATCCATTTCATTCATCTGTTCATAAAAGGTTAAAGCATTTTTGCCATATATATCGGCAAATAATACACATATGGTATTATTCACTATATTAATTGTCTATTCACCTAATTAAACTAACGATCCAGGGGTGCATCACCCCATTCATCGTCATGATGCGCTGGCGAAGCTACTCATCAGCACTTCATTGGAGCATCATGATGACCCTGGGGGGTCAGCATACATCAATGTAGCCCTGGCAGGTTACTCACAAGGGCTACATTCATGCACCATGATGACCAATTTTTACCTTCAAAGGGTAGTTATTTTTCAAAAAAAAAAAGGATGCTATTGTATAATATCCGGAATTGTTAAGCCCCATTATAGTGTCAAGTACATTGATTATAAAACAAACAAAAAACGTTAAGAAAAAATAGCAGGGCATATTTAGATGAATTAGACATAAAGTGAGACAAGAAAACATAATATAATGTAATTAAAACCCATTGATCAGTATAATAAACCTCTACATATCAGGTATTAGGAACCAGTTAGACACTGCTGACAGACTAGTCTGCAGATTCCAACTGATTCTCAATAACACTTTCAGGGAAGATGTATATGACAACGGTAGATAACAGAAGCATTAAGGCATCCTGCCATGCCACCGACAACTTTGGAGGTCCTCAACTTCACAATACAAAACTAGACAACATTGGGTCGTCATTTCGAGGACAAAAAGTCATCCGAATGAGGACTTTCAGTGGAATATAACCTGTCCCTTGTTATGTCGATTGTAATCACAGGATGGGTGTGTGTGATCACCTTGGGTCTTCAGAATGACTTACTAAGGTTGTCTATTTTGTCTGGGGATTCCTAGACATTTCAGTGTGCATAAAAAATTGCATGTGTTGTGGGTGCATAACTCTAAATCATGACATATTGATCTAATCTGGAATCAGTTGGCAACCAACAATGTCTTAAACCTTTGGGGGCCGCAGGGTGCACTAACGCACCAGGCCTTAATGTTACAATGCAGTGCATATGATGCACATTTGTTGTGATGCAGTGCTTTTGAGCAAACCTGTCAGGGCTGCATTCTTGGATCATATCGACCCATTGTATTAGCAAGATGTATAGGTCAGTATCACGATTGAATACCATCCCAGTTATTTAACCAGCAGTTGGCCATCAACAAATCATAGAAAAATGGACATAACAATTAGATAACCACACCGACTTTATATGGCTAAATTATATCTGCGCTTCTTTCATCCTCAACATTTTTTTTTATTTAGTTATTTCCGACATGTTCTATGCCAACTTTTGCACCAGGAGGAAATAAATCAACTTGTCTCATTTGCTTCAGTTGTGTGGGCTGTTGGATACATCCGGCTGATAGGGGCCTTCTACTATTTTTGCTTACAATGAGGTAGTGTTGTGATAACATTGAAATTTGACTCCAATTTATAAAACATAAATTATACATAATGATCGTGACATAGGCTGTGAAAAGAGATCTTAGTGCATTGCAAACTGACGTTGCACCAAGTAAATTACTGTAATACCTAATGTAAAAGACGCACCCCGCATATAAGACGCACCCTAAATATAAGAACAATCTACTGAGCACATCTTCAGTCAGATTTTGATATAATGCTTTTCTATACCCTTATAGGCCGGGGGCTGATAGGGCCCACCATGCACCCCCCCCCCACATCCCAACGCGACGGGTATTTTTTCGATCCTTAGGGTCCCCTGAACAAGATTCAAGATGTTAACATTGATTATCTTGGGATGCACTACCTGTTTTGGCTCATTATCCATGTGCGGGTTCAGACCACTTTTGGGTCAATTTTGGTACCATGTTATTCAAGGGGTATGCTCAATCCCCAAGCTCTAAGACTATCTTACCTTGTCTGGATCCTGAAGTTATTGGTCTTGTTGGAAAGAAGACATAATAAGCTTTTCATTAAGCCCTAATACATGTTTTTAAGTTCAGATTTGAGTGTACCAGACAGTCGGGAAGACAGAAGATTGAAATTACAAAGTTCCTCTTTTTTTACTGAAAATCTCTCAAGATACATGTTATCCCCATCTAAGCACAATATCTAATATGATTTATGTAGGCCAAACCTTTCTGAGTAATATGAGACATTTTGCAGAAATCCTTGATGACTATGACACACATTATTGCCTTGGACAAGAAGACCCTACCTTGAGCCAATACGATGCTGTTCCATTTCAATAATCCCCCCCTTTATGTAAATGGATGTTTTTCCATGCTTAATCTTTATCAATTCTCCTGATTCTTATGCTGAAAAGAGTGCTGATTAAGAATATGCATGTTTCTACTTCATAAAATTTAATGGCGAGGCTGTGTATGGCTGAAATTCAAAATGGCCGACAATAGATTCAGATGTCACTTTGAATTACATAAATTTGCAGTCTGGAAAGTATCTTGTGGGTCCTACCCCCTATAAATTATGTTGCAATACATCCCTGAGGCGAGACCATACACTTGTCTGTGACTACCTGCATAGATTTAAACATGGGGTTCTATGTAAGGCTGCTGCAGTTGCTAGGCAACCACATGACATAGTAATCATTTCTACCTATGTTCATACTATGTGATGTGCACAAGGGAGCTATATGCAATTTGAAATCAGAGAACTATGTCCTTGAGGGGAGACTATGCACAAGCCGTAGTATATGCCTACAGACCTGTATGAATCTAGAAATTGTTGCTATGCAAAACTGCTATTGCTAGGCCACCACGGAACCTAGCAATCTTTTATCACCTATATTCCTAGTCTATGATGGAAGTTACAGAAGAGTTATATACAAGTTTACATCAGGGGAGTATGTTGCTGAAAGGAAACCATGCAGATATGAGCATTCAAGCATATTATCAGGCTTGGTTGCTATGCAAAGCTGTTGTTGCTAGGCAGCCACATCACTTAGCAACAAAACAAAAGCAGCACTGTATTCTACTAAGCTGATTTATAGGGGGTAGGACCCACAAGATACCTTCTAGACTGCACATTAATGTAATTCAAAGTGACATCTGAATCTATTGTCGGCCATTTTGAATTTCAGCCATACACAGCCTTGCCATTACATTTTATGAAGTAGAAACATGCATATTCTTAATCAGCACTCTTTTTAGCATAAGAATCAGGAGAATTGATAAAGATTTAGCATGGAAAAAGATCCATTTACATAAAGAGGGAGATTATTGAAATGGAACAGCATTGTATTGGCTCAAGGTAGTGTCTTTGCATCCAAGGCAATAACGTGTGTCATAGTCATCAAGGATTTCTGCAAAATGTCTCATATTACTCAGAGAGGTTTGGCCTACATATATCATATTAGATATTTTGCTTAGATGGGGATAAGGGCAAGTTTTATACATGTATCTAGAGCGCATTTAAGATTTTCAATAAAAAATAGGAACTTTGTAATTTCAATCTTCCGTCTTCCCGACTGTCTGGTACACTCAAATCTGAACTTGAAAACATGTATTAGGGCTTAATGAAAAGCTTATTATGTCTTCTTTCCAACAAGACCAATAGCTTCAGGATCCAGACAAGGTAAGATAGTCTTAGTGCTTGGGGATTGAGCATACCCCTTGAATAACATGGTACCAAAATTGACCCAAAAGTGGTCTGAACCCGCACATGGATAATGAGCCAAAACCGGTAGTGCATCCCAAGATAATCAATGTTAACATCTTGGATCTTGTTAAGGGGACCCTAAGGATCGAAAAAGTACCCATCGCGCTGGGATGTAGGGGGGTGCATGGTGGGTCCTATCAGCCCCCGGCCTATTATTGTATATTACTTTATTACTATTCCAAATATGGCAGGTACTGACAGTTCTGGATACTCAGTTTTAATATCATTGACAGACCCACCTCCCCACAACTTTATTTTCTTCAGAAATGAGTTCAAGGCACACCTCTTGGGAATATCACCTTACTTGCTAGATATTACCCTTGCCACCCCGTGTATACGATCCCTGGGGTCATTGTTGCACCCCCAAGTGATCTAGGTGGTCAAGAGAAGAAGCTGCAGTTCCGCATATCCTGCATATACCCAAAAGTTGGGAGAATGGTATGGGTGGCCAGGTGAAGTCACTCCTTAGCATTTCTACAGTGGTGTCCATCTGCTGTTATATATGTGGAATTAAATCTATTGTGTGGGGGCAGGGGGAAAGATATACAGCCTAACCCCAGGGTCCTGGGGGCCCTGGCGTTTTATTTACTGCATTCATGAGGACATATAGTTCATGTTTCTCTCTAAATTTTATCAGTCCCTTTATTATTGTCTCTGGAATTCATTATCTAAAAAGGTCACTTATAGCTTTCGGTTCATTCCGGTTAGTGTGCTATGGATTAGGTTTTTACTGGATCCCTTTGTGTCTGGTGTGTTGTGACTTCCACAGATAACCCCCAGTATATATGTATTCAATTTGGAGCTTTGGTCCTGGCTCTTTGATAGCCACAAAATGCCAAAAGATTTGACCAAATACCAGCTCATCAGCTCTAAATAGTATCTCCACAATATTGGTGCATCATCTTAATCTAATAAGAGTGTATCAATCCCACAGGGTTGGCATGATGCATGAATGCAGCCAGGTTGGGTAGATTCACCAGGGTTGCATTCATGCATCGTGACGACCAAGGGGCATGAAGCAAATTAAAAAAAAAAACCTGCATGTCTGTAACATTAAAAAGTAAGATAAGTGGAGAGTAAATATGAACCTAATGACATGTGTACAAGTTCGTGACAGCTCCAGCAGTTATAGAGATAATCATAACCATTAGCATTCTTATACAATATTTTGGGTACACTCCTATTGCATACAGTAAAGAGACAGTATACAATATTTACCAAAATATAGGTCAAACATGTAGTAAAAGGCGCATTCTGAGTTAAAGGAAATACTGCACTTGTGGCTTGATTTTGGGTGATTAAGCTGGGCCTTTGAGTCACAACAGTTCTTCTCTTTGTTGCCTTTACATAAACTGCAACTTGTCCGTGCTAGATGAACTCTATCAGTATCTCAGTTTCTTATCTAAAAAAAGAAAAAACATTCTCTGTGTCTGTATGCAACCATCCAAGATGGCGGCCTGTGAGGCATGACGGGACGGCTAGACTACTTGGCTCACAGCCAGCACTTGGTGCCCTTACGTGAGGATAGGGAGAAGGTGTTCTACTTTTCTCATACATTTTCTTAATTCATTGGTCTTCGGCTACATGTTACACATTTTTGTTGTTGTCAGGGTTTCTCATGGCCATAATATAAATGTAGGGATGTGACAGGTATGACAGAGCACTACTGTTTATGCCATGGCGAATATTGACGACACTATAGATTAGTACTACTTACGCTGTATTCAATGGGGGGGTGGAATACGACCCTCGCATATTCAGCGACACCATTTTGAAATTTATACAGAGCTAATTAGTTTCTTATTTAGGTATGGTTATTAGAAGTTTTACGCAAAAAAAAATGATTGAACTAGTTAAATAATATGTTATAAATTGTTTAAGGTATATCTAAGTATTAGCGCCATGTTAAAAAAGAAGATATTGCCCTGCGCAAGGAACATTTATATCGAAACTAAAAGTAGCGGCTAGCTCTGTATCAAGTGACCTACTTCCGTCGAGCAAGCTGTCATGGCGGACAAAAACAAATCGAGACAACACAACGTCTTCAAAATCAGTAAATATCATTGATTTTCTTTATCTAAAAAGCAAATTAACCCTGTAGGGCCATGGCATAAATGCAAATGTCCACTCCCGTGAATAATTTCGCATCGTATTCACAGATAATAAGGCCTCGTTGGATAAGGACGCCTCACCTCTGTGAATACGATGCGAAATTATTCACGGGTCATGGACATTTGCTTATATCCCTTGTATTAGAAACATGTCTTTTGCTACTTGTAACAAAATGTTAGTGCCTCTAATGGTCTAATAAATACTTGTAGGACAATACCACATTATTTCTCAGTTACATGCAGGCATGCTGCAAAGATGGGAAAAAGAGCCATTTTAAGTAAATAAGTGATAGACCATTACCAAGCTCATGCTCCCAGTATGCCTATGCCTCCCGGCTATGTCTGCTTCAAATAGATATAATTATGCTCGGAGAAACTAGCATTTTCTATTTATCAGGCCCCGAGAAGAGAGTGGAAAGGTAGGAAGAAAGTGTTATTTCCATGCTACATTAGCCTCTCTTTTCATAAATTTGTCCATACCGTTCAATGTTAAAGTAACTGCCATCAAGCAGACACAGTCACATTCCCATAAATGTGTATGGTGTATCAAGGCATGATGATTGAGGTTTGTTGTTCACTAATGGGGCTTTTACTCATGATAATGATAGTGATGTTAATTCAGGATTCCCTACTACATTTACATCAACACACGCCCCCTCCTCTCAAAAGATGAAGGGGGACTGAAAGGATCCGGTAGAGCATATACTGTAGTGTTATTTGACCTTGAACTATGATTTCAAGGACAGTGAAGGTCACTGAGGGCAAGTAGTTGCCTGGTTCAACAAGGTACAGTTTACGTGGGAATTACCTCCAATACGAATTAGTAAATAGAATGAGAAAGTACTGCTTATTCCATAATTTTCTCTCTTCACCTTCTCTGTCCTGTCCAAATCATATTTCAAGATTACACTTTACCTTTCCTGGCCTTTCTAATCTTCTTGCTCCTCCTTTTTGGCAATGCCTTCTATTCAACTATTTCCATCCCACAGTCCACATAGCTTTTCACCAACCCCACCTCCCCTCTACTTCCCCTACCCTTGGTCCCCTAGAACACATACAATGTACAGTACTTAACCCTTTAAGGGCCGCTGATGCATTAATGTATCATGCCCATTGGTCGTCATGATGCATGAATGCAGCCCTGGCGAGTACGCAAGGGATAAATTCAAGCATCATGCCGACCCTATGTGGTTGATACAGTCCTGGAGGGTCGGCATGATGCACCAATGAAGTGGGGCCAAACAGTCTTGCCAGTACTTAATTGGTGCATTATGACATGACCAAAGGGCATGATGCATTCCTGCATCAGCGGCCCTTAAAGTTATAGGGCCTCTACTGCAGTGTACCTATACACACAGGTAGATCCCAGGTGCAGTTGACCCTATGATGGGGTTGAGGGGTGGGGGTGTGTGGGTGCATTTTTTTTATTGTTATTAAAGTGGCCAATAACCTCAGGTATCGCTAAAGGCACTTCTCACATCCTGTGGGTAAATACCTCAGTCATCCAACTTCTGTTTACTGCTGTATACCCTTCCCCCACCCACCTTCTAACCCACCTGCTGGGGTGGGGGCACTGACTCTTTGATGGTTACTCTCAACTGCCGCCCTACCGCCCTATATATCGGTTTTCTTGAAATCTGACCGCCCCCCCCCCCTCCAAGCCTCCATCCTCCACCAAGCTGTCTATTTTCCTCATGCATTTGTATGAATCCCTCAGACATTTTCATTGTCCAGCACAATTTTTATCACTTGTATGCCCTTGTATGTATGGTGTATAAGCAATACACTATTTTGAGGATCCGATGGAAATTCACCGCCCTGCTGCACAGGGATCTAATTGGAGTCACCCCCTCCCCTTTTTGGGTTCTAATGGGAATCCACTGCCACCGCTTTCGAGAGTCGGGCTGCCGTTGGTATCCAACTCATGGGCAAGTCCCCCCCCCGGGCACACACGCCCTATACTCCTGGGGTCCTACCTGATGCACCTTGTCCTGCCACTTACCCTAAACTCATGGGCAAGTCCCCCCTCCCCCCGGGCACACACGCCCTATACTCCTGGGGTCCTACCTGATGCACCTTGTCCTGCCACTTACCCTAAACTCATGGGCAAGTCCCCCCCCCGGGCACACACGCCCTATACTCCTGGGGTCCTACCTGATGCACCTTGTCCTGCCACTTACTCTAAACTAAAACTTATGGACAAGCCCCCCCCCCCCCCAGGCACACACACCCTATACTCCTGTTGGGTGTTTCAGAAGCCGGACATGATAATGAACATTAAATATCTGTTTCTAAAACTGTTAGATTCTAAACTTACAACTGCAACCATTATCATCTCTCACCAGTCATATAGTTATAGACACAGTAAGGTAATGGTAATGCTTTAGAAACACATGCAGTTATAAGCCTACAATCACTATTAAAACTGCTATCATATCTCCTTATGACCAGTTGTAAACATTACCTGCTTCTGAAACACCCCACAGGGGTCCTACCTGATGCACCTTGTCCTGCCACTTACCCTAAACTCATGGGCAAGTCCCCCCCCCGGGCACACACGCCCTGTACTCCTGGGGTCCTGCCTGATGCACCTTGTGCTGCCACCTACCCTAAAACATTAAGGACAACACTACAGATAAAAAAGAAAGAGTTTTCAAAGTAAGCAGCCTAAAGGAAATAAGGCAAAACTGTCAAATTACCTTGTCAAATCTGGACCTGAATCCTCATGTTGATAATTTCAGTGACTATTTTGAAAACTTCGGGGCCTCTGACCTAAGGGTTCTCAGGTAGAGGCATCTGTCTGCGCCATCTAAAGTCATCAAGAAGAAAAGTCTGTGTCCGCGTGGTTATATTTGATGATCGTAACTCATTTATTATAATGTAGAAGAGCAACCCTACATTGTTTGGGTGGATAGAGATTCAAAGTAGTAAGCCCGCTCATACACTGATGTATCATGCCCTCAACATGGGGAGGATACACTCCCAGGGGGTCGACTTGATGCACCCATGAGTTCCTGGTCGGTTCTTCATTGATGCATCATCATGATCAATAGCAGGCATGAATGACACCTGTAATTGTGGCCTTTAAACAGTCTAGTGCCTCCACTCCTCCCAACTAGCAATAAACTACTCCACCTCTACTCCTGTACCCTAAGGACACCTCCTCCGCCCTACTTAATACCACCGGTATGTGTATGTCCTTAAGGTGGAAGATATCAAGACAAGATGAAGGGCTCTCAGGGGGATCTTCAACTTATGGCTATAGAAATGAAGATGTGAGAGGCAGGTGGTACATGTATATGAAGGAACATAAAATTTGTATGGGGATAAGGAGAAGGAATGAGAGAACAGACCAGGAGAAAAATTATGAGTTCAGGAAATGTTTTGGAATGCAGATAAGGAAATGGAATAAGCTAGAAAGATGAAACGAAAGGAAAATAAAAAGAAAAAAAACGGGAAAAATGAACTAGATAATAGAATTTATAAGAGAGGTTACATACAGAACAACCAAAATGAACCTCTTAAACAAATGTATACATGCATAGATAGAGGACTTGGGGAAACACATAAGATGTACATGTACAGATATAACCATTTAAGGACCACTAATGCAGGAGTGCATCATGCCGATTGGTCGTCATGATGCACTAATGATGTGCTGATGAGTGCATGAGTGTAGCCCTGGCGAGTAACTCGCCAGGGCTACACTCATGCAACATTTGGGCTTGGTGCATGCATGAATGCATTAGAGGCCCTTGAATGTGCATAAAGTGTGGTATAGACCTGGTCTAGTTAGGGCTACAGGGTCACCCGGTGTGTCTTATCAAGATGTCATTTAGATGGAACAGATTAAAGATCACAGACTGTATGCCATCAGAAAGGATCTGGATATTAGAATTGTAGAGGTACATAAACAATCATTTTGCTTGTTCTTCATAAGAAAGGTCCTGGCCGTATGCGACGAAGCTGCAGGTTAATGATAGTTATTCCACAGAGTGAATGTGGGTTGAATACCTGCTCTAAAATGCAGGTAACATTAATTTCTTTTCCATATAAATCTGGTTCAGGATTGTTTTCCTTATGGAACAGAGAACATCAGAATAATGCAATATCTATAGAAACCGGGTATATATTGGCCATGTACATGTAGTATGTTAATGCAATGGAGGTTCGCTTCCAGAAGGAGAATGATGGATGCACTTTCATACACTTTAATAAAAATGTCTGCAGAATCCAAAGTCCCTGGTTGACTCAATAGTTGTTTTTTACAGTGTATTGAATGACCTTTAGAAAACGTATTCTTGTGAGGAAATACATACCGCTATTCAATATTATGAATCAGTGCAGGAAACTTTACGTCTCCATCTTTTCAGAACCACCATGAAAGGACATAAAGAACATGCATTTTACAAGTATGTATTCGTCCTCACAATCATTCAGAAAATGTCCTAAGCGCGCTGACATGTTGAGCCCTGAGCATACACTTTCGAGCACTTTTTAACAGGTCCTAGACTTATGAGAGTATACTCACTGGGTCTTTATCAAAGTCTATGTCCATACAATCGAATGTTATAATGCCATATTGGAATAGACTGGTTGGTTTCTATTCCTTATGTTGTTCCCCTGGTTTAAACACACATCTCACATAAAGAATTAAGAGATATGACCAAGACTTCCAGTGGGTCTCTATAACGGAGGATAAATCAGTTTTTTTTTTATGGATTTCGCTTTGTTAGGTTATGTGTTGAATCATGGGCATTGGCTGTATGTTTTCGTCCTGTCTTCCTGAAGAAGAAAATCAATGATCATGTAGACAATGTGACATGATTCAATTGTAAATCAAAGACATTTGCAAAGAAGATTAAACAACAGTTGGGCTGTTGTAAGTTTTAAGAACAAAGCAGATCTGTAATGATTTCTGAATAGCTAAGATATGGACATGGGCAATAAAGACATACCATTCTGCTCCTTCAGACATTTTGAACTATTTCCCTATGAAGTCCTGCATTTAAGTCATTTGTTGTGTAATGTTGTTGCCAAGATGACATTTATGTTCAAATGATTATAGAAGAGCATATAATGCAGACTATTCATGTACAGCGAATTTTCTCTCTGGCTTCTTTACAACATAATGGTAGGATTTACAATTCAATGGAAGCAGTATAACTTGCTATAACTGGGGCTTTGAACTGTGATTGATTTTGATAAACTACTGGTTGTTGTGTATGTCATGTATGGAAATATGGTCATGGGCTTATGAAAACATGCAGCCTACGTATATGGTATACATTCCACTCTAGAACAAGTACAATATGAATCATTTAAGTAATTTCTTTTTTACTTCGGTGTAGTAAAGTTAGTAAAACATATTTCCTGTTTCCTGCTTAATTATAAGAGAATTAGACTTGTTTTATTTAGTTGAAATTAATCTTTGTTAGAATGCTCACACACTTGCTGTCCATATTCGTAAATCTTTGCATTAAAGATACATACACTCAATGGTTTTGTACTTTGTCAACTATATTCAAGTTGTAGGCTAGACCTAGGCCTACATGAATGAGAGAAAAGTGTATGTACAAATCCTAAATGGAAAATCCCCCCCCCCCGAAAAGGGGGGGGGTTGTTATCTGACTTCCTTGAGAGCTGAGGGCTGTAAAAATTTAGCTGCTGTCCAGGGGGGGGAGAAATGACTGAAAAGTATGGGGTGCTGCATTTTCGCAATTGGTACTCCCACCCGCCCCACCCCCTACCTCAGGTGTTCTAAGTGCAGTTAGTGACACATGATCCCTCAGCAAACACCCACGGTTTACCTGTCACCACTGGGCACATTTCAATTTACAACTACAGCTTCTGTGTGTACCCCCTCCTTTACCCATGTCTACTCCATCCTACACATATCCTTTTTTTATTTCGTATGAAGAGAGTGTTCAGGAAGTCCTTCTTCAAAGTGATATGATGGTGTCAGTAAAATAATTATCAAAACAATCTGTAAGTAGATTTACCCATAGAAAATATGTCTCGGGTTCAGCTTTTCTTAGCAATTCTGATATGTCCAACATTTCTCAAATTTGAATTCAGAGCACCTGTCTTTTATCTTTCCTCACTCACTTCCCGGATACTTCACACTGGGTTATCTAAAAGCGACAGTTGTGTAGTTGTCTCGTGACATGGTGGGCAGGGTACCATACTGTCACCCTTCTAATTGGACATTAATTTTTGTCTAGCTGGAGCGTGTTGCTCCTATGATAAAACGAGCTGTCAGTAGGTACCCTCTTTTCAAAAGAGGTCATGCTCTGCTTCACCATTCAACTTGCACTCACCACATTAGTCTGAAAAGTCACCTGCCTTGTTTAAAACAGAGAGAGCTGCACTACCAGGTACCTACTCATGTCACACACACTATAGTATAACTATTATACTGACTGACTTCTCCCAACTAGGTACCTACTCAAATCCCCCTTTTTTAGCACAGTACTTAAATGTCCACTTGTGAGCAACAAAAGGGACAAGTTATAGCTACATGAAAAGAAAGCACTGGAAACGAGGGCATTTTTAGCCAGCTCCTCCTTTTACTATAGGAGCAACACCCTCCCGGTGTCTTTATTCCCCCCCCCCTCCGCCTCCTGCCCTCTCTTTCTCTGTATGCCCCTTTCTGTGTCTGTCTGTCTGTCTGTCTGTCGATCTCTTGATCTATCTATCTATATATCTATCTATCGTCTCTCTATTTCTCTCGTTTTCCATTAGTGTGTTATTTGTAATAGCCTTTGTCCTAAGGATTCTCATAGCCAGTATTTGTTCATGGACCTTTCTTAATTCAGTTACTCTTTCTACTCAGAACCGTTCCGAAATTAAAATTATTTTCTGTCGAGAATGTCTTTCGCACTAGTGAGGAAAGAGTTTGGCTTTTTGTGGTTTCACTTGTCTGTTTCAATCCTGAGACTATTGGTAGGCAGCTCCTCCTTTTACTATAGGAGCAACACCCTCCCGGTGTCTTTATTCCCCTCCCCCCCTCCGCCTCCTGCCCTCTCTTTCTCTGTATGCCCCTTTCTGTGTCTGTCTGTCTGTCGATCTCTTGATCTATCTATCTATATATCTATCTATCATCTCTCTATTTCTCTCGTTTTCCATTAGTGTGTTATTTGTAATAGCCTTTGTCCTAAGGATTCTCATAGCCAGTATTTGTTCATGGACCTTTCTTAATTCAGTTACTCTTTCTACTCAGAACCGTTCCGAAATTAAAATTATTTTCTGTCGAGAATGTCTTTCGCACTAGTGAGGAAAGAGTTTGGCTTTTTGTGGTTTCACTTGTCTGTTTCAATCCTGAGACTATTGGTAGGCAGGGCAGTCTAGTTTTCACCACTCATGTTTTATCACTGCGGTGTCTAACACTAAGACCAGGGGTATAACCCGGGGGGTATAACCCTCCTGGTACGTTTTCCCACACTGATACTTTATAAGTTTCATGTAAAACCCTTTAAGAGGGACACACAATATCAATTACACCCCTCTTTTATACTTGCCTAGCCTTGTTTTTCAGTTCATTAGATTCAATGGGATTTCGTGATATTATTTGATATGGGTGTGTGATTATTCCAAACAGTGACTATGATGCTACTTTCCCCATACTACCCTTCAGGAGTGCATCAAGGAAATGATGTCAGCATGATGCATAAATGGAGCCCTGCCATGCAGTCAAGCATCAGGGGCATAGTGTCCTCATCGTGCTTAATATATAGTGATTCTACATGAGGCTATCAACCTAATAGGGTCCACATGATGCATAATGATCCTACATGAGGCTATCAACCTAATAGGGTCCACTTGATGCATATAGTGATCCTACATGAGGCTATCAACCTAATAGGGTCCACATGATGCATAATGATCCTACATGAGGCTATCAACCTAATAGGTTCCACATGATGCATATAGTGATCCTACATGAGGCTATCAACCTAATAGGGTCCACATAATGCATAATGATCCTACATGAGGCTATCAACCTAATAGGGTCCACATGATGCATATAGTGATCCTACATGAGGCTATCAACCTAATAGGGTCCACATGATGCATAATGATCCTACATGAGGCTATCAACCTAATAGGTTCCACATGATGCATATAGTGATCCTACATGAGGCTATCAACCTAATAGGGTCCACATGATGCATATAATGACCCTACAGGAGGCTATCAACCTAATAGGGTCCACATGATGCATATAATGATCCTACAGGAGGCTATCAACCTAATAGGGTCCACATGATACATAATGACCCTACATGAGGCTATCAACCTAATAGGGTCCACATGATGCATATAGTGATCCTACATGAGGCTATCAACCTAATAGGGTCCACATGATGCATATAGTGATCCTACATGAGGCTATCAACAGAATAGGGTCCACATGATGCACAATGATCCTACATGAGGCTATCAACCTAATAGGGTCCACATGATACATAATGATCCTACATGAGGCTATCAACCGAATAGGGTCCACATGATGCATAATGATCCTACATGAGGCTATCAACCTAATAGGGTCCACATGATACATAGTGATCCTACAGGAGGCTATCAACCTAATAGGGTCCACATGATGCATATAGTGATCCTACATGAGGCTATCAACCTAATAGGGTCCACATGATGCATAAAGTGATCCTACATGAGGCTATCAACCTAATAGGGTCCACATAATGCATAATGATCCTACATGAGGCTATCAACCTAATAGGGTCCACATGATACATAATGATCCTACATGAGGCTATCAACCTAATAGGGTCCACATGATGCATATAGTGATCCTACATGAGGCTATCAACCTAATAGGGTCCACATGATGCATATAGTGATCCTACATGAGGCTATCAACCAAATAGGGTCCACATGATGCATAATGATCTTACATGAGGCTATCAACCTAATAGGGTCCATATGATGCATATAGTGATCCTACATGAGGCTATCAACCTAATAGGGTCCACATGATGCATAATGATCCTACATGAGGCTATCAACCTAATAGGGTCCACAGGATGCATATAGTGATCCTACATGAGGCAATCAACCTAATAGGGTCCACATGATGCATATAGTGATCCTACATGAGGCTATCAACCTAATAGGGTCCACATGATGCATTATGATCCTACATGAGGCTATCAACCTAATAGGGTCCACATGATGCATTATGATCCTACATGAGGCTATCAACCTAATAGGGTCCACTCGACGCATAATGATCCTACAGGAGGCTATCAACCTAATAGGGTCCACATGATGCATAATGATCCTACATGAGGCTATCAACCTAATAGGGTCCACATGATGCATTATGATCCTACATGAGGCTATCAACCTAATAGGGTCCACTCGACGCATAATGATCCTACAGGAGGCTATCAACCTAATAGGGTCCACATGATGCATAATGATCCCACATGAGGCTATCAACCTAATAGGGTCCACATGATGCATTATGATCCTACATGAGGCTATCAACCTAATAGGGTCCACTTGATGCATATATAGTGATCCTACATGAGGCTATCAACCTAATAGGGTCCACATGATGCATATAGTGATCCTACATGAGGCTATCAACCTAATAGGGTCCACATGATACATAATGATCCTACAGGAGGCTATCAACCTAATAGGGTCCACATGATGCATAATGATCCTACATGAGGCTATCAACCTAAAAGGGTCCACATGATGCATTATGATCCTACATGAGGCTATCAACCTAATAGGGTCCACATGATGCATATAGTGATCCTACATGAGGCTATCAACCTAATAGGGTCCACATGATGCATTATGATCCTACATGAGGCTGTCAACCTAATAGGGTCCACTCGACGCATAATGATCCTACAGGAGGCTATCAACCTAATAGGGTCCACATGATACATAATGATCCTACAGGAGGCTATCAACCTAATAGGGTCCACATGATGCATAATGATCCTACATGAGGCTATCAACCTAAAAGGGTCCACATGATGCATTATGATCCTACATGAGGCTATCAACCTAATAGGGTCCACATGATGCATATAGTGATCCTACATGAGGCTATCAACCTAATAGGGTCCACATGATGCATTATGATCCTACATGAGGCTGTCAACCTAATAGGGTCCACTCGACGCATAATGATCCTACAGGAGGCTATCAACCTAATAGGGTCCACATGATACATAATGATCCTACAGGAGGCTATCAACCTAATAGGGTCCACATGATACATAATGATCCTACATGAGGCTATCAACCTAATAGGGTCCACATGATGCATTATGATCCTACATGAGGCTATCAACCTAATAGAGTCCACATTATGCATATAATGATCCTACATGAGGCTATCAACCTAATAGGGTCCACATGATGCATCATAACAACTGAAAAAAACGATGACATTATACTGAATCACTGTTTGGCCTCTAGTTGATAGATGAAACAAAAATACGAAGGTGAAATAGAATGAATAAATCAAATACTTAGTAAACCAATCTCTTATTGTAACATACTCCACTAGGAACCAATTATTGGGAAATCTGTTGACAAAGGGAATAATTTTTATTCATCAAAGGCATAATTGATTAGATTAGACGTTGAGATATACCAGACCATTCTCGGGTGTCTACCTTCCTGGAAGAAACTCAGATCTCAGTAAAAAGATACACACGGAGATTGTTCATGAGGGGATTGGGCAAACAAAGTGTCAGTTTTGGTGCCCTGGGGTGTGTTTGATAAGTCACATGCAATACTAAACGTGTGGTATTCTCAAATTCACACCTCAAGGTGCAGGCAATTGAATGCATAAGTGCACCATGACGATCATCCAGGGAGGTTTCACCCCTGAAAGGTCGCCATTAGGGTAGGTTAACCTAAAGACGTCCACATACCAAGCATCCACCCACAAAATGACCATAAAAATGGATTTGCAACCTGAATCCACACAGCTAAATCATTGATGAACATTGAATCAACCAGCTGGTAGTGTTGGTCCAGCATCAAAACCCAAATTATTGGCGATGATGTTGAGTGGAAGTATACATGTGGACGATTCTAGGTTCACCTACCCTATGCACTGATGCTGCAGTGGTGCATCATATCGACAATAAGTGGTTAAGTGAATAAGTGGTTGGCATCGAGAGACCGATTTTTGGGTGCCTCTATTAAATTTGTGTGAGTTCAAAGAAATAATTACTTCAATATATGAAATTCAAAATTCTTGTTGGAGGCTTACCATGGTCGAAACGTTGATCACCACTACATAAAATGCCAACTCGTATCATCCTATCTAGACAAATTGTTGTACATGTATTACGAAAACACCAATTATTTTCTACAAAAAAAATATTAATGGACTAAGTTGGGTTTTGTGTTACATTTACCTCTAGGTACTAGGTTCTTGTTTGGTTTAAAAAGAAAAACACTAGAGAAAAATGGCATGTTTGATAAATGAAGAAACATGTGCTAAAGTAATACAATAGGGAGATGTTTTATATTCAGGAACATAAATATTAGACAAATGTTAACATGATTTCACTGATAACCATTCTTTAAGTGACACGAGCTAAGTACTATACTCCGTCTGTTGTTGAGAACAACACACAAAGGCTGTTTAAGTGATAACATTGTGACACATATCAGGGAGCGATCATTATTCATCAAAGTGTAGGTGTAGTTGATTGCGGGGGGGGGGGAAATACTCTGGAGCAAAGAGCCAATATATATATCGCTCCTTTTAAGCCAAAAGTCCTATATAGACTAGGAACAATTTCAAAAATTCCATCACCAAGAGGCATTTTGGGTACAAGTCGGCAACATTGGTATTTTGGGTAATTTGGGTATGCTGAACAAGAAAATTCCTGTAACCAAGCCAAAAAATGGCTGCTTCTGGGTCAAAATGCTAAAAACAAAGTGACTGCCATTTGGCTTTGAGAAATATCAGAAAACACACAATATCCATCATTCCTGTTCTTATCATGCCTCAAAATGAAAGGAATAAACAGACCAGACCACTTCAAGAAATTTCCAGGCTGTTGATTTAATTCCCATTATCAAAAATCCCGAAAACAAGATGGCCACCTTGAATCTTTGAGAAAAATCAAAAAGCCACACAATGCTCAGTACAACCCATCAAGTTATACCTCAAAATGAAGGGATTCAAGAACCTGGGCAAGTTCTGGTTATCAACAAAGTGCCCTGGCATTTGGTAAAGTCATAGGGTTAAAAAAATCTAAATGCTAAAAGCAAGATTGCTGCCAGTCGGTTTTGTGAAATATCAGGAAACACAATATCCATCATCCCTGGTCATGTTGTTCCTCAAAATGAAGGGAATAAATAGACCAGTCCATCATACTATCATAATCATATCCTTTTATAAAACATTCCAGGGGGCACCGCTGCCCCATTCCCTGAACTTCTCGTAAGATAAAAGAAAACCTATATCATGTACCCAGGCTGCACAGAATGCATTAGCCTGCTTACTTTAAAAATTTGTTTGAGTGGAGGGGGTTGTGGGGAAGGCGGCCCCGTATGTCCAGAGTTGGGAAAGGGGTTTACACTGATTAGCAATGGCTGAGCTGCTTGATTTTAATGGGGTAAAGGGCTTCCATACTGCACATTTCAATATTAGGAGCCTCTTAGCCAATGAAGGCACCAATTTCGATCTAATATCTGAATATCTACAAAACTCAGGATTACAATACCTATCTATTAGTGAATCCTGGCTGACAGAGAAAGTCCCAAATAGCACTCTGTTTGGCAGTAATATAATTCAATGATTCAATATAAGATTGTTCAAGCTCTGCATTCTCAAGTTCTATCATGGCTAGCCTCTCTTGTAAGCCTAACAGTTCCCCTTTTCTTCTAAGTAACTCTGCCTTTTCTTCAGCTGCTGCCATTCTTTGTCTAATGATAGTTTCAGGGGAAGTATGTGACTTACTCAGCTGACTGCTATCAGTAGGTGAACCATGCTGCCTTGGGGGTTGCAGGGGGGTGGCCATGTTAGCATGTCCCTGACTCACCTCCTCCTGCTCCTCCTGCTCCTCCTGAGAATCCATGTTACTCCTCTCCTGGGTCTTGTGGTTCAATACCCCACAGTTTGGGCAATGTTTCTTGTTTCCATGGTAAGCAGTATTGCAAACTAAACAGTTAACCATTATGGCTAAAAAAAACAAAAAACACAGCAGTGTGGAGGAGTACATGTAGGTGCCCTTAGGCTTGCTGCATAGCTATGCCAGGGTACACCTGTCCAACAGGTGAGAGTGTGTGAGTTCGCACCACATGGGTGCATGTGTAGAGTTATTGTCAGGTGGGTGGCTCAGGTAACTGTCCTGATCAATAAGTCCAACAATCAGGGATTGTTCGTACCCAATAACCAAGATTGGAACAACTTCTTTCAAACTCAATCACCAAATGATGCATGGGATATGTTCATGTCAGTGACACATAGGCTTTTAGATGAATCATGTCCTATAAAAAACTTTAAAATTAACCAAGCCAAAGCCCCCTGGCTAGACCCGGGTCTGTTGATGCTCATAATAAGATAAGAACTTGGCTTGGAAAAGATACAAAAGGACAAACTCTGAGGATGACTATAACATTGCTAGGTATCTTAGAAATTATACCAAAACACAATGCAAAATTGCTAAGCACAGGTATTATAAATCGCAAATTGATAACAACATAAATAACCCTAGAAAATTCTGGAGGTCACTAAATTCTGTGATAAATCCTAAGCCCTCCTCTTTGACTTTTAGTCTGATTGACCAAGATGCTAAGCACCCTGTCCCCCATGCAGAAACCGCTGATTATATCAATACCTATTTTGCTACCATTGGAGCAAAATTAGCTGCTAACCAAACACAGTGTTGGACCTATGATGGTGATACTTCCCTCAAACACTAACTTTTTCTCATATTACAGAAGCTGAAGTCTTAAAATTGGCAAAGGATATCAACACTACAAAATCCTCTGGTATACAAAACATTTCATCACAGGTATTAAAAGACATAATATCCACCCTTTCCAGACATTTTGCTCACTTATTTAATTTAGTTATAACATACTGCACATACCCAAATGAATGGAAAGTTGCAACAGTCAAACCCTTGCCAAAAGGGGGTGATGCTAGTGACATTAATAATCTTCGCCCGATCTCCATATTGCCCCTGCCTACCAAGCTAATGGAAAAAATCATTCATAAACAATTAACCCGCCACCTACATGATCTAAACATACTAACGAATTCACAAGATTGCTTTAGAAGTCACAGATCTACAGTTGATAGCCTCACAAAATTTACTAATAGTGTTTATATAGAAGCAAATAATAAGTATTCAACCACAGCGGTCTTCTTAGAATTCAGGAAAGCTTTTGATACCATAAATCACTCCATTCTGTTTAAAAAATTAACAAAACTAGGTCTAACACTGTCCAGTACTAATCTTATCAAAAAGTACTTGGGTAATAGATTACAAAGGACAGCTGCCAATAATACCCTATCCAAACCTCATCAGATAACCTGTGGCATCCCCCAAGGCTCAGTTTTGGGTCCGTTACTCTTTATTACTTATATCAATGACCTCCATAAGTCTTTATTAAACATGCAATGTCAACATTATACGGATGATACAGTCCTGTTTATTAAACAAAACAACACAACATCTAACTTAGCCATTACCATAAATACTGACCTGGAAAATGTCAACATTTGGTGTAACAAAAATAGGCTGAGTTTAAACACAAAAAAGACAAAAATAATGCATTTCGGTACTAAGGCCATACTGAACCACTCACAAAAAACACAATTATATATCAATGACTCTCCTCTAGCTCTCACTCACACATATAGATATCTAGGAGTTACCATAGACGCTCAACTAAACTTCAAAACCCATACCAAATTACTCTTAAGGAATATAAATCATAAGATGTATAAGCACGGTATTCTCTTCCTGAAGAAGCTGCTCTGAAAGTATTCAAATGTATGCTACTGCCAGTGATAGACTATGCTGATATCTTCTACTGTGTCACCAAGAAGACTTTGCTAGACTATATTCAGACTGCTGCAGATAGAGGACTAAAATGTGTTTATAGAAGCAGAAACCCAATCACAGTGCTCAGGGAAAGAGGAAATGTGGACACCCTAAATAATAGGCATGCTATACACCTAAGAGCCTCCTCCTTTAACCTAAGTTTAGACAAAACCCAAATAGATACTAGGGAGATTAGAACCAGATCACATGATGGTAAATTATTAAAGGTAGTATGGCCCAAAGACCCCATATACAGAAAAAGTTTGGAATATAGGTTGGCCACTCTCTGGAACTCCTTAGATGTTGAGCAAAGAAATATCAATGATAAACATACCTTCCAGAGATGGAACAAAAAGCAAAGTGTCCCCTAACTCCCTTCTCTGATCTTCCCTCCCCCTTCCCCCCCCCCCCACTCTTCTCTCCACAAGGTAACTTTATCAACAACTCATTTGCTACTCGAATTACAATGGCAAATAACATCTTGCCCCGACCAATAACATCAGGTCATGACCAATACCACCAGGTCAATACTTGGACCATCAACATCTGGTCCTATAGGCCAATAACATCAGGCCGAAACTGTTCTGTAAACACTTATATCTTAATTAGGTTTCTTATCTGAATCCTGCAATTTTATAAAGACTATGTATGCCATAATCATAATTTCTATAGTGGCTGCTACAATATTATATGGTAGCTCTGATGTCATTTTCTGTTTATTTTATATTGATTGATATATAAATGATACTGTATGAATGTAAGACAGGACCTGGTCCTAATCTCATTCAGTCTAAATAAACGAATCTCAATCATTTCAAGGAAATTCCCGGCTGTTGATTCAATTTCCACTTTCAAAAGTCCTGAAAACAAGACAGCCACCTCGACTTTTTGTGAAACCCAGAAACTGCACAATGCTTAGCACTTCCTATCATATGATACTAAGCTAATAGATGATGCATATCGGGGCCCTAGGGCTGTATATGCTGTATATATATACAGCATATACAGCCCGTGGGGCCCCGATATGCATCACCTAATAGGTTTATACCACCATTTCCTACATTTTGTATCAATTTCTTACCTGAAATCCAAAGAATATAGCCAGGAGAAGACATTTTGTAAGTGCAAGCGACACGGCCCGTGTCCGCTCTGCGCGAAGCCATTGTTTTTGTTCAATGGATTCTAATTTATTTTGAATATATCGGACATATCAAGCATGGAGTACTCATCTAGAATGTCTAAGGATATGTATGTTTTAATTTGAAAACGTGTCATGGTTGGATTCCATACGAAAAGTGACTGTATACCCAGCGGTACCTCTCCCGGCAAGCCGCAAGGAACAAAAACAATGGCTTCGCGCAGAGCGGACCCGGGCGTACGATGGAAAAATCAGTGGATTCTTATTTATATCGAAGAAAATGGAGAAAATTAGCACGCATTCCTCATCTATGGATCGAAAACTTCTTGGGATTTCAATATTATAACATGTCATGGTTGGATTCCATACGAAAAGTGACTGGAAACAAAGCAGGTTAGAACTTATTTACTTTCGCATTGGATTTCATCACCGTTCAGTGTGGCGCTATGGCTAAGGCCTTCGCCTACCACCACTGCGGCCGGGGTTCAATCCTCATACGAGTTGGGACGATTTTTCACATTGAAACTATGGCGAGACTAAATTTCTACACTGCAAAAAAGGTGTTTAAAGATACACACCAAATTTTCTCAACACTTTGTTTAAGTTTAAGTCTTAAACACTGGTGTTCAATCCCTAAACACTGTTTTTACAGTGTATGTCCGCCAGCGTCTCCAAAAATATTCTAAGTCCAACTTGACCCCGAAAAAGTATATACCAAAAATTTTAAAAATTGCACATGGGTGGTATATGCAGAATAATGCACGGCTAAACTGCATATAAACCCACCGGAAGTGCCGAAATCGTGGTATAACTCAAAATGAAGGGATTTGACAGCCTGGTCAAATCCTGGTTATTAGTAAGGTGGAAAGCCATTTGGTGATATCAAAGCAGTCAAAATCAATATTAAAGGAAAGTGGCTGTTTGTGAGTTTTGAAACAAATCATGAAGCACTCGATATTCCTCTTGCTATACCCCCACATAGAGGGGATAATTTGAGATCTAGACAATATACCATGCTCAATATATTTCAGATTGAAGGAATTAATGGGCCTATACTACTTGTGACCATCATCAAAGAGTAAACAGACTGTTCTATACCCCAGACTTTGCTAAGTCAAAGAAAAGAAAGTGGCTGCTGCTCAAATATTTTTAGGATGCCAGCTTCAACACCAGAATGCAAAAGCTGGTTCCAATGGCCTCAGTGCTAAGAGAGATTACACCAACAAAAAAAGGAAAGACCAGACAGTATTGGAACATGTTAAAGTACCCATCCCTATCACACAATGAAAAAAGACAAGAAACTCTTCTGTAAAATGTTCCATTTAGCTTAGGGTAGATTAACCTACAGATGGCATATACCTAGAGATGTCCACCCCGAAAAGATAGTTATAACATTGGATTTGCTACTGAATAAACATTACCAACTGGTAGATTCAATACTCATCAATGATTTGGCAATGTTGATTCAGAGGTAAATACAATTTTTATGGCAAATATGAGGAGTGGACATCTCAAGATATGTGGACGTCTTTAGGTTAGCTTACCCTATGCTATGCTCATAGCCAAGCCAAAAAATATTATCATGGTACTGCTGTAGTCATATTAACCTGCATATCTATGAGATTTTCCCATCCAAAGAATATTTGGCTAACAAATACAATGTATAATACATACATCATACTGTACACCCTGTAACCCAGCCTGATCCTATAAACAATATTTGGGTACTCAAATGTATTTTGTGCTATCCATCAGACAGAAGGAGGAGCATCAGTGGTCCATTCTCATACAAAAAGCTATACCTTATACTTGATCTGCAACAATTTACTGTGGTGACCATTTTCCTCATGTTCATGAGTTCCAATATAACATCCTATGTGTGAAATTCTTACAGCATGCAGACTTTGAATGGAAATTTTGAGACACATAGATGTAAAGATTCTAGGTACTGGTACCTCCCCATCTCTTGGAAGCACTTGCCATTCACCAAATTGTTCATGCAAATGTTCTACTTATCTGTAGATTAGGAAGGTGTCTTGTGCTTTCTCATGGCCAATAGGGGATACCATGTCCCTTTATATATAAATGTTTGGAGAAAGACTAAATCATACCTCATCACCAGGTTCTCCTCCCACAACTTGGTAACAACCAAAGTATAACACCTCCTGCTAGTCAACTCTCACCTCTTTTTATAAGCAATGGTGGAACAGTGCAATTTGAATGTTACATTCCACAATATGATTGAGAAAATTGCACCCTCTACTGCACCACTCTGAGATTCCTGTCTCACAAGGTCAAACCCTACCAATGTTGTTACCATGGACCAGCAGCTAACTGATGACTAGTTAATAATTCCTCAACTGATCCTTTCCCAGGGGTCATATGCCATGACTCACTCCTTCTCTGCCAAAACCATACTAACCATCTTCTAAAGAAATCAACTACTTTCACCTAACCAAGGAATAAGATGAATAAGATATAATGTATTGTAAGGAATATTATGGAAACCTATGGTAAACAAGTGATGATTTTCTATAGAACCAGAAAACAATCCTGCCCTATGGCTTGCACAGGAATGTAATTAAATCAGCAATCTCAATTAAGGATCTGCAGTAGAACAGTTAGAAATTCCTTTATTTACAGCTATGATTTGAAAATGAATGAATATGCATTTAACCTCCATGTTTCCAGAATAAATCAATAAAGGCCAGTTCATTTTTTTTCCTTCATCATTTATATCACAAGAAGCTCTACTCGCCTTATTTATTGTTACCAAAATCCATTCATTTTGAGGGATAACATGATAGTTATGCTGCGCATACCAGAATTTCCTGATTTTCACAAACTAAAAGTGGGGGGGGGGGGGCAGGGGCTTTAGACACTTCAAAAGAAAGCCCAGATTGGTAAATGTCTGAAATAGCCCTGGACATTTCTCTGTCTCATTCATTTTGAGATATAACAATGTGAGAAATGATTGTGAATTTTATGCATATATATGGTCTGTCTCAAAACCAATTGACAACTTGTTTTGACATTTCGAATTTTGATTTTGATGACATAAACAAATGGCTTGGCACCTTGATAATGGCCAGACCTGGCCCAGGCTCTTAAATTCCTTCATTTTGAGGTATCACATTCATTTTTGTGTAGTTTCTGGATTTTCACAAAAAATCAAGGCGGCCATCTTGTTTTTGGAACTTTTGAAATGGAAATTAATATAAAATCCAGAAAGTCCTTGAAATGGACTGGTCTCTTTATTCCCTTCATTTTGAGGAATAACAAGACCAGCAATAATAGATGTTGTATTTTCTGATATTTCTCAGCCATTTTGCTTTTAGCATTTAGATTTCTAACTCCCGTGACATCACCAAATGGCTTCGCACCTTGATAATGACCATAATAGGTCCAGGCTCCTAAATCCCTTCCTTTTTGAGGTGTCACATGCTGGGTTGTACTGAGCATTGTGTAGTTTTGGGATTTTTCACAAAAAAATCAAGGTGGCCATCTTGTTTTCATGATTTTTGATGATGGGAATTGAATCAACAGCCTTGAAAGTCCTTGAAGTGGACTGGTCTGTTCATTCCCTTTATTTTGAGGCATAACAAGACCAGGAATGATGAATATTGTGTGTTTTCTGATATTTCTCAAAGCCAAATGGCAGCCATTTCTTTTACATTTTGACCCAGAAGCGGCCATTTTTGGGCTTGGCTATAGGGAATTTCACGTTCAGCATACCCAAATTACCCAGAACAGAGCTGTTGCCGACTTGTACCCAGAAATGCCTTTGGTAAGATTTAGAGCTGTATTTGTTGGAATATTGCCTAGTATATAATGGTACCACATATAAAAGAAGGGAGGGGGAGGGGAGAAATTTTAAGCCCTCCCTTGTTGGGTTGAGCATTTCCCGAATATGGACTAACCCATTCTTCCAGAATGTATAATGTCTGCAGTCTCTTATAAATTATGTGAAGGGGGTACACTTAACTGATGATCCGTATATTCAAGTTAAAGCATCCTTTGTGCGTGGCTGCTCTTTGTTTTCTTTTATTTTTTCAGCGAAAGGAATTTGTAATAGCAGCCTAAGCGAAAAGACGAGTAGAGCACAGTGACATATTTAGAGGGTGCAAAGAGGGATCCCCGCTTTTTGAGGAAACTTTTGATTCCTTTAATGTATATTTGTGTCAAAACATTCCCAAACACCAGATTTCCCCTTTAAAACCATGTATCCATCACTGACACGTAAACATATATGCAAAGCACCCTTTCTCTTTACCTGCACACTCTAAGAAATAACTGTTGAATTTACCAGGGACCTTTGTCAAACTGAACAATGAACTACCGTAATTGCATTGCAGTGAATCAGTTTATAGTTTGTACAATGTATCAGTTGTGTACACGCTGTGGTACAAGGAATCTCCATAAAAATAATGATGGATCTCTGGCAACTTTGGGCCAAGGATCCCACTGTTATTTCGACAATGATCTTTTACAGCGCGTTCTTCACACATTGTTAGGTAACCCGTAAGTCCTTTTTACACCAGTATAGGGTTAATAAGAACAGTCAAAGTGTTGAAGTAGCTTCATAAATACAGGACCCAGTTACAGGCCTGACATACCACCTCTATAGGGTGATAGCCTGAGAACTGAGCCACACACAGGCCTTAGGGAGTGGGCATTTTTATCAACAGGGGGTGGTGGGTTTAAAGGGACATTTTTCAAAATGATTTTACCTGTTTTCTGCAAAAAGGCTCATACGTTACTATGGATTAAAACGGTGCATCCGTGCGTAATTTCCAGCCCCTCCAGGGATGCAAAAGATATATGGACCTCAAGAGGGGAGTACAAAATCGTTTTTGTAGATCAGCATGTAAACCCACCGTTCCCCCTGTTGTTAAAAGATCTTCGCTGCATGAGATATAACAATAACATATACAGAGTATTTGAATCCAAGCTAATAATTGTGCTATAACTATACTATAACAAAGTGAGCACATGACGTTGAATCAATGGGTAACCGATTCCAGTTAGCTGCTTCCCCATTGGCCAGCAGCCTAGTTGCTATGGTGAGCATCAGTGGATGCTGAAGTCAAAATCTGACACTTTGTGGTAGCGCTTTGGAGAGAGCAGTCACAATTAGTTTTTAAAATTGATTGTGACTGCTCTCTCCAAAGCTCTACCACAACGTTGCTCAACCAATTTTCGACAATGATTCAACTTTCTGTCCTGAATGTTGATCCACTTGTCATGAGGATGTACATAACAACGTGAATAATATTTCCAAAACCAAAATCAAATTGTTATCAAATCACATATCGTCCTTTTTAAATCCATTTCATTCAATGATTTGACTTCATTTTGGACACATTGTTGTATATGGATTTAAGATAATTATAATACTGCCTGTCTTACAGAATAAACAAATAAATGAATAAATGATAAATGAATGTTATTTCAACATTCGTATGAGCCTACTGCCCACCTATAGGCTGCAATTTTTTCAACTTGATTCAAAGCTTTTAAAATGGAAATAAAAAGAGTTATTTCTAATGTTAAGCAAGATTATACTAGAACTAACATTGGTCTAACATTGTTTCCACACTTTGTGTACTTTATTACAATGGTACGATCTGTGATTCTATATTGATACTATAGCACAGTAAAGAAGTAGGCCTACCCACTGAATAAAAGCCATGTGGTGATGGTAGATATATACAAGACACTGAGCTCAGTCAGGGCCAGATTCTATAGCTCTTCTCTATACGCCTCTAAACTGCCTCAATGTATCCTAGTATACGTGTGGTTGTATTGTGAGTGTGCTTTTTGTTGTTTTGTTTTCTCTTGGCATTTAGCAACATTGTCATTAAAATCAACAGGGAAAGCTCAATTGAAGTTGCTTGATTGCCCATAAACGTCAACTATTATCATTCCTTCCCCCCTCTCCTCCTAACTCTCTGTCTTATATTCTCTGTCTCTGTCACTCTGTCTGTCTGTATGTCTGTCTCTCTGTCTCTGTCTCTGTCTCTGTCTCTGTCTCTGTCTCTGTCTCTGTCTCTCTCTCTCTCTCTCTCTCTCTCTCTCTCTCTCTCTCTCTCTCTCTCTCTCTGTATGTCTGTTTTCCACTATCATCAGCTCCACCCAACTTTTCATTTTCAGAAGTTGTCAACAGGGACGGGATCAATTACTCTTTTTGTTGCCATCTAGTTTCACTACTTCACGCTTGTCTCCTTCCTTCTCCTTACAAGTGTCAGTTTGCCTCTGCCTAGTCCCTGTTCTTCTGTATACCCTCTGCCCTAACCATTCCCTACCTCCAATCGCTCCTCTGTCTTCCACTCTGTCTGCCCCCTGGTTCTACCCCTTCCTCCCTCTCTGCCTCGGCACTCTGCTTACCCCCTCCATCCCCTACATCCTCTCTCTCTGTCTCTCTCTACCCATCTCTGTCTCTGTCTGTATCTCTGTCTGTCTCTCTCCCTCTCTCTCTCTCTCCCTCTGTCTGTCTGTCTGTCTCTCTCTCTCTCTCTCCCTTTCTCTCCTCCTTTTTTTCTTCTTGTCTCTCCCTTCATGCAGGCTGTCTGCCTGTATGTCTTCCACGCCTATATTCTCAGCCCACTGTCTCCCTTCCGCCCTCTCTGCATGGAGGTTATTTCTCTGAAACAGGTGCAATCGTATAGTGCCATAAGGAATAACTTTTATTTAATCCCTGCCCTTGCCCCGTCTGCACCCCATACATTTACCCATCACATTATCCCTTCCATAGTCTGGTGCTATCCACGCTAAGTTAATGGACATTCGGAGGAGGTCTGGGACGATGTGCTCTAGCTGTATAGCTATGGACCTTGTCCCCATGTTACAGGGCTATCATCTTACAGGGAGTGATAATTTTTTCAACAATAGGGGAGAGGTGGTGGGTTTGAGTGGAGGACAACATATTTTTGACCCCTTTACTTGGGAGGCAGAATCTTTTCAACCCCTGAGGAGGGAGGCAAAGGAAATGCTACCTGTGATCACTCTCTTTATAGGAATGTAATATATAATGATTAGACTTGAACTCATTGGCTTCATGGGTTTGATAAAAGCATTCACCTCCGGCTCATGCTTTTGTGACCCCCTGAAGCCAACGAGTTCAAGTCTAATCATTACATATTGCATATATATAACATGGTTTCCACCATTAATTCTAAGTATTTACCTTTAAAATTGATAGAATCCATTGTTTTCTGTTGCAAGTCGACGAGACGGCCCTCGGCCATCTTGGTTTCATGTTAACGTATGGTTAAGCTGGCGACCTGCTGCAACTCACATTCTCGTAGGCCTACTACCCCGAATACGTTGAGACAGAGCTGCGCCAGTCTATAGCCTAATTCATTCTGTACACACCAGGCGGTGGCACCTGTGGTGTTGACAGAATGGCAAACACGCACGGCCAGTCGCTCGCTTCGAAAGTTTTATCTTTTTTTATATCAAATACAGCCATAATATCAAGGTATCTAGTCTACAGGGAGGTAGAATATGGTTTCAACTATGTTATGTCCAAAGCATGTTGTCACATTTCGTACATAAGCTTCAAAAATGGAGGATTTACTTTCGTGTCCACTCGTTGTCAAGGTATGTCCGGTCTGCTGTCAATTTGGATTCTTATATCCCGAGATATCAGAACTCATATTATCCATTTTAGGAACTGAAATCAGTGCCTAAACTCGATAACCATGTTATTTTATGGAGTAGCATAAATGTGTCGCCCTGTACAATCTACACGAGTGACTGGTCCGTGCATCGGGGGGCTGTGTACAAATGACGTCATGCAGGAGGGGGGGAGGGGGGTCCCACTTGCCATGACCAAGCATGACAAGGGGGGGAGGGGGGCATAGGCTGCATGACATCATGTCATCAAGAAATCACAATATGCTTTGGTTTTGGCAAGAACAACAACTTTTGAAAAAAGATTTTTAAAGGTAGGGAAGTTTAATGCATTCATCTGACATAAATTTATTACCTATAGGCCCTACATGCATGCATTCCTCAGACATCTCACTCAATGAGTGTCACTGCCATCAATGTCAGTGTAAAATCAAGGTGATGTGCAGGCCACTATAAGGGAGCACTACTACTCTATCCTACCTATACCAATTTAACGCTTTATGAAAAAGGCCACTGCTGCCCTCAGGATCTAAATGATGCATCTAAAATACCCCTGAACTGCTCCTGTTGCCTCAGGGCAGCATCCATAGTCATCCACAGGCTTCTTTTTGAAAAGGTGTGATATCCCCCCCCTCCTTGAGGTGTCAAAATTATTTTGCTCCTTCCCCAATCCACCCCCTCCCGGAGTCCCACTGTTGATAAATAACAAACACTCCCCTGGAGCTCTCCACCACCCTGTTGCTATTTTCACTGAGGGGATGCTTGGGGAGATGTAAAGGGGACCTCCCCCAAAACTTACTCTCCACATCTTTGTCTGAATGGAACTCTATCGGACTCAACTTATTTGCAGATTCTAGAGTAAAATGCTGAGGTGACTCGATTGTTTTGTAAGATCACAAATTGGAACTATGATTGCAATCGATGGTCTCCTGGGAATTTGTGATGCTTTCTGAGTTTTTTTTTCTATTAGGCCACTCACTAAGTTCAGAGTGTTCTCCCTGAAACCTATTTCTAGTACACTTGTATATGGTTCAAGTTACAGATTAAATCAATACATTCAATATATCAATACATTCAAGCTCTTGAACTATATGATCCTTAATAATAACTGTTCTTGATTTTCTCTTCGCTGACAAGTGTACAACTTTCACTGTAAAGAAGGCAGACTATTAACTGTATTGGACTATTGATCTAGACAGTTTTTAAGCCCTTTTGTGACAGGAAATACTTGTGTATGATCACTACCATAGTACTCAGTGTACAACTATGTAATGGTTCAAGTTTTTATTTAACTTCGGTTCCACGAGCCCCTACAACTACAAGGCATGGAAATGCTACATCCTGCATATAGGTACCCATACATTATATAAGCTGACAGTGTTTGGCATGTTTCTCTGTTCATTTGTTGATCAGTGCTAGTTCTTTTTTTCACTTTGCATGTATCTTATCCTTTATTGCCAATTCACACCCACTATATGTCCCTTTGAACGATTTTAATTTGTTTATAGCCTATAGGCCTTCACCATTCATCGGGGGGGGGGGTATCTCTCTGCATGACGTCATGCTGAGGGGGGGTCAAGTGTTGTATGACGAAACATGACAAGGGGGGAGGGGGGGGGGGGTCAAAAATGGTCTAAAAATGCATGATGTCATTTGTACACAGCCCCCAGCCAGAGGACCTGAACCCTGGCCTGGGTCTCTGAGCTTGAGGGTCTGGTAAGGCATGGTGAAAGCTGAGCTTTGAAGGGTTTCAGCAAATAAACTCTGCCTCGGTCAGCATCCTTCAAGTATGAATGAGATAAAGGGGTAGAAGTTAAGAAGTGGTCATTATTCAATGACGGATCGGGAGGGGTGGAGGTTTGTAGAATTTCACACAAACGTGCTACATTCCTTCAGACCTTAGAGAAAGTGGCAACATTTCCGTCCCTTTTTTCTGTAGTGTTTAATACTTTGTGACTTTCTTCTGAATAACCAACAATTAGTTATGAATATTGACCACTCCCTCAGATAACTAGAAAATTCTTTTACTTTTAGAATGCACCAGACATGCACTGTTAAAATATGTAGTCAAAATAACGGTTACCATGTGTCCATGTGTAAATTTACCATAATAAATTATGGTAAATTAACACATGGGCTTGATAGTTCCAAGAGTGTACACTGTAAAAAGATGTTGTCGAAATAACAGTAATCCTTGTCCCAAAGTTGCCAGAGTTTTACGATCCATGTACCAGTAGATTCAACAGTTATTTTTTAGAGTGATGATGTTCTACAGTGGCAGACTAGATCTGTCAGAAAAGGGTAATTTTAGGCTGACATTTCTGTCTGATTATGTATAGACTATGATGATGGACTGTAGGAAATATTTCATATGATACTCTGTAAAAGACATCCGCCAAAATAACGGCTGGTCTTGGGCAATATTGGGACAAAGCTTTCATCATTATTTCCACAGCGATTCCTTGGAATTATACTGTGTTTTCGACAATGGCCTTTATACAGGGCTTTCTTTCAGATATTATTATGTTTCATTGGAACACAATATGGTGATTTGCTGTAAGTTTGCGGCAACGCAGGGATGAACGTGACTGAGCACACAACTCCCTGAAATGCCAAATTGATTTCTATCTCTGGGCAATGTATGGTTTAGATTCAACAGTTATTTTTTAGAGTGTGGTTACGTGTAATAGTGGAAAGCTATCAATTGCCAAACAGGTCTGACAGGTTTATGATTGTTTTATCACAACAATCAATTCCAAAAGCATGATGCACCCATTAAGATTGACACGGCTTGACTATTGATATTCACTTATAGATAAGATCAGATGTTGTGATAGAAGACTTCTTGTGTTTTGACGGACAGCACGCCCCAGGGATAATACCTGTCAAGGGTTTGATCAATAAAAATGCATACCAAGAATCGTCTATCTCAATGGACAAGTCTGCAAATCATATGGCCTGTAGCCTGAATGTGCGTTTCTAGTTACATGGTATATTGATCTAGGACGGATTTATTTATTTGTCCTCAGATCTAAAATTACCCCGAAACAACCCATTTTGTCAGCACAGAGGCATTTTCCGAGTTGCCATCACAACCCCCAAACTACTGAATGAACCCCGATTTTTGGCATTAAATTAATTAACTTGTTCTCATAAGCTATAATGCAGATCTCATCATCCGATTGAATAAAGCTTTCGTTCTGCGTAGCTTATATAGTTCTGGAGGCCATTCCTTAACACACTACGACTGCTGTCCTTCAAATCGTAGTCAGTAACCTTATAATAATGCCATTACAGTATTATGCACTAGTGGTTACTAATGCCTGCTCCAGTACGACTTCTCTACCATACCTTATGTAATTACTGCATAGGTGCTAATCGTACATAGCAGTCGTAGTGCAGTCCCTACAATCACCTACACTAGTTCCTGGGGATCTCAAATCATAGTGGTGGTGTGTAGTCATAGTGCCTTAAGAAATGGCCTCCAAGACATCATAGTTAAAGATCTAATCTAGGGGAGGGGTACATATAACTTTTACAGTTAAGCAGAATGGACTTGATATATTGTGTTGGTCTTTAGAAATGCTAGAATATTAGATAATAAACTCGTCTGGCACAAGGGTTTTGAGAGAAAAACCATATCAAGCACTTAAAAGTATAATTACAAAAACATGACCCCACCAGAAAACCTTTGACAGAAATACTGTAATGGCCTGTTTAAGGGCCGGGCGCTTATGAATTTCAATAGCTCTTTACCCCCGGCCCTTATTTGAGACAGGTGCTTATTTGAATACTGTTGGCCTATTCCGTGTCAGTTCAACCAACTCTCCCAGATGACCATGCATCTGAAGTACTCTCCTCAAATATTTCTTCAAAATTCCAAATAGTCGCCAAGTTTTGGATATAGTGGGAGGGGGTCAGCCCTCGGGAGCGATCCCTTATTTCTTGGCCACTTCCAGAAGCCTGCCATAAGAAAACCGCTATTGTTAAAGGTCCAAGTTTAATTAGACATGTAGAGACCGGCGCTTATTTGAGACCCGGCGCTTAAACGGGCCACTACGGTAAGAATTTGAATAAACACTATATCTTATATGCGCCGGGCCTTAAACAGGCTATACTATACAACTATCCACATTGCCCTGCACAGGGAATATGTAGTTGGGCCTACATTTGATCAGCAGCCAATACAGAATATGTTTACTTTATTTAGCATGGGCATTTAGGCATTGACAATGACAGAGAAGTTGTGGCAGACCAACATTTCCCCCATGCATCCAAAGCGTATGGTTAATAGACCATAACTCCTACAGATGTACCTCTTCTTTTGCTTTTTTTTAAATTTCTATCATTTCCTAAGGCCAAAAAAAGGTTTCCGGTCACTCGACCGTCCTTAGCCAAAAGGGGCCGACCTCAGATTTTTTCAATTTTTTTTTTCAATTTTTCAAAAAGAAAAATTTCAATTTTTTTAAAGTTTTCATGTGAAAACTTTTATTCGCAAGATATACATGTCGTACTACGGAGCCCCTAATAGGACATACCAAAAATAAAATTTCCACAAAAAAAATATTCTTGCGATACTGAACAATTCTTCCGGAAACTGAGCATTTCTTGCGGAAACTGAACAATTCTTGCAGATACTGAACAATTCTTGCAGAAACTGAGCAATTCTTGCGGAAACTGAACAATTCTTGCGGATACTAAACTGTTCTTGTGGAAACTGAATGATGATAGACTCCTCAAGCCCCAACATGAATGTTTCTGCACCCGCAAGAATCATTTCTGTACCTGCAGGAATAGTTTCTGTACCTGTAAAAATATTTCTCTACCCACAAGAATAGTTGTCACTGAGAAAAAAATATTTTTTACATGTTTTAAACTCTCAAAATTTAAGAATGCTACTCTATCCAAGGAATTCTCCTGTACATGCAGAAATATATTTTGCATGAAAAAAAATTATTCCTGTGCCCACAAGAATTGTTCAGTACCCGCAAGAATTCTTCAGTACCCGCAAGAATTCTTCAGTACCCGCAAGAATTCTTCAGTATCTGCAAGAATTCGTCAGTATCCACAAGAATTTATCAGTATCCACAAGAATTCTTCAGTATCTGCAAGAATTCATCAGTATCTGCAAGAATTCTTCAGTACTCGCAAGAATATTTTTTTAGGGGAAAAATTATTTGTGATATGTCCTTTAAGGGGCTCCGTACCTTAGGCCTTTGATGCAAAAAAAAAAAATTAAAAAAAAAAAAATCCGACCTACCTGCCTCAACTTTTTGGACCATGTTACCGGAAACACAGCTTTTTTTGGCCTAACCTAGGCCTATAGCCTAAAGCAGGAGAGACTATATAAACATAAAGATTGAAAGACCATTAATGGACATGTCTTTTCATTTCTTTTCCTCTATAGATATACATATTAAATTCCTATACTTTAACCTAAGTATGAGATGGTGTAAATTCACACACGAGCACATTTCACAAGATGCTATTGTACTATTGGTAGCAGCCCTATTGCCACCGTGAACTCTAGTAGCATTTTGCGGAAAAAAAACTGTCTCAGGTATTTATGGGTGACAGAGGAGATGGTCCCAGGGGTCTATCGCACTATAGGTTGGATGAGTTGCCCTTATAAAATTTGAGACATGTTATATATCAAAAATCATTTTCTCATTCCTTTGCACGACATGAAATTGTTTAATTGATGCCCAACTATGAGAAACATTCCACACTATCTATAATAAAATGAATTGTATAAAGTAAGTCCATGTACGTCAAGTTAGTGATCGTAGTCCATTGTAAAATGTACCCATGTATTTTACGGAAAGAGGAGCCGATGCCAGCTCCCACGCTAAAGGTATGGGTCCCTGACCTAAAGGTATGGGTCAGTAACTAGCAATGTTTCCAGTGACCTCACACCCAGAAAGGAGCGGTAGACTTCAAACTGAGGGTATGCCTACCTGAATATATCCCATACAGGTGTACACCCATATGCAATGTTAATTAGGTAGCTTACTATACCCCTAAGGGTTGGTATGTACACACAGGGTGGCTGGAGTAAGGAACGGGAGGAAAACTAGGCATTAATATGGTCTATTTTCTTTTAGAAAACCACCGGCACCATGGAATTGGATCTATTAGCTTGACAGAAAGATCTTTCCCATCCGAGGACCCAGGATGTAGCTTCATGATTTTTTTATGGTAAAAATTAATTCTTCCCCTTCAAGGTCCATATATATATATATATATATATATATATATATATATATATATATATATATATATATATGTGTGTGTGTGTGTGTGTGTGTGTGTGTGTGTGTGTGTGTGTGTGTGTGTGTGTGTGTGTGTGTGTGTGTGTAAAACTGAACAGTGCCAGTACAATGGTACAAGGAATCTCCATGAACATAATGATGAATCTCTGGCAACTTTGGGACAAGGATTACTGTTATTTCAACAACATTTTTACAGTGTACACTCTTGGAACCATCAAGCCCATGTGTAAATTTACCATAATGCACAAACTGCTTTCATACACCATAACCAATGGACAATAAAGCACTATGGATGCTCTAAAGGGCTATATCTAGGACAACCTCAAAGATTAAAGATGATATTGTATTAGATATTCATGTTATAAAGTTGGTGGTTTTGCTCTTTTTACAAGCTTTCATGTTCATGTTGGAGACAGACATGTGCTATCTTCCACCATACGTGAGACACATGGTGTACAATTAGCTAATGAAGTACTGAGATTACATCTAAAGCCCTGCGGACATCATTTATCTACTTACTATCACCTTAGTCAACAAGTAGGGGGATGAAACTGTCGGGAGGCCCAATTGTGTGAACCATTTAAGGGTCTAGCCAATGCCTGAATGCATCATGCCTATTGGTCGACATGATGCATGAGTGCAGCCCATGTGAGTGACAAACCAGGGCTTCAGTAATGCATCATACCAGCCGATCGGCATGATGCACTCCTGCATTAGATAAATAGACAAGAGGTCAATCCACTTCTCGCATATTTCTTCTCTGACTTAGTAGTCCTCACTATGCTTCCCTCTCTTTTATTCATGATATCTCTTTGTTTCTCCTTCTCAATTTCACTCGCTCTCTCTCCCTCCCTCCCTCCCTCCCTCCCTCTCTCTCTCTCTCTCTCTCTCTCTCTCTCTCTCTCTCTCTCTCTCTCTCTCAGTTCTCTCTCTCAGTTCTCTCTCTCAGTTCTCTTTCTCAGTTCTCTCTCTCTTTCTTTCTTTCTTTCTTTCTTTCTTTCTTTCTTTCTTTCTTGCTCTCTCATGCAGTAGGCCACACATCGAGGCTGTTTCGTCTTATAATAGAACTATTACCTTTAATTACCACAGAGGACGACACTAAATATACACTATGTCAACAATTATAGACTAAGGGAGCGTCTAACTTACCTTTTTTTTCTTTTTCTTTGCCGTTTCTCAGTGTCAGATTCAACCCACTAAAGGCAGTGGCGTCTTTTAATACAATTCCCCTTTGTTTGTAGGATGCATATAAATGGAAGGTATGAAAATGCGGGGTACTAGGGTAGTAATGAATGGAAAAACGCATTCACTAGGTGTCTACTAAAGTCACAATTGACATAAAGGTATTGAGGCATCGTGCAGCTACAAGCTCGTAATGCAGATCTGCAGATAACAGCACTCAGCCCCTTACTTCTGTGGTGCTCTCATCCCCATTGATAACGTACGAGGGACCGGGGGGGGGGGGTGTCGGCACGATTCATGAATGCAGCCCTGGTGAGTAGATAGACTGCCCAGGGTAGGCTCTCCATGATTGCATCCATACAGTATTATGCATCAATGCAACTAGGTCTAGGTATGGTCAACTAACTTATTTAAAACCTTACATATGGGTGTACAGCTGTATGAGACATATTCAGGTGCCCATATTCAATACTTCAGTAAATGTACCGGGTATATGAGATGAGTCCGAAGTGTCTTGGATGTAACATAAAATGTATACTGGCTATTCGACTATTGAATCAATTCAACATTTGTATGTCACTCTGGGTTTATACATGTAGTTTATATTGGTACATAGACTCCATCTTACCTGTTATTAGGTGTAGATTTCAGGTGGCCCACTCCTGTACAATGTAGGTGTAAATCCCTAGAGGACTATGTGAGTAGAGCACCCTACCAGGATGCAGATCAGCTATAGGTAGTATATAAAGATGTTAGTTGGCCTCACTTATAGCGTTATATAAATACGTCCTCCTGTCCCACAGAATGTAGCTATAGGGAGTCCTCCTGACTTGGGCCTTTAATTAACTGCAGTGGTTACGATGGGGGTACATTACCACCAGTCAATGTGTTGCCTGGTGTCTACTGAAACCTTGGTTATGGCACTGAGTACCTACAGGTACCAAGATGCAGCACAGAGAGGGCCAGTGTACAGACTCAGATTCTATCATTAGAGCATTTGTAATAATACAAATAGTAACAATAGTCCTTTGTATTCAGATAAAGAGGGGTCTCCTCTCTTATTCCCCTTCTGTCTGGCCTTTTATCATCACAAGTCTAGTCTTTTATCTCCACAGGTATTAGACAGAGACCTATACAGGTATTCCTTACCTTAGGTATGACAGTATGTAAGTACTATTGATTATGTGATTCTGTGCCTGTTGCATATACTCAGAGCATAGCACAGTACTGTTATAAGGTTACTCTAATAAATTAAACGTTACAGATATAGGTTTATGGATATACCGGTAGGTGTAAATGCAGTGTATACACAGAAGGGCCACTGGTCAATAATAACTCCTCCAGCTCTATTGTGACCCCTGTTTGTATTTCATATCAGGTTCCTCCTGTTTCTCTATATATACCCTTATGTGTATAAAAAGGGTGAGATGCACTTATAGGTATAGAGTCCTTATTGTATGTGGCAGTAGGTTTCTATCAGCAGGTTCTACACTTAGTGTATATGTACAATGTACACAGATGGCATTGATACTAAGTGTTGTTCCTCCTGTGTTCCTCCAGCTGGTACTGGTGTAACACTCCTCCCGTACATGTATAGTACATGTACTGTCTGTCACCTCCTCCTCCTGTGTTGGTATCTTACTGCACTCAGTCAGCTGGTGTCTTGTTTATACCAGCGTCCACGACCTCTGTAGGGACGCACCAAATCTACAGTGTCATCTGTATAAGGAGACCACCAAGTATATGCCACATGGGTGAATAGCTAAGATAACAAATTCCCAGTGGCCAAAGGCACTCAGTGGTAGCCGTGACAACACTGGTACTCAGTGGTAGCCATGACAACACTGGTACTCAGTGGTAGTGATGACAACACTGGTACTCAGTGGTAGTCATGACAACACTCATACTCAGAGGTAGCCATGACAAAACTGGTACTTAGTGGTAGTCATGACAACACTGGTACCCAATGGAAGCCATGACAACACTGGCACTCAGTGGTAGACATGACAACACTGGTACTTAGTGGTAGCCATGACAACACTGGTATCCAATGGAACCCATGACAACACTGGCACTCAGTGGTAGCCAATGCCAACACTGGTACACAGTGGTAGCGATGACAACACTGGTACACAGTGGTAGCTAATGACAACACAGTGGTAGCCATGACAACACTGACACTCAGTGGTAGCCATGACAACACTGGCACACAGTGGTAGCCATGACAACACTGGTACTCAGTGGTAGCCAATGACAACACTGGCACACACTGGTAGCCATGGCAACACTGGTACTCAGTGGTAGCCATGACAACACTGGCACCAAGTAGTAGCTATGACAACACTGGTACTCTGTGGTAGTGATGACAACACTCATACTCAGTGGTAGCCATGACAACAATGGTACTTAGTGGTAGCCATAACAACACTGGTATCCAATGGAAGCCATGCCAACACTGGCACTCAGTGGTGGCCATGACAACACTGGCACACAGTGGTAGCCATGACAACACTGGTACACAGTGGTAGCCAATGACAACACTGGCACACAGGGGTAGCCATGACAAACCTAGCACTCAGTGGTAGCCATGGCAACACTGGCACACAGTGGTAGCCATGACAACACTGGTACTCAGTGGTAGCCAATGACAACACTGGCACACACTGGTAGCCATGACAACACTGGCACACACTGGTAGCCATGACAACACTGGCACACACTGGTAGCCATGACAACACTGGTACTCAGTGGTAGCCATGACAACACTGGTACTCAGTGGTAGCCAATGACAACACTGGCACTCACTGATGGCCATGACAACACTGGTACTCAGTGGTAGCCATGACAACACTGGCACTCACTGGTAGCCATGACAACACTGTTTCTTGCAGCCTCACCACCACTGGTAGGTGTGTGCAATCACGGTAGATTGAAAAATAATACCTATAATATTGGTGCCCATGACAAAGGCATCCAAATACAGCCATTACAATAATACAGAAAATGCCTTGTCATAGTGGAAATGGCATATAGTGGAAATGGCATTTCCTCATAACTTGGACTGAATGTACAGGGCGTGAATGTAAAGTTTAAGAATTGTCTTTTGGTGATGCTGTTAGTTCTGTCACAGCCAACCAGGGGGAGCCTGTGTGCGTGTGCCACTGTGGCAATGCCTGACGTGAGGTAGTTAGAGACTGAGGGGTCAGAGGGGAACGATTCACCCGGTAGGTCCTTTACAGAACCCCTTTGAAACTAGTAAAATGCCCTTTACGCATCTAGGTGTGTGATACAGTATATTGCCACTGACTCTAAACCAAAATAATATGTTACCACTAGGCCACCCTCAAAAATGTGTTCGTTTCCTGTCATGAGGCCTGGCGGATTTTTCTTGTAAGAATGGGAACACCTTTTCCTGAGTACTGATGGGATTTTTTTCATCTATCTGCACAAGAATCTAGGTTTCCAATCAAATTCAGGCTGTCCCCACTTATAATGCTCATGACAATTAAAAATATTTTCCTAAAAAAATATCTTCCCTCCCTCCCTCATGGATCTGAAAAATACCACCATCTGGAGAAGAAACGGACATATTTTTTAAGGGTGGCCTTATGGAATCTACTTAGGTACAATCACTAAATCCATTTGAAGTATACTCTAACTCACACAATGTTGCACATTACAGCTGCTCCTAAAACTACTGACAGTGACGTGTCAAAATTAATGTACCGCCATGTTTGCTGAGAAAGGGTCATTTGGCACATGAATATAAATAACGTTTTTACACCTTGTCCCGTTGGTAGATAATGGCCACTCCCTAACAGCACGTTGGAGCATGATTACAACAAAGGAATTTGGTAATATGATGCCTCTGGCCTCATGCTCTCTAAGAAATAAAATGCAATTTTTGTTTTAATAGAATGGGATGATTTCCTGCCGGAATCTTCACAAAATGGCACTGGTGAAATCTAAACATTACCTGCCAGCCGTAGACCTGTGAATGAGTGATGGACAATAGGCAGGTACGTGCCTGGGACCCACTCAGGTGTGTGACCCTCTTAGTTAGTGGTCACGGGACAGTTACCACGGCAACTATGGTAGGACCAAGGGTGCCATGAGAGGTGGGGGTAGGAATCCTGCGGTAAAGGAGAAAAAGAAAGTAGCTGAAGTCCACGAAGTCCGCAAAAAGGAAGAAGAGAATTTCCCAGCATATATTCTTATGTGATAAATTGACACCTGTACAGATCTCATAGCTATAGGAATTAGGCATGTATGACCGTACCCCCGCCTTCCTTCACAGCCCAGTCCTGCCCTCTACATAACCCCCTCTCTAACCTTCTGCACCCTCGCTTCCACTGCCTCCCTCATCTTCACCCCCATAGTGGTGGCTGTTAACTTCAATTTAGGCTGCCAAGTTAATCAGCTGGATAAAATTCTGAACTTTGTCATACAGGCTCATGTTTTTACCCCCTCGTTTGACCTAGATGCGGAGCCAACGCGAATTTGCCATCCCCTGTGGTCACCATAGCCTTAAGACCCTGTCTTCTTTCCGATGATCAGAACACACATTGGGTTCCCAATTCTATAAAGAAAAGAAAACTCCCGGGCCATTGATTTGATGTTAAATACCATCCACATATCTACAAGGGAAAGGGACTGATATTTAGGGGCCCATATCACAGCTACACTCTCTCGACATTTTTGTTTTGTTCTACTTTCCTCATTCCACTAAAGTTTTGAGATGTTATATGTTTGATAGAACATTACTCAAAATATGATAAAAACAAAAATCTTCTAGGAAAAAGGGTTTTTATTACATGCATGTATGTATATATATACAGTAACTGCTCTTTTTGGTAGAAGATAACCCATCACAGCTCGCTTTAATTCATATGATGACATCGATTGTATAACTTGATATGTCTTATAGCGTCTTCTTCACTCTAAGATATGTTAGGGCGGCATTTTGATGATGAGATGTATATTGGTGGGAGCCTTTCATAATACTTTCATAACTTTAATACTCAATTGTAGTATGATAATTCCACAAAGAAAAAAGACGCATAAGAAAAATACATAGATTAACACGTTGCTTCTCCATATGGCTATGTTCAGTCTTACATTTCACATAAAATGATTCCTACTACATGGTTGGACATTTGATTCAAGTACTTCAATCAACATCCAACTTAACCGAACTTTCTGAACATTAGCCGAAGAAGCCGAAAGATATCGAGAATACATAAATAATCAGATTGTATGACAACGACATGTAACATTTCTTCAATATAAATATGAGCAGTAGTATAGAAGGTTGTTTATTGAGCTAGAGCATCATTAGAGGTTCCAACAATGAACCATAACCAACGAATAATAATTATTTATAGTATTAGTTGAGAATATCCATCAGAGTGATTTGGCTATCACACAGGACTGAGCGGTACATAGTAAGTCTCTGAATGGCGATTTTAATATTGTTCAAAGTCTTTGATTCATGCCCATGGGCTCTAAGTATTTGGGTTATGAATTCGCAGAACTAATGATGCAATCATGAGGGATTGGGGATGAAATTGGTGAAACATCACTCTTTTAAAAATCATTATCTGAGCAACAAGATTGTCAATACTGTTGTGAGAGCATCAACTTGTTGTGAAATACTTGTAGGTTGGAATACCTTAGAAGAATACATGATTCATAATACCATTCCAAATAATACTTGTGTATAAAACTGGTGTACTTTCACCCAATACCTTTGTAGGCCATACTTGTATTATACACAATCACAAGGCGCAGGAGTTTTTGCACTATACCAAGTAGAGATATTTATGTTTAAGTATATAACCCAGTGTCTACATACTCAAATGCTTGTATATACATGTGAACCTTCAGAACATACAAGGGATTCATTAACAGTCTATGCATACATAGAGGTTATCTCTATCTACATTAAATCAATATTCCACCTTGCCCTATGCATCCAAATACAAAATTTGTATTGTTTAAGAGCACAATGCTGTCTTTAAAGGATTAAATGGTGGACAAGAGAAGAAATGCTATATTCATCACAAAAATGCACAGCAGATTGCTCAACATAGTTCAATAGTAACATCAAACAATGTTTGGACAAAATTGCTTTTACTCTAAACCCTGAAAAGTTATCTTTCACTTGCAGAACATGATATGCTTCTCTTCCACAATATGAAATGTAAAGACATTATCATAAGAGGCATGATAATCCACATCTATACAGTTTTGGTATATAAAATGAAAAATTGGCTTTTAAGCATCTCAAGATTGTATATTCAATACTTAATGGTCAACTAATATATAGGGGAAAATACTGGAATTATCACATTATTAAATACTGTAGAGTTCATAATACAATCAGTAACAGTAATAAATTGTTGAGCAGTTGATTTAATATTTGTTACACACTTAATTATACACCATCTTCACCCTAAGCTAAAAATCAAGGGTGTTTAATGCACTAATTAATGTATTTCATACATTTCTTTTGTTTTTAGAGATACTTAATAACCAGGTATACTGAGACAAGGAAAGAAATGTAGACACAGAAAATGTAAAAACAGTAAAATGACAAATCAATGCCGTTGGAGAATAGCAACATGAACAAATACTGAGAGGCTAACATCTAATTGACCAATCACAGTGCACTATTGTGTCATATGACTCAGCACGTGACCTCAGCACTTTTGACTTTGTTGAAAGGATTGCATGGTGGCACGGTCGTCACCATTTTCGACATGTGAGATTCTCTCTTGTGGCCTGAGATATTTGGAGGCACAGGCATCCTCCTGCAAACAAAATAAAGTTAAAATCATTATCAAATAGTTATGTTGGTCTTTAACAACCATTACTGAGTAGTTGCTTTAAGAAACCTTAAGACACAGACAAAAGAGCAATTACCGTAATCTCCCGCGTAGAAGACGCGGTGCGCGTAGAAGATGCTCCCCAAACTCACGGTAGGCTGGTTCGCGTAGAGGACGCATCCAACCCCCCTGAATCGATTTGTAAAAAAAACCCGTACAAGAAGCCCCCCCAACTCAGCAGGGGGGGGGGGGTTCGCGTATAAGACGCACCCCCCCACCCCCCAAAAAATTAAAAGAAATGTTGAGTCTATGCTGTCGTCGGCCCATGCGTCCCTACACCCCCGCAGGCGTGCGGACCATTCCCCGGTCTGCCGCGGCACTAGCGCTATGAGTCGATGCTGTCATCGGCCCACGTGTTCCCTACACCCCGGCAAGCCACACCGCATTGTCAACCTGTTGAGTCTATGCTGTCATCGGTACACGGTCGGCGTCTTCCCCGCCGAGCAAATCTACAGCGACCGGGCTGCCGCGCTGCTGGCTATATGAGTTCAAGCTGTCATCGGCACACGGTCGGCTTGAACCCGCCAAGCGCGTCGACACCTCCCGGTCTGCCGCGGCGCTAGCGCTATGAGTCGATGCTGTCATCGGCCCACGTGTTCCCTACACCCCGGCAAGCCACACCGCATTGTCAACCTGTTGAGTCTATGCTGTCATCGGCACACGGTCGGCGTCTTCCCCGCCGAGCAAATCTACAGCGACCGGGCTGCCGCGCTGCTGGCTATATGAGTTCAAGCTGTCATCGGCACACGGTCGGCTTGAACCCGCCAAGCGCGTCGACACCTCCCGGTCTGCCGCGGCGCAAGCACTATGAGTCGATGCTGTCATCGGCCCACGTGTTCCCTACACCCCGGCAAGCCACACCGCATTGTCAACCTGTTGAGTCTATGCTGTCATCGGCACACGGTCGGCGTCATCCCCGCCGAGCAAATCTACAGCGACCGGGCTGCCGCGCTGCTGGCGCTATGAGTTCAAGCTGTCATCGGCGCATTTTCCCAAATGAGATGTTGGAAAACCCCTCGTATAAGACGCACCCCCAACTTGAGGAAATCCTATAAGACGCACCAGCCTTTTGTTTGGCGTAGAGGACGCGTCTTGTACGCGGGAGATTACGGTAATTTGTTGACATAGTATGATTTATCTAGAACATTTATCATTGCAGTAGATCTAATAGAAGTAATTAAGTCCAGGGAAATTGTATCCTAGAGAAAGATGTCACCGTTACAGGTCCTAAAGACTGCAGGCGGTGCATTGGTGCATAATGATGAAAATGGAGATGTATGTTGGGACATTTATGATCATGCAGCCCTTAAAAGGCTTACACTCTTTACCTGTACAGAGCGCTGGAGGTCATATGTTCAGCTGGTCCGATGAAGCCGCGCGGGGGTCCAGCATCACCCTGAGGTGTAGAGCCAGCGAAGCCTGGGATGGTCGGCCGACTGGAAGGTAAGAGACAAGTGTAGATTAATTCATTTCATCGCAAATACTCATTTGTGCAAGGAGATTTATTTCTCCGGTGTCCTGAAATGTAGAGTTCCATTATCAGTATCATAACGTCTTGCATATGAGGTACAGTTTGAGCATTTATCAGAAAAAGCATACCCATGCAATGGAAGACTGCTTAGTACAAAGTGGACCTAAGATTTGAACTGTTTTGTGGTTTTACCGGTAGTATTGTCTAGTGTCTAGCATATACTATATGTATATACATCTCTGATGCCTTCAAAATGGTGGGAAAAAAACATGAGCGGCACCTGGAGTCTGATTCATGGATAATACATGTATATAGCTATATATGTGGATCTTTACAGTCTCATTAACACTATACTCACTGTGCGGTGTCGGTGTACCGGGGGATCTGGGAGCGTTTCACGGTGAGCGGGTTGAAGGCCTCCTTACAGTTGTCAATCTCCTCCAGGTTCGTCCCTCCAATACAGCCACTGAAATAATGTCAGGAGTCAATCAAGTGGTTGTATGAAATCGGGATAAGTAAAATCAAATTATTTAAAGAATAACATCGTCGCCCTATTGCAAGGAGGTCGTAATTGACGCTGTGAAATACTACAGCTACAACCTTCTTGCGCTATGGCGGCGACACATGGGATTCAGGCCAATATATATTTTCGGGTGTATATCAAGATACAAATTTTTAAATGGTGAGTGATACCTGCCATATATTTATGTACATAAAAAAATTAGAGATCAATACTTTTTGGGATTTTTTTCTATCAATTGGTTTTGACCTCTCGGTGAATGTTTGAGGCTCTACAAGCCATCGAGGCTTATGATATCTATGGAAAGCATGTAACCCCCTCTCCTTGTGTGGTACAAGTATAGTGTAGGAATATAAATCAACTTACCTGTAGCCGGGAACCTGCTGGTAGCGTGGGTTGGCAGAGCAGCTGAAATAAAAAGATACAGAGAAATTGAAATAAAGAAGGGGAAAAAATGCACTGGAAATGGGCATAAAAAATCAGTAATATCAAATATTAGGAACCAGTGAAGCATTCGGAGGACAACACACCTATTTAGAGGTTTCTCAGATCACACACTGGTTTAATATTTGAAAATGTATACATTAATCTTCCTTTTCAAAAAGCCAGTATATTTGTATATGATAATGCTAAAATATAAATATTTAGCACAAATGTATACAAAAATACTCTAGATGTCTACTTACAATACAATACCAGGGATAGGTCCGTCCTTGTAGTAACCACGACGACGCTGGAACCAGTCCCACGAACGTCCTGTCGCCTGGACACAAATATCAGAAACTCACTGTTAATACATTTTTATTTCTAATTATAAATAGACGCAGTCACCTTTCTGCCTCATGGGACCTGGGCTCTATACGTATTTTATCATGTGTTATCATGTAGGCATACTTGAAGGCCTATGTGTCTTCTGCCTCCTTTTCAAGTCATTATTTCCAGTGAATATCAGGCCAACTTGGAACAGATATCTATGATACCAGAAAGGTCTCTAAGAAAGATTCCTTGGGGAGAAAACCTGTCCGTTCAAGTGACAAAGAACGAACAATTTTGAGGAAAAGCATGGCCTGGTGAGACATTTACCGGGAATGTGCCAGCAAACTTTCAATATTACACAAAGTGTCCCTTATAATAAGAAACAGACAAGTTATGACGCAGTTAAATCAGATGACATAATTCCCACAGAAACAAGATAACTAATTTCGTATTTATTAGTTTTGAAGTGCCACATGGTGCATTAGAACTAGGCTTTCTGTCTGGGGCAGCATCAATCATCATGATGAAAGGGGGTAATAATAATTTAACGATAGATTTCTTTTATCGATTTCTTTTCGGAGGGCGGGGTAGGGTTCTTTAAAACTATTCTTCCCACTGACCTGCCATTCCTCTGCTTGTGGTTCGTAGCGTTTGATTGTCCATCTTTGTGAGATCATGTCAGCGCGGGGTTCTAATGTGGTTGTCGCGGACCATTTTTTGGGAGGGAGCATTGTGTCCCATGGTAACTCTTCATACTGCCTGTGATAGACAATAGTAACATTGCTTTATTTTCAAAAAGGTGTATTTTATTAAAGAGTCCGGGGATCATGTACACACTATCCTGAATAATTTCTCAAGTGGATAGTTTTTTGGTAAGTAATGCAGTACATAAAGTGCTGCATTTATACATCATGCTAACCTATTTCACTCCAAACGGTTGGTGTACAGTATTATTGAAAATTGAAATGACGCTGGAACACCTTTACTAATGTAGAATGTTGATAGCTTATGTAGGGTCTTTGGACGCAGAGTTAAAGCTTATAAAGTCTAACCCCATAAGGGCCTCTGAAGCATTAATGTATCATGACAACCCTACGGGTTGGATACACTCCCAGAAAGTCGGCATGATGCACCAATGAAGTGCTAGCGAGCAGACTCGCCAGCACTTTATTGGTGCATCAGGACGACCAATGGGCATGATACACTCCTGCATTAGCGGCCCCTAGAGGGTTAAACACAAACTAATGCTTACCTCTGCGTGGAGGAGGTGTACTGGTAGCGCAGTGACAATTTGTCTCTTAGTTCACGGTTGTCGTCAGCTGGTGTCTTAGGTGGCTGCAAAAACACAGAACATTTACCATCAAACGTGGGATTCTGTTACATTTGGGATAGAAGAAAGATCTGTGTAAATGTCTGCTAAAACCTTAGTATTGGGTGTGTATTATTTAAATAAGGCAGAGATAATTTGTATACTCGGCAATAAATTAAAATTGATATGATGCATTGCTTTCATATTCCAAAGGCCTTATATCTATGTTCAGTAGAAAGTAGTGTAATCTGAGATAGATAGTACATGAAACCTATATATTTTAAAGCCTTAGCAAGACATCTTTGGGATGATCCATAAAATACGTCACGCCGGAGGGGGTGGGGGGTGTCGGCCAAAGTGTGACACACAATGTTAAAGGTATGTTAAAAAGCATGACAGGGGGCGGGGGTTCCTAAAATGACCCAAAATAGCGTGACATAATTTATGGCTCAGCCCTTTGACATGCTTCCATATATTCATTGCATGTCGTGCCCTATAGTTCTCGATTCTCTCACAAGGCGCAGCACTGTAAAGCACTAATGGTTTATCAATACAACACTAGGGGCCACCACGCTCTCGAGACAACAGAAGAGTAAGCCACTGCCAGTGTATACTATGTCCTACTTCTTTTAAAGAACGTTTGGAATTGAATGTTTAAAATTGAAACCTCATAGAAAAATTTAAGCTGACATTTCCTTTTTCATTATGCCACAATAATAGCCACTGAGAGATATGAACACACTTCTATTGATTTCCAATGCAAAATAAGCTGATAGCACAAGAAGGGGCTAATTAATCAGTTTGAGGCAGTTTCTTTAGTTGCATGTTAGTTTATCTGTGAATAAAGCTCATAAATTAAAATGGCGCAGTGTGAAACTGGAGACCTCGAGTGTCTGTCCAGTCGTGTCGGCCGGTGCGGCCAGCCTCACTTTGATCTTCACCATTTTCACCTGTTGGGAGTCCTACAAATACAGTGCATTTGAAAACTTAAATTAATCTCATTTATTTGATTTATTTCCATTCTGATATCTTTTAACTCTTTAAGGGCTGGTAATGCAGGAGTGCATCATGTTAATTGATAGGCAAGATGTGCTGATGAAGTACTGGCTAGCAGATTCGCCAATATTTCAGTGGACCCTTTGGGAGCGTGCAGGCCCCATAGGGTCTGCATGATACATAAATGTAATGCTGGCAAATGACTCACCACGGCTGCATTTTAATGCATCATGACGACCAACTGGCATGATGCATTAAAGCATCAGAGACCCTTAAGTGCGTAATCTCTCTAGGTCCATATTCTTTTGTCTACACGATGCACCATTACCAGCACTTCATTGGTTCATCATGCCGACCCACTGGGAGTGTATCAACCCAGTAGGATTGTTTTGGCAAGTGGCCTTGTCAAAGTTACATCCATGAAGACGTGACCATATAAAATAGTCCGTAGCTCTTAAATTCCCACACAATGTTCTGACTGATGTTACGTAGTCCAGAAAATCATTTTTAACCTTGGGGTGTTAAGGAAGGAGTTTTTTTTTTTTTTTTTTTTTTTTAGATTAACATATCAAGTATGTTCCAACATTTCTGCACCATGTCTTCAAGCACGTGCACAAACATAGGACCATAATGTTAATCCCTCTGTTGTGTGTAAAACATATCAAGTAACAATATGTATGGGGCTATATTTGTTGAAAATTGACTGGGGTTAACATAGTTCACTATTTGCTAATTGTCCCTGACTTATACAGACAAGCAACATATGCATACCTACCAGTAAATCAAGAACGAAAGAACTAAAGTGACTTCTTTTGACAACACATCTAACTAGAGAAGAAATATTTAAATTGCAGATCAAAGTCCTATATCTACCAGATTTTACTGCCTGGGAAAATTTCTTGTGTCCAGCTTATCATGAGGGACATGGCGCTTACCAAATACCTATATACTTGACATTTACTTAACTTCATTGAAAACAGTATTCCGTGTTAACAGAATTTCTTGGAGGCAATAACCTGTGCCGGCTGGAAGTACATGATCAAAATTGTTGTCAAAGACCCCAGTGTTATAGTGTAAAGGTCAAGGAGGGGTTGTGAAATGTATACTCACCACGCCCCTGGGAGGTTTTGTATTGACGGTCCTGGGGTCCACATCGCTCGTCCAACCTGAAAGTGGAGAATCTGAGGTTTTAATAATGTAATGATTTTTCAGTTTTATTCAGTCAAATTAGTACATGACCAAAATGGATCTCAGCAGATAGGGAGAAAGAGCTTCTCCTAACACATAACGATAAAGCCAGATTATGATTGAATATACTACGAGTACAGTAGCAGTAGCATTAGTATTGGCAGGAGCAGGGCATAGTTTTAGCCGCGGATTTAGATATGTCTCAAAGCTACAATAGAACAATTAATGAAACCCATAAATAAGTCATCACTCTGTGTGCCGGCTCTATAGGCATTAACGGGCTTTACGTATATGTGATATGGCATTTTTATGGCCTTACTAAGAAGGTACTCAACAGCCAACATGGAAAGCCATGGCTGAGGTTGATTGATATTGATAGCCTAGAGAAAGACGACTAGTTTCACCGTAAAACTCTAGATGGCAGTACCAAACGCGATGCAGCCTGTGCCAGAATTGATGTTTTTCTTAGTTGTATTCCAATTTTTTTTTCAAAACCTCTTTAGTTATCAATGTGTGTACTGCATTTTTAATAATTAGGTGTGCAAGAAGATAGTGGAAATTGATAAACCAGAGAGGTAATTTGCCTTTATACATTTAGTATTGACAACGGTAATGTTAAAGACACATTTCCCAACAGTCTTAATGCTTTGAAATTTTGGACAATATTCTTGATTGCAACATTATATATTTTCACAGAGCGGTTTCGCTCCTGCCAAGATTTCCTTGGTCCGTACTCAAAATAGAAAACAAAATCCATGTTTATCCACATAACATCTGGTATTAGATACTCCAAATGGTGCCAATAGAAAACTTTCCCTTGGGAATGATCCATATATATGAGCTTACAAGGTAGCCAAGTGGTTGTATTAACCCTTTACGGACAGCATGCTGTTTAACCCTTTAAGGATCGCGTGATGCCTTGATATTTGGGAACACCCTGTCTGCCCTTCAGGAGTGGATCAATCCAGTTGGGTCGCCATAAGGTATGAATGCGGTCTTGGTGTTTAAAAAAGGTCAGGACTGCATTGGTGCATCATTATACAATCCCATAAATGTCTTATGGTGCACAAATTATTCAGTGTCATTGGGTTATTTGCCAATAGTGCATTGGTTCATCATGACAAAAAATGGGAATGAAGTCTTACGGCGTCCTGCTGGCCTTAAAGGGTTATCAATATTTTGGCTAGTGGAGTGCAATATCATGTTTCTTTGTGAAAAAGATTTATGGTAGAAGCCAAATAGTAACTAATAAAATACATGCACTGTGCAATGTTAGTTCTGCCAAATGGTGACCACTTGGCAACTAGATATTATCATATATATCTAGGTGTATGAAATGTACTGACAATAAGTGATGTTGAGTGAACTGCATTTAAGTAAGTATAACGGTAGATATCGAAAAATGTATTTGGGTTATCCTTGTCCGGCGGGCGCTGACTCTTACCTGACGGGAGAGTCAGGCTTCCTGCATAGGGCTCATTTGTCAGGTGACTGGAATCGTAGGACATAAATTTTTTATGTCGATTTCCTCTTAAAGATGGCTTCCTAAGACGTGTTGGTTGCCATTTTATGAGAAACCTTTAATACAGGGGCCCAGATTATTTGGTTCTCGCAAAACTGTTAGCCTTCATATCAAGTTTAGCTGCCATGGTCGGCCATGTTGGATGTGGTTTCAGGTCTCACAACAGAGGTGTTATTCATGAAATAATGCTATTCATGAGAATCTGCTTGGAGAGTGGAGATTGACTTCCTGTCTGGCAGAAAATGCACCTGCTGATAGCCGCCCGTTGCAACCCACACGGCATGTGCCAAATCTTGGAAAAGGGTGCGATCTCAAAGTTTCCAACAAAAGACGCTCTTCCCACTCACAGACAGCAAAACTAAGGTGGTACTCTTGTCAATACCATGAGCTGATTGTTGGGGATTTATTTCTGTCAAATGTTATTCTTAGAAACTTGCTGTTTCTAGAGCACCTGAAAGTTTTAGGTATACCAGTCTCAGCGACTCAGTCCTTAACTGAGTCGCGCCCAGTGACTAGGTTATCCTGAGATCAAAACCGTTTCCTTGTTTAAAGCTAGGTTGATTGTGAGAAGGGTTATTCTTCCAGGGGCGTAGGAAAAGGGGGGGCCTCTAGGAGAAGGTCATGAAGGAGGTGGGGCCTGAGTATGTCTGCCCCCCCCCCAATATTTTCCAAGAACTCATAAACACAATGGAAAAGAAGCTAAAACTATACATCTCAAACTAGATTATTATGGTGATGTCATAGGGAAAATGGGGGTCTGAGCCTAAAGTCAGATCCAAAATTTACCAAAAGTTTATTTTCTATATGAATTCTAAATATGCATTATAAAGACGCCATCACGCATCAGCCAACAATTCAAGGTGGTCGCGACGATGCCCTCGCCGGGCCCCCCCAATGAAGATTTGCTTCCTACGCCTCTGTCTTCTCGAATCTTATACGCATTATTTTTTTTCTTCTTTTAACATTAGGCCCTAGATGTCGCCGAGTGCTGGAAATATCAATAACCTTTGTGAGGCATTTTGAATTATTCCGCAACATACTAACTGACCCAACACCAACGAGCGACTTTCAAGTGGAAATTGTCCGGAGTAAAGGAGGTTGCCAGGTTTAATACCATTTCTCTTTCTCTCTCTCCTAGAGGACAAATTCACTTACAGAATCGCTACATTCATTAGTAGGTTTACTTAGGCGTAGTATCTTTCTACAAATCCATTTCTAATCAGGACTTCATTTCATTTTAAACTTTGAAATTATACAGGGCTATGACTTTTTTTATTTGTTTTAACTTCTAGTCTACAGTTATATGATTTAAAAGTGAGAGTAATGTACAGTAGTTATAGTTTAATGTTTTCCTCCTGTCGGTACAACACTGGTCTCCTACCTTACACCATAATCAGATTAAACACCTCCTTATACATGGACGTTATGTCAGCGTCTCGATGCCCCACTGGACATGGGCACTAAGTCCCTAATCACTGTGTAGAAGAGTTTGTATGTAAGTGTGTGTATTGAAGTGTGTATACACTGGTTCCTGAGGTATATAGTACCACTGGTAACTGCACTTGTAACCACTTAGATTGACGTTTGCTCTCCTTAGCACCCACTGCCTGAACAGTGCTTCTGAACATTTTGTTTTCTTTTGTTTTTGCTTATTTTTGACTATTTATCTATGTATTTTTGGCTGAATTTCCTTGTATTCAAATAACTGTATCAACATTTAACATTTGATGTATTTTAAATGATACCATTTATAACTCTTTTATATATTTTTATATTGCTTCTTTCCTTGTACCTTATAATGTAACCTATGGACTTTTGTACCTCAAGTGTGTCTGAAATAAAGAATTAAATTGATCTGAATTGAATCTTAATCATACTGGTTGCCTTTCTTCTATTTGGCTGTATGTGCCTCTATGCATTTGATATAACTTTTCTTTTGTTATCAATAGCGGTCTCACGGGCGTGATTTCCTCTGAAATTATGAGCTGGAATCTATCAGCCAACAGCGTGATTTTCTGAGCCTTTCTATGTGGACAGGGAACCAGAGTAGAGTATAAAAGTGGTATTGTATGGGATCTGAGGTAGTATAAAAACGCCGCTGAGTAGGTATAACAACACTGGGACATTAAGGGCTCCTGGTGCTTTGTATAGGGTATAGTGGCCTTATAGTGATCAGGGTATATACTGGGATTTCCTAGATTGGTGTATTCAAACACAGAGATAGACACCCACATATTGTAGGGGCACCTCAGGGGGTTATGGACACATTGGTATCCAGTGGTATGTGGTCTTATTTACATTGACACAAACATATCCCACAGTACATTTTTAAAAGATTGAACTTGTGATATAGATCACATATGGCCCAGGGCTTCATGCAATGAATTGATTTTGCTATCTACAACCTGTGAGTACAATGTATAAGTAGAAATATGTCACTCAGTATCTCAGTTGAGCTACCTACACTGATAAGTCAAAATTAATATCTATGCAATTAATATTTAGCATAGTAAGGCCACTATCATAAAGAACCAAGGTAAGAATCTGCTATATAAGCCCTTTTTCAGTCTATTTGTACAATGATTTTTTTAATCTTACTCAAAGCTGAAATATGATTCTCTTCTCTTAATCTCCATCACACGCTGTGTCAAAATGATATACTACATTGTCTTGTACTCCTAGTATTAACAAAGATAGTGATTGTCAAGTTAAACATGCAGGTAATGCCAGTACTGGGACTGAACACACACATTGCAACTCCGTTTACGCCTTCCGCAGCTGTAGGCAGCCAGTTGCCGGACATGGCATCAACGCAAGGCCTAAACACGATCTGGTTGCAGTAAAAAAGGCATAAAAACAGCTAAGGGCAGTGGGTAGACAAGTGTCAGGGCCACTGTGCAGTGTTTCATGTTTTGCCGCCTTTCTGTGTTTTATTCTGTGCTTAACCCCTACCAGCTTGTCTGAGGCCAGGGTATAGGCATTGTACAGAAAACTTTATCCTTAGCATGCTTAGTTTATCGCTCAGTCCCCAATGTGTTATGTGTATAGCTTGGACACTGTAAACATTGCCTGCTGAAAAAAAGTGTCTCACTTGGTGATTACCCATAGGACTCCATGTGCTAATTTCATCGCCAAAATCTATCTGACCCATAGACCCAATGGTTAAAGGACTTGTAGTCAGTATAGCTCCCAAAAACATGACGTAAGTACAGCAGCTTTTTTTGTAGAGAAAGACATCACTCACCATAAAGGACAAAATGTTGTCTGATAGATGAGATTTGAAACTTTCCTTTAGCTTTTGAAAAATGTGTAAACTAACAGTATATCACTGAATGATTACACCCTAAAGTTGGTGATTACAAATTTGTGGATCTGGCTGAAAACCTGACTCCAATAGCCCAGGGGATACCCTGGGCCAAAAAAAGTTTTTAAGTGTGAGTGCATTTTATTTCATGAAAGAATAAATTTTTATTTTTTCAAATGAGATAGCTTAGTATCGCATTTACACGACTGCATAGACTCGTTTTTAACCGCTGATTACCTTCTTGCATGCATATGGTAGTAGTATCATACGCTCTGTATTGAGACATGGGGAAACACATGAGTGTACGGTAATTTTGAAAAGAGCAGGATGGAAATTGCCTGCATAATGATATGCCCCTCCTTTTCTCTGCATTTAAGAGTGTATATGATCCTGAAAAATGGGGGTTGCGCCCCCAACTTTTGGGTCATGCGTCTTCCTTTTCTAAATTTTGGATCCGCCACTGGAAATAGGGCACTTACCGGTAAATACAATGGTAAGGTACTGCTACTCAGGGGAGGGAACCATCAACACGGTGTATACACGCCACATCGGCAGACTGATTGACATGACAATCAACACTATCAAACCCCACCTAATACCCATAATGCCTTCTGTAATCAGCAAAAGTAGCCTCTGATCTGAGAATGCACTCTCGCTATAGATGCAGCCTAGATATGTCTGATAACATCTGATAAGCTGTACAGACGCAGGGTGTAAAGAGCAGCAAGTATCAAGAACAACAGAGATAACCTGTAATAACACTATATATGTAACATCTGATACAGGGTCAGGTCGCAAACCTGGTGAGTTTTGAGACTGAGTGTTTTTTTTTTCTTTTTTATATTTATTCTTTTTTATGATTCTTGCTTTACATTTGGAAAGTCTCATGTAGGTTGCTATATGGTAGGTCTCAGACCAATGTGCAGTCGACCCTGCCTGCATAATTGTATAGCATAGGTATAGACATTGAATACAGTTTAATGTATTGCGCGTGCATGGATAGATTTACAAGTCAATCGTTTCGCAAATCTGGGTGTAACTACTAGGTAAATTACATAGCACTTAAACCAGGCATTCTACTTCCTGAATGGAAAAACACAGGCAGCCGCCCATTCCTTGTGATAAAAGGCCAAGAAGATTAAGAAATTCCAATGCCAGGGTTTCAGTAGAAAATGATTTTCTTTTTCAAAAAGCGCTGAATTTAAATTGTGCAAACTGAGAGGCATTTGTGATTATTATATTTGAAGTACATGCATTAGAGCATTGTGTTGAAAATGTCAAAAGCGTGATAGGTTTTAAATAGTGATGCAAATGTATTGAATCGATAATGAAAGGAAACTAAGAATGACTATAAATGTAAAATATTTGATATTTAACTCACCATTATACCTCAAGGCAGCTGTGGTAAACTATACCAGTCAGTGAACCACACACAATGGATCTTTTTACATGGTTCATATGTTTACACATGTCAGTACACTTTATATGGACGTTCATACTTAACAGAACATTAGTGTGGAGTGAGGACAGGGATGTATCACATGGTATCTCTACACTGGAAGCACCAATTGGAGCTTCAAGCTGCAGTATAAACTCTCTAGCTGACCAAGAGAAGAGAAGAAAAAGAGAAAGGTCTACACACTTGGTGCAGAAATCCACCTCACCAAATAACCTTACCCCTCACTGAGTGGCTGAGGAGGAGTTAAAATGGGTTATAAAATGAGGAAACCCTAACTTTGTACTCCAGTAAGAGTGAATATTTTTGGTTGACTTTCTAATTACGGCTGTAGAGATAATAATTTAAATCCACGGATCTGTATGGGCCTATATCATGATTGTACACGTGTGTTGGGGCAGAGAGTGGCTACATGATAGCCCTGTAACTGTCAGTTCAGTACTGCATTTAATTAGAGGATATATAAGATTTATTGATGCACGAGTTGATTTTAGTCACAGATACAATGAACACTCTTTATACCATGGTGTCCCCCACCCAGGTAGCAAGGATATATTGGACCAATCTCTGCTTATATTGGGCCAATGTCGTCTTATATTGGGCCAAGCATGGCCCAATGCTCTAGCCCTAAACTTTTAGCCCCCCCCCCTCCGCCCGATCCTGTAACGTGTTTTTGGGGAGGGTGTCATTTTTAATAGGCACATTTAAAGGATTAAGAGCTTCCAATTCGAAGCACCCGGTACTGTGGATATAATATATGAGTAGACTAGTGCTTTGGATTATATTTGGCACATATAAATGGTAACGTATAGGAATTAATCTCTTCCAGAGCTCCATCTAGTTAAATGTGAAGTGTTTAAGGACATAAAGTAGTTTCTTCTTGTACAATAGTTATTGAATTATAACTTATTGGCACTACTGGCACTAGCTTCCACTTCACCTCCCATGACAGATCTCTAGTAGCAAAGCCTATTAAAGACCTTTATTATAAAAAAATACATTTCCCCCTTTCTTGATCTGGGCTTAGTCTTAGAGGAAGTACCAATAGGCAACAATTTTTTATGACATACCATACTATGTATATCATAGCAGAGTGGATTCCTTTGTTGACAGGAGTAAGTCCACACGCTAATTTTCAATAGCATATGGGCCTATGGTTTCAATATTGAAATATCATAGAGACCTACCTTGGTACTTTAATCTAAAGATAGTTCTATAAAGACACTTCCATGGAATATCCAATGTTTGAAATTACCTAGGAATTTAAAAATAAAAGGCTTGTACCATAACCTCCTTTTGCTTTTACCAGTAGCCCCCAATACACACCATTTCATCTTAGATTTACACAGGTCTGGTGTTCAATCATTGTGAGTCTAACAACACAATTACTTATCATCCTAATCACCCAGTCTGGATCTATATCACTACTACAAACAATAACAGACTCAATAGGACTATAGCCTAGTATAGTCAATAGCCTAATTACCTCCAAGTTTCCCCCTCAGGGCTCCATCCAACACCTTCCTCCCGTTCCAGGGGTAGGGTGCCCCGGGGGCATTCTCAGACGCCCTCATCACGTCGGGCGGGGCTACAGGCAGGGACATCCGGACCGAGTTCTTGTTCTGTGGGGTGTCACTTTGTGGGGTGAGGTTTAACTGGACCATAGATCTGATCTGTTCATGTCCCGTCTTTCTGTCAACATCTCCTGACACTGAGACAAATCCTGAGACTGGGTCAATGAAGTTATCACAGGAACGGAAAGGGGCCGGGGGTCGGTAGTCCCCCACATCGTTGTATCTCTTGTAGGCATGATCGGTAGGGTTTGGCACTTGTTTGAAAGAATCCACATCTCCTCTGCCGACTGTAGAGGGAAATTTCATCTGCCGAATCCTCTGGTGTTCATGGATTTGTTGGACTGTATTTGGCCCGGCATTGACATCAGATGTCAGGAGTGTGGCGAAGGTAGGCCGAGTCCGCTGGAGAGAATCCGAGAGCACGGTACTTTTGGCCACTGCAGCCATAGTTCTACTTTAAAATTCACCAAATCAAAGTAAAATATTCCAGGTTCAGTTTGGTTTTAATAGATACCGTGACTGTTGTGAAGAGATAACCCAAAACAATCCAAACCTGCACCTCCTGGTCCCTCTCCCGTTGGTTTCAGTGTTGTGGACGGGCACCTGCCATGCATATCCCGAGTGATGCCGAAGGAGTGTAAACTATCACGGTCGCCCCTGACAACGCCCGGGGATTTCCATATAAGGAGCGCCCGTCCAAAATGGCGCTGCCCCGATGTGAGTGGTCGCGGGGGGTATAAAACTCAGCGGGAATCGTCACAGGGGGGCTTTGCCAAGTCCTCATCCCACCTCGTATGGGATTAATAAAGCTCAAACTAACTCTTGATCACAGAGCAGTTCTCTTTCGACTGTCAGGGAACGCTCAAGTCAGTTTTGCAAACCGGATGTCCGATTGCGGAAGTGGTTGACTGCTACAGCTTCAGTTGGAAAGATGGCGGCAAAGAAGCGACACCAAAACGCCTCGGCTCCCGAAAATGGGCGCAACAGACAAAGTTTACAACTGTCTGGCAAGTCTAAAACAATGCGAAAGAGAGACAAGGAGAATGGACATACTTTTGAGGATGTTACTAGTCGGATGGCGACGTGGAGTAAGGGATATGTAGCGATTGCCGTCACGCTTGGTGAGTGGGGAATGATGTTTCGTTTGAGCACGGGGAGGGAGGTGTATGTTGACGGGGTGTGCGGCTCGGGCTCCCCGGCGGCTTGAGGCCGTGGGCCCGGTGTGTGATGGGAGTCGCACGGGGTAGCAGTGCTGCTGATGCTGCAGTGCTGTAGATGCTGGACCACGCTGGAACCGCAGAAGCAGTATGCAGGAAGGTGTGGCCACATGCTGGAAGTTAAGATAACTTTAACTTTATAGTGTCAGTTGCTCACGGTACCGGTATCACTGACACTGGGATCAGCAGCATTACACATTCCCCCCTCCCAGACACAGAGTAGTCACAGAGCAGAGGACAGGGCGAGATGCTAAAGTGATCATGATGATCACAAACACAGTACATGTATTAACAAATTTAAAGTTTTCAGCAGATTGGCAGATCTAGCCTAGTAGTAGAGTTAGTAGTGTGATAACACAGGTATGGTTGGGATCTTGAGTCTACCTCCCGTCTACTTGTAACAGAAGCAAAAGAATGATGGAATCAGAACTGGGTATATTATTATGGCTCTAGGCCCTCAAATCGACATGAAATTTTCTTTAAATCGACATGTGACATGGGGCTTAGTGACAAGGACATGAGGACGTAAAAACTTAGTGACATGTTACAGGGTCTTTTCTGCAAATCGACATGTGGCATGGGGACCCCCATTTAGTCTATTTTAGACCCCCTTTAAGTCTATCAATACCGGTATTTTCCTTTTCAACAAGATTACCTATAGCAGAAGCCAAATAATAACTTGTAGTACAGTAAAGTAGAACGTACGGTAGTCTATATGTCTACTCCATGGTAAGCTGGTGTAAGAACCGATTCTGAGAATGAGAATAAAGTGAGTTTTTGTGTGGTACAGCATCAGCTCAGGCATATGGCTATGGCTCCACCAGCGCTTTGCATGTTTAGCTGTGAGCAGCTCTCAATCTACTCCCATGTGCACTGACAACTCCCAACTTCCAGATCGGGGTCAGTCTCAGTGATGGCGTATTCTACGTACTACCCGGTATCGCGGCTCATACGTGAACAAGATGCTTATAGATAAAGGCTTGTGGGAGCTACCCAAAGTCAGGGTGTGGCTTATATGGGGGTATCGAACCCTTATAGTTTAGAACAGTAATAAACCTTCATTTTTCAAGCCTCAGGTGCGGCTTATAGCTTATATGCATAGTCAGAGTGCTGAGAAAGAAGTTCTCTGCTCCCCCTCCAAGATAACCTTATTTGTGTCCCCCACTTTCTTTTCACGCCCTTTGTAGAGGTTGAAACCAAATATTGTGACCCGCCCCCTTTAGATCACCCCCCAGATCTGACCAGAATTTCCTTTACTGGAACTCAAGGAGGTGAGATTAAAACATATTTTTTCGATGTTAAAATCTAGTCTATTAGAAGTAAAGCCCTGAATGGACGAGAAAGTGGTAGAGTAGAGTACCAGAACCTATCACCTGCCTATAGCATTCTAGTATCGATTGACCAGGTAGCGGTATTGAAAAGCGCTACAAGTGATTAACTATTTAAGAGATGGCGTTTGTCCAAGACGGGGGGTTACATTATTCAGCAACCATGGATGGTTACACGTCATTGATCATATACCACACTATAAAATCACCATACCTGTCACAATACAGGTATGAAATACCATAATACCATGCATATGAGGCGCGGCTTATAGACCATTTCAGACCCTGGGTGCGGCTTATAGACCATTTCAGACCCTGGGTGCGGCTTATGGACCATTTCAGACCCTGGGTGCAGCTTATAGACCATTTCAGACCCTGGGTGCAGCACGTGGACCATTTCAGACCCTGGGTGCGGCTTATGGACCTTTTCAGACCCTGGGTGCGGCACGTGGACCATTTCAGACCCTGGGTGCGGCACGTGGACCATTTCAGACCCTGGGTGCGGCACGTGGACCATTTCAGACCCTGGGTGCGGCACGTAGACCATTTCAGACCCTGGGTGCAGCATGTGGACCATTTCAGACCCTGGGTGCGGCACATGGACCATTTCAGACCCTGGGTGCGGCACGTAGACCATTTCAGACCCTGGGTGCCGCTTATAGACCATTTCAGACCCTGGGTGCGGCTTATAGACCATTGCAGACCCTGGGTGTGGCTTATAGACCATTTCAGACCCTGGGTGCAGCACGTAGACCATTTCAGACCCTGGGTGCGGCATGTAGACCATTTCAGACCCTGGGTGGGGCTTATGGACCATTTCAGACCCTGGGTGCGGCATGTAGACCATTTCAGACCCTGGGTGCGGCTTATAGACCATTTCAGACCCTGGGTGCGGCAGGTGGACCATTTCGGACCCTGGGTGCGGCACGTAGACCATTTCAGACCCTGGGTGCGGCACGTGGACCATTTCAGACCCTGGGTGCGGCACGTAGACCATTTCAGACCCTGGGTGCGGCACGTAGACCATTTCAGACCCTGGGTGCGGCTTGTAGACCATTTCAGACCCTGGGTGCGGCTGATAGACCATTTCAGACCCTGGGTGCGACTTATAGACCATTTCAGACCCTGGGTGCGGCATATGGACCATTTCAGACCCTGGGTGCGGCTTATAGACCATTTCAGACCATGGGTGCGGCTTATAGACCATTTCAGACCCTGGGTGCGGCTTGTAGACCATTTCAGACCCTGGGTGCGGCTTATGGACCATTTCAGACCCTGGGTGCGGCATGTAGACCATTTCAGACCCTGGGTGCGGCATATAGACCATTTCAGACCCTGGGTGCGGCACATGGACCATTTCAGACCCTGGGTGCGGCTTATGGACCATTTCAGACCCTGGGTGCGGCACATAGACCATTTCAGACCCTGGGTGCGGCTTATGGACCATTTCAGACCCAGGGTGCGGCTTATAGACCATTTTAGACCTTGGGTGCGGCTTATAGACCATTTCATACCCTGGGTGCGGCATGTGGACCATTTCAGACCCTGGGTGTGGCTTATGGACCATTTCAGACCCTGGGTGCGGCTTATAGACCATTATGGACCATTTCAGACCCTGGGTGCGGCTTATGGACCATTTCAGACCCTGGGTGCGGCTTATAGACCATTTCAGACCCTGGGTGCGGCTTATAGACCATTTCAGACCCTGGGTGCGGCACGTGGACCATTTCAGACCCTGGGTGCGGCTTATGGACCATTTCAGACCCTGGGTGTGGCATATAGACCATTTAAGACCCTGGGTGCGGCATGTAGACCATTTCAGACCCTGGGTGCGGCATGTAGACCATTTCAGACCCTGGGTGCGGCATGTAGACCATTTCAGACCCTGGGTGCGGCTTATGGACCATTTCAGACCCTGGATGCGGCTTATAGAAACACATTTAACTCAGGGTGCATCTTATAGGGTAGTTTTGATACAGTACAGAAGGCCAACTTTCAAGCCTCAGCTGTGGCTTAGACCTTAATTATACATGCACACAGATTTAGGGTGCGACTTATCCACGAGATTTTGTGGTACGTAACTATGCCTATGGTACATACTGTAAACTCTGGCATATTTACAAACAACGGCTTATTTGTGAATCAGAGGCCTCTTGCAGCTTATAGATTGTTCACAAGTTAGGGTGCACGCAGGTATTCAACACTATATTGAGTATAGCATGACTAAACACATACTAAACCATCAAGTTTCGGCTTGCACGTGGGAGTTTAGGGTAGGAGCAGTCGGATGGGAGATTGGAGGTGGGGTGGGTGCACAGGGTTGGTGATAGTCCTTTAAAAGAATCTAAGTAGATCATGAATACTGAAAAAAAAGGTATCTTTAAAGTATTTCAACTGTTTCCAATGCCCCAGTCAAGCGTTCCTAACAGTGAGGGTACCATAAAACCCCACATAGAAGCCACACGCTGGCCTTGGGAGAAGGCTAAAAGCAGGGTTAAAATCTGCACCTGTGTCCTGAAAAGGGGACCATTCCTCACTAGAGTCTGATACACTATATAATATGTAAAATCCTGTGTACAAGCAGCACTACTACGTAGTCGGAAATGGTTCAGAAACCGCGGCTCATACACAGATTTACGGAGTTGGTCCCTCCCTCCATGTTTCACCCCGACCTGTCCAGGACTGACACAGTGACGATAAGAAGGGGCTACACAGGAGGAAATTTTGAGGGGGTGATTCTCCCGGTCCTTATATATACCCTTACTCAAGGTCTATTTTCAGTGTGTTTCCAACTTTCCTTCGGCATATATACAAGACTGGAACTAAAAGTCTGATGCTTAACTTAACTATATAAAATGATTGATGATTGAGAATTTGGTGTTATACAAACAATAAATGTCTGTCTTTGTTTTCTGTTCCAGCCGTGGCGGCAGGTGTATTGCACAGGTATGTTTTACACTTAATCAAATATGACATTGTACATGGATCAACTCATCATTAGAACACGGTTGGTAATTTGTGATTCTAAGTTAAAACTGTTAACCCACGTATAGGGATTCGATTCTACACTTATGAGAGGCTTAAGCATAAGCTTATGATATATGTACATGTGCTGGTGAGATATGAACAATTGGATTGATAGTCACAATTTCAATAGCCCAAGGAATTCTGGATGCCCACAGAGTTCTGCCAAGATTAAATCATACAAGTCGGAACGTAGTAAGACATCATGTATATATACATGTCGTGTTATCACAGTTTGATGTCTACTATTTTAAGTTTTCATTAGTTCACACAATCAATTTCTTTTTCAACTTTCTATTGTTTAACCTTGCATATTAGCTATGGCTTTATGTACAAATGAACTGGTCTGTGGCGCTTATAGGATCTTCCCAAAGTCTTGATGCAGCCCTCTGTCAGATTTATAGAATAGTAACAATACCAAAAGTACAAAAAGCCAAACTCCAGGTGCGGTTTATAGCATTTTTCCAAAGTCAGTGCGTGGCTCATAGTGACTCATAGATGAGGTTTTGCCATACGGATATGGAAATACTAGGTAGCAAAACACAGAGTTCTAATCCCTTATCAATTATGCAGCAGAGTATATAGAATGAGGGAATGACCCGTTACACTGAGGGATGTAATAACATTGATCGTCCCTACTGGGATAATATCCAGCTATATTATATAAATCCATGATTGTGGAAGAATATCCCGGGAGAATATCACAGAACATAGCAGTCTGAGAGGAGAAGACTCAGCTTGGGGTGTTTGCCTCACGCCCTCCCCCTTTTTTCGCTTGTAAAAAATTTATTTTTCATTTGGGACCGAAGTTAACCCCCCCCCCCAAAAAAAAAAGGGGAGGGGGGGGGAGAAAAGATGTGGGTGTGGGAACGTCCCTCCCTTTGCGTAGATATGGCAGAGATGGGATGAGGTGGCTAATTAGTACTACGGGTTCCCGTAGCCTGCAGACTGATATGAAGTCTTGTTTGGTGAGCAGTGTCAACTGTCAAATTGCGTCCGAACAACCTAGCTAATTTGCCATCTGACACCTAGATAGTAGTTTCATGATATATATACATGTATGTGTCAACCCTTTGAGGGCATCCAGGCCCATGTACCTTGGTGGTCATAGTGATAGGATTGCTGTTCTGGAGACTGCTCGCTAGGACTGCATTGGTGCATCATACTGGCGCTCTGAGGTGTATCAACACAGATGGCATCATGGCGACAATCGGGCACAATGCAGCAATACGCCATGCTGCATCAAATACTTTCCACATGTGGAATATGATAGTATGTGGATATTTGCTACACATATGTGAGAGAATCTGCGAAAAGGGACCTAATTTCAGAGGGAATAAGGTCCCTTTTCCTAGTGCAGGTCACATATTATTCCAATATTAGCCATTATATTTCCTGAGTATCCCAGCAGCATGTGTGGACGTATTGTATACACAAATCTGTATGTTCAATTGTTTTTGCTAATATCTACCCACCAGTCAATGGTTATGTCAAGCATTTATTGACCCTACACGGATGCAGTATAGATCCAGTCAATACGGAACCAAGTGCCGTATAGGGCTTAGTATGGAGGCCTAGTGGGTCGACCATTGCTTGAGCTGGGACCTGGCGAGATAAGCACTGATAAGAACCAGCATGATGGGTACCAGGTGTTACATAATGTACCCAAAACATTCTGCAGTGAATACAGGGAATTATCTGATTGGTTAATAATACATCCCAGGTCTCATCTATAGGGCTGACCCGGGATACATTATTAACCAATGAGATAACTCCCTACATTCACTGCAGAATGTTTTGGGTACATTATGTAACACCTGGTACCTGTCATGCTGGCTGCTATCAGTCCTTATCTCGCCAGCTCCCAGATAAAGCAATGGCGGACGCACTAAGCCTCAGTACTAAGCCCTATAGTGTATCACTAACCACGATTCATGCACGCATCATGCCGACCATACATGGTTGAAACAATCCTGCAGCAGGATACCGATGACGGCGGTCTAGCTAGTCCTGAGGACTAAGGCGTCTGCCGCGTCCGCACTGACCCAAATACGCGCACTCTACGCGGAGCCTCAGGCGGTGAGCGTAGGTGCGCGGGCGTAGTGGTAGTCATCAGGACTATAGCTAATAATGCGATGCTTAAGTGGGGGTCTAGATGGGGGGGTCCCCATGTCACATGTCGATTTTAAGAAAAGGCCATGTCACATGTCACTAAATTTCTATTTCCCCATGTCCCTGTCACTAAGCTCCATGTCACATGTCCATTTTAAGGAAACGTCATGTCTCATGTCACTAACTTTTTCATTCTCCATGTCCTTGTCACTAAGCTCCATGTCACATGTCGATTTTAAGAAATGGCCATGTCACCCTGTCAAATTTAGGGAGTGGTCATTATTTATCAACAGGGGTGGTGGTGGGTTTTCGCGCGGAAGCGCGGAAATTTTTTACGCCCCCCCTTGACGGCAGTCAATTTATTTTGCGTCCCCCCCTGCGCCGGAGGCGCGGAGAGTTTTCGTGCCCCTCTTTGATCTATAGTAGCGCCCCCCTCAAACCCACCAACCCCCCCCCCCCCCGTTGATAGATAATGACCACTCCCTAAGTGTAATGCTGCTAGTAGCTAGTAAGCATAGTCCTAAGGACTAAAGCCTAGTCCCCAGGACTAAGAATGAGGATTTTGTCCTAGGGACTAATTGTACATTCCCATAAATTACCTTGCAAGCTACATGACTTTGTATAAGATTGTGCTGTTAGTCTTCAGGACTAAGCTTTCTGCCCCTGGGGACTAATTCATAGACCCAGGGACTACTTGTTTAGTCCTGAGGACTACAAAAACATTTGCCTAGTCCTTAGGACTAATGCATGTGGTTCTGAGGACTAATTCATTGATTGATGTCTAATGTAGTTGTGACTAGGGATGTAGTCCTCAGGACTTCAAATTTAGTCCTAAGGACTACTTCTTAGTCCCCAGGACTGCTCTGTGTAGTCCCAGGGACTAAAGATACAGTCCTGGGGACCAAGGACTGTGTCTCTAGTCCCAAGGACAATGTTGCAGTCCCCAGGACTGTATCTTTAGTCCCTGGGACTGCACAGTAGTCACTGGGACTACAAGTAGTCCAATGGTGACTAAAGGACTGAAGGTAGGCCTATGGTCCTAGAGCATAGTCCTTGGGACTAAGACCCTACATCCCACCTACCCCTTGAGACTTGGCAGATATAGATAGTCCTCGGGACTAAGACCTAGTCCTCAGGACCGGCTGGACTGAAATAGTAGTCCCTGGGACTATGTCTCTAGTCCCCAGGACTACATCTTTAGTCCTGAGGACCAGGCAGCTACATCTTTAGCCCTCAGGACTTAACAGTTAGTCCCAGGGACTGAACCTTGTATCAGGGTATAGATATGGAAAAGGCTGCGTTGATCAATTTCTAGCCTTCAGCACCATACTTCTAGCCCTAGGACTACACTTTAAGTCCTTAGGACGAAAGTTGTAGGCCTCAGGACTAACGTCCAATCACCAGGAATGTCTCTAGTCACTAGCACTAGGTCACTAGCACTAGATGTGTAGTCCTCAGGGCTAAAATATCATCCTGAGGACTATAATCTTTAGTCCTCAGGACTAAGATTTTAGTCCCAGGGACTATGTCTTTCTAGCACTGAGCACTAAACTGTAGAACGGGGCAGGCAAGGCGCGTTCTAGTCCCCAGGACTAGATGTCGCCGCGTGGCTGCTGCTCGCCGCTGCAGCGTACGCGGCAAACAGGGCCAGCGCGGACGCAGCAGACGCCTTAGTCCTCAGGACTAGCGAGACCGCCGTCATCGGTATCCTGCAATCCTGCAGGGTTAGCAAGATACACAAAAGCATGGCTGGTGAGTCAATGTCCAGCAATGCTTTGGTGCATCATGACTACCAAGGAGTAAAACCATCAGGCATCGTGCGGCCCTTCAAGGTCTTATGTCTGCTAAACATGGTGTTGACAATCAGTACCAGAGATATGGCCATGATACATAATGGACCCAGATGGTGCACATTATGTCTGTTATTACCGTCAATACCCCCTGCTCACTCAGTTTGATTGTAAACCAGTGTACAGCAATCATTACAGCTACCTATACCAACTGTTCCCTGCTATCCCACAACCGTGTCAGCTTATAGGAAATATGTGTACTGGTCCTACTGGATTTTTCAAACTGGTAAATCTGGTGAAAATTATGAGTCAGATTAGTATATTTATAACACTCCCTCTTTTTTTCTGATGGGGAGAGGATAGGAGAAAAATGATTAGTTTGACAAACTAGATACTCCTGATATTATTCCCCAAACCCATCACTAGTATCCCATACACCCTGACCACTAGATACTGTAGTCAGTAGCTAGCAGTCTATAGACAGAGAATAAAAGCTCTGTGGATTCCCCTCTCCATCACCCCCCTCCCCATCACCGTTGGACTCCTCATGGAAAGAGTAACTCGCCAGTGTTGCATTTATACCAACCCTCCTGGATTGATACACTCCTGCAGGGTCGGCATGATGCACCAATGGAGTGCTGGCGAGTAGACTCGGCAGCACTGCATTGGTGCATCAAGGAACTGTCACCATACCGCCCTTAAAGACCTCTCCATCAGCCAGCCTCCGCCCCACTTCACCGGCTGCCTCCAGTGGCCGTTGTGGGGGCGGTCATTTGGTGTTTAATTGGGTGTCTCAATCAATATCCAGTCCCAGAACTGACCTCCCCCCTCCACCTTCTGTACAGCCTAGACCCCAGACCTGTAGTGTGCTATACTGTGGCGCTTCAACGTATATTTAGTCTAACTTAGCTGCTATGCATTTAGATGTAAGGGAAAGGTTTGTTTGACGTGACCCAGCCAGAAAAAAAATAATAGCCTGTCTTTGCAAGGGCATTTTATACAATTTTATGATTTTCAACGTACTTTCTATGGGCAAAATATGTCTATTCCGATGACAAAGAAAAAGAGAGGTATGAAAAGTTGGAGAATGAAAAAGTGTGTGGCCTACCCTACCCATTGTAATTTTTTTTGTAATCAGCATGTTACCTAAAAGCCCAGTGCAGAACCCCTCATCAAGGATTTTGTCTTATTTAGGTGGACATCATAAAATGTATGAAGCATCATGGACTTGAGGTCTACATTCAAAGTACCCAGTAAATCTAAAGAGCCTCGTAAAAAGCCCCTTGACTGCCGGTGACAGGACAGAGGAGGTGGTGTAACTTTGTAGGACTGTTGGTTTTCATCAAACCTCCAACCGGATGCAGCCAACAACAGGCTGCTCTATATACCGATAGAAGTTTACTTTACCTCTCCCTGTACCGCATGGATATTGACCTCACTGATATCTATGGCCTTATGCAGTATCAAAGCTAGCAGAATTAAAGTTACGCAGTATTTTGTAAAATCTTTGAATCTTATGGGTGTTGAATTCAACTACCATTAAAGTAAAAAAGTAAAGTAATTTGTGGATTTGGCATAAGCCACACCTCTAATGTTGAAAAGTCATAAGAAGTGTTTTGCTCGTTCGATTTTCACAATTCCCTGGAGCAGCCTCCAGCGCTCTGAGAGCTAGATTAAAGCCCCAACCCTCCCATCCCCTCCTTACTCCCCGACTCCTCTTTATGCCTAAATTGGTTTAGAAGCCGCGGTTTTTCCAAGAGTTTTTTTTTTATATCAAACCAAACTCTATCTACCAAAATCTATGACTAAAAGCATTTCAATATTGACATGGAGATACACAGGTCCAAGTCCAGTGGCAGTGGGAGATCTTTGACACTGTTTTCCACATAATATACTTTATGATAAAGCCACACACCAGAATTTCTTCGATGTTAACTTTATATAAAGTTTTACTAAGATTTATGAAGCTAAATGACAAAAAACTGACAAGAAGGAGGGTAGATATAGAGAGGGATAGAAAGGCCTATGTATAGTGTGTCCCATTGTACTGGGTTGTTCTTTGACCCTTTCTCTGCCCCACACCCTGCATGTATAGGACGGTAACAGGGGCTCCCACTTAGGGAATCCTGTCTCTTAACCCTCATCAGGCCTGCCTAGCCTTAAAATGATGCCTTTTTTTGTTGTTCGATGCATCACAGTAGTCCTCTCGCATGACTCACCGGGGTTTCATTCATGCATCACGCCAACCATACTAAGTCCCGTTCCTCCCGATGGGGTGGCATGATGCACGAATACTGAATGCCCACGCATTGTCATGATGCTGAGTGGCCCGCTGGAGCTGCATTTGCACATCATGCTGACTCTAATCGGTTGATAACTTCCTGGATGGTCACCATCATGCACCAATTAAGTGCTGGCAAGATTGCTTGTCAGCACTTATTGGAGTGTACATCAACCCTCTAGGGTCATCATGATGCATGAATGTAGCCCTGACGAGTAACTCACATTAATTCATCATGCCAACCAATGGGCATGATTCGTCATTAATGCACTAGCAGATCTTAAAGGGTTAGAGCCTACTGCCTGTTATAGAAGGCTCTAAGATAGATCTATATATAGCTACCATTCTTACAGCTGCCCCTCTCTCTGTACTCACTCAGCTTAGAGGTCAACCTCCACTGTTCAGTTTTTTCTGGGGGAATGCTGCTCATAAGGATCAGGGTGGGATGGCTATACTCTGTCCACAACTGAATTGAGAAGGAGAAAGTTACCCTTTGTTGGTATTCTAAGGGAAAGCATAAAAAACAAAAGATTTTGGGTTTGTTTGTTTGTTTAGTTATACGTCCGGGGGCCATCGAGGAACTCAGACAACCTGATGTTATCTAGCGAAACAGAGCCCACCCCAGAAATTTTTCTTCAATCTTGAAGAAATGGCATGGTTTTGGGTCATTTTAGTGCCTGTGTATCGTGATTGCACATCCCGCCACTTTGTCACATAGAAAAGACACACACACACAAATAAATCTGAGCAACTCTGCCTAATATTTAACTTTGGGCCAAAGAAGGCTTTTTGGTGGATCATTCCCCATTTCAGCAATAAGGTGAAAATGTATGACCAATACTTTTGTTGTCAGCCCCTTGAGTACAGACACTGTGTGTTTGCATGTTGTCCATAGTGTGCATGGCATTGCCCCATGTGGCAGCAAACTACAGATCTCTACACCCTGCACACACAGATCACTACCTCCTCTCCACTTACTCATGTACCAGGTTTTTAGTGCTTCTTTGATGTCAGTGTAAACTTGTGTAGTATATGTACGCTTATCTGACCTTATCTGGGGGGATTGGGCTCACACAGAGAATGTCTATTGTTTCAAATCGTGACACAAGTGTGGCTGCTGCCTTAGACATGCATTCTGAATCCTGGGCAAACTATAAAAAAAACAGATATTGAAACATCTCCAAGGTAGAAAATACTATTGCAACACGTTTGGAACTATCTAAAGGACGCAGTAGCATGAAGGGGCAACTGCAAACATGTCTTTTAAAATTGTTCCTCTCAATCCTTAACATCAATTGCCAGAAGACTCATATTAAGCTGGCCTTAAAGGCTGTGAGAGTTTACCCAGCCTGTGTCATACTAGTGATTGGCATGATCAAGTTGTCATATGAGAAATATCATAAGACTAGTGGTATATAGTGTAAATACATCAGGCTCATATAAAATAGTGTTATTTCCAGTTGTCACTGGTTTATTCAGCTTTAGGCAACATGTAAGAAATATCAATCATACAGTAGTTAGTATGTAGGTAATTTGTACATACAGTAAACATACAGTAATTTATAAAGTACAATGTTCAGTTCCACTCCACCTGTGAGGTATTAATAATACAGTGTCCAGCATAGTTCTAGGTGGGTTCCCACACCTAGCTCCTGACCTGCTGCTTAGAGGAATAATGTAATAATGAGTAACTTTACCCTCTGGTGGAAGTCTTGAAGAAGATAGCCTCTGGCCACTAATGGTAGGAAGCCAATGGCTGTCTAGCATAGTTTCACCATAGTGCAGTGGTATAGCAGGTAGCAGGAGATGACTGGAGATGTTACCTCTAGAGCGGTTCTTGGTGATGTGTCTTCCTGGAGGTGCAGACAGGCTATTTGTAGCAAATCTTGGAAAAGCACCTCCAGACTGACTGGAGCCAGCAGCATCTGCCTAACTCTACAATTGTTTGAGGGGACTCTTTCAAGTGTCACAGGGGGACAAAGGACCCCCATGGACGCCGCTATGGCCCCCATTGTCTTGGTCGGTTCTGCATCTTCAAACCCTCATAACTCGGTCGTTTATGCTTGTATAACCGCCATTTTGGGCATGCGCGGAGCTGAATGTGCCAAGATTATAATGCCCGCTGGATAGGCGCGTAACTCCCGCCGGTTTGTCTGTAGCTCACTCGGAGGTCGATTCAGTCTCCATGGCGTAACTTCCTTAATACTGGGAGTTCCGCCTTGATCTTGGGCTCATTCTGACCGTCTAATTATGGGCTTTCCATAGATATTTTGATATTTGACCTAGGTCGCTCAGGAGCGACGCTAGAGCGACCGGAAGGTTATGGCGTCGTGCTTATGTAACCCATTGTTCAGTCCTTAGAGTGCTCAGACACTCATGACGGCGTCAGCGGTGCTCAGGCACCCGTGACGGCCGGTTGCATTCACTTACAAGTTATTAATTTGTGCATTGAACCATGAGGTCGCACACTGAGACCCTCATTTTTATTATATTGTGCAGTGAACCATTAGGTCGGACCCTTTGATGTCAGAGAGAGTGTTTGTAACTGACCTGGCTGGTGTGCAGTGGGGCATGAACGCTCTTATACAAAGTTTGAGCGCTCTTATAGCTCTTAGAACCAACCTATGTATTAATCTCATAGATATTCTTTGATTAATACAAAATATGTCAGAATTTATGGAATAATAAAATGGTATATCATAGAATACTCCCTCTCCCCCGAAAGAATGCGAAACTCCGTCATTTCGCCGAGGGAATGTACAATTTATACAATTTTTACCTTATTTTGGAGTTATATACTGTTTTGTAAGAGGATTTGAAGTAATGGGGAGTGCTTCAAATGCAATTTTTGTGGTAGAGCTTTGTCAGTGTAAACAATTTTCTCCTGGGTATAAGTACATTTCCGAGTTTCTATATCTTACCATACCTGAGCCTATTTGCTCATGTGACATCAATTTTGGGTACAATTTCCCATTTTTATGTACAACATACAGTTTGGCAAATAGTGTGCAATTTTGGCATTCAATATTCAATTTAGCGTGCAAATTGAACATAAATGACAATTTCAGTGTGCAATTTTACAATTTCGCGTGTAATTGCGTTCAATTGACAATTTCAGTATGCAAATATATAATTTTTGCGTACATTTGGCAATTTAAGTGTGCAAATATATATAATTTTCGCGTATATTTGGCAATTTTAGTGTGCAAATATATAATTTCGCGTACATTTGGCAATTTCAGCGTGCAAATATATAATTTCGCGTGCATTTGGCAATTTTTTGGTGTACAAATATATAATTTTTGCGTACATTTGACAGTTTTAGTATGCCAATATATAATTTGCGTTCAATTGATAGTTTCTGTATGTACCTATATAATTTTTGCGTACAGCTTGGATACACCTAGAAATGTTGATTTCTAAAAATCTGACTTCAGTGTATGAATTGGGTACAGACATACAGTATAATGTGCAACATATAATTCAAATGTAAATTGGATACAACTTACAATCTAGTGTGCAAACGTGCAATCTTTGTGTGCAAAATTGGGTACAAGTGTACAATCTGGTGTGCAAACATACAATTTTAGTGTGCAAATTGGGTACAAGCGTACAATCTGGTGTGCAAATATACAATTTTAGTGTGCAAATTGGGTACGAGCGTACAATCTGGTGTGCAAACATACAATTTTGTGTGCAAATTGGGTACAAACGTACAATCTAGATTACACTATTCAATTTATGGGATTTGAGACAAATTTTTCCGAGGGCCGGAAAAACAAAGTACTTCATGTACAATAGGCTTGTTTGTCTCTGAGTTACTCATTGATTTTGCTATATGGGTGTATTAGTTGGCAATTTCGGCAGTGGGCCGCTGCTTAATTGACTTTTCCCCTAGCCTTTTGAGTATGTGTCCCTGAAAGAGATTTATTTGGTGAGTATCTTAAGTAAACATGTTTTATGTCAACAATTTTCTCAACAATTTTTTTTTTTTTTTTTTTCATTCATTTTTTCCAACAATTTTCTTGGATACCTAAAGTGTGTTACTTTAAGTAAACCTTGGCATAGTATACAAGTGCTAGTGGGTACAAAAACTGTCTTAGTTATCTACCTGCATTCATGTATATTAATGTTAGATTTGTACAATTTTACAATTTGTAATTTGCAATTTCGCAATTTTGCGCGTATATGCGCGCATTAATCATTGATTTTGTGAGAATACCATAGATTTTCATATTATACATCAACAAGTGGCTGTGTATATAATTTTTTTTTTTTTTTTTTCTAATACTTTGATAATTTCATTGACAGTGGAGGTGTGTCAGGAGTGAGATGTGAGTCTCCTCCCTGGTGTGCTCATGCAGTGGTGGCACTTGAGGTGTTAGGTGCCAGATTTTGGCATGTGTCTGTGGCAGTGCCTAGCTTGGTGTCAGTGGACAGTTCAGGGTGGGGGGGGGTGTGTGTGTGTCCATTTAAGGAGTGTGTGGCTGGTATTGGAGCATCAGTTCCTCTCTGGAAGTCACTGCTGTAGTACCATGGCCCACCTACAAGCTCTCTTTGCTCTGCCTGTCCCCCAGGTGATGGAGGTGGGGAGTCCAGCTAGGGCCCTGGTTGAGTCTAACCAGACCATCCATTATGGGTACATAGTGAGTAATTTCAAAGAGATCATTGAGCATGGTGATGTGATGGTCTGTAATTACTCCTGCCATTATTTCCTGGGCTCAGCCTTGCGTCGGGGGGCCACTGTGGCCCTTCTGACTAGGGCCTTGGGCAGTATGGGTTTCTGGCCCATGGATTATAACCTAGGGCCGCGGGAGCGAGTGCTATGGGATTATTTGTTGGCGGCATCCCTCCTCGATCTTGCGGCATCCGGGAATCCATCCACGGCTGCCGAGTATGGACTGGGGATGCTGGAGGCCCGGCTCGCTGAGTGGGAGCAGGATCACGGCCATATGTATGGCTCGGACTCGGCCCCGGACTCTCCCATTGATGTTGAACCCGAGGATCTGTGGTAGGATCCCGACTGACTGAAACCTAGGGTGTAAAAACCCGCCATCCCAAAGGCCCTTTTCAGGGCCGGCAAATTGTCCGAAAAGTTCTGAATTCTGTCTCTGATGTGTTGTCCCCTGGTGGTGGACTGGGGGCAGCCTAGGCTGTGGGCAGTCTAGGCTGTTTCCACAGTCACCGGGGAGGGCTGGTGGTTTAGAAAATTAGCAATAGTCTGCATGTTTGACCTTGCGGTCTCCTCCTGTTGTTCGTCAATAATTATATCTGTTGTATTTTCCAGTGCTGTCATGGTCACCGGGCTGGTGCCACAATCATTCTGGAGAAGCATGGAGTAGTACAGTCCTTTGTTTTTAAGGGCTGGTATAGTACTGAACCTAGTGCGCCAAGGTAGGTGTATCACCTGAGGGAGGTGATAAGCAAATTCTCCTCTCTGTGTTGTTATAACTGCTGGTCCATTCCAGGTAAATATAGCCTTAGGTAGTGGGAAGGTTTTAACCACTATATCCTTATAGGTAGGGGCAGCTGCTGACTTAATCTCATCAAATTCATGTGGTATTGGCCTCAAGGGTAGCGCGAAGTTTGAGTCTCCACAATATATTTTAAAATATATTGTGGGGTTTGTGCGCTTGGCCACATTTTTCTTGCCACAGTGTGTCTGTGCAAATTTCTTAAGGTACTTCATTATTCTGTAGGCTGAGTAGATGGTCAGGGTGAATAATATAGCAATTATCAGGGTGTGGGTTTCCTGAATTGTGAGGAAGGGGGTGTGGGTTTCCTCTGTAGGGGTTAATTTGGTAGGATTCTTATCTGGGAGCAATTTGTGTAGGGGCAGCTCGGTGACTAGTCTGAATGCTTTGGCTGTAGGCAGGTAGGCTACAGTCCCTCCTAGTCTGTATAATTTGAGTAGTATGTATACTATAAAAATGTGAGCTGATATCCCTAGGATGAGTGCTAAGCTTTGGAAGATTGGATGCTCTGTAACTCGACGTAGGTATGATTCCTCGTAGCGCGTTTCCATTTCCTTATTAAGGTTGGAGGCATCTTTTAATACTGTTTTGGCAAAGGGCTCTAAATTTAGTTGAGTAATATCATCCATGATTGGATTTTCCTGTAGTTTTTCTAAGGTTCTAGAAAGGTTCACTACTGGGAAATTTGGAAGATTCTCTCTTTCATCTGGTTTGGTTTCAGAAATTTGGTTAAGTGCTGCCATGAATGGTAAATTAATTGTCTTGAGAATGTAATGAAATGATAAGGTTGAGTTACAGGGCAACCTTGTGTTTGGAAGAGAAAATTCTCCTACACTGATTGTGCACCCACAGGGTACACCTATGATTGAGTAGGACTGGGCTTTTCGAGTTTCAGACGTTTTACCATGGCAGTTGATAAAGTAATGGGGTTCATTAGTAGTGACCAGATACTCATCTTCAGAAATGGAAATAGCATGGGTGGTAGGTGCTTGCAGTGGTGAAACTGTAAACTTGCAATGTTCCTTAATCTGTTGAGCCTGGTTAGTAAAAATGGCTACAGGGCATGTAGGCCTGTGTTTATAGATTCTACCGTTTACATCTCTGCATACCTTTACTGTAGTACCTTCACATGCCTGCATATCTGCTGAGTCCAATATGATAAATAATGATTCATCGTAAGATACTGCTAGAAACTCAGTCGTGGTTTGTAATTTGGTGACTCCTCTGGTGGGGGTCTCCTGTGTGTCTATAGGCATGGGTGATGTAATCATTTGGTACAGTTTGAAGGTTGAGGTGGTAGATTGAATTATAATGTCCAGATGAATATATATATGGTGGGCTGAGTAAGTGTATGAGGTCAGCTTCTGTGAATAATAGAAATCTAAGTCATTAATTGCGACTTGTGCTCCAGGGTGTGTGATCCTAAGTTTGTTATTAATGTCAATTAGGTATCTAGCAAGGTCTGAGGGTGGTACTATATCAGGGGTTAGGATTCCTGATGATAGCATCCTCAGGGCTGCATTTGTCCTTTGCAGTGATTGAACTGTATTCATTCTTGCTGCTATGATAATTAGTGCATCATTTAATACTTGCATCTTCTCCCTTTGAGTTTTCTCGTGCCTTGAATATGAGTCAAGTGACCTGGACATGTTAGAGGCCCACAGGTTGACGGTGTCACCTATGGTGTTGATTGTGCTGTCCAGTACCTTCTTATCTTGGATGTATGCTTTAACAAACTTATCTTGTCTGTCTGTGATCTTTTCAATGAGACTAGCTGCTTCCTGATCTTGTTTAGCAAATTTTCTTAGTATTTCATCTATGTTCTTGAGCTGTCCCATTACTTGGTTTACATCTTCTACTGTGGCTAGACCTAGCACACCGCGAAACAGGGGTGCTAGAAAACCCAGTATGGCCTCTCTTTTGGCCTTGTCCATTGTGTTTATGGGGTTGGATAAGAACAATTTGATGGAGGCTAGTGTTTCATTTATCTCCTTGTCTGCAATTTCCAGCAAGGTGTCTAGCTCCTTAGCTTGTTGGATAATTTGGCCAGAGGTATGATCTTGTAGAGTAGGAGTGGTCAACTGGAGTATTCTATCCCTTATGGATCCTTGGGTAACGGGTGCCCGAGGTATCTTGTAGGGGATAGCTAACAACAGTGTTGTGGTTGTATGTCCATTGACCAATGGTTGAGGGCTAGGTTTGAATACTACTCCTATGTTTTGTCTCACCACAGGTGTATAGCCTGCAGTAAGTGGTTTTATAGTATATAATAACAGCATAGTTAGCAGTATGGGTGAAACTCTCAGTGTCCCCATGGTGCTTGTGTAAAGCAAGTTTGCTGTTTAAAGTCTTGTCAAATTTGTAGTGATTTGGTGCTGGTAAAGTCTAAGTGTATGGTGTAACACTTTAAATGAAGTGGTTCAAACTGTACCTTTGCAAGATTGAGCTGTCTTGGCAATATGTCCGGTGAGTCTATAGAGATTTGACCAGTAAATGGTAAGGTCAGGTTGAAGGTGAAGTAGGTGTGTTCTTTATCCTAGTGCAGTCTCTCCTAATGGAGAAGTGGGCTGGCTAATTCCCAAGTGGGGTCCTGTAGACTTGTGTTCCAGACTGCAGCTGGATGAAGACTGATGGTGGGCTATGGTCCATAGTGCTTCTTATGTAGCCTACCCTACCCACATCCATTGTGGGCCTGGTATTGTTTCTCTGGAGTCAAGGCCTTGATCTCCAGTGTCTGCAACTGTGGGGGTCTATTGTGTACTCTGTGTACTAGTAATTAGCTCCTCCTGTCATCCAGGACAGCCATTCATGACCGTCTAGACAGTTGTCTGAGTGTAGCTTATAAGGTCAATTGATCTCTATAGACTGCTGTGTTGGCATAGCGCGCTCTTTCATGTGGGGATTAGGCTTTAGACACTCCATTGTGTTACCCTTACTCTTCTTAGACTTCATGTCTGCTTTACTTGGGGGGTCCCAGTCTTTGACCCTTTTCAGAGGCAATAACCTACTGATATATTTACAAATTTGATTGGCTTTATATACATATAAGTAATTCATTATCAGTCACACATGTCTTATGTGTGGATGAAGAGAATTTGTAATACATTTTGAAAATCTTATGTCTTTTGGTATCTCAATCTTGTTTCTAATTTCTTGAAAACTGCACCACACCTAGATGTCTTTCTTAGTATGTGGTGTGCAGGCCTAGGCTTGATAGGGCCTATGCCTGTGGTTTCTCTTGTAAGGGTGATATCATTTTTGTTCCTTACAATTTTGCTGTTGTATTTGGCCTCATGTGGAATAAGCCTGTGTGCAAATTCATTGTTTCTGACAGCCACAACCTTTTTCAGTCTGTCTATGTGCACTGGTCTGGCCACCAATAGATTGGTGTCCAAGTTTTTGAGTTTGGCACTTGTCAAACTAGGTCTATCTACTACAACATATGGTCCCATAAAAAGGGGTTGAAGTTTCTTACACTCTGTGTTGGTCAGGATTCTTGGTATGTTTAGGTACACCATGTCGGTGACCTTGATTTCCTGTGGTGTAAGTTTCTTATCATATCTATCCTTCCTTTCCTTTTGTAGCTTGGCGACCCTTTCTATAGCTTTCCTCCTAGAGGTATCTTGATTCGTTATCATGTTAGCTACATGGTCTGCTACTGTGGATATGTCTTCCTGTATTCCCAGCCCTAAGTCCATTGGGGTGGCTGGGTTTCTTCCATGGAGTAGGAAGAAAGGGGTGAATCCTGTGGTTTGGGATTCAGTGTTGCTTAATGCAAAGGTTATGGGTTCAATAAATGAATCCCAATTGTTTTGGTGCTTTGAGCAGAATGCTCTGAGTGCTGTGCCTATGCTAGCATTGAATCTCTCTACAAGCCCATTTGATTGTGGCCTGTATGGTGAGGAGAATTTATGTTTGATCTTGAGGTGTTTAGTTAACTTTGTGAACTTTGCACCTGTATAGCATGTCCCATTGTCTGTTTGAAGAGTGGCTGGTGTTCCATGATGACAAATTATATTCTTGTAGAACTCTGCTGCTGTTGTCTCAGCTTTTAAGTCAGTAGTAGCCCAAGCTGTTGCATATCTGGTAGCATAATCTATGCAGACTTGTATATGTTTGTTCCCCCTGCCCGTTGTGGGAAGTGGTCCCACCGCGTCGAGGTTTAGGAACTTCATTGGTGAAGCCATGTACTCTCTCACTGTCATTGGTGTTTTGTGTGAGTGTACTTGCCTTTTTGCTGTGAGGCATGTGTGGCAGGTGGAAACATATTTTGTTGTGTCTGCTAGCATAGACTTCCAATATACCCTAGGTCGGTGTGCTGACAGCATTCTACTTGAACCAAGATGGCCGCCAGTAGGTGAGTCATGGAAATACTGTAGTGTACTTGTTACCCATTGCTGTGGTATAACAATTTGAAGTGGTACAGTATTGGTTTTTCTCCAATTTATGGGGCATATATGGACTAATGTACCATTTACCAAGGTGTATGTCTGGCCTTGGTTGATGATTCTATTTCCTTGTGCTTTTGGTGCAGGCAAGGTCCCATCCTCAAGATATTGTATGAGGGGCAATAGTTCCTTGTCCTTCCTTTGTTCCAAGCCAAGGTTTGTACCTGAGATGGATGTGTCGGGAATCTGATCCAATAGTTGGTTTATATCTAGCACATGTTGTTTTATTCTGTCTCTTTCTTTTTCTTTTTCATCGACTATTGGCCTATCTTGTGCCTTTTGTTGGGGTGTGTCACTCTTGTTTTGGTGTGTAGGCTCCTTTGGAGGGCCTATTCTCGCCTTGGTGGGAGTGGCAACCTTTTTCTTTAAAGGCACAATTTGCTTTTTTTCATTCTTCTTTGTCTCAGAGTTCTTTGACTTAGTAGATGCAGTGTCTTTTGTGACATTTTTCCTGGCAGGTGGGGTTTTAGTAGGTTTGTTTCCTGTGACCTTTTTCTCATTTAGAATAGTTTGTGATTGTGTGGGGGGTTTTGGTGTGCCCTCCTGAATCATTTCTCTAGTCTTTGAGCGTGTGGTCACAGGACACAAATGGTTTGATGTTTCCTCTCCCTGCATTGGTTCAAAGAATCTGACTGATTTAGAAGTTGCTTGAGTAATAGCATATATTGTGTCTTCTGGATCTTCATCGTCTGAGTCAGGTGGGGTGAAGGGTGGCTCCTTTGGAGTTGCCTTCAGCATCTGGTTGAGTGATGAGAATTCAATAGGCTCGAAGTCATTATCTGGAAAGAGTTGTGAGTATTCTCTCTCACAGTGGCAAAACACATAGTGTGTAGATTGCTTCAAGATACCCCTAATGGGTGTCTCTGGCCTTTCAATGGTGTTGGGTGGATCATCCCTTTTGAATGGTACTTTCTTTGTTACTTTTGCAAACTTGGTTCTACTGGCTGCTCTAACTCTCCTTGGTGGGGGTGGAGGGTTAGTCATGGGACCAGAATCTGGGTACTCTCTTCTAGACATAGCATCTGGTGGTGTGTTATCATCACCTTTCACATGTTGGATGGTGAATGAAAATTGTTGTATGTCTAGAGCCCATCTGGCCCATCTATGTGTGAGTCCTGTATTGGTTAATAGTGGGATTAGGGCTGCATGGTCTGTGTATAATTGGAAGTGTCTGGTCTCTAGATAGTGTCTGAAGTGTAATACTCCATACACTACTCCCAGTAGTTCTCTCTCTGTGGTATTGTAATTTCTCTCATGTTTGGAGAGGGTTCTACCTGCAAAGGCTACTGGTCAGAGCACTCCTTCATTATCTCTCTGTGAGAGTACAGCTCCTAAACTCACATTGGAAGCATCAGTTGCCAAACTGAACTCTTTCTCATAGTTTGGATATCTGAGAAGAGCATTGGTACAGAGGGCATGCTTTAATGTTTTGAAAGCATTATCTGCCTCCTCTGTCCAGACAAATGCTTTGAGATGTGTCTGTAGATCATATAATGGTATAGCAATTTGGGCATAACCTTTGATAAACTTTTTGAAGTATTGGCATAGGCCTGTGAAGGATCTGACATTTTTGACTGATTTTGGTGTTGGGAAGGTTTTGATTGACTCCACCTTTGTGGGAGATGGTTGCAGTCCCATGGGTGTGACTCTCATTCCCAAGAAGTCTATTCTGTCTATGAAGTATTCACATTTTGATTTCTTCAGTTTGAGTTTACCAACTCTTAGGCTGTTGAACACATCTTCCAGGTCATGGAAGTGTTGTTCGATTGATGGTGATAATACCAATATGTCATCTAGGTATGGTAGGGCACATTTGTACTTGAGTTTGTTCAGAATTAATGTGACTAGATGGCAGAATCCCGCCGGTGCCGTCGCTAAACCCATCGGCATCCTTTCATAGACATATTTTTTGTCATTTGCTATGAATGCGGTTTTATGCTGATCCTCCTGTCTTATAGGAATTTGAAAAAATCCCTGTTGGGCATCTAGCTTACTGAATACTCTTGGTCTGAGTGACCCTATCATGTCTAGAGTGTCATCGGCCCGGGGTGTAGATAAGGCTTGATTTATCGTGTTCTGGTTCAAATAACGAAAATCTGTGACGAGCCGATGGCCTCCCGATGATTTTTGTACTAAAAAGGATCTGGAGGCCCAGGGGCCTTCAGCACATTCTCTCAGAATGCCCTGTTGTACTAGCCTTTCACACTCTTCCCCTATTGCGGCCTGTTTTTCTGGTGTTTGTCTATATGGTAGGAAATGACATGGCACTGCTTCAGGTTTTACATGTATTGAGTGGGTATACAGGTGTGTGGCACCAATGTCTCCATCTTTTCCTACAAATACATCATCATACTTGGTCAGCAGTGATCTTAATCTATCATGCTGATCTTTGGATGTGAGCACAGATTTTGGTGGAACATTCTCTTCCAATTCTGGCTCGAGGTCATGTGCCTCACTATGTATAGCAGCTATTTCAGAGAGTCTGATTGAGTTGGGTTCAGGGTCAGCATATGTGGACTCACAGTCTGAGTCTGTGTCACTGAATTGAGTTACATCCTCAGGCCGTATGGCTGAGATGGATTGATCAGTGTGTGGGGTAGTGTCTGACACCTGTTGAGGTTTTTCTAAATCAGATTCCTTGACTTCCTGAAATAGAGCTATGATGGCACCCTTTTTGATTTTATGTGGGCGCCTGCTGGTGTTGAGTAACACTAGGGGATGTTTGTTATTTTCCCTGGGGGTTACTGCTGCCCTTTGAACTAGATATGGGGCATTGTTATTTCTTTGGAGGTTATCTACTACTCCAGTTTTCCCTTGCAGTGATTGAGTAGATGTGACCTTACCCAATACTGCAAGTTCAGAGAATGGAGGGATGGTAAAATCCCTCACTGCCCTAATGGGTTTGAGAATTTGTTCAGGATCAACATTAAATTCAATTTGAGATTTTGTAGTGCTTAAGAAATCTGTGCCGAGTACCACGGGCTGTGTGAGGTTGGGTATTACAGCAAATTGGTATTGGAATCTGACACCTTGGATTCTAAAGTTCAGCATAGCTGAATGTCTAACATGACACACCGATCCATCTGCCAAGTGGATATTGATTTTAGATTTCCTCAGTTGGATATGGAATCTCTTTTGGAGATCCATGAGGAATGATTGTCTGACACAGGTGATAGTAGCACCTGTATCAACCAAACATTGTACATCTGAAACATCATATAGATTTGCATTGATACAGCCATTTTGAAGAAGTACAATAGAAAGCTTGGTACTCTCACCTGTATCCTTTGATGATGAATCTGGTGGGGTGATGTGTATCACTGATGGACGTCTCTGTCTGTTAGATGGTAGATTTGCACTAGCAATTGTCTCTGGTTGGATCTTTGTTAATCCTGATTGATTGTTTGTATTTGGGGTGTCACAGTGCACTGGCCCATCGGCACTGTGACATCCTAGTTTTCCTGGTTCTGTGGGGTGGTTGAGATGCTTGCCACCAGGAGTTTGGAGATTTGATCCATCACATGAGGTGGTATTTGGGGGTTACTTTGTTGGTTCCCCTGGTAACCTCTTGTGTCAGGTTTGTAATCCTCCCGGCGTGAGTTGGAACCCTGGTTATATTGACCAGAGTTGCTGTATTGACCGGAGTTATTGGATCTCTGGTTGTTGTAGGCGCCATTGTTGTTGTAGGATCCACTGTTGTAGTTCCTATGTGGACTCTGGCTCCTACTGTTGGATCCTTGATTATAGGATCCAGAGTTGTTTGAACCCTGGCTGTTGTTGTAGGATCCAGAGTTGTTGTAGGATCCAGAGTTGTAGTTCCTGTGTGGACTCTGGCTCCTACTGTTGGATCCTTGATTATTATAGGATCTGCCATTACTTGGGGTTCTGTCTCTCCTATCACTGTATGAAGAGTTACCATTGTTGGAGTTGGAAGAGCTGTTGTCTTTCCTACTGTTGTGACCCCCCCGGTTGTTGTTGTTGTTGCCCCCTCTACCTCTACCTCTATTGGATTGGTAGTTGGGGTCATAGTTATTTCCTCTATATCTACCGGTAGGGTCTCTTGATGTAACCTTAGCTTCCTGTTGCCTTACATGGGCACTAGACATTAGGTTAACATCTTCATCTGCACTAGTGCCGATTTCCTGGACCTTTTTCTTAGTAGGCTGTGGGTTGGATTCTGCATCCCTCACCTTCCTAGATCTCTCTTGGGTCTCAACCTCTAGGGCTAGGTCTAGGGCTTGGTCAAAAGAGTCTATTTTCTTGTTCTCAAGAGCTACAGAGATCCAGGGCCTCATGCCTTGGGTAAATGCCTTGCTTAGGATTTCATCGCTCTGGCGTTGGGCATTACACACTTTCCTGAGATGGCATGCATAGTCTAGGACAGGTTCATCTACCTTTTGCGCACGGAGTGCAGTCCTTGAGATTATATTGTCTCGAGTAGCAAAATACTCTTTTAATTTATTCACTACATTGGTCCATGTCAACATATCAGGTGTGGCACTCTCCCTGAAGGATTCAAACCAAGCTAGTGCTTGTCCCTCAAGGTACTTGGGTAAATATGTTACCATGGTGTCACTGTCTGTCACTTTGTACTTATCCTTCAGATATTCTGGGAATTTGTGATCAATAAATAATGCTGTTGACATGAGTGGTGATGGGTGTGAAAAGGTTTTGGGTTTTGTTACCTCATGTAGCCTGATCTTTCTGTCATCCTGTTGTTTTCTGTCTATGAGTTTGGTCATGTTGGACACCATGGAGATTATGATGTCATCTTTGGATCCAGAGGCAGATGGTGTGACAACAGGTGTGATGGCAGGTGTGGGAGGTTGTGGGGTCTGGGATGATACCATCTTCATGAGATCTGCTATCTGTTGTTGTTGTCTCTCTAGGGACTTCCGCTGATCTTCCATGGCCTTCTGTTGAGCATCTATTGCTGCATTCCTCTCTGCCAGTTGTTGGTTGAGGATCCTCTCCCTTTCCTCCTGCTGGGACTTGTTGGTCTCTAGGGCAGTAACTGCATTTTGGATGGCCTTCTCATAGGCCCTTATCTTCTCAGCTGTCTGATTAGGTTGGGGGCCTTCATCGGTGTCCATGATGGAGGGTGTGGGGGAGGTGTCTCTGGAGGAGTGGCTGTCAAAGGCTGGAGCTGGGGTGGAGGATCTAGATGAGGGTGTGGATCCACCCCCTGAGGCAGATCCTTCTTCCCCTGAGGTAGATAGCGTGAGTTGAGCGTCCTGTAGAGATCCCTGGGAAATGTTGGATCCCTGAGAACTGGTTGTTCCCTGAGTAGACAGGGTGGGAGGTGTGGGGTCTACTGAGTGTGGGTCTGTTGTATTGGAGGCTGGTTTGCCTCCTGTGGGCTCCTAGATCTAGGTGGGAGGGAGACCTCTTCAACAGGCCCCTGACTACGTAAGGTCTTTGTGTGTTGTTTTGCCAGCTTGACTGATAAGGCCTTGATGTGTGTGGTGGACCTCACTGACGTGTGGGAGACCTCACTGACGTGTGGGAGACCTCACTGATGTGTGGGAGATCTCACTGATGTGTGGGAGATCTCACTGGTATGTGGGAGACCTCATTGATGTGTGGGAGATCTCACTGATGTGTGGGAGATCTCACTGATGTGTGGGAGATCTCACTGGTATGTGGGAGATCTCACTGGTATGTGGGAGATCTCACTGATGTGTGGGAGATCTCACTGGTGTGTGGGAGATCTCACTGATGTGTGGGAGATCTCACTGGTGACCTTGGTGGGTATGGTGTCAAGGTCAAGGTCACTGGGTGGGTGGAGTGGGTCTAACTGTGTGTATGCGGTACCAGCTTTAATTTACTGTGTGCATGATTGTTCCCAGTTGCGGTACCAGCTTTAACTTACTGTGTGCATGATTGTTTTTAGTTGTGTTACCAGCTTTAAATTTTATGAGCCTGTGAGGGATGGGATCTTAGTGGGATGTTCTCCACCACTTTGTCATACTAGTAATTGGCATGATCAAGTTGTCATATGAGAAATATCATAAGACTAGTGGTATATAGTGTAAATACATCAGGCTCATATAAAATAGTGTTATTTCCAGTTGTCACTGGTTTATTCAGCTTTAGGCAACATGTAAGAAATATCAATCATACAGTAGTTAGTATGTAGGTAATTTGTACATACAGTAAACATACAGTAATTTATAAAGTACAATGTTCAGTTCCACTCCACCTGTGAGGTATTAATAATACAGTGTCCAGCATAGTTCTAGGTGGGTTCCCACACCTAGCTCCTGACCTGCTGCTTAGAGGAATAATGTAATAATGAGTAACTTTACCCTCTGGTGGAAGTCTTGAAGAAGATAGCCTCTGGCCACTAATGGTAGGAAGCCAATGGCTGTCTAGCATAGTTTCACCATAGTGCAGTGGTATAGCAGGTAGCAGGAGATGACTGGAGATGTTACCTCTAGAGCGGTTCTTGGTGATGTGTCTTCCTGGAGGTGCAGACAGGCTATTTGTAGCAAATCTTGGAAAAGCACCTCCAGACTGACTAGAGCCAGCAGCATCTGCCTAACTCTACAATTGTTTGAGGGGACTCTTTCAAGTGTCACAGGGGGACAAAGGACCCCCATGGACGCCGCTATGGCCCCCATTGTCTTGGTCGGTTCTGCATCTTCAAACCCTCATAACTCGGTCGTTTATGCTTGTATAACCGCCATTTTGGGCATGCGCGGAGCTGAATGTGCCAAGATTATAATGCCCGCTGGATAGGCGCGTAACTCCCGCCGGTTTGTCTGTAGCTCACTCGGAGGTCGATTCAGTCTCCATGGCGTAACTTCCTTAATACTGGGAGTTCCGCCTTGATCTTGGGCTCATTCTGACCGTCTAATTATGGGCTTTCCATAGATATTTTGATATTTGACCTAGGTCGCTCAGGAGCGACGCTAGAGCGACCGGAAGGTTATGGCGTCGTGCTTATGTAACCCATTGTTCAGTCCTTAGAGTGCTCAGACACTCATGACGGCGTCAGCGGTGCTCAGGCACCCGTGACGGCCGGTTGCATTCACTTACAAGTTATTAATTTGTGCATTGAACCATGAGGTCGCACACTGAGACCCTCATTTTTATTATATTGTGCAGTGAACCATTAGGTCGGACCCTTTGATGTCAGAGAGAGTGTTTGTAACTGACCTGGCTGGTGTGCAGTGGGGCATGAAAGCTCTTATACAAAGTTTGAGCGCTCTTATAGCTCTTAGAACCAACCTATGTATTAATCTCATAGATATTCTTTGATTAATACAAAATATGTCAGAATTTATGGAATAATAAAATGGTATATCATACCTGTATCACTGGTAGGATGCCTCAATGCAGTACTGGTAAGTGTGGTGAAGCATTCATGCATCATAAAGACCAAATTATGAGAATCTGCCTAAATTCTTTGATCCCACTGTCAGCCCTAGCCAGTACCATTGATGCCTAATGTGTTTGATGCCACTACACCACTTGGCCTGCATTATTGATTAATTATTTCCTTGAAACCAGTTCAGCCCTTGCCTAATTTCCTCGATACCGTTGCAGCCCTTGGCTGCATAGCTGATGCCTTATTTTCTTTATACTGTTGTAGCTCTTGCTCTGCAAGGTTGATGGCCAATACATGTACCTAGAAGCCTGCCTGCAAAGTTGATGCCTAACTCCCCAGTACAACATCGGTGCCTCAATTCCTTTACAAGCCCTTGAACTGAAGAGTTGGTGCCGTATTTCCTTCATGCCACTGCAGCTGGTGCCTAACTCCTTGATACTACAGCAGTCCTCGGCCAGCATTGCTAATACCATTGATACATGGCAGCCCTTATCCCATACAGTCCCTAATAGTTAATGCTGCAGCAGCCCTGTACAGCCAATATCTTGATTCTTTGATAGTGTTTCAACCCTTGGCCTGTATGACTGATACCTTGATAACAGTGCAGCCCTTCATTGTTCTGCACTGCTCATGCCTATCAACTCTTTGATACTGCAGTAACCCTTGTTATTTTATGCAAATAACTTCTTCCCATAGAGATAGCATTGCGGGGCCGATCGCCACACCCCGAGTGGCGTAACGTGTGCCGGTCCACTACTAAGGCCGATCCGTTACTGCAGCCTCGTTCTGGGTGCAGGTAAACATTCATAATGGCAGACCGCTGCTCGTACTGGGAACTACGGTAACGGATTTTGTTAATTTTTATTCAATTGAACCTTCTAAAAGCATAAAATAAGTAGAGAACTAAACTCCCCTGGTGTCCTCGGTGGCCGATCCACCCCTCGGAGGGTGTCTCCCCCAAGAGACATGCCCCCTCGTGGTGGATCGGCCACCTCGTACACCATGGTCGTTTAGTTCTCTCTATGTCTGCATGGCTGATATCCCAGATACTGCAGCAGTCCGTCACCTGCACAACTGATGCCTAATTTCCCTGATACCACTGCAGCCCTTGTTCTATCCAGTGCCTTATTCTTGATGCCGAAGTAACCCTAGGCCTGCAGAGCTGATAGTTGAGGTGAGACAATTCTGGTAACCACTGGCAGAACGCTGCTGCCATAAAACAGCCTACATGTCCACCATTCTCCCAACAGTTTAATACTGCTGGCATGTAATGCCTTGGCTGCACCACAGCCATTCTGGGTCAGCCTGTCAAATTCACCAATTTAAAGAAGTACCTATGTCCTGTCAGTTTCAAGAAATTCCCATGTACCTGGCATGTTAAAGAAAATCCGTTTCAATTAAGCCATCAATGTCCCCTGTCACATTTCAATTTCAGTCAATATCTTTTGAAGAACTATGAATATAATTGCTTGACAAGCATTTTAAAATCTTTTAGCTATATTGCGGGACATCCTGCAGTACTGGCCTGGTATAAAGCAATAGTTCAGCCTGATCACAGCAGCAGCAGTAGCAGGACCAATACCTAGTTGTGGAAGGACTTGAAACATGACAAATCCATAAACCGCCACATGCGATTCAAGATAAAACCAAAGCTCGCTGATTCCCTGTCTCCCTACCTATTACCAGCATGGCGCCACCAGGGAACCAGCGGAGAACGAGATCTCGTCAATCTGCGAGTTTTCGTCCTTATCAATGGACGCTGCTGAGATAACCAGGGAACCGGGCCTGAAGCGACCTTGACCCTCATCTGTCCTGTCGCCCTACTGCACCCCAGCATATAGCCCTCACTCTCCTAGCAGATACTTGTTCTTCTAGGCTTGCTCTACATGGAAATTGACCTATCTCAGTCTTGTGGAATGTGGGCCCCTTTGTTACAGGGCCTCGAGGCAGGCGCATTGGGACAGGGCCTCCCTGAACCAGGGACCTTAGAACAGGGCCTCCCTGAGCCAGATGCATTGGGACAGGGTATTCTCAACCAGTGCCATTATGACAGGGCCTTTTGAACACTGTTGAACCAGGGACCTTGGAACAGGGCCTCCCTAAAACAGGGAACCCTCTGTACCAGGGGCCTTCAGACGGGGCCCCATGAACAGCAAAACTTATAGATCAGTACCTATACTACATAATTTACAACAGGGCCTCCTTAGGCCAGGGCCATTGTAATAGGGCCTCCCTGAACAAAGGACCTTGGAAATGGCCTACAATAACTATGGACTTTGGAACAGAGCCCTCCGAGCCTCAGCCAGGCCAATTGAAACAGAACACTCCTGGGCCCCTCTAAACCATTGGAATAAACTGGCCGCTCTATGCAATAATTTTAGCTGTACACATCCTCTTATCCTGCTTCCTCTAAGTAATAAAATGTATCCCTCGTTCACGGGATCCAATTTCCATGAGGAAATTCCTCACACACAACAGATGTCCCCTGAGGAAGGTGCACTCCCCCCTTCCTTTGTGGATTCAGTGCCAAAGAACGCATTGCAATTCTGACTGAAATTGATCTCAGTGTTGTTCAGCAGCTTTTTATGTACCTGTGGAGAGAAGGGGGAAAGAAACCCAATCTCATTCAGGTCTACTGTCTCCAAGCATAAGTGTAGTAGATTGGTGATTAATAGCATTGAGGAGGGCGTAACAGGATAAGTGTTTAGAGAGTGTATAGTCAGACACATACATGTGTAGTAGGTACTACCGGGTAGTAGCCTTTAGGTAAAAAAAATTGTTTGTTTTAGGTTACATGTTGAAAAAAATTAAGTAGGGTAGGTCGGATCTTTTTAACTATACTACAATGACTCCCCGTGGTGACTTGTGACTCACACCGGTGACTCACTAACTTTCAAAAACACCCACAAATAAATATTTTGTTGAAAATTGGAGAAAAAAAGCTAGGGTCGGTCCTGTTTTGCTAGGTAGGGTCGGGTTACCTGAAACATGCAACTTTTTTTTTTTGCCTAATCAGGAGATCAGAAGACGCCATATTGCTCTGTGAGCTGCTCTATGGTAGAGTAAATGAAGATGGAATTAGTCACTAGAAAAAAGCTAATTCAAGACCCTATATTCTTATACTTTTTGTGCATATTCTTACATATATGATGGAAGAGAAAACATCCCTCAAGGTAATGGATACATCCCTGCTACAGCTGCAAATTTCCTAATGACCCGAAAATAGGCACTGTCTTCAAAATTGAAGAAAAGAATCTAGAGTTTAATAGCCCATCTTTCTAGGTAGGGCTTGGTTACCTGAAACAAACGATATTTCTCGGCCTAAGCGATCCTTAAATTCTAAAGACACCCTCTCCTCCAGCCCTCAACGTTCCCCCACAACTACCGTAAACCCTGCTTAAAAGCCGCACCTGCAGGAAGGTACTTGTACATGTAGCTTGAAAATGGGATTTTCTCAAAACACCACATATACGCTGTGCACCTTGTTGAGACCAGTACTGGGGTATAAAATGGTCTTTTAGCCTTGGCTTATTGGGTCTAAGCGGGACTGGAGCTGGTTTCTGGCGACATGCACTAAGACCTGATAAGATGGAACCAGCTTGTCCTTGGAAGTGATTGTTATCCAGAGACAAGATACCCATCATAACATGTCTTATCAGTGTGTTTTGCCACCTTTAGAGGAACCAGCAAAATTCACAATGGTGGACCCACTGTATACGCAGGATGTTATGGGGTAAGAGTGAGAAGGTAGAGACTGGGCGGCCTCATCTAAAGTAGAACATGTATACATAGACTTGAGGGTAGATCTAGAGGGGGCTACAGGATAAAGGGTTGTTTCACTTGTTTCTAGCTTCAAGTCCTGTGCTATTGAAATCTTGTGACAGGAATTCTAAGGGAGTGGTCATTATTTATCAACAGGGGGGGGAGGGTGGGTTTGAGGGGGGGGGGGCGTAAAATTTTCAGACCCCTCTTGAGGGGGGGGGGCTAAAAAAATTCACCCTCTTTTTAGCAAAAAAGCCTGCGCGCTACTATAGATCAAAGAGGGGCGCGAAAACTCTCCGCGCCTCTGGCGCGGGGGGGCACAAAAAATTTTGACTGCCGTCGAGGGGGGGGCGTAAAAAATTCCCGCGCGTCCGCGCGAAAACCCACCACCCCCCCCTGTTGATAAATAATGACCACTCCCTAAAACACCTTTGATAAGTGTCTGCATTCCCCCGAGGGCAGACTGGACAATTTAGCCTTTTGTGCCCCTCACCAGGTCATGCGGAAAAGTAAACCCTGAATAAAACTCAATTTCTCAAAGACGGTATGATTACCTAAGGCGTGTATCAAGTCTGTTGTATCAATGCTTGTATGTATGTGGACAATACTAGCATTTGAGTAGTGTATATCAACGGTATATTCATGCATCTGACGTTTGGGGAAATTAGGCATACTTATTGAATTTAAGAACCATCTGTCTGCTCCTTAAAAAGGATTTTCTCTTTATACGTTTAAGAGAGTTATGAATTTAGTAATGTTTGAAATGATATTTCCACGATAAATAGAAGGCAGTACGAAAGGTCCCTAGGGGATAATAAGTGTATTTGAGACAACCTTCCTATCTGTACGACCAATGGGTGATCATGTGGTCTATGGCCACGTGACACACGTAGTCTACCTCTGTGAGATGTACCGGTAACCAAAGCCAAGATCTGCTGTGAGAGTGGGAACACACTCTGTAGACTGTAATTGTCAGGGGTCTTGTAATGGGACCCTTATACCCCTTTTAGGGCCGCCAATGCAGGAGTGCATCGTCATCATGATGCACCTCGCCAGCACTTTATTGGTGCATCATGCCGACCCTCCTGGGATGATGCATCCCCGGAGTATTTGCATCAATTTCACATAATGTGTGAACATAGCCCTGGCAAGTGACTCGCCAGGTCTACATCCATGCATCATGACGACCAATAGGCATGATGCATTAATGCATCATGACGACTAATGGGCATGATGCATTAATGCATCATGACGACTAATGGGCATGATGCATTAATGCATCTGTGGCCCTTAACGGTTTAACTATTAGAAGGTAATGGGATACTATCTGTCCTCACAACCACTTAGTGTCGGCCCAGGGTTGTAATGGGAGAGGAGAGGAGAGGGTATGTTTGAGATGTTGTGACTTCTTAAGGTAAATTGTTAGAATCATCTTAATGAATGACCATGTCGTGGTATTCATGTATTTCTTCCATTCTGAAGCAAGACATCGCATTTTTCTTGCTTTTGCAGAAATCTCTGCTTATTTCTTTGGCTGATATTTCTGTGTGGTATTAGCTTTGATATCAGTACTGCTGACATCTCTTCAAATATTTATAGGGCCCCAGGGATATCATGAAGAGGTCCGGTTGTAGCATATGTATGTACAATTTTATATACCGTAATCTCCCGCGTAAAAGGTGCAGCCCGCATATAAGGCGCACCTAGAGTTTTGGAAAATTCTCAAAAAGATGAAAAATTCATAACTTTGGTTTTACTTAATGAATCTTCAAAATTCAAAAATCTATGTGTAATTTGGGCCACCCCGGATCCTCCTGGGCCCCCTTATGTCCTATTATGACCAAGGGGGCATGTAAGATATCAAAAGAAAGGTCTTGGTGTCCCCCTTGTGGATCCAATGAGAACTAAAACCCCCATATAAGACGCGTATGCTGGAGACTACGGTACCTTTGGTCATATCGAAGAGCCTCTAGCAAAGTAGTTTTCATAAAACAAGACTACAATGCATTCATTCACCCTTCAGGTGCGAATATATGATGATTTTCTGATATTCCCATAAAACTGTAGAATGTACGATTCAACTGCATGGACAATAAAACATTCAACAATTTACGAATTGGGACGTTTTATTTGTATTCTCATTTTTGTGTTTGTGATGTCGTTATTAGTCCTGTTCCGGATCACATGACCCTGTATAAGGTCACATGCACTGCCCCGTGTCACATGACTCCCTTGTGACGGCCGTACAAACAGTACCAAATTAAACTCACATCTATGGCAGTGGGAATTCAATATTGCATACGACTCATTTATATATTGGTGAAGTTGGAAAACGGTCATTGGTAAATGAGTCTACTTTATTTACCGCAATATTCCGCGTAAATGCGGACGCCACATATAAATCCCTTACTAGATTAAGTGTTTTTCTAACTATGAAAATAGAAAAGCACCCATGGTTAGATAACATAAAATATCTGGATAAAGAAAAGAAATCTAGACAAATGTAAGAAGTTAGAAATGGTACTATCATTACAACCCAAATGCCTACCCAGGCACAGATTAGAGTCAGAAGAATATATATGTACCTTTGTAAAAGACATCTACAGTAAAACCAACCAACTATCATTGACCTGGCGCTGACATATATGTACCTCTCATGAGTCAATAAAGCCAATCTTGAATCTATAAAGCCTTCCCCGCGTATAAGGCCGGGTGCATATTGTCATAGTATTGTAACTGTTCCATAGTACGAAATGCTCGCCTACAAGGTGAACCCCTAACTTTGACAGATCTGGTAAGGTTCCATACTCGCGGGGTGTTATGAATGTAATATATATTCAGGAGATACAACCTTATAGTGGGTATTTCACATGCCTGGATTATTGTTCAAGAAAACTGAGCATGTGTGGGTTTGAAGCAGCTGTTCTGGATCATGCAAACACTCTGGCCCTCTGTCTGCATACACTATTGACACTGTGTGTGTACAGGATGTGAGAAAGACGTGAAAACCTGCCAGTTGGGGCCTTGATTTTCTTTCATACATTTATTGGGAAAATTTGAGATTATCTCACCCTGAGACCAGCTGTGCCTGCAAACCATGTGTTGCCTACTGCACGGTCTGACACCCCCCCCCCCCATGCCAACCCCACAATACCAAGCACTCAAACACCAATACTGCGTTTCCCTACTCCCTTAAGGTGGGTGGCGCCCATGTGATAGAAGTAGCTAAATGTTCACCAAACTTTCGTTACAAGATCAAAATTACAAATACTTTCCAATGGTGATGAGAAAATATAGGGGTCCCAGGCAATTTTCAAGGATTTTCATGGAGATACTGTCAATATACTATAGGTTTAAACAGCAGTTTCATGATGATATGTGTAGAGTGACATTAAAGAGTACCTAAATGTCTGTATAACTTTCCCAAGATATTCTCATCAACCTTTTGCATCCAGAAAATATATAGTCATCATATGGTCCCGGACACTTTTTAATTCTTTTTCAATTTTTAAATAAAAAACTTATGAAATTCAAAGACATTTAGAATGCATGGTGAGTACTACGTGTACACTCTAGACAAGGAGCTGACTCTGTGGCCTAACTAGTAGCAGCGCCGGGTGTACTACCTGAGGGCTGGGGGTTCGACCCTGACACAAAACTGCTATGTTTTTCTAAAGCTGCTCCATAAGAACAGAGAAGCATACCTGCGCAGAAATATGTGCAGAGGACAAGTCTGGCATAGTAGCGACCCACCTTAAGTGTATTATCGCCATGATGCATGACCTAGTATTAGGGCTTTGTAAGTTCTTTATGCAATAGGATGTAACTGCAATTCTGGCTCTCCAAGGTAAAAGGAACCTCCGTGAGGGGCCTCACAGAGGTACCTTTTACCTTGTTGATCCAACTTCAGGTGCAACATTCTTGCACTGACGAGAAGATATAAGTTTCCCTAATAATTGAGGCCAATTTGAGATATCTTTCACATGCAGAGCTCTTGGACAATTATTATGAAAATAGCAGACTGCTGTTTCCATCCACAATACGAAGAACTCGAGAAACAGAAAAGAAATTTGAAGTGGAATGAATAGAAAATTTGTTTTCCAACATACTATTGGGTATCGTTCTTGATTATGTCTACCTTATGCGACTTCTTACATACCCGCTATGCCTATCTTATGGCACTACTTATAAATCTTCCAGTTAATCCGAGAGTAATTATTCCTGACATCATCCTTTTTTCATCTCCCTGTATGTAATTACATGAGATAGACCTGTCTTCCATGATTATCATCAGTTCTTTATTAGCTTTATAAAATACTGGTTCTTATATCAATAATTTAAGCAATCCTGATTGGAATCTCACAGGTTTTTTATTTAGTTTCCATGGTAACCAAGGGGAGGTGGAAACAAAAACATATAGGGGTTATAGAGAATGTCAGTGATGAAAGTCAATATTTAAGTTAGAACTTCACTACCGTAATACTAATACCTAACGTATAAGGCGTGGCTCATGAGGATGGAGCTCTGACAGCGCGCCTTGTAGGATCTTTTCAAGCTCAGGTTACGCATATAGGCGAAGATTTATCAGTACCGGTACTAAAACGACCAAAATTTAGCCCCAGGTGCGCCTTACAGGTCTGCATGCATGGTGAAATCAGGAGGTGCCTTATGTGAGGGATGCATGAGGAGTGAGAGTGTAATAGATGTTTAACGCCATTTCGACAGCTAAGGTAATATTCTTGGCGAGAATTACATCACATAGTTTAACAGAGGTACACTGTAAAAACAGTGTTTAGGGATTAAACACCAGTGATTAGAACTTAAACACCTGGTTAAACACTTATTTGTCCCACATTTCTCAACGCTTCTTAAGTGCTAAACACGTTCAATTTTAAACATGTTTAAATAAGAGGTGTTTAACCAAGTGTTTAAATGCTAAACACTTAAACACTTCGGTGTTTAGGTGTTTGAAAATAAGTGGTTAAAAGCTAAACACTTCAAGTGTTTAAGTGTTTAAATGCTGATGTTGAGAAAATTTGGTGTGTATCTTTAAAGACCCTTTTTGCAGTGTATGTGTCGGTGCCCGCACATATGTGCAATACACACATCTGAGGGGATAGGAAACAGGAGATTTAGACCCTTTTAATTGGGCTAGGGAAGCCCATATGAGGGGTGCATCTGACATTTGAGATATATGATTGATAGTTTTAACTTGGGTATAAAGGTAATATAGGTGACTTGGAGAAGATTTGAGGGCAAAGATTGCAGCAATCCAGGATAGGCAGGTGGCTGTTTACTTCAACTGATGATTAGTACAAAAGAGTCAATCATCATTAACCAACAAAGGCTGCACATCTACACCAACAGACAAATAAGGGCATTAGCCTCAGCAATAGAATATAACGGTACTAAACTTCTGGGCCAACTTCTGTAGCATGTAAGGATGGGCTCGTATGGATGCTATTGTCGCCGCCATAAATTATAAATTGTGCTAAGTAGGCTCCATATGTCAAGTGTAAATATTCAATTACCCCTCTATACACCAGATATCACGCACATCCTGTACATAGAGCAGGAATTAAACCTTAATGATGCTAAACCCACCAGGGGGCCGTCTCCATGACAACCAAACATCAACAAGCTAACCCCCATCGACTGTCGGTTCAAAGAACAAACATGTTTTGTATGTATGCTCTACAGTTCTATTGTGCCTCACCCCTCCCCCCCCCCCACTATATGAACCATACAGCCGGTGAAGTCCCATGGCTATATTGTTAGAGAGATGACTTGTTTATTGACTCTCCAGGTTAGTTTTGAATTTGTTCTTCTAGAATAAACATAATATTTGGATCTGGTATGTACACATGTCTGAATTCCTACTTGTTTGTAGCAACATAATTTCCCATGTTTTTGAAAAGAAAATTGTCATCATATGAATTAATCAAAATTTCTTCCTAGATCTTTTTTTTTATCATAAAGTTCACACCCTATTTCTAAGTTAAACAGATGTATACAGTTTCTTAAGAAGTCACTGCAGTAATATTTCATAGTGTCTCCACAATTATTGTATTACCCTCTGATTTCATCTGACATTTACTTTAACATTTTCATTATACCCTCTTCAAATCACCGACTCAGTCAACTTGCATAAAATATAGACCCCCATCTCATGTTATAAGGGGCCTTTGAAACTCTAGAATCTTTGAAATGGCAAGAGCACAAATAACATATCAAACCCCATCTTCATGAAGTTATCCTACTCCAAATGCCAGTACATTGTAGATGTTTGACAATTGATGCTGCGGCATCCCCTTATATAGATAATTAATGTATGGTGTAAACATGGACAGATATCTTTGAGCTTTGAATGTCAAGGATGGGTTTTGTATCTTTTCAGAATCTTCTTTCTTTTAACCCCTAAGGGCTACATGATGCCTCCAAGTTGGTGCATCATGCCAGCCTTTCAGGAGTCTACATGATGCCTCCAAGTTGGTGCATCATGCCAGCCTTTCAGGAGTCTACATGATGCCTCCAAGTTGGTGCATCATGCCAACCTTTCAGGAGTCTACATGATGCCTCCAAGTTGGTGCATCATGCCAACCTTTCAGGAGTCTACATGATGCCTCCAAGTTGGTGCATCATGCCAGCCTTTCAGGAGTCTACATGATGCCTCCAAGTTGGTGCATCATGCCAACCTTTCAGGAGTCTACATGATGCCTCCAAGTTGGTGCATCATGCCAACCTTTCAGGAGTCTACATGATGCCTCCAAGTTGGTGCATCATGCCAACCTTTCAGGAGTGTATCTTTCCCATACCGCTGTATACGGACCCTCCCTATAAGGGCATCTTTAAATGGGTCTACTAGTATCTCCTCTCTGAGTGTCTGGGGTTCATTTGAACAGGCACAAGAGCACTATCTTTCCAATATTCTCCTTCGTGTATTTGAGGTCAATATATGTGCGGAAATAAGCACTTGGCTTCGTTTCTGAAAATGATGCCTCGTCGTCGTAGTCTAGATATGTCCTAAGCTGTCAATTTGCATTAAAAAGAGCATTACTCGCTAATTCTGTATGATACGATGCACCGTGAAGACAAATGGGCATCCCGTTTAACCGACCATGAGGCCTTGAAAATTTGCAGATAAAAAATGGTATGACTAAATAGATGATATGTGCTGTCCACCAGTTAATATGATCGCCAATTCCTTGCATAATATTAATCATATACTCTCAAAATGAAAGATACGTAATGTGTTTTTAGTTATTAGGCCATTGGCTTGTGTAAATTGTTAATGTTGGCATTCTAATCCTCCCCACACCCCCAGCGGTCCATAGAGAGTCTACCAGTCTCTGCCTCTATTACCCATTGTGTATAAGGACTGGGAGGGAAGGGGGGGGGGGGGCGTTGACAATGAGTTTGGACAATTACGTTCACACAATTACATTTACACAATTACTTTTCAGTTTAAATGGCTTGTTCCGGCTAGACATGTTAATTTACACGTTGGCATGGTAACACAACATTAGAGACGCAGCCCAAATAATAGCTGATAGGCCAATCAGCTTTAAACCTTTAAATAGTTGATGATGCAGGAGTGCATCATGACAATTGGTTGGCATGATGCACCAATGAAGTGCTGGCGAGTCTGTATGCCAGCGCTTCATTGATGCATCATGTCGACCCTCTGGGAGTGTATCTGCCCCTGTAGGGTCGGCATGATGCATGAGTGCAGCTCTGGCGAGCTACACAGGAGGGCTGTATTGATGCATTGTGATGATGACCAATGGTCACAATGCAATAATGCAGTGGCGGCCTTTAAAGAGTTAAAACCATTTTTCATGTTATTCATCTATTTAGATGGTGGTGGGTTTTTGTGGAGGAGTTTGTATCTCAGTTTCAACACGCTGTAGTTATAATTCTCTCTGTCAGAAAACCTAAACAGTGTTCTTTCTTTCAATGATGGGCACCGTGTTTATTAAATCTAGTCATGAACTGAGTCATGCGAATGGAAATAAACACATCTAGAAATAATGATGTAGAAGAGGTGCATGATTCCAGTATTCCAACTATCTGTGGCATACCCCTGGTGGCGTTCCTATGTTGACTTCTAGTTCTCCTAACCTGCCTTGGAAATAAAGATCTTGCTTAGGTCACAAATATGGTCAATTAACTCTAAAAGTTGTCAGAGGCGCGAGTTCAGGTGGATTAAGACGCCTCAAAATGGCAAAAAGAAAAGGTGCAATGTGTAACTTTGCAAAAAAAAACAACAAATAATTTGCTAATTCTCCTTACTATAGAGAGTAGATATATTTGTAAAGAAAGAATGTATACATTTGTATAGATTGTAAAATATCAGAGACTACCGGGTATTTACCTTTGATGACCGGTGCATAATATGATGACATTTATGGGTCTTGACAAAAGTCATGTTTGACATATTGGAAAGGTAAAAAATGATAAGAATGCTTTACAAACATTACCTAAGTCTGTTCTATACACTCACATATTCGTATGGTCTGCTTAATGCTATGGTCTGTTTACTACCTTTGTAAACTGAATATGTCTGACTCAAAGGCCCCTTTTACCTTTACTGTATTCTACTTATGTCATCTAACTCTTGGCGTGAGGCATACTACAATAATGCCTTAGCATGATGCATCAGTGCAGCACCAATGAGTAACATAATATACCGATACCATAGGTTTGATGCACTTCCAAAGAGTAAGTATGATGCAGTATTGAAGCTATCTTGCTGTATCAGCACGTATATTAGGATACCAAGATATCATAACAACAATTCTTGAGCACAATCCTTACCGGTAATTATTCACGGATTTAACTCTTCAGGTTTTATCAGGCTTCCCTGATTTCTGAAAATTTTGAATGACATGTATTTTCCTTAAACGAGTGATAAGAAGGGCTGTTTGGAGAAATAGAAGACTTTTATATCAAGTGAATGTATGGCTTCCTGATTTTTGTCCATGCCTGACGTACATCCCTATATCAATAAGGCGATCTACAAAGAGCGTTATGTTACCTTTAAAAGAGGGTAAAGACTTGAGGAACACTTAGAGAGGCACGTAGAAACAGAATCCTCGTTACCGTAATCTCCCGCGTAGAAGATGCGTTGCGCGTAGAAGACGCACCCCAAACTCAGCAAAGGCATTTTCGTGTATAAGACGCACATTTTAAGGCTAAAATTTGTAAGCTTAGTACATTTCTATAGTAAAATTACCCCTCGTATAAGACACCCCCCCAATTTCAGTACATCCTATAAGACCCCCCAGCATTTTGTTTGGCGTAGAGGACGCGTCTTATACACGGGAGATTACGGTAGTTCCCCACATTTAGCACATGTTTGATGTTTCCTTGTTCAGTGTTGTAAAAACTGTAGTAGGTAGATATAATGTAACTCTGTAAAAGTCGTCTACTGCTGGAGAGGAAGGAACAGGAGTTTCTTGTATTTAGCTTCTTTTGAAACAATAGCCTTTAGATAAGTAAACTATTATACCTGGCATTTCAGGACCCCAACCCCTCCCCCTTTGTGCTACAAGTACAGGCACAAATGAAGTTCTGTCTTTGAATATTTCTGCAAGACCACAAGGAAAGTGGTCATTATTTTTAGGAGGTTGGTTGTTATTTAGCCTTTTTGAGGGGATGAGGATGCACTTCTCTCTTCCAAAAAGAAAAAAAAAAGATTTAAGGGGAAAACGCCTAGATGTGGCAATCATGCGCTTTGTAGACTCCATGGTCGTAGATGTACATGAAACATTAAATAAGAAAAAAAAGAACATCATTCACTATAATGTCTCTAGAACGAGAGGGGTATGTATTGCACGTGTGTTTATGAGGAGAGAGGCAGGATGTTGGCACCCACTTTCATGAGATTCCCTTCGTACAGTTGTGCGATGTCTCCAGGTTCATGTTCCTTTCTCATAATGATGCAACAATGCAGTTGAAGGTGGGAAGCCTCGCGAGCACTGCATTAGTGCATCATGATGACCATCGGGGAATATGTGTCCTGTAGGGTCCACATGATATGTGAATGCAGACCTGGTAGGGTAGATTAGTGTCCTGTAGGGTCCACATGATGTGTGAATGTAGACCTGGTAGGGTAGATTAGTGTCCTGTATAGGGTCCACATGATATGTGAATGCAGACCTGGGACCTTTTTCTGTTTTTGCAACGATTATTCAGATTAATTGGGATTATTTGACGATCATCTGACGATTATTTTGAAATCTCACGATTTTTCTTTTAGAAGCCATTTCTAAAAGCAAAATCATGAGAATTTCTGAGAGGTAGCTTGAAACACAATCTCACGATTTTCCTATTAGAAATGGCTAGTCATGGAGGTTTGGAGATAATCATCAGATAATCTTTAAATAATCTCAGTCAATCCGAAGACATTTCCTAGACATGTTTTACTATTGAATCAATTATTTCACGATTATTGATTGCTTTTGTCACAATCATAGAATAGTCCCGTTTTAAAACAACATGGATAGAATGAATAAAATTCAAATTAAATTCATGTTGGGCTATTAATATCTGTCTTGAAACACGTAGTAACTTTTTTTGAAATATAAACCGAATAGTTTAAAAAATGAGTCTCTTGCTTTTAGGTCAGAAGAAAAAGTAAGCCCCCTCCTTTAGCACTGTACGAAAAGACTTTAAAGTCGTAGAGTAGTTATCAAAGATTATCTGGAATGCTCAGAATTATCGTGAAAATCCTTTCAGAAATAGAAAAGTCGTTTACTTTGGAGACTCTCCTTAATATTGTTTTTAATCTCTTTAAAATCGTTTTTGAGATTATATATGCTCCCCAAAATGTCACGATTTTCAATATAGAAACACTTTTCCTATACGACTTCGTGAAAAATAATCATTCCTAAAACAGAAAAAGCCCCCTGGCAGGATAGATTAGTGTCCTGTAGGGTCCACATGATATGTGAATGCAGACCAGGTAGGATAGATTAGTGTCCTGTAGGGTCCACATGATATGTGAATGTAGACCTGGTAGGGTAGATTAGTGTCCTGTAGGGTCCACATGATGTGTGAATGTAGACCTGGTAGGGTAGATTAGTGTCCTGTATAGGGTCCACATGATATGTGAATGTAGACCTGGTAGGGTAGATTAGTGTCCTGTAGGGTCCACATGATGTGTGAATGTAGACCTGGTAGGGTAGATTAGTGTCCTGTATAGGGTCCACATGATATGTGAATGTAGACCTGGTAGGGTAGATTAGTGTCCTGTAGGGTCCACATGATATGTGAATGTCGACATGGTAGGGTAGATTAATGTCCTGTAGGGTCCACATGATATGTGAATGTAGACCAGGTAGGATAGATTAGTGTCCTGTAGGGTCCACATGATATGTGAATGTAGACCTGGTAGGGTAGATTAGTGTCCTGTATAGGGTCCACATGATATGTGAATGTAGACCTGGTAGGGTAGATTAGTGTCCTGTAGGGTCCACATGATATGTGAATGTAGACCTGGTAGGGTAGATTAGTGTCCTGTATAGGGTCCACATGATATGTGAATGTAGACCTGGTAGGGTAGATTAGTGTCCTGTAGGGTCCACATGATGTGTGAATGTAGACCTGGTATGGTAGATTAGTGTCCTGTAGGGTCCACATGATATGTGAATGTAGACCTGGTAGGATAGATTAGTGTCCTGTAGGGTCCACATGATATGTGAATGTAGACCTGGTAGGGTAGATTAGTGTCCTGTATAGGGTCCACATGGTATGTGAATGCAGACCTGGTAGGATAGATGAGTGTCCTGTAGGGTCCACATGATATGTGAATGTAGACCTGGTAGGATAGATTAGTGTCCTGTAGGGTCCACATGATATGTGAATGCAGACCAGGTAGGATAGATTAGTGTCCTGTAGGGTCCACATGATATGTGAATGTAGACCTGGTAGGGTAGATTAGTGTCCTGTATAGGGTTCACATGATATGTGAATGCAGACCTGGTAGGGTAGATTAGTGTCCTGTATAGGGTCCACATGATATGTGAATGCAGACCTGGTAGGGTAGATTAGTGTCCTGTATAGGGTCCACATGATATGTGAATGTAGACCTGGTAGATTAGATTAGTGTCCTGTATAGGGTCCACATGATATGTGAATGCTGACCAGGTAGGATAAATTAGTGTCCTGTAGGGTCCACATGATATGTGAATGTAGACTTGGTAGGGTAGATTAGTGTCCTGTACGGTCCACATGATATGTGAATGTAGACCTGGCAGGGTAGATTAGTGTCCTGCAGGGTCCACATGATATGTGAATGTAGACCTGGTAGGGTAGATTAGTGTCCTGTAGGGTTCACATGATATGTGAATGCAGACCTGGTAGGGTAGATTAGTGTCCTGTATAGGGTCCACATGATATGTGAATGTAGACCTGGTAGATTAGATTAGTGTCCTGTATAGGGTCCACATGATATGTGAATGCTGACCAGGTAGGATAGATTAGTGTCCTGTAGGGTCCACATGATATGTGAATGTAGACCTGGTAGGGTAGATTAGTGTCCTGTAGGGTCCACATGATATGTGAATGTAGACCTGGCAGGGTAGATTAGTGTCCTGTAGGGTCCACATGATATGTGAATGTAGACCTGGTAGGGTAGATTAGTGTCCTGTATAGGGTCCACATGATATGTGAATGTAGACCTGGTAGGGTAGATTAGCGTCCTGTAGGGTCCACATGATATGTGAATGTAGACCTGGTAGGGTAGATTAGTGTCCTGTATAGGGTCCACATGATATGTGAATGTAGACCTGGTAGGGTAGATTAGTGTCCTGTAGGGTCCACATGATATGTGAATGTAGACCTGGTAGGGTAGATTAGTGTCCTGTATAGGGTCCACATGATGTGTGAATGTAGACCTGGTAGGGTAGATAAGTGTCCTGTATAGGGTCCACATGATATGTGAATGCAGACCTGGTAGGGTAGATTAGTGTCCTGTAGGGTCCACATGATATGTGAATGCAGACCTGGTAGGGTAGATTAGTGTCCTGTAGGGTCCACATGATATGTGAATGTAGACCTGGTAGGGTAGATTAGCGTCCTGTAGGGTCCACATGATATGTGAATGTAGACCTGGTAGGGTAGATTAGTGTCCTGTAGGGTCCACATGATATGTGAATGCAGACCTGGTAGGGTAGATTAGTGTCCTGTAGGGTCCACATGATATGTGAATGCAGACCTGGTAGGGTAGATTAGTGTCCTGTATAGGTTCCACATGATATGTGAATGTAGACCTGGTAGGGTAGATTAGTGTCCTGTAGGGTCGACATGATATGTGAATGTAGACCTGGTAGAGTAGATTAGTGTCCTGTAGGGTCCACATGATATGTGAATGTAGACCTGGTAGGGTAGATTAGTGTCGTGTATAGGGTCCACATGATATGTGAATGTAGACCTGGTAGGGTAGATTAGTGTCCTTTATAGGGTCCATATGATATGTGAATGTAGACCTGGTAGGGTAGATTAGTGTCCTGTAGGGTCCACATGATATGTGAATGTAGACCTGGTAGAGTAGATTAGTGTCCTGTAGGGTCCACATGATATGTGAATGTAGACCTGGTAGGGTAGATAAGTGTCCTGTATAGGGTCCACATGATATGTGAATTTAGACCTGGTAGGGTAGATTAGTGTCCTGTAGGGTCCACATGATATGTGAATGTAGACCTGGTAGGGTAGATTAGTGTCCTGTATAGGGTTCACATGATATGTGAATGTAGACCTGGTAGGGTAGATTAGTGTCCTGTATAGGGTCCACATGATATGTGAATGCAGACCTGGTAGGGTAGATTAGTGTCCTTTATAGGGTCCACATGATATGTGAATGTAGACCTGGTAGGGTAGATTAGTGTCCTGTAGGGTCCACATGATATGTGAATGTAGACCTGGTAGAGTAGATTAGTGTCCTGTAGGGTCCACATGATATGTGAATGTAGACCTGGTAGGGTAGATTAGTGTCCTGTATAGGGTCCACATGATATGTGAATGTAGACCTGGTAGGGTAGATTAGTGTCCTGTAGGGTCCACATGATATGTGAATGTAGACCTGGAAGGGTAGATTAGTGTCCTGTATAGGGTTCACATGATATGTGAATGTAGACCTGGTAGGGTAGATTAGTGTCCTGTATAGGGTTCACATGATATGTGAATGTAGACCTGGTAGGGTAGATTAGTGTCCTGTATAGGGTCCACATGATATGTGAATGCAGACCTGGTAGGGTAGATTAGTGTCCTTTATAGGGTCCACATGATATGTGAATGTAGACCTGGTAGGGTAGATTAGTGTACTGTAGGGTCCACATGATATGTGAATGTAGACCTGGTAGGGTAGATTACTATCCTGTATAGGGTTCACATGATATGTGAATGTAGACCTGGTAGAGTAGATTAGTGTCCTCTATAGGGTCCACATGATATGTGAATGTAGACCTAGTAGGGTAGATTAGTGTCCTGTAGGGTCCACATGATATGTGAATGCAGACCTGGTAGGGTAGATTAGTGTCCTGTAGGGTCCACATGATATGTGAATGTAGACCTGGTAGGGTAGATTAGTGTCCTGTATAGGGTCCACATGATATGTGAATGCAGACTTGGTAGGGTAGATTAGTGTCCTTTAGGGTTCACATGATATGTGAATGCAGACCTGGTAGGGTAGATTAGTGTCCTGTATAGGGTCCACATGATGTGTGAATGTAGACCTGGTAGGGTAGATTAGTGTCCTGTAGGGTCCACATGATATGTGAATGTATACCTGGTAGGGTAGATTAGTGTCCTGTAGGGTCCACATGATATGTGAATGCAGACCTGGTAGGGTAGATTAGTGTCCTGTATAGGGTCCACATGATATGTGAATGCAGACCTGGTAGGGTAGATTAGTGTCCTGTATAGGGTCCACATGATATGTGAATGCAGACCTGGTAGGGTAGATTAGTGTCCTTTATAGGGTCCACATGATATGTGAATGTAGACCTGGTAGGGTAGATTAGTGTCCTGTAGCGTCCACATGATATGTGAATGTAGACCTGGTAGAGTAGATTAGTGTCCTGTAGGGTCCACATGATATGTGAATGTAGACCTGGTAGGGTAGATTAGTGTCCTGTATAGGGTCCACATGATATGTGAATGTAGACCTGGTAGGGTAGATTAGTGTCCTGTAGGGTCCACATGATATGTGAATGTAGACCTGGAAGGGTAGATTAGTGTCCTGTATAGGGTTCACATGATATGTGAATGTAGACCTGGTAGGGTAGATTAGTGTCCTGTATAGGGTTCACATGATATGTGAATGTAGACCTGGTAGGGTAGATTAGTGTCCTGTATAGGGTCCACATGATATGTGAATGCAGACCTGGTAGGGTAGATTAGTGTCCTTTATAGGGTCCACATGATATGTGAATGTAGACCTGGTAGGGTAGATTAGTGTACTGTAGGGTCCACATGATATGTGAATGTAGACCTGGTAGGGTAGATTAGTGTCCTGTATAGGGTTCACATGATATGTGAATGTAGACCTGGTAGAGTAGATTAGTGTCCTCTATAGGGTCCACATGATATGTGAATGTAGACCTGGTAGGGTAGATTAGTGTCCTGTAGGGTCCACATGATATGTGAATGCAGACCTGGTAGGGTAGATTAGTGTCCTGTAGGGTCCAAATGATATGTGAATGTAGACCTGGTAGGGTAGATTAGTGTCCTGTATAGGGTCCACATGATATGTGAATGCAGACTTGGTAGGGTAGATTAGTGTCCTGTAGGGTTCACATGATATGTGAATGCAGACCTGGTAGGGTAGATTAGTGTCCTGTATAGGGTCCACATGATATGTGAATGTAGACCTGGTAGGGTAGATTAGTGTCCTGTATAGGGTCCACATGATGTGTGAATGTAGACCTGGTAGGGTAGATTAGTGTCCTGTAGGGTCCACATGATATGTGAATGTATACCTGGTAGGGTAGATTAGTGTCCTGTAGGGTCCACATGATATGTGAATGCAGACCTGGTAGGGTAGATTAGTGTCCTGTAGGGTCCACATGATATGTGAATGCAGACCTGGTAGGGTAGATTAGTGTCCTGTAGGGTCCACATGATATGTGAATGTAGACCTGGTAGGGTAGATTAGCGTCCTGTAGGGTCCACATGATATGTGAATGTAGACCTGGTAGGGTAGATTAGTGTCCTGTAGGGTCCACATGATATGTGAATGCAGACCTGGTAGGGTAGATTAGTGTCCTGTAGGGTCCACATGATATGTGAATGCAGACCTGGTAGGGTAGATTAGTGTCCTGTAGGGTCCACATGATATGTGAATGTAGACCTGGTAGGGTAGATTAGCGTCATTCAGGGTCCACATGATATGTGAATGTAGACCTGGTAGGGTAGATTAGTGTCCTGTATAGGGTCCACATGATATGTGAATGTAGACCTGGTAGGGTAGATTAGTGTCCTGTATAGGGTCCACAGGATATGTGAATGCAGACCTGGTAAAATAGATTAGTGTCCTGTATAGGGTCCACATGATATGTGAATGTAGACCTGGTAGGGTAGATTAGTGTCCTGTATAGGGTCCACATGATGTGTGAATGTAGACCTGGTAGGGTAGATTAGTGTCCTGTATAGGGTCCACATGATGTGTGAATGTAGACCTGGTAGGGTAGATTAGTCTCCTGTATAGGGTCCACATGATATGTGAATGCAGACCTGGTAGGGTAGATTAGTGTCCTGTATAGGGTCCACATGATATGTGAATGCAGACCAGGTAGATTAGATTAGCCAGATCTGCATTCATGCATCATGACGACTAATGGACATTATGCATTCATGCACCATGTAGCTCTTAAAAGGGTTAGGCGTTCCATATAATGTCCACACGCACTGCTCCTAATTGCCAAGACACGATCAGTAGACTGCGATCATAAAACATGCATGGGAATAAAGATTATAGCAAAAAGCACCCCACTCCCCCCCCCCTTGCCTTTCTTAGGGAGGTTTGCCCACATGCATGGGGTACTTTGAAGCACTATTAGGTTTATAGTAGAGTACCTGAAGGTGCGTAATTAGATTATGATTAAAGAATCAGGTGATGACTGATGTAGGTACGCATGTACCCTAGAGTATAGATATCAGGGAGGATTAGATCTAAGCCATATGTGTCTACCAACCGAACCATTCTGCTGTCTTGTCGGCATCATCAAAGTGACACCATTTACAGAATTACCATAAAATTCCCTTGTAGGCCGCACCTGCATATATATACGCCTCACAGTGACTTTCATGAGAATGCTATAAGTCGCACCAGGTCTGAAATGGTTGTCATTTCCTACTACCGGTAAAACCCCTCATATAAGCCTCATCTTGAGTTCGGGGGAATCCAATAAAGCCGCACCAAGAGCCAGTATATTTATATAAGCCACGGTTTATATGCAGAGTTTTACGGTTATATTAAGTAGGTTCTTGGTCATTGTCTGATCACTGCTACCATTGTTTACATTATTGGGGTAATCATAAAGTTAGCATAAAGCAGAACAAAATGTCTCACATGATTAGTCCCGGTACTTTTAATACTGCTGGCTTATTCATAATCCCCTACAGTCTTAGAGTATGCACTGTTAAATACTTCGTGTGGTTGCTGTACCTGTCACCCCGTTGTCATCCGTTGTTAGTGAATTCACCTGATAAATGAAGGCAAATAAATGTTAGGCCTACAAAAATGTTGTGTTCAGGTAATGGAGTAAAATAAATTTTCGCATCTACTCAACAAAAACTGTGACGTGCGGGTTTACAAAAAAAAAAAAAAAAATTAGGGCAGGGCCAAACAATTAGGGTAGGTAGCATTACCTGAACTCAACACTTTTTTTTTACCACATTGAAAGGCAAAAGTTGCAAGTGCTCTTGCTTTAGTTTTATCCTGATACCTTAAGCTTACGTTAGGGAGAGCCGTTCATGTAAGACAGTTATAGTTAAAGTTAAAGCTGTCAAAGCTAAAGGGTAGATTAACCTAAAGACGTCTCCTTGAGAAGTTCACTTCACAAAATTACTATAAGAATGGCTTTGCTAGGTGGATCAACATTGCTAAATCATTGATAAGCATCGAATAAACCAGCTGGAAGTGTTCAACCAGCTGGACGTGTCTCAGGACGTCTTTAGGTTAACCTACCCTCTCCAAGCAATATTTGATAGAAATTTGACTTCCCTTGCTCACTAGAAAGTAATTTGAAAGAAAAATAGAAATATATCACATACCCTCTATTTGCCAACTCTATGAGGCTGGTTTGGCCACAATCACCATGGTAACCAGTGTCTAGAAATCAGCTAAAAGCTAAATGGTAAATGACAGGGGACCACCCTCTAAAGTAGGTCATGAGGGGTGCGTTAGGCTGCTAACTTTTATCTCTAACTACGTCTGCCCACATGCCAGGTTCTTTGAAGATTCAGAGAAAAGGTGACTTAATGTTACAAATTTAGGTAGTATTTTTAAAGGTTTATTTTGGGGGGATTGTAAATGCAAAAATTTGATTGGGGGTTCGGGGGCAGAGCCCCCGAAAAAGGTTAGTTCTTAAAACTATGTCCGTTTTTCAGTGGTACCGAACGCACCGTTCATGACCTGCTTTTGGGACTGGTCCCCCGTCATTTACCTTATAAGCGCGGCCAGAAATCACTAGGGGCAGCACTAGGTTCAGGGTGAGCCTCGACCTGGGTGGTAGCCATAGCAACTACCAAGACGAGACCAAGAAGGACAAGGGCGAAGAACTTGGCAGACATCTTGAGATGATTAAAATTGTATCTGAGGGAATTCTTGAAGACGTTTCTGTTAGTATGTTGGAGGTATGTTCTGATTGATGAGAAGACTAGCCTTATATACTCAGTGCCTTATCACTAAGGCCAAAACATATAAATTGTTTGTTTCAGGTAACCCAACCGTACCTAGCAAAAGAGGGCCAACCCTAAAAATCTTTCTTCATTTTTGAAGAAAATATACAGTTTTGGGTGTGTTTCTAGTTACTTTCAGTCATCCACAAGTCACCAAAACATATCGCGAGTCGAAAAAGAAAAAAGTTACGAAATGAAAAAATCGGACCTATCCTACCCATTTTTTCAGGATGTTACCTGAAATGTAACACAGCTCTATCTTTGCCCTACTGTGTCATTAAGGAGTATAGTAGAAGGAATCTATGCCTTCCTGAGTAGCTTAAAGGTAGGCACTGGATCACAGGAATGTAAATGAGCATATGGATATTCAATAGGATAGGAACCCATAAGGTTAGGTAACACTGTATCTGTGATATCCACCCAAGGCGCTATTTGCTCATGTCCATGTATCACAGCATGTATATCCTGGGTATGTGACAAAAATGCCCCTTTATGTATATTATTTCAGATCAATCAATAACAAATGTACGGAGCCCCTAAGAGGGCATACCAAAAAGATTTTTTTCATGCAAAATTATTCCTCTGGGTACAGGAACATTCCTGCGGGTACAGGAGAAGTCCTGCGGGTACAGGACCATTCCTGCGGATACAGGAGAATTCCTGCGGATATAGGAGAATTCCTGTGGGTACAGGAACACTCCTGGGACACAGGAGAATTCCTGCAGGTACAGGAGGATTCCTGCAGGTACAGGCACATTATTGTGGGTACAGGGGTGTTCTTGCAGGTGCAGGGACACTTTTGCAGGTACGGGAACATTCTGCGGGTACACAAACATTTTCACAAGTGCACAAAGAATTCTTGCCTGTACACAGACAATTCTTGTAGGTGCTAGAATTATCCTTGTTGGTGCTAGAATTACGCATTCACCTGCCAAAATGTCTTCTTTTTTTCTCCCATAAAATATTTCTTGCACCATCCAGAATTTTTTCTGCACCCGCCAGAATTTTTTCTGTACCCACAACAATTGTTCCTGTACCCTCAGGAAACCTTCTGTATCTGCAGATATCTTCCTGTACCCACAAGAATTGTTCCTGTACCCCCAGGAATAAATGTTATGGGTAAAAAAATATTTTTTGCATGTCCTATCCTGGGTTCAGTGTCTACGAAAATTGTTTAGTATCCACAAGCATTGTCCAGTACCTGCAAGAGTTGTCCAGTACCAGCAAGAATTTTTCAGTATCCACAAGAATAGTTCAGTATCCGCAAGAATTGTCCAGTATCTGCAAGAATTGTTTAGTATCTGCAAGAATTGTTCAGTACCCACAAGAATATTTTTTCTGGTGAATATTATTCTACAGATTTTGTCATTTCTAAATTTTAAAGGGCGACTTTAGGGAGATTACGGCATTTACTCTAGAGTTAAGAGTACATGAGAACATAATGAAACACACCTTTGGTTAATTATCAAAAATGTGGATATTTCACACCCCTGGCAATTTCATACCCCTTGTGCTCCATAGAGCTGGAAATATATGCATGACCTAGGATGTTCGAGAGGTTCTGATTAAAAAGCTGAAAGAGAAGGAAGATTATAACAGTGCATGTTCAGGGGAATCCAGTTTAAGAAATGCAGTGGATCCCTTCTATGTTATACTATAGACACACATGCTATGTTCTCATGATTGTGTAAAAATCCCCTTTGATGATTCATTTTTGGCAAAAATACAACAGTTCGTCTTTGAAGTAAGGGCCAATACTTGGTATGGGCCTCAGTCATCTTGGGCAAGGTAAAGTATAATGAAATTGTCTTTTCCTTATGGTCCTAGTATTACTTACACCACTAATCCATATTAAGGTCAGAGCCCCCCCCCCCACCCACTCTGTGAGCAAGGTGCATGAATGCAGTACTAATGAGTAACTAACTCTCCAGTGCTTTATCATGGAGCTGTCTCTTAGAACTATAAAACAATGCAGACACTTATGATTAATTTTCCCTTTACTGATGTATTTTAGCAATTAGGCACTTATGTACAAATAATGCAATGATAGAGTCAATTACCTCACCGTCAAGTTGAGTCAAGTTGGGCACCAATTGGCCACAACTTGCACTGGTTAAAGGTTGTAACACTACAGAACAGTTGGGCAAAATTCTAGAACCTGAAGACCAACCCTGCAGAGGTGTAAGAAGCAAATCTTCAATGGGGGGGGGGTGGGGTCGCCACCACAACCACCTTGAATTGTCGGCTCAAGCGCAATAGTTCCTATATATACAACATTTGTATAGAAAATTAAATTTTGTATGATTTTTAGGGATGATTTGAGGCCCAGGTCCCCATTTTCCCTATACCATTACTTTATCAATCTAATTGGAGATGCAAAGTTTTAGCTTCTTGTTCAATTCATTATGAATTCTTGACAAATTATGGGGGGCCCAGCCCACATACTCAGGCCCCACCTCCTTTATGATTTGGGCCCCCTGCCCTTCCCCTTTTTCCTACTCCTCTGAAACTCGTGCTACTACCTGGGTAGGTCTGGAGTCTAGTACTAAGATGATCACTTGACCCATTCACTGCCCAGTTGTCTGTGACTACAAGTACTTGTGTAAATTAGGATCTAAGTGGTGGATGGATGTCAGGGTGGATCCTTACTTACTGTTACATGACATGCTCTAAGGTTGGTTAGTTTGGTGGTGGTTGGGGGAGGGGCTATGGTAGAGAACTAAAGGGATCCCAGCTAGATGTCTCTACACTAAGTTAGGGCAATGTCTGACAAATCCCACCGTTGTGTAGTATGCATTCATTAGACACTCTGCTGCACTTAATGCGTTCTCACTATTACAAGAAATTTTTTATTTCCAAATTTTCAGTGATAAACTGCGATAAGTGAATGTCATCTCTGGTTGTGTCCACATCATTCGCCCAAACCTACCTTTAGATGATGTGCCCCTATCTTGCTGTACCTGTCAATAGGCCATCAACTTCTCCATGAGTTCTCCATGAGCAGTTGGTTGAGCTGCTGCTCCATGAGCTGTTCAGTGAGTAGCCGAGCAGCTCATCGCCCACAGACATGCCCCACCATACAAGTTTTATCACTAGATGAGAAGTTTGCATGACCCTTACCAATGAGCAGCCTGTTGTGCCTCACGCCTACCCCTCTATCTACCCCGGCTCATGCTGCATTCACCCTGCCCATGGGTACTGGTAGGGTACTTTTTAGTTAACCCTACACTGTAAAACAATTTTATCGAAATAACGGCGAAATCCTTGTCCCAAAGTTTCCAAACACATGGTTATTGGCCCAGCTCCTGCTGTGTCATTGAAGGCGGGTTTTCAACATTTTTGGTCAATCAAAATGGCCAAATTTAAGTGGGAATTTCTTATACAAAGAAGAAGTCTATAAATAAATGGAAAGTTGATAAATTTTCTTTAGATCTTTGTCTTTCTGTAGATGGTAACAGTTCCTGGAAAAAATTTTTTTTACCTATAAAAAAAAGCAGAAGGAAAAACTTGGCATGTTTGACTAAAGTTCTCATGAAAATGAGGCTCCATAGGATAGCATTGTGCGGTAGATTTTCGCGATAGACATAACACATGGGCTCCTATGGGAATTGTCCAATTAAGATGCTTTTTTTCAGTAGGTAAGGCCGGAAGACCGTTTATATAATGCGATAGATTGAGGAAAATTGGTAAATTTTTGTATAAGACCTGTTAAAGGAGCTCTGAATCGGCTACGTCCGCCACAGTGCTAACGTCGGCGGACGTAGGTCCTCGATTCAGAGCGCCTTTAAGACCGTTCATAGACCAACCTTGTAAATCGGACCGCCATACATTTGTTATGGCTATTGCGTTTCCGGCAAGGCGAGTTCGGGCATGCGCACAGAGTGGTCCGTTGTAAGCTTTTTTTATTTTTCATATAAAAGTAAATTGAGGCAATGTACTCGATTCAATTCAATTGATAGTGTCAAACATGCATGGATTATATTCAAAAAGCTATTAATTTCAAGTTAAATCGATAGAATCCATCATTTCTCCGTCGAAAATGAGACTTCCGGCAAGGAGCGAGTCGCGTCAAAATCCAAAATGGCGGACAGCGAGACGATCGACTCACAGGGCCATCGAAACTGCTGGATTATAACAAAATGGAGGAGAATTACATTGTCTCATGCCTTTGTATGGTTAATATGGATCTTTATTCAAGACCTGCTGGTATTGTGCAATGCTTAACTCACCAGGAGAGGAGTTATTCGCCAATGAAACATGCAAGCGATAATGGGTGCATCCTCCATAGCCTTAAGCATTGAGTCTTCGACACACTGTCACTATATTGACAGTCCCCTAGGGTAGGTAGTGAGCGACCTGGGCCAGTCGTGCATAATTGCACGCGTTAAATCTTTTTCACGGAAAGTCCTTGTACCACTGCACTGCCATCTGGGGCTTTATCATAGAAACTACACTGCTTGACAGGAATACGAATATGGTGGTTTACTGTTGAGTTTTGCAGGCATACCTGGTAGATTCATCAGTTATTTGTTTACAGTGTTCTGGTAGGGCATTTTTAGTTAACCCTATAAGAGTGATTGTTACATGTATCATGCCCATTGGTTGTCATAATCATGCCGACATAGGAACTCATGGACCTGGAGGCATGATGCGGATCTTTAAACCTTTAAGGGCATTAATGCATCATGATCATACACATTGGCCAACATGGTGCATGACTGCAGCCATGGCGAGTAACTCACCAGGGCTTCATTCAAGCATCATGCCAACCTTATACTCGCCAGGGCTGCATGAACGCATCATGACGATGCATGCACTAGGGTTCATATAGTCCAGGAGAGTCGGCATGATGCACCAATGAAGTGACTAGTGAGCAGTCTTGCCAGCACTTCATCGGTGCACCATACCGTCCAATGGACATGATGCACTCCTACATCAGCGGTCCTTTAAGGATTAAGGTTTGATATGGGGTAAAAAGAGGAGACAGTGAAAGCGGGTGTGAGAGAGGTCTGTATATGGGAAGAACAAACCACACCGCATGCTCCTGCACTTATAACGATGTAAAGGGGTGTTGCATAGGGAGGATTGAGAGAGGGCGGGTATCTTGTTGTTTGCTGTGTCATATTCCGAAGTGAATCGAATTCATTGTAGAGAGGATATTTAACTAATGCTGGACATAATACCCTACCCCGGCACTTATACAAGTCTGGTGGTTCTTATTCAATACCCTGCACTAAATATGTATGGGTGGGGTGGCTGGGGTGGTGGTGCACGGTGGAGATTCATGACTCTTTCTCTACATGGGGTGGGGGTGCACGGTGGAGATTCATGACTCTTTCTCTACATGGGGTGGGGTGCACGGTGGAGATTCATGACTCTTTCTCTACATGGGGTGGGGTGCACGGTGGAGATTCATGACTCTTTCTCTACATGAGGTAGGGGTGCTAGGTGGAGATTCATGACTCTTTCTCTACATGAGGTGGGGGTGCACGGTGGAGATTCATGACTCTTTCTCTACATGGGGTGGGGGTGCTAGGTGGAGATTCATGACTCTTTCTGTACATGGGGATGGGTGCTAGGTGGAGATTCATGACTCTTTCTGTACATGGGGATGGGGTGCTAGGTGGAGATTCATGACTCTTTCTGTACATGGGGATGGGGTGCTAGGTGGAGATTCATGACTCTTTCTCTACATGGGGTGGGGGTGCTAGGTGGAGATTCATGACTCTTTCTGTACATGGGGTGGGGGTGCTAGGTGGAGATTCATGACTCTTTCTGTACATGGGGATGGGGTGCTAGGTGGAGATTCATGACTCTTTCTGTACATGGGGATGGGGTGCTAGGTGGAGATTCATGACTCTTTCTCTACATGGGGTGGGGGTGCTAGGTGGAGATTCATGACTCTTTCTGTACATGGGGTGGGGGTGCTAGGTGGAGATTCATGACTCTTTCTGTACATGGGGATGGGGTGCTAGGTGGAGATTCATGACTCTTTCTCTACATGGGGTGGGGGTGCTAGGTGGAGATTCATGACTCTTTCTGTACATGGGGATGGGGTGCTAGGTGGAGATTCATGAATCTTTCTCTACATGGGGTGGGGGTGCTAGGTGGAGATTCATGACTCTTTCTCTACATGAGGTGGGGGTGCACGGTGGAGATTCATGACTCTTTCTCTACATGGGGTGGGGGTGCACAGTGGAGATTCATGACTTTCTCTACATGGGGTGGGGGTGCACGGTGGAGATTCATGACTCTTTCTCTACATGGGGTGGGGGTGCTAGGTGGACATTCATGACTCTTTCTGTACATGGGGATGGGGTGCTAGGTGGAGATTCATGACTCTTTCTCTACATGGGGTGGGGGTGCTAGGTGGAGATTCATGACTCTTTCTGTACATGGGGATGGGGTGCTAGGTGGAGATTCATGACTCTTTCTCTACATGGGGTGGGGGTGCTAGGTGGAGATTCATGACTCTTTCTCTACATGGGGTGGGGGTGCTAGGTGGAGATTCATGACTCTTTCTGTACATGGGGATGGGGTGCTAAGTGGAGATTCATGACTCTTTCTCTACATGGGGTGGGGGTGCTAGGTGGAGATTCATGACTCTTTCTGTACATGGGGATGGGGTGCTAGGTGGAGATTCATGAATCTTTCTCTACATGGGGTGGGGGTGCTAGGTGGAGATTCATGACTCTTTCTCTACATGGGGTGGGGGTGCTAGGTGGAGATTCATGACTCTTTCTCTACCTGGGGATGGGGTGCTAGGTGGAGATTCATGACCCTTCTTCTACATGGGGATGGGGTGCTAGGTGGAGATTCATGACCCTTTCTCTACATGGGAATGGGGTGCTAGGTGGAGATTCATGACCCTTCCTCTACATGAGGATGGGGTGCTAGGTGGAGATTCATGACCCTTTCTCTACATGTAAATCCATTAATAGATATACCTGTGTGAGAATTAACAGAGGCTGCCCTTCATGTTGTTGGTCTTTGGTTAACAATAGGAATCCCTTCCCTTTGTTGTTCCCTTTACCCCCCCCCCCTTTTCAACCGTTTTTCCGTCTCGTATAAATTCAGCATAGATGCTAGAGCCCCCCTTAAAAACAAAACAAAACTCTCTATAGACCAGTCTCACATCCCCTAAACACGCCATGTTCATTAGTTGCAGCAAGCAAGATTAAATTGGATACTTACTCTCTGAAGGGACTGTATTTTTATCAGCACTGTTTATCTCAGGGGCGTAGGAAAGGGGGGGGGGCAGGTGGACCAGGGCCCCCTCCCCCGCCCAATAATGAGGAGGTTCCCTATATAAGCCTATATAAAAATATAGCAGGCCCCCCAACCGAGACCCCTGGGCTCTCCCCCCCCCCAATAAAAATTTGCTTCCTACGCCCCTGTATTTCCATTTCTAACTTGGTCTCAGAAAGGCATTTCTTCACATGGTATGACTGGACACAGCTATGTACTACAAATTAGTACAATTTCAACCCCCTAAAAATTATAGTGGGTGATTGCAAGTAATGCCCTACGACTGTTCTGTATGATCTACGATTTAAAGGAGTCCAGTTGTACCATCTTGAGAAATGACTTCCATACCAGAGGGTGTTGTGAGTTTCAGAGACAACATGGAAATGCATGCAAAGCCAGAAGGGCACAGGTATTTCCTGTAACGACTGGCTAGAGGGGGCAGTGCTGGGTAGGGGTGGCTGGGGGTTGTAATTCCGGTCTTTGTGGGAATGGTGCATTATGTGGACCGGTGCATTATGGATGTGAACTCCGGATGTGAACCCTACGTGTACGCACGCGCACTGAGGAACACGGACGGGGACGGGGATGGGGGTCAGACGAGGGTATGGAAGACAGTAAAACACAGCAAGAGAAAGTAGACAAGGCATGGGGAAATGGGCAGCGAAAGAATGATATATATAAAGAAAGGTTAAGAGAGGAGAGCAAAGAATGGGGTACAATTATGTAAGAAAAGATACATAGATGACAGATGTAACCTGCTCTAACCTTAGGCTTAGGGCTGCAGACTGATATTTTCTTCTTGTTTCCTGTGGCCATTATGCGCCAATGCAGTAATTGACCAACATTGCATATGCGGAGCATGCCAAATCTCATGGAGACGTCACGATGCAAGCTTTAGCACTTTATAGATCCCACGTGTCAAATTCACGACCAAATGTTTGCAAATTTACAGTTGTCCATAAAAAAGAAATATTACTACCTACCTACCCTTATTTTTTCGATGCTGTTACCTGGGCAGAACAATTAGTTATGTTAGGTCTCATGACCACCGGGTGTTATACATTACAGCACTATGCTGCTAATAGAGAGCTAGACCCCTGGCGTCCTGAGTACATTGTGTTGTAGCTGTCTAATTGATGTAGGTAATTCCACCCTCGGTCTCCATGGCTCATGGTGGTATACCTGCTACAACTATGTCTGGTTCTCAGAGAAGCTCAGGAATTCTGTACAGGAATTCCTGTCTGTTTTAGTGTACATTTTATATGGGGCTGATATAGTGTCATACTAGTAATTGTGCATGATCAAGTTGTCATATGAGAAATATCATATGACTAGTGGTGTATGGAGTAAATACATCAAGCTCTTATAAATAGTGTTATTTCCAGTTATCACTGGTTTATTCAGCTTTAGGCAATCATGTAAGAAATATCAATCACACAGTTGTTAATATGCAGGTAATTTCCACATACAGTAAATATACAATAGTTTATAAAGTATAATGTTCTGTTCCACTCCACCTGTGAGGTAATAATAATACAATGTCCAGCATAGTTCTAGGTGGGTTCCCACACCTAGCTCCTGACCTGCTGCTTAGAGGAATAATGTAATAATGAATAACTTTACCCTCTGGTGGATGTCTGGAGGAATATACCCTCTGGCCACTAATGATGGAAACCAATGCCTGTCTAGCATAGTTTCACCATAGTGCAGTGGTATAGCAGGTAGCAGGAGATGACTGGAGATGTTACCTCTGGAGCTGTTCTGGAGATTCTGATTTCTAGGAGGTGCAGCCAGGCTATTTGTACCAAATCTTGGCATTGCACCTCAGACTGACTGGGGCCAGTGGCATCTGCCTAACTCTGCAATTGTTTGAGGGGGGTCTTTCATGTGTCACAGGGTGCACAAAGGACCCCCATGGACGCCGCTATGTCCCCCATTGTCCTGGTCGGTTCTGTAACTTCAGACCCTCATATCTCGGAAGTTTACGCTGCTATAACCGCCATTTTGCGCATGCGCGGACTTGAATATGCCAAGTTACTAATGCCCGCTTGCCGGGCGCGTAACTTGCGCTGGTTCGTCTGTAGCGCATTCGTAGGTCGAATCAGTCCCCATGGCGTAACTTCCTTAATAATAGGAGTTCCGCCTTGCTATTGGGCTCATTTTGACCGTCTAATTATGGGCTTTCCATAAATGCTTTGATATTTGACCTAGGTCGCTCAGGAGCGACGCTAGAGCGACCGGAAGGTTATGGCGTCGTGACTTATGTAAGCTATTGTTCAGTGTTTGGGTGCTCAGACACCCATGACGGCGTCAGCGGTGCCCAGGCACCCCTAACGGCTGTTTGCATTCACTTACAAGTTATTATATAGTGCCCTGGGTGATGTAACTTGTGTATATTTGATATAGCTGGTGTGCAGTGGAGCATGAACGCTCTTATACAAAGTTTGAGCGCTCTTATAGCTCTTAGAACCAAACTATGTATTGATTCCTTATACAATACATTATTTGATCAATACAATAATATGTCACAATTTATGGGATAATAAAATGGTATATGATAATAGGTCTACTCTCATTGGGCACTAGCTGGTCTGGAGCTGGTTCCAGCGACACACACTGATAAGAACTGATAAGATGGGACCAGGAAGTGGGTGTTAACCAGGGAAAAGGTTCCCATCATGGTATGTCTTATCAGTGGGATTTACCTCAACCAGCGAAATTCAAAATGGCGGCTCCACTAGGCCTCCATACTGAGTCATATAGGCCTATTATAGCTACTTTGGTCTTGCCGTGTTGAAGCCTGGCCTGCCTGTATAGTGCTATGGTAATGATGTTACATGTAACTCCATGGCACATTGTACTTTTATAGAGGTCTGTTAATGAATGAAGGAATTTAAGGGCTGGACAGAGAAATAGACATTTTGCTTGTTCCTCCTAGCAGCAGCCCAAGCACCAAGAAAGCAAAAAGGGTGCAGAGCCATAAAGATCTTTGTCTTGTGGCAGGGCACAGCCAGTACCTCGCGCCACATCATGAGTCGTACTAAAGCATCCTCGTAAAATTAAACAGTGAACCACCACAATTGCAGTGAAACAATTTAGTTTTCACAATGAAGCCCCAGGTGGCAGTACTGTAACACCCTCTGTTGCAAGGAATCTCGGTGAAATCCTTGTCCCAATGTTACTGGACAAACACTGTTAATTCGACAACATTTCTGTTAACAATGTAGTATTTTCTATGACTAGTAATAAAAACCCTGCAATATAGACAGAGGTAGGGAAGTAAGTGAAGCAGGACCCTGGAGTTAACCCTAGCTATTTAGATGTGGCCCTACACCTCCCTTATTACATCTGTCACCTAGATCTGGGCTACAGCTCTGGTTTAACCCTTTAAATAGTGCCAATGCAGGAGTGCACCATGCCCCTTGGTTGGCTTGATGCACCAGTAATATACAGGAACGTTTACTCATACCGACCCTCCGGAGATGTATCAATCTTGTAGGGTCGACATGATGCATGAATGTAGTCAGGGCTGCATTCATGCATCATGTCTACACGTGCATGGCATGATGCATGAATGCTTCAGCGGGCCTGGGGAATGTTTAAGGGCGACCAATGCATTAGTGCGTCATTCACACATTATCTCCCTTTTCTTTCATCAACTCATTCTCAAACCTCTAGTCCTCCAAATCCCCCTCTTCTCTCCAACCCTATTCTTTGCTCCGCCCCTCTCTCCCTTTTGCCTTTCCTTACATGTCTCTCCACAATTCCCTCAATTCCTCACTACCCCAGTCTCCTTCCCATTCCCTCCCCTCTCATCCTTACATGAGATATATACACTATACAGCACTTTACCGGATTAATACCTCAGCCTCCCGCTGGGTGGCTCTGCCCGTGGTGGCGCCCCCTGCCGTCACGGGTCGCGGCTAAGTAGGTCATCACGTGGTACAGGACGCCGGGGATCAATCGTCCTGTCGGCCGGAAACGGATCGGACGTCCTCCCGCTGCCGGAAGTAATCGATGATGGCCGACACGTATGGCGGGCGGGCTGGGAAGAAGGAGGGGGTGTGATAGCAAGGGGAGGGGTGGCAGGTATTACGGCAAGAACATGGTACTACTAGTAGGAACGGGACATTAACCTTTAAAGGACGGTATTGTGTCTTAATGTACTATGCCCTTTGCTGACAATGGTCACCATGATGCATTTATGCATGCGGAGCTACATTCATGCATCATTCAGTCCCTTCTAAATTGATACACTCCTAGATGCAGTCCTGAAGGGTCAGTGTGATGCTCAAAGTCAAGTACAGTGCTGATGAGTTACGACTATGATGTATTATAGCAGAGGGCCAGCAATTTGAGGCATCGTCTGGGCCTTAAAGGGCCAACTGAGTTCTGGTTACGGTAGCGGTAGCCATCGGGGATTGTGGGAAGGGAACAGTGGAGAAGCAGGGAAATAAAAGGGGTAGCAGGATGAGAAATGGGAGTGGGCAGGGGGGGGGGGCTAGCTGGCAGTCGGGATGAAGGTGGCCAGCAGGTACAGTGAGCAGGCTGACTGCGACAGATTGGAATGTACTGAGGGCCCCGGGACTGAGGGTATACATTGTAGGTGCTTGGGCAGAATGGAAGGAGAGTAGACATAAAATTTCTTTCTTGATAAAAAAGACAATGAGATGAGATTAGAAACATAGGGTAATTGCTACCATTATTGATAACAGTGGCGGATTTAGAGGGGAGGCGTGGAGGTGCGCACACCCTCTTTTCCCCAGTACTTAAGAGTTTTATTAGGTATTTTGGACTCCAAGATTTGCTCAAAAACAGGGGGTGCGCATCCTCCTTTTGGGCCGCGCCCCTCGTTTTCCAGATTCTGGAATCGCCACTGGATTATGCTATGGGGGGGGGGGGGAGAATATCGATGGCATCTATATTTAGACATGAACAATGATAAATTAAATGTCTCAGAGTGTTTCAAGTTCGATTATTTGTGGTCTCCTTAATGTCAATCTCTATCCTTGGGATTATGACTGTATATAAACGATAAATGCCCTTCAGTGGTGAAACCCTTCTTCCAATTCATATGAAGGAATTTTAGTTTTACGCAGACTAGATACAAAAAAGAACAAGGCAGTCTGGGTAGTCAGCTCACCATGGACACGTTTTCAAATGATTTTATTGGCCCCTCTCAAACCGAAACCAGTATGGATGAATGGTTTCCATGGGCTCTGAAGCCATTTTGGAGAATGATAATAGAATTAGATGTGCAATTGGGTTTATTATTTACAAAAGATGTACAAAGGTACCCTTTGCTGCAAGGTATTTTCTTTTCAAATCTCTTTTTGCATCTGAACTAGGTCAGCTGCAAACTTTACAAAGGGAATTCAAATAACTTTGATCTAGGTTTCTGTTAGAAAAAAAAACAACCTCAAATGGCACTGACAGTAAAATGTCAGTGAAATCAAGCAATAAAACATGGATTAATTCTAGAGGGTGGGAGGTGTGCCTTTTGTAAGTTATCCACTTTTTTTTATTATCCTCTATGCCCTTTTTATGGTGTAGACTGCGGAAAGTCAGCGGTGCCTTTCCAGGCGTGGGTTGTGAGAACAGGGGAGGGAGCGGTTCTTACTCTGAAACTATCGGTGATATTTCCACAGGGACCCATCATTATTTATGGGAGCAAATTACGGATGGATGCCTCACCATGTGGAGAGGAGAGGTGGGGGGAGCGGCTAAACGGAAGTAGGTATACAGTATGGTTTGAGGAATCTGAAGGGGTGGGCGAGGTGGCGCCCCTGAAGATGGAGAGGGGGTGAAGGTTTACCTTATATATAAGGTAAACCTTCACCCCCTCTCCCTCCGCAGTCTACACCATAAAAAGGGCATAGAGGATAATAAAAAAAAGTGGATAACTTACAAAAGGCTTGGACAGATAGAGTGTGAAATGAAGGAACCAGCGAGAACAAAGAGATATGTAAGTGCACATGTGCCAAATTCTGCTATGACGCCCTTACACATAGCTGATTTAAGAGGAAACTGTGGACATGGGAATCTAGGTTTCCTTGGGTTTCAGTATTCTCTTCGTCTGATCCAGGTCTGCACTCTAAAAATGTGTTTAGTTTTTAAACACTTTCTCCCATGCTTAAAACACTTTCTTGTAACACTTTGTTAAACACTTCTTTGGGTAAACACTTAACACTTTTTTCAAAAGTGTTCAAAAATTCAAAAGTGTTTTGATTGAAATGTGTTTTAGCTGAAAAAGTGTTTAAATGATTCTGAGAATTAAGTGTTCAAAAAGTGTTAAGTGTTCAAAAAATGTTTAAAATTAGTTTTAGGAATATTAATGTCCTTGCTGTTATTTAATTTTTCCTAATAAACCCATGGTCCCAGTTTTATGATTAATGAGTATTGCTGTCTATCTGCAGGCAGAGAATATTGAATAAATGTTGATAGCAAGTTGATGAATGTTGATCATCCATTAATTTTATCAACATTGATTCTGTGCTAGTGAGGCTGGGCTAATAGTCAAGATGACTTCAAACACTTTGATGCACAGAGTTAGTGAGTTTAGGACTGGGATGTATGTATTAATCCTGAATGTTACAAAATGGGTGTTTATCATGGGTTACATTGGAATCAAGGTAATGAGAAGGTAATTTTAGACATTTCTTTTACAAATCGATTCTAATATAAATGTCAATTTTATGTTCTATCAGGATGTTGTGTATCATTATCATATATTATATACTTAAATTCAGACATTTGTGACCATATGAATGTTAAAGTAGTACCATCATAGGCTGCCCCTGCCACCTAGTGAGTTGGATTGGAACCAAGTATTAAAACACTTTTATAAACCTGAACACTTTTGCAGGAAAAGTGTAAAAGTGTTTTAGGAAAAGTGCTTAGATGATGAAAATGTGTTTTACCAAAAAGTGTTTAGGTAAAATGTGTTTTAGTTTAAACACATTTTTTAGAGTGTGGCTGAACTAAGACACATACTACATTAGTTTGACAACAATAAGTGATGTTCCTACAGGACTCCCCACTTTCTGTTGGTGTGGGTTATTACATGTGGGCTAAATGTGAAATGAGGTTAACAAGAGTGACATATAAATGGTGGAGGGTGTTTGAAGTGGTGGGGGTGTGGACAGGATTCATTATGCCTGCCACACTGATGAGGCACTGCGGGTAATTGCCAGGGAGGACACCATCATGAGGGTGGGGGATGGAATTCCACCATTAGGTTCTGCAGCTTGGTCTGTAAGGGTTAGACACTGTCATGGTCATTTTAGATCGAGAGGTAGTAGTTTGGGCGGGGGGGGGGGAAGCCATGCTCTTTTGCCACTCCTCTTATTATGTAGAGTGACTGAATTGTACCAAAGCTATTTTCAGGGTGGGGGGTGGCTATGGATCCACAGCATTGGCTTCATGGAATATCCGTATGTATGCAGCATGATGTAAGGGCATGGTGTAAGGAAGATCATTATTTACCAGCTGTAAAATGGTTTTGGTACTTCTAGGACCTTTATTTGATGTAGAAGGAGTTCACCTCGGCATTATCAGGCCATTCGAGACCTGCCCTCGTCATGGGGGCTTCATAAGTTCATCACCAACACAATCAGGTTCTGTACCTAGTGTAAGGTGACCAAGTCAGGACCAACAACAGGCATGTACAGAGAGAGGCTCTCCATGCAGTTCTAAACTGATGGTTTGGGAGGTGACGGGGCGGACATGAAGGCTTGTGCAGTCTCCAGCAAAAATGCTTATAACAGGGTTTGCTAAAGGTCAAAGTAGAGTATGGTACTTCTTGACAAAGACTCGACACAGACCTGTTATTATCCTGCCATTCTGTTATTTTTCCAGCTCAGCCATATTGGCAAAGGTGGTGGGCATAGATCTGTGACAGCCTTGTGTTAGTTATGTGAACATTTCCAGATGTATACCACAATATGCCCCTCACTGGATGTATTATTGACCCAGTGGTACTTGGTGACATGTAGATTGGTATGCTTCATAAGTGCAGAAAGGGAGTGTATAACCATAGTGATTACAGTTCCCTGAAGGCTATGCTATCTGCCAATATTGTACCCTAGGGTGCTCTCATTAAGCTGATAACCAGGATAACCCCTTTAGAGCTACATATTGGGGTAATGCACTGTGCTTGTCAAGTATTGTCAGGAAAAATGAATATAGCTTGGACATATCAGCAGGGCTACATTCAGGTCTTGTTCTGGCCCATGATTTACTCACTCCAAAATGTCTGTATGATGCACAAATGCAGGGAATGGCCTTATTGATAGCAATGTAGTACAATGACACATGGATATTCTTGTCTAGAGGTCTTAACAATCAAGGCTTGCTGCACCATGCTGTCTTTAAAGGTTTAACAGTCTGACTCTGGAATCAATGCCTGCGATCTGAAGTCACATATTAAGTTGACAAGGAACCAGACACACGTCCACTTAATCAGCAGTCACCTTACAGTAATAGATGTGTACAGTGTGACAGGTAATAGGGAGGTTTAGATATGTCCGCATTCCATGAAACAAGGGGTCCTTTTTAGGCCTTAAAAATCTTATGATTTTGCCATAAAAGGGGGTCTTTTTTCACTCAGAAATCAGTGGAAAGGGGGTATATTTGGGACCCCAGAACACACATGGTGTCATGATGAATTTGGGAGTGCGGGGACCGGGAGTACGACACTTAACTGTTTAAAGGCTCCATACTGCCTCAAGGTTCATATACTTTGTCATCATGATGCACCAGTGCAGTGCTGGCATTCAACTTACTAGCACTGTATGTGTGCCTCATTGTGAACCTGCACGAGTGTATCAACCACATAGCGTGGTCAGTTGACTCAGCATAAAGCGCACTTCCTTGTTTATCTGTCAGAGATGCCACTTTTCCAAAATTAATAGGAATTCCGAATTTGTGACTGTAATTTACAAGCATTTCCTATTGGAACCTTAGAAAATCAGGCTAATTTCCGAATTTTCAGAGACTGCTGAGTGCGTTCTCTCATCTGTATGCGCAGCCATGACAGTTCCAATCTCAGAACCTCACATATTATTCTGATGGGTACGATACATCCAAATTTGATGACATGCCAGGAAAATGTCTGGTACAAGATCAGAGCCATGTGGTGAGCTTGGGAACCGTTCCTTCCCAAGTCAGCGCTAAAGAGCCATATTCATACATCATGTCAACTATTGGACACCAAGGCCAGCTGTAAAATTCAGGTCTGCACTAAAAGAAATTTGTGACAGTTCTGTTAAAAAAGAAATGGCATGGGTGCTCATAAGAGGTACAGCAAATCAGTACAATATGGTAAGTGTACCTGTACCAATAGCTCAGTAGGCTCAACAGGCCTTGACATGTAGAATATCTGACATACACACTGACATGTACTCTGATTAAGACTCACAGATGGCATTTATACAACTCATTCTAGACAAACTCACTCTGACAGTAAAACCATTCACTATTTGAGCTAAATGCCTCCCTATGGTACCAGTTGTACAAATTATTTACTCACTAATATGCGGTTATAGGGACTTGCAGTGTTACAGTCTCACAGGTACCACATTGAGTGGTACCACATTGAGTGGTACCTGTGAGATGTGTACAATGTTCCACCACATGCGGCAATGTTAAAGTGCAACTAAATGTTAGCCGATCTACGTGCCTTGTATATGATATGAGTCCACTTGTCAGAGGCAATGTGCTTTGGGATAAGCTGGACGCTGATGTTCAGAAATTGGAATCTTAAAAGCAATTTATGTTGAAAATTAGTTAGTAATTGAGTATTAGTATGTCATTGAATATAAGAATGTGTCTGTTGGGAGCCCACTCCGATATCAATGTATTTTATTATGAAGACTAATTGCTGGCATAACCTGGAATCACCTAGTAAGGGCCTATTGTATTCCCATATGCAATGCACTGTGAAATAATTTTTCCTTTGTGTATGGTTATAAATATTGTCATTGGCTGATCCTGAAAAGCTTCGTGATGTATGATGTTATTTGGCCAATAAACTTGTTAAACTCAAACTCAAACTCAGTGATACATAGTCTCCTTGTATGGCACCACATTTAGTGATACATAGTCTCCTTGCATGCCTGTCAGGGTCTTTTTACTTTAGGATGACATAGCGTCTCTGTGTATCATTTACCTGGCATGCCACACCTGACGTGTGGCATGCTGGGATACCAGAGATCTAGCTGGTGCAGGGTAACATAAAAGACACAGCACTGCGTCTATTTTATAGCAGAACAACAGTAGCCAGTCCACTGAAACATGCTTGGATGTTGTATCAAAGGAATGGAAATATTTATGGCTTGATTTCAGGGGTATCAGAGTTCCTTTATTCAAGGGCCTCCATTTTAAGATTGCAGGAATTTCTTGTGGAATCGGCCACTTTCATCCTTTGTATCTTTTGATAGCAACCACACATCTTATCACATTGGAACTAAAAATTGTATATGACTGTTGTTATAAGAACCAGTTTGTGTAATTTGAGTGTCACCAGGTAGAGGGGGCATTGAGCGATGTCGCGTATATCCTTCCCTTTATATGATGTGTCAGAGTGCCTGTCGTGTGACTACCACAGTGTGGGCTGATTTGTCATGGTGGGTGTAGGTGATTAAATACCTCACTGAACTAGTTCCGCTGCTGTTACCTTGGCCCTAGATCATTCTGCTGTTGCCCATACTAAGGATGTAAGTTCATTAAGGTGTTAAATATTTTTGATTTTTTTCTCTAGTGCAGTTTAATTCTCAATGTGGTACCGGTTATAGTTGTATCAACATGACAGCTTTTGATACAGCGAAGAGGACAGCCGATTAAAGCCAATCAATTTTGAGCTGCTTCCTGTTTTAGTCTTTTGCATTTTTGCTGCATGCTGGGATTTGGGAAAGTTAAATTGATGAGGTTGGTTGGTAATAGATCCATGGTCTTTTTTCCGGATTAACAATCCTGAATATTCATCCCTGGAAGGATTACTGAGTCACATGACTGCCAAGTTAGGAGACTGTCTCATATTGTTTCATCAGCAATATTACTGATTCATCTAACTCTAAGTGTGAATACCACCTAGAGATGGGATATTTCAAGGTTTCCCTTCATTTCAGGTATTTCAAGTTCTAAAGACCTTAACACTCCAATATATATCTGTATTTAGAGGATTCTAATTGAATATAATAGGGATTTTTTTCTGCCCATTCACTTCCATCCCTTCTTAATAAAGGCCATGACACCCGTTTCTATTCACGTAGATAGTTCATCAAAATCACAGAAAGTTAAATCTAGCTTATCCCTTTTATGCAGAGGTATTCAGTCAACTTACAGAAACTTCATTCAGAGTTCTCAGAATTATTCAGATGTCATCAGTGAAAATCTGAATTTCTGAAATTAGTCCATTTTTTGCTATTACTCTAATTAATTCCCTCATTGCATGCATGCTCGCACCGTGCTTAACGAGCGAGTCGCTGGTTCCCTTAGCGCTAGTTTAGCCAGATGGGCACCCAACCAGAATTAATGCTGCAAAAAATGGAGATCCAGAGCAAACACGAATTAAAACAGAATTAAAATGAGTAATGAACATTGTGTTCTCATCACAATATTTACATGGTCATGGCCTCTATAGGGCCCTTTGGGATGGGGGCAGAATGAGTGACGGGTTATTGCAGGCAAAGGAGGTAATGTCAGAGGGAACAGCAGACAGGGAATTTGTGTTAGAGACATAGGCAGGTTGTATTGAGCTGGTATTGGGCTGTAAGGCAAGGGGAACATAGAATAAGGTAAATGTAGTAGATCATCTAGGATTGATGATCAATAAAAGTTTAGATAAGAGACAGAATAAAATCACACTCAGGAGAAATCATTCGAGAGGTAATTAAAGATAGCCCTAATGATTTCTGCATTAACAAAAAATATTATGTGCTCCATTACTTAAAGAGTAAGTCTTGGCCTTTTTCAGATGTACTGATGGTGCTTGAATATATAGATATTCGCACAAAGCATTGTTGTTTTTTGTTGTTGTTTTTTGTTAGGCATTATTCTTTCAATAGTAGGTGCTCATAAAGGACTTACTGTCATCCAAAGAACCTGTGCCATTTTGAAAAAGGAGCAGTGAAATGGAATCAAAAGTACATCTCTGTTTTTAACCACCTATGGGACTGGATAAAGTCTCCTGTGTACTTGCCTACCTCCATATATATATATATATATATATATATATATATATATATATATATATATATATATATATATATCCCTCCTACCCTCACACAGATCTCTGCTTCCGTTCCCGAACCCTCTCCCCACTCCCTCTGCTCCACCATAAAGCTATTTCCGTAAACTGCCAGCGAGAGCCTAGTGCTGCTGCCGACGACTCCGGTAATCCCCGGATCTGATTTGGGACAACTCTAGCCATAAATCGGCAACCAGCCATTGGAGGAGCTTTGAGACACGATGGAGGGGAAAGGGAGGTGGGGATGGAGAGTGTTTTGGTGGTCTCATTGTAGTGACTTTCATAGAGAGAGCTATGTGAATGTGTGGGAGAGGCCTTGTCTAAGAGAGGAAGGAACTACGTGTAGTGGCTGATTTGTATTGATCTCCTTCAACTTAGAAAAAAAAAACATTTTATTTCCCAAGAAGGCTAGATGAAAACAAAATCAATGAAGAATATCTAACATAAATGGGGGGCACTCACTATCACTGTAGACCCTGTCAGAAGAAATTCAAGTGCCCAGCCCCCCTGCCCACGGGAGTCACAATGGACTCTTAGCATAACTTAAATTTGTTGAAACCAATTTTTTTTTATAGGGAGTTTTTTTTTTATAAGGAAGTTTGTTATCACTTTAGTGCTTAGACATGCACAATAACTGGTAAACCTGTGCTATATTAACAAGGAAGGGCCCCAAAGAGGTTCTAGAAGCCCAGGATCTATGATGAAGGGTGTATGGCGGTTTTGGCCTCTCCATCTGCGATCCATTTCACTGATCAAACAACCACCTAGCACTGCTATCTTTTTGGTGTTAGGGTTTAACCCAGATGGAATGTTTCATGTTTGATATCAATTCTGTGGAGTAGTCACTGCAATGAAGGCTCAGTAGGAAGAATACAGGTAATGAGTTGCTACCAATTTCAATTTAATCACTTGTCATACTAAAAAAAAAACACATTAAAAATATATAACGAATTATATTATTCAATGACATGCTCGGCATTGGTGTGCCATAATTATTCTACAGTAATTATATTAGATGTTATTTTTCTTCGTTTACCAGAAAATCCTCCTTACCGCCCCCCTTTTCTTTTCATAGAGATTCTTTTTTCTCATCAAATTATATTAGTATCCCTAGAAAGATGTTCAAAATCATAGGGTCTCCTGGTACTTGTTGGCTAGTGAGTAGCATCTCTGACCAATGCAGTGGCAAAGAGCAACTTGCCCAAGTCAATTATTGAATATGAAGCCCTGAAGTTTCATATTCTTTCAAGGCTAATAGAGAGAAAAATAGAGACATGAGTACAGTTGACATCAAGAGCTAGAGGATTTCAGCACTACATACAGTAGAGAATAGAGTATGTCACAGACACAGACTGACTCTATACATCACACCCTGCTGTCAACTTTTATACTGCTCCCTACTTGCTGATAGCACTTAATGCCAACCCCATAGAGACCAGATTCATTGTTTTCTTCATTTTGAGGCAGGGACGAAGTTCTGCTGAGTTATCTACCATGGCAGCATTCATGAAGTCTGGGTTGGCATTAAGGGTTGGTGTGATTCCCCAATGCAGTGCTGCTGTATAGAACCTGAAAAAGGTGGATAACTTGCTAAAGGTCGGACATGATGCACCAGTGCAATGCTGAATGGAGACTTTTCAACACAACAAAGAAACATAACCTTGTAGCTTTAGAGGGTTAGTGTCTTACCATCCATAACAATAACTGGAACGCGTCACGTTTGAAGCTTGTGATTCTGACGGAGAAAGGTGGTGATCTGTCTGCTCATATTACAGCAGGTCATAATATACACCCCAAGGTGCTCTCATTAGGCTGATAACCCTTTTAGGGTAGCATATTGGGGGTAATGAATGCACTGTGTTTTTTCTGGGAAGGAAAGTGTATGTAGCCTGGCCAGTCACCTGAAATACTTACCCAATGGAGTAACCATTGTGTACTGCTGCATTCACCCAAATAAGTTAGTGCTCAGGGGGAATAAAAATTTCATAGTAGTTTCGTACTGCTGTTGAAAAAATGAAACATAAAAGTATATGCCCAGACTACATTAATTTCAGGGGTTCGAGCTTAGAATTCTCAATGGTCTTAAGGAAATAGAATATCTGACATCCATGCTTGTTCTTGTTCTTAGAAGTAAGTACTCGCAGTATGACTAAAGGGTGGTTATTTATACAACTTGTCCTACACAAATTTACTGTTGCAGCTATACCATTCACTCAATCAGCAAAATGCCTCCCTATGGTCCCAGTAGGTTGTTCCATGTAGTCCCTAATATGCTGTTATAGGAGATTTTTGATGTTATGGGCATCCTGCTGAGTAATACATAGCCTCCTTGCATGCAATGTCAGAATCCTTTAACCTAACAAAGACATAGCGTCTCTGTGTATCATATACCTAACATGCAACACCTGACGTGTGGCATGCTGGGATACCAGAGTTTCAGCTGAGACTGGGTAACATACAAGACACACGACTAGGTGTATTTTATAACCTAACAATAGCAGCCATTGCACTGAATGCACTCATGTATATCTAGTATTACAGGGATAAAATTGTCACATTTGCCCTGGATTTCAGGGATTTTAAATGTTTCTCTATTTAGGGGTTTCCATTGTTTCTAGATTGGCTACTTCCATCTTTCCATAGGACAGCTTTTAAACCAGTCAGGCATTGTATGAGAAAAGAAAAAAAAAACATATATTGATATGACAAAGTATCAAGAAAAAAAAATGTTAGATATTATTGACTACCTCTTGCATGTCTTCAGCTGTATGATTGTTCTTATGGTCGTTTCGTGCCTCCTTAGCATTTTTCTTTTCCTGCTATTTGTAAAAAAAGGTTTGTACGTATGTTGAATATTCTATATAACTGCTATACTAAGAACCATTGTAATTTGAGTGTCACCACAGGGGATATAGAGGTGCTGGATAGAGGGGCGTGATGTATCCATCTCTATATGATGTGTCATACTGGTGCCTGTCGTGTGACCAGCAGGGTGTGGGTGATCTGTCATAATGTCAGTGATTGAATACCTCACTCAATACTTCCATGGCTGTTACTCTAGCCCTAAATCACCGTGCTGTCTTATGATACTATGCTTATATGACATAAGTTCATCAAGTTGTACGGTTTCTCAATATTTTTGTTGTAATTTGCTCGATTTCTGATGCAGAACCATACTTGATGTCATATATACTGGTTATAATTGTATCAATATGACAGATTTTGACACAGTGAAGAAAGCTACCAACAAAAAAGCAAGAGAGCTGCGGTTAAGAGTTGAGGCTCCTGAAGCCAACTTTTGCTATGGCACTAATCCTCATTGCACACATGCTTGCATTTTGCTTAACGAACAAGCTGCTGGTTCCCTAACTGCTAGTAAAGCTGGATGGGCACCCGAGAATGATTAACCTTTACCTGGAAAAAAGGTGATATAGCCATAGCAAACAGGAAGAGAACAGGAATTAAAAACAGAATCAAAATGAATAATGAATAGTGTGTTATTATCACAATATGTACCACACGCTGGCTGGCCCTCTTTAGGGCCCTATGGGATGGGTTGGTGTAGGGGGGGGGGGTGGTGAGTGGTGGGTTAGGGGCAGAATGAGTGACGGGTTATTGTAGGCAATATAGGCAATGTCACAGGGAACACCAGACAGGGACTTAGTGTTAGTGACATGGACAGGCTGGACTGAACTGATGTTGTAGTGGAATGAAAGTGGAATATGGAATAAGGAAAATCTAATAGATCCATTAGAACCGCAAAACAGTGAAAAGAAACATAAATAAAATCACACTCAGCAGAAACGCTCAGTAAGGATAGTCATGAGGATTTCTAAATTCACAAAAATTCATGCGTTAGATTACTAAAGAAGCATGTCTTTCCCTTTATCAGATGTACCGGTGGTGGCCAAATAATTATACATTTGCACAAAGCAATGTGCATCTGTTTTTATTCACCTATGGGACTGGATAGAGTCTCCTGTGTACTTGCCTACCTCCATATATATCCCTCCCACCCGTGCACCGATCTCTGCTTCCCTTCCCCAACCCTCTCCCCACTCCCTCTGCTCCACCATAAAGCTATTTCCGTAAACTGCCAGAGAGAGCTGAGTGCTGCTGGTGACGACTCCGGTAATCCTCGGATCTGATTTGGGACAGGTCTGGCCGTAAATCGGCAACCAGCCATGGGAGGAGCTTTGGGACAGGATGGGGAGAAGAAGACGACGGGGAGGTGGGGAGCTGTTTTGGCAGTCTCTTTGTAGTGACTTTTATGTGGGAAGGCTTTATCTAAGAAAGTAAGGGGAATCAAGCATCAATCAAATAAAGAGAAACCTGCTGAGGTTGGATGCAGACCAGTGGCTATTATGATTTGTTTCAACTTAAAAAATAAAGATTTTTACCCCAGAAAAATAGTGTACTTCACATAAATGGTTGTAGCATCTTTTTTCTTTTTCATTCAGAAGGAAGAGGATGGTTGTAACATGTGGGGTCAGTCTTTATAGAGAAGACAGAAAGTGCCGAAACATGTACAATACATGGTCAACCTGTGATACTTTTAAAAGGAAGTGAACCCAAAGGGGTTGTAAACACCTGAGTAGATAATGAAGGCAGTATGGCAGTTTTGGTTGCTCCATCTGCGATCCATTTCACTGATCAAACAACCAGCTAGCAGTGCTACATTTTGGTGTAAAGGAATAAACCCAGATGGGATTTTTCATGTGTGATATCAATTCTTGGGAGTAGTTACTGCAGTGAAAGCTCAGTAGGCCTGGCGAATGTCTGGACCTCTGTTGTCAATAGAATGTGCACTGACGAGGGTATACATCTGGTGTTTGGTGTTGATAATATCTATAGTCTTAGAGGATCCACAGTACAGTTCCAATCCCTTAAAGGTAGCTTAATGCATTCTGTCCCTTTTCTGCAGAGTGCATCTTAAATGGAGCACTGGAGCTGGCTATGGCTTGTGCATCATTCCTTTTCTCATAATGGATTCACCTGGAAGTGTCAGTATCCTGCACCAATGCAGTGCCAGGAAGTTACTTGCCTGGTCTGTATAATATCAGTGGCGGATCCAGACATTTGAAAGGGGGAGGGGGGGTGCCATTATAGGACTTCTTACTTTATTTTATGTGAATAACTTCTTCCTGTAGAGATAGCATTGCGCGGCTGATCGCCACACCCCCAGTGGCGTAACGTGTGTCGATCCACCACAGCGGCTGATCCACCACTGCAGCCTCGTTCTGGGTGCATGTAAACATTCAAAATGGTGGACCGGCGCTTGTACGGGGAACTACGGTACCGGATTTTGATAATTTTTCCTTATTTAAACCTCTAAAAACATAAGATAAATATAGAACTAAACTCCCCTGGTATCCTCAGTGGCCTATCCACCCCTCAACTCCCTCGTGGTGGATCGAACACCTCGTACACCACGGTCGTTTAGTTCTATCTATGAATTCAACATGAGAATACATAATATTCGGGACAAAGTGGATGCTACGTCAGCAAAAGCAACATTTCTAGTACGCAAATATAGAGATATGAATACAATCGGAATCTGGAACTAGAAGATTTCAGTACTACAGAAAATACAGTAAGTCACAGACATAGACTGACTCTATACATCATACCCAGCTGTCACGATATATATTGCTCCTTGCTTGCTGGTAGCACTTAATGTTAACCCTATAAGGGCCAAATAATTCTTAGATAATTCACTTGTTGTCGTTATGATACCAAGTTTCTAACCAGGCCTGCATTGATGCCAACCCTTCATTGATGATACACTCTCTATGGGTTGGTATGATGCACCAATGCAGTTTACTTATGAGTAGACTCATCAGCACTGTATTGATGCAGCAAGAGATCTTAAAGCCTGCAGGTCTTAAGGGCCGCTGATGCATTAATGCACCATGCCCGTTGGTCGCTATGATGCATGAATGCAGCCCTGACAAGTAACCTGCCAGGGCTGCATTCATGCATCATGGCGATACAGCCCTGGAGGGTCGTCATGATGCACCAATGAAGTGCTGGTGAGCAGACTCATCAGACACATTAGAGTGCTGGTGAATAGAACTAAATTGGAATGGGCATGATGCATTCCTGCATCAGTGGCCCTTAAAGGGTTAAAGCGCGAATGTCTTTTGACACTCACCATCCATATATAAACAATAACTGTGACAAGTCATGTGTGAGGCTTGTGATGCTAACAGAGGGAGGTGATGATCTGTCTGCTCATAAAGTGGTACTCCATAATGTACGAGCTTGGTGTAAGTCATACCAAGACTAGAGAAGCTTTTGTAGGGGTATGTATTTATTTCATAATAATATGTGACATGTACTGGGAGAAGGGGTCTTAGAACCCCCTGCACTAAGCCCCATTTTCGCAGATCGTGTCACATATTACACTCGTAAAGTTCATGTACCCGTGGGACTCAGACCCAGGTCTCCAGGTGTGATAGGGGAATCCTGATGGCAGGTGGCAGCACCTGCCTCCAGGTTCGTATCCATTACACCAAGAGGCCTCTCACTCGTCTGTCACACGTCATGTGACGGGTCTGAGTTTTGCGTGCTTTCCCCCTATATAAGGGAAGTTCCTACGGTAGTTCACCAGTAGTGGTCCTACCACTGCTCAGCACACTTCTACTGTTACCTATGGTTAACTGAATGCCATCTGGCATGTAGTCTCTATAGGCTGTGATTGTATGTAACTAAGATTAAATTATAAAAGCTTGGTTGCCTACCCGAAAACTTCTTCTCTTTTCGTTATGATTTGACATCTAACTAAAAACATGAACCACTACACTATAATTCAATCTGATATGTCACCATTAATGCTTCTCGCTTTTTCCTTTCTCAGATATTCATACATTTTTTCTCTCAAATAAAGAAACTGAGATTACCCAGGAGGCAAAACGACCAGTTTTGGGATAATAAATAATAAATCATTTTGTCTGCCGGGTAACATTGTGCAAGAAAATAAGAATACTATTTTTGGCTGTGAAGTCAGTGTTGACAGTGGAAGACGAATTGCATAGAACAATGGAGGTGGTTCTAGGAAAGTATTTAAACTTGTAAAATTGTGTAACGGATTAAAACGTGGTAGAACCTAATTTTAGATAATATATTATTTCTGGTGTCGATTCTGAACTTGTACCTAAATAGCAACACTAACAGTGTGCAGGCCGAGGTATTTGGGTGTTGTGTCAGAAATGTCAAGAATCTCTCGTTACATTTGAGCTAATTTACTAATATTAATGGATGTTTCTTTCTGTATTTTGTCTATTATTAGGTGAGTGACATTTTCCATCCAACCGCTCTGGTGATCCTGAGACAACCTTCATGGAGACTAAAGTCAAGTAAGGAGATGAAGTGAAGCGTTAACCCTTTAACTCTCTATACTACATATAATATGTAGTACTGCCATATATGGGAATCAGGGATTTAAAAGGTTAATGGTGAATTTGAAGTATCTGTACTTTTGTTATTTTTCATAATGCCTATTTCCACATACACCTGCACTCCCTTTTGAAATGGAAGAACTTTAAGTGTTTTTCTAGAACTTTAAGTGTACCGACATTGCTAAAATTGCACTACATTAGTTTCTATCTATACATAATTATACCCGTAAGGCTGATTTTGTGTGCTCCCAACAAGCCAGCAATCATGTATGTGGTACCCCCAGACCACCTCTGCTCAAGCCACTGCAGACAAACAAATCTGCAGTCTGGTTTGAAATGCCTTACGCCTACTCCAAATCTACGCTGCTTTATACTACTCACATGAAACAAAACGGCACTGCACGCATTATGGTGGGAAGGAAAGTTAGTATCATACAAATATGAACGATTTTATCAGGGGGAGAAGGATGATAGGCAGACATACATGTATATTTTTAAGGGCATAAAGCTTTCCTTTTAAAAAAGGTTCAGAAATGGTAAAGGATCTATATGATATAGAAGAGTACATATAACAATGTAAGGCATATTGCATGGTTAACTTTGTCGGTCGTGTAAATTCTCCCGTCAGATTTTGTTTTGATGGGGAAAGAAGAGAGGTTTTGCAGGTATATTTCATATGTGTTAACGATGCAGTGATAGTGTAAGACTATTTTTGTATGTGTCGAAGAAGTAGGAATCAAATTGTGCAAGGCAAATCTCTAGATTCAATACTGAACATTCGGGAAGTTAATTACTCTTTGTCCATGGTCTAGAGAAAAGAAGACATGCAGAGTTCAGGGGACCACGTTTAAATTTCCCAATACAGGAAAAACTTTAGGATGAACTCAGCAGAAGTGCAGATGCAGGCTTGGTTGCACATCTGTGAGGATCTCAGATAATTAGATAACAAGGCCAGTAAATGAATATAATCACGAGATTTTTCAGGGTATTGGATCAAGGAGTGAGTACAAACTCCATGCTATCCCAAACAGACAGTGGATATGGAAGCCACCTGAGAAGCCATGAATCCCAGTTTGCACAGATGCCTGGCTGGTGTACACTATATGTATTAACCCTTTAGCTGTAGCATAATGCCTCTAGGTCCTTGTTCCTTTGTCAGCATGATGCTCCAATGCAATATCATTTTTAGGCCTTCCCATCAGATTGCATTGACCAGATGTGCCTCTTTCCCTAACATCTAAGGAATCCCGATTTTCGACTGTAATTTGGGTAAGCCTTTCCTCGAGAAACTTAGGAGATTAGGATAATATGTGAAATGATCAGTGATTGGCATCTCTAATTGGAGCATCCTGCAACTATTTAGGAGTGTTTCAGCGGTACACGGTGGGCATGACAAATTGGCATCACACATTAAGACACTATGTGGCCCATGCATGGTTAACATTGTATACACCATTAACATAGTATATCACTGAGTAGGGTGTAATTGGTCCCCATGGCCTCACGCCTGATGAGGCCCCCACAGTAAGGCGCCTGCTGTGTACCCTTTGACCACACCTCATGGGGCCGGCAGGGATTGGACTTAAATGTTTAATCCCCACCAGGTGCTGCCATGGTGAGCAGGGAGGAGGGCGTCTGGTGCAAAATGATGCAAGTTTAACCCTTAAAGGGTCGGTGATGCATTAATGTGTCATGTCAATTGGTCATCACGCTGCAGCAATGAAGTGCTGCCCGGCAGACTTGACAGCACTTCATTGGAGCATTGGTTGCATTGACACCATATGGTCAGCATAGTGCTTGAATATAACCCTGGTATAGGTTACTCACCAGGGCTGCATTATTGTATCATAAAGACCAATGGCATACATGCAAACTCCTCAGTTTTCTTAGCTCTTTTGTGAAGATCGATCTGGGTCAATCTTGTGATCCGTCCAGATCCAATGAGATCTGCTCTCATCTCATCATTTGTATGAGGGTGTTGGAAAATTTCGATGAACGGAATTGTTTTCCCCTGTCCGCAGTTTGCAGCTAGGTATGCAATGGGCATGATGTATTATTGTATCAGTGCACAGGGTTAGGTTTTTTTTTTACAGTACCTTGGCGGGGGGGGGGGTACTCCTCCATCATGCTTTGCCTCTTTCCAGCGTTTCCCCCCTTTGGTGTGTATTTGTGACCCATCCTAATAAATTGGTACTGAAGTCGCACATATAGAAGCCTAGATATGGCCTTTTAAAGTTGCATAGTGTCAAAAATATCAAAGTTTTTAAATTTGAAATTTTAGCAATTTTCTAACATATGCCATATGGGTAGATGACTTTTAGAATCCTTGCTTCCTAAACTGAATCTAAGCTCCAAATGCCTAAAAGTCATAGAGTAGCTTTTGTGGTTATATAGAATTACATAGCAATCATATAGGATTTATAAATTATTATATGGTTAATATGTTAATTATCTCAGTATCTTTTATTGATTGATCCGACTACATTTACTGCTAGAAGAGCCACAGAGGGCAACCTGGTCCAAATATGCAAGTGTTATATACCAAGTGAAAGCTCTTGAGGAGCTGTAAATGAACATGGCAATATCTAAACATTTTTTGGAGTTGCTTGCCGCAACTTCATTGTTTTCGGTTTGTCAGTGACGTCACGGTCACCTTGTGACGCAATTTGTGACGTCATACGTTGGCTGTGACGTCACACGTCGGCTGCAGAGTGGCAACTCCTATCCGTGGTCCTTGCCATATTTTTCTTGTTTACTTGCGACTTCCGAACTGTTTTGTTAGGATGGGTCACATTTGAAAAATATGGGTCACATTTGAAAACTATGTAGAAAATAATTACAGGTATGTAGGTTTGGAATTGTTTTAAAGAATCATTTTTAATACCGGCTGAAAAATGTGCTTTTGTGGAGCGAATCTTAGTATATATTGCGGTCACCTTCTAAGTTTTGTAACCACAGTATCACATACAACACTCCCTTGCATACTCCTGTGCCCAGATCTCTGTAGATAGCAAACCCAGCCCGGGGCCCTACATCACTGGCTGTGGGGGCCATATTTCAATATCATTTGTCAGCTCCTCAGGTCGGGGGACGTAATTCTCACTTAGGCTGTTACAGCCACTTATAGCAGCAACGCCTCAGGCACCCAGCCACTCAACACTTACTGGAGAAATGGGGGGGGGGGGGGTAGGGGTGGGGGTTGAGGATGGAGGGGATGGGACTTAACATTTTAAAGGGGCCACAGTATGTATTGAATGGTTTTTGTGTATCTGTATGAATACAGCAAAGGATGAATAGAGGTGAGGCTATTCACCACCTGGCTGCATTCATACATCATGCTGATCCTAAGAAGTTGATGCTCTTCTGAAGGGTTAGTTTGATGTGCTAATTCACTCAAGGATCTTCTAAAGGGTTAGTTTGATGTGCTAATTCACTCAAGGATCTTCTGAAGGGTTAGTTTGATGTGCTAATTCACTCAAGGATCTTCTGAGGGGTTAGTTTCTAATTCACTCAAGGATCTTCTGAGGGGTTAGTTTGATGTGCTAATTCACTCAAGGATTTTCTGAAGGGTTAGTTTGATGTGCTAATTCACTCAAGGATCTTCTGAAGGGTTAGTTTGATGTGCTAATTCACTCAAGGATTTTCTGAAGGGTTAGTTTGATGTGCTAATTCACTCAAGGATCTTCTGAAGGGTTAGTTTGATGTGCTAATTCACTCAAGGATCTTCTGAGGGGTTAGTTTGGTGTGCTAATTCACTCAAGGATCTTCTGAGGGGTTAGTTTGATGTGCTAATTCACTCAAGGATCTTCTGAAGGGTTAGTTTGGTGTGCTAATTCACTCAAGGATCTTCTGAAGGGTTAGTTTGGTGTGCTAATTCACTCAGGGATCTTCTGAAGGGTTAGTTTGATGTGCTAATTCACTCAGGGATCTTCTGAAGGGTTAGTTTGATGTGCTAATTCACTCAAGGATCTTCTGAAGGGTTAGTTTGGTGTGCTAATTCACTCAAGGATCTTCTGAAGGGTTAGTTTGATGTGCTAATTCACTCAAGGATCTTCTGAAGGGTTAGTTTGATGTGCTAATTCACTCAGGGATCTTCTGAAGGGTTAGTTTGATCAGAGACTATCTATCACTCAAGGATCTTCTGAAGGGTTAGTTTGATGTGCTAATTCACTCAGGGATCTTCTGAAGGGTTAGTTTGATCAGAGACTATCTATCACTCAAGGATCTTCTGAAGGGTTAGTTTGATGTGCTGATTCACTCAAGAATTGTATCTAAGCTTCTTGATTCAATGCTGAAAAAATAACTCAACAGCACTGTATTGCTGTATCCATGGATGCAACACTGGTGAAAAAAGGCAGTAATTTCATTTCCATGCATCATGCTGACCAAAGACATTGATACTTCTATGAATGACCCATGGATATATGATGCTTCAATGAAGCACTGGCAAGTAGACTCCCCATCACTGGATGGGTGCATCAAGACCACAACGGTGCATGTAACTGGAGGTATCATGCTGAATCGCTGTAGCCCTTGAATTGATAATGAAGGAGACTTCATGATTAGTGTAGAGAATAGTCAGAATGGTGAGAGACTTCCAGAGGAATTTTATGTAGCAGGGATGATTGTGAGAGACGATATCTCTGAATTGTGAAGGGAGTAGGAAATGAAGGTCAGGAAATGAAGTTCAGGAATTTGCAAAAAGAATTACTTGCCTACACCTCCATTCACAATAAGACTGACATATTGATTTTCCAGAACATACACGTAAATATTACTACTCTTCTAGTTGTAAGCAGTGAGGATTATATTCACCTGTATATGTCTGGAATATAAATGATAAACAGAGAATTTAGAACAACACAAAAAACTATAGGGGTGAGGAAACATTGCCCTCTCTCCTGATCTCTGGTGTCTATACTGAAGTGTAAACCTCTTCTCATAATGCCTCCAGTCCCAGAAGTGTATCTTTGTAGTATAGAACTGATTCCCCCCCCCCACACACACACACCCATTCCCATCTATGGTCAGAGGGCCCCACGGCAGGGTAGAGCTATGAATACAAATAGAGGCCCGAGGACATTTATACCAGCCCGCTAATAGAGCCATCAGCCCCGGGCAGGACAGGGCTATGCTACAGTTAGGGTGCAGGGAGGAGGCTGGGAGGCATGGGCACCATGGTAGGATGGTATATGTGGGAGGAATGAACTCATAGGGAACTAGGAAGATGGCATGGTAGGATATGGTGGTAGTGGGAAGGAAATGGACTCACAGGTACCTGGAATTATGGTATATGAGAGGGATCCAGAGGAAACTGGGCAGATGACATACGAGAAAGGTTCATGGGAAACTGGGAGATGTGGCATTCACAGGAAACTTTTATTCATACATTTATGCATCATGACAACTCAAGTCCAAGGCAAAAGCATGGAAATCTTTAGCTTTCCCTGATTTCATGGATTTTCAAGGTCAAAAGTCATATACATTCAATCATGTGCAAAATCTTTATTTAAGTGGTTTAAATTGAGGATTTCAGGAATCTGTGTGCTCAGTCACTCTCAACCCAGCATATCACTTAAAGGCATACTATGGAGAACCCCAATCATTCAGTGTAGGGATACCAGTTCCTCCAGTGTACCATTATACCCCCACATCAAGCTGTATGAATGCATATCTCAGCCTCTTAAATAAGGTTAATTTGACAGACGCCCATAGAGCCCGTGTGTAAATGTCCGTGAGATTGTACATGGGAGCACCCTATTCCCCTTTTATGTCACTATCTGTGGGTATTCTAGGCAATCCATAATGTGACCCCACCCCCACCCCCACCCCCACATTGCCTTTCTCCCTCCTCTCCCTGATATGATTACTATAAAGCCTCGCATATAAGCCGTGGTCTTTAGACCATTTCGGGCTCTAGTTGCGGCTTATAGGATCACCTTTAACTCAGGTTACGGCTCATAAATAGGGTTTTGACACTATAGAACAGTACTAAAATGACAAAGCTAGACCCTCAGGGTTTGCATCATGTATCTTTTTTTTCCAAAATCAGGGTGCGGCGTGTATGCGAAGTTTTGTTGTACTTCTCTCATTTCTTATTTCCCTGAATTTGACCCTCCCTCTGACTGCTTCTCTCCTTTCTCACATTTTCAATCCTGTGGTCAATGTCTCTGTGCTCCTTTATCTACCAGTCACTCTGCCACCCCAACCCTTCACTCCACCCTTTCTCCCTCCAACCATTGCCTCCCCCCTCACCCACCACCCCATCTCACCCAAACCCATATGTCATCCTTGCTGCTCATTCATTTCTCCACAACCCTTCCCCCCGCCACCTCTCCCCTGTCCCTTCAGATCCATATCTGCTCCTGCTATTGCTCATAGATGCTCATAACCAGTTCATTACTAAGACATGCTTTTATGGCTCCTTGTATCCTTCACTATAGGACCTACCCCAGCGCCACCCAGTGTTGACCCCCAGGGGTCATTGAGACGCTGTGGGAATGCGGGGCTCGGAGTATTCAGCAGCCATTGAGTTTGTATAGGGTCTGTATGGAGAAGGTGTTGGGGTCAGACACGGAGCCATCTTTAGATTAACGACTGTGGCACGCTGTTTGAGGCAAAGGAATTGTGAAATAAAATAAAATTGCTAATAAGAGATGACACTGCTCGTACTTTTTGTATTAACTCCTTTTTTATCTATTAAGTTGAACTACAAGAAGGTGCACTATAACAAATAACTGTTTAATCTAACAGGCATCCTTGTAAAACTAAAAAGTTAACTACCGTATATCCTCGATTAGAGGACCAGGCTTATAATGATTTCAAGTTGCAAATTGACCAGGCTTATATTCGAGGCAGGCTTGTATACATTTTACTAGGAAATTCACTTTGTTCCTTTGCCATATTTATAAGATGTTTTGTTTGATTTAGATAAATTTGCAGAAAATTGTCTGATACTGAAACTCATAATACAACACCATGCCCATTTAAATATGTTTACCTAGTCATTTGGGGATTAAATTTTTCATGGAATACATAGATTTTTCATTTAAAAGTCAAATTGTGACTAAGTAAGTGATCTCAATTGGATTTCTCTCCCATACCCAGGCTTATATTCGGGGCCCGGCTTATATTAAACCAAGAGCCCCTCTTGACCAGGCTTATAAACGGGGCAGGCTTATATTTGAGGCCAGACTTATATTCGAGGAAATACGGTACTCTAATTGTAATGCAGTGAATGAGTGAAGTTTCTACCATGAAGCCCCAGATGGCTCTAAAGTAAAGTACTTTGCTGCAACAAAGCTCAGCGAAATTTCGGTGAAATCCTTGTCCCAAGGTTTTCAGAGATCCGTTGTTATTCAATGGCAGACCTTTTACTGTGTATGTTGATTTCCTTGACAAGGTTGCCCTATGTAGGTGCGTGATGGGTCCGCATTGCTCAATCAACATAAGAGGCTAGGGAAAGAGTGCAGCCCTCATATTTTATGCAATTCCAAATAGATTTTCCTGATTCCTGATATTCTTTTGAACCATAAATGATAATTAAAAGTGCAGATTCCCTGCTAAATGCGTTGGGGGCAGCCCTTCTGAATGCAGCGCTGGTCTGCTTTATTTGGAACTCACAAGCCATTAATAGGAGAAATCATTTCGCGAATGGCGCCCCATAAATAATGTGATGCCATTCAGTATCTTGTAGTAGCCTTTTGCCCTGGGCTGCGATAAATCGGCTCTGGGTTTCTATTTACCCTTTGGTTCTGACAGCCTAGTCTGTGGTACCATATGGTTCAGCAGGGGGACCCTATGGTTAGGGTTAGCATACAGGCTCACCATTTATTAACCAGTCCCCTGCTGCTAAAATATAAGGTATAGAAAATACTTCTGTCATTTTCGCCACTGCTACACAATAGTGTCTAACATACTTCACCTATAGAGTCTGATACCTGGGGTAATAAGTGCCTTGTGTGCCTATAAGCCTAACTTTAATCCCATTGCGTGCAAAAATGCTTCAAATGTTCTCCCTTTAAAACATCCCATCAGGACCCTTACATTGTTTTAAGTGATGGGTACCTTATTATGCAGGGCCCAGTTAGTGTGTACTGGGTTCGAGGGGTCAGGGGAGATTTGCATGGGAATGCTGCTCTGGTGATAGGGTCTGCCGTTATTAACCCTTTAAGGACTGACTGCAGAGTGCTACATGTACTATGTCCATTGGATTTCTTGATGCATTGATATAACTCTGAGAAGTAACTTACTTCATGCATTTACCAACCCAGCACAGGGGCGTGGGAAGCAGTTTCAGAGTGGAGGGACCAGGGGGGTTTTCTGCAATTTTTGACCTCCCTTTGCTTGACCTTTTAGTTTTGACCTTTTGAGGAGTTGGCCAAAAGTGGGGGGGACATGTCCCCCCTGTCCCCCCTGCTTTCCACGCCCATGCATCAACCGAAGGGTCATCATGATGCACCAATGCAGTGCTGGCGGGTATACCCTTCTGCAATGCATTAGTGCATCATGATGACAAAGGATCATGAATCTGGAGGCATCATGCCTGAAAGGGTTAACAGGCGACTGTGTGAGGTGCTCTGGTCGGGGTGTTGGGGGATAGTAGCAATGGTGTGGTAGATGCTTAGATTTGTTGTGGGACGGAGCAGATGGGTTCTATAATAGGTAATGTTTAAAACTGAAAGGCCGTAATGGACTAGGCCCTACCAAAATAGGTGTGAGGTATCATCTTTCTTTGGCCAGACAGCCTGATATTTAACCTAATCCATTTCCATTCTGTATACTCACTTGATACCAAGATCTCAATGAGCTACACTCCAAATATACATGTCTTAAATATGTATATTGCTTTCTGATCCACACACAACGCTGAATAAGATGTCAGATCTCAATCAATCCATTTCTACATGTCTTGAGCATAGTATAGTTTCTACATGTCTCATATCATTCTGCTTTCTCATTTACACCAAGGGTTAAATAAAAAGTCCGTCTTTATGTCTTCCCCTTACAACAGCTCCATACCAGCTCTGTCATGCCACACACCTTCATAGTCACCCCCCCCCACACACACACGCACACACACTCTCCAACAGCACTGACTATTTTAGCATTGATCAGGCATTTAAGCACTACATGCAGCCTTTAGGTTCACGGTCCCTTTACCATTATGATGCGCCTTAGTAGTGCTGACGATTCTACTGACCATTGAGACATCATGTCTAACCTTCAGGAGTGTATGTACTCCATAAGGTCAGAATGGTGTATAAATGCAACCCTGGCGAGGGGATTCCAAGTTTTTCTTCCTATTCTCATTTTAAATTTTGGGGCTATGAGATCGGGGCTTATGACAGTTATGACGAATAATTTTGCTTCAATTTACTTTCATCATATTAACGATAAATCATGTGATAATACACTATAAAAGTATATGTTGCCTATACAGATCTATCCTCCCGCTTCCTCTACCTTACTACACAGATTGCAGATTGCTGGCTCAAATTGAGCGGCTTTTTTCAGACCCAATCTATCAGATTTCCTGCAGGTCGGTGATGGATGAGTTCCCGGGTTAACCCTCTCGCGCTCCCTCCTAGGTGTAGCGCTAGATTTTTGCCCGAGCAGGATGCTGCGTCTCCCGATTTAACCCTTGCTCATTTGGCGGTCGTATTTTGGGCCTCTAATCTTCCCCCACGCGACCTAATTTTCTCTCTGCTACTGTGACTCTGTTTATGGTTTTGTGGGGCTTTCCTGGGCCTTTCCATTTCCCTGTGCTGAAGCATGGTTCTAACGACTAGTTTTCCTGATATTTGGGCAGAGGCATAGGAAGCAAATCTTCATGGGTGGGGGGAGCTGGGTCCCCACCTCAACCACCTTGAGAAAAGTATTTTTTTTATGAATTTAAGATCTGACTTGAGGCCCAGGCCCCCATTTTCCTATTCCATTGCCATATCTATCTAATTTAAGGTGCAAAGTTTAAGGTTCTTGTTCAATTTATTATGGATTCTTGGCAAATCTTTTTTTTGGGGGGGGCCCACACATACTCAGGCCTCCCCTCCTTTATGATTGGGGGGCCCAGGCCCCCCTGCCCCCCCCTTTCCTACGCCCCTGATGTGACATGATCTGCGAAAAGGACCTTTTTTCAGGGTAATAAGGTTCCATTTCACAGTACATGTCATATTTGATACTTAGATATGAGCCTCGGATCCTTGAAGTTCAGGTTAGAATGAATATGTCATGATCTTATTCATTTCGTTCTGTGAGTACTACAGTTCACACTTTATATTACTCATTGATCTCAGAACAACTTGATTGGATGCTCGGGCGCTGCCTCGAAATTGATGGTACAGGGTTGAACTAAAGTCTGCACTTGACACCACATAGATAGAACTAAACGACCGTGGTGTACGAGGTGGTCGATCCACCACGAGGGAGTTGTCTAACGCCCTCGGGGGAGACAATTCCCGAGGGGTGGATCGTCCACCGAGGACACCAGGGGAGGTTAGTTCTATATTTATTTTATGTTTTTAGAGTGTCTAATTAACTGAAAATTAGCAAAATCCGTTACCGTAGTTCCCCGTACGAGCGCCGGTCCGCCATTTTGAATGTTTACATGCACCCAGAACGAGGCTGCAGTACTGGATCGGTCGCTGTGGTGGATCGAGACACGTTACGCCACTCAGGGTGTGGCGATCGGCTCCACAATGCTATCTCTACGGGAAGAAGTTATTGACATAAAATAAAGTCCTTTCTCCACCGTCAACATTTAAGTAACTACAGAGGGTTAGATTGCTTCATGGGTATAATACACAATCTTTGAGTGCAGTCAGGTGAAATGTAAAGGGAATGATCAGAATGGGCCATGTACTGTCTTGCCTTGACACGGTGTCCAAGTTCAGGCCTGTGTCTGATGTGAATCCTGACCCCCAACTCTGAAGAGTTTGGATCAACCTGATATGATAGATAACACAGGAGAGAATGCCCAGGTAGGACCACCCCCTCAAAAATGTATAGTAGTGTCCACCCTGTCAACACCCATTTCTGTCCACCAGACCCACTATCTAAGGCCACACACGGTATATTCACTGGATTAATACCCCCCCCCCCCAACCTCTCATGCCACTATTTTGTATTCACAGGCCTCTAATAGATTCTCCCCCAATTTAACCCTCTTCGATCCCCTGATTTTTCCCCATGTGGGGAGCCTGCTTGTGGCTTAAAGGCCTGAATCCTTTGATGTCTTCTGGAGGGGAGAGGAGGGGAGTGTAGGGTGAGGAGAGGGGGGGGGGGATAAAAACAGTATGGGCCGTCTCTGTCATTATTTTCCCCCTTGGTAACAGAACAAGGACGTCTCAGATGCTATCCGCCTTGTTGCATGTCACCTGTTCTAGGGTGGTTAACCCTTAAATGGCAGCATGATGCCTCAAGGTTTCAGCATCTGAGCATCATGATGCACTAATGAAGTGGTCGCTAGTACTGCATTAGAGCATCATACTGAGCCTTCAGTGATTTATCATCCTGCTGGGTTGTCATACGGTTTGAATGCTTCAGTTGTGATCCACTCTCCAGGGCTGCATTGCTGCACCATGATGGTAAATGGGTCTAATGCAATAAGGCCTAAATAGTATGTAGCCTTAAAAGAGTTACTGGGCATATGAAGGTAGAGGTAGAGGATAGGTCAAAGGGGTGAGTAGATTCTAATAGCTAGACCTGTTGGTTTAAAGTGTTTCTGTTGGATATATTCTGTAGTTTATGAGTAATTGGCTCAGGGTCCCCCCTGAGTCCTATACCGCCAGGTTGGCGGTGGCTTTTAAATATGAACAAAAGTCCATTTTTCATTTTACTTTTTCTATAGGAAATAGAAGTTATACTTTAATGAAATTGTTATAAACGATTAGTTCATATATTTGTCTGTATATTCATGCAAGAATAAAATCTAAACATGCACTCATCTGTTTACCATGATTATTTTCAAATAAAAAATAGATCACTTTTTAATGATTCTACAATCCACTTCCCCATAGGCTTAGGTCCTGGTCTGACTTTTCTCTCGGCCTTTCTCTTTTTATTCTTATATGATTGAACAAAAGCATCCAAATGTGAGACGCTCGGCTTGCTGTTCGAAAAATCACACAAAAAGTCATCGACCTACTTTGAGTTGTGCATGCGCAAACTGACCCATATTTTCAGACGCTTGTCACCAACTCCAGGTGAATTGACATTTGACTTGCTCAAGTGAATAGATTTATGAGGGAGGGAGATTTGGGAGCGAGGGGGCTAGGTCACCAGGGGGCCAGGTGTCTGGGGGCTAGGTGTTCAGGGGGTCAGGGGCCAAGTGTCCGGGGGCCAGCACGCCAGGGGGCACCAGGGGGCTACCATGCCAAGGGGTTCAGTAAGAGAAGATTATGCCAGACTGGTGTCAGTACATGTATAGATAATAGTCTCTATTTGCAGGTAATTCCACAAGTGATGATTCCTGTGACCCTACCTACCCTGAGCCTTCTGTGCTTCAATGAACAATGCTCAATTTTGTTTAAAATCAATGGGCTCTGCTCTTAGGTCATCATGATGCAAGCATATACCAACTTTAAGGGCCGCTGATGCAGGAGTTCATCATGCCCATTGGTCGTCATGATGCACCGATGAAGTGCTGGTGATACCACTCTCCAGTACGTCATTGAAGCATCATGACGACCTGTGGGAGTGTATCAACTTCATAGGGTTGGTGTGATGCATGAATGCAGTCCTGGTGAGCAACTCACCAGGACTGCATTCACACATCATGACCCACAAATAGGCATGATGCACCAATGCACTAGCGGCATTTTGAGCGTTAAAGGGTTAACAGTAGGCGTGAATAGACCCTCCATCCTCCCCCACACTAGGCCGCAGCAGCAGCTTGTGGTCTGTGTTGGAGGGGGGGGGGGGCTGGAGGAGGTCTTTGAGTTCACAGTATCATGGACAGGCTGTATGGAGGGTGGCCACACAATGCTCAGTCAGCTGTGGTCTGTGCCCTACCACTAACACTACCACCAGCTCATCCACTAGGAGGCTGGTATTAGTGTGCAGGGGGCACTCTCCTCACACATAGGGAAATTCTGTATCACCTGGTCTGGGCCCACCCTTCCTTTCTAATGATAGCATCCCCTTCCATTCCCCTCTCTGCCATGACACTGTTCTTTCCTGGATTCTCCATCTCCTACACTGTAAACAATAACTGTGAATCTACCAAGGACAACAGAAGAGTGAACCACTGTAATTGTATTGTAGTCAAGCAGTGTAGTTTTTACAAGAACCTTTCGTATAGACTGCTGTGGCAGTACCTTGTACAAGGAATCCCTGGCAACTTTCGGACAAGGATTTTGACGTTATTCGACGACATTCTTTTATAATGTACACCCTCCTGCCTTCCCTTTCCCCAAACGCTATCTCTGTCGTCACTCGCTGTGTCCCACATCTCACCGTCCATAACTAACAGAGATCAATACTCCCTGTGTGCCTCTCACCACCTTGGCATTACACTGATTGATTGCTTTATACGAGATTTAACCGTTTAAAGGCCGCTGATGCAGGAGTCCATTATGTCCATTGGTCAGCATGATGCACCAATGAAGTGCTGGTGAGACTGCTCGGCAGCACTTCATTGGAGCATCATGCGGACCCTACAGGGTCAATACACAAACTCCCGGAGGGTCGTCATGATGCTCCAATGAAGTGCTGGCGAGCAGTCTCGCACCCCCTGCATCAGCGGCCTCTAAATGGTTAACCAGCTTCTCTCCCACCGCTACGTGCAATTATCCCAAATTAATTCAGAGGTAGAGATATCTGTAATGACAACAGGGAGACCTGGGATGAGGGAGGCGAGGTGAACAACCTGTGTGCCTATGACACAGTGATGATAATAGCTAGTGCATTCTTCTATAATGTTGCTGCTGAAGAAAACAAAACAAGGGGTCAGGGCAAGGACACTGCACAATCATAGATTGATATAAGGTCTCATGTATAATTTGGGCCAGTTTGAGCAGTTTAGTACTTATCTGATGTAAACTTACTGTTAGTCGCACCCCCTCTTTTTGAATTTATATAAGGCTAAGATGATTTACCGTAGTACCTCGTATATAGCCTGCCGCTTATACACTACGGTAATGTAGCTCTAGCCTTAATCAAGAATAACCCGGCTCATTCCCATGCATCTTTCCCCTTCAGATTGCCAATATGCCCCTGGTGGTTGTTCGGCTTAATTACCAGTCCTTATTCCTACCCTCGTCTCATCTCTCTCCCAGACACTCCCTGCCTCATGGCTCGTTGACAAGACAAATTGTCGACATCTCTACCCCTGAAGGGCCTAACTGATGACGGGATCCCTTGTCATGAGGAGTGATGTACTAAAAGGTTCGTGACTTAAATGTGATTAGACCTAAGTGATGTCATGCCGACATCTCTCACCCCCTGCCGCATGTCGGTAAGGATGACACACCGCCGTGCTATGGAGAGGCTGGCTTCTTTCAGGGCACTCTAATGCACTCTGACTTCTTTTGATATCATACATGAATGCAGCACAGGTATATTACACGAGGAACTTCTTTTTCATACAGTAATTTCAGTTGCGTGATTTGGAAAGGGAGGGGTGTGGCGTAAAAGGGTGTGTGTGGAAATCTTGAGGTCCAAAATATGCAAATGAACTCTTTAAGTAAAGACGAAAAGGAGGGGGCGTGCACCCCACATCCCCCCGTCTAAATCCACCACTGTGTCAGGATTATCCGTTAGGCTTGATACACACATATATGCAGTGTAGCGTAAAACTGCAATTTCATGCTGACAGCCTACTCAGCATGGCATTCACACATCATGCCAAGGCAAAGCTGTCAGTGCAGTAAGATTATTACTATATTGCCCGTCTTGATGTTTCTCATAACTTGTTCTGGTGCATTATAGTAGGCTAAACCTAATTTTAGAAAACGGTAAATTCACAGCGTCATATAGATGGATATCTGAAATGTATGTAAAAGAGATACCCTTATTATTGATGTCTACATCTGAATTCAAATATTAATAGAAATGTAAATGTAGAGATCGTAATACGATGATTGGCCAATTTGGGATTTAAATATGAATAGAAAAAGGTGTATGCAATTTGATTAGATTAGCAAGGCAAATGCATTTATCATAGAGATATGTGATTAATCAGATAAGAGAAGGGGCCATTATGGATTAGATATCCTAAAGGGACTGTTCCTTCCACTCCTAACGTCAATCTCCGTGGCCATACATTAGTACTATAAAGCTCAGGAACATTCCTACCCATCCACACCCAGATGTCTTAACCACCACGCCACTCCAAACTCATTCATCTCCAAATCACCTAAATTGAGAGTTCCAGAAGAGAGCCAAATGACGACTAATTTGATTCATCATGTTTTAGGGTGAAAAGAGGGAGCTCGATCATCGAGGTAGACTCGGGTGAAATTGGCACTCTTGCTTCACGAAGGAAACAAGTTGTTTTTAGGTTTTCACCGCAGCAAATTGAAGTTAAGCTTTGAAAAACAAGCATTCTTGCCATCATTTAGTTAAAATTCGTATTTTCCCTAATCTTGCATTGCTTTTGAATACAACTCATATTTAGCTGTACTAAAGCATATTTTAACATGCATTCCAGTATATCATGTGCCACTAATTATCTTTTCAAGTTGATAATTCAGCAGTGCCTCTTGCAGTTGTATTTCAAATTCCTGTCTCCCAACCGTGATTGCAGTCATTTGCAGAACTAGCATAAGCATAGAGACATGTAATTTGTCTTTAGAAGAAAATATCTTTTCAAGACAAGTGTTCTAATTACTTTATTCATTGTGATCGTTTAGCCGATGGCGAGGGAAGGGGCTTAGCGAAGGGGTGTGAGAGATACAAGAGGCGTTGATGATATAAAGGACAGACATCATTCACTACTAATTTGTGTAATGCAGTCTAGCAGCAAGAGATGTTCTGCTTCCACAGATCCCTTCTAGTTTTGCAGCATCTTTGCCTCAACCTTTTTTGCTCATAGCCTTTAGCGTGCTCTTAGATCTGTCCGTCCAGACTCAGGTATATTGGTCAGTGCACCAATGGAGCCTTTTCTTTTGCTACCATTCCAGTACAGGTATATTGGTCAGTGCGCTGATGGAGCCTTTTCTTTTGCTTCCATTCCAGTACAGGTATATTGGTCAGTGCGCCGATGGAGCCTTTTCTTTTGCTTCCATTCCAGTACAGGTACATTGGTCAGTGCGTCGATGGAGCCTTTTCTTTTGCTTCCATTCCAGTACAGGTATATTGGTCAGTGCGCCGATGGAGCCTTTTCTTTTGCTTCCATTCCAGTACAGGTATATTGGTCAGTGCGTCGATGGAGCCTTTTCTTTTGCTACCATTCCAGTACAGGTATATTGGTCAGTGCGCCGATGGAGCCTTTTCTTTTGCTTCCATTCCAGTACAGGTACATTGGTCAGTGCGCCGATGGAGCCTTTTCTTTTGCTACGATTCCAGTACAGGTATATTGGTCAGTGCGTCGATGGAGCCTTTTTTTTGCTACCATTCCAGTACAGGTATATTGGTCAGTGCGCTGATGGCGCTTTTCTTGGTACCATGGTGAGACCCCACAATTGGCATGAATTTCAAACGATTCTGTGGTGCTTTTCATCTACACTGATCTAGGCCGTTCCATGTTTACGGATATCAGGCAGCATTCATTCCGCTAGATTTTCTACTTTCAATGAGGGAACATAAGCATTTCCAAAAAAATTATAACATCTCGATTTCTGCAAATGTTTTTTCACACCGCTTGGACTTCGCATGAACAGCAAGTGATCCATTGCAGTGGATCTGTCACTGAAATCTAGCCGGAATTCTCAGATATCCCCTGTTAATTGTAGGCTTTGTTCAGATCTGTAAGTGAAGAACAGTGGGTCGGCCTGCCTGGCCTTACGTTGGGGATGGAAGTGCATACACATACAATCGTTTTAACTTCTTTGTGATTAACTGAAAAAAGAGAAACTTTGAAGTAGAGTTTTCAGTCTGTGATAAACTATTTGTTATCAAGTAGAATTCCACTTGGGGCAGAGAACTTGTGGGATGACCACAGTACTGATGGAGAGACGGCTCCATATATAAGCCTTCATTACGCTTGCACTTGATTAAAACAAGGCGTAGAGCCATCAAAGATTAGTCCCAGGCATGCCTAGTAATAACAGTAATGGGGTCCTGAGCCATCAGAAATAAATGTCATTTTAAACCTGAAATATATGTATGAGACGCGTGTTAAGCTTGGCCTAAGTAGATTGCATTTTAGATATTGCGTGTAATGAAGTATAGGCTTTAAAGGGTGGTGCATTAGCAGCGAAGTATTAGACCAGAGGAATCACATTAATATGCTTATATCTGATGAAAAAGGCATCTTCTTATATCGATAATTTACATTGCCATTGGCAGGCAGGGAGAATGATGATGAAATTGTATATCAAGAAGAAAAGAAGTTTAGAAGGAGTGTAGTGTTGGGGAACTGACTTACATCCGTGCCTCGTCTCATTTATAGTGTATCATGAAAGTTTCTTTGGAAGTATTCACCATCCTTTATACACTTTTGCCATAATTTCTTGTGTCACGTCTGACACATAAGGCACACCCTGACTTTGTAGTTCTATGTAATATAAAGTAAGTTTATCATGTTATGACTTTTCTGATCAATAGATCTTTAAAGAAGCCTTGGGTAAGTAAGGGCTCTCCACCCCATAGGGCGGTGTAGGTTTTGGGCGCCTTGCAGTCAATCCTATTTCTGTATAGTACTACTTCACACTGGCTCCTGGGTCAACCTCCCATTTCATTATACTATTTCTTTGTATCCTGAGTCAATCCCCTATTTCTGTATAATACTACCTGTTGTACCCTGAGTCAACCCCCCTATTGCCCTATACTCCTACTATATGACATACCCTGAATCAACCCCCTATTTCTGTACACTACTATCTCCTATACCCTGAGTCAACCCCCTATTTCTGTATAGGGCTCAGTATTGAGGTCCAGTGGGTCCGCCATTGCTTGATCTGGGATCAGGCGAGATAAGCACTGATAACAACCAGCATGATGGGTACCAGGTGTTACATAATGTACCCACAAAATTCTGCAGTGAATGGTGGGAATTATCTCATTGGTTGATCCCGGGTCAGCCCTATACTATTACCTGCCATACCCTGAGTCAACCCCCTGTTTCTGTATACTACTCCTTGCCATACCATGAGAAAAGCCCCTGTTTCTGTATACTACTACCTGCCATACCATGAGTCAACCCCCTGTTTCTGTATACTACTCCTTACCATACCATGCGAAGAAACCCTGTTTCTGTATACTACTCCTTGCCATACCATGAGAAAAAAAACCTGTTTCTGTATACTACCTACCATACCATGAGTCAACCCCCTGTTTCTGTATACTACTCCTTGCCATACCATGAGAAAACCCCCTGTTTCTGTATACTACTACCTGCCATACCCAGAGTCAATCCCCTGTTTCTGTATACTACTCCTTACCATACCATGAGAAAAAACCCTGTTTCTGTATACTACTACCTGCCATACCATGAGTCAACCCCCTGTTTCTGTATACTACTCCTTACCATACCATGAGAAAAAACCCTTTTTCTGTATACTACTCCTTGCCATACCATGAGAAAAACCCCTGTTTCTGTATACTACTACCTACCATACCATGAGTCAACCCCCTGTTTCTGTATACTGCTCCTTGCCATACCATGGAAAAAAAACTGTTTCTGTATACTTCTACCTACCATACCATGAGAAAAAAACCCTGTTTCTGTATACTGCTCCTTGCCATACCATGAGAAAAAAACCTGTTTCTGTATACTACTACCACCATACCATGAGAAAAAATCCCTGTTTCTGTATACTACTACCTGCCATACCCTGAGTCAACTACAGGCGCTTATTTGAATACTGTCTTTAGTGCTTAAGATTAGTTTCAATACCCCCTTACCCCCGGCACTTAATCGAGACCGGAGCTTATTTGAGACGCCACTACGGTAGGCCGACTTATAGCTTATTCTATAGTTTTGGTGTTGGCCTAAGTGCAGGTACAGCTTTCATGCAGGGATTTAGCCTTTGATAATGCTAACACTCAGCTTCCAAAATATACTATCCATTCATCCACATCAGACGCTGTCTTCCCTTGTTGTGCCTCACCTTTTTAGACACTAACCACTCCTTATTAACCCTTTAACCCTAAAAGGGCCGCTGATACATTCATGCATCATGCCCATTGGTCGTCATGATGCATGAATGCAGCCCTGGCGAGTAAGTCACCTGGGCTGCATTTATGCATCATGCCAACCCTACACGGTTTACACCGTCTCGCAGGGTCGACTTGATGCTCCATCATGAAGACCAATGGGCATGAAGTCTGCAGGATGCTTTAATGCACTTTACCGTTTGGGAATCGTGATGCATGAATGCAGTCCTTACAAACGTTGTATTTATACATCATTCTGACTACAAGGGAAGGAGACACCCCCACGGTGACAGCGTGATGCACCAGTGGAGTGCTGGCAAGGTAATCACAACACTGCATCACTGCATCAAGTAGTACCTAGTAAAGGAAGATCAGCTCGTGCTAAGAAGGATTATACAGTATTAAAAGGGTTAAAACAAGAAATAAACTGGGAGCCCCTGAATTAAACGCCGCTGGTTTGATAGATCCCCATCCGCTTACCGCTTATTATTGTATCTCGGGCCGAATCTTATTAGAATATTCCACCACGGCAGCTAATTAATTGGATTTTCCCGCCATTCATGGCGGTCGCTGGTTGCGTCGTTTTAATGTTGTTCGGTGCGTGGGACACAGACTGTCGTGGAGTGTCCTCTGCGCAATTTTCCATCAAATTGAGAGTGAACTGAGTTTGCAGACCCACCGTATTCAATTTCTACTTTTACCCGTAGTCAAATCCCTCGCTATCTACTATTGTCTTACTGAGTCACCAAATTCACACTAATAGATTTCTTTGAATTCTTTACTTTGGAAAAGAAGTCATGACTTTGACGCCAAAAGCAAATGCTTTTCATTGAGAAAATTCATTGAGAAAATGAAATTGTAAGACACATAGAAATTATTGGATAGTTCCTAAAAAGCTGATAAACATAGGAGTAAAGAACCATGTTCTCATGAAAATGTATAAATTGAAAAGGAGAAAAAGGCTGCTCTGGTCTTATGATATACTGCTTTCTAGAAGCCTTTGCGTTCGTCGAGTTGGAACTTAAGTTGGCTTAGTAGGTAAACCACTTTACTATTCTAAATGGCAGTCTTCCATCCATATAGTATTTACAGTCATGCGATTTAGCGCCTATGACGTCACTTCCGGTGGTTGGGCGCGGATTGCGTGCGCAGTGGTCACCCATTGTCCATTCATTTACATAGGTAAGTGGGAGAATGGGCCTGAGCCTGTAAGTGAGGTGTTGGGGACAGGGTGGGGGGGGGGCTACATTTTGTCTGGTTCAGAGACTGAATACCATTTACTTATGAGGCTGTGATGCTGGCACCATATCCTGGCACTGCACTACAGACATTTTGAAGTAGTAGCCTACATACTCATATAGGTCTAGATTTATACCTGGTTGTGGAAACAGTCTGAGAGAGTAGATGAGAGAGTAGATCAGAGAGACGAGAGAGAGAGAGAGAGAGAGAGAGAGAGAGAGAGAGAGAGAGAGAGAGACAGAGAGAGAGACAGAGAGAGAGACAGAGAGAGAGACAGAGAGAGAGACAGAGAGAGAGACAGAGAGAGGGAGAGAGGTAAATGTAATCAGTGCCAGAGCTACATGAATAAGGCACCATGTACAACCATTGTCACTGGTCTGCTGTTATTACTGCAGCAGGAGTATAGGCTGAATAGGATGTGTGCAGGGGTGGGGTGGGGGTGGGTATGGATAGGGTAGAGTGTTACTAGATGCACCAGGGCTAAACTATAGGTCTGCGGGAATAAATGTATATATGTAAGTGAGGGTCTACCTGGCATACACATTTCCACAGTTGTGGTAGTTTATTTCGATGGAAGTCTTTCTTGGAAATTGGGATTGCTTTTTAATCCAAAAAAAGGGGACGACAGACATTTTAATTCCTACATTCCGGAGCCTTCTTCTAAAGTCCCAATGGAATTTTGCTTGGCAATTGGCCTTTGCATCCCTAGCCTTGTGAAGATGAGTTAGTAAAATTTCCCCTGCCTCTGTCGTGTATCCATTCTGATCAAACGTCCAAGAGGACATTGCTCAATAATACTAATTGGTGAGAAATGCCCTGCATTTTTTATATAGGGTATACCAGAATCTATTCCAGCATTTAGACTAACTCAATTCGATATTCCACAATTTATCCTGATGATAGCAACCTTAAAATATATCATACCTATTCGGCGACCATTCTGCATGAATGTACCGGCGACTCACCATGATTGCGGCATGCTGAAGTATAGGATTCCTGGATTACCGTAGTACCCTCTCAGGCTGTAAACTCTCCATGTGATGTATCTAGATGCCAGAGGAATGGACATCTTTCAGCATCATGCCGTGTTTAAAGGGGTAATGGAATACACAACTTTATGTATGGGTGTTTTATATATACTATACATATGTAAACAGATACCATCTGTCTCCATCTTACCAGCACCATATGAATAAAAAGAGACATTTATGGGACAGCGCATCAACCCGTAGGGACGACATGATGCCTCAATGCTTCATGTCAATCTAGCAGCATGATGCGCCGAGGCAGCTGTAATAAGTCACTGGTGATGCATCAGTGTATCAGGCCGACTAGCATCAGACGGTAGGGTTGGTGTGATGCATAAATGCATCCTTTCTAGCCAGGACTACCTTTATCTTACAGTGGCGGATTTAGAAGGAAGACGTCTGCCAGCCCCTGGCAGGGGTGTAGATGCACGCAGCCCCTACTTTGTGGTTGTAATCAAGAGTTACCTTGCCTCTTTTAGGCCTTAAATTCGGGTAGAAGTATATATGGGCTAAACCACAGGCCCCACCACTCCCTTTCAAAATTCGGGATCAGCCAATGCTTAGTCATTGTAATATAGTAGGACGCTATCATATCTGTAAAGGGTTACAGCACATGCATCCTATTATCAATTCCAGTTTAGGCCCCCGTTCAGCCGACACCCACCAACACGTGCGAACCATTTCAGAAGAAGCCCGGGGACGTTATGCTACCAAATTGACATTTATCATCAGTGACCTGACGTGCAATGGGATATTAACCCTTTAAGGGGCCTCGTGTTGCCTCCTGGGTCATCTGTCTTTACTGGTGAAGTCTACATTGAAGATATTGTATTCAACCTATAGGAGATCATGGGGTGTAGGTCTAAGTTTTCAGGATTTTGTCTGATTTCACACATACATGCAGATTTCTGTGCGTAACGTCAGAATTTTTCACACCAGCCTACATCCCTGCATGAGGCATAGAGGACAGGTTTCTCACGAGGGCTAAACACAAGCAGTGCAGTGGCAGATCCAGGATTTGGAAAGGAGGGGCACAGCCCATGTTTAAGACCCAATCTTTGGCTAAACTTTTGGGTAAAAAGAATCAAATAAACTCTTAGCTACTAGCAAAAAGGAGGGGGCGCCCGCCCCCATTGCCCATCTAAATCTGCAACTGTAATTATGTATTAAATCACCATAATATAGCCTTCAATGGGTTAGTGCCGGCGAAGGGAGGAGGCAGCTATAACTCACACTGAGAAAATATTCTTACTCACATGAGTCTAGATACAGACTCAGGCAATGTCGCCAAAATGAGTATTGTTTGAGACGCAGCCTATACTCATTTTGGCGACATTGCCTGAGTCTGGATCTAGACTCATGTGAGTAAGAATATTTTCTCAGTGCAGTGTTATATGCCAGGGTCACTGCTGAATCAGAATCAATGTCTGTTAGGGTATATCATTATTAGTGTGGGTATGCTGCAGGCTACATTATAATAATTCATGAATGTATCAGTGTTGCAGAAAACTTTTTTCTTGACGCAGGCCACATTGGCCTGCGTCATGGCATCTTATGCAGGCCATTTCCATCTCACGCAGACCATATGAACATTGATGTTGTAAGATTCCTTATAAACTTCATTGTAATTAAAAATAAATCAGGAAATGTTTGAATATAAAGCAAATTCACAAAGAAATCCTATCTTTGCTTCTAGTGGCCCGATTTGAAAAATTCTTTCACCATTAGAAAAGTAAGATTATGACAGGTCATTGTGGCCTGCGTCCCAAGGCCCTACACCGGCCATTAAGATTCTACGCCGGCAAAAATCGGTCTCTTTTCGGCAACACTGAGTATAATTTTATTTGATGGATGCAGGCAGTTTCCATATTCAATATTAGCATAACAGACAGGGCCGTGGCAGCTGAGAGGGCGGCTTCTGACCAACCATGTAAAAGTTGAAACATGAAGGAAATCACTGGACACCACCACCTGCTCCTCGTCCTCACCTTCCCATGTTAGAAACTGCTTGGGGGCTTCCCCAGGCCACTTAAAAGGGTCTATTTCTCCTCTTTCCTATCCCCTCGGGATGTGTGTGGTGCACATATGTGCGGGCACTGACACATTCCCCTGTGAAATTGTGTAGTTCTCGCCATGAATATGACCTTAGCTGTCAAAATGGCGTTAAACATCTAATACTCACTCTAGAAACTGCTTATGTCTGACAGTTTTACCTTCCCCACTTTCCTTTGTGCTTCAGGTTATCCGTCTTTAATCCTGTACTGTATAATGAATACCTCCATACTCTCCTGCTTGTTTGCAGGCCTCCTTCTCTTCCTTCTTTCCTCTCACAATACCCCACTATCATACTCCATTCGGCCACCCTTGTCCCTCATTCTCTTCTTTCCTATAGCCCCCATTTACTCTACCCTACCAACCCCATATACCCTCCCAACCCCAAGTCCTCTCCCTCATACCCCTCTAACCACTCCCCACCCTTAGGCATATGGAGTATTGAAACTCTAACAGAGGTAGAACCGTGAACACACTCATTGAGCTCCTCCCCTCCTTGTGTCCCTGTCTCTGAGCAGCTCCCCTCCCTGTGTCCCTGTCTCTGAGCAGCTCCCCTCCCTGTGTCCCTGTCTCCGAGCAGCTCCCCTCCCTGTGTCCCTGTCTCCGAGCAGCTCCCCTCCCTGTGTCCCTGGCTCCGAGCAGCTCCCCTCACTGTGTCCCTGTGTCTGAGCAGCTCCCCTCCCTGTGTCCCTGTCTCCGAGCAGCTCCCCTCACTGTGTCCCTGTGTCTGAGCTGCTCCCCTCCCTGTGTTCCTGTCTCTGAGCAGCTCCCCTCCCTGTGTTCATGTCCCTGAGCTGCTCTGAGTTGGGCTGAGTCGGTCTGAATGAGTGCTGCCCCCGGCCATTCATCACCCTCTTCTTTGATCTCCACCCGGGTGTGGATTTCTCTTCTTGTGGCCGTCTTGTGGCTGGCCTACCTACTACCACAGCTGGTCTCGAACCTACAGCCTCAAACTGATACCCTCCATTATTAAGGCTGGGTGCAAAGGTTGTTCTCGGTTGAAACAGTAGGACACTAATCAGTTTAGTGTACCAGGTTGTTTGATAAAATTAGTTGAGCAGATATGCCACTTTGGTAGACCTTTCAGTTTTTCCCAGAGGCTTCTGCATTGAATTGAGCTCCCTGTAGGAAGAGATGTCCATGGGTTCTAGGTTATAGTGGGCAAATGTACATTCAATCTCATACAGCCTCCCAATAAGGTAAAGTGATTAATGTAAGTCACCCTGAAACTTTTGTTACTCTTCATCAAACCCTGGTAAAGCAATTGTCAGTATGATTGTAGTACACTGGTTTCAGAGTCAGGGGATAACTGCGTCCAGACTATATTCCTCTGGGCAAGAATGGCAATTGCTGAATTTGCCCACAGCTGGTCGATTGAACCTTGATGGAAATGGTGAGGAATGGTTGATTTCTAGGTGTGTGACCAAAATCTTTGCACCACTCTCCAAAATCTTCCATCAGCCTATATTAGTTTTTGGTTGGGGGGGGGGCAGGTGGTGTTCTTTATGTAGTTGGGGGTGTATATGAGGTGTGCCTTACGCATTGAACTCTAAGCATTGAGCCATACCCCAAAGCCTTCTCTGTCACTTTGTTGCCACGTCTTGAAAATAATCAAATCTGTTAAATGATATCATTTCGATGTCCCTGGGATCTTTGTCTTTGTCCTCTTTTCGCTGTCTATGGCTCTTTGTTAATCCTCCCTCGAATACATGTTCATGTTCTGTCAATCCACATTGGCCCATTGCACATATTTCTATTCTCACAAGTGTATCCAGGGTTCCTTGTTTTAGGCTCATAATTATTCTGCGGCAAATCTCGGACATTAAAAAGCAAGTAAACTCATGCAAACGGAAGGGGCACACTCTTAACCCAACCCCCCCACATCCAATAGCGCATCTACATCCTCTACTTTATTACTGTCTATTTCTGTCAGTTTCAGTGAGGTGCACAAAGTCTGATTCCTAATAATTTTACTCCCTGCCCTACACTGTAAGAAATATCTGTTGAATCTACCTGCCCCCCTCATAAACTGACAAGTGAACCACCGTAATCATATTGCAGTGAAGTAGTGTAGGTTTTACAATGGAGCCCCATTAACAATAACAATGGATCTCTGGCAGCTATGGGACAAGGATTCCGCCGTTATTTCAACAATAAGTCTTGTAGAGTGTAGTCTCATAGTCAGTCTGATTCCTCACCCCTCTATTCTCTCTCAGTGTATCTCTGTAACAGACTCAGGTCCCAGTTCACCACCAGTAATTGAATATTAAACCTAACATTGTGTAGTTTAATATGAATTATTCCTAGGAGTTATGGCATTATGCCATAGGGGTAGCTATGGTATATAGCAGGACCTCGCTTGCAGGTTGTCATGTATTCGTCTTAGCCGTTTTTGAGTTAGATCACCCCGTGAGATAGGGCTGGTAGAGAGTAAAGCGATCGGGTGGGCTTAAGGAGTGATCTCATGTTGTTTAATCTCCAGGAGGTTTTGGCAATCAGCGTTAGAGAGTCAGATACTTCTACTGCCATTTCCTTTGTGGTTTGTGTTTTTGCGTCCAGATTGTTGAGTGCTGATATCAGCGGTCTGGCTGCAAATTGGAGAGCCCATTGCATGACTTATAGGGTGCAGCCCACTTAAAAGGGTCTATATCTCCTCTTTCCTATCCCCTCAGGATGTGTGTGGTGCACATATGTGCGGGCACTGACACATTCCTCTGCTAAATTATCAACCTGTGAAGCACGGGATAGCCACTTAGTGCTGCTAAAGTGCTGTAAAACACAAATCAATCAATCAATCAATCCCTGTTCACAGTCTGTTCCTTGTATTTGGGGTCCTTGGCTTCTAGCTCGTTGAGGATCTCGTGGTGTATTCTCATCTTGTGGAGGCTGTCCAGGTTGTTTGGTCTGGGGTATTTCTCATACAGCGTTGCTATGTCCGTCTTCCCCAGGGGCGCCTTGTATATGTTGCTGATCAGTGTTTTTACATTGGCCCTTACAGGGCCTGTAGTCTTATCCATGGGCTCTTCTTTAGGGATTTTTTCTGCCTTTAGTGGTGAACTTTGCACCTCCCCTTTCCCCAGCTCCCCTGTGTCCATGTCTGATCTGTTAGCTGGGATGTCTGGTTCAGCTCTGTGTGCAGCTAAGTGGCGGTTTAGTGCCTCCAGGTGGCGTGGCGCCAGCCCTGGGGTTGGTGCTGGGGCATGCTGTGGAGGCAGGTTATGGTGAAGTAGGATCCTCCTGTGTGTGATCGTGTGTTCTGTGTCCACTTGGTATCTAGGATGCAGGTAGTATTCCATGTCTGCCTCAGGTGATATGGAGTGTGTTGGCCTTCTTGGCCCTTACTCCTGTAGGTTGCTGTGGTGTGGGGCTGGATAGCCACCTCATCTGGGGTCAAAGGTGATATCCCTATAGCCCTGGAGTGGCATCCTTGGGTAGTGGTCCCCAAAGGTAGGTCGTCTCACCTGGTAGGCTACCCTGCCTCTAGGGTCATCTGGCGCAGGGGAGTCGGGTGTGTACCTGGTATACCCCGCTCTAGTGTGGTGGGGTTGGTGCTGTGTGAGGTGTAGGTGTCTAGGCCTCTTCCATTGTACTCCAGTGTTTTCTGCCACAACTTGTTTCGGGGTCTTTTAGTGAAATATCTTGGGTCAGGTTGCACTTCCTGTGGCCACCTCACAAGTGGTGCATGTTGGAAGTCTATAGGTTCCTGCAGTAGCTGCAGTATGGGCATCTCCCTCCCATATTCCCTGTATGTGATCCTCCGGCCGACCTGGCCCACTGGCACTGGGCTGCTCAGTTTCTGGTTCCACCCCATCCTCAGATATTGAGTCAAATTGTTACCCTGAGCGTCAGCATTAGTGCTGTTGTCAGATGTAAAGCTGGATTGGGACGTACATGCCCTGTTTACACCTATGATGTCCTCCAGGACGCTCTGACTAGACTCTGTAGCTTGGGTATGATCCCCCTGCGGGGTACCCTGCCTGCCAGGAATGGTGGAGTCTGAGCTGGGAGTGGTAGTTTGGTGCTCCATTTTTGAGAAGTGGTGCTGAGTGTCTTTGTGTTCAGCTTTTTATACATCTTCTCCGCCCCATCCATTGTTTTAATTGGATTTCTCATCCACCAATTAAGATAAATTATTACATATCTGATCTGATCAGGAGGGGGAGGGGTGGGGCCTCAGGGCGGTATGATGGGCAGTTTAATGGCCATTCGCCCAGTTTTCTCTGATCCTGGGATTAGAGGGAGGGGCTCACTCGCTCTGTTTGCTCAGAGCGGCGGCCGTTGGTCGCACTTGGGTGCACACACAGTATGTGGAGGCATTTTATGGCCTCCAGGCACTTTGAAGCTGGTCCCCTTGTTTGTAGGGTTGTATAGGGCTAATCCCTATAGTCCCCCCCCACCCCCCCCCCCGATTCTGGGGCCCAGCCCCTAGCCCTTTAAGGGCAGAGCAAAAACTGTTGCCCTGGCCATGGGGACGGCCTCTGAAAAAAGTATAGTTCGTAGAGGACAAGCCTATTTTCAATTCCTATACTAATCCTATATAATGGGCATCAACTATAGTCGATGCTAGGCCTGCCATGGTGTCGACTATAGTCGACGCTAGGCCTACCATGGTGTCGACTATAGTCAATGCTAGCCCTCAATGGGCTAGCAGCCCGTGTAGTTTCTGTTGAGGCCGCCTTGTATGGCCAGCCTCCTGCGAGCTTTGTGCCATGGAGGGGGAAGGAGCCTAGCTCCTACCTCCACAGCGGTCGCTGTAAGAATGACAACCTGCAAGCAAGGTCCTGCTATATACCATAGCTACCCCTGGCTTAAATGTCACTCTGTGAAGTAATCACACAGGTCCTGCTGTAACACTACTCCCCAGTCGGTGATGGGCACACAGATAATGTACCCTCCCCTACACTACCACCACTAATTGGGTCAGCACCAGGCTGACTTCTGGGGTCCCTGGCTTAATGTGGCACACACGGTAAGGGGTCTAGGTTGTATTTGGTTAGGCTATTAAAGACTAATATTCTGTACTGACTGTTTAAGACGCAATTCTGGCGAGTGTACTACCTTGCAAATTAAGTGCTGCATTGATGCAGCATGCCGGCCTGACATTTTTAACTGCTTATTAGTTACAATTGACTAATGTTACACATATCCATTCAACTAACTTACATGTATTTGCCTTTCTCTTCCTAGGTGAGGTACATTTCGTCCATCCAAGGTAATGGTAAGCCTTACCAGAAACAGTATCAACATCTGTACAGGAAAAATATCAGTGCCTAATATGGAGTTCAAGTGGGATTTGAGCTGGTTCTGCTGATATAAACCGATAACAGCTGATAGGATAGGGACCATAGGTTATAGTTACCAGCCATGGCATGTTCTATCAGTAAGGTTTAGCAGGCCCAGCAAAATGCAAAATGATATCACCTCTGGGTATGCATACGTACCCCCTATTCCTAAAGCCTATCGAATGTTCTTCTAAACATAGAAAATGGCTTTAAATGTTAATGTAAGGAGGAATGGGACACTATAAGGAGAGTATGGCACAAGATGCTACTGTAGCTCACCCCCATTACGATGAAAGGCCCCAAACTGTAGGAGGCGATCAGCACCATCGTGTACAACAGGTGATTATTCAGTGTTATGATAAAGGATTTGGTAGAGCTGTCACAGCTCTGCAGGCACTAATGTAACTATTGGAACCCTCATAGTGAGTCTCACTATGTGCTTGTCAAGGCTTTCAACTTGTAGGATTCTGTGCAGGGCCCTCCAGAACTCTATTTACTTTCCATATACTACTTACTTGTGGTACTGCACCTCACTGCTCCTCCCCTTTCTACACCATTCCCTATAACAGCGGCTAACCCATAGTTACCAAGAAGGTGCACATTAAGCAAGAAGCATGGCAGGGTAGCCATATTGTGACACAAGTTATACTATTGCATGTCTCAGGCAACTACCCACACCACACCACAGGGGCCACCCCACCCCACCCCACCCACAACCCCTCAGCAAGTACACCCTCACACAGGGCAGGAATAGTGTAAGTTAGGTTCACCTCCTGCCAGACGCTCCATAACCACTGGCCAGATGCAGAGGTTATGGGACATCTGGCAGGAGGTTTTGTGGTATCTGAGAGGAGGTTATGGGCACAATGTCCATGTATATTACAAAACAGAAAGGGACGGACAAACCATATATTATGTCCTTTGCTCTGACAAAATTCAACAAGATTGGGACAGAGTTTAAGTACTAATCTTTCCCATGCATGGAGAGTGTGTGACAGGTTTGTGTGTGTTACGTGTCATTTATTGGTTATCTGAGACCGTGTTTGTCATATCTCACTCTTCATTAACAACAGTTCATGAACAAACAACAGCAAAAATATTCAGACTGACATTTTATAATGAAAAGTCTGTTGTCCATTGTCAAGTTTTGCCAAGTTTGGTTGAACGTCTATTCAAAATGCTGATCTATTGAAGGTACAAGAGAGTGATCCAAAGTCACCTTTATCAATATCGTTAAAATAATAGGTCAATTCGAGCGCTTAGTATGCATAATTAGATATTTCTATTTGAAAGTATACATCTCACTCCTCGTGTATGCCAGACTCAAGTTGAATCTACATTGATATCCGTACGGCTGTACATTCCTATTTCCCTATATATCAGTTCCCCCTATAGGGGTCTAGAACCATTCCCCTTGATTCCACCATTTTGAATTATACTGGTTTTACCAAGAGTGACAACGCACAAGTTATATCATGGAGGGTACCTTGTCTCTGGATTACGTCAACTATCAGGGACTGGTTGGTTCTCAGCATATCAGTTCCTATCTGTGCCTGTTGTCAGAACCTGCTCCAGTCCTGCTAGAAGCCTATACTGAGGTTCCAGGTTATCCAGTTGAGAATCCATTGCTTGATCTGGTTACATCTACCTTGCGAGATGAGCAAGGATAAGAATCCACAATGATAGGGACTGGGTGTGATGTAATGCCCAATAAAATGTCTGCAGTGAATGAAGGGAACTTTCTCATTGGTCGATAATGCATCCAGCTACCTCCATATATACATGAGATGTAGAAATTGCCGTGTGCTCTCCACATTTCCAATATCCTGTACAGGTATCAATGACTACTCCTCAGGTAGGTGTTAATATCAGTTTCCTACCGCCATCAGGTGCACAAAACACCTGTCTGGAGGTCAGACACTGTCTGCTCCAGTACATGCAGCTTTATAAATGGACACAGATCAGGTTTGATCTCTGTAGGGACTGCCTAGTGCATACATGCATCATGCCTATTGGTTGGGCCATGATGCATGAATGTAGCCCTGATGAGTAACTCACCAGGGCTGCATTCATGCATCATGACGACCCTATGGGGTTGATACAGTTTGGGAGGGTCGGCATGATGCTCCAATGAAGTGCTGGTGAGCAGACTTGCCAGCACTTCATTGATGCATCATGACGACCAATGGGCATGATGCACTCCTGGATCAGCGATCCTTTAAGGATAATACAATGTCGTCCATTATTTTCAGCTTGTGAAAATGGGGCTGTCAAAAAAACAATGTCTGTGTTTTGTCAAAAGAAGGGGTGTTTTTTTTCCCCTGGAAAAGTCAATGTTCTTTCATGTAAGGAGCCTTTTTTGGCATAAAACTCCGTGGACATGGAGTACCTTTTGAAAGGAGGTAACGCAGGTTGTGTATATGCAACATGTTGAGTGCAGGGAGCGGGATCAGTGGAGTTTACATCGCCAATGCACTTCTGAATGGTCAGCATGATGCACCAATACAGTGCTGGAGAGTCTACTCATCAGCATTGAATTGTTGCATCATGACGACCTAGGAACAGAAAGTGTAAGCCGGCAAGCGGTCTCTAAAGGGTTAAACCCCCCTACCTTCCCAATGATGAGGACGAGAGCATGCCCACAGGTGAAAATGCGTGACGGTAGATTCTAGGACATCTTTATGTTAGTTTTTGGGCACCCTTTGCACAGTGCCATGTTGGGTGATGGGTGGGAAAAGCACCGGCGAGTTACTCACCAGTGCTTCATTCATTCATCGTGTCAGTAATATAAAGTCAAACTCCTAGGGTTGATAATCCAGTATTATCAATTCACTTCATCATTTCATGTTCTGGGCAAAGATTATGTGCTTCGAATCCCTTATCCACATTGTAAATAACATGTAGTCAAATTAAATGTAGTTCTCCAGAAACTTTGCGACAGAGCTTTCACCATCATTCTTACAAAGATTCACGTAACTGGAGTAGGAACCACTGTTAAAAGTGCACTGCTTTACAGTTATGGTGAATCACTGATCGATTTGATGAGGATGATTAGTACTAAGTAGATTCCACAGTCATTTCTTAGGGCACAGATGTCTCCATACCTGATACAGCCAATACCCTGGGACTTCTAGGCACAGTGAGCACCTGGAGGGTGAGGGGGGGGGTGTAAATGATACATTATTGGAGACATAGAGAGTGTCAGGATAAACAGGGATGCAGACAGGGGTAAGGTGAGCCAGCACTTCATTGGAGCATCATGCCGACCCTCTGGGGTCCTGTAGGGTCGGCATGATGTATCAATGTAGCTCTGGCAATTCACTTGCCAGTGCCGCATTCATACATCATGACGACCAATTGACATGATGCACTAATGCATCAGCGGCCCTTAAGGGCCTATAGCCTCCCCTACCTGAGCTGCTCTCAATACTCTTCTCCTGTTCCTGTCCCTTTGCAATCCTACAGTCTAGTACAGCCATGTATACATGACGACTCTACAGCCAGAAGTGCATGATTTCAGGGGTACCACGGGATCAGCAAGAGGCGCGAAAACAATCCCACTTTCTAAGTATTGATGACTGTTAGATCTACCAGGTAACCCTGTACACTAACTGTACAGTGAACCATCCTATTTGTGATGCAGTGAGGCTGTGTAATTTGTACTCAGAAAATAACATAGTAAGGCACTGTGTTACAAGGAATCTAAGTAAAAATAACAGTCAAAGTTTTGTCCTAAAGTTTTGTCGTGATTTTTTCCCGGCATGTAGCCCTTGTAGGCCTACTTTGGTGCATTATGCCGACCTTACCGGCTTGATAACTCCAGGAGGGCACTCCTACATCAGCAGCCCTTAAAGTGACAGGGGACATGGGCTCCAGGGACGGAGTACTGTAGAACATGCAGTAGGGCCTGGGTTGGTCCAATGTGATGGTATTTAGCACCTAATGACAAGTGACACCACAATTTGCACACTGTCCATGAGCATTGTGTGGCAGCCTGTTGTATCCTACACCCTGCATGCTATCTTGTACTTAGTGTCATATACCTAGGGGTGGACTCTGTGTGAGCTAACCAGTGTTAGTGCTTATAGAGGCTGGTAGCCTCTCTACCTTTAGTATTTGCTGAAATATGGTCTTTATTTCTTCATACTTACGTCATTTATATTTGCTAGACTATGACCTACACAATCCTACCATTCCGTCTGCCAGCTCACACCAGCTCTTCCATTCTGTCTGCCAGCTCACACCAGCTCTTCCATTCTGTCTGCCAGCTCACACCAGCTTTTCCATTCTGTCTGCCAGCTCACACCAGCTTTTCCATTCTGTCTGCCAGCTCACACCAGCTCTTCCATTCTGTCTGCCAGCTCACACCAGCTCTTCCATTCTGTCTGCCAGCTCACACCAGCTCTTCCATTCTGTCTGCCAGCTCACACCAGCTCTTCCAGCATTGCACATCCCTGGTTACCACCATCTTAAATCAGAATATATAGAAACCCGTGCCACCACTGGTTACTGTTCCAAAGACAGGAAATTTTGGTCTGGTGTGGATGAGGGGCACAGTCATGGTAACAAACTAAAGGTTCTATTGTCACGAATCATACCAAGGACCATTTTTGAGGGGTATATGAGGGAGGGGGGCTGCCCCCAGGTCTCCTCTTAGATCTGCCCCCCGACCTGTTAACACTGCATTGATGCAGCATGGCAACCTGTTGGTAATGCACCATACCCTTAACGTCCCCATACAAAGAGATGGGCAAAGTTGGTGGTATGTGGTGATGGGGGGGGGGGGTGGTGTTTGGTTTACAGGGCCTGTGGTTAATTACCCTTGATATTGTTTTAAGTGAGCAGAGCAGCTCCTGCCAGGCCCGACACACAGACAATGGTGCGGGGAGCATCCTTTGTTAGACCTGGACAAGGAGATGTTGATTAATATGGATACCTGATCTCGGGGAGGAGAGCTGCTCAGGGAGCTGCTCATGCCACTCTCCATGCAGAATCCTGGTTCCTCAGGTTATTTACTGTTTCTGTTTCTTGTTCATCAGGTTGATATTTCATCTACAAGCGGATATCTCTGTGCGGTGAATAAGAGATCTCCTGACTAGGTCATGTGAGATAGAGCTGCATTACCTGAACTGATCTATGTCTGCGAGATACTGTTGCTCCATCAGGTTTCGAAATGGCGAGGAATTCAACCATTTGAATAAGTATTTCCTCCATTCTTTACAAATAGACCGAAATGGTAAATTGACACTTTTGCATTTGCCGATTAGCGATGTCCTGTATTTAGTAGATTGTCATGGTCTAGGATTACTTGTAATAATCTAACACAACTGCCGGTTTTTAACATATGTTTTCTTTTCATAACATGCTGATTGAGCCATGATGCCAATGCAAGAACAAAACTGTTCAGTATGGAGAAATGCACATTTTCTTTCTGGTTTAACAGCCCAGATTCAGTTTGATCACAGACATTTCTATATCGAATTCCTGGTGAAATATATACAGGTTCTCCCTCCTAGTCTTTGGTGGCCAAGCAGTGACATCTCGTAGGTTTGGGGGTCATGGGCTAGTGGTTGGGCTGGTCCAAGTTTGGTAATTTGGGGCAGAGATAGATAGGCCCATCCAAAACCTGTTAGGGTAACCTCCTGTAGGGTAGAGATGGGTATGTGTGTAGATTGGGGCTATAGGTGTTCAATCAGGACCCTGATAACACTGATAGTTGGCCACACATAGAGACAAAGACTTAATGATACCATTAAGGATCCTGCGGAAATATTAATCACTACGAGAGGAGTATGATGAGGGAGTATAATGAATATGTAAATGATCGGGGGGAAAGATACAGATCGAGGGGCAGGGGAAGAAATGGAGAGGGGGGGGGCTGGGTAGATATAGGTATAGGCAGACAACCAGGGACTCAAGAAGCAAACCCAAACGAGGAGTGTAAAGATGTATGCAGGAATGGCTATAGGCAGAACCGTGGAAGCACTCGTACAGAGAGACAATGAAATGCATTAAGGGAGGCATGAAGGAAAGTGGCAGGGAGGCTGGCAGACAGTTTAGAATGGCTGGATACAGCACTGTAGAAACCTGGGGAGAAGATATTTAGAGAGGCTGGGAGCAACTGATGGTGGAGAGCAAAGGGAGGGGGGGGGGGGGGTCCAGGCGGGGCAGACATATATACAGAAACATAAAGAAGGGGAGAGGGGTACAGGCATTGAACAGTGTGGTAAGGTAGCCGAGAACAAGGGAAGGAGAAACACAGACTAAAAGATGTCCAACTTGGTACAGACTAAGAAAAACAAGAAGTGATCCCTGGAAAGAGGCTAGATGAAACCCAATAAGACTTTATATAGATAAGAAGTGCATCCAGGAGGGCAGGTGCAGGATGACACAGGTCTGCAGTACTCCACTATTGTTGGACAATAACCCGATAACCTGTGTTTGTGTGCCCTGTACAAAACACGGCCTCTTACTGTCCACACGACCTGGCAGGGCACAGCTTGGTTACCACTGTCAGTGTTTGCAAGTCCTTCATTTTACATCACCTGTCCTTTCTCTACACTGTAAAAAACAACTGTTGAATCTGCCAGGGATCCTTGTAAAACTGAGCAGTGAACCACCGTAATTTTACTGTAATGAACCAGTGTATTTTTTTTACAAGAAGCTGCAGGTAGCAGTACGGTGGTGCATGTCGTTAATCTCTGCGAAAATAACGAGAGATCTTGGGACAAAGTGGCGGATCGAGGATTCGGGAAAGGAGGGGGCGCGGCCTAAAAGGAGTGGCCCACCCCATGCTTTTGAGCCAATTTTGGGTTCGCCGCCACTTATGCATTCCCATCTATAGGGTATATGGACTGCTTCCATTAATTGAATTATTTTAACGAAATTCAAGATAAGGTATTCATAACAGCTCACTGTTATCCATAGAAAAATCATTGATTCCTTAAGAATATCGTCTCCCGTATCCCCGTCAATTTGGACTAGAGTTTTATGCCTGATGCATATCCCATTTTATGCTACTATGCCATGTCTCTCAGTGAGCACAGAACCTTGAATCAACTATATTTAAGCAACGTTTACCAAACCGTTGTCAGTGTTGATTCAATGTTGAATTGATATTGTTGGCACTGCTCACTGAGATGCTGCTACTTCCACTGATTGGCATTTGTTCGTCCCGGTCATCAGTTAAAAGGCAATTCCATTTTCCATGCTCTACCTTTGTCACCGTGGGACCCCCACCTCACTGCCGATCAGGAACTATTATTGATAGTGGGATTGGATTCAATTATTTATAACAACGACGTTAGTTTTTACCCCTGCAGGCAGGCAGGCGGTAGGAGGGGGTGGTGGGGGTGACTTGCTGACGGCTGGGGGTGTTGGGGTGTGGAAGGTTAATAGGGGGTGGAGGAATGTGGGACGAACAGACATACAGGGGGGGGGGGTCTAAGGGAGAGGTGAGGGAAGAGGAGTCAGAGGCAGGGATTGAAGTATTTTGAAAGTCCTCATAAGATTTGAGGGAAGAATCGCCTAGATTTAAATCGAATGAGCAATATATAAGTTGACCCAGACCTTTGGAAGCAGGGGAAATGAGGGAGAGGCACGAATGAGGCAGTTAGGATGCTGGAAGATAGACGAGAGGGCATGTGAGTACAGACTAACCAAAAAGAAGCAGGGGATGAGGTAACAAGAGTAAGACAGGGTTGGTACACTCCTGAAGGGACAACATACAACTCCACTGCCTTTCTAGTCGTCAATGGTTTCACCTGCACTGCATACAGCAAGGATTCTACAGTAGGTTCTGCAGTCCTTAAATATGATGAATCAGATTAAGCACTCTCTGTATAATCTGAAAGTCTTATCTCGTTCATGTGTTGAGCTCTTACCGCTATATGTGTCCTTTCGTCCCCATGATGAATGGATGCAGCCCCTGAACTCATTGCCGTTGCATTTTTACATCAAACCAAAATCGCAGAATTGATACACTTTTTAAAGGTCACCATGATGCAATATTGCCGTGTTGACAAGGTGAATCCCCAGCACTGCATTGAGGCATCATGACGACACAGTTACATGAACCTACACGCATCATGCGCAATCATAGTTACGTAGACCAGGCCCAGAGGCTATGTGACAATTCAGTCAGCACCAGCCTCTCCCAGACACCAGTCCCATTCCGTGTTCACGCGCCATATGCTTTACGTCAGGCGGCCTTGGTCCCATACATCCGCTGCATTCTAACTACGATTGGAGAGTGGCAGCTTAAAAAGAGCCTGGACAAGTCAGTGCTATTTGTTAACTCTGGTCACGATATCCTACTTCCCCCGTCCCCTACCCCACCCCTATCCACTTATACCTTCCCCACCCTCCTCCGAACCCTCAGCCTTTTCCTGGGAAAACTAGTTACCATTTTCCATCGATTAACCCTTTTAATACCACATAGTGTTAAGTGCACGGTGTGCATTGGTTTTCATCAGACATAAAATGTAGCTCCATGTATACTGCGTTAGTTAGTATACATTACTCACCAAGGGCCTTGGCAGGGGTCAAAGGCCATGATGCAATATATGACACTTTAAAGGTCCCACCTCCATCTGTCTCCTATCACCGTCCTTGACTTCTTGTTTTGCCCTTCTCCTAATCATTACCTTCTAATTTCCTCTGCCCCATTTTCTCTGCCCTACTCTTGTCAGCCCTGTGAGAAGTCTGGTAATAGTTTGATTTGTAGAGGGTCACGTGGTAATTGAAAGTCCTTTTCTATCATACATTCTAATACACGTAGGAAAAGATAAGTCAAGCACACTATGAAAATCAAATAAATGGTAGGCACTGGACAAATAAGTTCTAACCGGATATCTGCCCATTGTGACCAGAAATGAAATACGAATCAGGTATGATAATTTCAGGGATGAGAGTCTTCAGAGAGATTTCCTTGATATTAGACCCAAAGACCTATATATATATATATATATATATATATATATATATATATATATATATATATATATATATATATATATATATATATATATATATATATATACAAAGTCCCTATTCAGGGGCCTGTATTTCAGGATCTTCTGTGCTCTTTCACTTTCATGTTTGTAGTTGACGACATAGCATACTATATCTAGTCACTAGAAGGTCATGGAGTTTGTGCAAGATTGGGGAAGTGGCTCCAACACCGTGACCTCTCCCATTGCCGTGCTGAGCCCTACACGCAATAAACCTTCAATGTGTACGGAGCGACCAATCAATATCAGTTTGTCCTGCTCGACCCCTCTTTAGGTCTTCCTGGCCCTGCCCCGGCCAACCCAGTACAGGGGACTCCCCCGTTATGGGGCCAGTGTGTTCATTCACTGGTCCCCTGAGGGATCTAAGGTTAGAATGTTTCTGCTAACTGGCAGTGTGGAATCACAAAACCTAGAGTTTATAATTCTAGGCTGAAATCTGTTTACACTGTATGGTGGCCTAATTTATGATAAATCAATATCAGGTTCGTTGAAGTCCCCACGTTTAAGATCACTGACCCTTGGCCGAGCAGTGCACGAGGTGGCCCGGTTATGGGGGCAGTGAGCCTGGGCTTAAGGTTAGATAAAGCGATTCCCAGACTCCTCCCACAAATAGGTTAGAGTCCTGAAACCATTGATAGTTGAGGATAAGTGTAAGCCCTATTCCCTGAATGAATATGGAAAACTGAGGGCAAGTTGAGGTTTAACTTCCAGGGCATCATCTGAACACCGGCTGTCAGTACTTCTGGCGGGAGTCTGCTAAAATGGTATCGGCACCGTCTAGCTCTACTTGGATGCTGGAGAACCCGGAGAGTGAAGCCACTGAAGGGGAAATTGTTGGAGTAAGGACTAGAGGCACAAGACGGTTGTAAAAATAACTGTCCAGGGGCTTTGGAAATGGCCAATGAGGGTCAATATTTGGGACATTCCGTGACAATGCATGTCTGTAATACTTTATTTATTGACACTAATTTGGAGTATTGACAGGGTATGCTTAATGCGTGAGTCACCAATAGAAGGTCTGGTACATAATAGTGCAATAGCAGCAGATGGGGACCATAGAAATAATGCTTTCTTAGGCTTAGATTGTTTTGTCATGTATAAATGGGACAATCTTGTCATGTGTTTTTTTTTTTTATTCATTAATTTTGAAAATAAGAGCATAGGCATACCAATGAAGCTGAACTGTGTGTAAAAAGCTATATAGAATATTTACCAGTAAGGTGCCGCATGGGGCTATTCGTAAGCATGGATTGGTGCATCATGCCGACCTTGCTGGAGGGTATCAACCATGCCATGTTGGCATGATGTTTTAATACGTTAATACGGCATTGGGAAGTTATTTACCAGCGGTGCCTTCATGTATTTATGATGTCAGAATTGAAGGATTTAAATCTGGGGCATTGCTGGCACTTGGTGAGCGTCCCTCACACTACCACCATACGACCACCATCTCCCCTCCCACCTGGCTACACTCACACCTATTAGGCCCACCTGTACCCCACACCCTGCCTCACTCCTTCCACCGACACCGACCACACCACTACTCCTCCATACATCAAACTTTCCCACTCACCCACACCATTTCTTTTACATATTTCAATTTTATCCATTCATTCTTCGTTGTACCTATTTTTCACTTATCATTTCATCAACAACAATTGTAATATGTAACATATTAAACATTAATGTAATTGTATAACGTATAATTTTATAAACACAAATAAGATTTTATTTACCCCAGCCTGCCTTCCCTTACAATCTCTCGCGGGTGCATACAGTAATGATGAACACATGTAAAGGCTACATGATGTCCAAGCACAGACACTGCTGTCCTGTTGACCAGGTGCCAAGATCTCTTCGTCTTAACCATTTAAAAGAAGACATTGCATTATTGCATAACATCCACTGGTCGTCATAATGCATGCAGCGAACTCTCCAAGACTATATTGATGCCTCGTGCTAACCATACAGGGTTGATACACTTACACAGGGTTAGCATGATGCACCAATGAGCATGATGCACTCCTGTATCAACGGCTCTGAGATGGGTAAAGATAAAGACAACAAATTCCTAATAGTAACTTCAATTAACTCGGAAAGAGTTATAGGCACCACCATGGATTAAGACATTTTTGTGAGTCCCCAAAAAGAGACAGAAATGGCCAAACTTTGTCAAAATAAACCATGAAAGAAATCGAATTATAAAGAAATATATTCATGTATTGGTAGAGTAATATGTTTAGATCATGAATATCATAATAAGTTATTGAATAAATGTGTGATGTTTGCACAATTCAGGGATTACAAAATGTTGTCTACAATGTACAAAGAGGCGACCCTTTGGGTGTCCAATGGTAAAGAATAGACACTAGTTCTTCCATTTACTCACTTCCATTGAGATTGAAAGGTAGACTACCCTTGTTAGTCACACCATAAGGGTGCTCCCAGCTTTTAAAGCTAAGACCTATTATTACTTGATCAAAAGTTTTATCAGTTTGTGTGTGTGATGAAGGGGCGGGGGGTGGTAGTGAAACATGGATCCATACAGGAGGAAGCCTTTCCGAGTTATCAGCGTTTTTAACACTTACCTCTTGTTAGAAGCGCAGACTTAGAGACCCAAATATGAGAAGACTTAGTGCTGGTGGTCCGCTGCTATTGCCCATGTATTGTTACAGACATATGTCAATAGGCCTGGTTCTAATGTCAGAGCTATTAGCGGAATGTAAGGAATGTCAACCAGGTATCAGATGTACCTTGGTGGTACCTAGATCACCCTATGTTAATGACAAACCAACCATTGATTACCAAGGACGTCCAGGAGCAGCCATAAAAACCACTATCCAGGCTGTCATTGTTTTTGTGGTACAGCACGTGCTAGATATGATATGATTATTATGACACTGAGACTGGCAGAGTTGCCACTCATTGTTCTTTTGAAGGATTTCCTGTCTTTGTATTTTTCCCTCTGAATATGGTCTTGAATTTCCGTAGTGAATTTTGCTAATTTCACACTAGAAGATCCCCTGTTATAAGACTATCTTGTGCAGTTTGATGACCAAATTAGATCTGCATGAATTCAGGTAAATTACAAAGGTTGATTAGCCATGGGAGTTGAGATGGGTTTTATACCCTATTCCTACCTCCCTAGGCTGCAAGGTGTTAGGAACATGTTTGTCACGTGATATTAGTCACCTCTAGGGTGTCTCTGATGTTCGCCTCTGCCACCAGAGGGTCTTGTTGCCTGGGTGTGTTACTAAGGACGCCGCGTTCTTGGCAACCCCATAGTTACTGGCAGATTCCGAAGGTTGACCCCTCCTTCCACCACCCTGACCAACAGTAGGACACATAAGAAGGTGAAACTATTCTAGAGTTGTCTGCTCTTGGGTTCGGCAGAAGGGCATTACCTACCTTTGTACCCCAAAGGCAGGTAATAGTAGTGAATGTAACCAAAATTAGACCGTTTAGACATATCTTAAGAGATATTACTTTTCATGACTTTTCCTTGAGAATTCTAAATTTTGGCTCGAGATATGGTTTCTTCTGGGAATTTAGAGCATTAGGATAATTTCAGGATTTTAAACAGATCAGTGAGTGGCATCTTAAAATAAGTAGGCGGTATGAGTCTCTCCCTTCATCCATTGCGCCAAATAACCATTATCATATTGTAATTCCTTCCCTCAGCCAACAGTTCAGATTCATGACCCATCTTCCCTCATTGTTCCCTAACAGTAACCCTATCATATGTCTCTTTATTCTAACCCTTACTCAGCAAACCCCCATTTGGGTACGCGTAATGTCTCCTAATTCTGGACAGCATCTTATTACAGACACGCTGCTACAACCTGCACTGTAAAACAAATGTACAAGGGATCTCTGTGAAAATAACAATTGATCTCTGGCAACATTGGGGCGAGAAATTGGTAATTGTTCTTAAATCATATCACAATCAATCACCCTAAATCTCATGGCCTAGAAATATCTGCTGTCCAGAATTAGGTGGCATTACTCTTCACTCCACTAGCCCCACAGTTTACCTCCCCCACATCCGGAGACACAGTGCGGTCACGTGGTACCCAATGAGGCAATCACGTGACCAGTGGTCATAACCAAAACGAGGCTGGTTGAAAAACAAAATGGATGCCTCCACGAAGGAGGTCGTTGACCACGTCTGAGCGGCCACGATAACAATTACCAATTGCAGAGAGAGGGCTGTCATAAGCAACATCATACATGTAATTGTGACGTCATTATGACCTGAGTTATGATAAATATCATTATTCCATAGGGTTTACTCTGGTTGTTCCCACCCTGAAATATCTCTATTCAATTTGAGGTGCTAACCAATCTGGTTGAATTAGTCACAGAATGGTCTAGCTGTTAAGAATTTAAGCCTAGAATCCGTTGAGAGAAATCTTTAGTTGTACTCGATAGCTGATTGGTTTATGTGAAGAAAAACTAAAGGGCTATAATGAAGAACTACCCTTAGTTTCTATCCCTGTCTGTGACTGCCTGTTTTAATAGTGCGTACAGAGCCATTTAAGTGCAGTCAAGATTGATTGGTGATTGAGTTTGGTTTTTGATGTATGTTGACCTCTGATTATAATTATTTTAAAGAAGGTACATTGAATACGCTGTAATATTAATAAAACTGTAATATTATTAAAACTCACTAAATGTCTTTTCTCTACCCCACAGGTGAGTCTGCAGTATACACGGTTTGTCACGTGACACGGACGCCAGTGCCACCTTTGAGTACGAACTCAGACTACCACCAGAAGGAGTGGGTAGTGGCTTATGTCTGTTGGGTAATGCACTCTTTATGTAGTTCCATATGGCCTATGGTTCAAGGGGAATGACCAAAAATCAAGATCATGATATAAATAGTATACGACTCATACTATTCCCCTGGAGAGTGGGGATCTTCATGAGAGGGCATGCAGAAGCAGAATAATATCACCGGGAGTCCAAGAAGGAGTAGTCCCCTTCCGTAGTAACAGTGGGTATACCAGATTCGTAAAAGGTGACAAACTAAAGGTTCCTTGTGACATGAGGTGAGCATGTGGGCAGCTGGTGTCCATATGTGAGGGCCACATGCTTGTCTTTTGCCATGGGTTTCCCCCTCAGTGAACTACATCTGAGTGATCAAAGGCCATGGTTTGTCTGGCCATGCCTATGGGACCAGGCAAATAAAAGAACACTTTCTATCCTTCGAGAAGAGTAGGGGGATAAAGCCCTGGTAACAGTTTTCCCCCTCATGAATTCGGTCATTCATCTCATAGATTCGGTCATCCACATATGTGGTCACTACTGTGATGGACAAGCAGCGTATATAAATACCTGTCTGGCTGTATGGACAAGCAGCTTTTAAACACCTGTCCAGACTGAGAAAGAAAGGACTTCATGTACGTAAACTAATGAGGCAGTCCAATGAGGTGTAAGAACCTTAGGACATTAAACAAATCAATCAATCATACAATTATTACTTTTAGTTGGGTATATATGCCACAAAACGAACAATAACCACCTCTGCATATATATTAAATGCAAAAAAATGTTGGTTCCAACTGTACATGGTAAAACAGTGCCTTCCTCTGAGTATACTATTGAATCTAAGTATCATTTTGTGGTTGAAGAGATCATGCAAGACATGCGACTCCCTCATCGTTTAGTAGTTTAAGACTGCATGGAGAATTAAGAAATCTGAAGTCGCCTTTTGATACGCAAAGAGAAAAATGCAGTCGAAGTTGAATGTACATGGCATAGACCAAAGCCACTTCTCTTCACGATCATACCTTCTGCACACTAGGATTTTGCTGTGGTTTCATGATACTAATAATTTAAATAAGATATATTGCATGACGTCTGGAGGGGAATGGATGCAACTTTTTCGGTAATGGTCTCAGTGAATAACTTGACGTTGAGATGGCAGAAAGGTTTTTTGAATAGATACTGGGGCAGTAGAATACCTACTGGTAGGCCTACTGGGGACACACCCCTGTGCTAACTATGAGCGGGAAGATCTGGCTAGACCTGTGCTGCCATCTGCCGATGTGCGGACACATCTGTGACGTAATCTGGCCATGACCTTTGACTCTTTATCTAGGTGCGGTCACCAGCAATATTGTGACATCATATGTCAATGGGAGAGGCACCATAGTAACTAACAGGGATCCATCGATAGGGAAGTTTCACCTTAGATATCTCTATTGTTTGTGATATAATCGACATGATACTTGAAAAGGGACACTTCACGATTATCACTTATATATTTATAACCAGCGATCTACTAACCCATTTTTATATATAGGGTAAATATATTTTGTGTGTTCTGGGTGGAAGTCATATTATCTTATCCTGATACATAGACAAAGGTGCACGAGAATTGCTCAGCATTGAGGGTTATCACACGAGGCGAAGCCGAGTGGGATAATCCTCAGTGCTGACCAATTTGAGTGCTCCTTTGTATTTATCCCAAGTTAATTTAGTCAGATATGATCAAAATTCCATTTATTTTATCATCAGTTATTTGACCATTTTGGATGTTTCCCTAGGAGTGTGATACGGGGAAGGGTTATCACACTGGGGGGTGTGATACAGAGTTTCTTTGTAAAGCCTATGGGGCTCGCGTATTCAACTTGGGATAAATGGTGTGCCTGGCTATGGAGGCGAATAGGGACAAGACGCAGACAGTATAGACATAGATTAGCAGGTTGTGGAGGTCGCTGACTCCTGCTAACACGTCTGAAGCCACGTCAGTTTATCAGGAGTCCATCCTTCAATAGTATTGAAATACGTTGAATGAGTATACTCCCCAGCACTGCATTGGTGCATGCTCCTGAGAAGGGGGAGGGCAGTGGGGACAATTTATTTTACCAACCCTACAATAAGGTCAGGCCTAAATGGCCAGGCTGAAAGATGTCAAAAGTGGTGAAATACCTGCTTTGGCCCCACCACTCTGAAACTGCTAGAGGCCCTTAAAGGGTCAAACTGACCCACTGCTGTTGGTGATGTCTTTTTTAAGGAATGGTCAGCAAAGCTGGACACATGGAATGGTCAGCAAAGCTGGACGGGCCATGGCAAGTTATACTGCATGTACATACAAATCCCTAATTGTTTTTGACTCACAAGACAACCTACCGAAATTTATACATTGTAATAGAAAATCATAAAAGCAAAAACGATTAGGCCTAGACATTTACATTAATATGTAGACCATTCTTTTTTTGAGTGGCGAGAGCTAAAATATAATTACTAAGGGAGTGGTCATTTTTTAACAACAGGGGGGATTGTTGGGTTTGGGGGGACACAAAAATTTCAGACCCTTCTTAGGGGGGGACAAAAATAATTTCGCCCCTTTTCATCGAAAAAGCCCGCACCCGACTATAGAATAAAAGGGGGGACGGACAAATTTCATACCCCTCAGAGGAGGGACGGACAAATTTTAGCCGCGCACGCGCGGAATTTCACCGACCCCGAAATTGACCACTCCCTAACACGATTTATGCATTGCTGCATCATGGCAATATAGCAATGATCTTTGGTCTTTGGTCAAGGATGGTATAGATAGAGACGTCAAACACCAGTGGTGGATCCAGGATTTAGAAAACTAGGTGACATGTTTCAAAAGAAGCGGGTGCACTCCCCATTTCTGAGCATAGTGTGGGGCCTAATATAAGCAAATACACATGTAAACCGTTAAATACAGACAAAAAGTAAAGGGTGCGCACCCCGGTGTGCACCCCCCGTCTAAATGGGCGGTCTAAATCCGACACATGCAGGGTTGCCTATATAGAGCCAATGATAACAATGTAGCAATAATGTAGCATTCTCTCAGATAAACTAGTGCCTTCTCTGTCCATACCACGTGGTCCCACCACCAGCTGACTCCATTCACACAATAGAGCATTGTCAACCATTCACAGCTTACAACGACTAGAGATGAAAGTTATTGAGCTGCTCCACCCACCAGCCATTGAACCAATTGTAGTCATCCCTATGCCAGCACCCCCCCCCCCCCACCAGACACACACTCCTCTGCTAGCCCAACCAATTTATAGTAGTCATCCCCATGTAGCCGAGTCTTCTTGGCTGTCTTAGGCTCTACATAAACCTGTGTGTGGAGTGCTTAATGGTGACCAGGATGTGTCAGTACAACCCTGCAGAGTCTATGTGGTACATGCACTCCACTCCTAATGGTTGCCATGATGCACCAGCAAAGTGCTGGTAAGTGGACTACATTGGTGCATTATGATGGTAAAGGACCCTAACCTAGAGGAGTGAATTATAATCCTGACAATCCTGAACTCAAATGGAGCTTATAGACACTGTTTTACACCATAGAACAGTACTAAAACAACAATTCTAAGCACCGCGGCTTAACCCCCCCCCCCCCACTAAAGAAAATAACAGTGCTTCTCATACACAGATGTGGGGTTTTGTGGAAAATGCTTGATGATGTTGCCAAGACATTCAGTATAGTGCCACAGTCAGCCACCCTCCGTACCAAACAGACACACAGACAGCCAATCAGATTTAGACGCGCCTTGTGACAGAGGTCGTTCCTAAATAAATTTGCACATGCACTGTAGGCGCAAAGAATATTGGGCCCTTCCCCAGAGTCACACCCGTCACTTGGTTTCTGGTGATGGGGTTCTAATACTACAATGGGTGAATGGCAGATGGACAGGGTGGGGATTAATTCATTCATTTCTCAATAACATTACATACAAAACAGATAGTCAAGCCATTCCTAAATTATGTGGTATAATGTGGCAAATAAATTGTATGATGTTATATCATCCATATGATGATATGAATAGTGGTCTCACTCGGTTTGCTGAGTCATGCCTACATTCCTTATAAACAGCCTCACGAATTGTCACAAAAAGAAAAAGAAGAACTAGGTTAGTTGGTCTAGTACTGAGATTAAGCGTGTAAACCCTGATCCCAAACTTACAATGTGCTGTGGTGTCTAGTGTTTTCACAGAGCATTTTGGTAGTTCTCTGTCTGAGCTTGCAGCTGACTATAATACTTTAGTTTAGAGCACTTAGAAGAAGTGGGGATGGTGTATTTCCCTTTTTTGGCAGAATTAAAAATCAGAAACGCAAATGAACTATTGAGTAAGAGGATCATGTTTAAACCTGAGAAGTGCCTTCCCAAAACCTACAATGGCCTATACTACTTAGACATGGGTTGATAGAAGTGCCTTCCCAAACCTACAATGGCCTATACTACTTAGACATGGGTTGATAGAAGTGCCCTCCCAAAACCTACAATGGCCTATACTACTTAGACATGGGTTGATAGAAGTGCCTTCCCAAACCTACAATGGCCTATACTACTTAGACATGGGTTGATAGAAGTGCCCTTCAAAAACCTTCAATGACCTATACTACTTAGACATGGGTTGATAGAAGTGCCCTCCCAAAACCTACAATGGCCTATACTACTTAGACATGGGTTGATAGAAGTGCCCTGCCAAAACCTACAATGGCCTATACTACTTAGACATGGGTTGATAGAAGTGCCCTCCCAAAACCTACAATGGCCTATACTACTTAGACTTGGGGTTGATTGAAGTGCCTTCCCAAACCTACAATGGCCTATACTACTTAGACATGGGGTTGATTGAAGTGCCTTCCCAAACCTACAATGGCCTATACTACTTAGACATGGTGTTGATTGAAGTGCCTGTCCACAAACTGCAATAATACTACTAATACTAGAAGTATTCGTAATTCCTTTATGTAAGAACTAAGACAAATAATTCATAAAAGTGTAGAAAAACAGATGTACCAGATATGATTTTTTTTTCATTGTAAACTCTACACTGATATCATACTATGATTTGATGCCCAGGGTATAGCCTATTGTCGCTATGACACAGTCCCAATCGCAATCTCAATTACTTATCCCCTACAGGGGAATTGACCTTTATGCTATATTGAGCTGCAGCAAATGTTGGTCCTAACCAATCCCCCCCCCACTGCCACCAGCCCTACCTCCACTGACATACTCTTCCACTCCTACCGGGACATACATTATGTTCCTATGGTATACAGTAGAGCTGCTGGTAACCTTCAAAAGGCTGTCGTGGACATGTACTGGGTAATGTGATAGGTGCTGTAAAACTCTGCGGACAACCTCCGGCGTATGGACCATCTTTGAGGCCTACTGCGGCTTATAAATCTTTCTTGAATTGAAGGTACGGCTTGTACACAGGGTTTGACATGTGGACTTTACCAAGGAATGGCCACCTTTCTAAGGGGGTGTGGATGGGGGGTCCCCCATGTCACATGTCAATTTTAAGAAATGGTTATGTCACATGTCACTTAAATCCCCATGTCCCATGTCACCTCTAAGAACCTCTCATGTCACATGTCGATTTTAAGAAATGGTTATGTCACATGTCACTTAAATCCCCATGTCCCATGTCACCTCTAAGAACCTCTCATGTCACATGTCGATTTTAAGAAATTGTCATGTCACCATGTCAAATTTAGTGGTCCACACCCATTTCTAAAGCTCTCCCGTGGTCATGGCATGGCTTATACGTGGAATGTCAACACTGTTGTTGTGAACAAAAAAGGGCTCCCAGTTGCAAGTACTCATCCACTGTAGATTGACTCAACTTTCAAGTTTAAAAAGCTTTTATTACCAGGAATGAAGACGGAGTCACCATCTCTACCAACAATTAACAAGGCAAATAGTTGGGAATAGCCTTGCTCAAAAACAAATGCCCGTCTTTTATTCTAAATACAAGTATAACCAGAACTTTTATTGATAAAAGACTCAGAGAGTAAGAGTAACTATTCCACCCCTGACAAACTACAAATACCACAGTAGATACAGAGGGAGGAGTCAGCGGGTAGATGGGGGGGGGGGGAGAGCTGTAGCAATCTGCAAATAGTGGTTGGGGCTTATCATATTTACCCTGAGTCATGCTGGCCTGGGCCCCATAGCCGTAATGTGATTAGAGCGTGCTGGTAACAGGGTTGCCACGGCTGTAACACTGTAAGTGAATTCTCTCTGTAGCTTTGTATAGGCAGACCCCTCCCTCCTCATTCTAAAGTCGGTGGACGTGCAGGGATCTGCAACTTTCTCTCTCCCTTTCTATCCCTCCTTCCCTCCCTCCCTCCCTCCCTCCCTCCCTCTCTCCCTCCCTCCCTCCCTCCCTCCCTCCCTCCCTCCCTCCCTCCCTCCCTCCCTCCCTCACTCTGTCTCTGTCTCCCTCTCCCTCATTCTCTCTGGATGGGATTGGGGGGGGGGTATTTTCAGCTCCCTCAGTAGTGTACTCCATCCCAATTTTCACATTTGGTTTGGGCTAACTGGAGGTAGAGTTGCATAGGTACCAGCTACTTGCTTTTGAAACCGGGAAACAGTTTGAAGCGGAATGCCGTGAGGATAGTATGAATAAGATAGGAAAACGATGTGTACTAAATTAGACACTACAAGAATCAGTCAGTCTGGTTTTCATCAAGAGTATAGTATGGGGCGTAGATACTTACATAGCGTTATAGCAGCAAGGAAGAGCCTACCTTGCTACCAGCATAAGAAGGCGTGAGAGGTACTTATGTCAGTTCCTTATACTATAACCTGCCCCACCATTAACATAGTTACCCCCAGTGGTCTTAGCATGTCAGGGTCAGTCTCTCCAACCTTGTCCTCTGAGCCTTATTAGTCCATTCATGTCTACAGGAAGATCTGCTTAGAGATTGACACACCCCAAGGACGTTGGCCTCTCAACCCACCGCTCCTCTGTCCTCTGTTTCCGCAGACCGCCTTTACATCAGAGACCAGGAATCAACTTGGAGATTTCCTCTTTCCCTGGTGTAAGCTATGGTGGACACTGTGCCTTGTGACCATTGGACATCCTTCTATACTACTAGCTATGGGCCCTTATGGTACCCCACTTTGTCATTGGCAGTATATAAAGCCCTAATACATGTATGAAGTTGCATGATGACGTAGCAAACCCCCATGGATGGAGAACAATAATCAAGCTGCGCCCAAAGCCAGAGGATTACCAGGGTACCTCTTTTTTGACACTATGGACAGAAATTCCGCACATAATTCTCAGTCATATATTAGGATTTTGATAATTGTATGGACCTGTCCGTATGATAGACTCTCACCCGTTTCCTTTGTATCTAGGTGAAACTCTACTTTTACTTCACCTCATACGGTAAGCCTCATAATAAAATGGCCGCCATGGCTCCAAGTCCTCTCTCTCACACATAACTCAGCAGGGTCCATCCGGTTACCTGAATGCCCATATTTAGTCTGACCCTTTACAGGACACCACACTGCCCTCTGTCGGGAGCTCCCAGAGGTGTTGGGTCAGATCCAACATGGCCGCTGACAAGTGTGGATAATGAGACGCCATTTGCAGTGGTTACTGGTTGCCATGGTGACAAGAGTCACGTGGGTACGGCCCCGGATGTGAGTGGCGGGTCACGTGATTGTGTCACGTGGGGGTAGGTGGGCCTTTAAGGACCATGTGGTACCTCCAGGTTAAAGCTCACGTCGATAATCATGGCGCACCATTGTTGTGCTGGTAAGCACACCTGCCAGTACTGCATTGGTGCATCGTGCTAATCCTTCAACATCAACCCAAGAAGATGCATGAATGCAACAGGGCTGCATTCATGGATCATATATGGACACAGTCCATTAATGCAATATGCAGCCTTTAAAGTTCTCGCAGGAATCACTAGGGGGCAGGTTGAAGCAGGTTACAACCGGGATACTTGTCTGTGCGGATGTCTTCACTCTCAGCAATTATGGTCAGCCATAGGGACAGAGCTCATCACGCGGGGGGGGGGGGTCCTCATAGTAAAGGGCATAGGAACAAGTATATAAAGACCTCACATGTCAGGTATATGGAAGCCCTGGCAAGGGGCTGACTCCTTATAAATGGAAGTAGGATCATTGGTGTGTTCAGGCCGACATGCTATGTGTAAAGAAAACTCAAAGGTGATGCCTTCAGCCAGGTTGATTTTCTTTGTCGTTTTGATGCACTGACGTGGTAAGTCAACTCACCAGCATTGCATTGGTGCATCATGTCGGTCCGTCAGGAGTGCATCAAGCAATGTGATGCATTTATGTATCCTTAGTGGGTAGACACGATAGTCATTCATGCCTCACGGTGACAAATGGGCATAAAGCATCACGTGGGAGGATCGTCAAGGAAGCCGAGGTACAAGTGTTAGATACTGAAAGGGAACAGTATCATATGCAGTCAAGGTATGTGCAGGGACTTGGAGTGGTAATGTTAAAGCCAATTTTCCTTGATTACAAATTGGAAATAATCCCTGCACATTCATCTGCAAATTGTAACAGAGCCCCGCTTTCGGAGTAACTGTGCCAAACCAATTAAGCGGATAAGATCTGTTATTTGACGGTTGGGTCTTCTTAATTAATTTCATGGCAAGTCCATGTAATGAAATAGCCATAACCGACGTACAAACTAATTCTCTCTTTTCATATCACTGTGAAATCTCTATGAAATTTGTGATGAATTGTGTTCTCATTTTCATTTTTTTGTCAATAATCAAAGCAAGAACGTGCGTCACCTCGGTTTGCCTATAAAAGGCCCCTACAAGGACAATGTCTTTGAACAGAATCAAATAAGCGAGAGAAGCAGGATTGTAGTGAAAAATAACAGCACCCATCGGTGGAGCGAAATTAAAAACAATATTTGTGAACAGAAAGGTCCCGTATCTTCCAGTGATGTACAATAAACTCTAGCCATGCTTTGTGGTTTGGGGTACACTGATGTCCACTACCACACAATTTCATTTACGAGAATTGCGGTGAATAAATTTCAGTTGACAATTGTCCTTTAGGGTCCGCGACACGCAGGGAAAACATGGAAAATAGGAAGCATTGAGACCTACTGTGGAAAGCTCAAATGTCCTAAATCATTCATAAAGGTGAATTATTCATACGATATGAGAACGCGGGCCAAATGTCACACTTTCCTCATGATAATTAGCACAATAGCGATGTCATTTGAAGGAAGTGTTTCAGTTCCCAGCAACTCCTACCAGCTCCATAGTATGACACAGTAGCCGAATGTGTTTAGATCACACGTTAGTCTAGCAGTAACTTGTCTACAGAACTAACAGTACAGATGACCAGGTCCAATCCACTCCTACATTCCCTGTATAAACCTTCACCTCTGTCAAACAAAATCCATCAAATTGCTGACTCCCCTTCCATAGCACCCTTCTCCCACCAAAGTCTTTCCCTTACCAATTCCCACTCTCCATGTCCATTTGAAAGCTCCTCTGTCATTGGTTGGCTGAGTGCTAGCCGCCCACCTCTAAGGGGGTCGCTGATTGGTTGGTGAGGATTTGACGCCTGCGCAATACAGGGGAAGTGGTTGTCGTGTGAAGGGGCAGTGAGGGGTGGATTGGTGTGGAGGATGAGTGCTGGAGGGGTAGAGGGGGTAGGGTTATTCAACAGTCTGGTATGCCACTGAAATCATGAAAAGTCTAGAGTGACAATAACCATTATCATTATCTAGACAGTTTTTGGGAAATGAGTTTACTTGGGAGAAGTGGTTCCCTATTGTTCCTGCTCTATTATTATCATCATCATCATCGTCATCATCATCATCATCATTGTTATTGTTATTATTATGAAAATGGGTGCATTTCCTCTAAAATGGATTAATCTGCCAGCACATTGCTGCATTATTTCAAAAGTCAAACTCATAAACCTCAATGTCATTTTGTCTCATCGGAAACTGCAATAACAAAGGTAAAGTTCCTATAGCTTTGAGCATCAGGACTCTAGTGTGGGTGTTTCCACTCCGTCTGCCGCTCAGGGAGGTCTGTACGGTGTGGGAGAATTGTAATAGCAAATGCTTTGGTCCTTCGGGAGGACTTTCGCACACCTCTCATGCATTCAATCCTTGATAAATCCTTCTAAGAATTTAGATATACATATGCCCAACCCCCTTCTAGCTTCGCTGAATGTTTGGGCCACCCACGCAGGGCTGGGCAACTGTCGCCATGTAGCCAAAAAGTGGCGACAATGGCCTTGAAAATGGCGACATCTCCCTCCAGAATATTCTTCAAACTCTGGGCTTTCCAACAGTGAAGGAATTTTTCAAATATTCCTAATAGAACCAAAGTTATGAAATGGTTCACAGAAGTCACCAGAATGCATAATTATTTTGACATGGAAAATATGGAAAATTTCAAAAAAAGTTTAGGAAAATGGCTCCAACCCCACCTCCCTGTTCCAATCACTCAGAGCCGCTCAGTAATGCAAGGGGCGGTTTAAGATTTGAAGTGGGACATGTTTAGAAAGAGTCTTTTGATGGGGTTGCCAAGGCCCAAGAGGGGTGGGGTGCAATTCACATACCTATTCCAACATTATATAACATAGATGATACAGAAAATAACAAAATTTAAACCCCCATCCCCCATACAAGTTTATTGTGCTGCTCCACCTCCAATGATCCTTGGTATTTGGGGCCCCTAAGGAATCCCCCCTTGATGTCACAATGTCACCAAAATTGAAGGCTTCAGGTCACATGTCACCTTTTTAGGGAATGGACATGTCACATGTCATTTTTTTTGTGTAACTGAAAGGTATACACTGACAATTGAACAGGGATGGATCCAGTGATTTAAGAAGGTGGGAGAGAGGGGCATGTATACATACAATGTCATGTTAGCCATATGATGTAATAGAATGGGTGGAGGGAGTCATTCCAAGCAAAGCACACTGAATTTGCAACCCGATTTGCAAGCACCGCCTACCCTCACCCGCGAGCGACCCACATGTGGTACCAACACATATGAAGTGCCCCACCCCCTGGGGGTTGAGAGTAGAAGGAGAGAGGCAGTATGGGAACGGTGGGACAAGGGCTGTGGGTAGGATGATGAATTCTGATGTAAACTTGAATATTCCATATTTCAGTGATGGCTATATATCACATTTATTTAATTGTAACATTTAACAATGATAATATAATCTGGTTAAAGTTCTGGTTTGAATCTTCTTCATTGTTCATTCAACACAAACCACCTGTATTATTAAGTCAATCCATCATAGTGACAATTAAAATGTCATTGCCCATATATCATGTTGTTCATGATTCAAGCCATGTGAACAAATGAAATACCACCAATCAAAATGGATTCTGCTATGCGGGTGTTTAGGTGAACAATGAAGAAAGAGGACCTTCATTCCCACTGACAAGTTCAGCATCAGTGGATTGATAAACTGATCATCCCTAACATATGACTCAACATTCAATTCTTATACTGTTTCACAAATTAACAAAATAATCCATATATATATATATATATATATATATATATATATATATATATATATATATACTCTGTCATCTAATCTAAATTACATTTATGAGTTGATTACAGTAATATCTTTAGCATTTATTAGAATATCCCCAAGTTTAACCCAAGACTAGAGGCACTCCATAGGAAGTAACTATTTAAACAGGGGTAGACACTATCTTTTCCAGCCACTGGCCACCCCAGCCTGTAGGTTAAGGGTTTAGAAATCTATGTGCTTGGAACAAAAGCTGCAGGCCCAGAATAGCCAGTTTATTTTTTTAAAGAGAAATTGATGATGGTCAAAGGAATTGACCTTTATAGATGCCCCTCTGTAACCTTCTGTGGGCCATCCCTGACCCTGTGTGTGGTGCACATATGCACGGGCACTGACACATTCCTCTGTGAAATTGTGTAATGTCGTTCTCGCCATGAATATGACCTTAGCTGTCGAAATGGCGTTAAACATCTATTACTCACTCACTCACACCATCCCTGACCCACAGGAAGGAAATTCTTGAGAAAACTATGGGCCCAGAGCCGAAAGGCCACTGGCTCCCCGGCCAGCGTTAGTGTCTACACCTGTTTAAACATATTAAGATTTCTTTGAAAATATCAATGTCAAGAGATGTATTATGACTTCTGGGAATGACTTTATAACTTTGATTCTAATAGGGATATTTAAGAAATTCTTTTGCCGTTGTAAAGCCCAGAAATTGGACATTTTGAAAGATATATCTTTGGTAAATCTGCACCTGTTATACACTGGAAATTGTCACATGTCACATTTTTGACAGAATGGCATGTCTCTTGTCACTTTTATCTTGTTTTCTCATGTCACATGTCATGTTTAACCCCTTGGGGGCCACTATTTTGTGATGAATTGTTTGAGATATCATGTTCTTGAAATGCACCACAATGCACCAAATGACCTAAAATCAAAAATTTTCTTCGGGCGCATGTTTACAGACTACACTAGTTACCATTATCAATTGCGAATTCAGTGCCCTTTTCTTGTGATGAGCTTATCACAGTGTTGCCGAAATGACACAAGCATAGGATCTAAATGGCCATCGCGGGCGTATATTCCTCCTCTTATGTGCCTTAGAGATTCAGCCCAAAAGAGTGCCACAAGATTGCTTTATGGCTTATAATCAGTGGCGATGGAGGCAGGGGGCATATGTATGCCCCCTCAACTTTTATGTTGGGGGATATGATTTTGGCCACCCCCAACCTTTTTTCATATTTTTATCTTTTAGGACAGTATCACTGCACCATTATAGGGCCTACATTATCAATCCAATAGAGCAGGCAAACCCTGCTATAAGAACTCATCAAACTGCAACATTTACTTCTAAAATTTCAAAAGAATTTCTGTAGGGGGTGGTGGTAGAGAATAATGTTGGGGGATAGCAGTGGTGTGGGGAGAGATATTGGGGCCTAGGACAATAAGGTCCCTGGTAGATCTGGGTTTTTTGGATAAGAGAGAGAAGGAAATTGTGTGCTAAGTTGCATCAGAATGCACCATTTACTTTCCAGACTTTCAAAATTTTTCTACCACCCTCACCCCTAAGTGCTATGCTTTTTCAATATGGGTGCCCTCAGTCTAGACACGACTATCGTAAAAAAATATTTGAATGTAGCAAGTTTTCCTGGGGAGAGCCCACTGCGACAATAAGTCCATTCTCTCTATAATTTAGTATCTTTTGCAAGTATCAGCAGAAATTACCCACCCATCCCCCTTTGCACCCCCTCTCCAAACTTTCAAGTGGTTCCGCTGCCATCCTTGGCTACAGCCCGGCTAGTATTAGCTCCAGGATTTTCAAATATGCCCAGGCCTGCACGATTAGAATAAGATATGAAAAATTAACATCTTGCAAGGCTGACTGATTCAAGTATGAGCTTTTCTGTCAAAAGAAAGATAGCGGCCATCAGAAACGTAAGGCCTCACTCGGCGAGCTTCAAGCTGCTGTATCTAAATAAATATGGCGAATTTGGATTCAATTTTTTTAAATGTTGTAGATATAAACATTAACTATCGTTGATATCTTTTAGAGCTCTTACATTTAACTCTAATTATATCAGTCAGACACTTGTAAATAGGCGACCTGCAACTTCCGGTTGCAGCAGGAGGCAGATCCAGTAGCTGAAAGCTCTTATAATGGAGAGGAGCCGGTCCCTAACACCATATGCCTATAGGGACGGGTTGGCAGGTCTAGCATCATATGCCTAGGGACCGGTTGGCAGGTCTACAGGACTCTGGCCTATAGGTGTAGAAGGAAGCACACTGGTTTTCAGGGTAAAAACTGATAGAGGGAAGTATAAGAACGAGGGGGGGGGTGAGTGTGAAGGTAAAGGAGTAGAGGGTAGGGTTAGAGTGGAGACCGTGGATGGGATGATGGATGAGTGAGAGTGTACAGGGCAGCCAGGTGATTGGGGGACCGGTTTAGTGAGGCGGCTGGCCGGTATAACGGAACATCATCTCATCAATGGCGGATTAGTGGGTCAATCCGGGACTTAAGGGGCATTGCTGTCCATAGTGAATAATATATATGTGTCGGGCGTTGTGGGGGAGGGGAGGCGAAAGGAGAAAAATGAAGAGAAAATGGACAGCCTCATAATAGTGCCAGTCATCACAATAAAGATGTCTGGGAGCTCCCAGAGCAACTATAAAAACATCAGTAACTGTTGTTGACTACTGGTCTTTAGGGTGTTGTATATGCTTAAGAAATAGGTACTGCAGCAATATTCATTTAATTCAGTTTATAGTTAAAACAGATATTTTATGGACGTTATACCATTGTTATTTGTGAACATGAGCAGATATTTGTATTATTAGTAGTGACTCGCAATATTTCACTAGACATTGGATCAGTCCTGGGAGGGATTTATCAATGTAAAAGTAGTTTGAGACCTATCATTTTTCACCTTGCTGATTAGATCTGTAGGGGTCGGCGAGAACATTTAGGGAAACCGGGAGGTGAACCCGGGACCTCTCAGCCTTCAGACGATTGCTCTACCACTGAGCTACTTCCCCGTACAACATTTTCTACCTGGTCAACTGCCGGTACAAGTACCGGGCGGTGGAAGCACCTGCCGTGTCAGACGATTGCTCTACCACTGAGCTACTTCCCCATACAACATTTTCTACCTGGTCAACTGCCGGTACAAGTACCGGGCGGTCGAAGCACCTGCTGTGTCACACCAGCTCAGGTACCGAGTTCCGTAGCCCCCCCCCCTCACTCGGGTCAGGACCACTCGGTTTCCCTACCATTGTAGGTGTCGGCCAAAACATTTAGGGAAACCGGGAGTTGAACCTGGGACCTCTCAGCCTTCAGACAATTGCTCTACCACTGAGCTACTTCCCCGTACAACGTTTTCTACCTTCCACCCATACCTGGACTGGGGTGACACAGAGAGGGGACATGTGATTACATGAAGACCGGTCCCTGAGAGTCAGCACATCGCGCGCGGGGAAATCACATTCCCCTACAGATCTATGGTAATCCTAATAAAAGGCTAACATCATATCAGAGACTTGCCACAAGCTGTAATCATACCAATTCGATAATAATTGAAGCCGCTGGCGTATAGATAACCTTCATGTGTAACCTGCTAAATTGCTAATTAGACTCAGATCCATTTGTGCGTTTAACGGATTTAGCGACAAATCTAGGCTGATCATTATGCAGCTTACCAGGTTTATAGCCCTTATCCATATTTACCCACCCCGAGACCGGTTTATCTACCCAGGCCTGGGTGATGGGTATAACATGTTTTGGATATTATTAAAGGGAATAAGAAGATTAACTAGTAGGGTTTATATCTTATTACTCTAGCCATAGCAACCAAATGTATGTGGTACCCCAATGCAGACCCAAGTATCTTTCCACATGTAATAGTATTTCATTTAATATCAGTAACAGTTGATATGGGTTATCAAAACGTAATGTGATTGATTTATGGCACGTATCTAAAGACCATCATTCTACATCATTATTTTATAACTATATTTACCCTAATACATATTTGAGAAAGACACTTGATAACTCAACGATGTTAGGAAACGATTGCTTAATGCAAACGTTCAGGCGGCCTTGGTAAAAAAAAAAAAAATAGTCACCAATGACACCCCAAAGTTATACATGTGTAGTAGCTGATCTTTAATGCTTCTACTTTCACAAAGTCATCATTGGCGGAACAGATTGACCATCGGTTGAAGAAGGTGACAAGCCCCTCATGAATGGTTCATATTTTGCAATTTGAATACTTAATAACCCCTCAAAGCCTCCAAGTAATTCACATTCTGACAAAGACATGATAAGAAATTCATAAGGAAAAACTGAAATCCACAGAGGCTGTTGTTTTTGCCATGTTAAACATAAAGGTTCTGCTTGTTTCAAATTTGACTAAATTTGAATAAACAAAGCAATAACCCTGTCAGTGCCATTAAATCTGATTCTGATTGGATACTAATTGTGCAAATTACACTGTAATCATCGAAATCACTTTTTTCTTCATGGAGGAATTGGGCAGTTTGGCTTCATTTGGCTTTGCATGGATTCCTTGACTTTTTTATGTTAAGGGTTTTTATGAGTGTTTGTTATTTTGTCTGTGAAGAGAATTGGACAGAAATTACAGTAAATGTTTTTCCACCCTGTCAGCTCGGGAAGTCGTCCAGGTGGTACATTTCCATATTGGTTTTGGAAGGCAGCATATGATAAAAGATCTGCATGGGTTAAAGCCATTTCACCACATTAAGGGAGGTATCATTTATAAACTTTTTTCTTGTGGGATATTATACAGAAATATCAGTTTAAAGCGTTGGTTCCACAGCCATACATTCGGTCGGAATAGCCCTGATCCGACGATTTATAATATATCAAAAGTATAGAAAAAAAATCGGTCGGATTAGTGCTAATCCGACCGATTTATGCCTGTGGAACCAACGCTTAACAGGGCTGATGCACCTTTGATATGTCGCCGGTAGTTACAAAATATTTCAAGTTGCTAGGGTCTTCTAAGTGAGCAGCTTAGCATAAACATGATTGATAAACCTGTTAAATGCAAGGTGTTAGCGTAGGGTCTTCCCATTGACAGCTATTAGATGGTCCAGGTCGTTCCTCTACTTCGTGGACCTACAGTTGTAGGGCCAAAAGTTTTCAGTGTGAAGGGTTTGGGCTGCACCTGACTATTTAGATTTGAGAGTCTATGCTTTGTTTATTTTATTCTCCTCACTTTGAAGATCATTTAGTTTATTTTTTTCAGTGAAATTACTTCTTGCAAGAAATGACTATGAGGTTCGAGGACATAATGAAGGACAAAAACTGCATTGCCGGTGACAGGACTGCAATGCAGGTGTCAGACCGTCGTCCCATCACCTCTCCCAGGATGGCGCTGGGTTAGGAGAGGGTCTGGTATAGCTTTACGAGAAGAGGAAAGGATTGCTTGGTGAACAGCCATCCTACCTGGCAGAGGACTTCTCAACTATCTGGGGTCGATGTCCTTTGCAAACCATATTTCCTCCTGACTTCTGACTATAGTTATAAGCGGTCAATTCCAGTTCTGCAGAGAGGCCCCTAGCTGCCACACTGGGGGTTGTCAACATTTCTTATGTGGCCCTTTTAGGGCTGTATGATGCATCAAAGTTCTTTTACCTCTGTAGTCAAGATGCACCAATGCAATGATGGAAATTACCTCATCAATGTGCAACACACAATCATCCCTTTAGGAATCAGGGATGTAAGTCTTCAGGATTTATCAGGATTTCCTGATTTCTGGGGATTTTGAATGCATGTACTTTCATTATACAAGTGGTAAAGGAGGGCTGTTTTCAAAAATAGAAGGCCTTTATATTGAGTTAATGTACGGTTTCCTGATTTTTGCCCATGCCTGACTTGCATCCCTGAGGAATATTTGATTCCTGTAGGATTGGGATGATACATGAATGCATCATATTGATATGATACATGAATGCATCATATTGATATGATACATGAGTGCATCATATTGTGCATCATATTGATATGATATATGAATGCATCATATTGATATGATACATGAATGCATCATATTGATATGATATATGAATGCATCATATTGATATGATACATGAGTGCATCATATTGATATGATACATGAATGCATCATATTGATATGATACATGAATGCATCATATTGATATGATACATGAATGCATCATATTGATATGATACATGAGTGCATCATATTGATATGATACATGAATGCATCATATTGATATGATACATGAATGCATCATAACAACAAAGGAATGCACTGGTAAATAGCATACAGCCCTTAGTGGGTCCTCGCCCTGGGGAGGGGATAGGTCGCTGGATCAGGGAAGGGGGGGGGACTCAGGCTAGACTTGGCTACAGACTGGGGAGGGAATGAAATAAGATAGAAAAATAAGGTTGGTGACATTAATGTTTTGAATTAGAGGAGTATATATACCTGTTATGATTCCTTAATTTCAACTAGAACGATCATGTTTCAAATGGGGAGGGGCTGCCATATGACTTTTTGAAAATAATTTAGGGAACTGTAAACATAATATAGCTTGGAGGAGGGGGGAGGCTGTCAAAGGACTGTAGTTTTGCAATTGGTATTTACCATCAAAGAGTTAGTGTGCCTCCACTTCCATCCAGGGGTTTGCTGGGTGGCTGGTAGCTGGTGTTGGTCCCATGGGAGGGGCCTGGTCAGCAGCAGAGCATTCACTTAAGGCGCAGATATCCGGACAGTATTGAGTTAGGGAGGGACAGTAAGCCTGCACAGGCCGCCATATGACGGCCGAATCAATGCACGGGTATGCCTGGCATACAGGGATGCCAGGCATACAGGGACAGAGGCTAGGGCTAGGTTTCTAAAGCAGGTCTTCCACTGGATCTGATGCGACCATCGGGGACAATTGGGAACAATCAGGAGGCCGTGTATTGGTGTCCTGATCAATTCCGATCTAATAAAAAATATAAATTTAATTCCACTAGATAAGACTGGGACGTATTGGGCTATGAGGCCAAATGAAGAAAAAAAGTCGTGAGAGTGCTGCATTTTAGATTTTTCAGCACTTAGGATTGTACCCATTTGTCCCCTGGTGGATTACGGATTTTAATATAGCAAATGTATGTAAAAAAAGAAATCGTTGGATTAAAGCATGTATTCCACTACTATCGGTTGGCCGAAATCTGGCTAATCCGATTATTTTTGATTAGGCAAAGGTACAGAAAAGAAAAATCGGTCGGATTGGTGAACATTGGGCCACCAACGGCAGTGGAATAGCCACTTATGGGCTGGTTCCACTGCGTTGGTTTTGTCCATTTTCTGCTAATCCGGCTGATTTTTATATAGTAAATGTATGGAAAAAATAATTGGATTAGCAAGAAGTGGACACGACTGATGCAGTGGAACCAGTACTTTAGCAGAAAATGGACACGACTGATGCAGTGGAACCAGCTCCTAACAGAAGGGAAGTACGTGGCAGTAAGAGGGAATAGGGAGAGGGTAAAGGGGAGGGTGCTGGTTGATAAATTCAAAGTGAATCTGGAAGGTTTTTGGGGCTGGGAAGCGTCCAGTCGAGGCGTGTTTGAAGGTAAGGTCATTTGGGGAGGGTGGATGTTCAAGGTCTGGTCCAGAAAACTTTCCCAGCTTGCCTGCGTGTACATCGGCCTGGTTTTGAAGTAATCCCTACATTTTGAACTGGAATTTCTAGATGGAATTTATATTAAAAGATGTAGCAGTACCATGGTTATTGCCGACCTGTCTCAGGCTATCCATCCAACACTGAGGTAGAGTTTATCACAGTTGTCCCAAACACCCTTTCCCGGCCGGATGTTGCAAGCAATAGCTAGTAGCTGCATGGACAAAGTTTGGATCACTTGTTTTTTTTTCTTTTGTTCTTCGGTATTTCTGTTAAGAGTACATAACAGTGCAAAGACACTTTCAAAACCAAAAGTCGCATATACATACAGTACTTTGGTACACATTCATTTGTCTTAATAATGCTTGATCTGCAAGTCTAAAGTGTATAAAAGGTGTACGGTGAGCATGTTATATGTGGATGTAACCCTAATAAGTAGATTCTCCAGGGCTGCAGTCATGTATCATATGAAAACAAATTGTCATAATTTATCTAAACAAAAATGGATAAGAAAACTAGCTTATGTACTGTCAAAAGGTGTGAGGCTAGTTTCTCTCAATACTGCTGCACATAGGGTAGACAGGCAATATGGGTATACCATTACAGACCTGTCTGGAGTGGTGTGGGAGCAGGACCATCTGTGTGTGTCACTGCTTATAGGACAAGTAATCCTAAGGCCAAACCATCCATAATACCACATCACCCCCACTCACCCCGTTCTCCTTACCTCATAACCCAACACAGTCTTAGTACAATCCCCTTACACGCAACAACTCTCCTATTCCCCCATGTGTACCTCTTCTCCGCACCCCCTTTTTGCTGCACTATGCCCCTCCTTTTGTCTTTCTTTGTTGTCAGGTAAGTAGTTTGTCCTTGAGTAATTATTTAAGAATCTATCTTTTTTTCATGGGTCTCGTAAAACGAGTCCAAAAACTCTTACAGATCATGGCTGGAAGGCCATTTGAGCTCACCAACGCACAGTATGGAGACACATGTATGAGGGACAGAAATACCATGGCATATTGCAATCTCAGACACCGAAATATAAAAAGTGATGAAGCAGATGGAAATGCTCAGACTGTTCCAGGCAGGGGAGTGGGAGCCACCTCCCACCCCCCCTCCCCAGCTCTTCTAAGCCCTTACCACCACCACCCACCCACCCTCTGTGCATGGGAATCCAGCAGCCCTGGGGACTGACGGGACATCTCAATAGACGATTATCAAGCAGGGCCGAGAGAAAAGACAAATGTTGATTTTCTTTTCTCTGCGTATGACGATGAATTATTTATACGATGAGAGGGAACGATGGCATATGTCCAATCGTTTTGTGGTGTGTTTAGATGTGATGTATAGGACCATGTTCGTTAATACTTAATGGTATAAGGAAGGGGGACAGAAAGGCTCTTGGATGCCCCCGCCCACCTCATTTTCCCATAGAGTGAGTGTCCATAGGACAGAATGATAACATGAGGGCTGAGTAAAAAGGCTGTTGCGTTCTGTATTTTAGACAGGGTAAGCTGAAATTCACAGACTGATTTTATATAACCCTTCTCAAGTGTCGTGATAGTCTAAGGCTGAGGCCAGAGGTAGGATTACCTATGAAATCAACTACACTTCTCGGCTATTTAATCTTTTTTTATGATGATATTGGCATGATGTGTTATACAGGGTCTTGTCAGATTTCAGTGATATCTAAGTTGAAAGACCTATGTATGTCCATATGAAAAAGGGCTTCTATTTCGGAGATTTCTCTGCTTGGTCAATTTTATCTCGGATGCCGTTATCAAAGGATTAAGTACAAATAAACCTGACATGGTCAGAGCAAGAGGAAGACAAAACCACAAAGGATTGACCACTTCTTGTGCTATAACAAAAACAAACACTGTTGCAAAACTCCTTGGTCATTTGATGCAGGGCTCTGGTAAAAATTGACCACCACCAAGAAGTGGGTGGGTTTGTTTTTTAGGTGGCTGAGATTACATTGTGTGGTTTTCTCAGACCACCGTCTGGCCGCCTTCCATCACACCATCCAAATAAAACATAGACCTCATTTAGCAAGGGTTCTTACTCCTTTAATGAATGGCTGATTGGTCGTCATGATGCTTTCATGAATCCATCCCTGGCAAGTAACTCGTCAAGGCTGGATTCATGCATAATGCTGACCCTACATGTGATACACTCCTGGAGGGTCGGCATGGTGCTCTAATGAAGTGCTGGTGAGACTGCTCGCCAGCACTTCATTGGAGCATCATGGTGTCCCTATGGAGCTGATACATATACTCCTGGAGGGTCGGCATGGTGCTCTAATGAAGTGCTGGTGAGACTGCTCGCCAGCACTTCATTGGAGCATCATGGTGTCCCTATGGAGCTGATACATATACTCCTGGAGGGTCGGCATGGTGCTCTAATGAAGTGCTGGTGAGACTGCTCGCCAGCACTTCATTGGAGCATCATGCTGACCCTATGGAGCTGATACATATACTCCTGGAGGGTCGGCATGGTGCTCTAATGAAGTGCTGGTGAGACTGCTCACCAGCACTTCATTGGAGCATCATGCTGACCCTATGGAGCTGATACATATACTCCTGGAGGGTCGGCATGGTGCTCTAATGAAGTGCTGGTGAGACTGCTCGCCAGCACTTCATTGGAACATCATGGTGACCCTATGGAGCTGATACATATACTCCTGGAGGGTCAGCATAGTGCTCTAGTGAAGTGCTGGTGAGACTGTTTGCCAGCACTTCATTGGAGCATCATGCTGACCCTATGGAGCTGATACATATACTCCAGGAGGGTCGGCATGGTGCTCTAATGAAGTGCTGGTGAGACTGCTCAACAGCACTTCATTGGAGCATCATGGTGACCCTATGGAGCTGATACATATACTCCTGGAGGGTCAGCATAGTGCTCTAATGAAGTGCTGGTGAGACTGCTCGACAGCACTTCATTGGAGCATCATGGTGACCCTATGGAGCTGATACATATACTCCTGGGGGGTCGGCATGGTGCTCTAATGAAGTGCGTGTAAGACTGCTTGCCAGCACTTCATTGGAGCATCATGGTGACCCTATGGGGCTGATACATATACTCCTGGTGGGTCGGCATGGTGCTCTAATGAAGTGCTGGTGAGACTGCTCGCCAGCACTTCATTGGTGCATCATGGTGACCCTATGGGGCTGATACATATACTCCAGGAGGGTCGGCATGGTGCTCTAATGAAGTGCTGGTGAGACTGCTCGCCAGCACTTCATTGGTGCATCATGGTGACCCTATGGGGCTGATACATATACTCCTGGAGGGTCAGCATGGTGCTCTAATGAAGTGCTGGCGAGCAGACTCACAAAAAATTCATTGGTGCATCATGCCGACGAATGGCCATAATGCCCTCCTACATCAGCAGCCCTCAAAGGGTTGACTTTGGTGTTCATTTGTGCACGGTGCTGGCGGGAGCCGTCCACTTGGTTGCATGATGTAGGGCTTTTTAACTACAGATTTGAGTGAAGATTCTGCTTATGAGAGTTAAGAAACCGGTGTAATTGCTTACTGGTCAAAGATGTGTAGCCGTTTTGTAGCCATAAGTAACAAAGAGAACCTGATTTCATCAACATATCAGGGGAGTGGGGTTGGACCTAAATTTTCCACTAATGCAGTAAATTCTTTTATGCCCTCTTTAAAGAGGGTGACACTCACCCGCCTTTGAATTTCCTCATATTATCATTCCAGCAATTTGAAATAGAGTAGCTTCTAGAAGAGCACCTCTAATAAATCTTATACTTTGCATGGTTTATTATTAATGCTCTACTTAAGTTGTTTATATTCTTACAAGGTAATGGTACACTAAGCCTAACTCTACTGGAGGCGGCATTTTAAGATATATAGTACATGCATGCGGTGCTCTGAGCTGTACATGTCATTTAGTGTTTCACCAATCCACCTGGACTCAACTACCCCCACCCACCATAACTGTCCCTGGAGGGTAGGGATCAGGTTTATACTCCTACAAAGCCCTACAACTTACTGTAGGGATTATCTCCAGATGCCCACAGGCCACTGGTCCCCCAAGGTATCTACATATGGCATAGGCGTGGGCGGCCACATGGGGAGGGGGCTTCTACTCGGATTTGCCAAAGGCTCACTGGTTAGCCTTTTTCAGCACTGAACAGTGCTGCTTAAACACATTGTGTCCATATGTCAGCATGATGCATGAATGCATCCTTGGTGTAATTACAAAACAAGGATGCTGCATTCATGCATCATGCCAACACCATGCCAACACTGCATTGGTGCATCATTGTGACAGAAAGGAACATGAACCTGAAGGTAGCGGGAAGGTGGAGGGAAACTGGGAATCTCAACCTCTGTCAATTTCATAAATTTGCTTTAAAAAAATCGACAAAAGTAGTTCTACGAATAACGACAGTATCAGGACAGTATCTCCAGGGTTGTTGTTGGTTCAAATTATCAGATCATGAAGGATGTTTTCGTGGTGTGAACAGCATTAGTTATCTTGTTCGAGATAAATAATGTCACAGGACGCATGACTATGTTATAAGGATAAGTTGAAGTTGAACGCTAGCCATCTTATTGCCCTTCAGGGGTAAATCCCTTGGCTGTGGCAGGCCCTGTGCAGGGACATCAGGTGGGCGAGTGATTGATTCCCATGCAGCTTTTAATTATATTAATTAACATCATTTTCTAACAGAACCGAGCACACCTAAAGTACCCAATGGGAACGCCTCAAGTTTGATCGGACATTTACTCCTTTCTTTTGTTTTCCCATGTTCTGGAGAGGTATTTATATGTTGCCCGTTTGACACTGCTGCATGATTGGTTCTATGGATTACTGAGATGAACTATGGAATTTATTGGGCGCTAGCGAAGGTTGGCTATCATTATCAATGTTACCTCTGGTATACAGAGAATCGTATTTGTATTTTTATTCTATGGTCTTAGACAGACCATAGAATAGTTACAAGAACCATGTTCATCACCGATGTTGAATCGCCCTTCTAGTGTAGACTTGCTAAAGTCAAATCTATAGCCTAGCCACATATTGCCCTTTTTTACTCATAGGATTACACATAGGGTTGCACAGGGACCAACCTATCCTTTTAATATTGGCTGTTAGTGCTTGGACAAAGAAAGTCTACTCACCCTGGATATACCTGTGAAAACCCATTTTAACCCTTTAATGCACTGGTGTCTGTTTCTATAGGGGTATACATAGGGCAGTGCATAGGGTTTATGATGCATTGATTCAGACTGTGATCCTTACAGGATTAGCAGGCTGTCCAGGGGCCGCACATACTTCCCTATGATGCATTGATGCACTTTAACCCTTTATGGATGGCATGATGCATTGATACACAGTCAACCCTTTATGAATGGCATGATGCATTGATTCACTTTAAGCCTTTATAGATAGCATGATGCATTGATGCACATTTAACCCTTTATGGATAGCATGATGCATTGATGCACATTTAACTCTTTATGATTGGCATGATGCATTGATGCAAATTATGAATGGCATGATGCACTTGAACCCTTTAAGAATGGCATGATGCATTGATGCACTTTAACCCTTTATGAATGGCATGATACATTGATGCACAGTTAACCTGTTATGAATGGCATGACGCATTGATGCACGGTTAACCCTTTATGGATGACATGATGCATTGATGCACTTTAACCCTTTATTGAAGGCATGATGGATTGATGTGCAGTTAACCCTTTATGGGTGGCATGATGCATTGATACACAGTTAACCCTTTATGAATGGCATGATGCATTGATGCACATCTAACCCTTTATAGATAGCATGATGCATTAATGCATATTTTAACCCTTCATGGATGGCAAGATGCAGTGATGCACATTTAACCCTTTATGGATGGCAAGATGCAGTGATGCACATTTAACCCTTTATGGATGGCAAGATGTAGTGATGCACAGTCAACCCTTTATGAATGGCATGATGCATTGATGTACTTTAACCCTTTATGGATGGCAAGATGCAGTGATGCACAGTCAACCCTTTATGAATGGCATGATGCATTGATGTACTTTAACCCTTCTTGGATAGCATGATGCATTGATGCACAGTTAACCCTTTATAGATAGCATGATGCATTGATTCACAGTTAACCCTTTAAGAATGGCATGATGCATTGACAAACTTTAACCCGTTAAGAATGGCATGATGCAGTGATGCACTTTTACCCTTTATTGGTGGCATGATGAATTGATACACAGTTAACCCTTTATGAAAGGCATGATGCATTCATGCACTTTAACCCTTTATGAAAGGCATGATGCATTAACACAATTTAACCAGTTAAGAATGGCATGATGCAGTGATGCACTTTTACCCTTTATTGGTGGCATGATGCATTGATGCACAGTTAACCTTTTATGAATGGCATGATGCATTGATGCACATTTAACCCTTTATGAATGGCATGATCCATTGATGCACATTTAACCCTTTATGAATGGCATGATGCATTGATACACAGTTAACCCCTTATGAATGGCATGATGCATTGATGCACATTTAACCCTTCATGGATAACCTGATGCATTGATGCACTTAACCCTTTATAGATGGCATGATGCATTGATACACAGTTAACCCTTTATTGATAGACAAGGCATTGATGTGCAGTCAACCCTTTTATGGATGGCATGATGCATTGTCAGCAAATATGTCAGTAATAATGCACTATTTGTCAGCAATTAGTCAATTTATGTTAGTAATTACTCACTTTTTGTCAGTAATTAGTCCAAATATGTCAGTAATAATGCACTATTTGTCAGCAATTAGTCAATATATGTTAGTAATTACTCACTTTTTGTCAGTAATTAGTCCACATATATCAGTAATAATGCACTATTTGTCAGCAATTAGTCAATATATGTTAGTTATTACTCACTATTTGTCAGTAGTTGTAAAAATATATCAGTAATAATGCACTATTTGTCAGCAATGAGTCAATACATTTTAGTAATTGCTCATTATTTGTCAATATCTGATTGAATATTGAAAATTGAATTGAAAATAGCTTTGAAAATTGCATTAAAAACTCGGGTCTTTTAGGTCTTAGACCTAACCTGCTCCATCTTATAACAACACTTAGTCCACATATGTCAGTAATTACTCACAATTTATCAGATATTAGTCAATATATGTCAGTAATTACTTGCCATTTATCAGCAATTAGTCAATATATGTTAGTAATTACTCACCATTTGTTAGCAATTAGTCGAAATATGTCAGTATTTACTCACAATTTGTCAGCAATTAGTCAATATTATGTCAGTACTTAGTCATTCTATATCAGCAATTATCAATACATGTCAGTATTTACTCACAATCTGTCAGCAATTAGTCAATATATAACCGGGGAATAGCCATTGATTCAATTGTGCATCCTCCCTTTCTTACAATTTGTCAGATATTACTCAAAATATGTCAGTATCTATGGACTATTTGTCAGCAATTAGTTAATATATGTTAGTAATTGTTCACTATTTGTCAGCAATTTGTCAATATATGTCAGTAAGTACTCACTATTTGTCAGCAATTAATCAATATATGTCAGTATTTACTCACTATTTGTCAGCACTAGTAATTGTTCACTATTTTTCAGCAATTCGTCAATATATATCAGTATAATTTTACTCACAGTTTGTCAGCAATTAATCAATATATGTCAGTACTAAGTCACTCTATATCAGCAATTGTCAATACATGTCAGTATTTACTCACAATCTGTCTTCATTTAGTCAATATATAACAGAGAAATAGCCATTATTTCAATTGTGCATCCTGCCTTGACTGGTATGTTTCAAAATATGTCAGTATATATGGACTATTTGTCAGCAATTAGTTAATATAATTATGTTAGTAATTATTCACTATTTGTCAGCAATTAGTCAATACATGGTAGTAGTTACTTACATTTTATCAGCATTTAGTCAATATATGTTAGTAACTGCTTACTATTTGTCAGCATTAGTCTATATGTCAGTAATTGCTCACTATTTGTCAGCAATCATTCAATATATATTAGTAATTACTCACTTTTTGTCAGCAATTAGTCGATATATGTCAGTAATTGCTCATAACTTATCAGAAATTAGTCAATATATGTCAGTAATTACTCACTCTTTTTCAGCAATTAGTCAATATTTGTCAGTAATTATTCACTATTTATCAGAAATAGTCAATATATGTCAGTAATTACTCACTCTTTGTCAGCAATTATTCAGGATATGTCAGTACTTAGTCACTAGATATCAGAAATTAGTCAACACATGTCAGTATTTACATACAATTTGTCAGCAATTAGTCAATAAATGTCAGTATTTACTCACTTTTTGTCAGCATTCAGTCAATATATGCCTGTATTTCCTCCTATGTCGGTAATAATGCAGTATTTGTGAGCAACTATTCAATATATGTCAGTAATTACTCACTATTTGTCAGCAATTAGTTAAAGCATAGTTTAGCATAGCACATAGACCACAGTTGCCCATAGATCATTTTAGGGCAATGCCCTATCCTTAGACATTTTACTGTGTGTGGGAGATGTTGTAAAGAATTCTAATGTAGAGCATTCCTGGGTGAAACCTCATGAATTTGACCCCAAAAAAAAGAGATCCCTACACAGTTCCCAATGTCTCTATGGAGTTTGCTATACACTGAAAAAAAATGTTGTCGAAATAATGGCGAAATCCTTTTCCCAAAGCTGCCAGAGATCCATCATTATTTTCAGGGAGATCCGTTGTACTAGTCACCATACTGCCATCTAGGGCTTCCTGATATAAACTACACTGATTCACTGCAATACGGCATGCAGCACTTGACTGTTCAGTTTTACAAGAAGATCTGGTAGATTCAACAGTTATATTTTACAGTGTACACACCAGATATGTCTGTAGGACTATTGATTGAAGCAGGGTGATCATTGGTGATGATATAGGGTCCTCTCCTCCTGTGGATTATCTTACCACACTAGATTGTCTACAGTAAAGTGATGGATTAGTTTTGATACCATCAACTCTCTATATTATAGGATAACCCTTTAAGGTCGGGTGATGCAATGATGCATTCACACCCATTGGTTCTCATGCGGCACTGACCAGTATTTCTCATGCGGCACTGACCAGTATTTCTCATATGGCACTGGCCAGTATTTCTCATGTGGCACTGAATGCATCACAAACCCTGAATCCTTTAACAGTCTTCAATGCAGGAGAGCATCATGCCTAGTGCCTCCATGATCCATGATTGCAGCCCTGGCTAGTTACTCGCATTCATGCATTATAAAGACTAATGGGCATGATGCATTAATGCAATAGTAGCCATTAATGTGTTAGAGACTAAAGCTCACAGTAAGCCAATACATGTGCCCTTTATGACTGTAGGTATTAGAGACACAGGCTTACATTAAGTGCATTGCACATACTTTATACATCTAAAACCACATAGATACATCATAACTATAGGCAGGGTGTCCGGCGATCCTACTTTTCCTACTTTTTCCTATTTTTTTTATGATTTTCCTATTTTTCCTACTTTTTCTCCAAAATACCTACTTTTCCTTATTTTTTATTTTGCTGTGGTGCGTGCAATATAAAAATACCGTTAGTTGCTTTGAAGCACATCTTGCTTGTGTCAGTACATGTTTATAGTAACTTATGTCAAGTGAAATCAACCCTCAAGTGTGCCATGCATAGGCTATTGTAGTTCTCAATGAGGTACCTGAGGGAACTTATCACAGGCATGGTAAATTATTAAGGAGTACCTGATTTAATTACCAAAATATGGCATGTGAACGATTTTCCTCCTCTTATATGTTTTATCCATTTAGTCTCGTACTGGCTAGTAACATTACTTTGGGTAGATAGCAAATTCTGTAATATCATTTGCATTATTATCTGGTACTCAAATTTTGCCATATCTGTCCCACTCCTTTAGTACTTGCAAGAAACTGAGTACTGGAGTTGTAGCGCTACTACAATGTAGCCTCCACATGGTTTATAAATAGTGCAGTTTTACTGTTATCTAAGATATCTATGACTCAGCATGTGAGTTGTATCATTGCAATTTGCAGTATTTATTAATCACATCTTCATTAAAGATTCAGAGATATTGGCTTGTGGAATGAAAGAGCCAATTCTCACACCATTGGTGTATCAATTGATGTTTGATTATGCTAAAGTTAGTTGTGTGGTGATGGTTAGTGATTGACTTGGTGGACATAATATATGCTTTGAGCATTAGAACTAGTATTAATGTTTCACTCATAAACCCTTTAACAGAATAAATGCAAACACCTGACTGATAGTGATCAGGGAGGTTATATCAAAAGGTGGCTACATGAAACGTCAATAAGGGACTAATGGTGTCAGTGTTGGCTGCAATCTATATTTTTAACCATGGAGTGCTAATGTAGAAAACATTCAGAATTGCTTGCAGTTATGTTGTTATGATTGTCATGATACTTTTGGACAAAGATAGCACTCCCTTAACATTGCTGTGCTTTTAGTTTTAGGCTATGCACTGCTAGTGATGGGTCAATAGATTGGTGACGGATTCATCTGACATCAAGTAACCTAGATCATTAAAGCCTGCTATAGAACTCTATAGAAGCATGCCAAATCCCACAAAATTTCAAGAATCTTGTTAAATAAGACAGATAAAAATGGAAATTTAGTCAAACAGTGGTGTTATGTAGATCCAAGTTCTGATTACAAAGTCTACTGCACACTATGCTACAAATCATTTCAAATAGACAATACACGTCTCCTGCAAGTTCTAGCCCATGCGTCAAGGGTTAAGCATACTGGTTTTGCTAAAGCCAGATTTGGAAGCACACAGTGCCACTTCGAAAAGGAAAGTGCTAGTGTAGCAGCTAGTGCATCTGTATCAGATGGTGCTGAACCAACCATAAGTGACAAAACAGTACCCAGTCCAAGCACCTCTGCTAAGCCTAGTTCATTCATGGTGCAGACAGCTTCCCAGCAAGAACAGACTGCCATTGCTGAAATCCTATTGGCCCAAAGTATGTGAGAGCAACTTCAGCTTTCGGTCTTGTGAAGGATTGTCTGACTTGTTTGAGATAATGTTTCCCTGTGTGACATGACAGCACTTTTCACTGAGCTAGTCCAAAGTGTCATATCTGCTCTCAGATGGACTCGGACCATATTACAAGAGGGAACTTGTTAGTATGATCCGTGAAACTGGATGTGCTTTCACATTACAATACGATGAAACTGGGAATGCCCTAAACCATAAACAATGTGATGTTCTGCTCTGATACTAGTGCCAGACAGTGGGCAAATCTGCGTAAGATTCTTAACAGCTTTTCAAACTTTCACAAAGCCTCTTTTGCCTTTACAAGACAAAAGTTAAGAGTAGTGGGGGTTGGATTACAATGGTTATAGATTATGAATTGAGCTATAGTAGTGGGTCATTCGGCGACTTGTTGATAATAGTTTTATGAGTGAAGGTTGTGGATCTGACGGGGTTTGGATGTGCAGGCATTCACAGGTTCAAATAGATAGGGAATTTCAGTCAGATGGAGATGAGGGGTCACCACAGCGGGAGTGATAGACAGGGGTCTGCATAGAGAGTGATATTGTGACATACCCTCTGTGTAGTACATCGATACATTGTACAAAAACTGTGTCTATTAAGTAAGTTCTATAGAGGGGTTTCACAAAATTAGTACCTTAGAGATCTTGTATGGCAGCCATGTTGAGGCAACACTTTTGCCATAGACTTATCATTACAAGTTTCACCTGTTAGTGTGCTGAAACAACTAGCCAATTTCTCAATCTCAATCTATGATCAGTAATCCCAATACATTGGCAACAATTCATGACAAAGAAACAATTTACTGTTTTATTTCACACATTGGGCTCCAACATGGCCACTGTACATCATTTTGACGTAGCAGACTCACAGTAAATGCCTTCATGAAACCACTGTATATCATGTTTCACATACCAATGATACAGGTATACACTGAGCACCATTTAAATATGTTCTGGAATATTATCCTAATAGATTCTACATATAAGCTTATCAATTCTGAGGATAAATAGGTTTGTTACATATACATTGTTTATTCTACATATGTCCTATTTTTTTATATTCTCCTACTTTTTTCCTAGTTTGGTCATACTTTTTGAAAATTTTCAGTCCTACTTTTTCAAAGGGGTCTGCCAGACACCCTGTATAGGCAACTATCAGCTCATCTATCTCGCTACAGGAGGGAGTCGGATTTTGCTAATAGAACTGCTACAAAGAACATAGATTTGGGAATATCAACTTTCTCATTTGACTATAACCTGGGCCTGGGGTCGTAGCGCTAGGCGGGTACTCATATAGTGGAGGTACGGAACACCAGTAGATCTTCAACTTAGTCTGACTGCGAATCACAATATTCCTTGAACGCCTGTTGGCGTGGATTATGAGAAATACTCTCATGGCGAAAGGGATGAAGAGGATTTGCCCTTCAGTGTCAGAGGGGCAATTCAAAATGGGAGGTACATATAGCTCAAGTGCTCTGGATCTGTACTATATATCCAAATACTCTTCTGGATTGAAAGCGGGCAGACGACAAGAAAGAAGGATACGTGAGAGTCTTCAAAGGCTATCCTTTCTGCTTACTGACTTCAAATATTCATGACGAGGACTCACTCACTAATGCTGCAAGTTGGAAAAGTGAGACTTAATGGTCTAGTGCAGCAACTTCTGCACGAGTCTCACATAAATGAGACGTGATAAGAGCATATATAATGGCACTGGAAGGTCCATTACTGAAAGCTGTATAACCAGCAAAGTGCTACTAAAATGTACTGATCCTCGCTTCACTACAATATCCACTTCCAAAGTTAAGAGACACTCTTGTCATGATATCCCAATCTTTGTATCCATATACCTGGCAATAACAAAGCTGCAACTCTCATTCATGTGCTTTGGTGGAACATTATTGCTTAATCTGTAACTTTCATATACCTTAGCCATGGTCTTTTATATCCTTGTTTTTCTCACTTCACTACCTCCTACAGTAGCATAACAAAATCCCAAAGTATAAAATCATCAGCTTTATTGAAGGATCGCCCCCTACTCCAAAAAAAAAAAAAAAAGAAAGGGAAAGACAGAAAGGGGAAAATACAACCAAATAAGCCGTCCCATGCCTCTCACCAAGAAGCCACCTGTGTGCGCCATCCCCCCAATTTCTGCACCCATAACTCCATGATTTCCAGTAACAAGGTTATTTTTATATCACTATTTCTCATCGCTCCACACTCTTTTATGGCTGACATTACCTGGCTTTTAGTACAAGCTAATGAGCCTTTATGAAAGGACCACCAGCTCATGGAGTGATTTTAGGAAAGTGGAGAGTGGATCAGCACCTCTCACAAATGCCCTCTGTCCCACTGTATCTCTGCTAGAAGCTTACATCAAGGGAGGATACTTTTCTCTCTCCCTCCCTGTCTTGGGGCAGTTCAAAATGGGGTCGAGGGGGGAGAAGGGGATTTTTGGCCATTTATTTTTTTACCTTCGGCTTGACCTTTTACTAGGGTATTAAGATGAGTTTGTAAAATATTTGTTATTCGTTTTCCTGTGTTGTTGTAATGGAACCACTATGGGCATTTATTTACAAGTCTTAAACATCTTAAGAAAGATTAAAATGTATATTGAACTTAGTACTGTAAGCAGGATGCGTCTTTTTTCTTTGAGACAAAGAGACAAGGAACCAATGGCAGAACCCACTTCGCAAATCCCTGTTAGGAGAGTGGTATGGGAGCAGGTGTTAGGTGTCTGTAGATGCTCCTTTTATGGCCCACTTTATGCCCATATTCCAGTCACCATATGCTAACCTCTAAGTGTATGGCCACCTAACTGAAGGCATAAACTGGAACTGCAGCTTTGTTCGATACGTGGAAGGCAACATAGTTGTGCAGTTAATCATAATTCTTGGATGAATCACTTAGTCAGTTAGCATGATGCATCAATGTATCATGGCAATAAGTGAACGTGAAGTGAGGAATGCAGGTGTCACACTTGTGGTTAGCAATTTCAGGCTATGCAGCCCATTTTCGTTTCCACAGGAACATTCAAATAGTTTACTGGTGTTTTTTTTTATGTGTGAGTTAATAAATAAGTTTATCACAGGATCCACCGCAGGATCAAGAGGAATTGACATTTGAATTCTGGCCGGTATCTCTTATATAGACACTGTTTGCTCTTAGAAAGAAGCACCAAAACCTACCCTAAAGCAAGCCTTCAAAGGTTCTGGTTCTCCCAGCTATAGGTTGGTAATATTCACCCATCCACAACCGACAAGCCCTACAAGGGTTCTGGTTCTCCCAGCTATAGGTTGGTAATATTCACCCATCCACAACCGACAAGCCCTATCTCATATAGCTCATATGAGTTTTCGAGAATGAAATCGCTGACTGATTGTTATGATTGTCATTGCCTAATCCTTTAGGGGCAGCATAGTGCTTGATGCACACCACACTCAATGTAACACAGTGTAATGCATGAATGGCACTGGGTATTTTCTTCTTAATTTCCATGCAGTGCTGCATAAAAGAAAGATTTGCTGCTGGCCTTCAAAGGCTCTGAGTAGTCAACTCGATGCAGCAACTTCATACACTGCTCACAAATTACTCAGCGGCAAGCAGCATTGAATTATGCATCACAATAACGCTAAACGTGAATCCTTGAGTCACGGTTCTACTTCAAAAGGGTGAACAATACAATTTTAGGACATAGAAGTCTTTGTCCCTTTGTAGCCGACAACTCCCAAACCAATGAACCATAACCCAATTGTCCCCTGAATTGTTGTCTATCGAATTCAGCCATACTGCATTCCTTCGGGCGAGTAGGGGCTTTGTTTGCCATCAGAGGAGGTGGTCCCCAGACAAAAGCTCTACTTAGTGTCACCACTTTGCTGACTACAATAGCCCATCCTACCTTCCAATTCTGTCAGAAATTCAGCAGAAATTGCTGCCCATGGAGGCTGGTTGGTGAGAGAATGGGGCGGGCTGTGTGGGTATGTGACGATGTATACACTGCCTGATGACATCATTATCAGCAATTGTCGGCCACTTTGTATGCTGTGTTGTTGGCTCAGTTCATTTGACCTTGTGACTTAAATTGTCTGCTGGCTGAATGTTCCGCTGGTTGGAGTTTTCCTCTGTATGGGAGTCGTATGTCTTTCGATTTTCCATTATTGCATACTGGGTATATATATGCTGTCAAAATGTCTCAGCACGAGTTGACTGCTCTCCACTTTAATTGGACTTAAAATTATTTTCTTTCTGTAGCAGAGATAGCTAATCCCTTGGTTACCTGTAGTCAGGAAAATGTTTTTGAAGTCTTCGTGTTTTTTTTTAATTGTTCATTGTTATTCCTGTTGAATTAGGTTTGTATGGCGAACAACTGATTTAAGGACCGTGTTTTTGATTAGCAATATGATGGTAAAAGAGACCGGGAGCCTCGAAGTGGATGTTTTTCTCATCCCACCTGCTCTCATAATCCAATAAACAGACTTAAAGCAGCTGGTTTAATATCCAGGGGTGCATCGTAAATAGTGAAAACAGTCATAGAAAATGATACCATCAAACTTCAGTAACATTTTTAACGCTTTTAAGAGACAATCAGTGTTGCCACATTATACTTTAATTAAAGTAAATACTTTATTTTAGCAATTTTGCAAATTTATACTTTATTTATACTATAATTTGATCAGATACTTTATTTATACTTTTTTTTCAAGAAAACTGGGGAAATTTGAGAGGAGAAATCGATGCTTTATTTTCGATAAAAGTTCTCACATTCTAGGGTCTTAACAGCTGTTTTCAGCAAACGCACCTTGCCAAACTTTCACTCTCATGAGGAATCAATTTCTTTTTGCGCTGATATGCGAAAATTTACTCAAAATTCTTTTTACACTTTCACCCCTAAGGTTTAAACATAGCAAATAGTGTAGAAAGTACTTAAATCTCATAGAAATATAGCATTTCAGAAGGCATGATTATACTTTATTCATACTTTATTTCACATTCATGCATGCTTTAATTTGAATGCGACGTTACTTTATTTTGGTCAAGAGCATGTGGCAGCACTGGATAGTCTGTGCCCTTTTTCACCACTAAATCATTTATATCCCATTATAGTCCTAGGGAGTAACTCGCCATGGCTGCATCAATCCATCATGTTGACTTCATGGGGGTGATGCAGTTGTGAAGGGTCACTATGATGCACCGGTGCATTGCTGGTGAGTAGACTTGCCTATAGTGCATTAGTGCATCATAACGATAAGGGGGCAAGAACCTTGGGTCAGTCCTGAAGAATCATGCAATAAATGTTTATTCATTAACTCGAAACGAATTATAGGAGATGACTATGGGTCCCCTCATTTTCAGTCATTTTGGTGGTGTGAATAAGTTTAAAAAAAGATGAAAATTTTATATATAAGAGGCAGAATTACTTAATGACTTTGTAGTGCCATTAAAGGGGGGGGGAGATGTAGGGGTCTTGCAGGAAAAGGTATTTCAGTACAAACTTTTGTAAATTTTGAGTAATTGTCTATATTCTACAGTGTCAGTTGGTTGGCAGCCGTAAGTCGCTTCTGACCTGCAATGGTTAAGGTGTATATGATGTTGATCCATGTTTCCCACCTTTTTTGGCAGTGTGGTGTGAAATGGGCAGTTTTGGCGGGAGTTATGCGAATAGTGGCTTGGTGGTGCCAATAACCTGGGTGAGGGAGTGCTGATGTCAGGCAACAAGCTAGACTTGCTCAAGGCTATTGATTTATTTCTTTTCAAGTTAAGAGCAATGTACATTGCTGCCCTATATTTATGATATTGTATTAAAGTCGGAAAAGAAAGAGTATTTATGTACCCCTCTGCAAAGTTTCCTTTTGTGTGAAGGCTTAGCAGAAACGACCATAAGACATGTCCTGTAACCAGAATATCGGCTAAAATATGTACATAAAATGCAATCAGTTTAGTAAGGCCTTTCCAAAGGACAACATTAAAATCCCAGTCCATCCAAGTTTCCAAGCCAACCACAGATCTAAAAAGGACAGGCTGAACTGGAGCGCAGCAATTAGACAAATCAACTGTCTGTAAAACGGTATTGGGGTAAAAGAACAAGTGTCAGTGTCATGTCAACTTTGTATGCCTCCTTTTTAACTCCAATCACTGTGAAACAGGGCAAGGCGTCGCTAAGGGACCAGCTCTATACACATTTCTCTTCAGGAGTCAATCTCTTACTATTCTCTGTCTTATATAGAAATTTTCAGTGAGGGAAGGGGAGAATGGTTTGGAACTATGTTCTTGCACCTATAGCGGGGCCATATATTGCTGCAAAAAGTAGTCCGATTGGCTATGGTTTCTTTCTGAAACAAGCTCAAACCTTTGTAAATAACAGAGTACTCACATTTGATACCCGTGATCTTCATATCAATCTTAAATGAAATGTCATATTCAATGTTTTCTGGCTAAGTGTCAATTAAAAGATACTGCACAGGTCTAGCAAAGTTCTGGTCTTAACATTACAGCAATCACTTACGAATGATCACTGAAGGTTGAAGCAGAGATGGAGAGACCGAGACAGAATGATCTCGCGTAGAAGAGTGTGTATTGGTAGGGTGGAGGAGGGAGTGAGGCAGATTTGTTCACCAGAGATGTTCTGAGTAGATGACACAAAAAGTAGGAGATGTTATCTGTGTGGATGGCACACTGTCGTTAACACTATAGGTGCTGGCTTGTGCAGTGCTGCATGATTCCAATTAGCCGTTATGATGCATAGGGTCAGCTTGGGCGACTTACTCATGAGACCTGTCTTCATGCATCATGTCATGGTTTATAAGTAATTAGTGCTCTTAATTTATATTTCTGTAGTGCATTCGATAAATCTCCTTGGTCAAGGTATGAGAAATCGTAGGTTTTTCTTCTTTTCGTCAGCTCCCGACGTGTCAGAATGATGCACCAAGAGATGTGAGTGTTCAGGAATTTCCCTGAAAATAGGTATTTCTGCGTCTTACCCTAAATATCAAAAGAAGGATTCTCATATATATTTAGTAAATATGTAGGTATTTGTTCAATACCTCATTTGCATCTCTGTGGGTCTGTGTACTTCTGGCAAGGAAGGCTGTTGGTGCATCGTGATGACAAAGGAACATGGACCTGGAGGCATATTAAGGTCCTTAAAAGGTTAACAATGCCTTGGCGTCTTTAACACGTCTCATGCACTGACAACAAGGCGCCTGATTACTTCAACAGCCAAGGCCTGTCAGGGGAAAATCAAGGTTGGTATGGGGGGGGGTGCTGTAAGGTCTACCTTCTCAACAAGGGAAGGGTCCTTCTAGTGCCCAGTCTGGTCCATAACCCTTTAAAGGCTGCTACAGTAGTAGTGCACCATGCCTTTTAGTTGACAATATGCAGCCTTTAAGTGGTGGCGAACTACCCTCCTCCTAGAGTCTATTCACTTTTCTTGCCTATTTACTCAAAAAGTACCAGCTAGATTTCTGAGATTGAATAAAAACAAAAGCAAATTATTCTAGAATGATTATAATGATACAGTAATGTGTTACTAGATATGCCATTGTTTTGATGTTCAGCTGGTCTTCTTTTCAAGTTTCCATAAAAATGTAATTTTGTATCAAAACAGAAAGGCTATTCCTTCCCAAATCAGAAAAACGAAAGACAGCTTTCCTGTGAAAATCTACTAGTCACTGTACATAACCCAGCATCACGACCTGGCAGTGTGAAGGCTACCTCTATCCATGGGGCCCTTTTTACTGCACCACGCCTGCAGTGGCAATCAACGCGCTGAGACTGGGAAGGGGAGGGGGTGAGAAAAATATTGTATTGGACCAGACAAGAAATGCGATTTGTGATATGCTCGCAGCGATCGCGGAGAGAAGAAATTAAAAGAGGAGCAGAAAGGACAAGGGAATTGAGAATCGGGGGTGAAGAATGAAAAGCAAGGAAAGAATGGATTGGTATAAGAGGGGGGCCTTTAATGGAATGCAAGGTGTGTGGAACAGAAGCGTGTATGTGTGTGTATATATATATATATATATATATATATATATATATATATATTATATATGTGTGTGTGTGAGCCAGCAAGCAGAAATGGGGGTTCCTGCGGGATTTAGTACCTGTTTTAGCCACCAGGGGGCATCACTATGTGCTAGAATAGGAAAAAAATATCCCTAAAACTGTTTGAGGGTACTTTTTCATGGAGAATTCAATGATTTTTGATAAAACGTTCTATTTTGGGTGGAAATGTTCTAAACAAGGCATGCAAAAAGAACGTTTTTGGGCCTAAATTATATAGGCATTTTTGTTGATTTCTGTTGCCATGGAAACATGATTTTCATTCTAAATAAGAAAATCAATGATCTCATTTGAAGGTCTGTTTCACCAGGTATACTATGGTGAAAACAGAACAAAAATATCATTTCTAGTTCAAAAGTTATGGGCAAAAGATGAAAAAAATTATGCTAATTTAGCTAATTAGCATAAACTGTGCTAATTTTAGATGTCTTTAGCGCTGGTTCCTCTGCCATTGGTCGTTCGATTGTTTGCTAATCCGTCCATGTTTTTTTCCATAAATCGTGTGATTACCGAAACTTCAATTATGGAAGTGGAACCGACGCTGTAGGCCAAGCGGATCAGAACGGTGTATTGATACAGTGTATAGATCAAGACTGAAGACAGAACTTAATTAATATGTAATCATACTCAGTAGGCCTACCATATCGTAAGGGTGTCAGAAGCATCATGATTTTTTCTTTTTTTTTGGGGGGGGGGGGTTGAAGCACGTCAAGCTCAAATTTTAGAATCTGAAGTGAAGCAATATGAATTGTTAAAAGACATTTTTCACCCTTTCCCAACAATAGAGACGTTCGAGCTTCCATAGGTTTTATAGTGAGTATACTATGTGATGTGTAGATTTATGTATACTTGTGTACCAGGAGTCATAGGAAGTGTTGTGTAGCTAAATGATGAGCATAACCATGAGGTTGATGTGTCAGCAGAATGAGTCAGAAGCAGAACGGATGAGAAAACCAGCAACAGTTAGGTACTGTGAAACTTGCAGTAGGCTGTCTTTTTGGATTCACTCTATGCTTTGTGTGTCTAGAATCTACTCGTACCGTCTTGTATGCCGGCATCCCTTTAAGCTATGATTGAACCCCAAAGTATAGAAAAGCGATGAGGATCTGCTCGCCATTCCTTTATTGTTACATTATACTGACTCTCCAGGCATGTATCAATCCTGTAGGGTCACTATGAATGCATGATGACCAATGGGCTTGGTGCATTAACGTATTATCGGCCCTTTAATGGTAAGTCAAATAAAAATTGTTTGTGTCAGGTAACATGCTGAAAAAGGTTAGGTAGGGTAGGTCGACTTTTTTTTTGGGGGGGGGGATTTTTTTTTAACTGCTAGAAGTAGAGGCGAAGAGCCACAGCGAATCATGGTGACTCTTGGAAGAGTAAACTGACTAAAAAAAGGCCAAAAATGTATTTATTTCCCCAAAAAATAAGAAAGACTTTTTGGGTCACTCTGTTTTGCGAGTTAGGGTCGGATGAACTGAAACAAACAGGGATGTAAGTCTTCAGGGATTTCCCTGATTTCAGGGATTTTCATGTTCCTAAAACCTATACATTCCTATACAAAACCTATATTTAAGGGGTTCTTTTCGAGCATTTCAGGGATTTTGGTGCTTAGTGACTTCCATCCCTGAACAAAGAATATTTGTTTGGCCTAAATAGTGAAGTGGCCTATGCACCACTTCAGATTAGCCTACGATGCTGAATCTGGTTTGATCAATCATGGATCTTGGTGCTTTGTTGAACGATGGTCAGAGCATTCCCTAATAAAGTATCATCCAAAAAACACAATGGTGTTTTCCATAAAAGCGACTGGATGATAGATTGATTGATGATGATCCGTCCCTCAGGACCCACACTCTTTATTAGTGTGGGCAGAACGTGGTCCTCAATATGCTACATTATGGGATGGAATGATGGTATTGGACTCGTCTATTCACAAGTATCGGAGATTGCATGTTACACGCTGCTATCGCTCCCAGGGCTGACTTCATCGAGTCTGGACTGAATCACATTTTCCAGGCGGTGGCTTGAATATCGTCCAGTCTGAATGATAGATGGGTAAACAGTGAACGACGCCTGCCCAAGTAGAAAGGACAATTTGCCTGGAGGTGCAGAGGCGCGAGATTGGATCTGTACCGAGAACTCCTGCACCTGTTGGTGTTGCATCGGGCGCTTATTACATGTATATATTCATATCATATGTAATCTATACAAAAGTGTGGCATATGCATGTATTATATGTTATGTTTGGAATATTTATCAGGTGATTAGTATGTATATATGTGCTAGGATAGGAGCCTGGGAACAAGATGGTATTGCCAAACCTTTTTTTAGAAAAGTTACCCTCTGGAGAGATACCTACTAGATGTGAAATGTTGCCAAGTGGTGAAGTGGTTTAAAAGTACTCTGGAAGCAAGTTGAGAAGGGAATATAGTGATAGATACTGCAGGTAAAGTAGGAGGGTTAGGGGAACATTTCAAGAAATGTATGAGCATGAAGTAGGGAAAAATGACTTGACATTTAAAAGCAGGTCCTGCCTCAAATACCAATGTACAGAGTTTCAAGTATTTTGGAACGATAATTTTAAAAGTGAACTGAGACAGGCGGCTAGGAATATGCAAAGAAAGCAGTTGATGTTCTTGAAGAGCTTTCCAAAACATGGAAGAGAATATGAAAAGTTACTTTTCGATATTTGGAGTGTGCGCTCAGTGCTCTATTGGGATTTCCTCAAGGACTTACGAGCTTCTTGACACTTTACTCAGCCGGGCTGATGTCGCTCAGGGCTCCCTTGGAGAAGCACCTACTCACTCAGAACTAACTCAATTTGTAGGTTCCGACAGTGGGCCCCATACCAGCCCCAAGCGGACACAGAAATTCAATCAGCCCACAATTTACATCCATCGATCAGTCCCAGGGATTAGCCTACACTTCAATCAATGACGTCACACCGCCCTGCACAAAGTTTATCCAATAAGCTTCCATGCTGCATCACCACCGATCAATGACGTCATTTTGTTGAAGGTTATCCAAACAGCTCGCTCGACACATCAAGGGCAGCGAGCACTGTAGGCAATCAGGATTGTCATTGATTTGGTTAAGTTTGGGGCGGACCTTGAATTAAAAAGGAAGATGGCCCATGAACCTGGGACTATTCTTATCTGTCTTGAAAATCGACAGACCCAATTTTGCTACTCTTAAAGGGGGCGTTTTCGGTTCAGAGGAAGTTGTTTCCTTGCAGGCACTGGCTTAGATTAAATTGTTATTGGTCGGTGGGGTAAAGGAAGGTGCGGAAAGTGCAGTTTGCAAAGTAGGGGGCGTTAAAGTATGAGAGCCCGAAATAAATTGCATTTGTAGAAAATCCACAAAAGCAGTTTGCTGCATTAGGTGTAGCTTCTCACTGCCTGTTCATCAGGACCCCCTCTGCTAGGAGAAGAGCTGTCACTGCTAAAGGTAGTATTTCCCTACAGGAAATCTGACCAATCAGCACTATGCTCACCAGGCGATTTTCAGTCTAGTAAACGCAGAAGAAAACATTGATTTTCTAGTAGTTAGTCAGTTTCTCCTGCCGATGAGTATATGTATAGATTACCTCCCTGACTCAATGCATCCTTCCTGTCTCCCTTATCTCTGGTTTGCCTGGGTTGCCTCTTTGGCTACCTGCCTTCTTGCTACTCTTGATTCCATGTCTGCTGTCTCTGTCATTCAGTATGCCCTGTGGACTTTAAAAAATGTCCCCATGTGATTTAAGTAGTACCCATTTCGATTGTAACAATTGCCTATGTTGACACCATGTTCGATTCAGTCATTCTGGCCCATTCTTCTCCTGCCCTTACTTCTCCCCTTCCTATTTTTCATGTTCTCTCCCTCGCCCGTACCCTAGGACCCTCCGTCTCTATGCCCTAATGCTGATTGGTCTGCAGCAGCAGCAAAAAGTCGCCAAACAGGGTCTGACGTCATTAGTTTGAAATGTCGTGTGGCTATGGCTGTTTATCACGTCACCAAAATGGACGCTGCAGACAACTCTCACCACTTTCCCACCGAAAGCGCTCGTTTCCCACCAAAATGTCCACCCCCTCGTGGCGGCCGCCTTAACTAACCGGAACTTGCCCTCCCCCAGAAATAGCCACTTTGGGTGTGGCCACCTTGTGGTAGTCCCCCACATTAGTACCTCCTGCCTTGATGACAGGTGTCACCCCATTCATCACTGTCACTGACTTCCGGTAGTGCATGCGCAGCTGTCAAGTAGCCGGCTTGTTAGTATTGTAAATTCATGAGTTGAGGATGAGAGAACTTGTTGTAAGAGGACAGGGGGCAGTGAATTGCCCTGTTACATCCGTTTTAGGCGTGAGTGTCTAAAAGTACCCAGGTTTTGACGTCTGAAACAGGTAAAAGAGGGTTTGATGGGTGGGCTGGATACACAAAAGAACAGAAAGGTAAGGAAACTATAGAGTCTTCACCGGTTGGTCGATTCTGTATTATCGCCCAGGGAGTCAGGATCCTGTCTGGCATAGTTTTATTTTCAAAACAATAGGTGTCTCTGACCTCCCTCTTTCTCTATGTGTGCTAGTGGTGCCCTCTAGGATGAGGCCTGTACACTAGGCAGATCGGAAACTGACTGTACAAGGCATTATGGGATATCAGAGGTGTGACTATGGTCCTTTAGCAAAGACCTTTACTATGACCTTACAGGTCCGTACTGGACATCAGCAACTTCCGGCTCTGGTCTTGCACTGGCACTGGTTTCCAGCAGACCTTGTTGTCTTTGTGTATGGACCATGGTCCCTACTTAACTCTCACGAGGTACTCCGAGATCAGAACTGTCATGGGTACGCACACACATTGTCCCAAATCCACGCTATAGATCTAGACCTTCGGTGTATGTGGCCATGATTTTATCTATTTTCTAGGTACCCTTCTGGCTAGCGATAGAAAAGTCTTTAAAATGTCAGAAAGAATGAATGTTATACCACTTACCACTCAAAAATATACCTTTCGGGTCTACTTAGGGTTGCTGTACTGATTTGGGTTAGTTTTAATTCCAGCGGTTGGGCCAGTTCCAATATTCTACTTGAATCTGATAAAGCTTGGGATAGACTGTGGTAAGGCTTAGGAAGGGGCTGTCCAGTCGAAATTTATGGCTTCTAGATTTAATCAAATACATAAAAAATGTTTGAATTCTACAGGATTTCATTTAGAATTCACTGTGTTTTGCTTTTCAGGCACTTGGTTGGAAAATATAAATCTCAATTGTTCAGTTCGCAAGGGAAGAAGTCAGGCAAGAGGCAAGATTAGACGGTAAGGGCAGGGAATGCAGGAAACAGGCCAAGTCTGAGCACCAATTACCTTGTCACGTGACTCTCAATCAGCTTCCTGATTGGTCACCCAGACCTGATAGGTCACTTACAGACCACAATTCTGGTGGTCAGATCCCTTTTATTCTGACCAAAGGGCCAAGTGTTTCTCCTTTTTTTTCCTTTAAATTCTTACACTTTTTGGCTCCGTGAAACTAGAGAGAATTGTGTTTGCGTAAAAACTTCTCTCAGTCCTTTTTTGGTGTCACCCATACTGCTTCTCGTTCTTTCTCTTTCGCAGTGTTTATTTTTGCACTTGTTGCTGTCCTTTTTATGTCAAGGTGAATTTGCTTCGGCTAATTGCAAGGCATTCAATGAATAGGTTGACCTCAGTTCACCCGAGTGGCCTCAGCTGTGTTTTTAAAACCAATTGTCAACCATGGCTTCTGACAGACCCATCTGAAATAAGAAAATGCAAATTTTTGTTTTGAAAAGAAAGATGAGCCTCCCAGCTAATTGCCTGGGTGTTATCATCTTTGGGAGCCTAAGAATAGGACTCAGAATCTGTTATCAATAGTTTAAGATCATAGGATCAAAATGTACAGTTTACCTCACTTTGTAGGCAATGGCCTTTATCTTGTCAGGGGTAAAGTTGGACAGAAAGTCAGACAGGAAACAGGTAAAGTAGAGGCACGGAAATGGACTCCCTCAGTACCATTTACCCAGTCACCTGACCCTCAGGTAGCGCCCTGATTGGCTCTGCAGACCTGATAGGTCACTTACACGAGATACTTCTGGAGCCAGACTTCATTTAGCCTGGCCAATGAAAGTTTACCATAGTGTTTCTATTTTCCCACTCCTTTTCCAAGACGCTTGGGCCAAGATGGCTAAAGGGCGTAAAGTGCCTTAAGATTTGGAGCAAAGAACAAAAAAAGTAGGAAAAGAGGACAAAACAGAGAACAAAATTAATGAGTAAAGCAAAAGAGAAATTGCTGCCCAAAGTCACTCCATGGCATTTCTCTTTGACTAGAAAATTGAACAGTTTATTCATTTTGAGTTTTTCCGTCATGCAACTGCATCCAAAGTGCCCCCATTGGTTTTTAGTTAGCCTTGGTAAACTGGCTTTGACATTTTCTGGGAACTTTTTTTTACCTCTCCAATGAAACACATTCATTGTAGAGGTTGACCCCCGTTCACCCGAGTGAGCCATCTTCTCTTAAGTGCTCATATGAAGTTTTCAGATGTGATAGTCAGGCAGTTTCATCGTAATGGATAACCAAGTCACTCTGCAAAAGCCAACACATGCTATATACACTGTCAATAGACTTTGATATGAACAAGTCATCCTGACCTGATACCGTCACTATGACAACAGATGCTGGGAGGTGTTAGATGTGGCTGTTTCCATGGTTACCTTATCTCTCCAGGGACGCTGTAGGCCTGCTGGAGGCTATCAGACAAATGAAGGACCTGGAGGATGATCAAGTCTACTGGGAGCGAATCCACTCCTGGACATTTGTATTGAGCTGACCCCACTCCCCAACGCCTGCCACCTCAAACAGAGCTGCTCCCCACCATGAGCTGCTCCCCAACATGACTTGCTCGCCAATGTTGAGAAGCCACATTCATGCGCCTTTATCACACCACCACGTTCTTGATTTGGTCTTTCATTACGAATTCTGTGCATAGTACTTTCTCGATGCGTCAGACGAAGAAAAGTGATGGTGTCTCTAGTCATATTACTTAGCCTTACCCTTAGATACACCACAGCCCTCAGCACCTCTATTTCTCAGTTCACCTCACCCATCAGCTGTTCCTCAAAATGCACCAATTCCCCTACCATCAGCTGACCACCCCAAGCTGTAGCTGTCTCCTAAAGCTCAGCTGCTCCCTAATTCTTAGTCCCCCTATTTCTTAGTTTTCTGGCACCCTCAGCTGTTTCTCCAAACTAAACTGCCCCCCGCCTTTAACCGCTCCCCCATCCTCAACCTTATCCTGAAGTACCTCTTTATACAGGAGCTGCTCTGAGCTATTTCAAACCTTAGTTGCTGACCTCCTTTTTCTTATCTGTTTTTGTTACATTGCTTTATCATCCTTTGCTTATATTGTCCCTTCTTCATTTCTATCTTCCCAATCCCTCCTCTGCCCCAAACAACTCCACTCTGCCAGCTCCCGTTCCCCTGTCTTCACAATATCAATTGCCTTCCTGGGGGAGTAGATATTTGGCAGGCTGTATAACATATCCCTCCCCTACCTCCGGGTCCTCTCTGAGCCCGGGTTCTCCTGGGTCTAATGCTCAATGGGTCTCCTAGGGTGAGTCCTTTAGCTGGGGATGATTGGTTTGGGACTGGGGATGTGTGCATCAATGTCCAGATGTAAGATTGTAAACATATATCTAGTCGTATACAAAGTACAAACAGTCAACAGTGCTATAGGTTCAAATAGGGGCCTTGGGATGTTGTACTCAGCGACCAGTAAAATGTCTGACTGGTGGATTTCTCAGATAGGTAGAGTATGAATTATGAAGTCTATACCAAGCTGGAGCAGTCATTGATATTAAGTTCAAAGATCAAAGATCAATGATAATACGATAACGGATTTGATCTTCAATTTTGTCAATGAATTCATTTCTATCCAAACCGAGAAATAAGTTGGTATACTGGTGATTGAGCCCCGGTCAGTGTTAGTACGTACCGGCCCTTATCTTTAAAGGAGAACTTTGAGAAAATACCTGTTTGTGTGTACACTCTCTGAGCTTATTTCCAGCAAATGAAATGCTTTGAGCTTTTTGTGTACGAATCTGTTACGTCCAATACAAATCGTCTTTAGATACACTATATAGCTGATGTTTATATACTTGGGTCTGGTCCGCTGATACCGGACGTAGATACTAGTGATAAGTCACGGTCTCTCCAGGTACCAGCAACCCCACTGACCGGAACCGGAACTACGTCACCCACACACAGGAAGTCAAGCCGAGTCACTCTGCGGAAACGAGTATAAGGAGGATAGAAAATACTGAAAACGGCCGTAAGGAATATTGACTTGACTTAACAGGGTGGAGAAGGGAAGGTGGGGGGTTGATATTGAACATCGGTTTTTCTCAATCAGAATTTTTAATCCATCTTTCCCTTGGTTGACATGTTAATTTCCCTCCTGTTGGATCAAAGTGAGCTGGAGCTGTTGATAGGAGCACCTCCAGGGTGGATGGATTAACCCTTGAATGACTGCATATAGCGTATTAATGCATCATCCTGCATCATGCTGACCTTACAGGGGTTGATACTCTCCTAGAGGGCCGGCATGATGCATCATTATTGACTGTGTTATGCGGCCCAGGAACATGAATCTTGAGACACCATGTATCATGCCTTGAAGGGTGAAGTGGTTGGCGTGGGGATTGGGCTGATTATGTATACACTGGTCTATTAACACGGTTAAAGTAATCAACCCATTAAAGGCGTCATACTACATTGATACCGCTATGCATCACTTATCCTATCATGTACCACAGAAGGTTCAGCATACAGCAGTGCACTGCTGGCCATGAAACTAGCCAGCATCGTAAGGACAAATCGTAAGGACAAATGTAAAGGAACACATACCTAGAGTCATTTGCTATACTCTTAGAGGGTTTAGCTTGATACCCTCGTCCTCCCCCTACGCCACCTTCCCTTACTTACAGCAGCTCTAGTGGCCTATCCTAGATGCTCTTTAATGCTGACAACGAAGATCCATAGTTTTTGATTAAGTTTGTGATAGACTTGTTAATGGCTGTATGATGCCTCTGTCTTGTTTACTGACATGCTTGTCAAAGACAATACAAAAAGTCGTATAAAGTGGAAGCAGTGTCTGCTTTAACCTCCCTGTAAATATGGCATAATTATCCATAAACATTTTAGTACATGTATACCTCATACTCTAATGATGCTATAATCATGTCCTTGTATCCATTACGGATGTGCCAAAAAGGTGTGACCTGCCATCCAAGATTCCCTTTTAGCAAAAAAGACCGTTTTTCTTCCTACTACAGTCCTCCCCCTCCCCCCCCCACCATTTTCTTCCCATTTCCTGTGCCAAAAGGTACCTGAGGATGATTTCTGTTTCATTACATTACTAACAGTAGACACTTATTTCGATTCACCATCTTTATTATCTTTGCTCACAAGTTACTTTGCTCACCCTCTCCCCTTGGGCCTTCCCCGAATCGGTAACCCTACACGCCTCCCGAGATAGTACCATAAGCAGGAAGACATGTGACATCCGCGCAGGGACTTCTGGGACGCCTCAGTACAAAAGGAGACATGCGCACACGTCGCCAATAGAGATTGTGGCTCCCCTAGCGGCACCTTTTCTAATAAAGCCCTCAAAGGGCTATTGATTGCTCTCTCTCTGCTCCCATCCCTCCTCCCTCCCCCTTGTGGGCCTTATATGTATAGGCCTAGGGAGGTCTGCCTCTTATCTTTGTAATCTTGGTGTTTTAAGGGCTGTATGGTACGTGCAGCTTCATGCTCCTTGGTCGGAATGATGCACTAATGCAGTGCTGAAAAGTCTATAAGCGCCAGCACTGTTTTGGTGCATCATGATGACCATCTGTAGGTGTATGGTGGATAAATGTAGTCCTGGTGATGTTCTTACTAAGGGTACGGCTATGTCCATGCAGTATAGGTAGCCCGTACAGGGTTAAACTGAGCAGTTAGTCTGGAGGAAGGAGGTGGGTCAGCCATGTTAGATATTGATTCAATCTGTAGAGTGACTAGAGGGGATCATCTCATTGAGAATTTAGGAATTTAATGCCCTTCTGATTCCAGATAGTTGATGAAACAACTTCCATGAACCTCTTCATCTGAATACACATGCATCCCTTTAAATTGGAAGCATCTTACGAAAGAGATTTATGGTGAAATTACAATGCAAAAATGACCGGTTCTTATCAGCTAAAAATTGTGTAACCAGGTTATATATGTAGTAGACAGTTGCGCTAATTTAAAGTAATTGGCTCGATACACTTGAATCGTCCATTGGTTGTAAAAGGACAGTGAATAATATATTTCCGATACGTCCCGAATTTCCTATTATATTTCACAGACTAAAAAAGGAAGATACTGAGGAACCAGGGGGATCACAACATTTAGCCTTGGTACATGTAACGGATACTACTTTCTCTCATGAAGTAGAGAATTTTCCTCGAGTTTATCGTAGCTTGTCCGACACTATTGAAGATGATATAGGATGTAAATCAAAACGGATAATATGCTTCATACACCTGACACACCTGTATCTTCCTTTACAAAGTTATGGAGTCACGTGACACTATTCATAGAACGACACACCTGAATGATGCCTTCTGATCTGTGGTGTCATTCCGCCAACTGAACACCTTCAGATAACCGCCAATTTATTATACTACTCCCTTGCCCCTCCCGCGTTCTCACACATCTACCACTGACTCCCTGCTCGCCTCCTGCATGCTCTTAAATCTCTACTTAGGGCACCCAGGGTCATGTCCCTTGGTTGGCATGACGTTTCAATGCAGTGCTGGCCAGACTACTCACCATCACTGCATTGGTGCTTGATGTCGACCCAACAGAATTGTCTAAAGCCGACAGGGTCAGCATGATGCGCGAATATAGTATGACACTGGCGAGCTTTTATTTCTCATGCAGAGAAGTTCATTAAATCAGTTTGCGGCCCTTAAAGGGTTAAACCATCAATTAGTTTAGATTGCTGCCACCAGGTTCACCCCGACCTTCACCGACGCGCCCTGTGGGGGAGCAGAGGCGGTGACACCTGACCTTTCCTGTGATGCCGTGCGCTGGGTGCTTGTTACGGCGTGTAATGCAGAGAGGCAGTGAGGTGAGGCAGGGGACCAGCGCAAAGGAGGCAGTGGAGGCTAGGAGTCTGCATTCAATGGCCAAACTGTGCTGCTGGTTTCTTAAGCATAGAACCAGATATTTCTACATAATGTAGTAGCCATTGTCAAATTCTTATAACAGAGATCCCGCTCCTTTTTCATGAGTTTTCCTGGTTTGTGTCAGCAAGTGGATGTCCCCATTGTTATAGGCCTATTGCTAAAAATCTTCTTGATTTGTAGCAATTATTTCGCTCAATAGAATCAAGTTCAATAACATCATCACAGTGGGGACACTAGTGGGGACAAAGTTTTTTTTTACGATTCCGCACATCAAATATGCGCCATGTAGGTGCGAATAATTACAGCCAGCCTTTAAAAAATCCCCAAAAGAAAATTCTCTATCTCCTACCCTTTTACTCCGTTACCTGAACACATTTTGAAGGCCCAGTCCAGGTAGCAGCCAAAACGCTGACATGGCAGGACGCTTACCTATAGGTGTTGGAGGCTTTAGAACAGGAAGGTAATGTTAGTGGAGACACCTAGCGGTTGAAGTGTTCATAACGGGGGCAGTTAAAAGACACCTCATCAGCACTTTATGTCTGGCGCTTCCACACACGGCCATATCGTACTGATTGGGAGAAGTGGGAGGTGCGGGGGGATGGGACGGAGTAGCGACAGACCACAAGGTAGGGGATAGGTCTTCACTTTATGTCCTCGCTTTTTACTCAGTATTATGTGCTCGCTTTTTTACCCAGTATTTCCTTCTGGGTAACCTCTCTACAAGCTCCTTCTTGTTTCTGTTAGACGGACATATTATATTTACTGGTTGTAAAATCATATAAATTCAAACTTAAATGTAAATTTAAGATCGAGCGAGTGTACGTGCATTTCCACCTCCCCTGGCTCTCCTCTAACATTTGTGAATGGTATAAATTCATTTTCTATATAATGACAGCCACCTTTCCTCCTACATCTCAGACCCTTTCTCCACCTTGGGCTGATCCCCACTTGGCCCAGTTCCCTGCCTTTAGTTTTCCCCCTTTGAGCCACTTTGCCCTGCCTTAAGTGCTGCCACTGAATGCCTCTTTGTCTAGTGCCCTGCCTTTAGTTTTCCCCCTTTGAGCCACTTTGCCCTGCCTTTAGTGCTGCCACTGAATGCCTCTTTGTCTAGTGCCCTGCCTTTAGTTTCCCTAGATTGACACCTAGCATCGTGTGCTGCCCTGAGTGCCCCTTTGCCCCTTTCTCTGCCCAGTGTGCTGCCCTGAGTGCCCCGTTGCCTAGTACTCTGCCTGGGGCTGCCCTGAGTGCCCTCTTGCCCCATATCATACCTAGTCTTCTACCACTTTTCCCAGTGTACCCTGTCTGGTATGTTGCCCCTAAGTGTCCCTAACCCCATATCATATCTCGTGTTCTGCCCCTTCGCCCCATGTCCTCTGCCGGGTGCGTTGCAGGGTCATTACCTCGGTGTGAAGGCCAGGTACCTTGACATGTAGGGTCAGCTGTCAGCTTAATTGCTCGGTGCTGGTGAGACGAGCAGCTCTCAGGGCGCCTTATTAGGGACCTAATCCACCAAGTGCTGCTCACCTGGCTGCCTACATGCCTGCCTAATGGTTAGCTGCCTCAGTACCTGAGGTCCGACCAGATGTTTAGGTCCCTACTGTGAGGTATAATGAACCACGTGTCTGATATATACCACACATTTGAGCTGCACCCACGTATAAGCCGCACCCTGACTTCGGGAGAATGCTATAAGCCACACCAGGCACCTGCAAATGGTTCCAATTCCTTACTATAACCCCCCCCCTCCCATATAAGGCACTCCCTGAGCTCATGGCAATGCTATAAGCCGCACTAAGGGCTTGGAATGGTCTATAAGCTGTGGAATATACTCAGGGATTTAAAACTTAAAAGTTTGAAAGTCGCATACACAAATCAGCCACACGCTCAACTTAGGAATAAACCATAAGTCGCACCTGGGACTAGAAAATTCCAAATTTAGTCTGATTATATTGTGCCAATACTCCCTATGAGCCGCACTCAGTTCAGTGGCCCTCTAAAGTGGTCTGTAAAGCACGGCTTAAATGTGGGGTTTATTTTGTCTTCATGTCTTCTGTTTGCCCATCTTTAGGTACATTTTATAGAATACCTGTATGCTAACTACTTTACCTGTTTCATCTTTTTCTGTTTTCTGCTCGCTTTGTATGCTATTCTTGGTTGCCTGCCTGCTTCCTACCCCTGGCTACTTCTTCCATGTCCTTTTCCATTTCTACCGCCCTGCTAGCCGGTCTGAAGTGCTCAGATTTCAAATGAACACTGACCTTTAGATTGGTGTGTGTTGCTCTTTGCCGCCCCGTTAAGGTGATTCTCAGTAGAGAGTGGGAGAAGCACGTCCTCATGTGGCTAATGAACGACAGGAGGTTCACCCTTCTTGTATTTCTCATTGGTTGTCTCACTCTCAAACCAAATCCTGTGAACTGATAGTTTGGACATTGAACAAAAAGTTGTTTCAGGTAACCTGCTGGAAGTAAAATTGGTCGGGTAGACCTGATTCATGTGTGCCAAAAAGATCCAAAGGTCTAAATAGGACTGTAGAGGTATAGGGAAATAAAGATGTCAGCCAGAGCCCATTTCACATGGGACTCATTTGGAACTATGCAGCTATGTAATCAATTACCACTATTTAATTTTTATCTTAGTTTAACCTCCCTAATGCCCCTTCTATACCAGATTTGTCCAAATCCAACAGAGAACGGTCTTAGTGCCAGGAGGAATGAGGGCATTATCCACGAACTAAGGTAAGAAAAAAAAACGTTTGTGTCAGGTAACCCATCCTGGAGGGATGAGGGCATTATCCACGAACTAAGGTAAGAAAAAAAATGTTTGTGTGAGGAAACCCATCCAGGAGGGACGAGGTCATCATCCACGAACTAAGGTAAGAAAAAAAATGTTTGTGTGAGGAAACCCATCCAGGAGGGACGAGGGCATTATCCACGAACTAAGGTAAGAAAAAAAATGTTCGTGTCAGGTAACCCATCCTGGAGGGATGAGGGCATTATCCACGAACTAAGGTAAGAAAAAAAAATGTTTGTGTGAGGAAACCCATCCAGGAGGGACGAGGTCATTATCCACGAACTAAGGTAAGAAAAAAAATGTTCGTGTCAGGTAACCCATCCTGGAGGGATGAGGGCATTATCCACGAACTAAGGTAAGAAAAAAAAATGTTTGTGTCAGGAAACCCATCCTGTAGGGATGAGGGCATTATCCACGAACTAAGGTAAGAAAAAAAATGTTTGTTTCAGGAAACCCATCCTGGAGGGATGAGGGCATTATCCACGAACTAAGGTAAGAAAAAAAATGTTTGTGTCAGGTAACCCATCCTACCTAGCAAACCAGGGCCTACCCTAATTTGTTTTCTCCATTTCTGAAGGAATCATAGGATTTTGGGCAAGTTTCAAGTCAACTTAGTCGTCCCTAAGTTGGCGTGGCTCGTCCCTGAGTCACTGTGACTTGCCATGAGTCTTTGTAGCAGTTTAAAAAATGTAATGAAAAAAAAGAAAGAATTTGACCTACCCTACCTAGTTTTAATCAGCAACCGTTTCAAGGCCTAACTAACAGGGACCTTTCTCCATCCACCCGGTAAGGTGTCAGAGCCATGCAGTGTCCTGGGGGTGGCGGTTGTGAAAGGACAAGTAAGCTGTGGGTAACCCTCTGTTGGGCTCTAGGATCTTCTCTGTGCAGGGGAGGTTGAGCATACCAGGACACGTTCCACAACTAGGATAGGGTTATGATGGTATAGGGTCCTTACATTTCCAACAACACCTAAGTGACATCCCCCAGAGGTAATGGTGTATTGATATTGGAGATTCTGTGCAAGGGCTGAAAAGTCAAATTGACAGGTTTAACTTAGAAGAAGACATAGTGATGAAATAACCATTACTGGCAGAAAGAAATGACAAATTCTAATACCATTGGGAATGGCAGCGTTACAAAATGGTTGTGATGTTTTCCAGACCTAACCGCCAGAAACATAGATCTGTGGACGAATTGACCATAACTATATTAGACTGAGGGCAAAAAAGGCTTGGGGTAAAGGGAGCAGCTCAGAGCCAGGGGGAGGGGATGCCTTGGTGCGATGAGCTGTGAGGTGAGCCTAAGGTGGCCTGTGGGTCCCTGTACAGTGGATGGGGGACCACAAAGACTGCCAGTATAACCTTATGTTGGACATGGCCTGAGGGGGAGGTGGCCACCACAGGGATTCATGCCTTACTGGGTTCCTGTGTGGACTGTGGTCAAAGGCTGTACTGTTATCTTACATGGACGTGGCTAATGGTGTTATAGTCGGGCTTGAGAGTTAGAATTGCAGATGATGTTATGAATGAAGGGCTGTAATGGTCTGTCATAATACAATTGTTGTAATATGTCAATAGCAAAATGACCCCCATTACTTAATTCAGAGTCTTTTTAAAAGATTTCGTTGTTAATTTTCTTTCACACTTCTTCAATCAAGATAAAAGGCATCATAGCTTTTTATTGACTCTTTCTAGGACATCATCATAATCATAGCCATTAAGTTAGACGAAAAAACCCATAATGCAGGATCTTGTAGGGATGAATCGTGTAATCCTGATTCAATGCATCAATTGACTTGAAGCCTAAAGTGATTATGACTTACTTAAATCGCATAGCAGTAAGAAGAGCTCAGTAACCTTCCATCTCATTGCATTGGCCAATGTACCTATTGTCAATCACAATCAGATTATCTTTCACTTTTCTCTTACCAAAGGCATTGGTCACTGTATTAAAGACAAAATGTTTGAGATTGATCCTAGCACATTAGGACCTAACCTATCTAGTCACCTACACATTATACCTATAGAGAGTGGAAACAAGGCCACACTGAAGATGTCCAGCCGCTATAAGGTGATACCCCAACAAAGCAGTCCTCTTAATAAAACCCAGAGCTTCAGAATAACGGACAGGCTTTGTAAGTCCGCTGACGATTACTACGCGTCACCGGAACCTCTTTTTATCTGCGCTTACTTGATTGACAGAGACAAGATGGTGGCTTGTGAAGTAGTGGGGGAAGATTGAAGTGAGACAAATCAAAGTCACAGGAAGAAAAGCCTTTCTGTAGAGACTTTCAGCCTGGTTTTCATTAGGGGCAACGTTGTGCTCACTGGTATAGTCCTTTGTGGGGGTAGAAGGGGGGGGGGTGCACACAGAGGAATTCTCTGAGTTTTAGACTATTGGCTGTCTTCTTGTGCCTTTAGTGTGGATGTTTCATTTCCAGTCGGGTGGTTTTGAAAGGTTGGGGATCTTCAGATTCTCACTTTGCCTTAGTCTCACTGATTTTGAGGCAATGATGTTTGCCCGCTATAACCCTATATGTTCAGGTATTTTGATTGACAAGCAAAAATCATATTTTGGGATGCAGACAAAAAGGCACAAAGTATCAATTGTCATGTGTGCTGTTGTGATGAAGAGCCATATGGTTACTCAATGTATAGGATATGTGTCAATGTATTCGTTATATTCAGCCAGTGCAAATGATAAGGTTCAATTTATGATGTGTTATGGAAAAAGAATCAAATCTCACTAACTTCCATTAAACATTATGTTTAACTCTTTATCTGAAATAAACATTTTTCCAATAAAGAATCGTTGAGAAATATACTCTTGACTAATGAAATCATCTTCTCTTTCATAGGTGAGTTGCTTTCGAAAGGTTTCACTCCAATGTGAAGTTGTAAGTACTTGTTTCCTGTCACAGATCTTATTTGTATCCAAAAATATGATTTCTCCACTTCCACCCATCAGATAACAGGTTTTTGACCCGTATCATCCTCCCACACAATTTCTGAGTTGAAGTTCTTGTGAACCGTATTGTGAACACTAGTTGAATTCATGGAAAGGTCATGGGCGGCCATGTTGGTTTTTGAGCATAGCGACTAATTACGAGTCTTCATTCAGCATGAGTAGAGTGGGTTTAACGAGCTGTGAGGCAGGAACGACCAGCAACTCAATTCAACCAATCAGCCCAGGAACATCATTCTCCTAGCAGAGTCTACCAGCAGCTCAATGCAACCAATCAAACCCGGAACATCACTCTCCTGGCAGAGTCTACTAGCAGTTCAATTCAGCCAATCGCCCCAATAACTCTCACAGGGGAGTAACTCCACACAACCTATCACCCATATTGATACTCTAGTAGGGTCCATTAACAGGTTCGCACTGATGGCAGATTGTCAGAAGGGACAGATTATCACTGCCCAGAGAAGGTTGCTGTCCTGACCTATGAAATCGGGGCAGAGATGCAAGTGCTCATGATTATAACATGACATGCTTACAGAGCAGGATGAGCTGTTGGTGAGGTGCTCAGTAGGGGTGAATAGTCAGTTAGAGCTGTACGACTCATTACACTGGACAGGGGCAATCAGGGACTGTATGTAGCTCTGTACCATCCCCAAGTGTCCCAACTCAATCCATTCAAGCAGAGATAACGAACCTCATTGTATGGGTCTACAATTCACTATGTACCGATGTATGTCCTGTAGTGAATGGCTCATCAGCAGAAGCCAAAGTAAAATAAGGTCAAAGTGGCCAGATTTCTTTTCCTTCTTTATACAGCCCTTTCTTGTTGTGATATATATATATATATATATATATATATATATATATATATATATATATATATATATATATATATACAGCAAATATCTAGCTAGGGTCCAATACAGGGCCCCGGAAGATTCAATGCTTCATTATCTAGACGATGTAGTTGGACTGAAGGACTGATAATCCTCATTATTCCACGATTTCTGGGATTCTGAGTGCTTTTCCTTGATATTCCCATGCACAAACCTGTCGATATTGCACATCATGAAGGCTGTAGCATCAGTTTTGTAAGGCGTGTGGTTATCCAAGGATAACAGGCACCCAGTATGGTTATCCATGGATAACCTGCACGCCTTACATGTCCTTACATGCCATATGTTACATGGTAAAACCCACGAAATTTTCATGGCCATGGTAGGGATCGAACTAGCAGTCTCAAATCCCAAGTCCAACTCCCTATGCAGTGCGCCACAGGGACTAACGAGAAATGCTTGGTTAGAACCAGGTCTTGATATGATAGGCGGGACAAGTCCCAGTCCGGGCTGTCCGCTGCCATAACCGCAAGACGCGGGACGCATTCAAACATAGCCAAGCCGAGACGGGTGCCGAGGCATGATACGCAGTGGTTAGCGGATTGCGCTCAGCCGTCAAAGGTAGGCGGAGAGAGTCCCGGTCCGGGCGCATCTTTTTTCGCCGTGTGCCACTGCCATAACCGCGAGACGCATTCAAACAAAGGCAAAGCCAAGCCTAGCCGGGCACCGAGGTGTGTGTACCGATCGTGTACATGCATAACCGCGAGACGCATTCAAAGCCAGCCAAGCCGAGACAGGCGCTGTAGCTGTCCGCTGCCGGGCGCCGAGGTGTATGTACCGATCGTGTACACACTATGGCTGGCTTCAAGTCCCGGGGAGGGGGAACAATTTTTGTTTTTAACTTGAATTTATTGGTATTCTATTGATTATCTATTGGTATCGTGGAATAAAATAAGTAGTCAATGGATAACTCATGACTTGTGTGTGTTAGCAAAGGATAATTAGCCCGAGTGTAATTATCCTTTGCTAACACACACTCGTCATGAATTATCCATTGATTACTTGTTCAATAATGCCCACTATATTATGTCTGGCATACATTTCCATTGATTTATCTAAATTATCTATTCATATTCTTACGTATGAATACACCTTGTGAAAAGGCTGTTAAATACTTCAAACAGGCAGGCCAGAGTTAGTTACAGTAGATAGTAAGTTATGGCCATTTTAAATAATTATGGAAATGGGATGAAAAGAAATGTTCCGGTATAACCTTTGAGTATCAGTGTTGAAACTCAGTTGCCAATATTCTAGGATACAGCCAATACATAAGACTAAATGATTAGGCAATTCAAAACTTGCCATAACCATCAGCAACTTCCTAAAACCAGCTGCTAGCTGGTCTACTATTCAAACCCAGCATCATTGGTGGCTTTCAGTAAAATCCCTCAATAGCCCACATCCATTCATACCAAGCGAAAAGCCACCGCCATTAGGCAGCCATTTTGACAAATTACCCCGAGTTCCAAAAGTTGTTTTCGTCACCGCTGACCACATAGCTAATTATGTCTTATCATATCAATTGTGGTATGGGTGATAGATATGGGTGCCCGGTCGGAGTAATTGGGAGTAAAAGAGTCGCTGTTACCAGTGATGATGATGTATGATGAGGAGGGGAGTAATCGCAGGTGGTGGTCCCAGAGTGAGTGAGTGCCTACAGACAGATGGGGAGAGAGCTGCTCTGGTACTGCTCCTGTATTACTCATGTTCACTCAGTTGTAGTTAAGTCCAAAGTCAGTGTGGCCAAAATGAAGCTGGAACGCTGTTTACGCCGAATTTTAATGGCCGGTGTAGAGCCTTAAGACAGAGGTCATGGCAGGCCACGATGCACTGCCATGGTCTCAACTTCCTAGTGGCGAAAGAGTCCTTCAAATTAGCCATTTAGAATTAAAGATAGGAGCATTTCTGTAAAGTTGTTTTTTTTGCAAAGCTTTGTATATTGAATAGAGTATAAAACAGGTTCTAAAATCAATATCAATATGACCTGTGTGAGAGGGAAGTGGCCTGTGGACCATGCTCAGATCAAAGCCACTTCATCTTGCATTTAGAAAAATTTTGGCAATATAAAGCTTATGCAGTCACAGGTTTTAGATGGTGAATGAGGGGGTTGGGTCCCTTATATTTTGCCCTTACTTAAGAGTTTAATATCTCCATTATGATGTTGATCCATATCTTGGCAGGGCTAGTTTTATGGGGGGAAGGATCCCATCTCATCTACTTCAGTTGTCGCCTTACACCCAGTGTCGGTTGACTATTTCTTACCCCTTTTTTACCCTTTATTTGTTTCAACCTTTACCTGATCTCCTAGTATTTTAAAGTGGTTTGGTCTGGTAGCAGACCTCCTTCACAGCTCTCTCCCTTTCCCTGTGTACTGCTGTTCAAAATCATAACCTTACCTCCAGCCCGAACATTTCGCCTCATTAGCGAATTGACTCTTGATACTTTCCATTCCTCACACAACCATTGAACTAACATTTCCGGAAGGTGCTTACCAGCGTGCGAGCGATGATTAATTGTGGTATTTTGTATTAAACCAATGTTATCTTACCGCATTGACCTTCCATAACCGATTGGCAGCACTCCACCTCTAACTACAATACTGATTAAACCAAGACGCCCGTTACGACAAGACAGTGCTGATTAAAACCAGCCCTGCCTCACTCCCAGTAATTGAACACTACTTGATTTTACTGATAACCAGGCACCACCACAGGCAGCCTGCTTGGAGCAATTCCCTTATATTGGACAAGTGTGGGAGTAGTTGGGAGAAGTTTGAGTGTGACTATTTTCTAGTAAGATGTGAAATAATATTTGAAAGAGAAAGTAAACACATTTACAGAAATAAATTTCATGAAAACATTAGGGAAAAGGGGAAATTTCTAGCAAGGAGGAGTGGGGGGGGGGTCGGCCATTTCTTTTTACCCTTTTTAGCGTCACCTTCCATACTGCTCTATATAGCACTATATTGTGAAAACACCGGGATGCAAAGGGTTAGGCTTTTTATGGTTAATCAACGGCTGGGACTCCCCCAATGTCCATGCTGTTGTTGCCTACCACTTCAACCATTCCAGTTTGATTCGTACGCCTCTTAAACAACAAAGAAAACTCGCTCGAACAACTTCCCATGATTTGGGAGTGTCCAGAGGCGGGTGTTGGTGTTGTTGACTTTTAGCGGCACCAGGTGGAGCACCCTTCATCAAGTCACTGTAATTAACAAGCCGCAGGAAGCAATCAGCAAAGTGCCACTGCAAATTGTTACTTGGCAGGCTTCATTGTCATCGGTTAAAGTTCGCTGAATGCCTCAATTTCCATTTTCCTTGGTTGTCATGATGCACAGATGCAGTGCTGGTGGCACCATGCAAGCATCATGCCGAGCTGTACCATATAGCAATACAAATGAATTAATTAAATATTTTCTAACTTTTTAACTTCGGAGGGGGTGGTCTTGGGGGTTAGAGTGCCCAAAATCAAAAACGAACCCCAGGTTCCTGTTTCTCATGATGATTAGCATCTTTAGGAGGTGTTCCCAAAAAGATTTTGGTCTAAACCCCCCCTACTATGACTGATATATGACATGGGTGAATTACATGATATGAGGTAATCTGGATAAGTAGGGGATTTGAGTTAGGTGATACAATAAACTAATCAGTTTAAATACAACTCCTGTTACAACTCCTGTTAATATGACAGATGTAAGCAGTGTCTAGGGTTAAGTGGATAATACATTAAGGCTAGGATTAAGTGATAATAACAAAGTGGAAGCCCGTGGATACAGCCTAGGAGATAGTGAATAGACCTTTTCCTTTAAGATGGCCGATGCCCTTATAAGTTTATATCATGTGTTTGTTGACTACTTGATAGCTAGCTTGTAAAGAAAATCTAATTAGACCTTCAGAAATCAGACGAATAAACAATGCTGTGAGGTTGATTTACTTAGCCCAGCATAAATATGTACTGCACACTGAAAAATGTCTTCCTGACAAAACGACATGTATATCCATGTCAACTTGATTTGACACAGAGAGCACATGTCATTGGGACATGTCACATATGTTACCATGACAACTGTCTTCATTATGCATGTCAAGTGAAGTTGACGAACCAAATGTGAGAGTGTCAACCTCATTCAACATGCCTTTCACGCATGTCACGTGAGAAACAATCGTGACCTGTGCAGTATGCGTCAAAGCGATCAGTCTTCTTTTCTCTGTGCACTAGCCACCACTACCACTATCGAATCATCACATTTCTGCTGAATTCCTTCCATAACTCTATGTACACATTATATCTGAAAGGCACACTTGAACATTTGCTTCCTGCTGAGACCCTCCCATCACTAGTACCACCCACCTTATGCCCCCCCCCTCCCCCATACCATCATTACTGTAGCTGAGCCTTACCCCCTGGGACCCTAATGTGTCTTCATCTACCTCTCCAGGTTTGAAGAGGCTTTCCATTTGTCATTCTCCCTCCCTACACTGGGGAATGCTGCTGTGGGAATGTTAGAGTAAAAGGCCTTCATTTCCCATACCACACTCAGGGAAAGGTCCTGAAATCCTTAAAGGGTGTGGTATAGTACTCTAATGAAATAAGTCTTCATCTGAGATGAAGTTCTTAAGGTTTTAGCCCTTTATATGCAATGCGGCCCTCAAAAGCACTGCTCTTCTGTCAGCTAGATTTACTATTGCACGCTCGCTCTGAGCCAGCAGAGCCATGCACCAATACAGTGTTTGTGCACCATGGCAACACAAATGAACATGAAGCCTTTGGGTATTATGTACATGTAGTAGGTTGAACTGCCAAGATGAAACCGGGTAAAAGGAGCTAATTAAACGCATAGCTATTGGCAAAATGGAGGGGGCTCATATGCTGCACCCCCGTCTAAATTCACTAGTGTAGAATCATGGCAGCTAAACTCTCAGCTCCAGGACTTAATGTTCATCATCTTCAGCATTAAGGGCATTGGGCCTTTAATAGAGTTAAGTTCATGATGGGCTCTAAATGTGCAACCATCTTGCATTCCATTAGTAAAACAGATGATTGTAATGAACAGAACCTTCATGGCGACACAACAGACACTTCCCTTGACAATCTAGCTGTATTGAAACAATGCCTGACATTTGGCATTTGTGAAGAGGCCACTGTAGAAATAATAACTGAGAGAAAAGGTTGACAAGCCGACAGTGGCGGATATGAAAGGAGGCCAAAAGTGACAGTACTTGGGACAGGGGAAAGCAATATCTTTGTGGAGGGGATAGTTCAGTGATAAGGAGCAGCTAATCCTCCAGTAAGCACTGATATCCGAGTGCCCCAGGGGCATAAGGGGCAGGGTAATGGGTGGTAGTGGGGGGGGGGGTACATAAAGGTTCCCTTACACTCCATATCCAATGTCTTTCCATCCTCCCCTCTCCCACCCAGTCATCTGCAATAAGCAGTGACAAGGATTATGTTAGGAGAGTGGAGCACCCTGGTGGAGAGTGAGTAGAGAGGATGCTGGGATTGCCTTTGTTTGATGAACCCTTGTCTTACACTGACTGCAATAACAGATGCCACTTTACCCCTACTCCACCTGTCTACCCCTCGCCCAAACCTATAGACCACTTCACTTCCCAAACCAGCACTCTGTCCCCCTACCACTCCTTTGGAAAGAAAGCCTAGGCATACACACATGAATGCTGGGAAAGCCAGACAGAGAGGCTATAAATAGGTCGAAATGAATGAGGCGGAATAAGCCTGCAGGGAAGGTTTTGTTTGAGTTCAGATTTTCTCAGTTGGACATGCCAATACATTTTTCCCAAAGTTTCTTACTTGGACAAACTGTCTGTAGTATTTCACAGTGGACTCGGAACCTTTATGTTTATTTCTTCCACTAGCCCCAACTCCGATCCCTCAGAGGGAGAGGACAAAAATGTAGATTTTTTCTGCCTCAAAAATAGAAAGTATGACTACTTCCCAGCTTTATCTGCATACATCTACCTTAAATACATTAAATGAAGTAGAAAACAGAGTAGAGAATGAGGTAGAGAAACTTGTATGGTGGAAGAGGTTTAGGGGGATAGGGGAGATAGCATGAGACATATGGGGGAATGAGAGAGAGAGAGAGAGAGAGAGAGAGAGAGAGAGAGAGAGAGAGACAGAGAGACAGAGAGAGACAGACAGAGACAGACAGAGACAGAGAGACAGACAGAGACAGACAGACAGACAGACTATGATGAGAGACAGACCATACACCCAGCCCCCCATACACACACTGTCACCTCGCTACTCACCATGTAGTCCTGTTTGATTGATCCTACTCTGTATCCTTCTATCTTTGTCTTCATTCCGTGCAGGAGCACGTCCAATAGTCCCTCAAGTAGCCTAGGTATGGGCCGCCTGGTGTATGGGGGACCAGACAGGGGAGGGCGGGGGGCTGGCCGATCTGGATGGGTAGATGGACAGTGTTATATATAGGACTAGCTCATAACACTGGAGAACTTGTGCTAGGGCAATATCATTATGTATAGATTGGAAACGTATGATTTGAGTTATATAAATAGTCTGAGGTATTGAGATTCGATTCAAATCAGTGAAATGAACGTGCCAGATCACCCCCATAAGTTTGCAATATGACTCATGAATGAGCTTCAAGGATTCCCCACCATATTATGATAAAATCATTAATTTATATATTTTGTTTTGATGAAACTTCACCTTGCATACCAGCCTTAGTAATAAGGCATCACCATACAACAGTTGTTCTGGGGTGAAACCATACCATAATATACAGAGATGCCACTTTTCCTGATTTACCAGGAGATCCTGGTTTTGGTTCCAAAATTTCTGTAATAAATTATGTTAAATTTCTGGGGAAGTGTGTCCAAAGTCCAGTTTTCCTGAGTTTGTCGGCCAGTGAGTGGCAGCTCTAAATATACTAGAATAGTATTTGCACTAGTAAATCTCATTTTACATAACTCAGCAGCGCACCTTATATTTTATCAATAAGATTTACATAGATGTTGTCTACGACAAGTTAATGTTTGTGCTCGTGAATTAACCGAAAGGCAATATACACAAATACCACCCTATAGCATGCTGCCGGTTCCTCGGCACCTCCAGGACCATAAAGAAGCCACAAGTATAAGCATTGGGGATGCATCGTTTGTCTTTTAAAGGTCGCCTCTAAGGAGACTGCGGCCAGGACACATGTCTCAGGTCGGCAGCAAGTATAACAGATGAGGTCTGGGATAATTTGTATACTGGTACCCTGTGCAGCTGGGCTCCTGTGGTGCACACCCTACTGCCAGATCTAACTTGGCTATTCAAGGAAGTCAAAGGCTTTGTATTGGTGAATTATGCAGATGACACTTTTGGTTAAGTATAACCATCACGATGCCAGAATTCAGAACTAGCTAGTTGCTTTATAGTGATCTGAAATATTTCACCCAAGTATTTCACATTCGCCAAAATGTCAGAAGAACTTATGTCTCTGAAATACTTCCGAGATACAGCATGCCCCACACACTCCTTACTGCCTCTACATCCCATACAGGGAGTGGGCGTCCATATGTGTCTGTCATTATCAGGTATAGTGAGGGGGTGAGGGGTTTATCTCTCCTGGTGCATAGACCTGGTCTGCATACTTACGGTCCCCTTATCTCATAGCTCTATCAGGCTTGGGCAATCGTGTAGGTTTCCCGGTACCAGGAACTTTCTAGGTGCCGCTTTCCTCAGCCTGCCGTGGGAATGTACCCAGTGCGGGCTGATAAGCTGGTGGTGGAATGGGGGGGGGGAGGGGGGAGATGAAGGGGGTAGCTTCCCGATAGTGACAGTGCTACTGTAAGGGGTAGGGGAGAGGCATTATACTAAATATTTACAAATATGATGTTTCCGTTTATTGGATTGAATGCTTTTATGCTAGTATAGGGGTAAACGGTATTTCTGGATTAACATTTTTAAATTTTCTTTGTCTACTGTAGACGTAGATAAATATTTATGCACCTCATGTAGACATGTAGACAAAGATTGTATGTGCAATCATATAAATGCGGTTGTAAGCCACAGATGTGAAGCATTATGTCAGTTTTCACAGCATGTAAATCGGACAATTATCAAGGATGCTGCTGTATGAAACCCTAAATTATTATTCAGTGACCCGAGTCACTGAATAGTTGATAGTACGGAAGAACAACGAATTTCTAGGACATGCTTCTGGGTCTTAGAATCATTTTGTTTTTTGTGGCACATAGGCTTAACCAGCAGAGTTAAACCTGAACAAAGGCCCTAGTATAAGGCACGTCTAGAGTAGGCTATTAACAAACTGTGAGTATAGCAGTAATGTGTTAGGCTCTACCTGTTTCTCATGGTCATGTTACGTGGTAGCAGCAACATTGTTTTTGCACAAAGGCTCCAAAATGACTTAATTTTGATAAATGAACCTTCAGAATGAATTTATTTTGAAAAAATCAACCTAGTGATGTATGTGTTGGGCAAGCCATCTTGAGGATAATTTTGTATAGGAAGATTATTTAACTCATCTGTTTTTGTCTATAGTTTGCTACATTCGGGATCCATTCTACCATTCACTGGCCAGGTTGGACTCCCGGCCAGTGGGCATGTCACCTCTTCCCACCAGGTCAGAAGGAGCTCATTTGGACGTAGTGCATACTGTCAATCACTGTGCCCCGGCCTCTCCCCAGGCAACATGATGTTTTAATAATCATACCATACAATAACCCCATATAGGCAGCATGATGTTTATTAATCATACCATACAATAACCCTCTACAGGCAACATGATGTTTTATTAGTCATACCATACAATAACCCTTTACAGGCAACATGATGTTTTATTAATCATACCATACAATACTCCTCTACAGGCAACATGATGTTTTATTGGTTGTACCATACAATAACCCTTTACAGGCAGCACGATGCTTTATTAATCATACCATACAATAACCCTCTACAGGCAACATGATGTTTTATTGGTTGTACCATACAATAACCCTTTACAGGCAACATGATGTCTTATTCGGTGTACCAAACAATAACCATACAATAACCCTCTAAAGGCAACATGATGTTTAATTGGTTAGACCATACAATAGCCCTTTACAGGCAACATGATGTTTTATTGGTTATACCGTACAATAAACTTTATAGGCAATATGATATTTTATTAATCATACCATACAATAACTCTCTAGAGGCAACATGATGTTTTATTAGTTGTACCATACAATAACCATTTATAGGCAACATGATGTTTTATTGGTTGTACCATACAATAACCCTTTACAGGCAGCATGATGCTTTATTAATCATACCATACAATAACCCTCTACAGGCAACATAATGTTTTATTAACCCTTTAAGGGCCACAGATACAGGAGTGCATCATGCCCATGGCCGTCATGATGCACTAATGAAGTGCTCATTAGTTGTCAGGAAGTTGACTATTTGAATATTGACTATTTATCAGGAAGTAGTCAATAATATTATATTATGTCAGCAGTTACTTACAATTTGTCAGCAATTAGTCAAGATATCTCAGTATATAATGTTAGCATTGTACATTGTATATAGTACATTGAACATAGATGTCACTGAAAGCCTCAGGCTTAGCCTGTGACCTTAAGCATTTTTTTTTATCAAATTATAGCCCAGGGGTGGCAGAACCATTTGAATGTTGGGGGGGGCAAAGGCCAGATATAGTTTACATGTCCCCCACCCCCGATCCACCTCCCCCCCCAAAAAAAAAGAAAAAAAAAAAGAAAAAGAGAATTCTTACTTGTACATTCCAGAAGAGGAAAATGTGAAGCTGTAACTAAGATTTTAATTTGCTCAATTTTATGTGTCACCATGGAAATAAAGCTTATGATAGATCTACTTTGGTTCATGATAGTGACGATGAAAGGGGTCTGGGGGCTTCCCCCCGGGAATTTTTGAAAAATGTTTTTAGAGAAACAGTGCATTCTGATACATTCTGACACCCCTCCCCATATGCCCTCATTGGGTCTGGGGGAATCTGCAAGTTTGGGAAATGTCTGCCATAGAGTGTTCATCCTATGGCTGGGTTGATTGAGGAATATAAGAGTAATTTGTTTTGAGGATTACTTAGGGGTCTGGAAACTTTGAAGTCTATGATCACCTGATCACCCTAAAAAAAGATTGAAAATCTAGACGTATTGACTATTGTGTTTCAACTCAGCATTATAGCAGCTGCCACGATAGGTTCTACAAGTATCCCCAGGTACAGAGCAGGGTATACCCACTGATCCCCAAACGGGTCGCTCTCATTGGTCAATTCAAATTATCCGTCTCTAACAACTAGTTTGCACAGCTAGTATGACCAGCAAAATGGATTCATTGTTTAATTTCTCTAGTTCACGCATGCAAAAGCTTGATATTTATAAGTCTTTTATCTTGAAGATATGAATAGTTTGGACATGCACAAATACATATTTAGATGTACAAATTACAATAGAGTTTCATGTAGCATTACTGTTTGACATTACCACCGGGAGATAAGCCAGCACATGCTGATAAGCAAGAGCAACCACCGGCATAAACACAGGGGCTGGCGTCCTTCCCTCTACCGTCATCTTGCCAGCATTAAATTTTCCCAAGCTTCTCCTTCCCTGTACTACTCACATGGAGCTGACACAAAGTCCTCATCCCTATACTACTCACATGGAGCTGACACAAAGTCCTCATCCCTATACTACTCACATGGAGCTGACACAAAGTCCTCATCCCTATACTACTCACATGGAGCTGACACAAAGTCCCCATCCCTATACTACTCACATGGAGCTGACACAACGTCCCCATTCCTATACTACTCACATGGAGCTGACAGAAAGTCCCCATTCCTATACTACTCACATGGAGCTGACACAAAGTCCTCATCCCTATACTACTCACATGGAGCTGACACAAAGTCCCCATCCCTATACTACTCACATGGAGCTGACACAAAGTCCCTATTCCTATACTACTCACATGGAGCTGACACAAAGTCCCCATTCCTATACTACTCACATGGAGCTGACTGACACACAGCCCCCATCCCTATACTACTCACACGGAGCTGACACAAAGTCCCCATTCCTATACTACTCACATGGAGCTGACTGACACACAGCCCCCATCCCTATACTACTCACACGGAGCTGACACAAAGTCCCCATTCCTATACTACTCACATGGAGCTGACTGACACATAGTCCCCATCCCTATACTACTCATATGGAGCTGACTGACACATAGTCCCCATCCCTATACTACTCACATGGAGCTGACACAAAGTCCCCATTCCTATACTACTCACATGGAGCTGACACAACGTCCCCATTCCTATACTACTCACATGGAGCTGACTGACACATAGTCCCCATCCCTATACTACTTACATGGAGCTCACTGACAGAATGTCCCCATCCCTATACTACTCATATGGAGCTGACTGACAGAAAGTCCCCATCCCTATACTACTTACATGGAGCTGACTGACAGAAAGTCCCCATCCCTATACTACTCATATGGAGCTGACTGACAGAAAGTCCCCATCCTTATACTACTCACATGGACCTGCCTGACAGAAAGTCCCCATCCTTATACTACTCATATGGAGCTGACTGACACATAGTCCCCATCCCTATACTACTTACATGGAGCTCACTGACAGAATGTCCCCATCCCTATACTACTCATATGGAGCTGACTGACAGAAAGTCCCCATCCCTATACTACTCATATGGAGCTGACTGTCACATAGTCCCCATCCCTATACTACTTACATGGACCTGACTGACAGAAAGTCCCCATCCCTATACTACTCATAACGGGCTGCCACAAAGTCCCCCATCCCTATACTATCACATTGAGCTGATAGGCAGTTTATGGCTAGAAAAAAAATATATCAGCCTGCCTTAACCACCAACGTAGGATCTGTGAGCGCAGACCAGTATGGCCATCATAAGCTTTCTAAATGGAAAAGAAATTTTCTAATCCTTTAATTGGAGTCGTAGATGAGGCAAATTGTCTTCTTTGAAAAATATATTCAATCGCAGTCCAGCTTTTGAAGGATGGTATAAAATCATGAATGATCAAGTTTAAATACAAGTACGATAAAAAAGTCAATTCTATATGGCGTAACAGAAGTGGATCTAGGATTTGGAGAATGAGGGGGTGCGCCTATGGTTTAGGCCCTATTTTTGAGGCTCCCACGAGGCAAACAAACAGTTAAGTACTGGGAAAAAGGAAGGGGTGTGCGCCCCTATCCAAATCCGCTACTGCATAAGTTGCCAAAAATGCTGACACAAAGTTTACATCCGTATACTAGTGGCGAGGAGCTGATTGACTTGGTGAAAATAGGTGCTGGAAATAACCTTTAATTTAGTAAGTCAGGTTGTGTTACCTATTTCAGCTTGTAGATAGAGGAGTGATGGTGCCGTGGGGGGGGCAGTCAGAAGTAATATGAGAATTGGGGATTAACTCCTGTGTGCTCTGGGCAGTCCTACATAGGTCAAAGGGAGGTGACTGTGAGAGGACTTCAGGGGTGATATGTCCAGAACTAGAGGAGGTAGCATTCTGTCAGAGATCCGACTAAGGGACATGTAGAAATGTACTATCTCAGGTAGGACAGTGACCGACAGAGATAGCTTGAAGGGGTCACATTCTTGTGGAACTATTGGCTTTATAATGCATATTTGAAACCAAAACTTACCATGGACAGTGGCGGATTTAGACGGGGGTGCGGCCCCCCCCCCCTCCATTTTCCCTGTACTTTAGAGTTTATTTACTCTTTTAACCCTAGAATTTGGCCAAAAGTGGGGGCTAAATAAGGGGCACGCCCCCTCCTTTTTAAAATCCTGGATCTGACCCTGATTTAAAATCTAGAAATAGAGCATGCGCCCCCCTCAAATGATATATAGTTCGCCCAATCATTACCAATGATATATTCTTGACAAGTTCTAATCATGGAACTAGTTTTATTAGGGTGTCTCGCAAAACAGTCTCAAGCAGTAGAGTTGATCAGCTGAAGTAAATGGCTCATTGTGAAACTCTTAGATGTACAGTCTTCAGACGTATGTAGGACTATGTATCTCCAGTACTCAAAGTAGAAGATAATAGTTTACAGTGACAGTCCCCCTTGTATCCTGTCTCTTGGTGTCTAGTCTGTCTCATCCATCCCTCCCCTGTCCAATTACCACGTTCTTTCCAACCCCCACTCCCTTACCCCATTCCCACCGATCCCTTACCTGCTGGTCCCCCGACACCACGCCCTAATTACAGCCTTTTCTGCTGCTGGTCCCCATTGGCCGCCTCTCTGACAGCGTCACACAGAGAACAGCGTTCCTGTTATCTGCGTCTGTGTCTTACAGCGTCTGGTGTTGTTACGTTTGACCTTGGTTGACCTTTAGTGACCTTTACACCTTGTCTTCTCTACTCCTGCATCGCTTCAATAAACCTTTCAAGTTTCATCTTTTGGGCAGTGGTATCTATTTAATATTGGTCTTATGGCTCTTATGTCGCACCGCCATTTGTGTAAATGCCTTCTGTATACCTTACCATCTTGTGCTTTACCATTCTCATTCTTTCTGTCCCTGTCTTTCACTCTATGGCTTCTCTCTCTCTCTCTCTCTCTCTCTCTCTCTCTCTCTCTCTCTCTCTCTCTCTCTCTCTCTCTCCCTCTCTTTCTCTCTCTCCCTCTCTCTCTCTCCCTCCCTCCCTCCCTCTCTTCTGTGTCAAAAAGCATGTGTCAAAAAGCATTCAGTGTCCACAGTATTCCTCACAGGCAGATGGCCTTTAAATACCCAACTTACTATACTGCTTACTCTAGATGCTTCCCTCTTTCTGTAAGGGTCTCAGTTGGACCTGTGCAGACCGCACCCTGGCCTCGTGAAGAATATTCTTGGTATACATTCTCACAAACTGTAAAATGGTGCTGGTTCCAAGCACACGGCTGTATCCCCAGGGCTGTATCTCGGGATGGTGTACAGGACACATAATTTGAACCTGACAGGACATTATTTATGTAGTAGGCTGCATGTCATAGCAGTAACATCTGTGCACCTCTATTACCACTGACCATAGAATACGATATAGGCAGGCATGGGGAGGGGGCATCTATACTGGGATACAGCCAGCCAGACCATGTAGGGCAAGGTGTCTGTGTTTGAGGGGAGGAGGTGATACTAAAGGACTGGACAGAAGGGTGAGCCGAACGTGGGAAGAAGTTCGAGGTAGTAGCAGAAATAATTTAAGATTCAGACTGTCAAAATTGTAGAGGGGAGCTGGAAAGTAGGATGAAAAGGGCAAGGGAGCTGGCTAGTCTGGGCCTATGATACAGTATTGGAGGGTGGAGGATGCAGGGGGGGGAGGGGGGGGGGAGGGGTCAGCTCCCTAGTGGTCTGTAATGATCGATAATCTCAGGGATTATGTCTAAATAGCTCCCCCCAAGCCATGCTGGCCACTTTCCACGGTCCGACCCCTTCCACCTCCTCCCTGCTCCCCCCCCCCTCCTCCTTTCCCGCCCCTCTCTGCACCGCCTCCCTCTTCGCCCCCTCCCACCCCCCCTTTTCCCCACCCGCCTCCTCCCTTGTTCCATCCTGCTTGTTCCGCTGTCTCCCACAGTGATTTGTAATTTGACAATCTGTATGTATATGTACAGATAGGCTGTATTGGGTACGTTAACCCTCTGATGCTAGCTCAATTTATCAGTCTATTGTCCTTTTATCAGTTGTATCTCCGCGTGTCCCTTCCATGCGACAACATGCATCTACAAACTGGTGGTAGGAAAAAACCGGGAGCGTCCTCCTCTCCTTTATTTAAGAGATAATTTGCCTTTAAACATCCTAATTTAGCCCCCTCCCAGAAAATAGAGATTAAAATGAGGGTGTGCCCCCTCCAATTCTCCCCGAAGGAGCCCCTCCTGCTACTTGGAGTCCTATATGTGCCAGTGCAAATCCCCACCCCCGACTTCTTGAGCCCCGTTTCTGTCACTCGTACTCAGTCTAATTTCCATATGACAGCCATTATACTGTTACGTACGGAGCCCCTAAGAGGACATGCGAAAAAAAAAGAATTTTCACTAGAAAAAATATTCTTGCGGGTACTGAACAATTCTTGTGGGTACTGAACAATTGTGTAGAGGCAAGGAGAAAGGGTGCTCCGTGCTAAAAGTCAACTTTAAAATTCAGATCACTAGCTTTTTAGTGATATATTGCAAGAGAAGATAATCATGTTAGTCTCAGAGGAACGGCTTGCTAAATATGGGTAGTTATGACCATTTCCTGAATGGCAATAAGCTCTACATCTAATTGGTCATGAGATACATCTAGAATTAGCATAATTTATGCTAATTAGCTAAATTAGCATAATTTTTTAAGTCATTTGCCCATAACTTTTGATCTAGAAATGGTATTGACGTTCTGTTTTCACCATAGTAAACCTGGTGAAACATACCTTCAAATGAGATCATTGATTTTCCTATTTAGAATGAAAATCATGTTTCTATGACAACAGAAATCAACAAAAATGCCTATTTAGGCCCAAAAACATTCTTTTTATATGCCTTGTTTGGAACCTTTTCACCCAAAATAGAACGTTTTATAAAAAATCATTGAATTCTCTATGAAAAAGTACCCTAAAACAGCATATTTTTCCTATAGCAGTCAATAGTGATGCCCCCTGGTGGCTAAAACAGGTACTAAATCCCGCAGGAACCCCCATTTCTGCTTGCTGGCTCACAATTCTTGCGGATACTGAACAATTCTTGCGGATACTGAACAATTCTTGCGGGTACATACCAAAAGATTTTTTTTTGCATATTCCTGTGGGTACAGGAACCTTCCTGCTAAAATAGAAGGATTCCTGCAGGAACAGGAAAATTCTTACATTGTTTGTTTGAAATTGAAGAATTACCCACATAGATATTGCCGAATATTCAAGAGAGTCCTTCTGTGGTCACTAATAAGATTACCTGCAAGAATTGTCTGGACCCCGGAAATGCAAGAATAATTCCTGCACACAACAGAATGGTTTCTCCACCTTACAGAACTGATTCTGTACCTGCAAGAATTGTTTCTGTATCCGCAAGAATTATTTCTCTACCTGCACGACCTTCTCTGTGCCCACGAAAATTGTTTCTCAGCATCAAAAGAATTGTTCCTGTACCCACAAGAATTACCCAGTACCCGCAAGTATTACTCAGTACCCGCAAGAATCACCCAGTACCCGCAAGAATTGCTCCTGTACTCGCAAGAATAAATCTTTTTGGAAAAAAACATTTTTTGGTATGTCCTATTAGGGGCTCCGTAGTAACGAGCACGTGAATAAAGAAAGGAGTAGAAAAAGTTGTGGGTCCTATACTAAAATATAAAAAATGTACCATTATCTCTGTGAGGTCCCTACTGACAAATATTAGCATCCGCAGCTAAAAAGCGGCTTCTGCCCAATACCTAACACCCCAGTTTACACGGTGCATCAGGCATGGTAAAAACAATACAACACCACCAGCAATAACTACTGCCAATATACGTCTTCCCCACACCCCCTCCCTCTCACAGAGGGTCCTATCTCTCCTGTCAACTACATACGGGTCCTGATGACACCTAGTCCAAACAGATTTCTACAAAGAATAGGTAGAGGTCCTGATCTAGCTCTGCCCAGGCCCCTGCTAGGTATGGGTCCTGACCAAGGTACCTAATACTGCCCCGACTCCAAGCACAACTAGGCGAAATGCCGTGGTAACATGTAGGGCTGTCCTGAACCCTGCCGTACCTCTGTAAGGGTCATTATTTTATGTCAATAACTTCTTCCCATAGAGATAGCATTGGAGGGCCGATCCGCACACCCCCAGTGGCGTAACGTGTGCCGATCCACCACAGCAGCCGATCCACCACTGCAGCCTCGTTCTGGGTGCATGTAAACATTCAAAATGGCGGATCGGCGCTTGTACGGGGAACTACGGTACCGGATTTTGATCTTTTTTCCTTATTTAAACCTCTAAAAACATAAAATAAATATAGAACTAAACTCCCCTGGTGTCCTTGGTGGCTGATCCACCCTCGTGGTGGATCGGCCACCTCGTACACCACGGTCGTTTAGTTCTATCTATTTATGTTAACTATCAACTCCCTCCCACAGTTAACATCCAGGGCTGCCCTCAACCCTGCCGTACCTCTGTAAGGGTCATTATGTTAACAATCAACCCCCTCCCACAGTTAACATCCAGGGCTGCCCTGAACCCTGCCGTACCTCTGTAAGGGTCATTATGTTAACTATCAACCCCCTCCCACAGTTAACATCCAGGGCTGCCTTGAACCCTGCCGTACCTCTGTAAGGGTCCTTATGTTAACTATCATAGTGGAAAAATGACTTGACTTTATAGCGATAACTTTGTACTAACCCCAAATATTGTGAAAAGCTAGCTCATCGACAAGTAGATCTTAACAGAACACATGTTTTTAACTGAGAGAGAACCAATATCCTTATATCACTGATGGAACCAATCCCAACGGTAGAGACTTAACATACTAGAAACAAAGCGAACCTTACAAATGAATGTTGAATCCAACAACTAGGCTGAGAACCTCTAGATATGTCCCAAGGTGCCGTGCGTGGAGATGAATAGAACAATCATACACGCCACCATCTGGTCGCTTATATACATGTAGTAATTTACTGTGGGGCAGGGTACTACTTTTATAATATCAGACAGTGTCTCCCTGCTTTATGTAGTTATTCATTTCGGTGTAGCAGTTGTGGATCCAGCCAGTAGAGTTTTGCAGGGGGAAGCAGGATCTGGATATTTTGATAAGACTGGTGTGTTTTGGCGTACCAAATACAAGACTTTCTCACCTTACCAGCACAGTATATGGGAATCAATTATATCCAGTTGTTGGAGAGGCGTGGGGGGGGCGGGTTATTAAAGGTTTGAGCATCCATGTGCCAGCCAGACATGCATATATAGTAGCCTCTAATCTTGACATTCATGATTGTTTATTAACTCGAAAGACAAGTTATAAGAGTCGGGTAAAAATACACCCTAATTCAGTGCCTCCTAACAGTAGACTAACAGAGAGAAAAAAATAAGATGCTTTTAGCCCATGTTAAATCCCATAGGTGGTGCAAAAAAAACAAACATTCCCACGCTTTTGGTATGGAGTGGTGCAAATAATTGATGAATTTGCCGTCCGGACGTCCCCGAATTTCGGCACAAACATGCAGGATATCGATTTTTTTGTAAATTATAATATAGAAATATGATAAAGAATGGCAAAAGGATATGATTTGAATCGATATGTTTGATTAAGAATGTAAAAAATTACGTGTTCGCCCTGTCGTTAATTCGTATCACAAAGCCGTGGTCGTGCAAATTGACCCAAATAACCATGGAAATTAGGTCAGGCATGCGCAGATAGAACCAAAATCCAACATGGCGGACAGCGAGACGATCGATTTGTGGGGCTATAACAGTAAAAAGATAGGGTGTATTCGATTCAATTCGAATGATATTGCCAAAGATGCATGAATTGTATTCAAAAAGCCATTAATTTCAAGTTAAATTGATAGAATATATCATTTCTCCGTCGAGAATGCTACTTCTGGCAAGGAGGGGTTGCGCATGCACACAGAACATCAAAATCCAAAATGGCAGACAGCGAGACGATCGACTCACAGTGCTATTGAAACTGCTGGATTATAACAAAATGGAGGAGAGTTACACTGTCTCATACGTTTTTATGGTTAATATGGATCATTATTCAACACCTCCTGTTATTGTGCAATGCTTAACTCGCCAAGAGAGGAGTTATTCGCCAATGAAACATACAAGCGATAATGGATGCATTCTCCATAGGCTTAACCGATGACAGTGATAACGCTCGAAGAAAACATGAGGTTAGTATCAGAAGGGGCCTAAAAGAAGAGATTAAGTGCCCTTTCGAGTTACTTGCATTGCAAAATGCTGTCCTATATTTTATAATGCGGGAATTCCACCAAGTGAAGTTTTTACAGGTTCAAAGTTAGACTAATAATTGTTGTCCTCCCCTTTCCACTTCTGTACCTAGCCAAGCTATATTGATGCATTGAAGCAAATAATCATCATTTTCTTTGTTTCTTTCATTTTGTAAAAAATGAAGAAATCTCTATGCAGTAGATTTTGCCATTACTATACCACGTTATATATTGGATATATCTAGCAGCATTGACTATTGCTACTTTTTATTGGATGACAATAGTATTTTATATCTATCAGTGCACACAGTACAGAGTGCTCCAACAACACTGGTTGCTTTTATGCTCTTAGATCGTATGTCATTATTTAACAAGTCACAAGTCATGACATATCCATTAACTACTTATTTTATTACACGATTAATCAATAGATATTCAATAGAAAATCAATAAATATAATTTGAAAACAAAAATCTTTCCCTCCCCGGTACTTGAGTCCTGCCATAGTGTGTGTACAATATCGGTACACATATCTCGGCGCCTGGCTTGGCTTGGTTTGGTTTGAACGCGTCCCGCAGTCATCGCCGTTATAGGAGCAGCCTGCCATAGTGTGTGTACACACACTACACCTCGACGCCCGGCAACCGTTGGTTTGGTCTGAACCTGTCCCGCAGTCGTTGCGGACAGCTACAGCAAAAAAAGAAAATATACGCCCGGACCAGGACTCGTCCCGCCTACCTCTACAAGCTGAGCGCAATGCACTAACCACTAGACCACCGGGTCTCACACCTTGGCGCCCGGCTTGGCTTGGTTTGAAGGCGTCCAGCAGTCGTCACCATTATGCAAGCAGCAGCAGTAGTGCTGGGGAGGGGTAGGCAAACACACGGACAGCTACTAGTGGCATTCTAACCAACCAAACACACACCGTTTCTCGTCAGGCCCTGTGGCACAATGCATAGGGAGTTGGATTTGGGATCTGAGACTGCAGGTTCGACCCCTACCCTGGCAATGAAAAATTTCATAGGTTTTAACATGTAACATATGACATGTAAGGACATGTAAGGAGGCATGTTATCCATGGATAACATGCCTCCTTACATGGATAACATGCCTCCTTACATGGATAACATGCCTCCTTACAATAGTCATGATGCATGCATCATGGTGTGCAATATTGACAGGTATGTGCATGGGAATATCCAGAAAAAGCACCCAGAATCACAGAAGTCGTGTAATAACGTGCTATATATAACGTGTATCAAAGTCTCTGTATGCTGACTGCTCCCGACCCACCTCTAAGATGTTGTTATTGTGTGATTGTATGTGAGGGTTGTTTGGTGCTTGAGGGACTATTTTTCTCGTACATGCAAATCATTGGACATTTGCCAATTGAATACATATATGCCGTTCTTGCCCCTGCAGTGAAATACTGTAGATTATACAAAGATGAGGGCAATTATGTACAGTGTATACCTTAGTAGTCCATTCAAGCAGCCAACGATTATTGATCAATCTATCCCAGTTTCATTTGCAAACCAGGCAGCTATTCCATGCACAACCTGCAGTGCATAATATTTAAAATCCCTTTTCCCTGGAGCGTATTCAAGACCGGTGCTCTTTTGAATACCTGGAGCCGTTCCAGTAAATACATTGCAGTCGGCTATATGTTACTGTAAGTATCTATACAAGACAGTATGTAAAATACTCCATCCTTCTCCACATTAACTGCTGCTACTGCATGGTATTCACGATTAAAGTCTCCGCCTGCGCCCGATCGCATCCATCTTCATTAAGTCTTCAATGTCAGGTTGGAAGCCGATTTGTCACCTCATGAGTCATTAGGGTACGTCACATGACGTATATGGCGTGTATTAGATAGAGCTGTATGCTCCCATCAACACATAGATTCTTCACCAATAAGAAAAATTGGGCCTAAAAAAATATGTTGCCTACAGGTAATGCTACCTACCCTCTCTCTCTCTCTCTCTCTCTTTCTTTCTCTTTCTCTCTCTCTCTCTCTCTCTCTCTCTCTCTCTCTCTCTCTCTCTCTCTCTCTCTCTCTAAAAGAGATAAATGGGAATTTCATTGGATTCTGGGCATCAAGTTTGCATCCATAGGTACGGAAAATAACGCTTTCTGACCCTCAATTTAGGAAATACTTCTCCTTAGCTACAGACGTATGGGCAGACCGTTCAAGGTCCAAGATTCAAGACCGTTACATTCTATATATAGACCCATAGAGCTAAAGCTGATATCTCCAGTTGTGAATTACACCCATTTCATTCCCTAAGGGGTGAATTAGACCATACGCTTCCATTTTCAATATAATTATGATTGATAGACTCCTGAAGGGGCAAACTGCAAAGTACAGATGAGTCGCCTTTATGCAATTCAACGACACACAAAATGTTGAAACATTGTGCTGGAAGACTTTAGGGAGACTGCCTTTGTCCAAGAACCGATTTCCTACATTACACTGGAAACCTGGGAAGATCTTGAACTCGTCAGTGTAGACCCACACTAGGCCATCAGTTTGGCAATAACTAAGTCTCATTCTGACTATCTAAGTTGTCAATATGACGACATCAATATGACGACTTTGTATTCTCAGTCTGATAACTTTGCGTGCCCAGTATGACGAGTTTAGGTTGTCATAGCGCATTGCCCAAACTCGTCTTTATTGACGAGTGTCTAGCGATGGCAGGTTTTCCCCCACACTGCACCTATCGCTCTCCCCAATGGTAACAATGGACAGACAGTAAAATGAATAGTAATAAATGGAAATCCTTTGACAATGTAAGAGCCTCACATCTAAAGTAAATACACCGTCTTGTTTGAACACTGTAATTTCCGTCAGCAAATGCTAGATTTGTGTAATTTGCTTAACATCTTTCTGAGAGAGAAGGAAGGGATAGGGTAGATTAACCTAAAGACGACCGTACCTGTGCAGGTTTTTAATCAGGTATTTATAGTTGCTAATATCTCTGGAAGTTTTAGGTCTTCAAATTTCCAAAATACACTGAATGAAAGATAATTGTTTGGGCTTTTGCACCTGTTGTATTTCAAAAATCCATTTATATATTTTATTTCTAGTTTATCACACTTACTACAAACATTCCATTTAGTTCAATTTCACCTTGAGACGACCACTTTGCACCTAGAGTTGACCACTTAATATCCACCTTTTTAATAAAGCCCTTTAGCTTAAAACATCAAATTAAAGATAAAACAAGTTCCTTAAATATATTTGAAATAAAATAGCATCGTTTAAGATACTGCATCATAAGGAAAATATATGATTTAGAGTGGCTAAAATAAAATGAAAATTGGAACAATGGCATGCCAATTAATATTGTAAATCTCATCAAAACAAAGATGATAATGCTAACCCTGCATTAAAAAAGCTTTGTTTTAACTGTGCTTTAATCAATTTGAAATATGCACCACTATATTAACCCAGCTCTTGATTTTATAATCATGCTCTCAGTATCACAAACTTACTCTACATACTACTAGTAGTAGGATTCCAGTAAAGGTTGAAATGTGTGTATCAGAACATCATTCAAAGAAATTTTGTATCCGAGACTGTTCTAAATATGAATCTTTGGATGTAATGCTTAATTATAAATTGTATCTATTCAATGAAATGCATAAATAACTGAGTAAGGGGTGATCTGCTCAAGGTGAAATTGTGGTCATCTTAAGGTGAAATTGGTATGTTCTAGGAAATAAGTCCTATGCACTTTTCCTTATGCTATCATTTAGCAAAGATGTTTATCTATGCCTAGAGTCAAAATGGTGTATATGTCAGCACTTGTCATCTTCAAATTATCGGACCAAAATTGGAGAATTCTGATGAAATGACCAGCTGGTCATGGTAAAAATCATTCAAACATGGGAACTTAAGTGTATTATCATGCAATGATAATTACTTCATAAATGCCAGGACATCATTCTCTGGTCAACATGGAAGGGCAGGGGTTGGCAAAGTCGAGAGGAGGATAGAAGAGGAGAGTTTATCCCATATTCAAGGCAGTGAAGTCGGTCAGGAAAGTGAAGGGGACAGGTGAAAAGAGGAAGGGGGAGGAAACGGGAATGAGAGATGAAGTAAAAGAGAAACAAGGAAAGAGAGAATGGGGAAAGGTGTACAAAATGAAATAACGGGGAAAGGGAGACAAAGTTGAATTTTACTTATACGAGTGATAGGAGGGCTGTTTTTCGAAAATCAAAAGGCTTTTATATCAAGTAAACGTATGTCGTCCTAATATTTGTCCATGCCTGACTTGCATTCCTCAGTGTTTGCAGTCCCCCTTCCCTATGGAAGACTGACTGCTGGAATGCTGATTGCCTTCTCTCTGTGTCCACATCTGATTTGTAATTCGATTGAGTTTGTGCTAATTTGTGTATTGAGCTTATAAAATCATCCTCTGTGGGTTTTTAGATGTGTGTAAATATTGCCAATTTTATTACGTGTATTTGTTCAGGGTTACCAAAGGGTTGGAGCTTCAGTCCATATGGGTCTGGTATCTTGGGAGTAAATTTGCTTTGTGTCATGAGTGTAACAGTTAATTTCCATTTGCTGTACTGGAATGCTAATTCTCAACTCCAATGTTTGAAGCATATTTTATCTAGAACCATGTCTTCACTGTAAATAAAATAACTGTGAATCTACAAGGTCTACTAGTTTTGACCTTTCGTGGTGACACACATTCAAAATGTCATGGACCCCTTTATTCATAAAGAAGATACATAGAAAAAGGTGAAAATATCACTTGATTGTCATAAAAATACAGATTTTCAGAGAACACCTCCCTAACTGTAACCCAACTATTCCTCCTGTCCAACACCACATAGGGTAGATTAACCTGAGTTAGTCCACATACTTTGAAACGTCAACCCCCAGAAAATAGGCATAACATTGGATTTGCCCTGGAATAAGTATTACCAACCCGTTGATTCAAAGCTCATCAACGATTTGGCAATGTCGATTCAGGGGTAAATCCATCTTTTTTTATGGCAGATATCAGCGGGTGGACGTTTCAGGGTATGTGAACGACTCTAGGTAAAACTACCCTCCCACAGAGTGTCATCAGCTCAGTCTCCCACCCTTCATCCCCTGTATACCCGTACCCTGTGTGTGCCGTGTTTGTCTTTACTTAACCTTTACCCTAAGGCTATGTGTGGAAGGTGCCTGGGGGAGGGATGTGTCCAGGACAGCTGTGTTCTCAGACTTAGTCTCTCACACTGTGCACTTAGGGAGGCACAGTGTGGGAGAGCTCAGGCTGTGTCTAGGACACTGCAAAGTGTAAGTGGCATCTGTATGGTCTAACTTCTGAGGTTGCGTTTGTCCTTACTTTTGCAGTAATATCTGTGTTTCATACTTTGATTTTTAACATTCCCTCGGGTTATTTGTATGAAACAAAATCCATATCATATAGAAGACTTTCAGGGACTGCGCGCCCTCCTTTTTCAAATACTTTGTGCCTCATTTTGAATTAAAGCCAAAATAAATGTTCGTTTCAGGTAACCAGACCCTACCTAGCAGGGCTGACCCTGCTAGGTAGGTATTTTTCTTCAATTTGTATTAGTATTTTTCTTCAATTTGAAAGAAATTATATGTTTTTGCCTTTTGGGGCAAGTTTTTAGATGTTTTACTCGCTTCCGAAGTTTCATCAACATAATTATCTTATCACAGAATATTATTGTATTGGGGATTGGTTGATGATTAAATTGAGTATCTATCTGAGAACATCCTGGTGTACTGGGACGTTCCTCCTACGTTGTTGGATAATTCAACAAATAATTCTCAGGATCTGAAGAAACAAAACGCTGCAAGTCAGTACTTGCCAAAGATGACAGAAAAATTCCGGATGAGCAATTCCTTAACAAATATCAAATTCCATTCCATCAAGGAAAGTTAAATAAAACGCAAAGTCCAGGTAATTTCAGAACAGTTTCTTCAGTCAAGGAAGGGGATGTATTTCTCACAGGCCTGTTTGAATAGGACTGGCCCAATGGGCGAGGGAAGGAAATAATGGGAACTGAAGAAAGTAGATAAAAGCAGCCCCCAGGAGTTGCAGTAATAAGTTATTGTGGACCTGGGACCTCCTCTCCCCCTGCTGAAGCAGTTTCATCCATAGTGGCCTTTACCTTAACTCTGTAAGGGCCGCATTGATGCATTGTGCCCACTGATCCTCGTGATACATGCGAGTAGCCTTGGTGTAATGATATCTTGGCCGTACAGATACTACTTTTCCAAGGGGAAAGGGTATCCCAAACATTTTTTTTTTCCTGGTAAGAAAGTTTTAACTCTGATTCGTGCATACTGTCAACCCCTAAATGGTTGGTACCCCCCTGAAGGGTAGGCATGATGGTGAGGACTGACAAAACAATACATTGATATATAACACTATAGAGGCATTATGTGGTCCATAAGGGGCCAAACCGTAAATATAGAAATTCACCAAATATCACCAAAAAATGACATAAAACTCTGCGACTGCCCCCAAATTAATCCCCGCAAACCACAATCATATTTGAAGGGTTGAAGGTGTTATTGTGGGTCAACAGCCCTAAACCTTCCACGATAAGGCTGAGCAAACATAGGGTGTTGGAGTGGGTTGGTCACTGTTGCCACATATTGGTGGGTATGATTCGGTCCAGTTTCTCACATTGGGGGTAAAGGCAGGCTCCTAAGATGGGAATTGGTGTATCCCCGTTAGTAGTATGCTTAAAAATTAGTTACATATTAGTATAGTAGTATACTGAAGAGGACGTTTGTATAATGTATAGATCTGTATACACATGTGCCGGCATGTAGTAGTACACTGAAAAGGGGATTTTAGTGCGGCATCTACTAAAGAGAATGTTTGAATAGGGTATGCATGTGTTGTTGCAATGTATATACATGGGCGTGGAAAGCAGTGGGGACATGTCCCCACCACTTTTGGCCAACTCCTCAAAAGGTCAAAACTAAAAGGTCAAGCAAAGGGAGGTCAAAAATTGCAGAAACCCCCCCTGTTCCCACCCACTCTAAAACTGCTTCCCACACCCCTGTATATATACGGCATGTTGTTAGGTTAAAACAAGTGAGGCCAAGTATTATATAACAGAACCGTGTTGAGTTGTATCTAGGCCTCGCTTTGAGGTCAGGTATACCATCAGATGATTTAAAATGAGAATGTTAGATTAGTTGCTCTAGGATTGCAGACTAGTGAATAAAAGTGGGGTCTGTAAGAAACAATTGTCCATTATCATATTTGTGAAATGACACCGGTGCATGCTACACCTTAGGCCAAAAGAAGGTTTGTTTCCAGTTACCTGACCGACCGTAGCAAAGCAGGGCCGATCCTGAATTTTTTTTTTGTTTTTTTGTGAATTTGTGACATTATTTGGCAATTTTTAGGCATTTTTCCCATAATTTTCATATTTTTCCATCAATTTTTCATAGTTTACCTAGGTTCTTATCTATTGGTATACAGTTCATGACAGTCATTTATATCTTTTACATGTGCTTCACATTTCTTGTGTCTTTCATAATTCTACTGTAAAATCATAGAATCCAACATGTCTGCCCATACATTTCTATACAAAATAAAAAATAAATAAAAAAATAAAAAATCCGACCTACCAACCCTAGCTATTTCAGGCATTATGTAACTGGAAACACAACTTTATTTTTTGTTGGCCTTATGCAAATAACGTCTCAATGGTTTAACCTCTATAGCCTAAGACGGGTGTAAGATAGTCCCTGTAATACGGTTTACCCCCTGGCCTGCCCTCTGGGGTCCTGTAATATGTTTGCGGGGAGAGGAGGTGGAGGGCAAGGGTTAGCACAGGGCAGGGAGGGGTCCGAGGGCAGGCGCGAAGATTAACCCTTTAAGGCCTAAGGAATTCGTTTGAAATAACGGCGCTATGCTTATTGTTTCATGTCAAAAAGAAATAACAGTGAAATCCTTTTCCTAAAGTTGACACACATCCATCGTTATTGGCTCAGGGTACCTCCTGAGTCTATACCGCCGGGTAGGGGGTGGCATTTCCCAAAACACAGTCATACAGTTTCCAATCTCAATTTTCATCCAGAATTTCCAAATAAAGTTTCAAGAAACACATGCAGATGGATGAACAAGATGTTATTTTATCCATCTGACACCAAAAAGAAAGAAAAAAAGGAACCATTTATATAACCATCTTTATATCTTTGAAAAATAGGAATGGTTTCAGGTGTCATTTTGCTCTGGGAGTTTTTCCCATAGGGCCTACTACGAAAGTGGAAGGAAAATCCATCATTTCCTTCTTTGTTATATATTAAGCCTAACCCAGCCCACCAGAAAGCGTCTTATTGGGAGACGTTTTCCACTTCCGGTTTAGTTTGTAAGGTTAGAGAGGAAAATCCCTGAGCCTTATGTGCCCAAATGCACATCGACCGCTAGTTTTCACAGAGATTGCTTGTACCACCGTACTGCCATCTGGGGCTTCATTGTATAAACTACACTCCTTCAATGCAACACGATTACAGTCGTTCACTGTTTAGTTTTATGAGGATCACTGGTAGATTCAACAGTTATTTTTAAAGATGTACATAGGTTGTTACATCGAAAAAGGTTTGGAAAATGAACCTAGAGGCACCATGTGGCCTCTAATGGGTCAAGGGAAGATATGACATAAATGGTGAGGTGGGAGGGATGAGTTAAGGGCAGGGGTTGGGGGTGCAGGAGGGCGCAGGGTGAGGCTGGAGTTGCCTGAGGTGGGTTACACTGACACAGGAGGAGGGGTAACTACAGAGGTTAATTAGTTAAGAGTAGGGACAGACGTGGTTAGAGTAGGGGTCGTTACACCTCGTAGGCCTGCATGCTGCCTCCAGTACCATGGGGTTTGGTCGACAGGATGCAGCAATGTATAGGAGCACCTATGGGGCCCTGACAGGGTTACATGTGCAGGGAAAGTAGAGGGCATCAATGAAGTGAAATGTACAAAATGTTCAAGTACAGTATCTGACAAAGAATCACCGTAGTTTAATGTAGTATAGATACACCACTGTAAAGGCCTAGCTGGGTCCGCAAAATGATTGCCAGATATTGCCTGAGGAGTACATAGGAGCGTGGATATCACATCAATTTGTTGATCAATATTCAACTCAAAAAGAGTTATGGTTATCAAACGCATATTAAGTGCATCCTATATATATGTCAGGATACTGGAGGAATATCCATTTTGTATTAAACATGAGCAGTTTTGTAATTATAAGGAAAATGTGAGGCAGGGTCTATGTGAGTGATAATAGGTGAAAAAGAAATGCTTTTTGGCTCATTGATGAAGGTATAGGGAGGTTGGCCAAGGTATCAACATAGATCAATTTTTTCTGCCCTTTTTGCAAGTGTGGTGCAGACATGGCAGTTTTGGCAGGAGTAATGCAAATAGTGACTCATCGAGTGTTAAAGTACCATAGGCTGCAGGGAAAGGGGGTGGTTGGTGGTGTGAATAACCTGAGTTCATTCCACAGGAATATGGCAGTGATAATGTTGAATCTTCTATTTGCTTTTGAATCATTTTCGAGTTACAAGCAATTTACATTGCTGCAATATATTTAGTGTTTGATTTTGACTGTGAGAAAAATGAAATTGGGTAACCCCAGCACAAATGACCCAGTTATGAGATGAAGAACGTGGAATCCCAGAGGAAGAACAATAAATCTTAGAGCATGATAACAAAAGAAGTAGGGCATATGTTATGGTACAGTGGGGAATACTCAGATAGAGCCTGACTTGGATCTATCACTCGGAGCTGGTGTTTAAGTCTCCCTTTTCTACTAGACGACCTCCAACCATTCAGTCCTCTCGAGCAGGTTCTTATCAATGTAACCCCAAACCAAACTAAAGAAAAATTAAAGATAATATACCTCTAAACTCCTAAATTTTCTCATTTTTTTAAAGACCTATCTGCTTTATCACTCATATGAGGGGGAGAGATCTTAGAAGAGTGGTTCATTTTTTTCTTTCTTTTTCTCGCCTGGAGTTGGCAGTTATGAAATTCCATGGCTCAAAGAAGTTTGCATCACCTGATTTCTTTAAGTTTGTATCAACAACACATCTCCCACCATCATTTCTTCCCGCTATAGAACCCGAGCAGCCATACATACTAAAAGAGGAAGAGAAAGAGAATTTTAGAATTGAGAAACTCCACATATCCGTAAGGCTGTAGCCTCCTGCTGTTCGGATGGGACGCAGCGTCTCGTGTGCGCATGCGTTCTCAGCGTGTGGCCATGTAATTATTCGTCGTCACACCCCTGTATTATTAAATGATTTAAAATATTGCGCCACTGTGCTGCTGAGTCCAACTCCTAGCATGGGATGGATGCATCAGGATGACCCCATTTGGATTATAAACTTTGTAGGTTGGGCATGACACATAAATGCTGTATTGATAGATTACTCACCAGGGCTACATTATTGCATCACGACCACAAATGGGCTTACAGCATTGCGCAGTGGTTAGACAGTTACAGGGTAATGGGGAGTCTGTGTTTAGGCAGATATTTAGATTGCAGATTCTGCAGTGAGACAGAGATTAAAACTGCAAATTCTATGTTGAGGCAGAAATTAAAATTGCCAGAACCAAGTCTTTACTTGGAAACTGACAACCATCTGATAAGAACCACGTGATCAAGTTTACTGATCACTCACCAGGAGGCGCCTCCAGTTCTCGTGAGATCTCGTGTAATCTCACGAGAACTGGCGTAATTCTTCCAATTCTGCAGAACACGCGCGTGAGGAGTGTTTATTGTGGGGAAGCCCTATTTGTTGGAATATTTCACCTCTTCAGGGATTTTTGTTCCTCATTCTCTCCAATTCTTTGGAGTTTTAATGAAGCTGGTCTGGGGAGATGTGAAATGACGAACGTCATGTCAAGCATACAAATACTTCATCGTGCGACTTTTGTCGGTTTGAGAACTTTTGGAAGAATGGGATTTCAGACTCTTAATTGCAGCATTAATTGGAGTTCATTTTGCAGAAGGACGCACCTCCAGTGTTGGGGTAAAATGAGGCTATGGGAGTTTTAGGGCCTATGAATAGGGGATGCTAAGCCGCATAGGTTGGGAAAGGACTTGTATACACAAGATAATGGTAAAGGTGAACGATGATAAGTTTTTGACTACAGTTTCTTCACGAGTGAAGAAACTAGGATTTTGCAAGGTCATCCTATGGTCATCTATTAGGTGCCATTATTCAGTAGCTACACCATATCTTAGAGAGGTTATGTAACATACTGAAATGGGCGTTTATATTGGGTATGGTTTGTAGTAATAAATGAAAAGAAAATTTATAGGGTATGTTGTAAACGCCTGTTTAAAATGACGATGGTGAGTCAAAAGGCAGGTTAATAACCCGGTCAGCTAAACTTGGAAAATAAAATTGTCTAAAATCAAGCCATATGCTGTCCATAGGCACCCTTGAGCAAAGATAAGTTATGAGGTTGCTTAAGGTTTTACCTGCCGCATAGTCTCTAAATGTCTAAAACTTTAAAAGCAAAATTATCAGAAGCTACTCTGTAAGCCAGACTCTCCCTTGCATAAAGTGTTAAAAGTTCCCTCCTCCCTTCCACCCTAAGGTAAATGTAAATTGGGTGGTGCGTGTATGGGATTCCTTAAGGTTACGTAGGGCGTCACGCGGTGAAACTTTATTACCGACTCAACTGTATCTATTTGCATAGTGCCAGAGTCGGCCGACCCCCTATGTCTGTGCCGCTGTCTCTATACCGTCTGATATCTAAATATCTGCTTTACTTCTTCAATGCTTACTTCCCACAACCTTCCCTGTATGTCGGCCTCACTGTATCACAACCTATGTATACATGTCTGTCTATTTGCCTAATTGGCTGACTACCTAGCTGTCTGCTTGCCGAATTGACTTTCTACTACCTGCCTGCTTACCTAACTGCCTGACTACTGACCTGTCTTCATACCTAACTGACTACTGACCTGTCTGTTTGCCTAATTGCCTGACTACTTTCCTGTCTGCTTGCCTAACTGCCTGAACTGCTTAAACAGGCTTGTACAGTACTTGCCAGCCTTGACTGAGTGAATCATTTAAAATGGCTGCCTGTCTGTCTTGCTGCTTCTTTGTTTGCCTTACTACCCCACTCCCTGACTCACATGCACTTACTCACTTTCTCACTCGCTGATTCACTCACTAATCTTTTCCTTTCCTGTTCTCTACTCCCTCCCTCCAAGTCGTGAGTCCATACAGAGTGCCCCTAGGGGGTTGTGTGTAGTGAGTTTATTAGATTTACCTGGGTAGTGACTGTGAATTAGGTACCAAGTGTGCTATGCCGAACCATTTGTGGGCCACATGATGCCTCAGGTATCTTTGTCTTCTTGATGCACCAATGCATTGGTGCATCACGCTGACCCTTTGGGAGTGTATCCATCTGCATCGAGGCGGCGATTGGCCATAGTTCACTGAAACACACTACAACCACTAAAGATTTCATTCACGGTTAAGCCTTTAAGAGCTGCTAATGCAGGAATGCATCGTTTCGATAGCTCGTCATGATGTACCAATGAAGTGCTGACGCGTCTACTCGCCAGCACCTCATTGGAGCATCGTGTGTCTGACTTAATTCTTTAGATTACAATACTGATGTAGTAGCTTTACATGCATAAATCACAAGCAGAACCTTCATATAACTACAGTATGTGGAACTTGGATCCTGATTTATCAAATACATCTCTTGTGAATTACAAGAAACTCTTGTCTTACTCTAAATCACAGGGAATTTCAGTAAATCACAGCCATTTCTGGCCTCTTGTGAGGAAAATATCAAAATCTTTTGATGTGGTCGACTCTTCAAATAACAACACTTTGGCAAGGCTCCTTGGCCGTTATGGCCCTTCCTTACACGATATTACCACCCCAATATTGGCTAAGGAACTCTATCTTCTTAAATCACAAGGATTTCCTGGTCGTTGTCATGCTGTGGGATTTGGCTTTAAGGTAGAATCTGATATATAAACTGAAGGAGGCACAACCTGAAGAAGGCACAACCCTGCTAAATACGTTGTGATATCATTAGAATACTACTTTTAAAGTAATAAACTGTCAACTTGTTATCCTATTCTCTTGTTGTGATTGTGTTTTTATTGTATAATTTTAATAACGGTTCTTTTTGATGATATAAAACATCTATAAACTCTTTATGGTAAGACAAAAATGAGGGCTTTTATGATAGGGAGAAAGTGTACTGTGCTAAGCATGTCCTGTGTCCAGGTGTAGGTCGGGAGTCTAGGTTTACGCTATTGTATAGTATTAAGTATAGAACTCTGTGATGTTAGCATCAGTAAAGTAATGCGAAAAATGAGAATCACAGGTAACAATGTCAGAAGGTCTATGGTAGGTAGCTTTATCTAAGTCCTGTGTAAACATTGAATGTAGATTTGAATTGAAAGGTTACACATAGACACTTTGCCACAAACAACGCAGAGCATTTGATGGCAATAAATATACATTTCATTTGCTTGAATACATATCTGACATATATATCTGTATATAGAAATATTAGCATGAACCCTCTTTTTCTCTTTGCAGGAATCACATTTCCAGTATGTTTGAGAGTGACCGTCACTTCTCCCACCTGTCTACATTGGAGCGGGAGCTCTCCTTCAGAACAGAAATGGTAAGTCATAGTTGCAAAATTGATCTTGTTTGGCCTTTTTGACATTCACGTTAAAAAGCTCAGTTTGTTCCTTCAATGCCAGAAATTCAGGACTGTCTAGTTGCCCATTAGTGCTACATAGTTGACATGGCTGATGTACCTCCAAAGGGTTGACACGATGCAAAACTGTGAATTACTCTCCAGCAATGGACTTTGAGCATCATATCATTGCAATCATGTAAGGGTCAGAGTGTTAGACCTCTCTCAAAAACACTATTATTTGATGTAAGGTATCTCCAAATCCGACTTCATCAAGGGATTTTCAGAGCTTTGCTTAAGAGGTGATCCCATATCAGGCAAAGTTTCAGTCAGACAAGCCTATCAGGCACCTAACTTTTGCCTGAAAAAGTCAAACCTGATTCCACTAGGGAAAGTCAACTTTTTCAGTTAAAAATCCTGACTTTTTCTGTCAAAAGTTAACTTTCTCAGTCACATGTCTTGACCTTTACCTTCGCTTTTCAAGAGTAGGTGTCCTTGCCTAAAAAGTAAAGTGTCTCCCCCTTACAGAAGTCAGTAGCGTCTTATTATGGCTTACACTTTTATTCATACTTATAGGCTATATTTTTGAGAAGAGGACCAGTCTTCAGGTTTTGGATTTTGGTATCTAGCTTGTCTTGATTATGCACTAATCTGTGCATTCATCAGCTCAAATAATTACCAAACAAGTGCACTTGGGAATTGGCAAATTTAAAGATGTAGGCTAACCAGATATATTTCTCTAGAAACCCAGCTAGCAAAGATCATGTTGGCCAAAGGTCGGCAATGGTTGGCACTGCCACAGGAAATGTTCCTACATCACACCAATGTTGGCAAATCAATGTTGTGCCAACGTAAATGATATACCCAGTGATCGGCTAACGTCAGGGCAATGTCATATGATTGATGTCGTACCAACATTGGCAGTGCTCTTGTGTGCTATTTACAATCAAAATGCCAGAATAATTATATTTACAGAGCATATAATGCTGAAGTCAAAGATATTTTGTAAAATGATAAAAATAGAATTGATACATGTACAAAAGGACACCATTTCTGAAGTAATTAAAGATAGATAAGGTCTTTGTAATGGAAGGACAATGTATTGTGATGGCTTTTGTTTAGACACAAGACAAGACACAGAGATATTACGCAAGGGAATTTGTCACCCATATATTATAACTTCTTTCAAGTACAGTAAATAGTCTTATGGTAGCATAAGGGAATAGAACATCAAATGCCCACATCATTCCTAGAGCCGACTCTGCTAGGGAGGCTGGTCTGCTCTGTACCAAATTGAGTCGGAGTGTTGACTGAGGAGGCAGCAGTCCCACAGCACGTTATATACCATAAATATCTTGTATAAGCCACGGCCTATACCAGAACCCAAATCAAAATAAGGCTTATAGGATCAGCGCAAAGTGGGGTGCGGCTTATAGGGGTCTATTCAATCTTATGGAACAGTATAAAACCTTCAATTTCCGGGACAGAACCAGCCTGCCCTGCCAAGTCCCATAGCAAACCTAGCGCTTGCCACTACAGTATCACTCCTTCGCAAATTAAGCAGATATAAAGTGGAAATGAAGACATGGCCGTGTCTAAAATGGTGATTCTTGCCAGCCATAGTTCTGAATAGATCTGATCATCTTTAAGGTGGAAAAAAGGTTTTGGCACTTAACCTTTAAAAATGTGACCTGTATTGGGAAGAGAGACAGTTATTTGACTTTTTCATTGACTTTTGGTGCCTGACTGAAACTTTGCCTGACGTGGAATAGGCCCTTTAGACTGGTTTGTTTGTGAATTCTACAATTGAGTCTAATTTCCCTGAGGAAAAGGAACCTTCCTTGGTAAGAAAATACCTTAGTAGATTGGTTTCTCATAATAAGCATCACCAATTGAAGTAAAGAAACAGTACATGGCGTGTGTACATTTTCAGTCTGTATTCCTGTTAAATGACACACCCACAAAACACACCTATAAGCCTGAACAGAATATATCTCGTCCCTTTGAGTTTGTGGGAGTTTTAGCATTGACTAAGATATCCTGTAGCAGAAGGTGATTTCCCTAGGGGTGACATGTGTTCTGTCTGGGACGTTAATCCAGTAGATCTGTGACAGAGCTAATCCTGCCACACAAGATTCTGTCAAACACCAACAGGGGTCAGGTTCTACCAGTTCCTGTCTTAAACTACGCTCGAAAAATTGAATGTTGAATCTACCTGGCATGATTGTGAACTGTCCAGTGAACCACTGCATTTGTGATGCAGTGTGAATTGAAGCACCTTGCCCTGGTAAGTAACTCCCCAGGACTGCATTTATCCATCATGAAGACCAATGGACATGCAATGCACTGACTATCGGCCTGGTGAATTTACATTCATGAATTTTAACCTAGGTATGTTCTTCCAGTCTAAAAGAAAAACACAAAATAAATGGAATTCTCTCAAGTTACTTACAATGGAAATTAAAAGGTTCTCCCAGTTTGCTCTCAGTCAACTTTATTGGAAAAATGTGACCAAACTAGCCACCGGTTCTAGAGAATTAATTAGTCCCAAGTTGTGATCTGAGATTATGTTACCGGAGTTATGGTTTTCAGTGAAATAATCGGCTTGATGTTAAACCGTACAAATAATCTAGCATCGGGAATAAAGAAGTGCACATGTTGACTGTGAGTGTCTGCCTGCTAAAACAGTGTGCACGCGTAGCATAAGAACACTGACATTAAACCCCACCAATAACTGAGGATCAGTCTTCTTACTCCCCATATCCATCTTAGAAGGAATTAAATCAATCTTGTGACATTCCTGCTCAGGCATCTTTTTTACTGCTTCATTATCATCCGTCCTTGTATTTGTCAAAGTATGAAGTAAGAAAGTCATTGCAATCCATCTCTGCTGCTTCTATTTACGTTAATGAGATGTATAAAAATGTACTAAATGTTACTTCTCCAAAGACGCCAAATGTAAATAAGGTTAAAGATTATAAATATAGAATTTAATCATGTTTTATCTTGTAAATGGATCTCAGTTGGGATCACACAAATAGTCAAATGGAAATCACAGACTGGTACTGCAAGAAGGATCAGAGAGGTGTGTAGGGTGTCTACGTAGGTACTAGTTGGCCTGTGGCTGCAGTATTACTGAGTCATCATATTGATATCATGGGTAAGGAGGCTGGAACCTTGGATGCCTATATTAGGCCTATCTTCATTAGTACAGTACCCATAATTGGGTTACTTGTGACTAGCCATAGTACTAACATGGTCTGGGGCTTGGATGGTCAGGTACGGAAGCACAACTAGGTAGACTATCAGGAGAGGCTTGAAATGAATTTATTGTGATAAACTCTGCTAAGTCCTATAGATGTTCATATGACTAGGAAGAGACTTTGATATCTTTAATAACCTATGTCACCAGTGATGAAGTAAAATGGAAGTTGCCCTGCGTCATTAATTAACATTAACTGGGCATTTGCATTCCAGGTCATGGCAAGGAAAGGTCAAAAGAGATAATGTCATACGTTATGTTCTTTAAAAGAAGAGTGTAATGGCTATGGGGCATGCAAATCACAAAGGCCTCTGTTATACCCTGGTTGAACATTTTATACTGATTTAATCATCATAAGAGGTATTTAGAGCACGTTGCACAAAGTTCAAATACCATTATATACATAAAACAACATTGGTGTAGGTAGGCTTCATGAATCCTGCGAGCATCCCGGGGCTCAATACGTTTCACACTGACAGCAGATAATCAGATTATCCAGGATTACCCACGGATCGACTCGACTCATCTGTAATACTATCTACCTGTACAAACCTCTACATACAGAGTAACCTAAATAACTGACAGAATAACATCCTATATACTGCTCCCTAGTTACTCTAATCACAGTGTAATGACTAAATAACACTGTGTTCGCCACCTCAAAGGGATAGGCATCAGTACATTATAACCACAGGTTTAAATCCTTTCTAGAGTGTTAGAGCCATTCTGTTTTGTGTAGAAATTTCATTCTTTCCAGCAATGTCAGTTCTTGGCTGAGTCTCATATAATCCATTTAAGGTATGTTCCAAAGCGTCTGACACCTAAAGTCTCCGCAGCCTATAGTTGGTTGAACGGTGTACATGTCAAAATATGACCCTCTGCAGCCTCTAGTTAGGGCAACAATGTACCTGCCTAAATGAGACACGCTTTGCAGCCTCTAGGTAGGGCAACAATGTACCTGCCTAAATGAGACACGCTTTGCAGCCTCTAGTTAGGGGTGTTGTACCTGCCTTAAGGCAGCGTCTCAGGTTAGTTAGGCTGAATATATTTTAGTGTATTATTTGTTACAGGGACATTGAAATTATATGTATTATACACCACTGTTACCACAATTGATGTCTGATTCAAATAAGATCCATTTTATAAGGTGTTGCTTGGCACAGAATGAAAATGGAACAAAAACGTTGTCTTTTTTTGAACTATGGGATGGAAATTCCATCCCGTGAGTATATGTTCTGATGATTGGAAACTTATCTTGAACTCATTTCCTGAGGAGGTTTTTGAATTGTGTCGTCATTCAAATTATTAAGGTCAGGAGAGCTTTCCAAAGCTGCATAGTTAGAAAAAATCGGAAATTTTAGAGGAAAATCACACCTTTTTAGTAATTATGCAATTTTGAAGGCTTCTCCTGACCTTGATACTTGGAGTATCGACACAATTTTTAAAAAAAACCTCCGCAAGTATTTACTGTGGTCACAGTGGTGTATACTACATACAAACTTGTATGTACACTGCAAAAATGGTGTTTAGATCCTAAACACAATTCTAAACATATTCTTGCAACGTTTTTGTAATCACATTAATTTCCTAAACATGTTTAGCCAAACAATGTGGTTAGCTCAAGTGTTTAGAAATGTAGGTGTTTAGGTTAAAACTTTGTGTTTAGATATCTATGAATTTTTGTGTTTAGGTGTTTATGAATTTTTGTGTTTAGATGTTTAAATGCTTTAATGGAGAGTTAAGGTTTGCAGACAGGTATGCATTAAAAAAAGATATATTTTGTTTGTTTTCTCATTTACTGGGGGGGGGGGCATCAGCAGGTATTTACTTGTCAAAGTCTCCAAAGATGTCAGCCACAGCTACATATATATATACATGTACATGTATTACACACTGCATCAGAATGAGAGACTTGAGAAAGTACAACAGCTTGGCAGAAAGAACATTGCCTTATCTATTCCAGAACAACATCAAATATGTGTCAGTCATGGAGCTTATTGATTATTTATGCTAACGATGGTGGTGTAAGGTGAATCTAGTCAATTTTCTATTGTGCTTTCTATTAACATGACACTCTATGACATGAAACCATGATAAACATGGGATTTGGGGACATTTGACACAACAAATGATTATAACTGTGTGCAGATAGTCCAGTCAAAGGTAGTGCTGTTACCTGGTGTGGATTCAACATCCAAGTATCCAAACATATTGATGTTTAAATCTAAACACCTATTATTCAACTGTTTCAACTCTAAACATCTAAACATGTTTAGCATAAACGTTTATGTAGTAAGAATAAAAGTGTTTATTTCCTAAATGTGTAGTCTACGAGACACCTAACTGACCTATATGTTTAGGTTTTAAACGTGTTTAGACCTAATCACGTTTAAAATCTAAACACCATTTTTGCAGTGTACTTATAACACCCCTGTAACAGATAACGCACTAAAATGTTTTCAGCTTAAGAAACCTGAAATGCTGCCTTACTAGGACATTCGCTGCAGCCTCTAGTTGAGGATACAATGCAAATGCTGGTATGCCTAAATAAGGCAGTCTGTGGATCTTATAGTTAGCGGTATGGTGTACCTGCCTAAATGAGACTCTCCGAAGCCGTAGCTAGGGGGACACTGAACCAGCCTAAACAAGACACCTTTTCCAGCCTATAGGGGTAAAATACCCCTGCCTAAATAGCATGTGACCAGTAACTTGGCAATTCACATATATTAAGATCACAGCAGATCTCACTCACAGAGGACTAAAGTAATCTCCATAGAAGTCACCTCTAATAGCGAGCAACTGCCAGCTTGAGCTTGAGGTATCCCACCATCTTTATTGGCCTGATGCCATTCTGTAACAGACTCCATTTAAAGCCTCCTAGTGGTATAAAAGAGAGCTAAGGTGTAAAACCCGATTGGGTAATTGACATGGATAAGCGGGGGTGACCTCCATTGATGAAACAGCCCCAAGAGAGATGTAGATGCAAACAGGGGAATTAGGGCGTCATGTTACTATGGCGATTGAATCTGTAAGAGGCTGATGGTGGCGCCACACTGTGGTGATAGAGGCCTAAAGCAGTCTCTATTGTAGGGTTTCGCTCGTACCCTGCAGGTATTGAGTACATATACCTGCAAGCCATCTTTGATTACATTTTTCCCAGATTCTGGGGAAATAGTTGACTTGAACGCAACTAGAGGAAGATTGAGATCTCCAAGCACAGTTTATATTCCAAACATCTGTATAGGAGAGACAGGTAAACCTTTAGGGTGATAGAGTTCCCTCTTGTGAGTAAGTGTAAAAACAGGTGATTATTGACTGGTAACTTCTCAGGCATGGCCTGCCTGTATCATGCCCCCAACATACAGGCAGGTAGCCAGTCAGTTGTAGGGTCTGTTTGCAGTATGGAGAGTGGAACTGAAAGCAAACTATCGACAGTTCATCTTCACTTCACACATTATTCCTATTTGCTTAAGTACTTTTTGGACCAAGAGTTACTCCAATGATTTAGCTAACATTGCCAGTGATCAAAATGCACTCATTTTGAGGAGGCGTTGGGAAGAAAAATACCGTTGGCGATTGCAGTGCGAAGGAAAAATACTGTTTCTGTGCACTGAAGCATTTTGTTGCAGGGTCCCTGAGGGAGTTCTTGTTCTACTAATGGTAATAATGTGTGTGGATGTGGGGGGGGGGGGGGGCTCTGGTTAGGCAGTGATGGATTGCATCATCATGCTCCTTAAAGTAGAATAATTTGTTTCTCGTAAAGGTATGAAAATTATTGGTTACTGCTGGAAGGCTACAAACGCGTCTTATGACTGGTCTGCAATAAATGTATACTATGTTTCATGTAGGCTTGAAATCTACTGAAATCAACTAAAGCTTGCCAAATGCAGCATGATCAATTAAGGTGAGAGTTGTATATAAATGGTTTGAAAATAAGCTGCACCCTGACTTTGTAAATAAGCTGAATCCTTGATAGCGCGCTCAGCCTCCAAACGGTTTACAAGTCTCAGCTTACTAAAAGACGCAGTTTTAGGGGAGGTGTTGCCATCACACCATGTAAAAAGGAGCAGACTGAAATATCAGTGGTAGAATTAAGATGGTGAATAGAACTATAGAATAAAGGTCGGGCTAGAAAGATTGTGAATATAGACTCCTGTTTAAGAACCCAATTTCTTGGGTTTCCATTTTCTATCCCCACTACACTTTTCCCTGGTGCCTACTCACCCATCATCTCAGTCCCTTACTAACCCCTACTACGACACCTCTATTTCATTTCCCACCCATCTCAACCCTCAAATACTATCCTCCAAACACCTCAAACCCTTACGCCCCCAACCCCACCAAGCCAGCCTTTCCAGACTGTCACAGGGCCCTTGGACCCTGTAGTTTATATATCAAGGGTGCCAGTCTGCAATGTCTTAGAGTCTGCTATTCATCTCCCAGAATAGGTTTGTAATTTACTTGCATGTGTAAGGTCTATTCTAGAAATTGGCCATTTTTGTTTCAGGTAGCATGCCATTCTATCATTGTGTATGTAGGTTTGGTATGGGGATGACATTTTCATTACACTAAGTAGGGATTCCCAGTTTTCCAGAGAGGTTTAATTTTTTTAGATTATTCTCATGTCCAGAAAGGACAATGTCAGATGGTTTCCTACCTATTGTCGTCCACATTCTTGCATAGCTATAACTTATAACTGGGAAGGACCTTTTGCTTGTGTCAGGGAAGTCATAGACAGATTTGAAGAATCTCCCATCCTACCCAGTACCTCCCCCAACCCTGCTCCACCCTCCCCGCTCCACCCTCCCCATGCCTACCCCCCCCCCCCCTGGCTTGGCGACGTGCCCTGACTTGAAATAGTGTATTGACCCCTTGATCTGCAGTGCAGCTCCGCATCACCGGTCTCGGCGGGCCCTCATTGGACGTTATTAAGACACTAGGCCTTGGATGCTGGGGGTCCGGGTTTGGGGGCTATGACAGGATTGATGGGAGAGGGGGCGTGGAGTTGGATGGAGGGGCTCCTTGGTGGAAAGAAGGGTGTCTTGATTTATAGTTGCCACTGTCATATGGGACGGGGATGAAGAGTCATTCAGTACTTTTTCACCCAGGGGAATCTAGGTTTGAAATGTGTAGGCTATTGTATGTGCCTGCATCTGTGCACTCCCTAGATACAGAGAAAATAAAAGTTTAAAAAACCCTGATTACTGGGATAACAATAGGCCGACAGCGCTAGGAAGTATATGTACATTTAGGTAAAGTATGGTGCATGATCTACGGCATAATGTTTGAGGTCTGTGGTAAAGCTGAATTAGTGCTATGGGGTAACATAACCACCATAAGACTCAAAGACTATTAAGGTAGGTTTGGGACTGTAAACACTGTAAGCCCAGGCAAACTTACTCTGTGAAAATACGACAGGTAATCTTACATGATGGGCAAAGTGAGTACTTTTAAGAAAGTCAAAAATCTTAATGCCTTATCCATGTATAATGAGTCAGCTTACTAAGAGTGGTGTAGCAGCAGGTACAGGAGTAGTTCACACTTAGTATCCCCCCTTGTACTTATGTTGGCGGTGACAAATGCCAACAGAGGGTCAATCACCCTTCTTCACCTCACAGCCCATCTCATCCCACTTACACACTCACTTTAGAAGTATGGCGAGACGTGACTACACTGTTAAAGAGGCTTCACTGGGTGTTGGTATAGTTGGAGGGGTAAGATGTGGTTGGAGGGTAAGGGATTGGTCAAGCTAGTATTGGGAAATTTAGAGACAAGAATCCTGGGAAACAGAGTAGAAGAAGCTATATAGAATAATTGGATTGAAGGGCAGTGATAGCGAATCTTGTAGGGATGTAGGGGAAAGGGATGAGGCTAGGAGGTGACAAGATTAAGAGTACCAGTAATAGCCGTGGATCGGAGGAGAGTAGGGCGAAAAGAGAAAATCAGAGGGGAGTGAATACAACAGGAGCAAGGACATTGACCAGTTTAATTGACCATAATTCTATCATATGTGCAGATTGTACGCGAGTATTGTCACTTTGCGAGCGAGGATTTTTTTTCCTTTTGGCACCATAATTTTGAATGGGCAATTTGAAGATTTTCGACCCCTTTAATTCATTATTCTGAGAAGAGAATAAAAATCAAAAGGCAGGAAGACCTGTGTCTAGAACCGCAGTCCCAGAGGGGGAGAAGGCACTTTGGGATTCAGAGGAAGCCGTGGAAAGTTCCCAGTCTTATCGATAAATGCTGGGGATCAGTGTGGAATAGAAATAAGGGAAACCCCCGCTATCTGTTTGTGTTTGTGAACAGAATACCTAAGTGTTAGTGCCAACTGATAGCCAGAGAAGGGGATGACTTGCCCTTGGCCTACACTCTAAAAATGTCCATTGAATCTACTATGCATTCATAATTTGTACAGTGAACCATCATTTTTGTTATACAGTAAAGCTGTGTAGTTTCTACAACGAATCTCTAGTAGAATGACACAATACAACACCCTGTTCTGAGGAATCCCATTGGAAATATCAGTGAAACATTTACCCCAAATTAACCATCAGTATTTTTGACGGCATCTTTTAACAGTGTATACACTGTAACACGCTCACCTTTATCTCACCCCACCCCCTCCCACCACTCTCCTCTGATAACACTCGTACTTATAGATAGTGTGGGATTGGGGATGGCAAGGTTTGCCGATACAAGGAAACTCTGTTTCCAAATTGGGAAGGTGGATAGTGCGAGGGGTAGAAGAGTGGGATAACACGTTAGAGTAAGGAGAGACACCATATGAATCAGTAATGTACAGACACTGGTATTGGATTGGGCGATTGGATGAAGAGGATGGGAAGGTGTTTAGGGCTGCATTTTCTATAAACCACCCTTTTATAAAGTAAATGATTAATCATCTCTCGAAGAATGTAAGGGAGAAAGGAAGAAGACAGAAATAGAGATAAGCAGACAGATTTTACGCATCTAAGTATAAGTTACATGGACTGGGAAAAGGGGTCTTAGTACCCCCTGCACTAAGCCACCGTTTCGCAGATTGTGTCACACCACTTGTCCTTTTTTTTTTTTTTTGACGGATTCGTTATACCTGGTGGTTATTTGTCAGGAAACATTGATATGAACACGACCAGGGTACTGTTTACACCGTGTTGCCAGGGAGCTGTAGTGTAAATCTGAAAGTTGAATATGTAAGTAGTATAGAGAAATGAGTTTGTAGCAGGTGCATGACCTCTCAACTCTGTACTTGACATAGCCAGCCATTGCAGAATTATGGACATTTACGCACCAAGACTTCACAACTTATTATGATTAAATATGGGAATAAAGCATGAAATGGGGGAGGGGGAAAGATAAAAGGTCACAGGCAGCTAGAACGGAATCAGCAGGGATACAAAAGGAAATGAAGAGATGGAGAGGATGAGAAGGTAATCTGAATGGGTAATCAAGGTGCCGGGGGAGAAAAAGTAATGCAGAGACAAGAAGATCGTGTAGAGATGGAAGAGTAGTGGAAAATAACGGATTTGCAAAGATGGCAGAGGAAAAACTAGAAAAAGAAATAGAGGTATAAATGGATGGGTTTAGGTTCATCTGTAGGAGGCAATGAGAGTGTCCGTTCCGTTTGATGTTGTGTGAGTAAAACGCCGTCCGCTGGTCCCTCCGTCCTCCCATCGGGCGGGACCCAGTGGAGTGTGTGATCCAGTTACCCGGATGACCAGCTGCGGGCGGGCGACACAAACTCCACCAAGCGGCCGTCAAGTTAACAACGTAATAGTCTCCACTGGAGGCCCAATTACCCACGCTCACTGGGGACCTACCCCAACCCCCATGTCTCACCCCTTCATCTGACACCCATAGGTAACCCTCACCCCAGCCCCCCACCCCTACCTATCATGACTGTACTGGCACTATCATCCTTCCTTATACCAGCAGATCTCAGTATGGCTAAAAGATTAAAGCCTGAGATATGTAGGTAGAGTAGAAGGAATGACCCAGCCCTGCTCCTACCTTATTCGTAATGGCATATTCCCTCAAATTTCTCAGTAGCGAATATAGACAGGATTTGGGGTGGTGGGCGTGCGCCTCCTCCTTTTTGATAGTACTAAAGAGTATAAATTTACTTATTTCTGACCTCGGAATTGGCACAAAAATAGGGAGGCGCACCCCTCCTTTTCCAATTCCTGGATTCACCACTGACTCTCTCTCTTTGCCATCCTTTCTCACCCTCATATATAGCTCCCACCCAATGCCATCCCCATTCTCCTTCATTGTTGTGTTATTGTCTCGGCCAATAACACAATAATGATTTGATTATAGGGGAGGACATGTAAAGGAATGGGTCAAATATTTGCCACAGGACATAGACTTGCTTGCCTCAATTGTCTCAGTCCGTGGCACAGCTTGTTCTAAACAGTCTATGATATGGGGTACTCTTAGCAAGTCTAAAGTGCCTGGATGGCCCCTTATTATATCAGTCATGGGCATGAACTGATTTTAGATTACAAAATGAAATCGCAGACAGCTACTGTCTTATGCTTGTTTATGATTTGAGCAGCATAGTCAGTTTATGTCCATGCACGACGTCTAACAGCCATGTGCATGTGGCTGGACGTGGTCTAATCCTCTTAATTAAGTAATTATGTATGCCTGCTCCCTATATAGGACTCAGTATGGAGGCCTAGCGGAGCTGCCATTTTGAATTTTGCTGGTTGAGGTAAACCCACTGATAAGACATACCATGATGGGTACCTTGTCCCCAGTTAACACCCACTTCCAGGGACATGCTGGTCCCATCTTATCGGTTCTTATCAGTGTGTGTCACCGGAACCAGTTCCAGACCAGTTAGTGGCCAATGAAAACGACAAATGGCCTCAGTGAGTGTTTATGCGTGCTAGTATAACTTTAACAACAGTTGACCAGCGAGCACAGTGCAATTCTTTGTGGTGTTGACCTAGTATTTAGTCCAGATAGGACTGACACTTGGGCCTCGGGGAGAGGATTGTAATAGTGCTGGTGTTGGCATTACAAGGAGGAAGCCTACACCTGCATTTACAAGTCTCTAATCATTGTTAACACTATAATCAGCTTGTCTATGTTTGCACCTTATGTATACACTTTGTACAGAAAGTAGCCCTCTGAACATAGAAGCCAATAACATTTTCATTGTCAGGTAGCCTTCAGGTTCTAGAAGATCTAGGAATAAATAACCAAATCCAAATTGGGATTTTGTCGCCTACAATAGAGATGGAGAAAAAAAAGGACCCAAGCTAGCCCCCTGGTAAGACCGTGCTTTCTCTCCTGCCACCCTCTATCCATATACATGAGGAACCATTGTGGACCTACCTACTTTAAGTATAAATTCCAATGGAAACCATTGAAAGTCGTGGGGCTGACTGGGACCGGATTTTCTCCTCAGAAGTTGATAAAGTCAGTACTTAACTGTCAGTCCACATTAATAATACTACAGGAACTGAAATCAAAGAAACAGCTGCAAGGTGTCATGAGATTCTAGTTGTGTTTCATCAAGATCTGATTCCAAGTTTACACTTTACAGATTGATTATGCTTGTAATGGGAAAGCCGCATGTATTAAGAATAATTGTCTAATACTGGGGAAATGCCCTTACCTTATGACCTGTCTAAAATAGATCACTGAATACTCTACCAGCTAAACAAATAATATGGTACTATAGACCTTGGCCATTTTTATTCCACATTTTCTGGCATCTCATATGCAGTTATAATTCCACAGCCCCTCCATTTCCCACCATCTGCCCCCAGCTATGAGATAATTGAGTTTGTTTGTTCAGTTCTCGCACCCATCACCATGCGCTGTTGTCAGAGCCTTATCCCTTTGTTGGTCTCCAAAATGGCCGCCCGCTCCGTTTAGCTTTCATTGACAACATTCGCTGTCGAATACAAACAAATGATGCTGGCACAGAAAGACACTGGTGTGTGGATTTAAATTCATGACTTTTTTTCTACTATTCTGTTCTCGGTTTGCTGTACTTTTCTCCCATGTTGAATACCACCTTGAAGTGATTGAGTTCGAAGCGGCGTTCGCACCGAAATCAATCTGGGTTATGTGAAATTGAAACTCTGAAACTACACAATTTGATTGTTCGCAAGTTTATTTTACAAGCGGTTCAATAAAGGGCACTAACAGTGTCTGCTGTTCGTCCATTTAAGTTGGGGTGTTGGCTAATTATATGCAAATTAATCAGGTTTCTGTGCAAAGTTTGGGTCGATGTACATATCATGCATAATTCTCGTATGGGAAAGACTATGTTGATATTAGATCCTACTAGATTTTAGAGTTTGTCTGTGCGTTGACAGCATTTGATGATGTGCCCAGCAATATCTGTATCATTGTTGAAATGTGTTTCTGAACAGTTTGTTTCAGAGTTGTGTTTATTTTTCTGTGCCATCATCCTAACAGTTTGTGAACTTTGTAGCAGCAGTCAACTGATTATGAGAACCCCCCCCCCATTGTACAATTATCTCAATAAAATGCACAGAATTGCCAATCAACACCTCTCTCATTGGAGGCTTGATGGCAGTGGTGTAGGGGTTTGTGTTACTAATCAAACTAAAGATGCACATGGCTTGGAATCAAGACATGTAGCCTATAATTTATTTGGATGATTCCGATCAAGATGACCTACGTTCTGGACAGACTGTTAAGTGTTAATTGGAGCTTGCTGATCTAGCGAATAATACCGCAACATTTAGAAGAGGATATACTATCTTTAAATCTGTGAGTGGTATTACCTCCCTATTTCCTCTCCATCTCTCAATGTTAGAATCAATATCTCAGCCCCAGGCACTTCTCACGGAACCCGTGTTCATGAACAGACGACTCCTCCTACCAGCGATTAGAAAAAATGGTTTTGTTCCAATATATGGGGATCAATATTCGCTTAAGACTATAACTCTGTATGCCTGTTTCAGTGGGTAATTGCATTGATCGAGGAGCATGTCTTCTTGTTGGTTATCTTGGCATGGCATCATGGTTTGGAATATACAGGAGGACTTAACGCCTTCGTTATCCCTTTAAGGGCCGCTAATGTATCATACACATTGGTCGGCATGATGCACGAATGCTGCCCTAGTGGTTACATCTATCCCATTCAGTTAGGCCTTTCCATTTTCAAATCCTGGATCCACCGCTGTATTTCTCCACCACCCACCAATATGCAGTGGTAGGAATAATATCAGTAATCTTCAATAAATCAGCCAGTTTTATGTCCCTCATATTGACTGGGCGCCAATAGCTGCTGCAGCCACTGGGATCTAGACTTGAGTAGGATCAGAGAAATAAGGGAAATAGGCTGAGGGTGGATGGGGACGTTAAGACACTAATCTAAAGTAAACATTAACTCAGGCCGCCATAGAGGTGGGGCTATGGGTGGGGTTAACCCTTTGAGGGTAGCCGACTAGTCTTGCACTGCTAATGAATGCATCAAGTACCAAGCCTACAGCTTTGTTTCTACTGCCATCAGTCGGGTGAATTTCTTTCGCTAATCCGACGATTAATGATATTGCACATAATATATAGAGAAAAAGAAATTGGTCAGATTAGCTAAATTCGTCCGAACCACCACTTGACTTCAGTTGAAGCAGCACTTTAAAAAAAAGGTTGGAGGTATACTTAAAAATAAACTTGTCCCATCCAGTTAGTGCCTTGTAGTCCCTCAAGGGTTAGGGATAAGGGGAAACGAAGGTAGGAATGAAGGAGAAGACAGAGGAAATGGTATCATCAAGAGTGGGGAGTCATTTACTGGGAGTCAGTATAACCTATGAGTGGGGGGGATGGAGGAAGGAAGCGGAGGAGTTTCAAGTTCAAGTTCAAGTCAGGTTTCAAAAGGTTTTATTGATTCATCCACGTAAGTGATCTTACTTTATCAATTTGAAACTAGCTAGGTTTCATATCCAGTGATACATTGATTGAATATTTCCTTATGATGTATAGCACAGATGCTGGTCAATAAGTGATAAACACGATACATAAATATACATATATATCTGTAGAAATGAACACCACTACCATGTATTAGAGAAGCTGGTGAGTGAGTGAGTAATAGATGTTTAACGCCATTTTGACAGCTAAGGTCATATTTATGGCGAGAACTACATTACACAATTTCACAGAGAAATGTGTCAGTGCCCACGCATATGTGCACCACACACATCCTGAGGGGATAGGAAAGAGGAGAAATAGACCCTTTTAAGTGGGCTAGGGAAGCCCGAGAGAAGCTGGTAAACTACACATAAATAAATAAATGATTAGCCTACACTCGGGGCTTATAATAAAGCTTAGTATTCCATGTGACCTTAGCAATGTACTCTCCACCCAGGACACACCATCATTACATAACACATATTAATCCAATTAGACCGCAAAAAAATATATATACAACAATACGATGACTCCCTAACTGACCTCCCCAGTGTGTGTACAAACCGGTAACCTGCCCATCAGGTCTATTATATCACCATGGTGGGCTCCATTATACACATGCATACATGGAGGTAGTATGGTCATGTAACTGCCAAGGCTTAAGGATGCAGATTCAACAACAGGAAGGGGGGGAGGAGGTTGAAGGATGAGATAGAATGGCGAGTTTGGAGAAAAAGAAAAGAATAGTTAAGCTTGAGGGGGGGGGGCTTGGACAGTAATTTCATGGGGATCATGTGGGGGGGGTGTAGTAGGGGGGAGCTCTGGTATCAGATAAATCGGGGTTGAGGATGGATGCGGGGGGGGGGGAATTGGAGGATGAGGGAAGAGTGTTAGGGGAGGGGGGTGGGGAAGCTCTGGTATCAGATAACTCCCTGTGTAGAATGATTGAATGTTGGTGATCAGTAATGAATGGTGATAATGGTGATGCTCCTTCCTTAATTGTTAAGAATCACGCACAGTCCTACCTGGCAGCCGTAAACAGCTGGTCACCTCGCCTTACCTCAGTCTCTTTTCAAGGACCAATGAGGAGACTTCATGTTTGAATTTTGCTGTCCTGGCCAGCTTTTGAGTTGGTGCTCTGAACTTATCCCATGCCTTAACCCCTCTATATATCGGGGCTTTATCAGTGCTAACATATCTAGAGGGGTTAACCTTGAATTTGACCTTGTAGTCATTCAGGGTTCTCCTTTCCTCTAGTGGCCTTTACCTTTACCTTTCTCTCTGGACTGCTTGTACATGATTAATAATAATTGGGTTTACCTTCTATGGTCAAGAAATTTAATACCAAAATAGTTACGGAAATCAGTGGCTGAGGACTTTTCATACATGTTTTTGAATCTGCAGACCCGTAGTGCCCTGTTTTCTATTTTTTGGACTTTTTTTTAATCAGATCTTCAGTGGTGCAATCAATGAAAAAACTGGCATAATTAAAGTATGGTATTAACATCTGCTTATATATCATGACCATCTGACCCTCCTCCATATATTGTCTGAGCCTGGCCATCTTATATACCTTATGACTAGTGAGTTGTTTGAGATTCATGACATGTTGGGTTTTTGAAATTTGAAACGCTCATTTATAGTGACACCAAGATACCGGTAATCTTTAAATTCTCTAGTTGTGTTTGACGTATTTGTACATCAAGAGCTACTATGTCCCCTTTATATTCATTTCTTGTTATTCTCATTACCTTTGTTTTTTTTCTTGTTAATCGTCAAGCAATTATTTATACACTAGGTATTTGCCCGTTCTACATCAGATTTAAGGAAACTTTCAGACTCTGCAAAGGAAGTGCCAGATGCTGTTAGAACAATATCATCGGTGTACATGTATACACGATAGTGTTGGATACAGTCTGGAAAATCATTTATAAATAGTAGAAACATCAGTGGGCCTAAGGTCGACCCTTGGGGTACCCCATATTCAACTATTGCTTCCCTTGATTTAACACCATTCAGTAAAGTGAATTGCCTTCTATTGCTCAGGTATGAATTTAACCATTTGTTAGTCTTAGCGTCTATTTTAGATGAATAACATTTCTTCAAAAGCACTCATGCTAATCAACAACTCTGAACACTCTTTTGTGATTACAAGATCACCAACCGTGGCATTAGCTGGGTCAAAATTTAAACCTTCGCTCATCCGTTTGCCCACATTGACAAAAAATGTGTTAAAATAATCAGCAGAATCCTCCTTCTTAATTTTCTCCCCACTTTCATGATGTATGAAATCAGCCGGAATATCTCCCTTATCCGGTTTAATTAATTCCCCAATTTTTTTCCAAAAGGTTCTGTACCCATTCTCGTTTACTGTATATTTTTCAACAATCTACCCCTTTTCTTAGCTCCTTCCCCATTTTGGTTATCCTTAACTTAAATGTATTTGCTTCATGATAATCCCTTAGATTCCCATGTCTAGCATACTTATAAGCCCATCTATTTTTTTTTAGCAATTAATTCCAGGATCTCCCGTGTCCTCCATTTTTGCTGGACCCCCTAGATTTTGATTTCTTTAATTGGACATGGCCTATCCAGATATTTCGTATTAAACCTTCAATATAGTCCCACTGCCAAACTGGGTCTTCAGATTTATAAAACTCTCCCCACCTAGAAAGTCTGAGTTCTCTTTGTAGATCCTTAGATCTATAAACCCTATAGCCTCTACCCATAAAGGTATGTGTAGTGGGCTTTGTTTTTAGTCTTTTCTGCACGCATGCCACAGGAAGATGATCACTAATAAAAATGGGAATAGTATTATTATTATAAATAATATTAGCATTTGTAATGATATTGTCAAGACGTAACTTTAGCCCCCCCCCCTCTAATCTTGTACCGGTATTTATCAAAATATTAGGATTATTTGTAACCACAACTGTTGTGACCTTGGTGGTATTCAGGTCATCCGGTATGATAAAGTCCACATTATAGTCTCCCCCAATCACAGTTCATGTCGTTTACATCCTCCAGATATTTATCCAAGGTGGTTGTAAATGCTTCCACATCAGCTACAAGCCTCGATGGATTTCTATATAAGCATGTGAATATAGACTTTCGTCTTTTAGGTTTGTGTACAGACAAACTAAGCATTGCTACTTCACCCTTCATACAGGTTCCACAATTAACTTTCTCTATATACTTAGAACGATCTTTATTAATATAGAAAGCAACGCCCCCGTGTGGCGTTCGACGACCATTTCTATACAAACCTTTACCTTCCCATTTTAACTCAGCATCCGTAACAGTATAATGAAACCAAGATTCACAAGTTTTTCCTTATTTAAATTCCTAGCGTTGATGAAAACAATCCTCAAGCCATTGGGTATTCCATTAGTTAAGGCCAAATCTCACTACGTGAAAAATGGGTCTTAAATGTCTGTGATTCTGGATATCGGCAACATTGGACTCTTGCCCATTTCCTAAATCACAAGGGTACTCACTGCACTTCTTACCACTCCAAATCCGACTATAGCTGATAGTAGCAGGGAAATCTCTGTGATTTTCATTACTGCACAGATGAGTTGCTAGAATGATTCACAGAGATAGAGTATTTGATATTAAAATCACAGTTGTCTCTGACTATTTTCTATGGTTTGCAATGGTCTCCTGCATAGCATAAGACAAATGTAGCTTGCATAAATCACAAGCAGAACCCCATTATGACTGTAGTATGTGGAACTTGGCTCCTGATTTATCAAAGACACACCTCTTCTGATTTCCTAGAAACTGTTGTTTTCCTCTAAATCACAGGGATTTTGAGTATATCACAGAGATTTCAAGCCCTTTGTGAAGGAAATATCAAAAACTTTTGATGTACTATACTCCCTAAATACCAGCACTTTGACAGGGATCCTTAGCCTTTATAGGTCTTCCCTAGATGATATTACCATCCCAATATCGGCTAAGCACCCACATATCCTATTTCACAATGATTTCCCGACCATTTTCACGTTGTGGGATTTGGCCTTTACAGCCATTTTAACTTCTTCTTAAACTTGGTAATAAATATACAATTTAACCAGTGTTGTACACACACCATACAATTCCTGACCCAACCCAGCGGCCCATTGAACCTGTATATCGGCATGTTAATACCCATGTAGATTGGACACCCATGTCGCTGCATATTAATACTACTTCCAACAAGATGGCTAAGGTCGGAAATAGCTTTGACAAATTATACAGTGGAATCATATATACATGTGTCAATGACAAACTAACTAACTGAACTACACACTGTCACAAATCATAGAAAGTGTGCATATGGGGCCTTACATGTCATTCGCCCAGACATGTGCCCAGAAAAAGAATTCTGATAAGTGTGCTTCTTTTACAATAGCAAGGACACATCTGACATAAATGATAATGTGATTTTCCTAATCTACAGGTCAAAATAGTCTGGACCTGAAATTTGCATGGAGGTATGAAGATTGTTTCTGTAGGAAATTAAGCCCTCAACATGGCTTGAAACTCAATTGTCATTTGCCCAGACACAATTTCGCCCAGACAATTTTGGTCAATTTGGGCACATTTTACCCCCCTGGAGCCCAAAATATGCATATGGGATCATCAAATCCCATAGGTAACATGAAGATCTCATCCAGCCTGACAATTTGAGCGAACGAAATAGAGGGGGAAAGTAAAATTCGAAGAGTAGGGGCTGGAATACCTCCAAATTCGTCATATGCAAACCTTCTATGATTTTCGACCACACCTTCCTCAATATATGCCAGACGGGCACAGGTTTGTGTGCACCTAAGTCATCAAGAGTCAGACGATCAGTTAAACACAACCTTCAGCAACTTGTCAGTACAGTGATGAATTTCACAGACATTTCTCTTCTAACATTGGCTGGTAGTGGGGGTTGATAAAGGTAGGAGTGGTATGGGAACCCTTGTGAATTTTGTTATTGACAAGACTCCAAGGCTGTCGATATCCAGAATCACAGGCATTTTAGACCCATTTTTCACGTAGTGGAAGTTGGCCTTTAGTCTTATAACTGCATGTAATATAACAGGAACAGAGATCTTGTTTGTCCAGAAGGCAACTTTTATCGCCAGATCGTCATTTCCCCCTTCCTTGCCAGTTTGTGATTTTTCGCCTTCCCTGTCAGATTGCCATTTTTCTCCCTCCCTGTCAAATAGTACGTATTTTGCCTTGTCAGATGTAAGTTAACTGAATGCATACAATGTATAATAAGTAATGGTTTCCTTTTGACCTTCCAGGTGAGTGGCCTACTCTGATTCGACAGATTCATAATGTCCGGGTAACCAGTGGGTAGGTTAATGCTGAGGGATTGAAAATTACTCAGAATATGCCGTAAAAAAACAAGTACATTCTATTTTACACCTCAACAGGCAAGTAGGTGTTTGTAGTCTCGTAGTGGACATCTAAAATGAAATTACATCTCTCTTCAGTTAGCACGGTGGTACTGCAATCTGTGCCGCATACATACAAAAGGAATATTTATATTGATGCCAAACGAATAACCTCTGGGACATACCAGTATATTAGCTATAGTTGACCCTGTGATAGGTTGATAGGCACACTGATGAAGTATTCACAGGCCTGTCGTAGGGAATGTGAGGCATTGGGAACACTCAAACTGCGACATTCCTCCCCTGCCTCCCTCATACCAGAAGTAGAGTACCAGATCCACCCCCTCCCCAGGCGCACACATCCATACACGTGTAGCCTGTCCATGGTTGGTCTGTACATACCGCCATTATAATATGGTGAATTAAATGACCCTTTCTTTAGATCCAATTGCTCCCCATAGCCCTGTGGATCATCTGTGTCAGAGATGGGTATCAGCTAGGCCATCAAGAACCGGATTGTCGATCACACATGAAAGTCCCCCCCCCCCCCAGTAGCCCTGTAACCTATAGATAGATCTGTGGTAATCCTCTCTTTATATTGGTTAAACATAAACAGGTGATCCTTGTCCACGACCCTTAGCAGGTAGAAAACAGAATAACGAGGCCTAATCTACCAGCAAATGTTAATCATTCTAGAGCGATAGGAAAATCTGACAATGGAAAAAGATCCACTAATTATAATAGACCCACTACACGATTGCAGGCTCAGTTTTTCATGATTGTAGATTTTTCAACATGATACAGTTCATTCCATATTATGAGAGTGTCGTATCATGCCTCTGGCCAGAGTCCATGGCTGATGGCAGCCTGTAGCCCCATCCACCTCATGCACCACCTGGTGGCGGCTATATCAATTAGGTTAAAGTGTCACGTGACAGGCAGGGTCACGGGGGTGTTATTTAGGGCGGCCATTTTGTCGTACAGTAACTGTGGGGGCCATGTAAGTGTGAGTGGATGTGTTTTAGGGCCAATGGCAGGGGAGCAGAAGGGTTATACAGAGTATTGCTTTTCTGTGGTTATGGCAAGCCGCCCCTTACTCAATCACTATTATTATACGCAAATTGGGTCATGACGGAGCGTGGGGTTATTGGAACAGGAAGTAAAAACCATGGAATTGTAAGGATTATCAATAAAGTATTAAAAAACAGAACTCTACATAAGTCTGAAGGGTATTCATTCAGAACATATGTACGATTAACAAGGAGTGGGCATCAATTACATTTTTTCACACACCCCCTCCACACCCACACCCTGTCCTCAGGATCTGCCGCTGCACACCGCCTGACATTTTCACATGATACTAAATCGCCATGAGATTCTCTATTAATGTGATTAATATAAGAAACTAATCCTGCAAATAGATTAACTGACTGTATTTGTATACAGGATTATAGACATTCATTCCTAATACTTTGCAATGTATTGCATATAAACCAGTGGGAGACTATTACGGTGTAATCCCCCTCCCGGTTATATCATTGACTCATTATTGGGAGGTTAACCAAGCCGATCTCATGGATTCAGTGGGGAGACGGTTTATATACGGCCTTGTGAATTTCGATATTAGATTTTTTTCCCTGAAAAGGACAATGGCCTTATTCCAACCATGAAATGGTAGAACTCCTTACAATAGAGGAGTTGACATAAAGTGTCTTACATGCTCGTCAGCCTTACATCACTCCATAGTATGCTTACAAGATGTTAGTTCCACAGTCTAAATTTTCAATGTCAAACGGTCAATCTGAAGGTCAGCAAGGTCAATATCAGCATATCTGACCCTGCTCTCTGACGTCACCATACATGGCTCTATTCTCCTGTTGTCACGTCACATAGGCTACTGACTGCTGCACACTCTGTATGATCTTATAATCAGACTTTGTAGTAAGATATCACTTTATCCATATCAAATAGATTTGAAGTTAAGGGAATAGGCATGTATATTCGTCCCGGGATATTCGTGTTCGCTGAAAAATAGAAACATAGCTCCTCCTGAAGCCCGTGCAAACTTCATACATAACTGTCCTTTCCTTGGCTCACTTCATATAATGTTTGAAATTCTCAATGAGGCATCCTTACCTGCATAGAGAAAGTGTGCTTTTCAGCCTCTCTCATGTGCCTTTTTTTTCTTCTTGCCTGCTAACATAAATTCATCCTGCTATTATCGAACTGGTCATAAGACATATATCAACAACTGGTAATGGTCATACCTTGAACACCCTGTTTTGATATACTCCTCTCTGCTCTGCAGCCATTATTTCTGCCCCCATGCCCTCACCTTCCACCCATCTGAGCTACTCCGTCACTTCCAGCTCAGACGCCCCCCCCCCCACTCACACCCACTGTCCTACCTGCCCCCAGTATTGATGGCCCCTGACAGGTCTGGCCTGCCTTGCCGCTAATAGACCCAGAATACACTGTTTTTCCCCCAGAGGGCGACTCCATCAATCCCACAGCTGTCAGCAAGATGGCCGCTCCGTCCCCGTGCACCCCCACGCCACCTATCGACCGGTGTGACCCCCGCAGGCACCTGGTGTAGGAAATAGTGACTGACCAGAAGATTACAATGCTTATTAGCTAAACTGGGAGAGGATTTAGCCTGTATGCATCCCTGAAACTATTAGAATTTAGATTCATACCTATCGAACAGTAGGCTAGGCTTGTGCTTTCTCATTGTATATAGGAGAAGTATAGTACACAGCATAATGTCCCTTCGTGGCTTTGACCAGGTAGTTTCGGCTTGGTATTAGGCCAAACCTTCTACACCCTAGGTTCATCTCGTTATTGGGTGCAAACTTCGCAATTTGAGCAATGTATAAAAACCTAAAACAAGGGGGGGGGGTGCCCCTTCTTCTTCAAATTCTGGATCCGCAACTGGGGGAGGGAGTGAAATTTGAATAGTTACTGCACCAGATTTCATGCCAGGGGTGCACCTTATTTGGAATTAATGAGCACCAGGCGCATTTACAGTCCTGTACAGTATGGACTTCTTAAAACGGAATAAGTGGCACTTGGAGGCAATACCTTGAAGTGATTGTACCCACCTACCTAATACGTCAACTTCTTGCGAACTGCGGAAACCAGCAAACTCCACTGAGCGATAATAGAGTAACATAAGGGAAACCATTGAGTGATAATACAAGAACAGGGGGAAACGGCAGCTGTGATTGGTCAGCAGTGTTTCTCGTTACTATGGCAACAGCCGGAAGTGGTTAACACGAACAGAAAGCATGCGCACACCACCAGTAGATCAGGTGGCGGAAGGGGAAACATTGGGGAAGAATATGCGGGGAGTTGGGGATGCACGCAGGCTATTAGAGGAAGGAACACACTACTTTACATTTCTATTTTCTTCTTATGGCAATGACCTTTGGACAGAGGATTTTGTAGTGTAAGTTGTCCTTGAGGAATTTGTAGTTAATGTTAGAAAAGAAGTCTTGGAATACATAATCCTGAATATTATCATTATCTTTCAGGTTTTCTCTCCTCAGGTCCTAAATATTTCTTCCGTCCCACGTCTGTTAGATGTAAAATAAATGCCACATTATCCCCCATCCTCCCAGACGTATACAAACACAATCATCTACCTAAGTCCTACTGTACATGTCCCCACTGACCCCTAGCACACCATGTAAGGCATAATTCCCCTTTCCTACGCACTCACCTGCCCATACTTTGATCAGCTCCACACGCTAGTTGTACCTATTACTGATTCTGTTTGTGTCCATACATCATCGTAGGACTCTGATGTAGTACTTAACCGTCGCCTTATGTGCTTCTAATGCCTCCAGGTTCACATGTTTTTGTCGTCATGATGCACTTATGCAGTGCTGACGAGTCTCCTCTTTAGCAGTTGTTTCACCCACAATGGCGACCCTTTGGAATGTATTGACCTTTTGGGTCCTCATGATGCATCAATGCAGCATCAAGAAATTACCCACCAGTATTGCATTCATTCACCAGGACAACCACAGGAAATATTCGAACAAAGCAAATCGCGACCCTTAAATAAAAGATACTCCTAAAGGGACAATGTGCTTAGAGCTTTCTTTGTCCAAGACGAGGTCAGTACATTCAATTCATGATGTGCTGAACCTTTGAGAGGGAATGAGGACTTAGACTTGACAAGCTCACAGTGAAAAGGAAGCCATTAAACATGAGCTCTCCAGCAAGTGATCTGAGATTACATCTGGTCCTCTAAGAGCTTCTAGCAGTTTAACCCTACATGGGTAGCAATTTGCATTGAATGTAACCTCGTTTCTATAACTTGTAGCCAGTGCAAAGCTGCATTTATGGCAAGCATACAGAATGAATACACTGCCAAAGGGACAGGCCATTTTCTGACACTGAAGTGCAGCCGTGGCAAGTTGTCTCAACTGGGCTGTATTCATGTATGGAATATATTAACCCTTGGTGGTTAATACATTCCTAAAGGGATCAGCATGATAAGCATCGTGAAATATTGCCATTAAAGCATCATTTAGCCTTATAGGGATTAAGAGTCTCACAACTCAAGGTCATATCACATAAGGAATACTTCCTAACCGACCACAGAACTTTCTCCTGTCCACATTTCTTTGTCGGATTAGCCTACAGGCTATAACAGAAGATCCCCCATTTAAGGGCGAGCTCCGCATGCTCGGGGCGGTTGGTGTCAAGGATGCATTTAGGCTCCACTCGGAGATTCTACCTTTTGATGATCGACCCCGGAGTTAACCGAGTTTGGATCACAGAGCGCTGGTACCCTGAGGGGAGGTAAGCCTCAAAGACGCTGCAAGAGGGAACCAGCACCCCTTGGTAACATCAAAGAGAGGCTGTGGTTGTCTGAAGTCTTACCACTTCAAACCATCGAACACAACCCCTCCCCTAAACTCCCATCACGAGGGACTGCCCGGCTATACCTGGATCTTTACCGGATCCGCTTTGCGCCTGCGCAGTGCCCCCAGTGGATTTCCCCCCGGACCAACTCTAAATCAAGATGGCAGCATTTCCGCTGTATAATTAATACCCTGGGATACTGGGAGACCCTTTTATTATCGGCTGTTTACCCAGTCCTTGTGTCGATATGTAGTGGTTGGATGGAGAAGTTCTGTAACTTTCCAGTTGGTTTCCTCTATTGCCTTCTTGGGTGTTTACAGATAGGAAAGTTTGAGAGTATTGACTACCCAGCTGGAGATAGAACTCCATACATTGTTATCTGCCGTGAGGCCCAAGTTTCTTCCATTCGTTACTCGAATTATCGCCCCTTCTCTCGGTTACCTTTAAGGAAGTATCCTCTCCCACTTCTTTAGGCAGCTTGCAGGCTTGATTTTCAACCAATGAGATAATTCTCTGCATTCACTGCGGAATTTCTAGGGTGCAACTGGTTCCCACCCTGATAACTCATATCAGCCAACTCTCGCTGGTAATCAGCTCAATCAATGGCCGAGACCACAACCTCGCTATCTTATTCACGTTTTTTCTATATTCTTTCAGCCTGTATCACTCTTCCTCTCATCTCAACACACTATTCATTCTTTCCCTATCCTCCCCCTTTGCTTCACGTCTTACCTATCTATAGGTTTCTACCTCCAGTTTCGCTTGTTCCTCTCTGTACCATAGACCACACGGCGTAATCCCGCAGGAACCAGCGGCTAATTCTCCCAGAGCCCACCATTCCATACCGGAAGTAAGTGGCCGGCGGCTGACGATTGGCACTTAATGGCTAAAAGCGTTCTGATTGGTCGGCTGGCTGCCTGGCCTCGTTACCAGGCGTGTTTCCGGTCTGTGAGACCACGTGACTGGAATACGAGTCACGTGGGTGCACTGGGCGTCTGTTCCAAGTCTCCCTTGGGGAAGAGGTATCCCTCCAGCCTTGTGGTCTTATCCCTATAGCTGCCTACCTGTCTAACCTTGCTACAAGTTCATACCCTCTCCCTCTTTACCATTCGTCTCAGACTTAGGATAACAGGTTATACATGGATATACACTGCAATCTGTGTATGTTCCCCTCCCCCACCCCCAGTCACCCAATAACCTATAGATAGCATTGGGAATATATTTTTTTTTCTGGGGATAAATATTTCAGGCATGGGCGTGTACTAGTTTAATACCAAGTTGAGTCTGTGTATGTGTTATCCATATACTAAGAGAGGGTTGGCCACTCAAGGACATTTGCTGCCCTCTGGCAGATACCCTTTGAATTATTTCCTATACATATAGCCATGGATGACAGAGGTGAGGGGGGACTTTGGCAAAGCCAGAGGGCAGCATCAGTCCTAGAGTGTCACACCCTCTCCTTAGTATATAGATAACAACTATACAAACTCAACTCGGTAACTAGTAGACGCCCATGATTTCAGGTGTGGTGGGCGGACTGCTCTTATTCAGGTATTAGTTCAATTCAGCACGGTGCATTGATACTGCAGGGGCGTAGGAAAAGGGGGGGCCAGGGGGGCCTGGGCCCCCCCAATCATGAAGGAGGTGGGGCCTGAATATGTCTGGGCCCCCCCAATATTTTCCAAGAAATCATAAGCACAATGGAAAAGAAGCTAAAACTTTACATCTCAAATTAGATTATTATGGTGATGTCATAGCGAGAATGGGAAAGTCAGATCCAAAATTTACCAAAAATCACTTTTCTATATGAATTCTAAATACTCATATATATATAGACGCCATCACGCATCAGCCGACAATTCAAGGTGGTCGCGATGGTGCCCTCGCCAGCCCCCCCCCCCCCCAATGAAGATTTGCTTCCTACGCCTCTGATACTCCCATCAGGCCTTAAAGGCTGCATGTTTCTAACCCTGACCACTCCTTTTCTGTAGTCCAGCCCACTGACCCACCCTTAAAACACCAGACCACAGTCTTACCAAGTAGCTTCTATAGAACACACAAGTAGCTTCTATGGTATGTGCCGGTACGTTCCAGTACCAGTGGGTGGGGTTGGGGGGCAGTGCGGTGAAGCGGGTCTCTTTATTCTGGTTAACCCCGTGCTAAACTGGCCTTCACGCCGCCGTGGGCCGTGTAGGGGCCGGAGGGAAGATGGATTGGGGTCGGTCACGGGGGGGGGGGCTTGTCTGGGGCCTGTGGGGTAACAGGTGTATTTATTTCAACAATGTGCAATGCTTTCTGTGTATGCCTTTCATTCTACCCCTCCCTCATTTACGGTGCTTAGGTTATTTAAACCCTAAGTACTTAATATTGTGTGGATGGGGAAGGGGTGCAATACTTCTAAATTTGTAAGCCCAGGGAAAGCCAGAATGACCTGAGTAAAATCGCTATTTTCATATACTACTCACAGATATTACCTTACGAAAACGGCAAATTCCTTGTACTACTTAGGGTAAATCACTAGAAGAAAACCCTTACACCACTCCTTACCTTATCGTCGCGATAAAGCGCCGGTCTTAGATAAGGGTCTGGGTAACAGCGTATTATAAAATGAACAGCGCCTGTCCTGTTAGAGCGCCGGGTAGGAAGAGGGTAGGGTAGTTTGAGGGGGGGGGGTTACTCACATAGAAATTTCATGGGCGTGGAAAGCAGGGGGGACAAGCAAAGGGACGTCAAAAATTGCAAAAAAAAAACAAACCTGGTCCCACCCACTCTGAAACTGCTTCCCACGCCACTGTGAATGGTCATCTCATTATCTGTTATGATGTTATAGCATCGTTAGGGTTTCTCTCAGGACATCTGATAATGAAAAGAAAATAAATAAATAAATAAATAGCTGAAGACATCATAGTAGCTTTCGAAATGAGAGAACCACCTTTCCCCACTTATCATTTATTAAGTTGCTGGATGTGAGGTGCAATCTGGGGCCGACTCAGGTGTTCATGATCAGTGCTGTGCATGTTGGAGTTTTCTGATGAAGGTGGGTGTCTCAGATAATGGTTGTGTGTTATCTGACAGGGGGTGGGATTAGTGTCATCTATGCATGGAGGGATGGAGAAATTGATTGATTTGAACAGCAGGAGACCCCCCCCCCCATGTATAAACGGGATTTCATTTGATGTAGTACTCACGATGAATGGAATTTAAATTCGGGGCTTTTGAGTAAATCATCCTTAATTTTGAAAATTCACACATCGTGCAAGCTAAGGAAGTACATGCACAGGGAATACAGAGAAAAGGAAACAGACGAGGAGAAGTAGCAAATCCTAAAGTAGCTAAACTGTTATATTAGTCAGACGGTGGTCTCACATCTAAACCCTTCATAATCTAAATGAGGCATAACAGATTAAAAACCAGGGCAAGGTAGAGAAAAAAGGTGTGAAAAAAGGACTAAAGAGTGCCAAGTAGAAATGTAAAAATGTGAAGCAGTAGGTGACGTGTGAGAGGGTAGGTGTGAAATTACCACCTCCCTTACACCCGGCGTCTCAGAGCTTAGATCACTGCGCATGTCACAGCGGAAGTACCCTGCTCCAGACACCAGAGGGCGCAACCCATACTTACCGCCAGAGGTGCTTCTGTTGGCGCCCTGTACTTAATGTCTCTTGCACCTTTTTCCTATCTTAGGTACATTTCTTTCTGGAACATTTTGTGAGCCAGCAAGCAGAAATGGGGGTTCCTGCGGGATTTAGTACCTGATTTAGCCACCAGTGGGCACCACTATGGGGTAGAGTAGGAGAAATATTCATAAAACTGCTATAGGGTACTTTTTTTAAGGGGGAATTCAATGGTTTTTGATAAAATGTGACCAGGCAAGCAAAAACACCCCTCTGCAAGGATATTCATTATCAAAGTTCATCTCTAGATCTTTAAAATGAGACATCATTGGGTTAAATATTCCTAGTAGTTATGTCAGAACCCCTCCTTGGACATAGGTCGTTATTCACATCTTAAATCGATGATTAAGCTCTAAACACATTATAAACCATGATAATGTCTCAAAACACAACAAATCAGCCTTTTTCATAAAAAATACATAATATGATGATTTTTATCATAGATTTTGATCTAGAAGGAATTTTCCATTTCTGTTTTCAGTTTTGGGTTTTTGGTGAGTATCCCCAAAAATTGGCAAAAAAATCTGAAAATTTTGATTATTGGAATGGTTGCCATGGCAACCAGGAACAGACATATAGGTTAATTTCTCATGAAAAATGTTCATTTTACCATCCAAATATGGGCCATTTCTACTGAACATGGTGCATTTTAAATGAAACAATTGAATTCTGCATCAAAAATTAGCTTTATGTATTTTTATAATGATTTTAGAGTAATTTTGCCATCCAATGCCCCCTGCAGGATGGCCAAATGGGGAATTAAAAATCCCCTGCGGAGGGGTGTTCTCCCTTGATGGGTCACAAATGTTCTATTTTGGGCGGAAAGGTTCCAAATCTGGCATGTGAAAAGAATGTTTTTGGGCATTTTTGTTGATTTATGTTGCCATGGAAACATGATTTTTATTCTAAATGGGGAAACCAATGGTCCCATTTGAAGGAACGTCTCACAAGGTTTACTATGGTGAAAACAGAATGAAAATACCATATCTAGATCAAAAGTTGTGGGTGAACAAATAAAAATATATGCTAATTTAGCTAATTAGCATAAATTCTAATCACCTTATGTACCTTATGACCAATTAGACATAGAGCTTATTTACATTCAGGAAATGGTCATACCCACCCATATATAGCAAGCCATTCCTCTGAAACTAACAGGAGTGCAATATATTACTGAAAAACTAGTGATCTGAATTTTAAAGTTGACTTTTAGCACGGAGCACCCTTTCTCCTTGCCTCTACACTTTTAGTTAACACGTCGTGAATATATTATAGTGTTTTTGTGTGGGAGTGAAAAAAAGAAATAATACTGAATATAGGCCATGTTCATTTTTTGTGATGATGCATGAAAACAGCCCTATAGCAAGTATCATACTGGTATGATTGTAGCCCTGGTCAGCGCTACATTCACCCTCAGAGTGTCAGCATGGTGCACCAATGAGGTGCTGGCAAACAGACTCACCAGCACTTCATTGGTGCACCAATGGGCATGATGCACTCATGCATTATTAACAGCCTTCAATGTGTTAATTGAGAATTTATGTAGGGGGTAAATATGAAAGCAATATTTATTATGTGGGTTGACACAGACAGGCAGTGAGTACTGGTGTTTTAACTTCAGCCAAGATGAGGAGGAAATTAGTTGTCTTATGTTTGAGGAGCCTTTGACACATGACGGGAAGTATGGTAGTTGTAAGGACGATAGCATGACATTTATTATTATTATTATTTTATTTCACGTGTATTCGTCCCGAGGGGACGTTTTTCCATCCACACCCAGGTGTGTGTACATTTGGTATCCATACATGTGTACATAGGTATCGATGAATACTCAGTAGTTAAGAGAATACACAGAGGTCAAAAAGAGTAGACATATGGTCAGAAAAATAAAGATAACAAAAGATTAAAGTGCAAAGAGATTTTCCAATTGATCAGTTACATTTCAATGGTGCTATCAATGGAACAGGCAAAAGTGTTACCAATCGGTATATATTGAATTAATTATTCTTTTAAACTGGTTTTTATTTGCAATGCGTTGTGTGTCATGATTTAGACGGTCCCAGAGTATCACCCCCCTGTAATATGGTGATCTTTGATAGGCAGTGCTTTTAGCTCTCCTATTGGCAAATTTGAGTTTCCTATCACCCCTTGTACGAATGTTTGCCTGTTCCCTTGCCTCACCATTTTGAGCCTTTTTCCACATTATAGTAATTAATTGCTTCTTACGCCTTGTTTCCAACGTCTCTACATTACAAGTTGTATGCAGTTCATGTACAGATAACCCACGTATTCTAGTATTACAACAAACTCTAAGAGCTTGATTTTGCATCCGTTGAAGTTTCAGCAGTTCAGTTTGTATACCACTTCCTGTGTAGAAGGAGCAGTACTCTAGAATGGGCGTCACCATTGCTTTGTAGACACGGGTACATATTGCTTTGGACATACATTTTCGCAGTTTGGTAAGCTTGTATAACCTATTACCAAAACTTTTTTTTACCTTTGTAATATGTGGCCCGATATTGAGGGTTTCATCTAATTCTACTCCCAAATAGGTATAGGTTTTACAGTTTGGAAGGATATCATCACCTAACTTTAGCTGCAATTCAGGGGTATTTCTCAGTCTGTGCCTCGTGCCAAAATACATACACATGCTTTTTAGGCTATTAACAGTCATGTAGTTCACCTTGCACCATACATTCACCCTATTGAGGTCAGACTGTAGTGTTTCTATGGCTTCTTGAGCTGTTTTTGCTGATGCGTACAGAACCACATCATCGGCATACATAGTATATTTACATTTTACAATGCTCTCCGCCAGGTCATTAATAAATAGCACAAACAGTAGTGGACCAAGGGTAGATCCCTGTGGGACCCCAAACTTCACTTCCTTTCCTCTTGATTTACTCCCATTAGCTATAGTTTCATGTGATCGATGAGCCAGATAACTGGTCAGCCACTTTTTTAAGCAGCCATGTACATTTAGTTGACCTATTTTCATAATCAAGGTTGGATGATGTACACAGTCGAATGCTTTGCAAAAATCTATAAAGCATGCCACTGTTACAAGGCCATCGTCCTTTGCTTCAAACAAATCTTTCACAACATTGAACACAGCATCAGCAGTTCCCTTACCCGTTCTGAACCCATATTGGGTTTGGCATAAGATGTTGTTTTCCTCAAGGTGAGATGAAAGAATATTGTGTATAATTTTCTCTAAGATTTTGCCAGGAAGTGGTAATAGTGAGATGGGTCTCCAATTTTTGATGTTTTTTAGATTGCCCTTTTTGGGGATAGGGACTAATAGGCCGCAAGCCCATGAAACTGGGAAAATCCCTTCAGAGAGTGAGTTCCGGAAGATTTCAGTAAATTCATCAACCAAGAAGATCATAGCATCTTTGAGGACTTTGCTGTTTACTGATTCAAGTCCACTAGACTTATCAATATTAATGCCCTTAACTAGCTTTATTACTATATCCGTATTGATTATGCCAGCTAGGTCTATTTCAGGTTGGTATTCTACATCCAGTGCATCTTGGATGAACAGGCCAGCAGGTGGCATCCTGCTAAATAAATCCTGTCCAATGTTGGCAAAATAGTTGTTTATGTACGTGGCTGTTTGCTCGATGGGAATAATATCGCCAGTGAGCTCATTTTCTAGCTGTATGATGAGATTCTTTGTAACTGGGTTAACTAGATCGTTGATCTCCCGCCAAAATCTGTGTGGATCACCCCTACATTCCTCCAGAGTTCTTAGCGCAAACTGCGATTGTGATAATTCCAGCTGGCGGTGATTTCTATTTCTCATCCTCCGTACTACTTTGAGGGTATCCCTATTGTTGGTAACTTGCAACTCAGCCAGTAACTGCTGACGTTCATTTATCAATTCAATAGTCTCGCGCGTCACCCATGGCTGGGATTGTTTTTTAATTCTAAATGACCTGACGGGGCAGACAATGTCAAGGTATTCAACTATACTTTCATAAATGAAGCGCCATTGGATTTCGGGATCCCTGGTCTCATAGAATTCTTCCCAGTCTAGATCTGCCAGGTATTCTTTGAAGTCTTCAACTTCATAGGATTTATATGAACGACCAGTAAAAGTGAGAGGGGTATTTACCTCCCGGGCCTTTTTCCTGCAGGCAAAAACAGCAAAGTGGTCAGCCACCATACAGCTTAAAATCCCGCTATGACTGATAATATCACAATTTGTTATAATGTGGTCCAGGCATGTCCCACCATTATCTGACTCATTTGGCCTTGTGATACCCTCAATCAGGCGTTTCAGACTATATTCTCTACATTTATCAAATAACTCCCTCGAGTTGTGTGAATTCCTGTCCCTTGTATTTATATTGATGTCACCCAGTACCCATAGTTCATACTTTTGTCTGTCAATTTTTCCAAGTATATTACCAATTTTATCCAAAAAATCATCTGCATCCCCATTTGGGGGCCTATATACATTTAGTATCATTAGTGTTTTATAAGTTGGCTTATCAAACTCCACTGCTTGTACCTCAATATTTGCTTCCATTAATTGTAGTTCATGAACAACTTTACAATAAGGGCTGTGTACATTACTAACATACATTAGTAACCCACCACCTGTGGTTGAGGATCGATCATTCCTGTAAATGGTTTTACCACCCCAGTGTATAAGACTGTTATCACTGTCAGGTAATACCCATGATTCGCAAATACATAAAAAGTCACAGTCTAGGCTAAGTTTTACATCAAGTAGTGTTTTCCTATTTAGACTGCGTACATTACAACTAATAAATACTACACCTTTAAGGTTATTTATAAATTGTTGAGTGTTAACCAGCATCTGGCGTCTCGGAACTAAGTCTTGGTTGGCATGACCAGGCATATTTACATGTATGAGAGAGAGGGGGGGGGAGAACAGTCCCGAGTTGTAGCACTGGGGAATGGACGGGGTACAGACCGAGGGAGTAGTCTCAATCTAGGTCAATAAAGGTCATTTGAAGGATGATTGGGATGAAGGGAAAGCTGTGTAAAGGGAGGGGGGCGCTCATCAGAAGTTAATAGTATATACTCTAAGAAATAACTGTTTAATCTACAATGGATGTCGGTAAAATTGAAAAGTGAGCCATCGTAATCCCATTGCAGTGCAGGTTCTAGCAGTACAGTACACGATGTACTACAAGAAACCCTCATGAAAATAACGATGGATCTCTGATCGTGTACTACAAGGAACCCCCATGAAAATAACGATGGATCTCTGATCGTGTACTACAAGGAACCCCCATGAAAATAACGATGGATCTCTGATCGTGTACTACAAGGAACCCCCATGAAAATAACGATGGATCTCTGATCGTGTACTACAAGGAACCCCCATGAAAATAACGATGGATCTCTGATCGTGTACTACAAGGAACCCCCATGAAAATAACGATGGATCTCTGATCGTGTACTACAAGGAACCCTCATGAAAATAACGATGGATCTCTGATCGTGTACTACAAGGAACCCCCATGAAAATAACGATGGATCTCTGATCGTGTACTACAAGGAACCCTCATGAAAATAACAATGGATCTCTGCTCGTGTACTACAAGGAACCCCTATGAAAATAACGATGGATCTCTGACACCTTTTGGCACAAGGATTGTATTGTTAATTTGTATCACTTTCCTTTCCTCAGTGTAGCTGTTTGTACCGCAGTTGGAAGTGGACATAGTTAGTAGCGCCATTGCCATTTGGAGAATTGGCATGTAGGTACATAAATGTCAGAAGCCCTTTCCATAATACAAAGCCTACAAAATCGTACATTTAAGCTGATACAATATGTCAATATGTCTAGCCTCTAGTACCAAGGATACAGCAGTATTGAAAGAACTATATGCGCTGGGGAGCTTAATCAGATCATTACTGTGAACAAACAAAGAAATACTGATCATATACTGATTCTGGGTTGGTAATGGTTGTTTACACCCTTTCGACAGCTAAGGACAGTCATATTCATTGTACAAAAACTACACTATATATATGCTTCTGAGACAGCACATCACAGACTCATTGTTATGAATGAAAACATGTCATCGCACAGATAAGAAAGGCCGTGGGTACCATTGCAACTTTTAATCAATGATTGGAAGGTAGTGTGATTGTGAGCTGTATAAATGTGGAATATTGACAATAAGTCAGGGAGTGATGAGGGGAGGAGGGAAAGTAATCCCTGTTTGATGAATACGCTGACAAGGTGGAATTTGGAGGAGGTGGTGGAATCGATGTCTGCTACCTAGAGTTAGAGATGGAGGTGGGAGTTTAAGGTTGGTGTAGGAGGACCGGTATTTGGGGAAGGGAGGAGAGAAGGTGGCAGGATGTCTTGAAAAGGGACTGAGAATATGTGGGGACTGGAAATCTAGAGAAGGGGAGGAAGAAAGGAATAGAAGCAAGTATGGGGGGGATATGTAGAATTGGGAAAAAATTAAAGCAGTTGGAGGGGGCGCAAAAAAAGAAGAAATTTTAAAGAATTGATCTAAGGTGAGCGACAGAGAGCAGGGAAGCAAGCGAACACGTTGGCTCTGTAGGTAGGAAGGCAGTAGGAAGGGGTGTACCATGAAGGATTGTGGGTATTTAACATTGAAATTACTGGAATGTCTACATAAGGATTTTGTAGCGATATTTGCTTATTAGATCAGGGGGGAGCGTGTTGCCGTAGGGTTGTAGTGGTTGTTAGGGAGGGTGCTGTAGTTGTCAGGGGGGTTGTTAGCGAGTTGAAGTGGTTGTTAGGGGGTTGCTAGGGGTGACGTAGGTACCCGCAATGCCTTATGATTAATGAGGGCGGACGTAGAAAAGGGCCTATTTGGCTGCTGCTGACGCGGCGCATGAATATATGATTAGAACATATATGTGTGATTAGGCCGACTCAGTCATGTCAAAGAAAACAATGTCTGGCAGTCCAGCCATGCGCGGGGCTGACTTTACGCTCCCTGGTTCTTGTTAGAATCAGAACAGATATTATCTATGCTGCGGCATAAGTCAATACAACGATAGCATTTGAAATAATCATATTCGAAATTGAATTCTTAATTCAATGGGCTGGTCTGTATATTCCCATAACGAGGTTCCATTATACGTCAAACCACGTTGAATATTGATTTTGATGAAGGCAGTCTTTGAAGAACAGGCATTGGGGAAAGTCCTTTCCTGTATTGCCAATTTTTATTCTTTGATGTATTTTCCTCATATAACATGAAAAGCAGAAGAGAGTAAGATGGATTGATTACCCATTCGATCAGTCACATAGTAGCATTTGTCCCAAACAGTGACAACGTTAAGGAATTACTAAAATCAATAATGTAATCATTGAGGGTGATCTAAGAGTTTGAGTATTATGAAATGCTAGTAACTTTGTGTGATGTGTCCAGTCTCACTGTTGTACTTTTTATCACATCAAACACATAACTATTCAGACACGTCAGTTGTTTTAGACACAGTAGAAACTAAGTATGTCCATTTATTTTCCAATTGTGGTACAAATAGCTACATTATAAAAAAAATATCATCAAAATAAGAGTGAAATCCTTGTCTCAAAGTTTTCAGATATCCATCATTATAAACTTGGAAAGCCGAGTTTTAAGTGACAGCTAGGTAGGGGCTGGGGAAATTTTTAAGACCGGAAGTGAGCATTTCTGAGAAGAGGTGGTTGAGTTTACCCTCAAATTACATCAAAACCATCAAATATGAGATGAAATGAAACCTGTGATGTGATAGTGTACATGTTCAAGATCATGGAGGTGTAATATTTACCTCTTATAAGATTCTAATCTTTGTAAAATTTAGGTTTGAAAAAAAGTAGGTCACCTGAAATCTAACTTAAACACTTGGTGCACTCGATGCTTTTCTATGGGGGTGACATTTTAGGTGACAGGTTTTCCCGCCCTTTTCAGCAGGATGGTGTTCTCATTGTTCATTATTTAGTAGGGGGGAACTGAGGTGTTTCCAGCTAAGGGGCAATGGGAAATGAATATGCTATACCATAGTGTTTTCTTCTTGGTTGATTCCAATTTGAAAGTAGCAGTATATAACTCTGTATAATAGCATTATTCTGACACTCAATATGAAATGAATATAGTAAAAGACATGATATATTGTAGGCGACAGGTTTTCTAATACTTGGTCCACTTATATTAAGTACATCCAGTATCCCCCCTGCTAAAATATGAGCCAGCTGCAACCGCCTAGTTCACTCATAACTCACCAGGAGGCACCACCTCTTTAGAACAGTGCTGATGTCACCTAAATCCTGTCACCTACTGTAGATCATTATTTAGCAGGGGGAGTGAAGTGTTTTTCAGGAACTGACACATTTATAACACTCATGTAGTTAAAGGGAAATGGGGTGGAGAGACAGACAAGATGCAAGAAGTATTTCTTAGAATCAACAATGGACATGGGACTATAGAGAAATAATCATATACCTATGATCCCATACAATTGCAATTCATGCAATTGAAATCACATTCATACGAGTTACCACACTTGTTTTCACGTAGAGTCCTTGTACCAGAGTGTGTACTGTACTGCCTCATTGTTCAGTTTTACAGGGATCCCTAATTGTAGATTTAACAGTTATTTCTTAGAGTGTATGATTATAGTGTTTGACGTTTCCTTATCCACAGTACACAACATGTTCTTCCCGCTACCCCAGCTCTCAGTTCACGTCTGATTCCTACTTTATACACAGAGATATGATAAAGGTTTCCCCTCTTAGATCTCCAGGATTTCTCATTTTAAGCCCACCTCCCTCTAAAGGCCCAACACCCTTTTCTGAAATAAGGAGTCTCACATCTTCTCTCTACATTCTCTGTATTCAAAGAGTCCACCGTTTACGAGACAGAAACTACATCTGGGTTTAAAAGGCATCATTTGCAGTCACCAAACAACACAAAGTGTTCCTCAGTAGAGACCACTTTACAGTCGGTGTCAGAAGTTCTCACATCTAGAGGGCGCAGTAAATGACAATCACTTTAGCTCAGGCAGCATCAGAATAAAAGTGCCCCTACTTGGTGTATTTATCCCACAATCCATCTCAGCCTTCTCACACAGGACGCTGTAGGGATCAATGTGCACCGAGTGATGGAAGATAGAAGAAAAATAGCCCCAAGTTTTAAAGTATATTGAAGTAGTCTTATGCATCTGGCATGTGAGTAAACCTGCCCTGATGTGAAAGGTTTTGATTTAGAGAATGAAATCACTCCGCTGTTGTCTTCAGACTAAGGTGTTTTATCTTATCACAAGAAAGAAAAGAAATGAGATGAATCTAAAAAGTAGTCCCTGCACGGACCACTCTTTATGTAGTGCTGTAATGGTGCGCCTTGATTCTGAAGCAGGAGTGTGTAAAAAGAGAAATAAAGTAGCAATCCCTGATCTTTTGTTCTCTGTTTTTCCATTTTGCTTTGAAAATTATGATTTCGCCACACTTGACCGCCCCTAATGATGAAACCACCAATAAAACCAAATTAGTCAAATTACCAGCTGTCCAAAAAGAGAATAAGGAGGGCTTTCCCTGTTTGATGGCTGTATTTTGATGTCCTTTGCCCTGTGTTACCCTTGTTTGTCAGAATTGAATTCCCTACCACTAAAAACAATGATAAACAACACAAATTAATGGATCCACAACCTTGATCAGCCACTGGAGATATTATTCATGTTTAATATTCAGTGACCCTAGTCACTGAATAGTTTATGGTATGGTAGATCAACGAATTTCTATGGCATGCTTCTGGGTCTTATAGTTATATTGTTTTTGTGGTCCATAGGCTTAACCACTAGAGTTAAACCTGAAAAGCTAGCCCCAGTATAAGGAGCAGTAGGTCTATAACAACACATGACCTGGCTGCGTCTGCGCCTTCCGTACTGCCTGGTCATGCCTCAACAGTGTCAGGGAGCCAGCACATTGAATTGTACACATGAACAATTACCTGGCTGTGTAGTAGGTGGAGGGATCTGTTATTGGCCTGGGTTGTTATGCTGAGTTTATAGAAAGACAAGAGAGGTTGCATAGTGCTTTATATCATCATGATATATCTACACTACAGTCAGCTGCACATAGCCAAAACCTATACAAAGACATAACACCACCCCCTGCAGGCTCAATCAGACCCTCTATGTTCTAATGTCGGCATGATGCACCAGTGCAGTGCTGAAGTCTTCTCATCAGGGCTGCATTTGTGTATCATGCATAATTCCTCTACATTCATGATCTAATGTCATAATGTACCAATGCCATAACATTTTACAGGCAACATGGTGTCAGGGATGTAAATCTTCAGGATTTATCAGGATTTCCTGATTTCTGAAATTTTGAATGACATTTATTTTCCTTACATGAGTGGTAAGGAGGGCTATTTGTGAAAAATAGAAGGCTTTTATATCAAGTAAATGTATGGCTTCCTGATTTTTGCCTATTCCTGACTTACATCCCTGTGGTGTTTTATCGGTTGTATCATACCATAACCCCTTATAACCATTGTATATAGCACATTGAACATAGAATGTCACTGAAAGCCTCAGGCTCAGCATGTGACCTTAACCATTTTTTTTCAGTTTGTGTTTGGTTTGAGAATTTCTGAACTACCACGGAGAAAGAGGGATTGACATAGATGTGTTAGATCCATACCGCGTGGCCGCTGATATTTCCCTTTGGTTCAGCCTGAGATTGATTGCCGTGAGAGGTTGTGGGTTGAATAAGAAAATTGGTTCCAATTAAACTGTTCACAGTGAGTGTGTCTGAGGGTGCCCCTTGATACTGCTGTTAGTTGTGTTGGTGTTCTGTAGCTCCAATACTGTAATATAGTGTATTGGCCTGAACAAGAGCCGGGTCTCTACCAGTCTTGAATAATGACGTGTTCAAGACTGATGGTGTAATAGGGGTGTTGAAGTTTTAAAATATAATCTGAGTCCTGAATAGGCGATGGGCCTCGAATAAGTGCCGGGGGTAGAGCCTACTTGAAGCCGATGTACCATGGTTGACCCTCACCTTCAGCCTTCGGTGCTTTCACCCACATAACACATGAAGCCACCAGTTATCTTAAGGATGAATCATTTTCTAGGCACAGATCTAAGTATATTTGTACATTGCAGCTGCTGACATTTCTGTTGGATCAAAATTATGGTTTTTAAAGTCACTCTTTAAGCAATTTCAAGTTAAATAAATGCTATCTAAAGCTACTCACATTTCATAATTTGCATAAATATCAATATTGATGCATGTGCCCATGTTTATTATGACTGGTGCCTGTCTTTTCGATGTCTCTGCAGTGAGACATGATGTAGTAACCATGGTTTCACTGTAGACAATGCCTGGTTCTCAAGGTTTGAGAAAAAGATTTCTCCCATTGGCCCCTTGTTGAGAATGATTAAAGATCACGTTTGCGGTTCATAATATAGCCCCTGATATATCATTATAAGACCATCAATATGACCTTAATTCCATAAAAGCTTTTATTTAGGAAAATTCATAGAAAGCTGGTTAAGATAGATGGGAGTGATAATAGAGGTATTGATCCATACTTTTAGTAAGGACTTTGTGGTACACACACAGAGACATCTTTTTACGCCAGGTCTCGTTGATAGATGGCGCTGCGGCTGTCACCGGAAGTAGGAAGGCCCCTGCCCCCACCCGCCACCAGGGGATTAATTCGCATCGTTCCCGTCAGGAGGAGAGGGGTGGCAATGCTAGCTAGACCTCTCCAGATACTCTAATGAGGCAATGGTCCTCAGCCCCTTAGTAGCTTTCCAAAGGTATTCCCTGTGAAAATGACACAATCCGCTGTTACCCTTAATGCATTACAGATTGCACTTGTTACCCTAACCACCCTGTGTGTGATAGGTACCAGCAGGTAAAATGGCGCTAGTGACAGCAAACCTTACATATATCAGCAACAGGGCCCTGAGGGCTGAATGGTACACCCTGTGAGACAGACTAGATAGAGGATAGGCCAGGAGGCCATTTCTCAATGTACTACGACTACACACAGCTACTATGATTTAAAAATGCCAAGAATAAGCCAGGCTATCGTAGGAACTGCCCTACGACTGCTCACTATGATTAGCAGCTATGCAGTAATGACATAAGGTTTAGTAGGGCAATCGTACTGGTGCAGACATTAGGGACTACTAGTGTATGGCCAACTGTTAAGGCCAAATTATTAGGTTCTTACCACGATTTAAAGGACAGCAGTCATACTGTGTTAAGAAATGGCCTCCTGGTATTGTGGCAGTTAGCAGCAAGGCTGGGTAGTCTAATTTCTGATCTAGTCTCTTCCGAATTGTGGTAATTAGCTAGCGCAGACACAGCTGTTTTGTCCTTCACTGACTTAATCAATATAGTCATGTGTTATATGATATTATCAAAGAGAGAGGTCATGGCAGCAATTGAAATATTGGCTGTTTACCATGTTATCTAGTGATATACTTAAACATGCCTGGAGTGCCTGCATGTCTGGAGTCTGAAATAAACCCCGAACTTGACAATAATGCCAGATGTAGCTTATGAAGTATCACGATTAAGCCACTGTTTAAATCGTTTGCCCATCATGATAATCCAAACATTGGCAACAAAGACACCCCAGCCCCACTAGCCTGCCCTCCGACACCTATACTTTGACATTTGCTCTCATCTCAATGGTCAGCGTCACAATTACTTCGCACGCCGAGCTCTAAATTAAACATGTCGTGCAAATGGGCAAGTTCAATGGAGGAACAAATGAATGCCCCCACTCAGAGCAATCTTTAGAAAAAAAAGGGGCCCCAATGCAGTCTTCATTTGGTAGGACTATAACCTGTATAATTTATGACCGTAGTATAGAACAACTGCCCATAAACCCCTGGGGTCCGTCTGACCTTGATTTGACCTTGGCTACTCTTCCTGTGGCGATATCTGTAGGTATATGTTGGCGGGGTGCTGGTAATCCTGACATAGGCCCTAGTGGTGGCCTTCCACACCAGCTCCCAAGGTCATGGTCTGCGCATGCCCAGAGCTTACAGAAACAGTCACCAGGGGCCATAGTAGGTGTCAATGATCTTTCCACTGTGCCCGCCTCCCTTTTAGGCTCCCTTTTGGTCACATTTAGACCGACTATCCGACTTTAAAGGCGCTCTGAATCAAGGACCTACGTCCGTCGACGTTAGCACTGTGGCGGACGTAGCCGATTCAGAGCTCCTTTAAATTCTCACACAACAGAAATGATTTTATCTTGTACTTATCGGTCTCAATAAGAATACAGTTCTTTTAGACTACGTTCTATATAACAGTTACAATCACTGCTTCTTAAATAAGGATTTTGTTTAAACACTACAGGGGCAGAGATATTGAATTGTCTGTTCTTGTGTCAGCAGTTGGGGTTTTCTGAGCGCCTCATGATCAGGAATTAGGCCTGGAAATCAATTATATGTATTGTACTAAATGCTTGTACGCACTGGTGGGCCTATTTACTTGTAGCTGGTAATGTATGCGTGTAATTGACATTCACTATGTACCGAAAACCCTCACCTATAAGTCCACCCCCCCCCAACTTGGAGCTAGAGATTCGACTTATAATGAATAATAATGGCAAAAAGTAAAACCTCACCTATAAGTCGACCCCCTAACTTGAGAATTTTGGGGGTCTCAGACCCTCTTTCCACCAATCTTCCGACCCCTCTATTGCATTATTGGATTGTGCTTTTGTGGTAAAATGTATAGAAACCTATTAACTTATTTGAAATAAAAGATAATTTCTTAGAATTAACTCTGAAGGTAATTATTACGATTAAAATGATAACGAAACTATTTGTCTGCCCCTTGAAACATTTAAGCATAAAGAAGCCCTCACTGACTTCCTTTGATATAATTTTCCTCACCTATAAGTCGACCCCCCAACTTGGAGCAAAAAATTCGACATATACAAAAAGAAAATGCAAAAATAAATTCGACTTATAGATCAGGTTTTACGGTAGGTTCCCTTTCTCACCTCACCCATGCTTGAGTTGGGCATAGACAAAGATGACGGGAGAGCGTAACGGACTTAAGATCATGCTTGGAGATTGGAGTCGTCAATGACGTGACGTTTATTTAAAACCAGACGACAGTTAAAAGAAGCAGATGTCATTTCTCAGATTGAGAGCCGCCATTTACTGTTTTCCTCTGCTATTATCGAGAATCGCCACCAGAGGACATTTCCTGTCACCTCCCACCACTTCCGGTGGTGCCTGCGTCCCGTCAGAGTCTGTGTGACCTCTGACCTTGGGTGACCTGCGGTCAAGGACGTCCGGGTAGTAACGTCAGATGTGGAATGTTGAGACCTGTAGGAAATAGCCACCTTGGTATTGTCAGAGCTGTATTTGTCATTTCCCATGTTTCCTTACACTCGGGCTTCAAGTGGGATGCAGGGGCGGCCTTTAAAGAGGTTTGGGGACAGGGTTAGGCAGGGCGGTGGCCTCAGGGACTGGTAGCAGTGGTGCCAGACGTTGGCAGGTGAGGGTGCACTGGGGCAAAGAGGAACTGCCCAAAGGTGTTCGGGGCCTCTTGTTACACAGACCAGGGAGGGTATGGCAAGTAAAGGAATGTTATGCTGAGGTCGGTGTTGAACCCAGCGCCCTATGCCTCTTTTTGTTCCAGTTTTTCAAACCTTTCACAGCATGACTTGCTCTCTCTATATGAGCAGCTCCCTTACAGTGAGCTCCCCTCCCACACTGAGCTGCTTCTCTACATTGAGTTGCCCTCCTACAATGAGCTACTCCCCTCACCATGAGCTGCTCCCTCACACTGAGCTCATCTCCCATTATAAGCTGTTCCCAGACTGGGCTTCTCTGACACTGAGCTCCTCCCTCAATGAGCTGCTCCCATACATTAAGCTCCTCTCCCACTATGAGCCCCGCTCGTTCACGGGCTTCTCTCCTACCATGAGCTGCTCCCTCGCATAGATCTGCTATCTACATTGAGCTCCTCGACCAATTTGAGCTGCTACCCTACACTGAGCTGCTCTCTCACCATGAGCTGCTCCCCTAAACTGGGCTGCCCCCACTATGAGTTGATTCCTCACACCGAGGTGCTTCCCCAGTATAAGCAGCTCTCCCACACTGAGCTGCTCTCGTCCACTGTCAGGGCCCTATCACCGAGCTGCCTCATTAGCTGGTGGTCCCATTGACACGGCTGATCCAGTCTGACCTGACAGTTATCAGCCTGGAGGTAATGCATACAGATCAGATGTACTGAAGGAAAATCCTCATTTCCTTCCCATATTTCATTACAGTCCTCCTTCTCTTCATCTTACCAAGCCTTTGATGACATCTTCCATGTTCATGGAAAGATATCTGAGAGGGTTATGTATTCCCAACACTGCACCAGATACGAGCTTTTCGTTCAACAACTCTTCAACCACGGATGCCCCTATAGATGTACACGTAAGCAATAATTATAAGTCCACGATGAAATATTAATTAAAATTTCATTTCGAATCGCTAACTTGAATGCATGAGAATATTAATTTGTGAACAAAAGCTGTTCAAAGCCCTCTTAACAGTACATTGGCAATGGCAAGGTGACTGTAATATTCATAAAGGTACGATCACTGAAGTGCTGAATACTCCTATTTGAATCCTACTCCGTACGTTTGATTTAAAGCTTTGTGAAAAAATGCATGTGTTTAATTGCTGTAATATGAAAATGAAAAAAAAAAAGAAAAGACAGAGCGCACATTTCAAAGTGCCTTCTGCTGCTTTTATTGTTCTAAGTGCGGCAATTTAGGCTAACCCTTTAACACCAAGCAATGCCTCCAGGCTCATGGTACCTGGAAGTGGTCGTCTTAATGCACCCGTGCAGTGCAGGCAAGTCTATTCTCTAATAGGGCATGCATGCATCACGCCGACGCTTAGCAATCTGTGAGTGTATAAACCAGAGCAGGTCAGTATGATGTACGGAGGCAGGCATGGCAAGTCACTCAAAACCAACGAGCAAATTTAGCATGGTAATGAAAGCATAGATGTGGTCTACCTTTTAATGCTTATGATGCATTTCGCCAAGCTTATGGGATTGATATATCCCCAGATGGTCGCTACCGTGTCCCAATGGATTGATGGCGAACAGACTCGCCAGGACTTCATTGGTACATCATGACGACCGACAGGCACGATGCCCTCCTGCATCAGGAGCTCTTAAAGGGTTAATTTGTATGAGGCAGTTTTAGTTTTACTGCTCACAGGCGTTAATCTCACCAGAGTAAATTAGGCAGAACATGCGCGTATTTAATGTAGAATTGTTGTATTTTAATCCGTCCTTTGGATGTAGGTGAATTTAATTGAAGTAAGATCTGCAATAAATTGCTTTCATGGCCCTCCTGAGAGAAGGGCAAAAATGGCCCGCTTTTTTCATCCGGCTCTTAAATAGGTATTGAGCACTACTATTATTCAACCCTCCACTGGGTAGGAATTTTTTTTTTTTTACTTTTTATCCTCCTGGGCGTTTTCTGTTTGTCACTACTGTGATTATTTTGTATTCTTTCATTTTCATAATCGCTCTGAAGGGATTGGGTGTCTGGGATTATTAGCTATATTCCAATAAAGATCAGCAAGTTTTTTGTGTATTTTCTTTCTTTTTGGATTTTCATTAGAATTCTATTTTATCCCTTTGTCTGTTACGGTAACCAATATCAGTAAAGGGAGGTGGCAGTGGAAGTGAAATAAAACAATGGATCTGGTGACAGAAAATAATATTCAATAGTTTTTAGGGACAAGTGGAAGCCAAAGACCATCACCTGGGGTTTCCATTGCCTCTCATTAGCCTAAAGTGCAAGCTTTCAAATTGGCTTAAAATTATAAAAGGTAAAGTATCCTTTTAAAAGGTTATTTCAGGTTTTGTGGGTGCTACTTTTTTATGTCTTGTTTTTTGGGGGATGGAACAATTTCATTTTGAATTGGCTGCCCGATTTGATTTTAATTCCCTAATGCAGAACAGATAATTGAGAAAAGGGAATGGACTGAGCACTACAGTGAGTTTGAGGCCTGATGGAAGGAAATTGAAATCTAAGAAAATACAAAACACCTAGCCCATTTTTAGTAACTTTACTGGAGAAAACCGCGATATAAAAGAATACCACAAAAGACACATCAGCCATCTGTTTAGAACAATACCGAACAGGGGGTCATTACATGAAATAGCCTAAATGTGTTAGTACAAGTTACAACAAAAGTGTGTAGGTAGCAGCGTCAGGTCTTGTACACCATTACAAAGCTTTCTGCATCTTCACAGCGACAGTCATTGCTGATGCGCAACCTTTAGCGACAAACGCCCCCCACCCCCGCACAGTGTTGAATGAAAATCGAGAATCAGCGTGATCTTACCCATAGTGTGCACAACATTCATACGCACCTATATAGTATAAGGACCATATATAGGTTCTTCATGATGCGTTAGCATATAATTACCGAATTTTAATTAGTCACATGGTCAGTACATAGATAATTAGACTTAATCTAATGGACAGCTGAGGAGGATAGAAGTCGGTCTGTATAGAGTGGGTCAACAAGAAGATCCCTCTAGGCAGGCATTAGACACCCTCTAAGAAAGAACTGCTGTATCTACCAGAGATCTTCATAAAACTGAACAATGAACCACCATAAATGCATTGCAGTGAACCAGTGTAGACATCTTCTACAATGAAGCAGTACATTATACGCTGTGGTACAGGACATCTCCATGAAAATAACGATGGATCTCTGACAAATTTGCGACAAGTGCAGCTCCCTCCCACCCCCCGGTGATCAGAGAGAGTGCTACAGAGTACCAGCTGGCATTGTCCACGACATGCATCAACATAAGGGGAACTACAGAGATGGGTGGCCCTGTGTAAGCCATATTGTTCCTATATCATGTAGTAACAGGTATTTCACAGCAAATCTGAGACCCTTCCTGTACCTTCAGATGATATCAAAAAGGTATAATTTCATCTGAAGCTTACATAAACCCTTGGGAAATAAAAAACTAAAAATGTCATTAGGTATCATCAGATGTTGGTCCTTAAAACCGAATCAAAACAGCCCAATTTATTTTGTCAGCTTTCGTAGAACCACCACTCTAAAGTATAAAACCTCTGATAAGGTAAGACTCATATATAGTTTAACTCATCATTTTTAACCTATTTTTTTACCTTTTGTCTAGTGCTTACGCCCCTATTTCAAGAATTTTGTGGAGGGGGCAGTAATTCAACAGTATTCAAATTCTTAGTAGCCTACAAGCAGTCATACCCCTATAGTTATTCATTGGTCAGCAATTCACAGAGTACCCCATACACCTACTGTATACCCGCTACCATGGAAACAGCATTCACAATGGCCGCCCGTCCTTAGATACACAACAATACCATTAGTGTCCACTCCCACCGCCCTTAGCAACCACTCCGTTGTCATTAGCAACAAGGGAGGGGGAGGCGTCTATATAGTGTGTAGGAGGGATAGGAGGTGACTTTTGGGAGGAGGATTTGGAAAGGTGGGGGCAGGTAGGTTGGGGGATTAGGGGAAGTGGTTGTTTTGATATAATTATACAGAATAGCAGGGAGACAGGTACCTTCAAACTGCGTATAAGCTGATTCAAACTTTGGAATAAGCTATAAACCGCACTTTGGGTCTGGATCTATTACATGTACCACAACCCCACTCCTGAAACTTAGGTCCTCTACTGTACGCACATCTACCGCCATGGCAAGCAACTTGCCGAGGCTCCCTTTTTGTGGACCACCATAGTGTAAACATAATGCTGAAGAACCGGCATCCTGCACCAATGCAGTGTTGGCGAGTAGACCTGCACCATTAAGTAAAGTAACATACACCTTGAGGCATCATGCAGTCTTTAAAGGTTTATATTAATGCTCTTTGTACACTTCCCCTCCCACATTACCATATCACATTCCCATTCAGGTCACTAAGTAACAAACACCTTCAGTCAGTCCCACATCGCCAACTTTGCCTTTTATGCAAATTCCCTACATTTAGCACTTAGCGGTAGTAGGGGCGTGCACAGAGAGAGCGAGTCAATCAGTCAGAATGATTAAAACACAGCAGGGTCACTCCTCCAGCACCAGTCCTGTACACAAAGAGAGAAGGGCCCAAGGATTATACCCCTCTTTTATCCATAATACTGACTCACATCGAGTTCCTGTCCTGATTAACAAAAAGAGTCCAAGTTGTCTCCTCATTGAGGCAACAAAGGATTGTGTTTTAGATTACATTGCTAATCGAGGGTAGATAGGTTGGATAATTTGGTCTGAATTTCCTCCCCTCAAGCCTTCAAATTTGTATAAAATCTTTTGATCTGTTTTTATTTCCAAAATTGAATTGAATGTGCTAGGCTGATACTCCTTACTTTTTAGCCCTGACCAGGAGCTAGGTGCAGAGGAGCAACTCATAGTGGGAGAACAGCTCAATGTAGGGGAGCAGCTCATAGTGGGAAGGCAGCTCAGTGTAAGGGACCAGCTCATAGTGCAAAGGCAGCTCAGTGTAAGGGACCAGCTCATAGTGGGAAGGCAGCTCAGTGTAAGGGAGCAGCTCATAGTGGGAAGGCAGCTCAGTGTAAGGGACCAGCTCATAGTGGGAAGACAGCTCAGTAAACGGGACGAGCTCATAGTGGGAAGGCAGCTCAGTGTAAGGGAGCAGCTCATAGTGGGAGGGCAGCTCAGTGTAAGGGACCAGCTCATAGTGGGAGGGCAGCTCAGTGTAAGGGACCAGCTCATAGTGGGAAGACAGCTCAGTAAACGGGACGAGCTCACAGTGGGAAGGCAGCTCAGTGTAAGGGACCAGCTCATAGTGGGAGGGCAGCTCAGTGTAAGGGAGCAGCTCATAGTGGGAGGGCAGCTCAGTGTAAGGGAGCAGCTCATAGTGGGAGGGCCGCTCAGTGTAAGGAAGCAGCTGATAACCTGATAGGGTGCAAACCCTGCACAACCAAAAGTGTGAAGACTTACTCCCGACTATTTTATTTCATGGTAGTCAACTTTTGATATTGAAAATGGTGCCGCAACTGCTCACTCCCTACCCTACCCAACAACCACCTGATGTTAAATGGTCTACCAGTCAATCATCCTGGGTCACCTGCCCCCTCTCACGGCGATCTCTAACACTAATAAATCATGACAGCCGCATGGCATATTAATGCCATTTTTAAGATAGTGACCCTTTTCCAAAGGCTTCGCTCACATTCAATATGAATATTGCGTTTTGAAAAATAATCATCGACTCATCACGCAAAATTGATCCCAAAGACAATGTTAATGACTTTAAATCCACAGCTAACGAAATGTCATCACACTCTGATTGAAGGGAAGGTGGAGAGTCACAGGAGCAGGCTTAGCACTACAAGTGGCTTTGTATTGCATAGGGGAACTAGAAGAAAGAAATGAGAAACAGTGGTAAAAAAGTATATATTGAGTCAAGAGCTGCCACCTTTCCTGGTTTACAAAGAAATTCTTGCTTTTGGACTAAACTGAATAAGGCTTGTGCATGGGGACGTCGAGGAAATGTGGCGAAAGCAAAATAAAACACCTATGAGGAAAAAAGAGGTACAAACCCTATATCGCCAGCGGATTAGAACTTTGAGATGACACTCAGTTAATAGAAATCAGTGTGGGGCTAAATCAGTTCTAATATCTGGTTGACCAGTATTGATTCAAACAGTTTGCAACATGATTCAGTCCAAATCTGATTTTATGGTTAATAAGTGGGATAATATCAGATATGTGGATATTTCAGTGTACTCTAATTCTGGAAGTTGTATGCAGGAAATTAGCATTTTCTCTCAAGGCATCATATAGTATATATGCTCATTTAAGCCTATCAAATAAATATATTCGATTACCAAAGTTTGGAAGTTCACAGGATGCTTCCCCCTTTTTCTGTATGCCAATTGCTGGTACTAATTAGAGCAATTCTAGTAATATTCTGCCTTAATTGAGCTGTAGGCAAATCTACTGTTTCCTGAGAGGGAGAAACAAAAGCCTAATCCGGATATCCTCCCTTTAAAGATGAGTGGATCTATCAAAACATAGACTATCCTCCACTTCCAGTATGGTAGTCAGGTTGGTGATTTCAATAAGCAATTAAAGACACAATTATGAGGACTGGTGTCATGGAATGGTTACTTTGCTAAAAGTGTGATTTTTCCTAATTATTCTTGGGAAGTTACAAATCTACCATTTTCTGAGTGGCAGAAACGAAGCCCTAATCCGGATATTCTCAATTTAAAGATAAGTAGATCTATCATAGCATAAAGTAACCCCCGCTTGCAATATGACAGTCACCTTTCCTGTGCTAACTTTATTGATGGTCCAATTAGAGCTAGTTGCTGTCAAGCTGGCCTTTTTGATAAGCAACATTTGACAAATATATGAGTATTGGTGTCATGGAACCGTTCACTTCATTAGAAGTGTAATTTTCTTGTGACATCCGGAGTGGTATGTCAGACAGTAGGAGGTAGAACGGAGCTACTTAGTCAGAGCAACTATTGACATCAATGTTCCTACAGGGATGGAAGTCTTCAGGGATTTCCCTTATTTCAGGGATTTTTAAGTCCCACAGCCCTGTATACTCTCATATATAAAATCATTATCTAGATGGGTTCTTCATGAGCGTTTCAGGGATTTTTGGCCTCAGTCACTTTCATCGCAGTCCCTAACCCTCCCCCACTACCACCTCGACCACACTCTAAGAAAAGAATGTTGGGTCTACCAGGAATCCTTAAGAAACAATAAACCACCCTATAGCAGTAGAGCAGTGTAGTTTCTCCAATGAAGTCCAAGATAACCGTATAGTTATTTTGGGACAAGGCGTTTACAGGACAGCATACAGGCATCATTAGGACCCTACAAGGTTGATACACCCCGGAGGACCTGCATGATACTCAGATGAAGACGAGCAGACCCGCCAGCACTCCAACATAATGACAACAAATGGGTATAATGCATAAATGCTTTAGTGGCCTTTACAGGGTTAAAGGGCCAATACATTCCTCAACAACAGCCCCCTTCCCTTCCACGCCCCCACACACCTTCATTACCACACATAACACCATAACTATGTATACGAGCAACTCCCCCTTCCCCCTCCCAGTTTAATTTTGTTGGGAGCAGCTCGGCACCTCCATGAATGGCTCCATAAAACTGGGATATGCTGATTGAGGCCGTGTAGATCTAATCCCGCCCTGAGCCTGTAATGTGTGACAACCATTAAGGGGAGATGCTCCTGCTGCTCTTGGAGCTGCTCCCATCTTCCCTCCAGTGCCAAGGGGGAACTTTGGTATTGTAGCTGTACAACTGTGGTATGAAATGAGACCTGCTCTCAGCTTTGGACGAGCTGTAGTCCAACAGAAGTATGCTTTATCACATCGGATATAAAGTCAAAGATAACCAGGAGCAAAATAAATCAATTCTCCTTGCTGCAATCAACACAATAAGATTTTGCAGACCACATTGGGAGAGGTCGGTCATCCAGAACTAGTCTTCCAGATATGAGGATCAGAAAAAATCCGGATCCTATGGCATCAAAGAATGAAGGTTTCCTCGGGGATTGCTTTATAAATATCTCTTTGCAATCGAGTAACGAGTTTCTTCACTCTGCGAGTATAGCTTTGTCTGGTAAATCTTTGACATATCTCATATTACCATACGGCATGTGTGCAATTTCAATCCCAATGAGTCCCCAGGGGAGGAAGGATAGGGAGAGGAGCATGGTGTTGAGGGGACAGAGACTAAAACCCACAGCCACTCTAATGAGTGGTATCAATGTGAGCATCATCACCTTGGGACGGTCAGGGAAGGGTGAGGGAAGAAGAGGGCATAAGGGAGGAAAGGTAAAGAGGATGGAGGAGGGTGCTTGTCACCATTTGATGTAGCGGACAACGAGGGAAGGGAACGATCCATATCATAGTATGCATGGTATACAAAACGGAGAAAAGTAAAGCATTGTAATCAGGTGGAAATTTCATCCGACAATGGAGACCGGCTCTACCTATTCTATATGAAGAATGCATAAGGTATTTGACGCAATTGATGCCCTATGTAATCTGCAAAGTTGTATCATTTTAGTTTGGACTACATTAGCAGGGCAATCCGATGGTCACCCCAACAGTCATATACAGTATAGTTAAGGCTGAAGACCATTGATGACCAAAGCCAAATTCAGCTCGATTAGACAACTGGGAACCATCGGCTATAATTGCGGCTCTCTTCCAGCAAAATCTACCATGCTGCTTTTTGGGCATGTTTTAGAGGCAAATACTCAAGACATTAAAGTGTTTAAGAAGTCGGTTTCTTCTTTATTAATGCATGATATTGACTCAATAAAAATCGGGTTAAGGTAAGAACCCACTTCATGCATATAATTGGGGTGGGTGAGTTGAATGACTAAATGGCCTTTGCCAGTTTGGTTTCATTTGTAAGCAGATCTCATGGGTTATCAGCAACTATTTCTCCATCTCCCTTAAAGATGATTATCACGGATAATTGGCCATGGTCCTCTGAACTATATTAATGGGGTTCCCAACTCATGCAAATACACATCCATTAATCTGGGTACAGCTTTATAGGACCCTATCTCCAAGGATTTAATTCTACCTCAAGAAAGCCTTCGTTTAGGACATTGCGCCCAAATGAAACAATAAACCGAGTCCCAAACCAGCTCTTCAGGCAGCTTAAATTAAGGCCAATTTAAATTCATACACTCTTTCTGAAACATCTGTAAACATTTATTAAATACTTCACCATTATTGATGCTTTAAAAGAGTTTTCGCCACTGGACCAGCGAATGTCTTTTCCCAGCGTGTGGTGATTATACCATCATTAATCACAGGATTACTCCACTAAGGGGACTATGTTTTTACATCCATACTTAAATTGTCTTCCTGTGTAATAAGGCTTTGTAGACGAGAAGTATTTCATTACTTTAAATTACTCCCATTGACAAAGCGGGCTTTTAAAAGACTTAAGGCGTTTCAGTCAGAGAGTCTTTAAAGCCCTAAGGGGTGCTGACAAAATGGTATTGCAATTCGGAGATCATGAATATGCATGGCACAGGATTATCTGGTATGACCTGATGAGGGTGGGTGGTAGGGGGAAGGCAAGGGGAAGAGAATGGATGTGGAGGAAAGGAGATGATTGCATAAGGGTGAAGTGGAATGGTGTGAAGAGCTCAGGCTTAAGGAAAGGAGGCAGCTGTTCTGTGGTTGAAAACTTAACTGAGCAAATTCTGGAGTCTTCCCTATCACCAACAGTTTAAGGTTGATACATTCCTTGATCACAGGGGCACTGTGTCCCAAAACATAATGGCGATAGGTTGAATATGAATACTTCAAGTTGTTATCACCGGTTATTAGATTTACTCAGTTCCCAACTAGGCCTGGTTCTCAAGTTCATAAGTGCCCCTTCGTTGACATGATGGACCAATGCAATGCTGACGACTTTACTTTCATCGGTACTACATTGGTGCATCCTGTCTACCCAGAATTCATGCATACACTACATTGGTTTTGCATGGTGCATGAGTGCAGCAATGGTCAGCTACCACAGAGGGTTGCATTCATGCATCATGTCTACCAAAGGGCCTAGTGCACTGCATATACCCTGAGACGATTATCCCTTTTAAGTAATATTGGGGTATATCAATGCAGATGCATGCATGCAACCCTGGCGAGTAATGTCGAGCTCACACACTTTACTAGAGACATGGCATGCTGCAATGAGGAGCTTACCAGCACTTCATCATTACATCATGGCGACCAATGGGAATGATGCACTCCTGCATTAGCGGCCCTTAAAGTGTTAAGTCAAGGTGCACCATACTGCTCTGTGTAGGGGAACAGCATCCAGAGCAGGTACAGTTTGGCTGTGGAGAGGGGTACACAGTAAGTATAGGGGAGGCAGGCAGGCAGGGGGCCATGTGTTGTCTGTATGGACTGCAGTACCAGACCCTGTACTCCCCCTACTGGTCAATATTGCGGTCAATACCCCATGAATGTCTGCTACCCCCATTCCTCCCCAATCCCCCCACTAGATTCAACCCCCTCCCACAAACACAGTTACACTGGGCAGCTCACAGACACTGCATCGGGCACTCTCCAACAAGGTTCCACTCTCCTTTGAGTCACTTTGAAGTTCTTGATGTTACAAAGTCCATTATATTGCAAAAAATGAACGTCTGTCCATTTTGATGTTCAAGATTGCTGACCGTCTTGAGATCCTCCTCTAGCTACCAGTGCTTTGATACCTTATTCACTTTTGTTGCTGTAATGCATACTGCAATTGCCCTTTGAAGCACAAGGCTCTCAAAAAGGCAGAGGTTTCATTTTGGCACAGGATTGCCAGAACCCTCTCCATGTCCTCAAATTATAAGCACAGGTCCTGTGTAAGCACAGGGGTGAGAGAGATTAAATTTGTAATCGCAGGTGTGCTTAATTTGGTGCATGCAAGACAGTTTCTATTATGCTGCCAGGGCTAGTTGCCAAGCAAAGTTCTACTTCTTTAAAATAGCATTGCATTCAAAGCTTTAAGTGGCTGATAATACCATTAGTCTACAGGTTTACTGGGTGATGTAATCTACAATCACTGCTCTGGTCAAAAGTAGGTTGGAGCAGAGATAAAACTGCCTCTAGATAAATCTAAGTGGATGGAGGAGTCTGTATAGGGGGCAATGTGCATGGGCCTCACGCATGCGCAGAAAGCTTGCAGTCATTATTGATGAATACAGGAGGGGGAAGGGGTGGAATAGGACCACTGGCAGCAAATGGACTGAAATGAGTGTATTTCTGCCACAAGGCCTTGGAGTCTGTAAGGAAGCAATGTCTTTATGTACTGGTAAACTGTACCGCCAACTTTCTGCCACAGTACTTTTATAGGACATTGTTAACTACAGGATGACCATAAGTTGATTTAAATGATAAAAAGGTAAATGTGTTTGGTTTCAAGTCTTTCATCATTTTAAGCATCAGTACACACTCAGCCCCAGTTGTAAATGGGCTATCAAGACTGCTGTATTACATATACCAGGACCAAGATCGGGTCATTTGATTCGTACAAACAGCAGCTACCACTGTATTCCAGAAGTAGAAGCACTCTACTGTAAAACCCTTGTCACAGTCTGTCAGTGTAGGCTACTGGTAAAGAGATTTTCAAATGCTGAGTGGAGAGATACCACTTTCTCTCCATTTACATTAATTCCATTAATCTTCCACTAGAATTACTGTATTAAACTAGGTTTTCTTGATCAAATGGTGGAATCTGCGTGCTATTCATTCCCGTGTTACTGTTGCAGCTATATTCCTAAGCGGATACAGAAATTGGTGCAAGGAGTAGGTAGCTTTGTCATGGTAGGAAAAATTAATAACGCATGCGATGCACTGGGAATATCATTTTGTTTTCAAAAAGTTTGCAAATACAAAGGCAGGGATGAAAGTCTTCAGGGAATTCCCTGATTTCAGGGATTTTAGAGTTCCAGGGCCCTATACATTCATATAGAAACCCAGGTTTTTGGGGCGAATATTGGTCCATTTCAGGGATTTTCGTGCTCTGTGACCTTCATCCCTGCAAAGGGGAAAGTCTTTTTTCAAATTAAAATAGAAGTGCTGTGCATGTTCTTACATTTCATAACAATCCTTTAATATATGTGCTACTCACATAACATGCAATCACACTGAGGCTCTATTCAGATTCCATTCATGCATACATTGTTTTGGCTTGATCTCTCTTTTAACAAGTAGCTTTAAGTATATTCATTAACCCAAAAGGGTTATAACCGCCCGGGTGAACGTGCAGTTTTTAAGATGCTACTAACAGTGGGAAAAGTGAAGACGGTTTTCTACCCGATGCTAGATCCCATAGGAGGTGCGAATGAGATCAACATTCTCACGCTTTTGGTCAGAAGTGGTGCGATTCAGTGCAAAATTGTTCTGGTGTTGATCCAACGTTGGTGAATTTGCCATCATTTGATCCATGTGCGTGCCTCCAATGATGTAATCTCGGCACAAACATGGCGCATATTGATTTTTTGTAAAGAATTGAGGTTTATAATGTCGAAATATGATAAAAAATAAGGTAAGAGGATACAATTTGAATCGATATGTTTCATTAAAAAGATAAAAATTCTGGGTCGTCACCATGTCGTAAATTCGCATCCAAACTGCAGGACGAATTCGCACCTCCTTTACAGGCAGTATGACGCAACTGCGCAATATATCTATTTACGTGCAAGTCGATGTTTGTGCTTGAAGTTTTCATGTGTGGCAGATGCGGTGGTGGTGCATATTGACCCAAATACCCATGGAAATGGGGTCGCGCATGCGCAAGCCACCATACAACAATGGCGAAGGAGATATCCACATTTCAATCTACTACTCATAAAAATACTACCATTCAATTCTACTACTAAGAGAATTGCTACCATTTGCAGTCCACTTTTCCCATAAATATCCCCATTCCATTCTACTACTCACAGAGATATCCCCATTTCATTATACTACCCACAGAAAATATCTCCATTTTAGTCTAGTGCTGCCAGAAATACTACCTTTTCATTCTACTACTAACAGAACTACCACCATTTCAGTATGCTATTTACAGAAATATCTTGATTTTATTTTACTACTCACAGAAATAATTCCATCTTGGTCTACTACGCACAGAGACATCCTCATTTCAATCCTCAATACTCTTGCCCTACACACTTAGCCTAAAAGAAATCTTTGTAAGAACAGAGGACATTACTTGTCATAAGTTATTGAGTCCAACAATCAGAGACAGGGGTATTGTGTGCGATACTATGTACAAGGATATTACCTGACACCTTTGTACATGTTGATATAGGGTAGGGTTTGGTTATCTCCCTCACTGGGCACTCCACACGCCCCCTAGTGACAATATTTGCCGACATCACTTGGTAGTCTCCAGTACAGACAACAGTCCTCAGACGGATTCGGATGGAATCTGAGCTTTGGTGCAATTGTCCAATACATGCCGTGCTCTACAATAAAGTGAAAGGTTTCAGGGTACAGTCAGTTCTAGTGCATTGTCCCTTTAACTTTCTCCAAATGGGCGCTGGTTCTAAGTTACATGCTGAGTGATCTTGAAATTAACAAGTGCCTAATCACTTTAGCACCCCACAATGGTATATATTCTGTTTCTGTATTGTATCACTTAGTTGTATAGGATGTAACATTTGACTCTGGTAGAAAACCATTTGAGTAGATGCATATTTCAGGGATTTACCCATGCAATAGGTGTCTTCCACCTTTGCTGCTTGATGAACCCTGCATGTCCCTTTTACAATGGTCCATGTATGGATAGAGTACTTCACCATAACAGTATTGTGAGGGTGGTGTGTACCAGGTACCACAAGTACAGACTTAATTGACGCCTTTCTCCACCATAACCAGATTAACGACCCTAGTCGGGGACACGTTAACATGCGAGATAGAAGTACTTTGGAAGGCAATCAGACAATCAAACGAATTCAGAATACTAAGAAATAAAAGGTAAACAGAAAATAAAGAATGAACAGGTATAGAAAAGAAGTCGTCTGAGAAGGTATTCTTGTATGCTGCAACTTAGTCTGTATCATATTACATGTCTGAAGCTTTGGCTTTTTGACCTTGGGACTCCATGTATAGTCACCATCTTGAAATATAAGTGCCTCATTTGTCAATGCAGTATGACGTTTTTGTCGTGAGGACATGCCATTCAAACAGAGGTCAGGTCACATGTTCTTCCTGTCTTCCACTTAATATTTCTATTTAAAAGATCTCGAACGTGATCACCGACGTTGCTGTCTTCAAGGGTCAAAAAGTTTCCTTTTATGCAGCAAATTCAATTCTAGATAAGAAAAAATGATTTGTCATACATATTTCCATTTTCATTCCATATTCACACTTTCCTAAGTATGATAACCAACCAGTTACATTCATATGAATAGTACACTGTACAAAAACAACTGTTAAATTCACCAGGGATCCTCATAAAACTGAACAGTAAACCACCGTCATCATATCGCAGTGAAGCAGTCTAGTTTTTATATGAATTCTCAGATGACAGTGTTGTGGTACAGGGAATCTCTGCGAAAATAATGATGGATCTCTGGCAACCTTTGGACGAGGATTCCATTGTTATTTGGACAACTTTCTTTTTAACAGTGAATGTGTTATAAAGTGACGAGTTATATCTGGCCCATGAAACGCCAAGGATTGGGAAGGACATCAGCTAAACTTACAGTTGTCAAAGTTTCACATCCTTGTATATGGGAACCCTAGTAAGAAATCTAATCCTAAATCCTACCTCCTCTTAGGGATGAAAGTTCTAGGGCCCTATACATTATAATAAAGACCCAGGATTTTGGGTGACCTTCATCCCTTGACTTATCCATTGATTGGCTGAGCGTTCCTAACCCCCAGCTCTGCTGACCCCCTTCCAACTAATGTGTAACCCGCATTTGTGCTCGTCTAAGTTTGAACAAACGCTAGTTAAAATGACAGATGCCATGCAGCCACGCGAGTCTTTCCCCGCGCAGAATCCATTGCACTTGCAATTGGTCTCCACCGACATCTACCACATACCCTGGGGGTCACCAGCCTCCCATGGTACCTCACAAGCGGTCACCAGGGTCTGTGGTAAACCTTGAAAGGCCACATACAGCTCTAAATGGTGCATTAAGGAAGCATAGAGAAGTAACTCGGCTATATTTATGCATCATGACGACCATACAAGTTTGATACAGTCCCGAATGGTCGGTATGATGCACCAATGCAGTCCTGACGAGCAGCCTCTCCAGCACTGCATTGGTGCATCATGCCGACAAAGGAAAAAAAGCCTCATGTTGTCCTTAAAGATGCTAGAAGGAGTTAGGGGTAAGAGGGAGAGGAAACATGCTGGGCTGTTCGTGAGGTTGGGGAAGCCAGCTCAATATAGAGATTTGGTGGGTTGTAAAACGGAAGCTGGCATCTTGCATCTCCAGATCTTTCTTTATACCTTTGGATGTTTTTATTGTAATGGACAAATACCCTCTGGTCAAAACGTTTTAGACCACATTTAGACCAGAGGGCCTTTAAGATGTTGGGGTCTTTTGAAAAAAAAGGGTGAGGCCTAAAAAAGAAAAGGTTTGTTTCCAGTTACCCGACCGACCCTAGCAAAACAGGGATGGTCCTGGACATTTTTCTTTATTTTGTGAACTTTTAACATTTTTGTGGCAGTTTTTAGGCATTTTTCCCGTGATTTTCATATTTTTTTCATCAGTTTTTCGTGGAGCTTATCTAGGTCCTTATCTATTGGTATACAGTTCATAACATTCATTTCTATTTTTACATGAGCTTCACATTCCTTGTGTTTTTCATAACTCTACTGTAAAATCATAGAATCCAACATGTCTGCCCATACATTTCTATACAAAATCAAAAAAAAAATAATAAAAAAAATAAATAAATCCGACATACCGACCCTAGATATTTGAGGCATGTAACTGGAAAAACAACTTTTTTTTTGGTATCAGTATCTAAAGGAATCGGATTGAGCTTTTCATAGATTTTTGTGCTTGGTATTTTTCATCCCTGGTCATCCCTTTACCCCCACCCAAGGAACAACCACACGTTATAAATAGTATTACTTTTTCATGTTGTAATCTTTTATTGGCCAAGGGTCTCCCCGGGGTTATTGGTGGCGCCTTTTCAGCCAAAAACTCACGATCGGGAATTGGAACATTAGATGGGAATTGCTCATAGAAATTGGTGGATAATTAAACCATCTTTAGGATCTAGTCTTTCATTGCACATGTACAATTCCCCAAAAAGAAATGTATATTTATTTAAAAAAAACAGAGTTGAAATTACCTTACAATTTTGCCCTGTTCAGGAGGAAAAGTGGACTACCATTGATCTCTATGGGACCATAGGATTTTGACGATAAACATAGCACATGGAGTCCTATGGGAATTGGCAAATTAAGACGCTTATTTTCAGCAGTTGGAGGATAAGAGATCGTTTATGGAACGACAAACTCTGCTGAAGAAGGTTCATTTTCTATATATATCCTGTCAGACCAATCATACACCCGCCATCTTGCTTTGTTTATTGTACTTCCGGCAAGGCGAGTTGGAGCATGTGCACTTAGTCAAGCGACATAAGGATATTTTTTTTTCATTTAAAAGTAAATAGAGAGGATTCATGTTATCGACTCAAATCAATTAATATTGCCAAAGATGTATAGATTACATGTTAAAACTCATTAATTTCAAGTTAAATCGACAGAATCTATCGAATTTCTCTGTTGCAAATGCTACTTCTGGTATGAGGGGGTCGGGCATGCACAGAGAGAACCAAAATTCAAAATGGCGGACAGCAAGATGATCGACTTATGATGCTATCGAAACTGCTTGATTATAACAAAATGGAGGTAAAATACAATCTCTCAGGCCATATATGGTTACTATGGATCCTTAATATTCAGTGACCTTAGTCACTGAATAGTTGAATGTACGGAGGAACAACGAATTTCTACGACATGCTTCTGGGTCTTGTTTTTGTGGCCCATAGGCTTAACCATTCCAGCAATGCCATAAAATTATCCATAATATTTAGCATGTCTACTAAGCCGCGTCTGGGCCATGTGTACTGCTTGATCACGGCTCAGCAGTGTCAGATAGCCAACACATTGAATTATTATACATGAACAACCACCTACATGATACATGATGTATATACATGAACAACCACCTACATGATACATGATGTATATATACATGAACAACCACCTACATGATACATGATGTATATACATGAACAACCACCTACATGATACATGATGTATATATACATGAACAACCACCTACATGATACATGGTGTATATACATGAACAACCACCTACATGATACATGATGTATATATACATGAACAACCACCTACATGATACATGATGTATATACATGAATAACCACCTACATGATACATGATGTATATACATGAACAACCACCTACATGATACATGATGTATATACATGAACAACCACCTAAATGATACATGATGTATATACATGAACAACCACCTACATGATACATGATGTATATACATGAACAACCACCTGGCTGCATAGTAGATGGAGGGATCATTCATGATCTAATGTCGTCATGCACCAATACCATAACTTTTTCTTTTTTTATTTATAAATCAATTGGTCATTTTCATGTTATTTTACAGGCAACATGGTGTTTTATAGGTTGTACCATACCGTAACCCCTTATAACCATTGTATATAGCACATTGAACATAGAATGTCACTGAAAGCCTCAGGCTTAGCCTGTGACCTTAACCATTTTTCAAGACCTGCTGGTATTCTGCAATGCTTAACTCGCCAAGAGACGAGTTATTCGCCAATGAAAATGACGAGCGATAATGGGTGCATTCTCGATAGCCTTAACCATTGACGACTCGGACAAACTGTCACTATATTGACAGTCCCCTACGGTAGGTTGTGGATCACCCTGGGCCACTCATGCATTGCACGCGTTAAATCTTACTTTGATCGCCATGGTTTTGAGGTCTTGGGGTCCCAATGAACGTGTCATGGTTAAGAAGGCTAAGATTCCAAGAGCCGCTCATACCCATAGTATACCTAACTCCCTGCAACATTTAATTTCTCTTTAAATTCCTACAACATTCACAATGGCCTCATAGCTAAAAATCGTTAAACCCCTAAAGTGCTGCCCTAAACTGTAACCCCCGTCTTATCGTCTGGAAATCTCACAATGTCTTGTCCCCAGATCACGCCCTCGTGACCAAAGGCCATATCTGTCAATAAGAAATCACTCACTCGAAAAGCCTTTCGTGGTGAGGCCGAGTGAAAGGAGACGTTTTCTATGTTCTGGGATATATTATGTTCACTGTGCACAGAATCGTTACTCCCATAATGAGACATAATGGGGAAAGAATTGCCCACATGGGTCTCAAGTGTGCTCCATCCGAGAGATGTATTTCCTCTAATGGACTTTCAGAACAGACTTTCTGAAAGAATTCTTTCTCTGTTCAATAAAAATGTTTCCAAAGTAAATAATGGGACGCCATTTTGAATTGAAGATTTGACTTATAATGTATGAGGGTGTAGCTATACTTCGCTCATTTAAATTGTATTTTGTGCTCATATATTCTTCATGGTATTTGAATTGATATAGTAAATATTTGAAATGAAAATCCTTACATTAGTGATAGTAAGTGAAATGTTTTATTTATTATCCTTCTTCATAATCGTGGCTGCTCTACTGCCGACATGCATCTTCTATTGATAAAGAAAACGGCCCATACTTGATTTTTAAAGCCAAAGCCGAAATATGCTCGTATTACTTGAAGTTTAAAGATGCACACAAAGCCAGACTCCAGTCACAGTCAAATACAGTCAACATTGGGCTTTTATTACCTCATTGTTTAACATAGCCTGAGGTGTAAATGTCGGATGCATATTGAGAAGTCTTCATCTGATATTGCTCCTTCTACTCATATGATAGATAATGCATAGATAAAACGAGACATTGGTGAAACTGGAGTAAATGTTGCTTATTCACTTATGTAAAATACATTTATTATCTCGGAAGAGTTATAGGAGCCATCATGGATTAATACTTTTCAGACAGCTCAAAATTGGGGAAAAACTTCACATTGATCATCAAATAAAAGGGTATTCCCAGTGTATATTGATAAAGATTTGGTGGTGTCCATGTAGCCTGGAATCTATAGATCATATATATATATATATATATATATATATATATATATATATATATATATATATATATATATATATATATATATATATACAGTCCAGGGTTTGTTTTAGATAAGATGATATCAGAGAGATAGAGACGGCATACCTGTCATCACTGTAAGGGGACGCTTCTTTTCTACAATGTTAAAGTATACACATTCCATTTGGAAATCTTAGTTACGTGCGACTAAGGTGCATTCCTCTAGTTCATCCATCCGGGAAATGTTAGATACAATAAGGACAGGGTAGGAATTATATCCGAGGGACATTAAAACAACCATGATTAAAAGTGACATCATGTCACGTGATATGCTCTCAGCCATTAGATCAAATTATCAGCAGAACAACTCATTATATGAGGAAGTAGTGATGCAGAAACCTTAGACGATAGAAGCACTAATCACTGTGTTACTGAATACTGTAATGTGATAAAAGCCTTATAGGATACTGCTAAATGTGGCATCATCTAAAAGAATATCATTGACCTATGTAAAGTTCACAATGCAATTCAATTTTATTCACACACAATTTGAGGCAAAGGAGTAACCATGCATAACTTGACTTTTCTCAGCGAATAAGAGAAAAGAGCCTTTAAACTTGGATTCCACATCGCACATTGATGTCCTCTTGCACTGCTAGATAAATATTCATCCGCTAAGATTATTTCTAGATATATATCTTCCATTAATCTTGTTGAAATCACTATCAACATTTGAATCAATAATTTCAATGTGTATAATTTCCCAATAAGCTGTACGTATTTTCCCACATAACTTAACTTATACCTTTTATATTCTTGTATTTTTCAGGGGTTGTATTACTCGTACTTCAAAACCATGGTGGAGGCGCCCACGTTAGGGGCGGGTCTGCACGAGATCATGTATGATAACGTGACAGAGTACCCTAAGAGCATCAACACACTCAAGCGCTTCAATCTATATCCAGAGGTAAGAATGAGTGAATTATACCATATCAGGATTGTCTTCTGCACTAAATCAGAATTCTAATCACCCTTTGAGATTAATATCATTGGAACAGATTGAACAAATCAAATTCAGTATGGGATCAAGGATTTTGAAAATTAGGGGGTGCGCCCCTTATTTAGCCCCTAATTTTGGCGATATTCTGGGATAAAAAGAGATAAATAAACTCTTAAGTAAAGGTAAAAGGAGGGGGCGCACGACCCTGTGCCCCCATCGAAACCCACCACTGAATTACTCAGACGTTAAGCTAATTTCATTTTCTGTTCTCTCGTTTCTCTACGGTTTGGATAGATTAATATTTTTGTTGTTTTTTTTGTTTGTTTTTTTTTTTTGGGGGGGGGGTCGGATCTGGTGGAATCCAAGGTTAAGGCTTTGTTGCTATGCCATTACTTCAAAATGTATCAACTACCAGTCCGTATGCCAGCTTTCTCCTTAAGGTGGGTCGCTACCATTGAATCAAAGATCCTAGATTTTCTTCATTTTTCTCCCAGAGATACAAAAAATCATCTAGAATAAGAATATGAAAAGAAAAGTAGGGGGTCCCGAGCTACTTTTCTTTCTGCAGATTTTTGAAAAATAAAAGTATTTTCATTTTTACTTGAAAATAAGAAAATATTTGACCCAACTTCGACCATGATTCGACCAAAAGAAGGATAAATGTTTTATTATTTTTAAACAAAAATGATTAAATTAGCTATATCTAACCACTAGATTCTTCTTATATTCATATTCAGAGCACTGTATGATAGGTAAAACTCATAAATCCTTGGCATAAAATTACTTATTATATGCCATTGGTCACTATGAACAGCCTACCACTCTTACAGTATTGTCTTGGTAATGTGTGGGCTCTAACTATAAGGTATATATGAATGTTAGAGCATCATGAAAAGAATCAAGATGTAAATATGCTTAGATTTCAAAGTGTCATAAAATGCATAATTTTTGGCAAAATTACCCAAAGATTTTCGGTGACACTAAGGGCATATATAGGTATTTATATCAGAGATGTAAGTTGCCAGGGATTTCCCTGAAAATAGGGAATTCAAAAATGTTTAAAATGTAGTCTGAATAGGGATATCCTGGGTCTTCAGGGAAAAAATCTAATCATAGCCTTCTTTCCCTAATCATTTTCTTTACAGAGACCCAGTCCTCAGTTGTCTAATTCAACTAGGGACTCTACTAAGCCCCCCTGGTGTAAGCAGAGGAACTGACTGGTCCAGGGGAGACTCTGGGCAGGGAATCTCAGGGACAGAACCTCCCAGGGAGAAATGAAGGGAATGCTGTTCTCTGATTGGTCTAAAATCATCAGTCAATGTAGTACATTTGTTTAACACCAGGGGGTGCCATGATGCTCTGCTAGACAGAGTCTGCCCTGAACACTCTGCTTATACCAGGGGCCTGCCAACTCCCCCAGTGTCGCGATAACAGCTTTTCAGGGATTTTCCGAGTACCTGACTTACATCTCATTCTGATGAAAATCTTATATGAGCGGGGACCTGCGCAGCAAGTCATAATTCAATGGTAGCTACCCACCTTAAGCAGATGGTCCACGAGAGCTTATTCACTCCCGATTCTGAATTAAAGCAAATCTGGTTCCCTCCTCTTGCCTTCAAATTAAATCAAATGATTTTGATATCATCGGAAGGCATCAGAAACCATCAGAGGAAAAAAAGAAATCAAATTTTATCAATTTTCTGCCCATTTCCCTCCAAACCACAGGTGGGACGAAGACGTCCGCTGGATTTTCTGACATCAACTCCAATTCAAATTTGTTAGATATATAATTGTTTTTCCAGTTGACTTCAGTGGAACCGAGACATTAGCCTTTAATTCCAACATTGGGCCCGACATCCACCACCACCCTCCATTAACCACTGTAATCAGGCAGACATATTTTTTTAACATCTCAAATTCAGCTCCATCAGCCTTTCTCTGAGAAGACCATCACAGTGAGAGATTGCTTGCAGTGCAGACATCCATCTCGTATGCAGTTATCACCCGGTCGCAAAGCGACTGATTAATATAGCCCGGCTGACGAACAGGAAATTAAAGTGTGGTGATTAATGTGCTCCTTGATGCTGCTTTCGGCTGTTGTCCCTACACTGGGCTCTTCATAGCTGAAATACTACACCCTAACACTGCCTGGAACTTTCTATTTTCTGTTGGAGCACATTGACTATGAAATTTTTGGTGTTTTTGCCTGATTTCATGGATTTTCAAGTTACAAAGACCAGTCCATTCCTATACAAAGCTATATCCAAAGGTCTTACAACAGGGCATTTCGTGGTCTTTTGACACTTAGTTTGCTATGATTAGGACTTTCTGCCTTTGCTTGGAAACGACTATTAGAAATGTAATATTGCTTGTAACGAAGGAGGTACTGCACCAATATCATAATGTAGCATGCATGGAGGGGAACGGACCCTAGAAATGATCTTTAAAAGGCACCATTGTGGATTTGTATTAGTAAAGTTCACTTATGTTTCAGGCCTTGTCTGACTGTCTTTCTGTTTCATGGCTACTCCTGAAGCATTAGGTATAAAAATCTAAAATTAACCAAGCTATCAATACCTCACATCCATGTTAGATCTAACATGTTACTTTCCCTTTTATTTACAGGTCTTGTTAGGAATGGCATACCGCACGTTTTCCTACATTACCACCAAGCTGGACGTACAGACCAAACAGTGCTGGAGAGTGGACAGGGGAGAGGGCATGTCCCCTGTTCTCAGTTGTATAGGTAACTTCTATTTTATCTATTGCTTTAATGGAAATGTCCAATTCTCTCTTTGAGACTTGGTGCCTTTGAAACTACTTAGGCAAGGTTGCTCAGGTTACTAAGACCACATAGAACTACACCTTTTATCTTTTCTTGCCTGAAATGTGATAAAAGACATTCATCTGTATTTTTTAGATTAACCACCCGTCCCCATGGCCTGAGCTGATACAAAAATGTCTACCTTTGAAACAGTTAGCATTACAATAACTGATGAACCTTTACTAGCTACAATAAGTTACTTTTTACCCTATATAAAACAAAAAGGCATTATTGGTTCGCTGGTTGTAAAATCAAAATTATTGACTACTTCAGCCTATAGTACCCAGATGAAGCGAAATTTTCAACCTATGAAGCAGTAAAGAAATGCTGAGTTAACTCGATTTTCTAAAGAAATTTACTCTTATTCAATATTTTGATGTTTTGAAATTTAAAGATTTCTTTAGTCATGAGTTGACTTTCATACTTAGATTTCATCTAAGAGAAAATGGACAATTGTGCTCATAATCTCGTGACTGGCTGCTTAGCAACAAGAGTTAGAAAAAATTAAATTGTCCGCCATTGTTTTCACCTTTAAAAAACATAATAGGGTATCGACTCAAGATAAATGGGTTAAAACTGTAAAAGTCATTAGAGATAGATCCAAATGATGTTAATCTCATATATTACACCAATGGGTTCGATAGTTACTGATATATTTGAGCCTAAACTTCTGAATTCGGCACCTCCGAGAGTATCTGCTGGGAGAGTGGGCAGAAAGAACCAGGTCAAAGGTCACGTCACTAAGCAATGTCAGTCACTAAGCAACGTCCCATCACTAAGCTACCATAGTTTTGTGGTGAATACAGTGCACAGTTGTAACAGGGCATTCATTGAGACGAATGGTCCCGTAACAACAGCAACGGTCCGGCGTTGGCACACCGGAAGCCGGAGTCAAAGTGGTGCTCTGCGCTGTGCGCTCCCCGTCACATACTATAATAAAAATGCTACACTGGAGCCCTGCACATATTCTAAACACATATTGTGGCAATTATAATGCTCCAATCTATTATCTATAAATACAGTATCATCATCCCTCCCATTAGATCTTACTGACTTAAAGACAGTATGATGAGTGTGATATATTTGGAGAATTTAGACATTGAATGGTGCTCGCAATGATGAGGCAGACAAAGTTGTCCCCCGGACAATATGGCGCGGTCCGTCTGCACGTGACACGTAACCCTGGCGATGTGCTAGGCATCGTGGTTACCGTCCGCACAAATAGCCTAGTTTGCCATGAACAAAGTGCACACTTTGCCCCAAACTCTAGTGGCAAGGCCACTAGTAATGCTTAAAACACTATTGTTACCGTTACACTATGACTAGTGCGTCTGTCATCTAGGATTACTTTAGGCTGTTAGCAATAATGATTAGTTCTAATGATCATGATTTGTTCCAATTGCTGAGCGTGTGTCATGTGACTTGTAACGTCAATTTTAGTCACGATTGACTTAAGCCATTATTGACCGATATTGCATCATGCCAACCGTACAGGGCCCATACAATCCCGATGGGGCCACGTGATGCACCAATGAAGTACTGCTGGTTGCCAGCACTTCATTGGTGCATCATGTTGATCAGGGCTAAGGATGGACTAATGCATTACCTTAGCGGCCCCTGAAAAATCAACATTTAGGTACTCCTTAAAGGATTAACCTGTTTAGGGCTCCATAATGTCAGTTGTTCATTTTCCATTGTCTTCATGCAGTGTACCGTAAATTCCAAATAACCCAAATAAAAATAGGGCTGTTAGGAATAGCCCAAAGTCAGAGTGCGGCTTACACAAGGGTATTTTACACTATAAAAGAGTACTATTTGGCCAATTTCCAAGCCTTGGCTATGGCTCACAGCTTCTCCCAAATTCGGGTGTGCGGCTTATACAAGGGTGCTGCCCATACAAGAGAATTTACCGTACTAGCCGTGCATGATTGCATTGGTGCAGGCCTTGCAGCATCGCATTGATGCATGGTGACCAATGTGAAACATTCATCATAAAAAGTGGGCCTTATTACCATCTAAAAATCCCCTTTTTCCCTATTGCAGGTCTAGGCGAGATGCCGTATTTCTACATAGAGAGTGTATTTCTACTTAATGGTATCAACATGTCAATTTTCTTCCTCTTTGGAACTTTTCTCAGGTAAGTGTGAGTTTGTTTACTGCATTTGCAAAGGTCTTATACTGAAGCGTAACTAACTTTTAGATCCAACATTTTGAACCTGCTTTTGATAAAGATATACTACCTATAAAGTCTTCACTGATCCAAGGAAACCTGAAAAGGTGTCTTTTAGGAGGTGAAGAAGGTGGAAAAAAGGTGAGTCCAAAGGAAAATGGATACTTCTAAAATACCCATTGAAAGTTTGAGGAGGGGAAAAGGTCTAAAGATGTGTAGATCTTCTTCTACCTCCCTTCATTAAGGATGTTTTCATCTAAATCCGTTACTAACATGCTGCATACTAAAGGTGGTCTTTCAATGTAACACCTGTGGCGAGAGGAAACTAAGAGAAAACAGTCAAATTAGAGATCTCCAGGCTCCAGAAACTAACCAAAACATTAAAGGTGAAATGAGTAATATTCCCTTTGACTGCCAGCTCTCACAAAGGCAGCCCCAAGCTGTGAACTGAGGTTATGTACTCATTAGGAGTTCTTTTGTCTTGTCATAAACCCGAAAGGGGTTATAAGAGCCGAGGTAAAAATGCAACTTTAAGATGACTACTAACAGTAGGAAAAACTAAGATGCTTTTAGCCCTATGTTAAGTCCCATAGGAGGTGCAAAAAAACAAACATTCCCGCAATTTTGGTCAGGAGTGGATGAATGTTGATGAATTTGCCGTAATTCGATCAGCGCGCGCGTCTCTTGTTGTTAAAATGGTCATTATTAATTTTTTTTAATTATTCAGTGTTATAATATAGAAATATGTTAATGGCAAAAGGATATAATTTAATTGACATGTACTATTAAAAGAATATAAAACATGTGTTCGCCCTGTCGTTAATTCGCATCCCAAAGCCCGTGGTGGTTCAAATTGACCCAAATACCCATGGAAATTGGGTCTGGCATGTTCACAGAAAACCAAAATCCAAAATGGCGAACAGCGAGACGATCGAGTTGTGGGGCTATAACTGCTGGATTATACCAAAATGCATGGATTACATGTTAAAACTCAGTATTTTCAAGTTAAATCGATAGAATCTATCTAATTCTGTCAAAAATGTTACTTCTGGAAGAAGGGGTTTGCGCATGCGCAGATAGAACCAAAATCCAAAATGGCGGACAGTGCGACGATTGACTTAGGGTGCCATCGACACTGCTGGATTATAACAAAATGGAGGAGAAGTACACTGTCTCATGCCTTTTTATGGTTAATATGGATCCTTATTCAAGACCTGCTGCTGTTTTGCAATGCATAACTCGCCAAGAGAGGAGTTATTTGCCAATGAAACATATGAGCGATAATGGATGCATTCTCCATAGGCTTAACCATTGACAGTGATAACGCTCGAAGAAAACATGAGGTTAGTATCAGAAGGGGCCTAAAAGAAGAGATTAAGTGCCCTTTCGGGTTACTTGCATTGCAAAATGCTGTCCTATATTTACTCCACCTGTAACCCTTTAGGTGCCTCTTAACGCAGGAGTGTATTATACCCATTGGATGTGAGAGGAGTTCTGTAACTACAGACAGGGAGGGGTGATTAGTGATAACGTGATGTGCCAGTACAGGTAGGGATGGGAGAGCAGGATGAGGGTGTGAACTGCTGTACAAGTAAATTGGGAGTTTGTATCATCCTGCATTATCCATTCAGTGCCACGTTACCATCGGTTGTCAAGATTCATGACAGTAGCAGTGGCGAGACACAGGGCTACTTGCCTTTATTCATAATGTAGGCCGTACATAGATAGGACACCCAAATGTGCAAAGTTATGTATGAATACAACCCTGGTGTGTCTACTTGCCAAGGATGCATTTATACATCATATCCTGACAACCAAGGATATGCTGTATTCCCCATGACAACCAAAGGGCATGATACATTATTTCACTATGTGGTCCTTAGAAATGTAAGTGATCATGTTCCCTGTGCCTAACCCTCTCACTCTTTGTGTACATTCACCTCTCTTACTGAATGAGGTTTCACATTTCAAGCTCTAACCTTTCATCCTGCCTTTCATGGACTTTGCTATTTGATAATAAATGTAACAAGATCTGTAAAACTCCACTGTAGGAGCATTAAAGGCCCTACTCCCAGTGCATGTCTCAAAATGTTTGCCTGCCTCTCCCATCAAACTTAAACCTCCATAAATTGATAGATTTCTCCTTCCATGGTTATTTATGTTTTAATTAAAACCATTGCGTGACGACCAGCACACACATTGATTACTAAGTTATAAAATGTAATTGTACTCATTTACCCCCAGTGCGCCTTTTCCCACAGTGAGGTGTTTTTTTATCAATGACATTGCTTAACTCTTTAAATGTGCAAAGTGCTTTACCTGTAATCCGAAAATCCCAGTCATACATCCAACTATTTAATTGGGCTTACCTTGACCACTTTAAGGGTCGATATCTCCTCTTTCCTATCCCCTCTCTATGTCTGGAGTACATATGCACGGACGCCGACACATTCGTTTGTGAAATGTGTAATCTAGTATTCTCGCCATCAATATGACCGTAGCTGTGAAAATGTGATAAATATTTTTATTCACTCACTCACTCACTCACTCACTCAAACTAATCAATGGTTGTAGGCTTCCCTGAGTGTCTTCATTGTGCACCAATGCAGTGTTGCGACTCGGCAGCGTCATGGTGCGCCATGACGACCAGGGGACCTAACGTTTGAGGTATCACGCTGCCCTTACAGGCTTAAATCACTCATTATCGTGACGACCATTGGACCTCATTAGAAACATTGATATTAGATCTGAGAGCTGTTGGTACCTGGTCCTTGTCATGCCATTCAACAGTTTCAGAAAGTATTCTCTGAAAATGATGATAATTTGATTGATAATTATGTAATGATGAAAGAATGAGCTTTTTTTTTCATTTAATTGATTCATGAAGCCCTTCATGATGAGGACATTTACAATTTCAACTCTTTAAGGGCCTAAGTCTAAGTGTTGGCAAGTCTACTCCCGATGCATTGATGCATACTCCTAACCGTGCATTCAGGGACGAAGACAGGCCAAGAGTAGAGTTCCAGTGGGTATGGAAATACTCGGCCTAGTATTTTGAAAAGGAGGGGGGCAAACCCCTAGTTCCAGCAAATGTTGGCTTCATAATAAGAAAATAAACTTTAACGTACAGAAAAGAAAGAGGAAAGGTGCCGCCCCCTCCCCGCTACAAATCTTCTGACATTTTAATTGATACACTACTGCTCTTTAAGTTGTAATGATTATAGCGTAATATATTTGATTGTATTTGTCTTGCAGTGGCAGCATACTGGGTGGTTGTATGGCTGTGGTTTCCTTCTTCTTCAATCATGGAGAGGTGCGTTCTTACAATTACATAATATGCTCAATTATCGCTCTTTTACACCAGACTGGTCTTTGCAGTTTTTCTCATTTTCAGTGATGTATATTCGTCCGCCAAACTCCCTTTTAAATCCAAAATAATCCCTTAACTACTAGAAATAAATCTCAGAGATCTTCCAAGCGTACTGTTTGCTAATCACTTTGAATATTAATGCTAATGCAGTAACTCCCTTTCCTGACAGGAAGCAGTGTGTTTTATGCAGTAAACGAGCACCGTTAGTTAGCAGACCAGCTGTCCTTGTTTCCTCATTGTGAATTATGGGGAAGATAAATGAACAGCTTCCTAATTAGCACCAAGCAGTTAGATAAGAATGGATATCACTGTTTACATTATGGCTCTGAGCACATAATGCATCGAGACTCACCCCCACCCACTAACAGTCTCTCCTTCTCTCCATCCACATGGGAAGAGTCAGCTATTAGCTTCAAGAAACAATGGTATCTCGGCTCTGGAGGCATACTTTAGGAGTTGCAAGAGGAAAAAGTAATGCAGACATTAGAGGAGCGCACTACACTAATGATAAGAACTCTGTCTAAATTGATTGAAATTGGGGGGGGGGGTGTTGTTAAAAGAAAAGTGGCGTGACTGTGTTAAGAAAGAAATGTAAAACTACTTGTATTAAATGTAGACTTTTAGTAGTGAGGGGGATCGTCTCTAATCGATCGGGTGCGGGAGGTAGATCGGAAGGTTAATGACATCATGTCACCATGAATGATGCACCAATGAAGTGCTGGTGAGTGTGCACTTAATTGGTGCATCATGCCAATCCTTCGGGAGTGTATCAGCCCATAGGGTTGGCATGATACATAAATGTAGGCCTGGTGAGTTACTTGCCAGGGATGCATTCATGCACCATGGTCAATTGATTGGGTGTTGATTGATGGTCCTTTCGGTCATATGTTTTGAGAACACCAGCTTTCTCCTCCACTATACTGTTTTGTCTGGCCTGTCCTGAAATGTCCCAAACCATGCATAAGAGGCAGATCCTATCAGCCACAGTCTCATGTCTCATGAATGCTAAGTAGGGTTGAAAGACTTGTTATATGTCCCAATGTTGAATCATCATACTAGGACAGGGAAGCTATTACTAACAACCTCTAAGGAAGTCCCAGGGGTGGTCCTTGTACAAAGTGAATCCACTTTTATGTACCTACGTCTAGTTAACTGCCCTATGTAGGTGGGTACTGTTTTCCTGACCAATTCCATTCTCCCTAGTAATGTCTTGGTCCCACTTTGTCTATGAATGTCTGCTCCAGAATGCCCAGTGTTTCAGTTGTATGTATGCAGGCCTGTTGCTTATCCATTACACATATATAGGATGTGCAAAATTAATTCAGCTCACTTCCATAGGAGATCTTCCTCATCTTCACTAATATGGCCACAACCTATACTAGACCTCAAATACCAGAGCAGCCTGGAAACTGAGGAAACCCTAACCAAAGTTAGATAAAAGTCTCAGGGAGTGAATGAGTCCTGTCATACCAGTCATTTCTCTAAGGACCCTCCTCCTCTCCCCGTGACAGTCCCTTTACATACATGGTGTGTGCCCTATCTCTGCCCCCATGTAATGAAGTAGTCTAAATGAAAATGGACCTGGAGATGGCTGTGTCACAGGCCATCTTGTATAGGAGGAGGGCCGTAAGTCATGAGGTGACCTGGAGGTCCTAGAGCATGACATGGATCACCTTGAAAAACTCGTAGTGACTTTGGGTGCATCACCCGGTGGGTGTGTCGTAAACTTGGGAGATCTACGACTGATTCTCCCCGTGAACGTCAATATGCACCGCTAGATGTGAGAGTAGTCCAAGATATCAAAAGCTATTGATTTATGTGACAACTGTCAATGATTGCTCATCTGTCACAACACTTTAGCAGCAGGGGATCCACTGATTCAACTATTTGCGTGTTTCCATACATACGTGAAGATGCGGAGGCTCTGTCGCAGAAGAGTCAACCCCATGCAAGGGTGAGATGAACGGGTAAAGGTTAGGTTGATATTATATACCCAGCTTCACAGGTTATAAATGATTGTTACTACAGGACACAACTCAGCAAGAAAAGAATAAGCAAGAATATCCAGTGTGCTTATAAACAATGTTTAGACAGAAGGAATGGAGCATAGGAGGACAAATGCAATAAAGCAGGATTTGCGCGCAAATCCCATAGAGTAACATAAATCCAGAACTGCGAAGGAGTAATAAAAATGATTGATAAGAAGAAAAAATAGCAACCAAAACAGAAACAAATAAGAAAATATTCTCAATATGGCTGCCTCCATGAACCTTGCTTGCACCTGATGACCTTTATGAGATGATGACCTCTGGACCTCTGACCTTTGACCTATTGATCTAGGTTAGCTGTGGTGGGGAGGGGGTGATTGCTGGTGATAGTGTTGACTACTGGTCAAAGCAACGCAACAAGATGACAAAGTGACTTGGGTTCCTTCCTTGTTGAATGCAAAGAGGTCTACTGTTATTTTACCCTCCATATAAAGGGCATCTTACTTAGGCTTATAAGGCGCACCCAAACTCCTATAAAGCACAGGTAGGGGCGTAATTTTGTAAGCCTTAGTATTGTGCCATACAAATATAACCCAGCACCCCGACATTTGCTGATTCTATAAAAGCTGTAGAAAGGGCACATCTTTGTATATAAGCCGTGTTGCGGACTGGTACAGCACTCAGGAACAGTTTAGCCTTAGAATAATGCCTTCCCTTTGCAATTGATGGTTCAAATCCCAGTTATTTAGGTCAAGCCATGTAGCAATCATAGACCAGATGAGAGACTTACTTGTAACTAACTTTATTTAGCTAACAGCCTCTTGATAGTTTCCAATGACCGTAAGGCAAAGAATAGCAAATGAGTAATACAGCAGTGGTAATCCCAAAGGACAACTTGAGACAAAGAAAAGAGCGCAAAGACACACACACACACACACAATCCAAAGGCAAAGATTTCAACAAGACATTACTGATTCATGAGCTCAGCTGGACCATAGTTTATGAGATAAGGTCTCTTACTGCATAATATATACTCACAGACAGCTGTCATTACACAAAGACTGGCTTCTACTTGAAGCAGTTGATCTGGATTTCTTTTTGATGAACCAGTGCTTCTGTTGAAGCCAGCTGCTGACTCGTAAGCCTGTGCATAAGAAAATAGAAATGATGTCTCTCCTGGGGCATTCAGTATTGCAGTCCTCCCGCTCTTATACTTAACATATTCCTCATGTAAAACGTTTATTAGAAAATAAAAAAAAAAACACGTCATAAGTATATCATAAAGTTCCTCATGTAAGTTTCCAATAAAATAAAGTACATGGATTAACGACTTCTTCCCTTCTCCTTCCCTTGCTCAACAGTTCAATATAGTGCCTAGTGCCTGTATTCCCCTGCAGGGTGCGTGGTGGTAGGCTGTTGCTGGTGCCCGGCAGGCTGTTTAGTATTCTGTATACAGCACCTTTGATGTTTCCTGCTATCAATACCACAAACATCAAAGACTTGCCCTCTGGTAGCAGTAGTAGCATGGAGAGGGTGGGGGTGCAAGTTAGTTGTCTTGTTGGGTCTGTGACGGCTCACCAGCCTCTCAATGAGGGCCATTTGTGGGAATGCATCATGCCCCGTCTGTACGGCTGATGCACTACCAAAGGATCATCATGATCAAGTTTCCCGTGAAGTCTAGAGCCATAGTGATACTTAGTTTTTACTACAGATTCAATGACTAATCACATGTGTCTCCCTTGGCCCATATTATGATCTTTTAGTTAAAACTAGCAATGATGAACTAATTTTCCAATTATAACAATTAAGCCTGCCACGTATTGTATCAAAAATATTCTACATCTGAGATTAGGCCAAATTGACAGGGACGCATCTAGCTAAAACTATATTTCCGAACACATGCATAGATCATTGAAGTATAGTGTAGTCAGCTTGGGTAGGCAATTGCTTGTTCTGTCTTCCCGAAATGGCAGCTGATAGACTGCTACAGACTAAAACCAATTAGTGTTTAATCCTGATATGACAGAACTAGCCACAAGCCAGGTCCAAGTTCTACCAAGTAACCTGCTGTACTCATAAATACTGTACTGAGGCTGGCGGTGCTGGATGGGGAGCCCGGGGGGGGCACTTGAATTTATTTTGACGGGGGTGTGCGGCTGGGCCTCTGACAGCTCTTACCCTTGTTAGGGAGATTTTACCCTCGAAAGTCCACCCTTGTTAGGGAATTTTCAGCCAAAAACTCCATGTTTTGGAAGGAAAATCTGATCAATGAAATCACATTTTGAAAATTGATTCAAAAATGTCTAGTAGTTGGGAAAATTTTCTTGAAAAAACAGCAAACTTTGCCTGATCCGCGGGCTTTTTGCCCAAAAGTAGACCCTTGTTAGGGAGATTTTTCTTAAAAATAGGACCCTTGTTAGGGCGATTTTGGCCAAAAAGTGACCTTGCCAGCCGCACACATGTGGTACCAACACATATGATGTGCCCCCCCGGGATGGGGAGGGAGGGGGGGGGGTTACTGAAGGACAGGCCTCAACAAGCTAAGCTCATATATCGAGAATCAAGTGTCAGAGAATTGTTAATCCAAGTTATGAGGGTTCATGTTGTATTATACATTTTAATTGACTTTATACCATTGACTGGTTTGTGAAATCAGGACAGTTATAGAGGCACCTTGATGATGACATGAATCGTACAGATGCTGTATTCCATTTTCTCTGACATATAACTATTTTAGATTTTTTCTTGACACACTGATGTAAAGTTAGGGGGATTAAATCCCTCTAAAATCCATCAGAGGTTTTTGCATGATGCAAAGCTATCCGTTTTCCTTCAGCAGTTCAGTGTCCTTCTAATAGTTTTGAATCCTGGCCGGACTTCCAGACTTTGCTGCTAATTCATTGGAGATATTCTGGAGTTAATGTAGGCCTAAAATACCCTGAACGTCCATTTTCATTGTTCCGGACCCCTCCTCCTCATACATATTATTTTATGTTTGTGAGATTATTGCCGGAAGTCTGTTCAATATAACCGTGGCCAGCACGAAAGGATATACAAATAAAGGCTTACCGAATTGATTTATAGACGGGGATGGATAACCCTTTAAGGGCCGCTGGTTCATTAATACATTACGCCCATTGGTCGTCATGATGCATGAATGCAGCCCTGGCGAGTTACTTACCATGGGTGCATTCATGTATCATGCCAAACCTATAAGGTTGACACACTCCCGGAGAGTCGGCATGATGCAGAAGTGCCGGTTAGCATGTAGGTGAACGAGGCGTGTAGGTCCCTCCTCTCACCCGTACTTTATTCGTCTATCATGACGACCACGGGGCATGATGCACTAATGCAGCAGTGGCCTTTAAAGGAATTCATCAAAAGCAGTATGCATGTACCATAGTGTGTATTGGTGAGCAGTATGCATGTACCATAGTGTGTATTGGTGAGCAGTATGCATGTACCATAGTGTGTATTGGTGAGCAGTATGCATGTACCATAGTGTGTATTGGTGAGCAGTATGCATGTACCATAGTGTGTATTGGTGAGCAGTATGCATGTACCATAGTGTGTATTGGTGAGCAGTATGCATGTACCATAGTGTGTATTGGGGAGCAGTATGCATGTACCATAGTGTGTATTGGTGAGCAGTATGCATGTACCATAGTATGTATTGGTGTGGGATTAGCTGCACATGACTGGATTGAGGCAAGGAACATGAAGTGGACAGAACCTTTACGTGCCCAGAATTATTTGACGATTTTCCATTTATTTCACATGTACATCACCCCAGTGAGAAAGACCATGTATATATAATTCTGAACAGGTCTTTGATATGGAATTCACATCATGCACCTGGTTCTTTTTTACTTAAACCTTCAGTAAAGAGAAAAATTTCTGACTGAGTGTGGTTACCATAGCAACCAAAATGTTCCTTTTGTTGTTATATAGCCTCTTCAGTGCTGTCCTGCTCTTGTCTCATATAGTGTGTGATATTTGCATATAACTATACTCAACTGGTTCTGCCTGTGTGTACTACCAGGGTGTAAAATGTCTTTGTCACAGTTCATGAAATCATTTACATGGATATGAACAATTCCTATGAATAGATTAAATTTAAGGTTGGCAAGTCTATCAAAGGTGTGGCAATAGGGGAAAAATGATCCAGCATCACCTTGCTATCATGCTAGATCCAATCTCCTTGGCCGATTCCCTTCCAAAGAGTCACATGTATGACAACTAATTTTCAGGTTTTGACTCACTGTGTCTGAGGTAATGGTTATACAGTCAAATGGATGGTCTCATTGGAATAAGGGGTCATGGCCGTTCTAATGAGGGTATAACTTTGCAGAGTAGATGTTCCTGGATGAAAATTTACTTCAATGTGGATGTATTTAAGCCCAAAACCGCGCATTTGAGTGCGCTTGGGCACCTAAGGGTTAAAAAGTACATATTCATAGACAAAATCTTTGTGATATAATAACCAATAAAAGCTACATCCTAAATGAGGCATGGAACATATAATAGTGTAGCTTTACGTGTGTAGGGTGACAAAATATAGGATGAAAGACAGAGAGAGATTGATCCAATTGTAGTTCTATATATGGGCCCGTGTAAGTATGGTATTGCATGTCCTACCTGTATATAGGCAATACCTGTAGGTAGACAAATTACAGGCGTCCATCTAGACTCTAAAGGTGCACTGAGACTGTGAGACAGGCAGGGAGGTGTGTTAGGGAGAGGTGTTTTTTTTTTGTTTTTTTTTATTTATTTATTTTTTTAATCATTTTATTTATCTTCTCTTTTTTGCTTTGCTTTTTTAAAACCTGTCAGATTTACTTTGCCAGTCCTGGTGGAGACTCATCTTGACAACCTTAGATGGTCCAAACACACGGCCCTACCTGATGAATTTAGAATGACAGGCTGTGAAGTTGTCAACAGAAAGAGTCTGTGCCAGATCTGACAAGTTGCTACGAACAGACAGGAACTACGGCTGAGGGGGGGGGGGAGGGGGGTCATTCTATTAGAAAATATTGGCCTCCTGTCAGCAGAATGGTCAAGAAAGCCCAAAAATTGAAAGGTTTGATATTCATATAATCCACGCTATTGAGCGGACAGTCCAACGTATTTAATAGTTAGACGTGCTGCTTTTCATCTGCCATACAATTATTGACTCTCTGTTTCTCTATTTTCAGTGTACCCGTGTCCAATGGACACCACCGTTACGGGAGAGTTTTGCCTACCCGTTCTTTGTACTACAGATGTTTATAGTCACCTATATTCTCAGGTACGTACAGTTTTTATCTTATAGATCTTTGGGAATAATATAGATTATAAGTCCTTTCAAATACCCCTCTTTGTTCTGCAAAAATCCTAATCGTTTTAACACTTTAATTGGATGCGATAATTTGTTTAGAACTTGCTTTCAAAAGTACTTTATTTTTCAAGAAAATATAAACAGTGTACGGTCAAATGCTTGTTGTCGGCAAACAGGTCTACATGTTGATTTTGATCGTGTAAACGTGCAAAATGTTATTGCAGTTTTATCAGATATTCAAGACGTACCAGGGTCAATCCGCTTACCTATAATCTTGTGGTGATAACTTGCAGAAAATTGAAAACACCTTAAGGGTTTAATAGAAAAACACATGTTCAAATGCAAACAATATACCTTATCTAAAATACCGGTACTCAATTTGTGCACATGGTTGTGTTTTGATAAATGGCAATGGTGTTTCGATGACATATATAAACGATGGCAGAAAATGTTACCTCCAATCAAAATAACATGTACCGTAAATTCTCTTGTATTAGCCGCGGCTTATACCAGAATCCAAAGCAAAATTAGGTTTATAGGATCAGCCAAAAGAAGGGGTGCAGCGTTTAGGGGGGGTTTGGGCACTATAGAACAGTACAAAACTACAATTTTCAAGCAAAAAGAAGTGGCTTATAGTCCGCTCTTAAGTTGGGGTGCGGCTTAAATGAGGGTTCGGCTTATACAAGAGAATTTACGGTAATAAACCCAAATAGGAAATATCCTATAGCAGTATAGGTATTTATCTCAAACAGCCCCAATCAGACAAGTTCTGTTTTCCTCCAGTGCCCAGTATTATCCCTGTAAAGGTTACCATTCTATCCATTAATGCTTTACAGACAAGGCTTGTCTCGAAAAAGCCTGATCTTTGAGTGACCTTTGGGTGACCTTGCATTTGACCTTTGTGTGACCTTGACCTTTGTGTAACCTTATGTTTCAGGATACGGCGACCTACATTCAAACACAGCGTGCTTCTGGCACTGGCCACCGTGTGTTTTATGTTACCCTGGCAGGTCAGTGTCTTAACTGGTGATTCATTAATGCAGCATGCCCATTGGTCATCATGATGCATGAATGCAGCCAAGGCGAGTAACTCGCCAGGGCTGTATCATGCCTCTATGGGGCTGATATACTCCCGGAGGGTTGGCATGATGCACCAATGAAGTGCTGTTGAGCAACCTTCATTGACTTCATTGATGCATCATGCCGACCAATGGGCATGATGTACTTCTGCATAAGCAGCCCTTGATGGTTATGGCTACAAACATAAGGGGAGGTATCAAACTTCTTGATCAAAAATCATTATCTGGTTCTAAAATATTAGCGACAAAAATTGGTAACTACATGGATCGTCTTACAATGTACTTAACTTAACCTGGTTGAAATCAATGAATACCCCAGCACTTGTGTACAGTTTTTAGAAAAGGTTATTAGCGCGGCAACTAGTGAGTGCCACTAGTGAGACTTCTTGACTAGTGTATGGGTCAGAGTCGCCACGGTGTAAAGGATAGGGAGGTCCTACAGTCTATTTTTGTTTGTGGCGACTCTGCTATGGACTGTTTTCCTCACAATATTTTAATGCGATAACAACTTTACTACCAGTGAAGGAATTTTCTGGATATATATCATACTTTTGATTTTATTCACTGATTAGACATTTCATTATTTGAAACCCTATGGTAGATAAACATTGTATTAAATTAAGATTAAGAAAATCATCTTTGCAGGCTGTATTTTGGAATTGGTTGTTCGGAATCTGCTATACATATGTAGTATAGCTTTCAACTCCCTACATTTGGTTAATTCTTTTCTGTATTTGAAGAGGATATTCACTGTTTAAAACCTCTATAAATCTCTATGCAGAGGTCAATGCTAAAGTTTGTGTATGCAGTCTACAGAGGGGAGGGGGTGACTGGCTGGGGGAGGGGGTTGTACCTCTTTGCAGCCCCTGCAAAGGTGATACAGTGTATTGGCCACAACAGTCAACCACCACCAATCATGTACTGCCTCCACTGGTCATTCTGAGCCTCTCTGGTGCACGGTCATCAGTCATTGACCACATTATTTAAAGGTTACATAGTTTTATATGTCATCATCATGCATGAGTAGTGCCATGGGTGTCCTCAAAGCCTCTTTGATTGAATCTGTTAAATCAATTTCTATCACTTTATCGCCAACTAAAACTAGACACAAGACTACGAGTCACCGCACCATGTCTCACAGAACTATTCTCTACCATTACATTGAAATCTACAACACCACAGTTTTATAAATAACAAAAAATCTGTACTCTCCCTAACAGTTTGCTCAGTTCGCCTTGATGACTCAGACAGTTGCTGTTTTTGGGACGTACGTTCTACTTTTCATCGGCTCAAGCAAACTTAAAGTGTTTCTCCATGGTCAAGCAGTAAGTGCTCATTGCCTTTGTTTCCCAACATTCAGTCTTTTCTATATATATAGTTTCATGCCAATGTACCAGTGCGATCAATTCTATTTTTTGGCTTCCCTAGCCCACTCTGAAAGGTTCTAAATCTTGTCTTTCCTATCCCCTCTGTGTGTCTGGTGTACATTTGAGTGAGCGCTGATACATTCATCTATGGAGCTCTGTAATGTAGTTTTCTCACCATGAATATGACCTTAGCTGTTGAAATGGGGTTAAACATCTAATACTCACTCACTAACTCCATGTATATTTCACATGCCCTCGGACATGATGTTATAGAGAACTAAAGGTTTTTGAGAAATGGTATGCAAATTCATTGTAGAAAAGATGAAATACCTTATTTATACTGATACATAGAAGCAGTAGACAATGATTGTTTCCTAATTTGTGCTGTAATATGTGCCTTGTATGCTAATTACATTGATTACACTCCACTTAAATTAAGATACTGGGTCTTATAAATATTCACTAGAATTCCCCCCAAAAAAGTGTAGGCCTTACTCGGGAAGGATAAATGATCAACCCTTTAAGTGTCAAATAGTGCATAAAGGCATCATCTCCATTGGTCGTCATGATGCATGAATGCAGCCTCACCAGGACTTCATTCAGGCATCATGCTGCCTCTATGCGACATCATTTTGGTTCGGCACATTGGAAAGCGTTGGTGCATCATGCCGACCAAAGGATATGGACCTTGTAGTATCATGCATCCCTTAACACCTTTAGGGCCACAAATGCAGCAGTGCGTCATTGTCATTGGTCGTTATGACGCACTAATGAAGTGCTGGTGAGTCTTCTTGCTCATAGTTGCATCATGCCGACACTCCAGGAGTGTATCAACCCCTCAAGGTCGTCAAAATGCATCTTAGCCACCAATGGCCAGGTTGAATTATTGCGATATCGGCCTAACAAGGATTAGAGGATAAAAGATGTGGTTTGAATTTTGAATGATCGATTGATATATATCACTCATTAGCATTCTTAGTGTAAGGTGGAAACAGAATATATGCAAAGAAAAAAACAGTCGTTTACTCAACCATCAATCACTAAACAATTTCAACCTAAAAAAAAAAGTGATCAATAGGGCTATAGCTAGTATTTGTTAAGTTGTGCAATAAAATAAAAACTGTTAAAATGAGAGGGACCATAATACTCTGTAGTTATTAGTGTCTACAAGTAGCGGATCTCGAACTTTATTACTACAAGAGAAATAAAAACATATGTTGTTCATACTCATACTGATATTCCTAGGTTTTGCTAATCAATCAGGCAAAAGCCCTAGGTTATACTAAGATGTAAATGCATGCCTGGTGCGCCCCCTCACCAGAGGCCTATGCTTGTGAAGTGTCAGCATCATGGATGAATGCAGCCCTGGCTGGTAACTTACCAGGACTACATTCATGCATCATAAAAAGTGAGAGTGGGATGGAAGGGAATGAAGGACCTGGGACTGAAGTCCGACCTAAAAGTCTACTTTTATGTCAAATTCTGTAATCTCCCGTGCATAAGACTTGACTTATAAGCTGAGGCCTACTGCACCTTATAGAACTTCTTAAAGAGGGGGGTAGGCCGGGATGCAATTACATTAGATAAGTACTAAACTGCTCAAAATCATGAGGTGCACCTTATAGGGTTTTCTTAAACGCCTTGTAGGCAGGGTGTGCCTTTTACTTAGGAGATAATGGTAGACACATACAGGTGTTAGCAGGTTTAAGTCAGTGATTCAAGGTGGTCAGGGTCCCCTGTCTCTTCTAATCAAGATGTGTTTCCTTTGCCACTTTTAACAGTGTAATGGCATAATACTGAATGTGTATCTAATGTTGATTCCTTATAATTCCAGTTGGGTTTGGCCATATCCTACGTGTGCCTGTTTGGTAATGAGATGCTTCTCACATCCTTCTTCGCTGCCTGCCTCATCTCTATATCTGTAAGTCTAACCACATAGCAATACTCAAAGTATACATAGAATAAAACATGATAAAACCTTGCTTTTATAGACGGAACTGAATGACCCTTGAATACATTTTCATCGATCCAGCCTGAGGAAGGCTGTCTCCCGCCGAGGGTCGGGTAGATGGAAATAATATATCCAAGAGAGTCCAGGTTATTTCATGTTATTTTGATTTTAAAGTGCTTAAATTCACCTGATTGCCGTTCATTCTTAAGAATGAACGGCTATAGGAGGGGACCCATTCTTAAATACAAGCTCTCATAGTGGTGCTTCCTCGCTCTCCATGTATAATCCTCTCATAGGTACAGTATTGAGTATGCCTATACCTGGATTAAAATCTGCAAATCAGTCAAGCATAGAAGTGGTGGCAGTGGTGGTGTTGGTGGACCTGTTATTGTAGACCCTGGGGACAGTGGTGGTAGCCCTGGACACAAGGCAGAGCCATGGTATATAGTATATAGAGCCCCCCCCCCCCACCCACCTCTGAATGGTGGTGGTGGCTGTGCTCCTGGGGTGGCCCCATACCTGCCTGGCACCACCTCCCCCAGCACCATGTGGTTCTCTTCTGCTGGTGGTGCGTTTCTCAGCACTACTGACTATTAACCCACTAAAGGCCACCTACATGTATATTTATGTATACATGTACACATAAGTATGATGCACTTTTTTAGGAGTTTTAAGTGGCATGATGAATTGATGCACATTTAAACCTTTATGGATGGCATGATGCATTGATGCACACTTAGACCTTTATGGATAGCATGATGTATTGATGCACACTTAACCCCTTAGGGATGTATTGATGCACACTTAACCCTTTATAGATGGCATGATGCATTGATGCACACTTAACCCTTTAGGGATAGCATGATACATTGATGCACACTTAACCCCTTAGGGATGTATTGATGCACACTTAACCCTTTATAGATGGCATGATGCATTGATGCACACTTAACCTTTAGGGATAGCATGATGCATTGATGCACAATTAAACCTTTATGGATGGCATGATGCATTGGTGCACACTTAGACCTTTATGGATAGCATGATGCATTGATTCACACTTAATCCTTTATAGATGGCATGATGCATTGATGCACACTTAACCCTTTATGAATGGCATAATGCATTGATGCACACTTAACCCTTTATAGATGTATTGATGCACACTTAACCCTTTGTAGATTGCATGATGCATCGATGCACTCTTAACCCTTTATGGATGTATTGATGCACACTTAACCCTTTGTAGATTGCATGATGCATTGATGCACACTTAACCCTTTATGGATATCATGATGCATTGGTGCACACTTAGACCTTTATGGATAGCATGATGTATTGATGCACACTTAACCCCGTTAGGGATAGCATGATGCATTGATGCACACTTAACCCTTTATAGATGGCATGATGCATTGATGCACAATTAACCCTTTATGGGTGACCTGCTACATTGATGCACACTTTAAGCATTATAATTAACCATGACAAAATAAATCACCACGGCTATGCCGTGCTTAACTGATTTCCTTAATCCATCAAATACACGCCTCCTAGTTGTTTTCCATGTGTGTCGGCCATCTTTGTTTTAGGAAACACAGGGATCCAGCTCATATATTGTCAATTTTAATCTTCAAAAGTTATCAGATGGATGTTAGTGACCATTGGGACACCTCAACTAGCTAATTTTATTGTTCTCCATATATGTCGGCCATCTTTGTTTTAGGAAACACAGGGATCCAGGCCATATATGGTCAACTTCGATCTTCAAAAGTTATCAGATGGATGTTAGTGACCTTTGGGACACCTCAAGTACCTAATTTTATTGTTTTCCATGTGTATCGGCCATCTTGGTTTTCGGAAACACAGGGATCCAGGTCATATGTGGTCAATTTTGATCTTCAAAAGTTATCAGATGGATGTTAGTGACCATTGGGACACCTCAACTACCCAATTTTGTTGTTTTCCATGTGTGTCGGCCATCTTTGTTTTAGGAAACACTGGGATCCAGGTCATACATGGTCAATTTTGATCTTAAAAAAAAAGTTATAGATGGATGTTAGTGACCATTGGGACACCTCAACTACCCAATTTTATTGTTTTCCATGTGTGTCGGCCATCTTTGTTTTAGGAAACACAGGGATCCAGGTCATATGTGGTCAATTTTGATCTTCAAAAGTTATCAGATGGATGTAAGTGACCATTGGGAGACCTCAACTACCCAATTTTGTTGTTTTCCATGTGTGTCGGCCATCTTTGTTTTAGGAAACACAGGGATCCAGGTCATACATGGTCAATTTTGATCTTAAAAAAAAAGTTATAGATGGATGTTAGTGACCATTGGGACACCTCAACTACCCAATTTTATTGTTTTCCATGTGTGTCGGCCATCTTTGTTTTAGGAAACACAGGGATCCAGGTCATATGTGGTCAATTTTGATCTTCAAAAGTTATCAGATGGATGTTAGTGACCATTGAAAGACCTCAACTACCTAATTCTATTTTTTTCAATATGTGTCAGCCATCTTTGTTTTAGAAAACACAGGGATCCAGGGCATATATGGTCAACTTTGATCTTCAAAAATTATCAGATGGATGTTAGTGACCATTGGGAGACCTCAACTACCCAATTTTATTGTTTTCCATGTGTGTCGGCCATCTTGGTTTTAGGAAACACAGGGATCTAGGTCATATGTGGTCAATTTTGATCTTCAAAAGATATCAGATGGATGTTAGTGGCCATTGGGACACCTCAACTCCCTAATTCTATTGTTTTCCTTGTGTGTCTGCCATCTTGGTTTTAGGAAACACAGGGATCCAGGTCATATGTGGTCAATTTCGATCTTCAAATGTTATCAGATGGATGTTAGTGACCATTGAAAGACCTCAACTACCTAATTCTATTGTTCTCCATATGTGTCGGCCATCTTTGTTTTAGGAAACACAGGGGTCCAGGTCATATATGGTCAACTTCGATCTTCAAAAGTTATCAGATGGATGTTAGTGTCCATTGGAAGACCTCAACTACCTAATTCTTTTGTTTTCCTTGTGTGTCGGCCATCTTGGTTTCAGGATCACAGGGATCCAGGTCATATGTGGTCAATTTTGATCTTCAAAAGTTATGAGATGGATGTTAGTGACCATTGAAAGACCTCAACTACCTAATTCTATTGTTTTTCATATGTGTCGGCCATCTTGGTTTTAGAAAACACAGGGATCCAGCTCAAATATGGTCAATTTTGATCTTTCAAAGTTATGAGGTGGATGTTAGTAGTCATTGGGATACCTCAACTACCTAATTCTATTGTTTTCCATATGTGTCGCCCATCTTGGTTTTCGGAAACACAGGGGTCTAGGTCATATATGGTCAATTTTGATCTTCAAAAGATATCAGATGGATGTTAGTGACCATTTGGACACCTCAACTACCCAATTTTATTGTTTTCCATGTGTGTCGGCCATCTTGGTTTTAGGAAACACAGGGATCCAGGTCATATGTGGTCAATTTTGATCTTCAAAAGTTATCAGATGGATGTTAGTGACCATTGGGACACCTCAAGTACCTAATTCTTTTGTTTTCCTTGTGTGTCAGCCATCTTGGTTTCAGGAATCACAGGGATCCAGGTCATATGTGGTCAATTTTGATCTTCAAAAGTTATCAGATGGATGTTAGTGACCATTGGGACACCTCAACTACCTAATTCTTTTGTTTTCCTTGTGTGTCGGCCATCTTGGTTTCAGGAATCACAGGGATCCAGGTCATATGTGGTCAATTTTGATCTTCAAAAGTTATCAGATGGATGTTAGTGACCATTGTGACACCACCACCACCAATACCACCACCACACTACTCCCAACCCTCACACACATTCCTTATTTGCATATTTTAATCCAGGCATAGGTTTACTCCATACTATAGCAATGGGACAGGATTTTACATGGAGAGCGAGGAAGCACCACAATCAGAGCATATATTTAAGTATAGGTCCATTCCAAAGGCCATAGAGTTCATATATAATGATCTTTTTTCCTTGGATCATAATAGGAATATGCACGGCATTACAGCATTGCTGTGTTTACTTTCCTGAAAGTATGTTATAGATTAATAAATTGCAAAACACACAACATATGAAGGGCTTTTATATTCCGTATTAAAATAATATTTGTTCTGGAAATTTTGATCTAAGATCATATTAAAAATGTTGTAAATCAATTCTATACTTCTTAGAACATGATATGAATATGCACGGCATTACAGCTTTCCTGTGTTTACTTTGCCGAAAATATGGGATAAATTTCTAATCCGGGAAACGCACTGCAATTTAACTGCTTTTAGAATTGATATTTAACTCAGAATGATCGTCAAATTTAAATATGAAATCCTAATATCTTGATCATAGATGACAGATCCTAAATTCAATCCTCTCAATTGCATCCTTAACACAGGCCTCTTGATCATAGATCTTAGATCCTAAATTTTCAATTGAATCCTTAACATAATCTCCTAACCATTGACCCCTTGTTCAGTATCTAAATTAGTCATGTGGCAATCGAGACATTTTATACCACTAGCACAGTGCAGAAGGTACTAAGGTAACTGGCAGTTACCCTAGTACCTTCTGCACTGTGACTAGGGGAGTGGTGATCTGCATGAGAGCACCATATTACACTGGAGCCGTGTAATATGTAGGGTGCATATTGCACGGCCTGGTCACCTGACTCTTTGATGACATCATAGCTTTCAAAATAGCGATGTAAACAAGAGTTACATATGGGCATTTCTGTAAATTCTTTTGTATTTAAACGAGTTTATGGGGTTTACAATAAGATAAATGCAAAGGTTCACTCGTGGGAGTCTGAGGAAGGTTTATCTCATGCACAGTTTGGTTGCTGTTTCACACGATGCCCGCAGGGCAGAGTGCGATGCGGCAACCATACTGTGCTTGAGATAAACCTTCCTCAGACTCCCACGAGTGAACCTTTGCCCATGTAATGCTATGTGTATGGAGCTTTGTTATCTACATGAAATAATGCAAAAAAACTATAGAAAGTAAATGTAGCCTTATGTGCAGTAATGTAAACTTGTAGTATATGGAGATAAACGCCAGCTCCAGAACAAGCTTAATTTATGTCTGAAGCTTCTTTGTATGATATATTTTCTCATATGATATTTGATCTTCGGTAGCAGTGCACCTTCTTGTTTGTAAATGATGCTAAAATATGTGGCTTTATGTTTTTTTCCCTGACAGGTGATAGTCATTTTGGAGCCTGTTATTGAGAAGATTAGGATACGTTTCTTAATTTGGGTAAGTATGATGACGATAAATGACTAAATTCTTCATGATCTTATTGAATGATGTTCATGGTTAGAAATATTTTGATTTAGCGTTAGTGATAAAATCCATTAAAGAGTTCATAGTGATAAACATGCTAAGACTATCATACAAAATGATTAAGGTTCTTTTTTCTCAAAAAAAAAAGAAAACAGGTACTACTCGTACATTCATTTTTGCTAAACAAAATAATAGATGAATTAATTTAGCTGTATTGGAGGTAGAATGCTTGAACAAAACAGATATATAAGTAACACACCAATACCCTTATTAGGTTACCTTTTAGAAGAACACATTTTGGATTAAAAACAAATGCTACAACACCCCTAGATTTTGTTCTGCTACTGATTATCTCATATAACTCTGGATTATATTATTATGATGCACTAACATTAAGAAAATGCAAAAAAAAATCCATAGGTCACCATGCTTACTTTTACAGTATGACAATTTAAGTGTAAAATGCCTTAACTATAGAAACGAATGGGAAAACTATTTTTTCATATCATGTCTCATAGGTAATGCCCCTCTACTGATTTTTCTACAAGACTCTCTGGATAAGAGGATGACATCTTTACAAACATTTTGATGAAAGAAAAATTGGGGGTCACCATTGAAAGGAAAAAGTTACGATTTTTTCAAAAATATCAATTTCCCCTTAACTATAGGATCCTATGGGAATACAAAGAGCTTATAAATGTCTTTCATGTATTTATAGTCATTAGAAATGAGCTGGAAAAAAATATGTACAGGTAAAATGGTCCATTAAGAGTGGAAAATAACATTAAGATAGTGTCCTTGATAGGTTTTGTTTTTTTGCCACCGGTGGCTTCTGTGTATCTTGGCGCATTTGTCTTTAAAACTACAATGGAAATTTATTTTTAAAAGCTTACAATTAATCAATTGATTCTCCATGCAAGGACTGTGAAAAACTTTTAGAAGTTCACAAAGTGATCTCTAAGCAGTCTAAATGTGGAGCCAGGAGGCCATTAGGTTCCTTTTTGTTAAGTGAAGCCGGTGCACCTGACCCTTTGTGTTAAGTGAAGCAGGTGCACCGGACCCTTTAAGGGCTGCTAATGCAGCAGTGCATCATTCCAATTGGTCAGCATGATGTACCAATGAAGTGCTGGCGCACCTGCTCGCCAGCACTTCATAGGAGCATCATGCAGACCCTATGGGAGTGTATCAACCTTGTAGAGTCGGCATGATGCATGAATATAGACCTGGTGAGTTACTTGCCAGGGCTGCATTCATGCCCTTAAAGGCTTAAGAACTGCATGATGCCCCCAGCTTTACATTCCTTTGACACCATGATACCCCTAATGCAGTGCTGGTGAGTATTTCAAGAGCGCATCATGGTGACTCTTTGGAAATGTGTCCAGCCTGATGGGTTGGCATGAGACATAAATGGAGCTATGGTGAGTAACTTACCAGTGCTGCAGTCATGCATAATGCGGTCCTCAATGGGTTAATGATATTGTCTGTTATACCAGCTTTAAAGCTAACAAGGTACAGACTAATGGAAGAAGCACATTCCACTGCCCCACTCCCTCCATACAGAATGCTAAAAGTGTGCCGCGAGTACACAAAAAACCCTCCGAGCTCCACATGGAAAGGCCTCCTTCTCCGACTGTTAATGTGCCTATAGATTGTAATTGAGGGACATAGCAAAGAGTAGGGTGGCCAGAGGGTCAGGCTGATTTCCCCTCCCCTGTCTGATGCTATAGTAAATGTCACTTTTCTAGAAGCCCCCAATTCTGGATAGGGGCAATGTGGAGATGTCTAATAACTTGCTCAAAGATGATCTTGGATGGGAGCACCCCATATGTAAAAGCATTAGACTTAATTCTTACTCTTTAATGGGGAAATCTATTGAAAGACTTCAAGGTACCTGCCTGTTTCACCTTCGTGTCAGTTCTATCCATGCCTTCTAATTTAACCTGACCTTTGGAAGAATGGCCACCATTCAACTGCAAATCAACATTTTAACATGCTTCTTTTTTTTTAAATATATCTACTCTCTTCAGGCTATCCTCCCAATATTTGTATGTCCACCTATACAAATAATTTCTATTCAAAATAAGCACTTCAAAAAGCCTTTTCTAGGTTGAGGATCATTAGAAAAATAATAATGGGTTTATTTTCCATAAACTAGAAGCTTGTTCTGGGGCCTACTTGCCTAGTTTTCAATATAATATCAACAGAGGGCTCCACCAGCTGGGCACACACATACATGTAAAATATGCTACTTTTCATAACTTTTAAGGTATTTTGCACGTTGTGGCTTAACAGCATTAACTACTGGAAATTGAGAAAATCAGGGTGATTTCTGAATTTCAGGGCCCAGTGCATGGTATCTCAGATTTATGACTGTATGAGGGCCTGGGTAAACGGTATGTGGAGCGTGTGTATTTCCAGTATGGAGACTCAGATCTGTCAGAAGGAGTTCAGTGGTGACACATTTTCAATCAGGTATAGCTTGGGTTGTACTCAGGGTACCAACTTGATACAAAATGTTAATCAAATGTCAATATTAGGCCTATAGGTAGGTGCATAATAATTGTTAATCATAATATCATCGTTTAAAAGAACTACTCTGGCCACCCTACAAAGAGCATAGATTGTAGCTTCTGAACTGTAAAATAGGGAACTGATTAGCTTTTGAGAGTGAGTCTAGACGGTGAAGAGTTTGATAATGAAGAGACTCTGAGCGCTCGGCTGGTCTGTAAAGGGAATCAATAGAGTGAGTGGAATACGCAAATAGCGCCTCTATTCGAATAGTTAAGAGTGAAGTGGGAAGCTTTATCTGTTTGTATAAGTGTGGAGTGAAATGCACTGGATGTTAAGCAAGGTGGATGATGTATTGACGCTGGTGTTTTAATGGCTAAATGAAGCATTGAGGGGTTTGTGATAACTAGGGGGGTGCTGAAGGGAGGGGGGTGGAGGAGATGTGTGAAATCTAGTGCAAATACACTTCTCTCAGAGTGTTATTTTAGCCCAGATATTTGTCTGAGGCTATTCATATGCAGTCTTTGGATCCTATTCAGTGTGTAGGCATTTTTGGAACATTCTAAGATATGACAAATTATGGGATGATATTTACTAATTTTGGTAAATGAAGATCTATCTTTTGATATAATGCAACTTACCCAGTGTTGCCCTTATCCTCAAATGAGGTTAGGAACAACAAATGAGAAGTACCATATCTTATTATACACAAAAGTAGGTAAGGAAGAAAGGAAGACATACACTGGTTACAAATTCATACATTATCAGAATTTCTACTACATCGGAATGTCAGTATATATATATAGTTGATATTCAATTCCTCTGCAATTCAGATGAGGCTGATAAGGTATCTAGGCTTTAAAGACTTAACTGGTAGGCCTACAAAACATTACAAGCCAGCCGTGCCATTAGATTTCTATAAACTTATAGCACAAGTGCATGGAAACTATATCCTACAATGAAAGGTCATGATAGTATACATACACCTAGAAAGCAGACTTCAATTTGGCATCACATAAAAGACACTCCATCCCCTGATGACTGCTCCTGTAGGCGGCAGTGCCTCATTATCTCAGTACACTCTACAAAATAGTCTCATTTTCTACATCAAAGAAGCAAGCAGCTCTTTCATGTTTAGTCTTTGTATATTGGATAGCAATCCTTATTATATAGATGTAGAGGAATCTGACATTTCCACTAATTTGGAGTCAGAATTCAGCCAGTCTTAGATATTCTTCACCTTTTGGGTATAGTTTTTTGTACTATAGTTCGTAGAGGCGTTCCTCTCCCTAATGGCCTATTTGGTCCCCCTCTGTTGTAAGGTGCACTCAGAATAGAGCTAATAAATGTATAGATGGGGAAAGGATTGCTACAACTTGGCATTTTGAAATACCAAGAAGCTTATTTGATATACAAAGATCTTGTATCATACTCAATGGACGTGATGATGCAGGAATTCAATCTAGTGAGTAACCCGTCATGCCAAACTTATGAGGTTGATACATTCCTGCAACAATGAAGTGCTGCCAAATAGACTTGCAGACACTTAACACTTAGTAATCCCTTTAAGGGCTAAAGAAAAATGGAATCTTTTACCACAATTTGAACCTTTTTTCAAATGCACCTGAAATGAGTCAAACTATTCTAAATGGTTTTACACCAGAAAAGTAGCGGGTACACATGCTGTATGATACTAAATGCTGTATTCTTTATTTCAATAAACAGGTAGTCCAGGGTATTCTGCTGATCGTTGGGACTCTTGGCATTAAAATCGGGTCAGCCCGTATCCTGGGCATTGCTGATGATGTGAGTATATTTTGTATGCATTTAATATCTTACTAAAATGTCAAAGACAAATCAGATAAGTTCAGGTTCATAACCTAGTCATAAACAAGTAGTCGTCCACTACTGTTTCACTAAGATACCATATTAGAAATAGACTGCGGTCAAAAGCCAGAGTTAGATTATGAGGCAGTTGTGATTTGAGCCAAATTTAGTCCCAAATCCCGAAGTGATATCAGTTCATAGTCAGGTTTTGTAGAAATGAATTACAGGCTTCTTGCAGCTTAATACACATGTGGGACACGGCTTTAGATACATGCAATTAGAATCCAAAGTACCAGTACCGTAGTTCAGATTTGTGACATCTTTTTATACATATCTTACAGAAACACATAGGAGACATTTTGAAGTCCAAGTTCACCAGTTATAAGAACTTCCACACCATGCTCTACACCTGTGCTGCAGAGTTTGACTTTATGGAAAAGGAGGTAAGGCACTACTACCCCCTAGTGTGAATTCTTTACACCAATAGGAGGCAGGTCACTGCTACCCTCTAGTGAGGATTCCTAACACTGAAAAGAGATCTAGGACAATGCTGCCCTCAGTTTTAATCCCTTACACTGAAAAGAGCTTGTTCACCACTAACCTTGCTAGTATCATCTCCTTGGACTAACAAAATATATCAGTTTTAAGGAAAATGCATCAAAGTTCATATCTCAAGATATAAAATAATTTCCCGGGAAGAATAGAATAGAGTATGATGAAGTTACTAGATTGCCTTTGGCTACAATTAAATCCTTGTTATTTCACAGACCCCGTGGCGCCTGTTGAAGACGTTGCTGGCCCCCTGTGCCTTGCTGACCGTGAGCGTGTTGACCTTCCAGGTAAGAAGGACTCCTTTGACTTACCCCATTGAAAATAATGACCTGAGAACAGGGTGAAGATTTTATCAATATCTGATGTCAACTTTAATGACCTATGGACGGTAAGGTAGTTCTTAACCAAAGCCTTTTTGATAGAACTGTACAAATTTCTCGCTAATGGCCAACTCATTTAACAGTACACTTTACTTTGGCATAAGATAATGGCAGGGATAATTGGCAGGTCTCACTAATGCGGCATTTCTTAACTATTGATCAACTTCATGTTTCCCTTTATCACAGTTAATAAGACGGGAGTGGAGAGAGTATCGTCAAGCATCAGCCAAACACATAGACACCAATGGTAACCATGGCAATGGTGTCGGTAATGGAGACGCCAAGTCACAAGGCGACGCGAGTGACAGCGGTACCTCAGAGTTAACAACAGAGGACAGCACTGAAATTGACGAACATGACATCCAGTACCGCAGCAAAAAATATGCTGATGTAAGGGTGATCTGGGTTTTTTTATCATTTTTATTGGCTATTGACAATGCCATGGTTGCCAAGCAACCATATCATAAATTGTATTTTACTTGTCGCTTGTTACAGGTTACTTGTTGATGACAGTATTGAAACATGAGGCCAGTTGATGGCATTCAGGTAAATTCAATGTAGCCTGTTAATACAGTCATAAGCATTACTTTCAGATAAGATGCAGTTTGTAATGATTGTGTTTTAGAAAGAGAGATTGACATCAGTGCTAATATATATTGTTTTTATATTGATTACATGTCCCTTGTGATATAAGTTGGCAATAAGACAAAGTACTACCATCTAATTCGATAATCTTTGATTTGTTGTCATACAGTTGGTGTATGTGTCAGTACAGCTGGTGGCCTTCACACTAATGGCGGTTCTCATCATGCGGCTAAAGCTCTTCTGGACACCTCAACTGTGCCTTGTCACCTCCCTACTCGCTAGTCCCAGGGTATGTGCATATGTCATACTAGTTATTGTGCATGATCAAGTTGTCATATGAGAAATATCATATGGCTAGTGGTATATAGTGTAAATACATCAAGCTCTCATAATGTGTTGATTCCAGTTGTCACTGGTTTATTCAGCTTTAGGCAACATATAGGAAATATTAATCACACATATGTTAATATGCAGGTAATTTCCACATACAGTAAATATACAATTGTTCATAAAGTATAATGTTCTGTTCCACTCCACCTGTGAGGTAATGATAATACAATGTCCAGTATAGTTCTAGGTGGGTTCCCACACCTAGCTCCTGACCTGCTGCTTAGAGGAATAATATAATAATGTTCAACTTTACCCTCTGGTAGGTGTCTTGTAGCAGGTATACTCTGGCCACTAGTGGTTCAGACCTATGCCTGTTCTGGCATAGCCTAGCCCAGCATAGTGTAGAGCTATAGCAGGTAGCAGGAGTGATGACTGGAGATGTTACCTCTAGGGTGGTGCTGGAGATTCTGAGATGGATGGACATCCTACTGGGGGCCTTATATCCCTACTCTGGGGCTGATTGCCCCAGACAAAGTTAGGTCCTGCATCCAACTGTTATGTCTCCACTACAATGGAGTTACATGTTTGTTAAGGGATGCTTCCTTTGAACAGTGCAGGTAATTGGCTGGTATTCCTGTCTGTGTGTGTCTTCCCCTATTGTGGTCTAGGCCTTATACAGCCATCCCACATATCCAGTACAGACTGGCATTAGGGACACTATTGTTAGGCTGTTTTAGTGGCAGATGGGGGTCTGCTGAGCGGTGGTTGCCGCCTGCTATGCGGGCAGCGCCGCTTGGTAGGGATGCGGACAGCACTGAGTGTGGGTCTTAAAGGTGTCTCATATATATGTGACACATACATTTTCTTCTACACCTTTCACATTTGCTAATAGCCTTTTAAAGAAAGGTGCCCCTGTAGGTTATCAAGCTTAAATGGGGAATCATATTCTCGCACACAAAATTCTATCAATTGTGTGTGCATAGGGGATTGTACCAGCACCGGGGGATCCAGAAATCATGCTCTATTGCGGAAGTCCTAATAATTATGAGGACCCAAAATATCAGCAGCGTCAATCGTATTGAGATCTGCTGCCACACTAAAAGGTTTTTTTTTACCTGATGTGACTATGGCGTTAGTTTTATTTCATACATACCCAACACTAAATCTTACTGTTAAGACTATTATTTGTGTGATACAATTCCTATATATTTTGTGACAGATATTTGGTTGGTTGGGTCAGTGGTCTGCTACCCACCCGCGGTTTGGCCATACAGCCGTGCTGGGTATCATACTGGCAGGTATGAGTATACAGGGCTACGCTAACGTGCAGCACCAGAGGCGGATACAGGGAGAGTACAGCAATCCTACCATGGAACAACTCATAGACTGGATCAACAACAACACGCCTAAAAGTAAGCCGTAAAAATTCATTTAAGGTTTACACTTTAAGCTTCAGAAAGGGTTATACAGCTTGCATCTGCGCAAACATGTAGTCTGTTTTTTTGGTTTTTTTTGAGTTGATAACCATGTTCTAACAACATTAGGTAATTGTTAATTGTAGATGCAGTGTTTGCGGGTCCCATGCCGACCATGGCCACAGTGAAGCTGTGCACTCAGCGCCCCATTGTCAACCATCCGCACTATGAGGATGTAGAACTCAGGTATATATACTCATATTGTCAGTCAAGGTTATCAAAATCATGAAGAATACAGTATTGTCTTGGGGTTGTATGGACATAGAATAAGTAAAAAAATGGGTTCGGGAATACATGTATATGTAATGATAAGGAATGAACTGCAGCGTAGTTGGATGTTGATATGTTTTGCTACTCCTGGCCAACATGTCACAGATCACCTGATATTCTAAAAGCAGTCTCATTCGTGTTTGGTCAGGTTTCAACCAATATTTTGGCACCAAGAATTATAAAAACACTGAACTGAATTTTTCATTGCACATTTCTTTGTCAAAACTCTTAAGAAACGTACATATCAATTAATGGGAATGCTAAATCAAAATGCTGTATTTTCCATTAAATTCATAGGGCACGTACCAAGAAAGTGTACACAATGTACAGTCGTAAACCGGCGGAGGAGGTGTGGCGGAACCTGCAGGACCTCCAGGTGGAGTATATCATTATGGAAGAGGCCTGGTGTGTGCGCAGGTCTAGGTGCGTATTTCTGTTAATGATTCTAATGTGACTGCCTTTGAGCTTACTGCTATAAAACACTATACTCCTTTGTCTACATGAAGTAAGTCCCAGCGGTTGATAGCTATCCAAATAATTTCCGAAAACTTTCTCACCATAGGCCAAAGTGCCCTGCCTCTGGGCATATGACACTGGTATTACCCTCCCATGCAAGCCATATAAATATTGAAATTTTGAAGTACCAACATTGACTTCATAATACCAGGTAACTTTTTTATACTATAGAAAATCTTGGGTTTGAAAACTTTGTTCACCATTAGTAAGCTGAGACTATGGCAGGTCATCCTGGCCCCTGTCCCTACACTGGCCAGCCATTAAAATATACCAGCAACACTGCATGTGATGGCTAGAGACCAGACTGCTACAGACACTAAACAGTCCTCTGCTTGTGCATTTTGACATCCATAAACATTCTCTCTCAGTCTGGCTCTAAAATTCGCTTGAAACAGAGAACCATGGCAATCAGGTGCAGGTTCAAGTCTAATGAGTCTATTCAGTTGAGTGCAATCGAAAGGTAACTTTGTGAAACAACAGTTGAAATTTGCAATACCTCTTTGAATTTCAGGCGTAGGAAGTATGTATGCGCAAGGATTTATAACACTTGCTAGCGAGTTAATGATTTTTTCCTTATCTGGTAGCCCTAAGTTGATTTTTGTTTTGTTTTTCTACTAATGATGAGGTATGTTAATCAAAGAATTTATTTTGTGTTCTAAGGATTTTTGATTTGTAATGGATTTAAGGTGGTTGTGGTGGGATTCATTCATTTAGTAGTGTCCCATAATTTTGATGGTGCAGAAGTGGTATGGCTCTCCCAGCTGCCTTTAACCTATAAGACCCTCAACCAGTAAATGTATTTCCCACATGTAGGATAAACTGTAGACCAATGGTATCTGGCCAAATAAAGCAGTTACCTTATAAGGAGTGCTACGTTCAGTGCATGGCTACGCCAAAGAGACAACCAGGATGTGGTTGATAAGCAACCACTCTGTTGCATCTTTAGCAACAGGTTTGGAATCCTGGTCAAAATTAGCTTTGGTGGTGACTACTACAATTGTGAAAATATATATAAAGAATCATATATCTTTTACATAATCCTTATCTATTCTAGTCTGTTTTTTTTTTGTGTGTTTTTTTGCTGAATACACTGAATACGAAATATTAGTAGCACAATTGAACACACTTTGTTCTTAACTAGGTTTCAAACTAATTCACCTTTTTTTACATCAATTTCAGAGCTTATATGTCTGAAGTGATGCACCTAATACTAATACTAAAATTATTTTCATAGAAGAAGAGAAGATGTAAGGAATTTGACGGTATAGATAGCTTTTTATTCTGTAGAAAAAGTAAAGGGATTTTTTTAAGGCTTTATCTATGTTATTATTAAATATGACCTTTCCATGTTTCCAGACCTGGTTGTGGGATGGCAGAGATCTGGGACTTGGAAGACGAGGAGAACCGTCATGTTGTCGTCCCGATGTGTGCAAAACTTCACAAGAACCCAGCCCCCTACTTCACACGCCTCTTCAGAAATAGCATGTATGATGTCCTCAAGGTCAACAAAACTCCTAAAAGGTCAAGGTTGTGAAGGTCACATACAGAGCCCTTACCAAGGTCAATTGACAAGGTCATTTCAGCATCCATGTAAGAGCTATAATATTTAAATGTTCTCTGTTCTTTGAGGTGTTGAAAGTTGGAAATCATGTACTGTTGAAAAACTCTATGGGCCGAATTGACCTTGGAATGACATTGAGGTGTAAGGAGAAGGTTAGAAGGATATCTCATTCCTTGCTCAGAGTTAGTTCACTGCCTGCATGGTTGACTGCACAGAGAGGGTCTACTGAGTGAACTGTGTGCCCATCCATGTGTATCTGATCAATGCGAGCTTTTCTAATTTGGAATCTCTATTTTAACAGGACACTGGAAGACTATTTTTTTATCTCGGCCACAAGTGGACGTGGTGTTTTTTTTTTCAATGAGAGCAGTACGTTTGAGTTAAGTAGATTAGGTCTTGGTGATGACCAGTGTTAAACCCACAAAGACGTCCACATAGACACCTGCCCAGTGCTCACCGCTATCAGTAAATAAACAGTGACAGGTATGAAAATAAATCTACCTTTTGTCATATTGATTAAATAAACAGCGGCCACATTGCCAATTGAGTGTAACCCGAATGCCGCATTAGACATGATAAGAGTACATGCTGTGACAAGCAAACTTCAATTCTAACCGGCTAGATATCAAGTTTTTTATCACTTAAACTCTTCAGAGATGCCACTTTTCCTGGTTTACCAGGAATTCCTGGTTTTGATTCACAGAAATCTGTATTGAATTATGTTAAATTCCTGGGAAAATGTGTCCAAAATCCAATTTTCCTGGTTTTTGTCGGTCAGTGAGTGGCATCTCTGCTCTTACATACTTTAAATCTTTAAAATAAATGTCAATAAACTATGTTTTGAATCCTGAGAATACAATGCGGCTGGTCACTAGTAGTAGTGATAGAGCACTGAGGTATAGGGATGTCTACCACTTCATTGTGATATGTTGGGTGTCCTCTGCCCAACTTGTTTTCTTGTTCCCTATACAACATGGGTATATGTATTGTCTTTGTAGTTATATCTTTGTCTTTGTCACAACTTGTCCATATTAACAGAATGTAGGTAGAGACACTTCCCTCTCTGAAAAGGGCAATGGTGAAAATCTATTTTGTGTTGAAAATATAATGCATGATATTTTTGCTCTATTAGAATGAAGTGTAGGCTGAGAAAGCAAACCAGGATAAAGATATTTTGGCATGTATTACACCAGAGTAGATAATATCATCACTTATTCCAGAGATCCACTGTTTTGTTTCTGTTTGTCCAGGACTTCCCACAGAGATTTCAGTATGAATTTCCTAAGAATAGGCCTTCCTCTTTTTGTAGCAGGTCAGCAGCATCTCTAATAATTCCCCCAGATATTTGTAAGAAATCTTCTTCATTATCTACTTTTGAAAGTTTTAAGAAATATTGATCAAAAAGGACAAAATGTCTGTTGCTCCAGTATTGCTGAAGGTAGTCTTCCACATTTCAGTTTTCTTTTTAGTACTGAAAATCAAAGTCTATGATATAGTATTCTCACTCCACTCCTGTATATGAAAAGGTACAAGTTTTGATTGTCAAATTAATTAATGAATTTCATTGCCAGATTATATGAGTACCCCATTCTTATATATTGATTCTTCATACTTTGTTTAATAATCATCCGGGGTTTAATATTTATAATAATTACTGACAGCCACTGCGCAAAAACTTCACTAGTTGACTGTTTTCTGGTATCGTTTGAGAGTGTGATAAAAGCAATAATTCTATGTACAGATATGATTAGAAATGTTTGAAGAATTTTTTCTGTTTTGAGATGTCACAATTGTAATGATGCATAGTTTGCATGCTATGAGCTGGTAGTTTCTAAGCAGACAGTTGGTTGTTATGCAAGGTCATGGCTCTATTCTCATACTTATTTGTAATGATCTGTGCCTCTAGCCCTGAAGTGGGTGTTATTTTGTATATATCATATCTTTTGCTGGTATGTATCTGGGTTTAACATTAAGGATGGCATATTTTAAGTTAGGTTAGAAGTTATCATGGTATAACATAAAGTGCAGCGTATTGTTCATTCTGGGTGGGAACGATTCGATACGTCATTGTGGTGCAGGAATACAGCTTAAATAACTGACTCACCTCTGCGGCTGTTCCACCAACATGACACTCATCTTGGCAGTGTGTTTTCCCTTTTCTTACAAATCCTTTATAACAATATGATTGGGTTTATCAGATGCTTGTATTGAACAGTAATATTAACGGTCATAAGCCTAGTCACATTTCCAAATAATGAACCGCTAACAAGTGTTCTGCCATACACATTGTCCAACCCTCTGCTATGAGAGTCTCTTATCTTAAATAAACCCAAAACTTACACTAGCAGCTACCATTGAAGTAAAATCTCTTCAGAATACCCAAAATTCTAAACTAGTTGTGTTCAGTAAAGAAGGGAAAGTGTGGACATGTTATGCATAAAAAAGGTCTGATAGTGTGGATTTGGATAGGAGGCTTCTTTTCTTGTGTTGATGAAAAGAGACATAGGGTAAGAATTTTGTAAAGAGTTCCAAAGAATATTTTTAGCAAAGAATTTTAGTTATGCACAATTATTACTACCGTACCAGGATATGTTTATTGTTGCTTTGTAGTTTGTTTCTCACCTGATTGCAAAGATTGCTATTTGGAGCTTTCACTATCTAAGTTAAAAACTGTAATTGGAATATGTGTCCATAAACCTTCATATGGTGTACATCAGATATGGGCATTATCATATCATTTGATTATATTTGGTTGAGGAATTGGAATCTTGGGCCTGATTCATGATACTTTTGATCATTCAAAAGAAAGAAAAAGCAGAGCTTAGAGAACAGCAGCATAATGTCCTGTATTGAATAACAGGTATTGTACAAGATTTAATAGCATACATTCTGCTGAAATACATATGGATATTGTAGGAACTATTGTAGAATAATATATTGTAAATGTTTTGTTTTATAGATGTGCTTTTGAAATTGTGTTCTCAATTCTTTTGCTTGAGTATCAATTTATTATACTCAAATATACACATACATTGGACAATGTCAGTTATCAACTGCCTTATTTAAAATCAATAGGTGTACCATTTATAACATATATCTGTAGTTGCTTGCTTGTAACACATGATATTTCTACATGGTATGAGTTTGTATTATTTTTAACCCTGTACAAAAGGACCCTTAGTTGCTGCAATAATATTGAAGGGAAAAGTTATGTTTCACAAGCAAAGGATTTCTTGCAATTTTCCAGGAATTAGTTGAATTACAGACCAATTTTACATATTCCCATAACCATTGGAATTACATGTACAGTACAATAAAAGATGCTACTTATATAAGATATGTTTTCCATTTAACCAAATGATGTTTAAATCTATTTTGAATGCTTTGTCCATAACCAACCCTCCTCTGAAAGGATAACATGAAACTTGAATGAGCTTTGTCATTTTACCAGTGTGATGCATCAATGCAGCTCTGTTTAGGATGCATCAATGTAGTTCTGACAAGTTACTCCGCAGTGCTGTATTAGTGTATCCTAAAAAAATTTACATTAAGTATTATTCAGTGCATTAAAAAAGTATAAGTATAAAGAAATGATTTAAATCTTGTAGGTAAGTTTGCTAAAGCTAAGTCTTAATTGCTGAGCCTTCCGGCACCAACCATGCAACCATCTAATTTTTTAGTCCATGCATGAAGATATATCCTCACGAAGTTGACATAAACCCAAATACTGGTACCAAGAAAGACATTGTGTTAAGATCAAGATGACGGTTGTAAGATTGTTATTGTTTGTAAAGTACTGTTGCTTGCAATTTTGAGTGATTAGAGGTTTGTTGTGTTGCTGTTCACTCTTAATACTGTTTGTAAACTACTTCAGATGATCTGTTGCTATACACATTATTGTTTGAATCGCTAGTTGCTATAATCTGAAAAGTTTCCTGATGATGATACTTGCCACAAGGTTGACCCACAGCTCTTAAGATAAACTATGTATGCGTATCAGATACAACCCTCCATCGCATGAAAGAAAACCAATGAAAAGCCATGAGTTGAATTACTCACAGTTGTATTATAATAAAGGTCACTGACACTTATAGTCTGTATAGTAAAGAATCATACCTACATCTCCAGAATAAAGAGTAACTATCTACAACTTGTGTTTTCTTTGTATTCCTTTGTGTTCATATGGCATAGCTTGAATTATCACAATGGAAGTGATATGATGCATTCATGCAGAGATGCACTGAAATTATGTCTGAAATTCTTGAGGCATAACTGAGTGAGATGCAAAATTTAATATAAACTACACAGTGTAAAATTATCCTTGGTTTAGAAAGTTGCATTAGACTTCTTCATGCTCCCCCCAGGAAACTCTTTCCATAGGACGCAGAATAGTAAATAGGGTTTTTGGCGGAATACTGTAATACCTTGTGTATAAGGGACACCCTGCATATAAAGGGCACCCTCAGTTCAAGGGGATGCTAAAACGTTTATCGTGATTTTTGACAGTTAAGTACTATTTTATGGTGAAAAGCATACTTGTAGCATCCCTACAACCTACACATGGTGTGTACAGGAGTGACATTGGGCTATATGGAATTGTAATGTGTGAATATTAGTGTAATGCGATGCGCCTATATGTTGTGTAGTTCGCCAGTAGATATTGGGCCTTGGGAAACTAACTCCAGTGGCATGATGCTGGCTAGCCCATCCTTAAAACCAACATCAAGATGCCAGTACAATTCACTGTTTATTGTACAGGTAATAACCCACAGTTACAGCTACAGTCCAATGTCAGTTCAGGCCTACAGTGGCTTATGTGATACCATTCTAGTCCCACCTATAGTGCATGATTCCAAACATCCCTCAATCCTGTAGAGAGGCAGGTATCCTTTCTGAAGTCCTGCTTAGTCCCTTCTTACACTGGCTAGATGTAATACTAGTTACTAAGACAGCTTCATCCCAGTCTGACTCCAGGAGTATGTGTGCCCTCCACGCTGGCTCCCACAATACTGACTTCTCACCTGCTCCACACTAACCCATTACACCTTTCTGCTGGCCTATTCGCGGTTTACACATATCTCTTTTATTGCAGGCTCACCTAGATCAGTCTCACCCAGCCCCGTCAGTGCCCCTGCTTTCCAAAGCTATTACTTATCTACAAACCCTCTACAGGACTCACCTCTTACCCGATGCTCTATACATCTTTCATATCAATAAATACATACATTGTACCACTCCTTTTTATCTGTCTCCTACAATTATTACTTATTGATGACAAGACAACATTACCTTGGAGGTCTTTTGTTGACTTTGAAAGTTGGACAAAGTGAAATATACTTGGTAAATGTCCATCTCTTTATCAAGGTCATCCCCACAGGAAGATCATACACAGTTGATGTGTCATTGCCCAACGACACGCCTGCCTCATGCCAGGACGTCAGCCCACGCTCACTATCATTACCTGGAGAAATTTAGAAAGGTTTGTATACATCATTTCTCTTTTAATGCTTTCAATTTTTCTTTTACAAATTTCATCACTTGCTCTTCTGTTGATATCTTGAATCAAGCAATAATTCTTGTAAAGCAACCCAGAGCCTCAGAATCATTCTTATAACTTTCATTCAGGTCTGATGATAACAAGCAAACACAGTGGATTATTGAGTAATAGAACTGTGAATGAGACATTGAATGATATCAAGTGATATGATTTATCATGTCAATCAAATGATTTGATCAAAGAAAGATGTTTATGTGAAATTATAAATAGTTATTACCTGAAATGGTATTGTCCAGTACAAAACCAATAAAGCAGCCTACAAACATGTGGGCATACTGAGTAGTGCGCTTATCACCTGATCTAGTCCGATAGGTCCAGAAACACAACAAACCACCCTCATTGCTTATTCAATATTCAAGATTATCTACTTGTGGGAACTAAACTGAAACTGTAGATCTACAAGCCCAAGTTCAAAATTTTGTGTGATTGGTTTCCAGGCAAAATTGAATCTATCAAAATGGCTGACCTACAAAATTATCCACCTTTTTAATATAGTTGATGATCCAACAGTGGCAACAAAATGGTAGGACTGGTTAGATGGATTTGAAGCTATGGTCAGAGCAATAACAATTACTGACGCAGGGAGGAAAAGGGACTTGCTGCTGTAATACATTGGGACAGGGGGGGAGAAAGCTTCTTAAAAGGCTTGAGGATACTGGTGAAGCTGGTGAGGTGGGCCAATATGACAAACTCATTGCAGCTTTGACCAAACATTTCACCCCAAAACTAGATAAGCTATACCTGATGAACAAGTTACAGCATATAGAGCAAGAGCCTGAAGAGTCCATAGACAGTTTCTACATAATAATTTGTGAGCAGACTGATAGAATTAATTTGGAGGCCCTAGAGAAGTCAGAAATTGTAGACCTAATTAAATTGTCACAAATGGCAAAATTATTCACTACAACTTTCAAGCCTACAGACACAGAGTAAGAAATAATGTGGCTATGGGTCCAAGAAAGAACTAATGGTAATGGGGATGTTCAGCACAAGGATCAAAGCACCACAAACATTGCTTGCCACTACCTTTGATATATATGTCATGAAAGGTAATGAGGTAAACTTGTTTATAAATAAAGTTGATGTTATGAGTGTCCAAAGAGACCGCAGACATATTTGAAGGCATTGGGAAAATGAAGGACACCCAGGTTAAGTTAAACATAAATGAGAATGTGAAGCCAATTGCACAGAAAACATGCCGGGTACCGTTCCATCTACGTGATAAAGTAAGTAAGGAGACTCAGAGACTTAAATAGCTTGACATATTTGAAGAATCATCTGGTCCAACACCATGGGTGAGCCCAGTGGTTATTGTTAACAAACCAAACGAAATTCGTCTATGCATAGATAGCAGAGCTATCAATACGGCCATTGAGCGAGAACGCTACCCAATGAATACCATAGAGGATCTGATAGTTGAGATAAATGGGTCTCAAGTGTTCTAAAAAAATTGATCTAAACAAAGGGATCACCAAATCGAGTTGGCTCTAGAGAGTCGCTATATACCACTTTTGCAACTCATGAAGGCCTGTTCAGGTACAAAAGGTTATGTTATGGCATCAACTCAGCCACAGAGATTTTTCAGAAGGCCATATCAGATATGACAAGAGATATACCTGGTGTCATGAACATGTCGGATGACATTATAATCTTCACACGAACACAGGATGAGCATGAGAAGACACTTCGCAAGGTTCTTCAGAGATTAAGGGGCAGCAACATAACAGCAAACAGTGGAAAATGTGAGTTCTTCAAAGACAAGATTACCTTCTACGAGCACATTTTTTCTAAAGATGGGGTAAGTCCAAATCCCGCAAGAATCTCTGCTGTAGTAAATGCAGTACCACCAACGAAGCCAGAAGATGTTCGGAGTCTTCTTGGTATGGCTCAATATATGGCCAGGTTCTGTCCTAACTACAGTATCATTGTTGAACGCTTATGAAGGCTGACCCACAAAGATGTTGAATGGAAGTGGGGTTCTGAAGAGGAAAAGGCATTTCAAGAGCTCAAAGAAGCTATGGCCAAGTGCAACATGGTCAAGTATTTTGATATTCAGCTAAGAACAGAACTCGTTGTGGATGCAGGTCCTCGTGGACTAGGGGCAATCCTATTGCAGGTTGGCCATGATGGTAAAACACAAATTGTGGAGTTTGGCAGTAGAGCTTTGTCGGATACTGAATCTAGGTATAGTCAGACAGAACGTGAAACCCTAGCAGTAGTTTGGGGATGTGAGCATTTCAGCCATTATTTGGAAGGGTCAGACTTCACCGTTGTCAGATCACAAACTATTAAAGGGTATAATCAAAAAGACAACAGCTCAGCCCACTGCTCGAATACATCGTATCATGCTAAGATTACGGCCATACAGGATAAACATTCAATATCATCCAGGAAAGTCAAACCCTGCAGACTACCTCTCCCAACATGTCAGGTGGGCACAACCCTCAACAAGGAAATCATGGCTTGATGATCAGATATGTAAAGTGGTTATACATGCTACCCATTCATATGGGCCAAAACAGGATGAACAGAAGAGTGAAACAAGCCGCGACGAATCCCTACAAAAGGTAATGACTGCCATATCCACTAGAATATAGCAGTCGTGATGAACTCTTGGTTCAAGAAGTCCATTTGTGTCTTCTTTCCAAATGGGCAGCAGTGGGACTTAGACATGGTTGTACCACTTGATGCTAGCTATCACTTCCCCTAAGATTAGCGCGTTAATCACAGAGTGGAGGTGGAAGGACTAATATTATTTTTATGGTGGAAAGAGGTGGTAGATGGCAACCTACACGAAGGAGAATCCCCAGTGTGTTGATGCAGTGTTGGTAGCCACAGTGAAGAGGCTGATTCCAATGAGTGCCACAGAGGGCACTTTGTTTAGCGGACCAATAAAGGGCAGTAGGAGACCAACCACCCCAGTCATACCAAGGGCAACCTGGGCAAGGGCAGACATGATCAATGCCCCCTGCACCTGCAAAAGGAAAATGAATTCCTTTCATGAAAATTCGGGCTGTATACCTGTTCCTGGTTGCCATGACAACCATTCAAATAATCTAAATTTGTAGATTTGTATGCCAATCTTTGCGGATTTTCACCAAAAACCCAAAACTCAAAACAGAAATGGTCAAATCCTTCTAGTTCAAAATTTATGATAAAAGTCACCATATTATTATGTATTTTTTTTAAAAGAAAAAGGCTGATTTATTGTGTTTTTTAGACAGTATTATGGTTTATAATGTATTTAGAGCTTAATCATCAATTTCAGATATGAATAACGACTTATGTTCAAGGAGGGGTTCTGACATAACTACTAGGGATATCTAAGCCAATGATGTCTTATTTCAAAGATCTTGAGATGGACTGAAAATAAATTTCCCTGCAGAGGGGTGTTTTTGCTTGCCTGGTCACAATATATTAATTAGACATGAATTAATGGGACAGGAACCAGCCATTCTGATTGGTAATCCACAGGCAAAGAAAGTAGGAATTTTAAATCCTTAAATTGATTCCTAAGAACTGATATACTACAAAGACTAATCTGACATTGTTCTTCACTAACATCTCTCATTCTGGTTGTCCATACACTTCTTCTCCAGTCAGGTACACTCTGGGTGTCATTTACCAAGTCATCTGGGATAGTAAAGAAGAATTATAAATTTACAATTAAATTTCATGAGGTGAACAAATAAAAAGCAACAGTCTCATAAAAGGGGTTGACAAGAGGGGCATTGAAATCAATAAGCAGCGTTGTGCTTAAATGGGCCTGACAATATCATTTGTGGATCAACATGGTAAAAGGTACGCTCGCGCACCCCCTACTGGGCGTACCTTTTACCGTGTTGATCCACATTTTTCCATTGACTTTCAAACACATTATTAAAGCTTTTCAAAGTGACTAGTTTTCCCTGCTACAGGATTTGATACTGACCCAGATGGGTCTTCAAAACTCACAACCCTTAAGCGAAAGAGTCCCCAATATTGTCAATTTTAAGATTTGGGGTCAAACTTGACAAGAGTGGAATAGCAAAATTTAGACTTTTTTCATGTGCGTGACTTACAAAGACCCTATATTTTTCTCTGCAGTGAATCCCATATTGTACATAGCTGGAATAGCCTGAGGACATGCCCACTGTTTTAGAGGCAGGGGGCTGATAATGGGAGGCAAGAAGGTGGGACTGTTACTCTGTACTATTGAGAGTCTGAAATGGAGTGAATGTGACAGCATACAGTTGTTATGTTCAAAGGTACCATTTTGAGACGTGCTGCCTTGAGTCTGTATGAGCATTGGGTCTGTAAATAAATACCGGACTAAAACCAGGCTATAGTGATAGTAAAATTGAAGGAAAACACTGTGAACTTTGTCTTGACTTACACTATAAAGGCACTGAGGATAGTTATAGTATAGATATACACCCAGGCACTTACTTCTGATCATCATTTGCAGATTACATATTTCCCATTCATCAAAACACTTTCCCAAACCTATTGAACATCTTTTATATACAATTCTTAGTGACATGGTAAAACCTGTCAGAAATATCTTACCTTGTGCCTATAGTAGTCTGTAGTAGAGTGCCCAGTCCTGACACAAATAATCCTGTAGCTATCTCCTCACTCTTACCCACATAATATACACATGGCACTTGGTGAATGTGGGTATGCTGATTAGTGATAGATCACGAGGGACATCTCGAGGAACATTTGTAATTAGCATGAGTAATAGGGTGAATCGAAAATATAATGATGACATAAATGAAGCATCATGTTATGATAAAGGGTCATGGGGATACAGCTGGACGTTCTGAGACATGACATTCATTGACACTTAGATAAGGATGGCTCTCTCCCGGTGCATCTAAAACAACTTAAATTGACACCACTGAAGGATGAACTGTTCTTGAGGATACATGCGTCTGTGGCTCATTCCGAGATTTACTGGACATGGGGGGCCTGGGACTGGAAATAACAAACTCAGCATTTCTTAATAACATTATATCTTATTGATAACCCTATATCATGGCTTATTAAAAGGTTTCATTCAAGGACCCATCTCCTAACACCACTAATAAAGGTCCTAGAAACACCAATTATAGTAGCCAGACTGGTACAATGTATGACTTTATGCATACCAAAAAGCTAAAGTGTGGCTTCAAATCTCTCGAAGTTACTAGTTGGCGGAAAAATTGAAAACTTTGAAAATTTGAGAATTTATTCTCCTATTTCTTAACTTTAGCCTAGCTCATTCAAAATCATTTAAAAAATGTCTAAGTTAACTGTCCATTGTCTCTAGTAGACCTACTATACAGAATAATTACAATTACCCTGATATATATTACACTTGTACTGTATAGTCAGTGCCTGCGTAGCAGCCATTATATTGCACATACCATCAGTATAGTCGCCTATACATTCATCTCTCAAAGAATGGCCACATCTCATCTATACATCATCATATACCATTGGTATCACACACACAATGACAAAAAAGATTGCATAACCTATCAAGAATCATTTGAGCATGCGTAAGGCCGATCTTGGGTGTCCAATTTTGAAAATTAAAAATCACAACTTTTTGTACACTTCTCGCGACACTTGCCGCTTGGCGATGTCTGTGTGGTATACCGCAGCCACCTAAACTCCTCCCGCATCTTGTCCGGGCCGCCCTCTGTGGGTCTGGTTGTGGCGCATCACCCGGAGGCTCCTTAGTCGGCCGTTTGGGGCATCACCCCATTGCCACTGGGGGGGGGGGGTGTGGATGGGGGGTCCCCCATGTCACATGTCAATTTTAAGAAATGGTTATGTCACATGTCACTTAAATCCCCATGTCCCATGTCACCTCTAAGAACCTCTCATGTCACATGTCGATTTTAAGAAATGGTTATGTCACATGTCACTTAAATCCCCATGTCAAATGTCACCTCTAAGAACCTCTCATGTCACATGTCGATTTTAAGAAATTGCCATGTCACCATGTCAAATTTAGTGGTCCACACCCATACTGGGGGCTACTTCGGCCATCTGCAAAAATGAGAAGAAATACATAAATAAATAGGTAAATAGTGATTCAACATGTTCCTATATGCTGACAAAGGATGTAAAATAAAATTGACACCACTGAAGGATGAACGGTTCTTGAGATCTATATATGCGTACTGTACTTTCTGTACAAAGTAACTTGATGAGGACTTTCCATCTCAGTCCTGGGAACATCTTTTTATACTCTCTGCTCTTTTGTGTAGGCCTTCATGAAAAAATGGCGATATTACTTAGAGGCATGAAAGAAAAAGAGAATGAGTGCTTAAACATGTGCAGGACATGTGATGTCTGTATCACATATCAATGTTCTAATAATGCCTCGAGGGCAACACTGTAAAATAAAATGTCAAAATAACAATGGAATCGCAAAGTTGCCAGAGATTAATCATTATTTTCACAGAGATTTCTTGTAGATTCGTGTACCACTGTACTGCCACCTAGGGCTTATAGTAAAAACTACACTGGTTCCCTGTCATACAATTACGTTGGTTCACTCTTCAGTTGTATGAGGATTCGTGATAGATTCAACAATAACTTTCTACAGTGAATGTTTAGACTGGGTCAATCCACCGACAGTGGGCACCTGGGTCTTTTTTGGTCTTTTTTGGATACAGGACGCTGTAAAATAAGAAGTAAGTAACCATTCTTATTATTTCTGGTTTCATTTCAAAGAAAACACATTGGGCTTCAAAAGAAGGGCAAGTTTACATATGTCGGCCTGCTATTTTTTTAGATATGGTGGCCCAAAGTTCAAAAATGGCCAAAAATTGCCTTTTTATTCAATTTCCACCTCATCCCAGGGTCTAAACATCAAGCCTAACAGCAACAGACCAATATAATTTTATCTATTCCTTAGTGGGGGGTCCTATCTAACATTTTCATGTTGTTTGGAGGTGCTCTGGTTGGCATTCCTTTTCCCCTATTCATTTCTATAAACAAATACAGGTGCTGTAATGGGCGTGAGCAAAATGAAAGTACACTGGTAGGCCTACTAAAACACTACCCTCAATCTTATTTCCCACCAAGATTAGGGTCATCATAGGGGATTTTCTGGTACAGAAACTTAGGGTCTACTTGCAGGCATGACTGTGCAGTACATATTCAAGTATTTTCAAGTCCATTTTGCTCATGCCCATTACATTCAAATTTCTGCATCCAGGACAAATACTATCAAAGTTTTCTTTCTTTCAACCAGCCTAACTTGAAGATCTATTGTTAATAAGTCATTTTAAAAAAAGACTGGAGTCTCTACATGCCTTGGTTATGCCAAAAAGAGGGGTTAACTGACAGATGTAATGGGCATGAGCGTAATGGGTGTGAGCGTAATGGGCGTGAGTAAAATGCACTGCAAGCATGTTGGCAGGCTTGATGCATTCCAAATGCATCCTATAAGTATTCTTAGATTATTTTTATTGCCTAGATTAATTCTAGGTGAGGTTATATTGCTGAGTTGCTGTCTGAATCCTGGGAAAGTTGTTTCGCTTACGCCCATTACGCTCACGACCATTACATTCATATTATTTCCTTATGTATTGTAAATATCCATCTTTTTTTTTCCTATTTTCTTCATAGTGTGTCTTTGGGACCTTTTGTCAAATATCCTAACTGAAAATCATGTAGTTCTGACAAATATTTCTGTGATGTAGAGAAGAATTCATTTTGCTCACGCCCATTACATTTTCATAATTTTGAATATTTGCAATAAAAACTGACCGCTTGGGAGTTAGTGACTTGAATGAATCTTTCCTAAGAGCCAAGATATAGGGCTATCAATAAAATTAAGTTTCATGATCTAATTCTTAGTTTTTAAAAATGACCCTCTACCATGGACAAGTGCCCACTTTCAGTGGATTGACCCATATCCCAGCAAATTGTCGTGAGTCCTTGTCAACCTGTGTGAAGTGGCTCACACATGTCGCTAGATGGAACACGACGTCGTTATAGCACAAGATCACCAGGAATAGCAATTGCTATGCCATGTGAGTCTAACACACAGTGGCGAAAGATGACGGAATGAGTTATCACTCAAAAAGGAGTCACCATTGATGACCAATCATGGCGACAGATGACGACAATTTGTTGGGATCTATGTCCTGCCTATACGGCTGACATGAAATATAGGTACATGTATATTTATAAAAACCCGACTATGGATTTGTGTGGCTTTGTGCTGTTCTAAGAAATATAAATGAATATACCTTTTGGCATATATCACACAAATAGGCTTGTCAAATAGATACTAAAAGTACCCACTTTCCCAACGCTGCCATGCTAAGTGCGCAGAGAAATGCGTTTTTAGATTTTCAGACCAGTACAGCATTTGTTGCAATACACACGTACCTAGCATCATTATAATGACACTATCAAGCGTAAAGAGTGAGCAGTATTCCATTTCCTGATCCTCTGGCTTGAAGCAAGGCATGGTGGTAGTTATATATAGTTTTCTCCCATTATGCCTTGCTTCTTCCTCTACAGTGGTACCCTGAGGTTTTATACCTCAGGACACCAGAGTATTGTTGCAATTGCAAAAGAAAGGTTATTTGGTATAATCAAGTTGGTATTTCCAAATACAGCAACTTTGTGGCTTGGGTACGATTTTAGTTCAAAACTTGGGATATAATGTGGCATAAGGAAAATGCAATAAGCACCATGATGACCAATGGCCTAGTGCAGTCAATACAAAACGTTTCCCCCCTCCCAAGCCTACAGATTTTATTGTTCTGCAGGCCCGGATTGATTTTGGCATGACTGGATGTCCCTCAAGATTATCATCATCAGGAGAGAATTAATGAGAAACAAGAATTAGCTCACTATTTTAATAATTTGAACCTTAACAAAAAGCATTATGCATTTTGTTTTAGGCTGTGAACCCTTAATAATAGTCCAATTTGCAAGTCATAAAAACCAAAATGTTGCCCAAGGTCCTAAAACGTATCAGCCAGACATTCGCCCCGGTAGTCTTTCAATTTCCGCCAGCCCGGCAGCGAATTGCCAGTAAAAAGTCAGTGTCCAACGAGTTTGTCTTTTTATTGACTGCTAGTGGACCTCCTGCCTATTTACCGGTATAGTCCAAGGACGACACTGAGTAGGAATGGCGGGGCTTCATTGACGGAGTAGATAACGTTCTTTTCTTCCTCTTCACTGGGTGTGTTATCATCTTCAACCACATCCAGCTGCCCAGTACCTAGCACCGACACTGACTGGAATTAAGCAATAGAGGCTTAGATATTGGTCATTCTTTTTTTTTCTTTCTTAATCAACAATGCTGAGTGGTTGGTGGATTATCATGAATGCTGAAAATTCATGCACACTGAAAATCTCTTGAAAATCTTTTGGTCCCTCTCCCTAAAGAGGGATCAGGAGGTTAATTCAAAACATCAATCTTAGCCTCAGCCCTCCTACACTATTCCAAGAAGTACTGACTGGGCACAGGGGTAAGAGTCCCAAAATAAAGGAATAGCTGTGGAGTCACTCTTCTTCACAACAGTGTTTATACCATCGTTCCCCGTCCCCATATGGGCTAACAAAAGAGCACAGGGTGCAGTTGACCCAGTACAGTATTCAAGAGTTGTTCCCATAAATGTATGATTTATGTTTGCCTATTAGAAGCATTGTGCCCCCCAGGACAAAGAGAGAGAAGGGAAGAATTACCTTACAGTGCACTTTACGCATGAGTAGCCCTAAGAGCCCTCAAGGACACTCAGCAAACATCCTCCCTCCTCTCTATATGTATGCAGCAGGCTATTCACTCTTTCGATCAGGAGTGTTCCCTGTAAGTGCTCTTGTACTCAGGTTAAACCACTGTGCAATTCTTTCACTAAGATTCCAGTGATCTTAGCACTGGAAAAGGAATAGTGAAGTGATCCCTGGACTTACTATTCCTGGCAGGCCTGCAACCACTACATTAAATAGGGTAGACCGGCCAGGTCTTATGATATGTGCCTACACTAAGATCGCTGGGTTTGCGGTCCCAGGATGTTTTGAATTAAGCTCCTGAAATCCTTAGGTTCTCCCATTTGATAGAGAGGTCTGGATTTTTTCTTGTCCCAGCATTTCACTGAATAAAGAGGGGAATGAGATCCTTTCTGTCCCCTTCCAAGAGGGTAGGAAATGTGTTGCTTCTCCAGAAATCCTCCGACTGCTTTATAGGGTTTGGTATGAATTTTAAGGATGATTTGTTTATTATCGATAATACATTTAGGAAGAGAAGATGTATTTGCCAAATACATGGCACTAGTTAATAAACATTGCCGTTAACACAGTTACACAGTACATAAGTGTACCGCACAATAATATAGATATAGGGGCAGTCTATGTTTTTATTCATATTAATGACCCCCATCTCATTAAAATGGTGTATAATTATGATTATTTTACAATATGACTTGTATTCATGTGTGTGTCACTATGGTTGATAATCTCATACATGCTATATATGACAGCCCAGAGGGAAACCAGTTTTTTGGGTATGGATATCAATTTTGCCATTTTAGCCCATTCTAAGAGTAGACTTGGCTTGCTAACACGGTTTTTAATTTGAAAATCAAGTGAATATTTGCTGGTGTCTGAGTCAGAATGGGAACAAAAAGTTCTCTTCTCCCTCTGCTATGAATCGTTGGATAGGGGCCTTTATGGCTCAGACCTGCTCGACAGCCTCCTTTTAACCATACCAACATTGAGAAAATCAGAATTGTAGCTTGCAATTCAAACTACCCGATCTAACCAGGACCCACCCTTCCTCTCACTAGATTTCATGGTCATAGCCCTTACAACTAACGTTAATTTGCATCCATTCCCTAGTCTCTAAGAGTAACGGTTCACAAAATATTTGAGGCTAAAGGTTTATAAAAAGCCATGTGGTCCTACCATGAATTAAGTTTAAAAGAAATATGTCTACGTACACTACATCGTCCTGTATTCAGTGGTACTGCATCTACCAACGCAGTGCTGGACAAGTCTTCGTCTCCATCAGCGGGGGAGACAGATTCCATAGTAGGGTTTACTTCTCCTCTGCTACACAGCATTAAATGTATTTACTGTATCACTAACCCTGTAAAATCTCACGTGATATTTTTGCCATATTAGGATCTTAAGATTTATCCACTTGCTATTTGCAAAAGGAGTCAATTTGGGGGCCAACTTTTTTTTTAATGGTGTAGCAAGTTCTCAATCGATTTTAATATGACTTTTACTCATGATCACCTAAAGAACGAGCCTTCCAAGAGATGTAGTCTGGAAAATATCTACGTTTAGAGTACATGTACCTAGTTTGGGATTCTGACAAAACATGTGGGAAACCTAATAAAAGGCCCATCCTAATGGATTATGATATAAAATCGACACTGGAAAATGAAATGAAAGGAAAGGTTTACATTCGTAGATCATGGTGGACAGCACTCCCTCAAATGAAGAGTCACATGGCATTTTTCATGGTTTGGCCTAAAGGCTACTCTGGAAGGCATTTCTCAAGATGGTATGACTAGACTCCTTCGAGTCGTAGTGAGATCTCTCACTTAAATGCCATTACAGCCCTGTGTCTAGTGGTCACTGATAATTGCATGGGTATGACTGCCCTACCAAACCCTATGTTATTACTGCATTAAGTGCTGTTCATACAGAGTAGTTGTAGTGCACTACCTACGATCACCCACTCTGATATTAAGGGTTTCAAATCGTAGTGACTGTATTCAGTTGTACCATCTTGAGAAATGGATTGAAGTTAGGTAGTCTTAACTATAGCCACTTACAAGAAATTGTATTTCTCTACATTAAATTCCACAGAAGGAAATCCCCTAACAATTTTTTAACTATGGAGTCTGCACATCAGGAGCATTTTGGACACAAAAAGTAGGTAACAGGTGATATGAAAATTTCCTGAATAAAATAAAACTAACATTAAATCCTTAAGTATAGAAGTCTGTGGGTATGGCAAATATAAAACAAATGGGTAAATGAACCATACTTAATGTGGTAATAAAGATTGGTTATGACATATGAATTAGGAATCTCAGCAAATATTGTCATATTTGGTGGTTTCATTTTTTGCCAACCAGGTGCTGTATGCGTAGATCCTGTCTACTACGTTTAAGACGGTAAATTCTCTGTAGTACAACTGTTTTACTGAAAAGGGAAGTACTGTCAGTGATGGTACTTTTTGATTCAATTGCTCAGTTCTGAAACTCAGTCCCTCCATAAAGGGAGTGGTCATAATTTATTTACAAAAGGGGTGGGAGGATTCACACGGACGAGCAAAAATGTTAACGCCCCCCCCCCATCAATGATGGCAGACTTCTTTTGGGTGCCCACGCCGGGCGGGGAAATCTTTGCACTCCTCTTTGATATATAGTAGTGTACATTCTTTTTCAATAATAAGATGCTGCGTTTTTAGCCACCCCCCCCCCCTTCAGGAGTGGGTCAACAGTAAATAATTCCGTCCCGCCAAACTCACTTCCCCCGCTGTTGATGAATAATGACCCTCCCTTAACTATAAATATTTAATTATCAGATAGAGTTTAGGCGTGAGACTTAGTTAGCTCAGCTCATAGCGTTGTAGGGTAGGCCAAGATAAATCAATCATTGTTTTCCCCCCTTCACTACTGCATGTTCCCAGGGAGCAAGGCATAAGAATTTTCATGCAAATTTGATTGGTGTGGTTGCACTGCTTTTGTTTATTAGAGCTAGACTGTCATGAAATGATTCACCTTTTACATTAATGTATAGTACACAAATTGGACTGTACTCCCGATAAGTCCTTTAGTCTTCTTACCTAACACACTGACTGTACAACATCATCCTACTTCTCGGCTTTGTTAGCTTAATGCCATGGCAGGTATTTGTATAGGGCCACAACAACCTAACCCACTCTCCAACACAGTATTCTGGTACCACTCTGCACCAGTGTGGGTCTGTGGGTCTCACACTGGGCAAAAGTCAGAAATATTTGCTTCTTTCTGGCTCTAGATATAAATATTCTGATATAAGGTAGCTGATAGGGACAGCATGATTTATATTGATGATATCTAAGTCTATACCGCTTGTTGTCATTGATTAATAAGTGCCCTGCAGAAAGCTTTGGAGAGGTAAATTCCCCTGGACCTAATACAAGCCAGGGACCGTGTGTGAGAGGGGGCCTCTGACTAGCCGGGTTGTTGTTCACACCAGGCAGAGTCTAGTGAACTCTCCCTGTTCACACATATATTAAAGTGCTCCCCTTGGCCGAGGCATTTACTAAATATAGAACTCTGCAGATCCCTTATTTTGTATAGGTAGAAGTGGACACGACCCTTATTGTAACTCTAGACTAAAACACATGGGGCAGAGCTACATTGACATACTACAAGTTAAGAATTGTAGTAGCTGGAGGTGCTTGCTACAAACCAGTGTGTTTTCAGGCTCACCACTTACAGGGATCTACAGGCTCGGGACAGTCAAGGTGTGTGCACTTAGGTTTAGCTGCTAAATAATAGGTATCTACACATCCAGTATTTAAAGGTCCTCAATCAGTTCAGTATTAATATAAAAAGCACCAAATGACATGCTAGAATACCTGAAGACTCACTAGAACTAACACTATAGATCTAGGGAGGAAGGTGCATGCTTTCATGATGGCACCTCTAGTATACATGGACTATGTCAGGTCATGCTATATCTAAGATGTGGTCTTGTATCTTACCTGCTTACAACAATATATGACACTTTTCCATGCATGAATGGGCATGCTTTGTTTTCAAGGTAAATCTAAAGACACCACATGACTTGATATGACCCACGATAAGATGCACAATTCAATGATGTCGCACACATTAACCCTAGGCAAGGTCAAGTTTAATTAATATCTTAGGAAGTAACCAAGGCATACTGATATGATAAAGAATGAACGACATGATAACATGTATGATATAATAATTGAATATGCCATATAAAATTAGCATCCATTAATTACTGTGACCTGATTACTGAACGATATATGTGACATAACAGGGTTATCCGGACAGGGGTTTCCAAACAAAGGGTCATGGACCCCCCCCCCATGCCAAACAAGGGGAGGAACTATGCTTTGACCCCCCCCCCCCCCTACGCCTTTGGAAACCAACACATACACTTATTAGGGTAAACTTGGTCATCTACTCACAAGTTGGCCTGAAATAGCAGGAAAATGTCTAGATTTTAAGAATTGTCTTTCGGGGTATCACCCAAACACCTAGGCGGAGAAGTGACGAGAAGATAAGGTTGTACAAGCTGTGTGCAATCCCATCATTATAAACAATGAAAAACTGATATCGTATGGTCGAAAATCATAGAAGGTTTGCATATGACGAATTTGGAGGTATTCCAGCCCCCACTCTCCAAATTTTAGTTTCCCCCTCTATTTCTTTGGCTCAAAGTGTCAGGCTGGATGAGATCTTCATGTTACATATGGGTTTTGATGGTCCCATATGCATATTTTGGGCTCCAGGGGGGTAAAATGTGCCCAAAATGACCAAAATTGCCTGGGCGAAATTGTGTCTGGGAGAATGACATTTGAGTTACAAGCCATGTTGAGGGCTTAATTTCCTACAGAAACAATCTTCATACCTCCATGAAAATCTCAGGTCCAGACTATTTTCACCTGTAGATTAAGAAAATCATATTATCATTTATGTCAGATGTGTCCTTGCTATTGTAAAAGAAGCATACTTATAAGAATTCTTTTTCTGGGCACATGTCTGGGGGAATGACATGTAAGGCCCCATATGCACACTTTCTATGATTTGTGACCGTATGTGTTTGCATTGATATAAATTAATATTTTGTTAAATTCAGAATAAACCATCATCATGCCACTGAAAGCCCCGACCGGTGTTAACTCTGATGTTGTGGTTGTTATACCCGCTGAGGATGTGGAAAACTCCTGCGGGGCCTCCATTGATATTGGTAAGTTCTGAATTAGTTTTTTTTTTTTTGCTAAATCAATGTGACTGTATTATAAAAGAACCCATTCCATATACTTGACATAAAAGAAAGTGTGTTTATACTGTGTATTGTCCATGTGTAAAACACCCTGAACCACATACATTTTGTTCTTGACATACAATACCAACCATTACATTGTTTCAAGGATCAACCATGGGTAAAATAATTTACCGATCGAACAAGGAATACAAGGATGGAAAACCAATACAGCCACTGGTAGGATCTTACTCATAGTAAAATTGAATCTTTATCATGGCTAGGCTTTATTCATATGTATTTGATACACTCCAAAGGGGTAGCATGGTGCAGTAATGAAATGTTGGCGAGTAACTTACCAGCACTGTCTAAGTATGTCATGTCAATCAAGGAATACAAAGTATTCTTCCGTACTGCCTGGAGTTTAAGCAAGAAGTAAAATTGAGTTGGGTGTGATTGTGTGTAATTTGTTATCAACTCTTTACTGCACTATGCAATTGGTCGTCATGCATGAATACAGCCCTGGTCACTACTACTACATTCATCACACCAACTCTGCAGCGCTAATACACTCTCAGGAGATTGGCACCGATGAATTGCTGGTAAGCGGTCTCGACAGCTGCCTCATGTCGACCAGGGAGCATGATGCACTCCTTCTTTAGCACCCCTTAGAGGATTAATTACACTTTTGTGCTTGATACCTCAGGATGATGCCAGTAAAGGCCAGGTTCACTTTGCCATGTTCCCACGTAGTGATATTACAGGCATGGTCAGCTACATCAAGGAGAACGCCGACCTCAAGGTAAGTTATTCAAAGTCCTTGGGCCCAAATGAGCTTCTATTGTGTCTGAGTACCAATCCTGAATAGTAAACGGGACATTGTCTTTTGGATTGCTGCATTTACCGGGAACCCAAATCACTTTGCTAGACATCTGGGTTGCGCATCTTACCACAACCAAGAGAACAAACAATAGGCTAATATTGAAGCAATGGCAGATGCCGGGAATGACCTAGTGGTCTGTCTGTATTGTGCTGCTTCCTGGTGTTGGAGACTGGTAGTATTGCCTAGAGTCAATGCTGCTGTGCATCTTGCAGGATTCTGAGGCTGAGCTGGGCAGCCCAAATGTAGTAATTTGACAGCCTTTAACATGTACCAATACTCAAAGCGTTGTCAAGTTTACTTTCCACCATAGGTAGTGAAAAGTGTCTGCATGGGCACAAGGAATATTAGAGGAGGTACATACTGTAACTTGTAAGACCCTCTTGTGGGGAATAGCTGAACTACAAAGGACAGGCCGCACTGACCTTAAGTTAAGGTGGATAGCGCCAATGGGTTAAAGGTAGCTATTATTTTACAAAATTTTACCACAAGATTCATATCTTCTCTGCAACAATGCCAAGAAAATATAGGGGTCCCTGGCTAAATTTCTGTATAACTTTCCTAGAATATTCTCATCAACCTTATGCATCTAGGAAATGTATTTTGACCATATGGTCCTAGTCATTTTTGCATTAATTTTCCACATTGAAATAAAAATCTCGTGAGAATAATAGACCACCAGGCCTTATACTGTCCCTGCACCTACCATGAACAGCTGGCTGCATGACCTCATTGGTAGGACAGCAAGCTTGGCAGGATTTTGGTGACCTCCTACTAACCATATAGAATTGTTTGTGTGCAGAAACATGCGCAGAAGACCAGTTTTACATGGTTGCCATCCACCTTACCAAACACATGCCACAGTACCATCCCCAACATTACTTGATTTATTGATGACAGCGGTGTTCTGAATTAACCAAGTAAGCCAACTTGGAGTAGATCTTACAATTTTATTAGTCAATGTTTCTGCAGAATTTGGGGTCTCCTCTGACAGGTGTCGGATGTGTGTCGAAAGGAACTCTGCCGCTGTTGTTTAACATGACTGAACATTTGTGTGTTATTTAAGGCAGATGATAATGGAGAACTAATAGTCAAGTCGTCAGGAGTTGGTGCAGCTTATTTCAAAAAAGAATTACAGGAAGGACTGAACTGCAAGTAAGTCATGAATAATGATGGCCTTGTCCCTTGTCAAGCGCATTCGGTATATTTTTGTTACAGGCTAACCACTATATATATATATATATATATATATATATATATATATATATATATATATATATAATGGACTGTCTCATGCTCAGTTTAGAGATGAAGGTGTTTCTAGAGCCATATTACTAAAGCTGAAAGTGTAGGTGGCAAGGATCCTATTTTCTCCGAACCTCAACTTCCCTGGTGTAGTTTTTTTTCTCTCCACTGATTTTTCATCAACGGTCTAGGTAAGACATTCAGGCAGATATAGAGCTTTGGCCATTCATAAATGTTTTTGAGGTCAAGGAATGCATCAAATTTAATGCTATCCTATGAAAAGATTCATATTGGATTTCTGACCTAATTGCTTATGGCACTCAGTGTACAAGTACCTAGACAGTGGAGCCTCATATCCCTTTTCAATCTTCAGAAATTGCCCTTCTCCAATTGTGGTTTTTAGGAAGTGGCCTTGTTCCCTATACAATTTTAAGAAATAGCCTTGTCTCCCTGTAGACTTTGCCCTATCTGGCGCCCTATCAGGAGTGCTCTCGATGTGCTCCTGCTTTGTTCCAGATTCAAAGTTCGGAGTTAATTGGGTCTAGTCAATAACCTGCTTACGGCTTGTTTATAGACTGGACCCATTTGGCAACACGTCCAGTGGAGGTATTATCAGATTCGGACTTCTTCACCTAGGCTTTCACTTACACTTAATCTCATCTACAGGCTGAATATCATAACAGAGTCTGACTGCTTCAGTCAGGCTTTCACTTACACTTAATCTCATCTACAGGCTGAATATAATACCACTCAGGTTTTCCTCTGTTTCACTTATGCTTGGTCTCATCTACAGGATGGATATAATACCAGAGTCTGACCGGTTCACTCAGACTTTCTTCTAATTCATTCACATTTACAGACTTGATATAATACCAGAGTCTGACCGGTTCACTCAGACTTTCTTCTAATTCATTTACATTTACAGACTGGATATAATACCAGAGTCTGACCGGTTCACTCAGACTTTCTTCTAATTCATTTACATTTACAGACTTGATATAATACCAGAGTCTGACTGTTTCACTCAGACTTTCTAATTCATTTACATTTACAGACTTGATATAATACCAGAGTCTGACTGTTTCATTCAGACTTTCTAATTCATTCACATTTACAGACTTGATATAATACCAGAGTCTGACTGTTTCACTCAGACTTTCTTCTAATTCATTCACATTTACAGACTTGATATAATACCAGAGTCTGACTGTTTCACTCAGACTATCTAATTCATTCACATTTACAGACTTGATATAATACCAGAGTCTGACTGGTTCACTCAGACCTTCTAACTCATTTACATTTACAGGCTGAACATATTACCAGAGTCTGACTGTTTCACTCAGACTTTCTAATTCATTTACATTTACAGACTTGATATAATACCAGAGTCTGACTGTTTCACTCAGACTTTCTTCTAATTCATTTACATTTACAGACTGGATATAATACCAGAGTCTGACTGGTTCACTCAGACCTTCTAATTCATTTACATTTACAGGCTGAACATTTTACCAGAGTCTGACTGCTTCACCCAGGCTTTCTTCACTATGGAGAAGATAATGAGTGAAGAAGAGCTTTTTGTCCCACTCCCTAAGGAGGTCCAAGACCAGATTGCTGCCACCAAAGCCACCATGGAGGAGGTCAAAGCCCAGATGCAGAAAGGTAGGACATTAATTCATAGTACCTGACCTGTGACAGTGGCGGATCTAGAATTCAGGAAAGGAGAGGCATGCCCCTTATCAAGCTTGTATTCTATTCTTAATTTTTGGTTCGAAAGAGGAAAATAAACTCTTAAAACCATTGGCAAAAAGGTGGGATTGTAGAAATCGTAGCCATGGATCGTATGCCTACTGCAGCAAATAGAGTCTTCCTGAACTCAGGGCACGGCTTTTTTTCTTCTTTTCAGCTTATAGCAAAGTCACCAAATAAGGGTGTTCCTTATATGAAGCGTAAATCGGAGCTCATATATTTTTTAAGACAAGTATGATCCTTGGGCCAGCTTAACATAACTATATAGGAGGACATTATAGATTGTGGATAGTGCTCAGCGTGTAGAACGATCTTAAACTTGATGTTATTCTCATATATACCTCCCACAGCTACAAAGGCATTTGACAATGCACCAGACGCTGCTGAAGCTGTACCGGAGGAGGAACGCCCCAGACTGTTAGTTCAGGCTGGTTCAGGCACAGCTATTATGCAGGTTAGTATAGGAAAACATCCCAGACTGTTAGTCCAGGCTGGTTCAGTCACAGCTATTAAACAGGATAGTATTGGGAATCGTCCCACACTGTTAGTCGAAGCTGGTTAAGGCACAGCTATAATGCAGGTCAGTATAGGGAATCGTCCCAGACTGTTAGTCTAGGCTGGTTCAGGCACATCTATAATGCAGTTAAGTAGAGGGCATCGTCACAGACTGTTAGTCCAGGCTGGTTCAGGCATGGCTATTATTCAGGCTAGCAGAGGGTGATCATTCCAAACTGTTGTTAGACTCCTGTAAGAGCTAGACAGCAAGGAAAAGTTCAATGTATGACTCCCCGGAGTTCATGTGAGTGGTTATTGAAACATTTCTGCTCACCCCATATCAATGGTTTTAAAAAGGCCATTATCAACTGAAGCAAGTCGCGATTGGCCTACTTGAAACTGGTACATTGACGTTCATCAAAAATGGATCCATCGTGAAGAATGAAGCGTAATTGATGTGGATGTAGCCTAGGTTATTTGGCATAATTATGTGATAGTACACAAAAAATAATCCAATTTAGTAAATACTAATCTAACTTAGACAAAATCACCCATTAGGCAAAATCCCCAACATGTTAGTAACATCTTACTAATGTGTTAGTACTATTAACTGACCTATTAAGGCAAGCTGACTTGACTTAGCCATGTCTAAGGGGTAGTAGTTTTGTCTAAGGGGTAGCAGTTTTGTCTAAGGGGTAGTAGATTATCTTCACACCAGGTGCCAGTGTGGTTTGCATGAGGATTTTTATGGTAAGTGCATATCATGGAAAAGCCTATGAATGTCAGAATAATGGGGCTTTCAATGACTATCGACCTAAAAAATCCTTTACAATTCAACCTGGCATGTGATTTAACAGAATATACTCAATAAATATATATTTGCTATTGAAGGAGCTATGAAGAAGAATGGAAACACCTTTTTTGTGAAAATTTAATTTACTCATATATCCATATCTTTGACATTATGATAAACTCAGAGCAACTAAGTTCATGGGTTGCAAAGAAAATGATGTGAGGTATTGAACTTGCTCCTCAAATGGAGAGGCTCTGTTCTGGATGTCTTAACCTATGTGGAGTTTACACTTACCACTTCAGAATTAAGAGAATTGCTATGTTGCTTGAAAGTCTATGTAGTGAGTAGAAAAGTCTAAGGCAAGTTAGGAGAAATCAGGCAAGTCGGGCATTTTTTTCTAATGGTTAGGCGTAAACTCCCAAGAGAACTTTGGTGGTTTGGGGACGTGCAAGCTCCCAACTTGGGTTAGCAAGTCCAACAAATGTTAGGCGAAAGGCCTAAGATATTCAGAATGTTTTTTTGTGTGTATGATAATGCTGGTAATAGTAATTGGTACATATGGTTGCCACATACAAACTATGATGTCACTTTTCTGTCACACATTCAACGTTGTGGATTGTCAACAGTGAGCAGTTTGCATTCAGCAATTGTTAATCATTTGTGCCTTATATTATTTAAAAAGAAATTAATGTATTGTATGTATACCTGCTTCAGATGCTCAAAGATGGAACCTGTGGTTATGTGGATGGAATCTTCACAGGTGGACGCTTTATGTATGGACTTGGAAGTTTCCTGACAGGAGAAAATGCAAGTCATATACAATGATTTATATCAGAAGAAAAGAAGAGTTAATCCCTGCCAGAATAACTCATATTTGTCCTACGGGTGAGGCTTGTGCTAGTGTTGACCTTCAGCTTTATTGATGGGGTAGTGAAGTAAATTCAGGGTCTAGTTGAGCCATATGCATTCCACTTGGCACTCCAAAAGTCTTTCCTTCTTTTTGACACTGTGTGCATCAATTGCACGACATTGGTACAAAGCTGCTGTGATATTCACCCAGAGCTGAAACATAATGTAAACAAGAACAAAATAATAGAACAACGGATTTTGAGTGTCGCAGGTAATGAATACATGCGCTCCAGAGGCAGAGGTTAGTGGAGTCAGGAATTTAAAATGCATCCATGACCTAGCACCTTCAAAGTAGTTAACTGTTATGTATGATTATTATCCATTCCTTGTTCCCTTCCAATATCACAGAATTTCAGTAAGCTGGTTGACATGGCAGAGGGTGCCGATGGTAAGACAGTAGACCTGTGGATGTCTGACATGACGGAGAAGTCCACAGACGGTGACGATGGTGTATATACTATGGAGCAGGGTCAGGATCTCATGTTGTCACCATTTGGAAAGGGCACATTCACAAGGAGAGGTAAGTGTTGAACTTATTATATTCCATTAGATACAAACAACAGTCTATTTTGATAGCATATGTGATGGTCACTTTCTCAAACAAAGGGATTCTGGGGGCTGTTTTTCCTCGTTCGGCGGAGGGTCCGCATTTAATATGCGGGGGCCATATTTAATCAACGCGGCGTTAGGTGTTTAAGCTCAAAAATATGATCAAATATAATTACCAATACGGACTTCCGCGTTCAAACGCGGACCTCCGTGTTCAAACACGGATTTTTCCTGTTTTTCCTCATTTCATGGAGGCAAATATTCTGCTCCTTTTTTAGGTTTCTGTGGGTTTTACACGGGGGGGTAGGTGGGTAGGATAAGTAATATATATATCAAATTACAGCTCAACGCGGACCTTTTTCCTCCGTTTTCACCCCCGTATTTTATTATAATATAAATTAATTAAATGAAAACAGGTCATGACCTCGACCTTGACCTTCATAGGGCGGTTGTTTTGATAGTGGTCAGAGACAGACACAGAACAGCAGTAATGGGGTTCACTGTACGAGCAAAGAGACAGTACATGAAGAGGGTAGATCCCATGAGCTTCTTTACTGACAAGAAGTTTCAGGCTCGGTACAGGCTCAGCAAAGAAGTGGTCCGTGTGCTGATAAAAAACTTCGTGGCCACAAGAAAGAGGAAGGTGCTAAGGGGCATACATGCAGTCCCTCACAGGATACGTGTGAGTACATTCACTTCCCAGGATAAAAAAAAATGATGCCCCAAGACCCAACCAAACCATATGGAAATCTTAGCTATGACCCCCCACTAAGAAATATAAATTTTATATGCCCAAGGAGCCACCTGACCTAGTAAATCCTGGAATGACCTATATATATATATATATATATATATATATATATATAAATATTTCATGTGCTCCTTCTGTCACAAGAAAATGACTTTCCTCTCTTTCTCTTCTTGCAGTTCTGTATAGCCCTGAGATATTTTGCGACAGGCGCAAACTACTCAGCAGTAGGAGACTGCCATGGGGTGTCTAAGAGCATGGTGTCTATCAGTGTAGCTGCTGTGTCTGATTACTTCCACGACCACTTGGCTGAGTACGTGCACTGGCCTGATCTGGAAACAGAAAAAAACAACAAAGCTGTTGTTTTCCTGCGCGAGAAGAAAAAACCAGGATGTTTTGGCCTGGTAGACGGGACTCATATCGCCATACACTGCCCCAGGGGTTTAACAGAAGACGAGAACCAGTACTATTGCTACCGGGGTTACTACTCGATAAACACTATGGTAAGTCATTTTATTTTCTTGAGGAAAAAAAACCAATTTTCCTTTCTTCTCCATAATATTTTAAAGGTAATAACGTGTAAATTCTTGATAATAATTTATGTTAAAATCAGAATAAAAACAAATTAATCTCTAAAAAAGATTTTTAATTTTCAGATAGTCTGTGACTTCGATGGTCTTATCATGCATGTCAATGCCGCTAACCCCGGTAGCTGTAATGACGTATACGTGATGAATGGGTCCCAAATAAAATATCTCGGAGAAAGACAGGACTTCAAGGGACTCTTCTTGCTCGGAGACTCCGGGTAAATATATTTCTTTTCCTTTCATAAAAATCTTTTTGCCTACTAGACCATTTACTTTCTTTTGCTTTAATATGAGTTTAATTGCATTTCATGTAAAATAATGGTTATGATAAAAAATAAATTTCTTTTATCTTTTTTCGTACAGATATGTCCTGACTGACTACATTTTGACCCCGGTCAAGTTTGAGGAAACCGTAGGAGATGTGCTGTATAACCGGTGGCACAAGAGCACGAGATCTGGGGTGGAAAGAACAATTGGTCAACTCAAGCAGCGTTGGAGGTGAACAAATTTTTTATTTCTTGGAACAAAACCAAGGTTCTGCCTTTCAACCTTAAAAAGAAAGAGAACACAAGAAGTTTCCCGGATATTTTTATAAATATTCTAACCACTTATCCTATTATATATGGCACTTTGCACATGACATATCCAAATAAATATGCGTTAAACTTAATTACTTTTACTGATATCCAACAACAACATCCAGTCACCCGTTCCTTCATATATTTCCCACATGGCTATTTATCTGTTTATGTAACTGTTTCTACCCAAAATTTTGTACCTTAAGTCACATAACAAATTGTTTTTCAAATTTAACACAACAACTTTTTTCCTTCAGATGTCTAGACTCCAGTGGGGGGTACCTATTCCATACACCCAGGAGGGCAGGACAGATAATAGAGACCTGTGTAGCTCTCCACAATTGCGCTAAGGTGGGGAGATGTCAACTCCTGCGGGATTATCCAGCCCATGACCAGTTCAGACGTCTGCAGGAACCCATAAACCAGCCTGACAATGTGGGAGGACAAGCTCGTGTCATGTTCCACAACATGCGGGCTGAGTTCATCCGTGAGTGGTTCCGGCCGGAATTGGAGCCAGCTCGCGCTAGGGCTGCAGTGCAGCGTTTGGCTTTGCAGCGCTTGCCAGTGCGCTAGGGTAACCAATGTGAACAGGGATGATAGCAGTTTTATAGCACAGAATGTTTAATTGTAATTGTACTTTGGTTAAAAGACCGACCAATTAGGAGCCTCAAACTTTATGATCAATTTCAAGGATGCTGTAAATATGTGAATTAACCTTTACTATGACAATGAATTTTTTTTCTAATAAAATGGAAAAGACAAATTATTTCTCCATGTTACCTCTATTTTTATCATGATATATGAGCAGAAACATTAAGTACATGTACTTTCTGATAACTCAATAAAGATAACCAGCAACAAACATAAATAGTATAAAAGTAGATAAAACAAAGGAAGCATGCTCCTTATCTAAGGCACATAATGTAATACCTGAGTATTGAAATGATCACCGTAACACTGATACGCTTAGCACCCACTGATTGTTCAGTACCTGTCAATGATATGTACATTATACAGTTAAATAACTTTCTGTTATTTCTCTTAAGAAGTTATACCTTCATCATGCTATGTCCTTAATAGCTACATCATAGAACGAAATGAAAAATAAATTGTACATAAAATACAATTCTTTTTAGCAATGACTGACTTTTCTTGGTTATATCTCGCGTTTTGACACAACAGTTTCTTATTCTCTGTTTTTCCTTTTTATTTTAATGCGCTGGGATCTTTTAACGGGCCTGTTATCGTGGTCTCTATCTGAGACAGATCCCTCAGTGTCTGCTTCCGAGGTTCCCCCTTCCCTCCCATAGTTCTTCAATGATTCTAATATAGCCACTGCTTCTGCCATGGGTACCCGCTGAATTTTCACATCCTGTGGTGCATTGTCCTCTGTCTCTTCTTCCAGCTGCGTTGAGTTTGGTGGAACAGCTGTGTCCTTTGATGGACAGCTGTCTGTAAGTCCGTCCTGCTGAGACGAGCTCTGTAAGATGCCATCTTCCTGTTGTGGGCTGTTCTGTATCACTACCTCCATTTGAGGGGGGCTGTGAATGACCTGAACCTCCGGCTGCACTCTGTCCTGTGCTTCAGTATCAACTCCCTCTGATCCCATTACTTCGGCGGGTGTAGTGTCTTCCTGGACTAAGACAACCGTAGAAGAGGGCATAACTGAGAAAGAAGGCAACTGGGTCGCGTCAGGCTCGAGACTGGACTGCCGGTTGACCGCTGAAAAAAAAAATTCCTTTTTTATTTAAAGACTATATATATTTTATAACATTAAGCATAAGAAATGATTTTTAACTGACAGTTTTTCAACTTTGCACTTTAATAAGCTCCATGACATTAATTTCTTTCATAATTCTATTTGTAAAAGAAATAAAAATATATGGAAATTTCTTTTTAACGGACCTGTTGCTGGAATGAGTATTTTATCCGGCTGTTCGGTGGCCTCTTCAGGGGAACAAGTCTGGTAGAGCTTCGGCTGACCATCTAGAAACCAAAGCAATATAATGAAACCGGTGTGTCATGACATCTTGAACAATAAAAATAGATATATTGCTGTAATTAAGGGTTAATATTCTATGTCAATTTTTAAAATATATTTACATCCAAGATGGCATACCTAAAAAAACATTTTAATGGTGTTTTGCGTATTAAATGTGCTTTTTTTTTAAATGCGTTAAAGATATTTTAATCTACTTACTGACTGGAGGCTCTGGGTGCGTTAAACTTAATTCCAAATGTTGAGTCCGATGGTCTACGTGGAAATCTCCATTGTCGCGCGAAGGAGGGAACACAGGTTCAGATGGCTGAGCAGGTGGTTGAGCTGAGTTTGCTGGAAATGGAGTAAATGAAAAGAAATTAAACTGGCTGATTTATTAAGAACCGAATTATTTTTAATAGATGATTTTAATGAAATTTTTTTTTCAAGTTCTTTTATTATATTGCTGAACCTGGCCGATAGAACATATTTAATAAGAGAAATAGTGATAGAGAAATAGATGAGAAATAGTCATTGAAAAAAATTAACAAATTACCTTCTAACACTGCCTTTATGAGGTGCTGGCTGTTTATTCTTTCTTGCGCCGCTGTCAAATGAGACAAATTTGATGTCACTGCAACTAATACCTTGTCTGTTTTCTCAGCCACCGACAGAGACAGTTCTTGTTCCTTCCTGACCGTGTCAACTGAAATAGAGAGGCTTGCCATATTCTGGCTTAATGTCGTTACAATGTCATTTAGGTTCACAACAGTCGCATTTATTTTATCATGTGATTTGCTGACCGCTGCAGCAGCCTGAAGTTGTGAATCAGCTATGTCTCCTGCAGCCTTAAAAATTTGTTTTCCCACATTTTCAAGGCCCTTGGCTAGTTCTACTTCTTTCTTCACACTACGTTCAGCCAATTTCTCCTCTACCTCAAGCATAGTATCCCTGAGCGATTTATAATCATCTATGTTGGAATTTTTTATTTGCATTATCCTTTCGTTGTGAGATTTCAATGCTTCCTTCAGGGCTCGCATATTATCTGAGGCCATGTCAATTAGATTCTTTTTAAGAGCAGCAGACATTTCACGAGAAGCTTTGTTGAAGCTCTCAGTTATACTCTGAGCCAAGTCTTTTGTTGAGTCTGCTATCTGACCTTGAGTCTGCATAATTTTTTGAACAAGCTTCTCCTGTTCTTCGCCAATTACTTTGTTTGTCTCCTTTACAACATCTTTTAGGCTATCTACAAGAGCAAACATTTCTTCCTTCCTCTCCTGGGCTTCTTTTTGTTGTATGGCGTCAGTTTCTTGTATGGGGTCAGTCTTTTGGTTCTTTTCTCCCTTTTTGGTGTTAGTTTTCTTTTGACTGAAGAGTTCCTTCTTGGATTGAGTTTTCTGGTTAACAGCACGCTCTATTTTCTGTAAAGCAGGACTGTTAGGAGTTGTACCTTTGGCTTTGACAGCCAAACGTGGAGAGCACCTTCTTCCGGCCTGAGAGGTGAAAACTGGAGATTCTTTCTCTTTGTTTTGGTTAGGAGTACTTGTACTGAAAGCTTTATATCCTTCAGGAAACTCTGGTTCATCCTCTTCCAGGTCTGGCAGTGATGCATTTATTATCTTCGAGAAAGAAGCCGATCTGCGAAGGCGTGGCCTCTTTGCAGGTTGGTCAGATATATGTTCAGTATTTATTTCATATTTATTTACCTCGTTATTTATTTCAGTCCCATCTTCCATGGAGTATTCTATTTCTTGGATTTCTGTTTCTTTTATATTTTGATGAAGTGTGGGTGGAGCTTGCTCTTGTTGACTTACAGGATGCTGGGTTTGCAGCATGTCTCCAGGATTTTCTGGCTGATTGCGGACTGAACGTTCAGGGTAATTAACCACAGGCTGCTTTTGTTGTACAGTATGGGTCGGCTGTGGGTGTGAGCTTCCACTCTGCTGTTGGTACGAAGGAACTCCCTGCTGTTGGTACGAAGGACCTCCCTGCTGTTGGTGAGAGCTCCCACCCTGCTGTTGGTACAAAGGACGTGCCTGCTGTTGGCGTGAGCTACTAACTGGCTGCTGGTAGGACGGACCTCCCTGCTGTTGGCGTGAGCTACCACCTGGCTGCTGGTAGGACGGACCTCCCTGCTGTTGGCGTGAGCTACCACCTGGCTGTTGGTGTGAGCTACTACATGGCTCTTGGTAAGACGGACGTGCCAGCTGTTCATGTGAGGGACCTGCCTGCTGGTGGTGTGAGGAAGTAGGCCAATTAAAGTTAACATTTTCAGGGTCCATGTTACCTGGAGATTGATCCTGCCTGAAGTTTACTCTTTGGATATTAGTATTTTTATTTTGCCCAGTGTTAGAATTTTTATTTTCTTGTAGTCTGGCACGGTTTTTCTCCTGAAGCCTGCACACCTCAGCCAAAAGGTCGTCCTTAGTTCTGCCTGAAGGTAAAAGGGATACAACACTTGTGTCTGGGGTCTTCTTTTGCTCTGCCTTTTTAACCCTGGTATTGAAAGAGTCAACAATGTGAAGAAGAGTACCAGAGTTTACTCGGGGCTTCGCAAGAAGTTGTTGTGATGTCGCATTGGATAGGTAATTTGGGTTAGTCTGTGTGATGTTATCCTCTCTGTTCACTTCTTCCTGGAAGTTGGAAGAAATGACAGGGTTGTAGTTCTCTTGGTAAGAACGGTGCTCTGCAGGGGTCATGTTCCTCTCCATTTCTGCTTCCACCCTAACCGCTTGCTCTTTATTAACAAAGGGCTCTGCAATAAAAAATAGGTGACAATGCATAAAGCTATAAAATAATTATATCCAAGCCTAAAACAGTTATTTCAGTGTAAACTTAACTTAAAAAATTCACGGTTTTACCTGTTCAATAAAGAAGCACATATTTGGGAAAAGCTAGGAATTATTCTTGGTGAACAGAAAAATTGATTCCATGTTCTTACTTACCTCCACCTTCTAGGCTTTCTACCAATTGACCTTCTAGTGCCACTTCCAGGGCCTTAGAAGGCATACTAAGGGCCGCATAGTCCTCTCGCTCTTCTCTGTCCGGGTCATAGCAAGACCAAGGCCTGTCCTTTCGATCTCCGCCCTTCAGGTTGGGGGGCTGCATTCCTGGTATGCCTGCAGAAAAAGTTAGTGAAACACATGTAACTAATGAAATCATTTATATATGAACCATATTTTATAAGTTCGAAAAAATGCCTCTTATATACTGAAGTATCTTTGAATACCTACTTAAAGAATAGAAAAATACAAGTAAATATAGGTCAGATTTATTTACCTAAAAATTACTTCGTTACCGGAGTAATCACAGATCGCCTGTTCCAGCTCATCAAGGTAGTCCTCTGCGTCCCTCTGACCGCTGCCGGTCTTGTATTTGTTGTCTATCATCTGTCTCTGTAAGTACAAATGTGCTTCAGTTATTTCAAACAGCCTTAGAAAGACAGAAAAGAAGCAGATGGATTTTAATATTTAAACGACTATATGTCCCACCCATATCGAAAATCCAAAAAAGACTACATGAAATAATAATTTATTCAGGATGTGGAGAAAAAAAATTTTCATTTACCTTGCGTCTAGCGTCTTGGCCGAAATAATTTAACTTGTCCTTGCACTGAGGTATGGATCTGTAACGCTTCCCGTTAGCCATCACGTACTCTGAAGAAGTAATTCATCGTAGGAAATTAAAAGAATATCCATCTCATGTGTTACATAGACACAGAACATTACAATTATTTACAAGATAATATGCATTAAAATATATATATGGATTGAAATATACTTTTCTGTATTAAGTTCTATTAAGTTCTAGAGAGAGAGAAAAGGTGTTTCTAATATTAAACATTTTTAATAGGTTAAATATATTTATGAACAAAAACAAAAAACGAGACTATTTTATACCTTGTAATTCTTTCCAAGCTAATTCCTTGAGCACTGCGCCGTCAGTGGGGTGCTTGAAACGGCCTTTCAAAACCACTTTAACCCTTAGGTGCCCAAGCGCGCATTTAAGCGCGGTTTTGTGCTTAAATGCATGTATATTGAAAGAAACTTTCATCCAGACACTTCTACTGGTCCAATCTGCAAAGTTAGACCCTCTATAGAATGCTTATGACCTCCCGATTATGATACAACTATTCATTTGGCTGTATCTGCTTTATATCAGGCCCAGTGTGTCAAAACTTGAAAATGAGTTGTCATTTGATGTGATTTATTAACAGGAAACCCTCAAGCTAAAATCTGATATGGTAACAAAATGATGATGGATCATACACACATAGGTTCCAATATCCCAATTATATTTTACAGCAAGTGCTCCTATCCTAAAGATAAGTCATGCACTGTTTCTAGTACAACATATCATGTTTCCTGTGTGCCAGTACATGTAGATACATGCAGGCAAATCAGCTTTGAAAGGTCTCAAGATTGGAGGGATTATGGATATATATAGAGACCAAATACCATTAAATGACAACAAATGGAATGTTTTGGTAACTATGGTTACTAGACCTGACCAGTAGTATCACATCCTTAACTGAAAGTCTTCACTGAGTTATAAAAATTAAGAAAATGTAATATGCCAAGCCCTTATCAAGGAAGAAGATCGAAATTACACATGGTCTTATAAAACAAAAAATGAAATCGTGAAATAATGTAAAATAATGTAAAATCTTCAAATAATTCTGGGCACAAAAAGGTTAAGGTGGTTTGCCCCAAATATGAGAGGCCTCAGTTCGTTCGCTTTCCAGTGTACGCCCTTCATCTGCTGCTCTAGTTGGGCCAGAGCCTGTGGGTCAGTGGGGAGAATAACTCGGCCCGTGACTGGGTCCAGAGACAAGCTGACCATGCTTTTGTTCAGATTAAGGGACCGATCCGATGAGGAAGGACCAGGTGGGACTGTTTCAGAACTGGTAGCACTGGATCCTTGGACTTCACCGACTGCAGAAGACACTGCCTGCAGAGCCTCTGTGAGCCCTGGAATGTTAGAAGATGACTGTGGAATGACCTGAGTGAGCGCTCTAACAGCTGCTGTTAGTCCTTCAAAGTTTTGAACATTAGCAGCAGGGACAGCCCGCCCTTTCCCTTTACCTCGGTAAGAAGAGGAATTAGACCCACGAGGTCTTCCCCTTCCTCGCCCTCGACCCCTCGAGGAACTTCCTCTAGTGGGCTCTGGCAATATATATGTGGGATCAGTTTGTTCACAGTCTGGAGTCTCTGGGTATATGTACCGCCGTTTCTCCGGCGGAGGGAAGTGACTTTGATGTTCTCTACTTGGGGCCATTCCTTTTTGCCGGCGTGCTGACAGATCTGCTCTCTGACGTTCCATTGTGTGTAGGTGTGACATATAACTGATGGCTTGATCCCCTGCGTCACCAGAGAAATTTTCGGGTCGAGTGTCATCATAGAATTCATCGTCATATGGTTCTCCATAATTGGGGTCAGCAAACTAGGTGAAAAGAAAGAACAACCGGTCTTTAGTTCACTTTTAATAAAGTATTCTTAGAAAGACGAATATATAATTTGCATTGGATTTTTTTACAGTGTAATTATTGGACATACAATTTTTATTTATATGAATAAGGAAAAGAGGTCAAATATAGTGAAAACATAACTTATTTATATTAATTTCTAAGATTTCAGGGCCTACTTTAATCTGAGGCTAGGGGCTGTCTGCTAGAGACCCACACCCTTAGCAAGGGAAAAAATTTTTCCTTTTACCTTGTAACATGCAAAAGTGCCAAAAAGTATGAGAAGGGGGGGAGGGGGAGGCTGAAAAAAGGGCCAAGAAGAGTGGTCTATACTGAAAAAGGGCTTAAAAAAATAAAGGTCAGGGTAGTCCATTTTTTAACCCGATAATTTTTTGGTTCAGCAGATTCCTTCTCCCCCCCCCCCTTTTTTTATTGTTCCCCAAAAAAATTACTTGACAGCTATTGACACGTCACAATCCCATGTTATTACAAGTTGATTGTTTCAGTTCATTGTCAGAAATAGGTAGGGTTGGTGAAAGGACCTTGAAAAAAAGGGCGCCAACTACACCAGGCCAGAAAGTAAACTGATGTTAACCGGCGTCATGAAAACCGATGTTTCTAAGTACGTAATCTAATTAAAAAAAAGCATGTCATATACTATGCACACACAGGAAGAGACAGGAGACACAGGCCTTTCATTTAATAGTTTGATGGTTGTGTTACTCACCCTCTTGTCTCCACGATTCATGATTTTTCTCGGTGTACAACTCGAAAAAGTTGACACCGGAAGAGAATGGCGAACACGGGGAAGACCTTCCGGTGATGACGTAGGACTGAGATCCCGCAGGGATTCCCCTCTTTTCTCGCGTGATGGCAGGGTTCTCCCTATTTTTTCAGTAGGGCAGGACAGAACGCGGACCCAAACACGGACATGAACACGGAGGTCCGCGTTCAGGTCCGCGTTGAGGGCCACGTTTAATAAAATCATGTAATATTAGCCGGACGGAAATAATTAGGCGAACTTATACACCTTTGAAAATAAAAATAAATATGGAATTTTTTTATTCCGGGTTAGGAGTCCATGTTTATATATTTACTATTAAATGGGGAAAAACAGGGCCCTGGTATGCTTATTGAAATATGTGTCACTATATGATGTTGTCAATTGTATTTCTTTAGAATAGTATAGGATATATAATGTAGAATTTCTTAAGAATAGCATAGGATATATACTATAGCATTTCTCTAGAATAGTATAGGATATATAATGTATAATTTCTTTAGAATAGTATAGGATATATAATGTAGAATTTCTTAAGAATAGCATAGGATATATACTATAGCATTTCTCTAGAATAGTATAGGATATATAATGTAGAATTTCTTTAGAATAGTATAGGATATATAATGTAGAATTTCTTTAGAATAGTATAGGATATATAATATAGTATTTCTTAAGAATAGCATAGGATATATACTATAGCATTTCTCTAGAATAGTATAGGATATATAATGTATAATTTCTTTAGAATAGTATAGGATATATAATGTAGAATTTCTTAAGAATAGCATAGGATATATACTATAGCATTTCTCTAGAATAGTATAGGATATATAATGTAGAATTTCTTTAGAATAGTATAGGATATATAATGTAGAATTTCTTTAGAATAGTATAGGATATATAATATAGTATTTCTTTGGAATAGTATAGGATAATGAAAAAGCAAGGGACCTAGTTTTGGTGTCGGGACCCAGCTTTGGGGTCAGTATTTATAAACTGATTAATAAAAAGGGAACCTTCTGTTAGGTTATTTATTGATCAATGTGTGTTGGGGTAAACTGCAAAGCATACCAGAGAAAATATACAAAGAACATCTGGTTGCAGTGTTGTGAAAGGACAACTGAAATGCATTTTGGCAATCATGGCGCCGTCAGATAAACCTTCTGCTCTCTTCCCCCATGCATAAACAATTTATTACCTGCTGTATTTTGTCAACCGTGGCGTCGTCAGATATATCAAATAAGCCTCCTCTTCTCCTTTATGATGATACATATTTCATAACTACCCCCGGTATGTCCGAATCTTTATATTTTGATGTAAAGGCTATCATTTTACAGTATCTTAAATCTAGAGTACTGTTTTCCTTTAACTCTCATGGCCAGTGTGGGACCAATGCCTCTTTTCAGAGTTGATTCAAACTATCTGTCACAATTGTTACTGTAATTGAAAAGAACAAAACTATGAAATATTCCTGTAACCATAACAAATAACTGATCCAGGCCAGCGTCATGTACAAGTCCAAATTATCTATGGAATTTGAGAACAGCGCACTCAAGTGGACTCACTAGCGGGGAATTTCTAAAAATAAATACCATCATTTTGGGATGCCCTTCAGGGATGCATTCATGTACCATAATGACACAACAACATTCATTGGAATTCATGCAATATATGGCATTTGAAGGGTTTAATAGGGACAATTAAACTCTTGTAACACTATTAAAAATAACGTTTGTATCTACCAGGGATCCTCATAAAACTGAATAGTGAACCACTGTAATTGTATTGCAGTGAACCTGCGTAGTTTTTACAAGAAGCCCCAGGTGGCAGTATGGTAGTACAAGGATTCTCTATGAAAATAACGATGAAGATGATGATAAGGATTGCGCTGTTATTTTGATGACTTTTCTTTAGAGTGTAGACAGAGGAACCACAAATCTTAAAAACATATTTTCTGAAAATTCTTAAATTTCATTGCAGAGAATGTGAAGACGGCTGACCTTGCGTTCGCGACATTCCAGGCGGGAGCCATGATTCACGCACAGCAGGTACATACCTGCTGTAAGGTGGTGGACGCCTCCCATGTCTACTTTGTAGGTAACATGTTTAACACACCCTTAATGATGTCCCTCATAGCCAAGAAGATGAACGAACTCAGCACCTTCCTACCTTCTGTAAGTAATTACATACAAAAAGCTTTCTTGTATGAATATGACCTTAGCTGTCGAAACTGCATTAACTCGATCACTTGCTCATACCCGAGCACCAATTAGGCCATGCAAGGCTCCAGTAGTGGCAGACCACAGCAGCTTTTCTCTGAAAACCACTTTTTCCTTTGTTCTGTATGTAATTGTTTACATTTGACATTAAGGACTCAAGCAGAAAGGATACTCTATTGCACTAAATAGTCTAATCAATAATAAACAGAACAAAGGGAAAAGTGTTTCGCAGAGAAACACTACCACGCCTGTCGCTAGTGGATCCTTGGCTTAACTGCACACCACCATCCGCGCTTTATGTCATGGCAGATATGATCATTACTATAGAACAGTACTGGACATGTCGTACTCAATGGGGGATGGAATACAATGTGACCGTATTCAATGGGTGTCTGCGATCTTGGATTTTGAACAGGTCTGAGCTGTTTTTCTTTATTTAAAAGCAAAATAACCGCCTAGGCCATGACATAGATGCAAATGTCCACTTCCATGGGATTTTTTACATCGTATTCCCCTCTGAGCCTTGGAGAATATGATGTAAAAATATCCCATGGTCGTGGACATTTGCTCATATACCTGTGACACATAATTTCCATTGTTCTCTTTGTTTTTGTTTATATTACACATAAGTTTTCTTTGAATATCGTGGCAGCTTTAAAATGTGACAGGTAATGCCTGAAAGAATAAATTGTATGCTTGATTTTTTTTTATTCAATAATCCAAGAAGGATTAGCTCAACATATGAATTAGGACCAGATGGTGACAGTTCTTTTTTATGTATCCAACTACAATAATGTGAGTACTGATGTCATACTGATGACATACATACTTCTTTTTCAATTTTAGAAACATCCATATGAGATCCACTTCATCAAAAATGGTGGCATGCTGGGAGCAATTGGCGCTTTTCTCATGAAACCCAAGGAAGAAACCAAGAAATAATAAACACACTCAAAACCACATGTGGTTCAGTAACAATCTGTGATATATTTGTATAATCTGTTTATAGTGATGTTTCAATCACGTTTCATCTAGTTTGCAGAATCTATTTTATCAGTTTATAATGAAAGGTCATTGTCTATGCTTTTATATTGTTATTATGTACATGATGGTTAGTGCAACATTCCAAACCCTCCTTCGGCAAGGTTATAGAGAGGGGTTCAAGAAATTGCTCCAAACCAAGCATTTCTTCATGAGTTAGCTCCGAGGCAGTGTTCCATGAGGCAGAACTGAACACTACTTTGAGGCTAACAAGTGAGGAAATATTCAATTTAAGGGGACCTCTGTATGTATTTCATGTTACCTTGGTAAGAAAGTCCTCAGAAATCACTTTTTAGTAATGGGTTTGAGGCTATTTTGATCACGCCACGGTGGAGAACAGGGCCCTGGAAAAGGATTCAGTTTCTTTACGCCCCTATGAAAAATAGGGTTTCCCATACAATCATATATCAACCCTTACGTGCCCAGAACTATTAGGAAGAACCCATTTTTTTCTTTATGATATTATATTTCCTTGAAGCTATTGTGGTAGGCTTTATGACACAGTGGGTAGCATCATTCTATTAGTGAACTGGCATGGTTGCCATGACAACAGAATCAACAAGAATCCCTCTAGGTGAGTTTGAGTGAAGACTGGTGGATGAAAACCTAGCAAATGTCAGTTTGTTTGATTGATTCATGACTTTCTTTGATGCTTTATCAGATAATACCACACCATACCGCAAGGGTATGGTCAGGCCTTTTGTGTATCTAAGGCCTAGTAAGAATGATTTTTCAAATATGATTATACCTGTAGATTAACTAAGGCTATATAGGTATCTGATGCACCAATGATTAGTTTTATAATGCACATGGTTCTCACCTGACATCGATTCTAAGAATTCTTTTATATGGTTCAGTTTACCTGAATATTCATATATAGCGAACCAATTTATTTGATAAACTGAACTAACATGACTTTATAGCATATGACGCTGGTATGCCAAAACTTGAAAAACAAAAATGATTATAAATCATGAATTTATGACTAGAAAACCTATCTGTGACCTAACAGGAATCAATTTGATGTTGTAAAAGCTTTTAATGTGGGATCCAAAGAGGGATGCTTGATGTCTTCAGAATATGTTTTAGATAAATCACTATTTTAGCCCAAAATGAATGAATTCTCAACCCTTTTCATTCATCAATGTATAAAAACAGATTTAACCAATTCTTACATCACTTTGTAATATTGAAAAGTTACATGATTAATTACATGACTAAAGTGAGTGTTTTCATTTATAATTTGAGAGAAAAATTAGCCTTCTGATATTGACAATAGCCCTATTTTAAGACTGGTTCGCTTTTCCTGAATATACTGGTTCACTTTACCTTAAAATTGAGATTAAGCGAACCAGACAAAATGTTAAGACAAATTAAGAGTAAAATTTTAATTGATTAAGGCCTGAGGAATACAACTAGATCTGGCTATTAATGACAGTCATTTTTATAATTTCAAAAGATGTTAGTGATAACCATAATTTTAAAAGGCATTTTTCCTTACTTGTGCCCGCTGGGATACATAGATATGGAACCTTTATCAACTGATTTGATATGAAAAAAATTTTGAATGAAATCTTCACTCATCACTTTCTCATTGCTCAGTGATGAGAAAGAATTCTTCTTTTAAGTAGCCCAAAAGATAAGAACAAACCAAAATAGATGTGCAGAGCAGCATTTCTCTTACTGTGCATGTTGTCACCCGACTATCCGCCACCACCATGGTAAATAGTCCGCAATAAGGACAAATACACATGATAATAAGAATGTATGACTGATACTTGTATAAATTATGATTTATTATGTGAAATATAGATGGAATATGGACTTTATTAGTCCATCAATCTATGAAAGCCAAACATATAAATCCCTTATGAATGCCAAGCATAAGCTCCGCCATTACCTTATTACCAAATATGGACATGTACATAAAACTTAAGTCAAAAAGCATCGACAGCGGCAGCTTTCACGGATTAGTATGTATATTTTTTTTTATGATTATTAAACCAGTAGGTGTGACTGCTTTCACACCCCAGGCCCGCTATATGGGGCTCCCTGCGGCTTGTGAAAGCTTATTACTTGCCGGTCACCATGGAGACACTGACTTCCTTTGTTGCCCCAGGATTGGGATATAAACCCTGGAGCAACCACTGGAAGGCACTCACTGACATCAGTTGTATTCAGTTGTAACACCAGTAGCATTATTCATCTCCAGGTGGTCAATGTTGATACTCTTAATCAATAAACCATACACACCTCAAGGTTACACCGTAGTTGGACTCTGATCATTTATAGTGGTGCTTCCATGCCCACAATGTGGCTACTGTCAAAAGTGAAGTAGATTTGATTGATGGCTAATTGGTTGTTATTTGGCGGACACTCCCAGAGAGCAGACAGTTTGCCGTTGATACCAACTGGTGATTTATGTCTTTTTTACTGCTTAATATGTCCCTACTCTATTAGCATCAATTTTCAATAAAGATATAATGGTGATAATAGATTATGTTGCAAAGTGACAGTGCTGAGCGGGACAATACTAACTCAGCACTGATAAAAATCAACTGACAAGTGAATTGCATATACTGCATTGATACTTCACACCATACTGCTTACACCTGCTATCCCTGAGAGTCATTCATATCATCAGTAAAATAGACAGTTATTTTGCTAGTGAGAAATTGTCCAGTGGTATTGAAATGCTGATTCAAATAAAAGGACTATGTACGAGGATCCTAGGGGTCGAGAGGGTGCAGCAAAGCTGCAAGACCACTTTCATGAGGGGTTTAGGAGTTTCTGGGCATGATGCACCGATGAATCAATGCCTATTTCTCAGCTGTTTATTGACAGATTTCAAAGAGTAATATATCAATTTTAATGTTTTATGCATACTGATTCTATTTTTTCAACTTATAGACCCATGTTCCTGATACTTGTTGAGTTAGAGTGCATCATGCCATTTAAAGTATGATGCACAAATGAATCAATGGCCATTATTCTGTAGTTTATTAGCAGATTTGGACATGTATTGGACATCGATTTCAAGATTTTCAACCATGCCGATTCCATTTTTTGAACTTTTAGATCCATATTCCTGATGGATTCAGAGATAGAGTGCATCATGCCAATCTGGGCATGATGCACCAATGAAACAACCCACATTTTCTCTGCTGTTTACCAATAGATTTCAAAGTGTAATATATCAATTTTAAGGTTTTCCACCATGCCGATTCCATTTCTCAAACTTTTACATGCATATTCCTGATGGATTCAGAGATAGAGTGAATCATGCCAATCTGGGCATGATGCACAAATGAATAAAAAACAATTAATCTTTTTAATCTCAATACTTAGTCACTAGGTGTCAGTAGTTTATGAATTCTATAAGAGACCAATGAAAAAATCTATATTATATTGAACAGTACCAAGATACTGCATAATTATGCTAATTATATGCACGGATATGGAATGTTTGGTATCAGTCTGGGGTGTTTCGTCCCCCTAAAGAACATGCCCCCCTAAAATATTTGTTTCGGAAAAGAAACCTGAGGCGGTCCACCTGCCCCCTACCTCCAGCCAAAATCTATCTGTTTTAAGTGTCAGCGGCGAAAAGGGGCAAGTTTCAGGAAGGAATGGATCGAAGTAAAGGCTTTTTTGGGATTGGGGGGGGGGGCAGACGCCAGTCCAGGCACTGGCAGAGAGGTCCAGGAACTGGCAGTTTTACAAATAAAATCATAACTCCCTTAATAATAGGAGTTTCCCATAGTGTGACCTATAGATTAAGGGTAGCTCGAGCTGGCGAACGTCATGGCAGTCTTTATTTTCAAATCTGCACAATGGGAACAAGGTTATTGATGATTTTAGCAATTTTAGCGATGTCATATATCAATACTTAGTCACCATAAGTCTACAAGTCTGAATTATGAACCCCCACCGAAAAAAAAGAAATTGCTTCGAATCTTGACATGATATCTAAGTACTGACATACATTGACTAACTGATGACAAATATTGAGTAAGTACTGACATATATTGACTAATTGCTGACAAATAGTGAGTAATTACTGACATTATATTGACTAATTGCTGACAAATAGTGAGTAATTACTGATGTATATTGACTAATTTCTGACAAAGAGTGAGTAATTACTGATGTATATATTGAATAATTTCTGACAAATTATGAGCAATTACTGACATGTCGAGAGTGAGTGAGTGAGTAATAGATGTTTATCGCCATTTCGACAGCTGAGGTCATATTCATGGCAAGAACTACATTACACAATTTTTGAGAAATGTGTCAGTGCCCGCGCATATATGTGCACCACACACATCCGAGGGGAAAGGAAAGAGGAGAAATAGACCCTTTTAAGTGAGCTAGGGAAGCCCACTGACATATCGACTAATTGCTGACAAATAGTGCATAGGTACTGACATATTTTAATTAATTGCTGACAAATTGTGCATAACTACTGACATATTTTAATTAATTTCTGACAAATTGTGCATAACTACTGACATATTTTGACTAATTGTTGACAAATAGCGACAAAGTACTGACATTCATCGACTTATTGCTGACAAAATGCGAGTAAATACTGACATATATTGATAATATCTGACAAATTGTGAGTAGTTACTGACATAAATGGACTGATTGTTGTTATATAATGATTAAGCACTGGCATATATTGACTGTTTGCTGACAAAAAGTGAGTAAATACTGACAAATATTGACTAATTGCTGACAAATTGTATGTAAATACTGACATGTGTTGACTAATTTCTGATATCTAGTGACTAAGTACTGACATTTATGGACTAATTGCTGTTATATAATGACCAAGTACTGACTGATTTGGCTGATTGCTGACAAATAGTGAGTAAATACTGACAAATATTGACTTATTTCTTACAAATAATCCATTAGTAATTACTATCATACCATAGCACTAATACTAACCTGTTATAGCCTTAAACTCAATACATGTACCATAAAAACACAGATTAAAACACAGAATGGCGTCAACATTTTCAATCAAACACCAGAGAATGGAGAAATGGAAAGACATCCATTCAGCAATGACACACATCTATATATATGGAAAAGCACCAAGATACTGGATAGTTATGCTAATTATGCAAATAATATGTGCGGATATGGAATGTTTGGTATCAATCTGGGGTGTTTCGTCCCCCTAAAGAACATGCTCCCCTAAAAAATTTGTTTTAGAAAAGAATAAGCGAAAAATTTTTTTTGACTAGGTGCCTTTTCGACCCAGCTGGTCCACCTGTGCCCTTAGCATGGTGTGGACGCACACTACCTTCTGCCAAAAGATACCTGTTTTGCGCTCAACTAGTGAAAAAAAGGCTATGTTTAAGGCAGGGAGAGGTCGATAAACCTCATATAGGAGTTTTCCCAGAGTGTGACCTATGATTTAAAGGTATTTCGAGCTGGCGATCATCATGGCGATATTTATTTTCAAATCTGCACAAGGGGAACAAAGCTATCAATATTTTTAGCAATTTTAGCTATGTTTTGAGGGTATTGATGAAAGAATGATACAGACCTGTTCTCGGACCACCAATCTCGGACCACCAACGGGGCCGTGCAGCACGCGGTGTCATGCTTTGTTCAAATCTAACAATTTCCTTCAATTTCTCGGTACCATGCGGCAAACAAGGATGAGGTTTGACAATAATCCATGTGTACTGTGACAATGAAGCAAGTTTTCTTTCAAATAACAACACATTTGGGCCAAAAACACCATCACATCGTCACATTGTAAAGAAACAACACTTTTGCTGCAGTAGCTGCAGTACCAGCGAACACGTGGCTTCTGGGGATGTGCCTAACTGTCCATTGGTGCGAAGGAACGCAGTTAGGTGCCTAACTGTGTGTTTGGCGCCGAGTAACGCGGGCAGCAAGTGGCGCAGTGTGTTCGCGTTCTGCCTAACTGTCATTGGCACCAAGAAACACGGGCAGCAAGCGGTGCAGTGTGTTGGCATTCTGCCTAACTGTCCATTGGCACTCAGAAACTGGGTCAGGCTCCTACCAACAGCCAATCAAATGGTGAGTATGCACCAGGGTGACGGATCAAGCCACTCCGTCAGCCAATCAAAGAAAGGGACTGCAGGGGAGGGACGGAGGCGTTCCGGTTGGGCAACGCCCGTCTATGGGGCAGACTGGACAGCGACCCCTGGGGGGGCACTCAGATTTCTTCTGACGGGGGTGTGCGGCTGGGCCTCTGACAAGCCTTACCCTTGGGGAGAGGGATTTGGGGCAAAAGGTGACCCTTGCTGAGAGGGATTTTGGTGAGAAATGTGAACAATTAAGTCTTTTATCTGAAAATTTACCCTTGATGTGAGGAATTTTTGTCAAAACTGAACACATTTGGCAGAAATTTAAAAAAAAGTCTGAAAACTGTAAATAATATTTGGACGCGCGGGGTCAAAATATGAGAAAAGTGATCCTTGGTGAGAGGGATTTTGGCTTAAAGTGACCCTTGGTGAGAGGGATTTTTGACCAAAGCTAGACCCTTGGTGAGAGGGATTTTGGTCAAGAAGTGGCCTTGCCAGCCGCACACCCCTGTCAGTGACATAAAGTGAGTGCCCCCCCCCGGGCAGCAACCGGACCAGGGGGGGGGGGTGGGGGGGCGGAAGGAGGGGAGGGGGCTATAGACTAATTGAGGGTATGGAACCGGGGTGCGATTGGTACATTGATTTACAGTGGAGGGTAGAGCTCAGGGCAAAGTCAATGGGCCGATGCAGTTGTTATATGACCACTTATGCTTAACAGCGGAAAGTGGTCAATAACATCATGCTGTCCAAAAAGGGTTAATATATGGACCGATATTAGGTATTCAGTGCACAATGATCTAACTTTCTGCATGACCAATGACATTAAATTTGTACTCATGTTTACCAAGGCACCCATTGGGCGTGACAGATCTTGACAGTACACAGCCAAATCCTCCTATAACTTATGAATTTTGTATAACCAGGATGGGTGCTTTTTTGGAGTTGCTTGCCACGTAGCGGCCGGCAGCGCAGCGACCGTAGCAACTTCATTATGTTTTCGGTTTGTCAGTGACATCACTGTCACCTTGTGACGCAATTTGTGACGTCATACGTCGGCCGTGACGTCACACGTCGCCGCAGAGTGGCAACTCCTATCCGTGGTCCTTGCCACATTCTTCTTGTTGAATGTGATGTATCCTACTAAGATGGATGTTGAACTGATAAGAGAAGTACTTGTTCTATTTTTTAAATTTCAGAAACATCCATATGAGATCCAGCTCATTAGAAATGGTGGTATGCTAGAAGCACTTGGCGCTTATGAAACCCAAGGAAGAAACTAAGGAAGGACATCCAAAGCCACATGCTGTCCAGCAACAGTTTGTAATATGCTTTGTATAATCTGTTTATAGAGTCTTAGATATGATATAATCATTTTTCATCTATTTGGGCTGATTGTAACCATTGCGTCTGCTTTATAACGAAATGTCTTGGCTAATACAATCGTTGATATAGAATAGAACTACACATGCCATATTCCATGGGGGGAACAGATTATAATATGCTCATATTCCATGGCTATAGTGATAATGTGACCCAAATCATTGTATTTCATTATTTGAAAGCAATTTAACCCTTGGGCCATGACAGAAATGCAAATGTCCATGACCATGGAATGTTTTTACATCATATTCCCCTTGGATTCGTATCCAACGAAGCAATTTTATGGCTGATATTGCCTATGCCTTTAACTATTGTGAAGGATGATTATTGTACCTGACTTTCCCAACCTCCCTTCTGCAAGGTTATAGACAAAGGTTCACAGCGATTGCTCCAGTGGAGTTAGCCTCAAAGCAGTGTTCCATCAGGTGGGGCTAAGTATAACACTGCTTTAAGGTGAACAAATGAAGAAACATTTAATTTTGACCAATTTGAGTGGATCTCTCTATTTATTTCATGTTAACTAGGTTAAGAAAGCCCTCAAAAATCACTTTCTGGTAAGGGGGTTGAAGCTATCCTTGATGACGTCACAGTGAACAGGGCTATGGAAAATGATTCGGTTTCATCATGCCCCTGTCAAAGATTGTATCTATGCTTCTTGCCCTTGGAGAATAGGTCTTCCCAATACAAATCTATTGATAGGGTCGTTCTCAACATGAAATAAAAAATACAATATTGTATGGCTGTGTACTATAATTGGGGTGGAGGCCCTCTGGGTTCTACTGAGAATTGTATAGTTTAATACTTCTGGGGTATTGCCAATTTCGGTCCTGATTTTGCATTGACTCACATAGGGCACCATTGTGTCCTGTCATGCTTGCATCATGTGAGTTGAAGCTTCCTATGCATTAGAGCTCCACTTTCTTTTTCATCAGGTGCAACTGGGCGTCATCAGACATGGAGAAAAAAATGTAGCGGTCGGCATGATTGTGACCATTGGCTAGTCAGAAATACCTGGCATTCTTGACATTACAGGGTCCAGACCTCTAAATTTTACAAGAAATTGGATTTGATTCTTCATTCCCCCCATCAGGCAGCATTGTGCAGAATAGTCTGGCTGACATAACTTGGGCAATAGTTGAGGACTCGCTTTAGCACATTAGGAAATAACATGAGGCAAAATTGATACTTACAGTGAAAGTTGATGTTAGGTCTTCTCTTCGATATGTAAGATGTAGAAATGTGGGCTCATAGACAATGCACATACATATCCTGTCATACCTCTTTTAATGACCCATAGGGGAAAAAACAATTAGCTAGGACAAGTCAAGACATTTTGTAGAGATTTAGGATGGCAGATGGATATTGTCATACATATGCATTAGCTGTCATGACAGATTTTCGCTTCTATGCTTTGCCTCTTTAAATTTATCTGATTCACAGAAATCTGTACCCAAGGACTCTTCATTTAACATTTGAATATTCGCACTGATGTAATATATAAATCCATAGTAATGCCTGCAAAAGTCAGCTCTCCTAGCCCTGAAGAGTAAATTACTTTTCACATTGCTTTCATGAGCCTAGATGTAACAATTGTGAGCCTAGTGTATTAGTTCAGGATGGAATGTCTTAAATAATGCCTGGAGGGCATTTCTCAATATCTCTGAATTCGATCAATTTCTAAAAGGAATAAATATGAAAAAATCCCTACTTTTACAGGTAGGTTTCTGTCCTGACCATCCTGTTTCGCGCTCACATTTTCTTACCAGATGCCCAGCCATATGCACGTACGCAGCATCACATACATAGGTGACAGTAGAACCAAAGCCAAACCGAGGGTCTGGGGTATTTCGCGTAGTCCCCTCCACTAATCCAGGATCAGCACACGACTCTAGAGGCAAATAGAGGGAAGATCATATTTTTTCTTTACTTTCTTGTGGTGTGATGGTTATTTTTACTTATATAACACAATAGCTTACTTATTAAATGACAATTCGTTTAGGAATCCTCCAATATAAGGTAATCATATAGGCTATAAGCAGGAAATGAAAAGAAACAAAGAGCCCAAAAAACAAGGAAATCTTGTTTTTATATAAAGTAAGCCTTTCTTGATTGATATCAGGTGGTATATATATTTCACAAAGAGCAATGTATACGTTTGTAGTTTGATGACATAAATTGCAAATACAGAATAAGTGAAAAATCTCAGAAATACTTTACAGATGTGAAAAAGAATAAATAGAGATACACCTCACAGCTTTTCAGCATTACCTAGTGAAGAATGACTTAAAGTGAATTCTCACCATACGAGAACCAGAATCCGATGTTCCCAGCTGTATAGCCATTTAGGTTGTTTGGTGTTACGATAGCTCCACACCCACCAAAATGTGCCTCATATTGAAACTTATAATCTGAAGACATCTTACTATTGACAGTGTCCTCTCTCAGATTATTAGACATGCAACTAGACAGGAAGCCTGCATAGTTCCCCTGTTTAGTCAGATTCTCTGTGAAGAATGTAAAGTAACTATTTGGATTACCATCACAGTTATAGAAGTTACAATTTGCTCCATTGAGTTGAAAACCCTGGGTAGATGGAACACTGGCCTCAGTATACCTCAGTATACCTAAGAGGAGGTAGTGTGGGTGGTAGGCAACATTCTTTGGTGTAGAGAAGCCATTGAAAGAGCTGTCTAAAACTGTCACATCTGCACCATCCGTCCTGCGAAGGTCTGCCCTGTATGTCTCTCCACTATCATTTGATCGAGTAAAGAATGTGAGAGCCACCCTTTTGGGGTCTATATTGAGCTCACTAATGCCAATACTAACATCCTTAACAGCGGCCCTACTGAGGTACATGAGGCCTTCATTTGCAGCATCTGAGTACCAACAAAAGGCTTTGTAGGAGGCATCAGACGATGTATACAGCTCCTTCTCACCACTGTTATAGTCTCCTGATACAAACGCCTCTTGGCAATTCACTGCAAATGGATACTATGTGTAAGTAATGAAAATAAGGAAGAATACTGTTTAAGGCATGTTGGAAAATCTTTAGAAATGACCTTTCTGCTTGTGGTGTGCATGTTTATAGTTTCAAAACGAAATACGTCTTAAATCTACATTCTTTTAAAAATTCGATATAGCAATTCAATGAGATTGTATCATGTAGGCCTTAAGTATTTAACACCTATTCTAAACATTTTCTCATTGGGTGAGCCTTAACCCACAAAGTACATTACACAAGTTTCTTATTCTTTTGGCCTTTAAAAAGTTCTTTTTTTCATCCAGACAATGTTTACTTCTCCGCTAGGAAATGTAGACAGTTGAAGTATACCATAATACCTTACGTATAAGGCACAAGCTGCACTCTGAGTTCATGCTAGATCTATAAGGTGCTCCTAGGAACATATCTTGGTTAATTCAATACCTCATGTATTCACCTTTTGTGTAATGTGAACCCTTAACTTTAGCTAATCCTAAAGGAATGTTTTAATATGAGATACAGTCTGCTAGAATTGTCACAATATTCTGTGACAAGGGATGACAAAACAGTAGGTTTATACAAAACCTACATGCACAACACAGAGTCTCACTTTAAAAGAAAGATAATCAATGTAAAAGATGCGTAACACTAAAATCCTTTACTTACTTGGCTTACAGTTGACATAGGTTATGCTTAACCAGAAGGCAGCTGCTATGGACAGTACGATCCACCCCATCCTGGAGATTTGGACCTGTGATATTACACTTATTTTGATACCTACCCCCTAGTATTGAGTGATCTGTTTCGAGGAAATACTGGTCCATCACATTAGACATGAAAGGATGTCCCTATAAATGTTTGAGACTCAGATCAGCCTTAACAATGGCTTAGCTATCTGATGGTGGTGAATGGTAATGGGTCCTTTACATTATTTATACATGTAGACCTACCTATGCTTGGCATCACTGGTGTTCTTACCGTTTAGCCATTACAGGGCTGCTGATGCATCAATGCACCATGTTATCATATACCATTTAATCATTCAAATTATCTTAACATATTACTGTATTAATCAAAGAATATATAAGAAATTAATACATTGTATTTCCATGTGAGTGTTCATGCCCCACTGCACACCAGCTAGGGCAAAGACACATAGGTTACAACATCAAAGAGTCCGACCTCATGGTCCACTGCACAATATAATGCTTTTAAGAGTCTAAGAGACCGACCTCATGGTCCAGTGCACAATATAATAACTTGTTAGTGAATGCAAGCGGCCGTCACGGGTGCCTGGGCACCGCTGACGCCATCATGGGTGTCTGAGCACCCAAGACTGAACAATAGGTTACATAAGTAACGACGCCATAACCTTCTGGTCGCTCTAGCGTTGCTCCTGAGCAACCTAGGTCAAATATGAAAGCATTTATGTAATTGCCATAATTAGACGGTCAAAATGAGCCCAAGACCAAGGCCATACTCTCATTATTAAGGAAGTTATGCAACCGGGACGATTTCAACCTTTGAATGCGCTCCAGACAAACCAGCGCAAGTTACGTGCCCAGAAAGCTGGCAGTGGTAATTTGACATATTCAACTCGGCGCATGCGCAATATAAAGGCTGTAGCTGTGTAAACAACCGAGATATGAGGGTCTGAACATGCCATACCGACCGAGACAATGGGGGACATGGCGGCGTCCATGGGGGTCCTCTGTGCGCACACTGACACATGAAAGACCCCCCTCAAACAACCACAGAGTTAGGCAGATGCCACTGGCTCCAGTCAGTTTGAGGGGCCAAGCCAGGAAATGGTACTCATACCCCTGGCAACTCCCTCTAGAAATCAGAATCACCAGAACCACCACTGAGGTAACATCTCCAGTCAACTCTCCTGCTACCTGCTATAGCTCTGCACTATGCTGGGTTAGGGAGTGGTCATTATTTATCAACGGGGGGGTGGTGGGTTTTCGCCCGGATGCACGGAAATTTTTTACACCCCCCCTTGACGGCAGTCAAAATTTTTTGTGCCCCCCCCCGCTGGAGGCACGGAGAGTTTTCGCGCCCCTCTTTGATCTATAGTAGCGCACAGGCATTTTTGCTAAAAAAAGGGTGAATTTTTTTAGCCCCCCCTCAAGAGGGGTCAAATTTTTTTTAGCCCCCCCTCAGGAGGGGTCTGAAAAATTTATGCCCCCCTCAAACCCACCACCCCCCCTGTTGATAAATAATGACCACTCCCTTAGACTATGCCAGACAGACATAGGACTATTCCCTCTAGTGGCCAGAGGCTATCTTCCACCAGCCAACTACCAGGGGGTAAAGTTACACATTTATATTATCCATCTAAGCAGCAGGTCAGGAGCTAGGTGTGGGAACCCACCTAGGACCATACTGGACAGTGTATTATTATTATTATTATTATTATTATTATTATTATTATTATTATTATTATTATTATTATTATTATTATTATTATTACTATTATTATTATTATCTCACAGGTGGAGTGGAACAGAACTTTATACTTTATAACCAATTGTATATTTACTGTGTGTGGAAATTACCTGCATATTAACATTTGTATTACTGATACATAACATGTTCTGCCTAAAGCTGAATAAACCAGTGATAACTGAAATAGCACTAATAAGAGTTGATATTCTTACTCTCTATATACCACTAGTCATATGATATTTCTCATATGACAACTTGATCATGCACAATTACTAGTATGACAATGTCTATTGGTCCACATGATCCACTAATGAAGTGCTTGTAAGACTGCTTGCCAGCACTTCATTGGACCCACTTGGCAAAAAACGTGTTTTTAACGTTTGCAAACGTTTTTATTTGGTTTGGATAAAAAACGTTTTTAAAAAACGTTATTTTGATGTTGAAAAAATGTTTTTAAACGTTTTTTCAACCAATTTTGAACCAAATAAAAACGTTTGCTTCTTCAACCAATTTTCAACCAAATAAAAACGTTTTTTATTTACATTTCTTTTACGTTAAAAAACGTTTTTTAACCTGATATAAAAACTTTTTATAAAAACGTCAAAATAACGTTTTTTGAGTACATGTAAAAACGTTATTTTGACGTTGAAAAAAAAAACGTTTTGCAAACTTAGGAACCAAAATAAAACGTTTTTTGACGTCAAAAAAACGTTTTTCTGCCAACTGGGGAGCATCATGCCGACCTTCTGGGACTATATGTATCAACCCTGAAGGTTCGGCATGATGCTCCAAGAAGTTCTGGTGAGCATATGGCAGCCCCTATCGGTAATATACTGCTTACAGGCAAACACTTGGGGTTCATCCTCTTACATCATGACGGCCAATGGGCCTGATGTACTCCTGCATCCCCGGCCTTTAAAGGGTTAAGGACCACTATTAATGCATCATGCTGAATGGTTATCATGATGCATGAATGCAGCCCTGGCGAGTTCTTGTCGGGATGCTACACACCCTGGGGGTCATGTCCCTAATGCCCCCCCCCCCTCCTATAGTCAAGTAAGATTTTATTTTACTACCTAATCTCCTTTACTCAGGTAAAATTCTAAGATTCATTTAAAGGGGGCTAGCACGTCTAAGACATACTCGCTTTAGCAAGTCACATGACCACCCCTTGGCCAATCAAGGCGCTGCACAGTTTGCAGGTTCTAGTGACCCATTGATTCCCTATAGCTTTATGTGTGTGTATATGAGTAACAGCCCTCTGCACTGGTGTTATATAAGCTGTTTACAGTCATCACAGGGCCTGATGTTATCCGGAATAAAAACTAGGATAGGTATACCCAGGAGGAATAGCTATACCTATATAATAAAGTTTTCAGCTAGTTTTCCTCAGAAAAAGCTCAAATTAAGTCTTGATACTTTAACAGCTTGTTCTGGGCACTAGATACATCACATCCATCAGCAAAATAGAAAATCGTTCAGACATTAACGGACATGCCCACTTTAAAGTCTATTTCACACGAAGCCCAAAATTAGAACACAACACCTGCACTAATGCCCCAATGCCTGTAGACAACGTAACACCTTGTTTCCTGCAATTGAGGGTACCAGATATTCCTCACAGGGGGCGCCATGTATAGGCAGGGAGCTCTCCAAGCAGAACTCTACTCCCTGCCTACTCCCTATACACATCCCCCGATACACATACATTACACGATTGGAGAAGGTCGGCCGGGCAGAACGTCTCCCGGCCAGTCCTCGTTCTAGGGCCCAGAACGTAGGTACGGAGAGGCGGTCTTGCCGAAGATCTGCTTCTGGAGACTAATGCAGGAGGCTGAGGAGGCAGTGAAGTTCACCACCATCACCAGGTACCCACACCGGTATTTTATTTGTTAGCCCAGCGTGGGCCTATGTTTTCGAATCTACCATCATCAGTGTCACGCATGGCATGTGCTACTACCATGATACATGTGCAGGACGCGTACAGAACAAGGGGCAAGTCTAGTAGGCAAGTCCTGCTGGGTAAGGTGGGCGATAATATGACAATATAGCCTTTAAGCCATGTCACTAGGCTCAGCCTTGAAAGAGGGAGGGGTCATAGTGTACTAAATTTGGTGTCTACCCGACTCCCGAGGGTGTCTATTCATAGGCCATAAGCGGTAAGTTTCTGCAGGTCTTCTTACATATTTTGAAAATCACAGACCCTGAATAATGGTCACAAGCCTCTTTCACAGCACAAATAAATAAGTCATCATGCCCAAAACTAATATTTTCTGTGGAAGTTGACAGAAATTGTAACATTACAGTCAGCCCTCACTTCCTCGACCCATTAATTCTTCAGATCCCTCATTACCTCAGACAAAAGATTTGCAACATTCTCTATGGTTTCTAATCTATTTGGACTTAAATCCTTGAATATTTTGCTTCCTCAGACAATTTTCCTTGCATTTTTGCAATTCGAGGAAGTAACGGCGGACTGTATTAGTTCAGGTGTATATCTGATTTGAGCATTTTTTTTTTAATTTATTCAGTGTTACCACCATGGAGTTTATAACTTCTGGTGGGCTTGTATGCCCAGGTTGTCTTTGTTGGTCTCGTCTTTAGCAGGTTGGGGACGGGACTATCTTGTTGGGACACACCAGGATCATAGTGTAAGAGTTTGTGGCCTTACGGACCTGGGGGGTTCGGGTCTTACGGTTCGGAAAGAAAGAGTAAGACAGTATTCCAAGTGTATGCCAACGGTTAGTTTTATTTCTTAGTGTACACTCACGGCTGCCGGATGATGTCAAAGAGGCAGCTAATGTTAAGGAATAATGGTTTACATGGTGTGGAGGCCAGAAGGGCCTCTGACGTAGCGGCTGAGCCCTGGGCTTTATATACGGACCCAGGTGTTCGTCGTCAGATGTCCCCACAGACCCGGATCAGTGCTGCCACCTATCCGGAACCTGAGGAACGTCCGACGACTCGACTCACCCGCCACGTCAGACGGTACCCAACTCCTATGGTTTAATAACGTGTACCTCTACAATAGTACAACAGTCTGATTTTAGTCTGTACTAAGACTTTGATACCATGTACAGTCTTAGGATGTACTGGGAACTTAGTACCCTTGTTTTTTTTTTGAACAATTTAAACTTTTATTTGACCAAACAATTAATTTGACATTGGACGACCACAGAATAATTCTCCCATTCTTTGGGATATGTAAGGTTATACTGGTCAATAAAGTTAATGATAGCATTGTCAGTAAACTGTTTTATGAATGCTATCATGAAGTAATATAATCATAATCTCAATGAAACAGGTAGGATAAGAATAACAAGTTAACGTTGAGAGAAGGCAAAGGCAAACCGTCATTTTACAATTATTATCAATGCGACTCCCTTTTAAAAAGAAAATTATTAACAAAACTGATAGTAATAAGATAATAAAATAATACATAAAATAATACAACTGGTTCTTTTAAGAAATTATATTAGGTAGGAATCGATGCTATCATATCCAATTTGGCCCTGTTTTTGAACACATCATAATCATCTATATTTCTTACCTCGGTGCTAAGACTATTCCAAATAGAGGCAGTGAGTACCATAGGCGATTTTTCAAATGCTGTACACCTGGGGGTTGGATAGTTCAATAAGGGTGCTTGGTTTAGCCTGGTTGGTCTAACCACTGGTCTGACATATTGTCTTAGCTGGGATCTCTTATGGGCAAATGACTTAATATGAAATAACCTCCTGTTTTCTAGCGTAGGTAGACAGGCCTCTTTGTGTATTTGTACAGTTGAAGTCAAAATATGGAGAGACAAACAGGTCTTAATACACTTATTCTGCATTCTTTGCAGCTCCTCCAGGTTCATAACACTAGATCCCATATAAAGAATATCACAGTAGTCGATTATAGGTAACATATAACTCTTGTAAATTTTTAACCTGACTCCAGCTGACATGTATTTTCTAGTTTTATATAAAAGAAAAGACTTGTGGCGCAACCTGTTTATAATATTTCTAACATACATGTTAAAATTTAGCTCCTGGTCTAGGAGCACACCCAAGTATTTATAAGAGACCACATATTTTAGGACCTTACCATTTAATTTGATTTTGGGCTTCCACAAGTTTCTCAATTTGATTTTGCTGGCAAAAAGCATTACTTTGGTTTTTGATTCGTTAATAGTAAGCTTATTTTTTGAAGACCAGTGGTAGAAACCCTCTAAAGCAGTTGTCAGCGTACCAGAAATAGTATCTATTGCCTTTCCAGACACATAAAGAACAGAGTCATCAGCATAGAGCATAGTAAAGTGATCATCATCTTGATTTATACAGTCATTTATATATAATAAGAAAAAAAGAGGTCCCAATATTGACCATTGGGGTACTCCACAGACCAAAGGCAAGTTAGCAGACTTATTATGGTTGGCAATGGAGCATTGCTGGCGACGAGACAGGTAATTTTCAATCAAGGTCAAATTTCTGTTTCTAATCCCATATTGCTCAATTTTGTCCAGAAGTATATTGTGGTTTACAGAGTCAAAGGCCTTTTTAATATCAATAAAAGCTGCTAAGGTGACATTACCTTTGTTTCTTTCTTCAAGAATGTCGTCAACAAGTTTGGAGATTGAGTCTAAAGTAGATTTTTTCTTTTGATATCCACCTTGATTTTTTGATAAAATTGAATGTAAATCTAAATGCTTTGAAATGGCTGTGTGTATTAATCTTTCTAGAATTTTTCCAGGAACAGGTAGAATGCTAATGGGTCTATAGTTAGAAACGTTGGTGGGGTCCCCCCCCCTTGGGTAGAGGTGTGACGGTGGCTATTTTCCATGTATCAGGGATATCTCCATTGTCAACACAAAGCCGGATGATCTTCACAAATTTGGTAGGCATATGTAGGGCTGCTGTTTTAAAGATATATGTAGGCAAATACTGGATAGCAGAGGACTTTGACGTATCAATGTCCTGGACACATTTCATAATATCATCATCCGAAAAATCAAAATCAGGCATATCTTCCAGGTCCAATTTCGGCATAGAAGGTATTAATAAAATCAGAGGTATTTTCTATAGAGATACAGTCCCCATCATCATTAACCAAATTTATACTGTTAGATTTAGCTCTACTGGAAGGTAAAATGTCTTTGATAGTGGTCCAGAACTGTTTAGAATCCTTTACATTGGCGTCAGCTAGGTCTTTGTAATATGTTTGCTTAGCAATATTTACCTCCATGTTCACAGCATTTTTAATCTCTCTAGCGTCATGCCACTTGATAATAGACAATGAACGTCTTGCTTCCTTTAACGCCAAGTTCTTATCATTAATTCTTTCTAACAAATAATTAGTCATCCAAGGCGATGGTTTATCTTGAACCTTAAAGCACTTAACTGGACATTGTATATCTAGCATTCTCTTGAGCAATTTTCAAAAGTATCCCAACACTCTTGGGGGTCCTGGCAATTATCAAAATAAGTCCAATCACAATTTTCAAAGTCCAACAATAACTTGTTCATATCCAGATTACGATAAGACCTGCCAAAGAATTTTCTATGTGTTTTTTTAGTTTTAGGGCATTTCTTTAAAATATGTACCGGGAGATGGTCGCTTAAGTGTATGTTCATAGGACCGGCAGATACAATGTTATCACAATTAGTAAAGATCAAGTCAATGCAAGTATTAGCTCCCACAGTTGTGGTGACACCTTTAACTATCTGCTTGAGATGATATTGGTCCATAGTTTCATATAATAAGTTTTTCCCATTAGAATTTTGCAAGGTATTAACATTAAAATCACCTATAATGAACAGATCATAATCATCAATCTTGTCTATTTGAAGAAATAATGCTTTAAAAGTATCACAAAATTCCTGAATAGAGCCATCCGGCGGTCTGTATACATTACAAATTATGGAGCGTTTTACAGTATCCTTCACAGAAAACAACCATTGGACCTCTATATTGGCATTACATCTGTTAAGGTCTTGGAATTTGGCAATTGAGCAGGTAATCCCCTCATCGACGTGTGCACATAAACCCCCTCCCCTGAATATACTTATTCTATCATGGCGAAATAAATTATATCTTGGAAAAGTATATAATGAACTATCATCCGTATCATTTAACCAAGTTTCAGAAAACAGTACAATATCTATATTTATGTTGCTCAACTCCGCTTTTATATTGACTATTTTGTTTCTAATACTTCTGGCATTAAGGTGTACTACAGAAAATCCTTTCTTGAAGTTAGGCAAATTAACTATGATACAGATCCTTGAAAGCGCTTGCAGAACATATCAAGTAGATTAAGAGGAATAGGTTGATCAAGTCGTATGAGATGTGTCTAAACAGGTAATAATAATACTTGTACAATATGATACAGTAGATAACAAAAAAAAAATTTGAAATAGAAAAAATACAAAAAGAAAATACCCAATCCCACCCTGACAGCTGATTATAATGATAGAATTGACCCAGTCGACTTAACCATAGCCGTCTACGGCGCCCAAAATAGGACAAACACAATGTTGAGTCAACAGCGTCTTAATTGCTTTGGACGCGCCTGGGTGCTATGAGGTTTTCAACGAAATGTCGATTACTTTCAGTTGGTAAGGCCTAGACAGGCGTGGCAAGTAGACTATTTTCCGTGCTGTTCCCTCCATCCTCCAGGTCATGTTCATCGAATGATTCTTCATCCTCTACATTCTCATCGTCACCATACTCAGCATTCTCAGAGGTATTCTCGTCAGGATACTCATTCATGTCTGTGCCGTCCCAGTGACCTTGTCTGTCGTAGGTTGCACGTTGTTCAGATCTGATTCTTTCTAGGATTTTTCCTAACAAATTCTTGGCCTTCAAGTTTCCTTGGTAGCAATGCCGTGCTTGCCCTAGATGATATCCACTAGACCACACGGGATGAAAGGAAGCCTCGTACAGGTAACCATCAGTTTTCTGCAGTGCATCTCGACATACCGGTATACTGAACTTTGCTTTGTTGATAAAATACATTATTCCCTCGGCATTTCTGGACCAATCGGCCCCTGTTTGAACCTGTTTACCAAGTTCCATTATTACATATGGACATGTAGCGCTCATTATCAACTCCTCTATATCCTTCCTGTCATGTAGTCTAGCTTTTGTGGCCTGGAAAGCCTGTTCAGCAGAGTTATAGTCCACTCCCTCGACTCTAAAATTCACCGGATATAGGTTGGAGAGACGGTTGTGCTGTGACCGGAACATAACTCCGTCATCAGAGTACTCAGTAGTGGCATTTTCAAGATTGATGTCAGGCAAGGGTATTCTGTCCAGCATATTATATGTATATGATTTTCCTTCTATTATAACATATCTTTGACGAAGCTGACTGTTATAGTTGAGAGAATGAGCCAAGAAATGTATGGCCCTCAAGTCAGTGAATTTTCTTTGTTCCTCGGGTGTAAGTTCGTCCCCTATGGAAACTGATCTCCAAGTGTTATTATTCTTCAGATTTTTTAGAAGTGCTAACACTTTGGGCTTGGTGGTTACCTTGTGAAAAGTCACTTTGATAGGTCGAATTGTAGGTTTTCTAGTAGCACCTTCTTGACCCTCTTTTAGGGCAGTACCCTCTCTGTATGCTGAGTCTACAGTGTCAACACCAAAGTTAGCTTTAATATCGATGAATAACTGTGCTATAACTTGGCTTAAGTCAGTATGCTTCTCATCAACACCCTTTATTATGAGTACTTTTTTGTTATAGTCAGCCTGCATTTTTTCAAACTTGGTGGCATGGTCTGTGATAACTCGAGTTTGTGCCTGGGCTACCACTGTCAAGTGTTTCATTGTTTTTTCAGTCTCTGACAGGGCTGTCGTCATACCTGCAAGAGTACCTTATGTGTCTTTTAGACGAGAATCAATGGTTGTAAGTGTTTTGGTAGAACCTTTACACGATTTTTCAAGTTTAACCATGGTAGACTGTACCTTTTCCAGTGTGGTTAGAATACCGTTGGTTTTTTCCTCGGTCTGTGCTACTCGATGTCCCAGGTTGTTGACGGCAGTTATAATGGCCGCTAGTCCAGCGTCGGGTGGTAGGATATCATTTCTCCTTATATTTCTGTCCCCTCCTCTGGTTTGTCCTCTTCCTCTAGTCATGTCGATACTAAATACCTTTATAGTGCAGGAAAGGATGTAGAAGATCTCCCGTCAGTAGGTTGACTCCTAATAATCAACAAATATATGGGACCCCTCGCAGACCACTACTCCGTGTTTGCCGCCATTCTCTCTGTGCACTGGACCATGACACTCATCTCCACAGGTGTATGGGCCAATCAGAGCCCTGGTCACTGGACGATGACACCTACCTGTGCATACATTATTGGGGTCAAAGGTGGGATGGTGAAACTACTGCACCATTTGGTACTTATATTTACATTAAATGATACATTTACTCCCTTATTAAACAGCACTTAGGTCAAATGAAAACATCAGTTTGTAGGCATTTGTCTATTCTTGTGGGTTCATATTTATCAGCAAATTAAACAAAAAATTAGCAAATCAATTTTAGTATAGCAAGACTGGGGGGAATATTGTAAATATAGCCATTTCTCAGAAAATATTCCGATTTTAGTTCTGTAAAAAAGTGTATATGTAAAATATAGACCTCTGCTACCTGGACATCAAAAGTATGGAATTTGATAAGAAAGTAAGAGAAATTTGAAGATAAACAAGGGTACTGAGGTTTTAGTACACACCATGGTCGGGACCATTATTCAATCTTAGGGTGTACTAAGAAACAGGTTAGTCCTAAACCTGTTTAGGTGAGAGATTCACTATATTTTTATGGTACTGGTATATGAGGTAAATAGAATGCAAAGTAAATTTCTCCTTCTTTTTGTTTCTTTTTCAGATGAGGTACTCCACAGAATTCTTCGCTGCAGCTTTAGTTGAGAACCTACTTTGGCAGAGAGAGAGAGAGAGAGAGAGAGAGACAGAGAGAGAGACAGAGACAGAGACAGAGCATGCAGTCAAGGTCAAGTGGACATCAAATGAGTACTTGACAACAAAATATCAAAAGCATCCTCGGTCTTCTATGTGAGGTAAAAGATTAATTCAACGCTGTACTGGTACTGGTAGCCATAAAACATACAGAATGAAGCGCTTAGCTGCAGCAAAAACCAACAAAAAATCCAATGGTATGAAAGATTTACAACAACTAAGTAAACTAAAGGGAGATGGCCTCACACAGGCAGACGAGAGACCCCATCCCTGTTCACACTGTGATAAGAAATTTTCCCACCAGAGTAATCTACGGAAACACATGATGACCCACACAGGAGAAAAAACGCATGTTTGCTCAGAATGTGGGAAGCGATTCGGCCGGAAGGGTAACCTAAAAATACATATGTTGACCCACACAAAAGAAAAACCCCATTCATGTCCAGATTGTGGTACAGCATTCTCCCAGCGGTCTGGCCTAGAAAGACACATGGCATCGCACACAGGAGAGAAAACCCATGTGTGTTCACACTGTGGTAAAGCATTCAGTAGAAAAGGCATCCTAAAAATACATATGCTGTCCCACACAGGACAGAAAGAACATGCATGCTCGGACTGCAGGAAAAGATTTAATTATCTTCACACCTTAAAGAAACACATGATGATTCACACAGGAGAGAAGCCTCACGTGTGTTCAGACTGTGGTAAAACTTTCCGTCAGATTGCTGGTCTAAACTCGCACATGCTGACTCATTCGGAAAAGAAAGCATTTGATTGCACGGACTGCGGGATGCAATTTAAACGGTTATTTAGCTTAAAACTTCATATGAGTATACACACGGGAGAGAAACCATATGCCTGTTCAGTCTGTGATAAAAAATTTCGTAACCATGGTGACCTAGGAAAACATACCAGGACTCATACAAAAGAGAAACCCTATAAATGTGTAGAATGTGGTAAAGGATTCAGTCAGCGAGGGGCTGTAAAGAGGCACATGGTGACGCACACCGGCGAAAGATCCCATGAGTGTTTGGAATGCGGGAAAAGATTTACTGAGAAAGGCACTCTGACAAAACATATGAGGATTCACAGGGGAGAGAAAAATCATATGTGTTCATATTGTGGGAAAACATTTAGAGACAAGATTAGTCTAAGGATTCATACAAGGACCCATACAAAAGAGAAACCTTATGTGTGTTCAGACTGTGGTAAGGGATTTAGTCAGGGAGGGGCCCTAAAGATACACATGATGACTCACACAGGAGAGAAACCTCATGTGTGTTCAGAATGTGGGAAGAGGTTTCGCCAGCGTGGTGGCTTGGCAACTCATATGAAGATGCATACAGGAGAAAAGCCATTTGTTTGTGCAATGTGTAGTAAAAGATTTAGTTCCCAAACTAACCTCAACAAGCATATGTTGATTCACAGTGGGGAAAAACCTCATGTGTGTTCAGACTGCGGTAAAGGATTCCGTGGCATTAGTAACCTAAAGACACACATGATGACACACAGTGAACAGAAACCTTACATATGTTCTAGATGTGGTAAAACCTTTAGAACCAAATATGTATTGAAGACACACATGAGGATCCACACAGGAGAGAAACCCCATGTGTGTTCACACTGTGGTAAAGGTTTTACTCAGCAACATAACCTAAAGAAACACATAATGACTCATAGACGGAAACATAGTCCACAATTAGATTCAGACAGTGAGAAGAGAATTATCCTGAAAACTGAAGTGGATGTACCCAAGAAGAAACACATAAGAAACAAAGCCCTCCAGAAACACATGATGACCCACTCTATGCAGAAATGGCACAAAGGTTCAGACTGCAATAAAAGCATTACCCCAAAAAGTGAATCAAAAACACACAAGAAGAAACACACAGGGAAGAAAAAGTCCTTTGTGTGTTCAGACTGTGGTTCAGGATTTAGTTCACAAAGCTATCTAAACCTCCACATGTTAACCCATACAGGGGAGAACCCTCATGTGTGTTCATACTGTAGCAAATCTTTTTGTACCCAGGGTAGCCTAAAAATACATGTGATGATCCACACAGGAGAGAAACCATTTGAATGTCAAGACTGTAGTAAAAGATTTAGTAACCCAAGTGACCTGAAGAAGCACAGAAGGTCCCATACAGGAGAAAAACCCCATGTGTGTTCAGACTGTGGTAAGGGATTTAGTCAGGGAGGGGCCCTAAAGATACACATGATGACCCACACAGGAGAGAAACCTCATGTGTGTTCAAATTGTGGTAAAGGTTTTACTCAAGTGGGTAACTTACAGAAGCATATGATGGTGCACACAGGAGAGAAGCCTCATGCATGTTCAGAATGCGGTAAAGCGTTCATTCGACGAGAGCATTTGAATTTGCACATGTTGACCCACACAGGAGAGAAACCGTTCGTTTGTTCAGAATGTGGTAAGGGATTTATGAGGCAACAAATCTTGAAGAGACACAATTGTAAAAGTAAGTCACGTGAGTCTTTAGTCAGAAGTAAAATGCCAGTTAAATCCCGAGGGCGTTTTGGCAATGGATCACCTTCTATACTAAAGGTCCAGTTACAATCAAAATCAAGAAAGTCACAAGTATTTTCTTTGAATGGATACTGTATGGATAATCAGCAACTCACTATAACTCAATTGCAGAAGACTAAGTCAAAGTCAAGGAAAGCACTTCAAAGTCCTTCCAAGTGTAGGGAATCAGTCACTGGTGTCAATGTCAAAACGGAGTTGACACATTCAAAGATGCAGGGTAAACAAATGTTGCAAACTCCACAGAAAGAGCAGAATGGTGTTCCGAAGAGACACCGAGGCCTACAATCAACACGTCAGTCTTTGAAAGATCAGCAGCAGGTTTCTGGTACTATTTACACAGATTGTGAGACATGTGTGAAAGGTTTTGTGGAGGTGGTTGATCTTGAAGAGCACTGTTCTATCCATAGATATAGAACAGGTGCCTTTACACAACCTGCATCCGCTGGGCCAATTCTTGCGGTTTTTGCGACATGCCAGACGTGCATCCAAGGTTTCGCGCATGAGACTGAGCTGAAAAAGCACATTGATACTCATGGACAGAAAATTCAGAATGATAGATCTGGTGATATACGTTTCATAAGGAATAAATACATTAAATGTGACGTGTGTATACAAGGGTTCATTGAGCTTTCTGTACTCAAGGCACATATAGAAACTCACACATATTGTACCTGTACTGATGAAGATGAGGATCTTTGCCATTGTGATGAAAAGAAGTGATACTTTGTGATACCCTTATAGAATCTGTTCTACTTTTGTTGATCAGAGGACATTTGGAGATGTTGTGCATTATATTCCCACTGATTCCTGAGCTTCAATGTATATTTTTGATTGCTTGAATTGATATTTATTGCATGATATTCTTGTCAGCATTCCTGTATATTGTAAAACCAAATGTGCATTTTTATAGTAGTCACTTGCATGATGAACTAATGTGTAAATTTGTATACTTGATATTTTAACAAAACTCTAATGGGTTGGGGGTGCACGATGATATTGTAAGTATTATGTACAAAAAAAGGGGGGGGGCAGAAAAGTAACAGAAATGTAGACCACTGTAGACACCCACATCTCAAAATTGTCACATAGTTCACTCAAACCAGAATATGACAATCGTCTGTTTCTATTCAACAAGGCATCAATATGACACAATAGGCATGAGGATAAATTGCCACCCTGGCAGGGGGGGGGTGCCACTGGTTTGGGACTTTGTGATTTCTCACTGACAGCTATATGCAAAAATTAATATGATAATTCAGCATTGTAGTCTAAACCGTAAATATAATCCTTAATTTTACAAGTCAAATATAATTTTAAATTTCTACTCCTCTTTACAATTATCATGATCGAGTGAACCTTCTACCCTTATATCAGTATCCTCGCTCATTTGATGGCCGGCCATCCAGATGGTTACCTTTTTAAAGACATTGATATGAAATAGTTTTAATGGAGTTTTAAACTTTTATCAAAATCCCTGTCTGCAAGACTGGAGGAACGTTGAACCTACCGTAACGTCCAACGTATAAGGCACATTTCCTGTATAAGGCGCACCCTGAGTTGACAAGAGGGCTATAAGGCGCAGCTAGGGCTTGCTTTTTGAAAGTTTTATACTGCTTTATAGAAAAATATAACCCCACCTATAAGGCGCACCCCCTCTAATTGGATGTTCTATAAGGCACAGGAGGCCCTGATATGGGGGAGATTACTATTGGTCTAGAGTTCTGAAAAATAATGACCGAGCCAATCCATTCCACAATATGTCATGAATCAATTTACTCTTTACATGAATCAGTTGAAAATAAAGCATGGTTTAACTCAAACGTTCTGACTTGATTTCTATCAATTTGCATGATGCTTTTTTCTACTTCCGCCATGTATACATGTGGCTATTAGAAAGTATCCCACTGACCTCAATATCTGCTGTTAAGGATGTATCAGGCATATTCCATGATGATACAGCCATTAGATAATTAAACTGTTGATTCATAAGGGGATGACATCAAGATAAGAACAATAGCCAGCAGTGTTCAACAGTAGAGAAAAACTACCTTGTAGGTTTATAAACATAGGCCACAATCAGTCCAATATTTGCCAAGTGTGGCCTTAACCCAGATAGCCCTAAAGTGGCAATTTTTGTCATAGATTGCTTAGAATTGACAAGTAGACTAATATATGACCAAATATGCCCTGTACAAAATTTCCTGCAACGTGTCCAGAGATATGAGGGATTGCTTACCATCCTACATGTAGGACTTAGGACTGCTGTCCTTTCAAATTTGTGTTGTTTTGGTTGCCATGGAAACCACAATTCCTGTACAAGAGTGCCAGTAACTGACAAATAGGCTTATATATGGCCATTTATGCCATACAAGAAATTTCAAAGCTTTAGCTATAGAGGATCCAGAGATCAGCACCGTCCTACATGTAGGACAGTAGGACTTTGGGCGTCTGTCTCCTCTGAAAAGGTCCAAATCTTTACCGGAAGGTAATTTCCTAAGTACCGTAAACGCCCGCGTATAAGACGCGTCCTTTATGCCAAACAAAATGGTGGGGGGTCTTATAGGATGTACTGAAATTGGGGGTGCGTCTTATACGAGGGGTAATTTTACTATAGAAATGTACTGAATTTACAAAATTGAGCCCCAAGAGGTGCATCTTATACGTGAAAGTGCTTCTGCTGAGTTTGGGGTGCGTCCTATATGCGCAGCACGTCTTCTACGCGGGAGAATATGGTAGTAGCATTTTTGGAAGCCTTGGGCCTAGAACTATAGGATGCAACATTTTACTTCCATATCTGTTAAGTTTACTTGCACATATAGACCTCTTCCCATGATGTCACTTAGGCGTCCTACATGTAGGACAATAGGGCTATCTGGGTTAAATATATCTCAAGACATGAGGGTCAATGATGTGCCCCGCTTTATTATACTCCTCATACATAGGGAGTCGCTCAGAGGTCACACGTCTTGCATCCTTTCGCAAAGATCAGTATAAGGATCTACTTGTCCGGTTTGTACTGTAAAAACCCTACTTATATATATATAGGCCCCACCTATAAACCACGTTATAGGCTGCCTGGCATGACAATCAGAAGGTTTAGTTAGTGGGTAGTTAGTATTGCCAATGTTTTGTGCTTATTACAGAGACCAGAGATGTAAAACTAATAAAGTAGTATATGGCATACCATAATCGCCTGTTTAAGTGCCAATCTTGAAGAAGCATGGGGGGTACTGCAAAAGAAATGTGTGTTGCAGGAACACACTAAATCGTAACACACATGGATATTCAACCCACTTTTAAAATTTTACTCACTTTCTGGACAAAAACACATTTTCTAACACACTTACACACTTTTTCCTGAAATGTGTTTAGATCCTGAAAAGTTTGTTCACTCAACACACATTCTATTAATCCTTTGCAATACACAAATGCCATCTCAGCCTTAAGTGGCATTATGTAACAGATTAATTACCCCCCATCTGACCAAAGGTCAGTTTTAACAGTTACACACAGTCAGTTTAAATCTGAACCTGCTGGAGAGAGGAGTGTCTTCACTTATGTGCTGTATTTCTGGTATGTTATTTTATATTTCATCCTCAAAATTATTGTTATACAAGCTGATATACAAGCTGTAGTATATTGTAGGAAATGTTTTATCATCGAATTACATTTGTAATGGTTTGTTTTACCAGTTTGGTGGTTTGAGTCTCGCTATTATGAAGGAAAAGACAAGACAGTGATTCGAGTGTATGCCAATGGTTTTATTAACACTAGCGGCTACCCGGAAGGTATAGGGGGCAGCTAATCTATTCTTTTAGCAGTGTTCGATACGGAGGCCCGAAGGGCCTCTGACATAGTGACTGAGTCCAGGGCCTTATATAGGTACCCCAGTGGTTGTCGCCAGATATCCCATAGGTCTGGATCAGTGCTGCCACCTAACCGAAACCTTAGGAACACCCAGCAACAGGACTCACCCGCCACGCCAGACGACACCTTATAACAATATATCTACTGGTATACCTCTACACTACTCACCCAGACAATAGGTAGGAGTTATAACTATTAGATATTATATAGGGATAACATATACATCATGTCTACCCGAAAAATAGAGGTATAACTACAATAGGAATCAACCATATTACGTTAAAGTATCATATAAGAAACATTTGAACACATTTAATACGAATAGTCATCATATGTAGGTCGATACAATTTGACACAAGTAGTTATTCATCAGATATGTGTAACGGATCTGATTAATATATAGAATCCAAACAAAAGAATTACAAAGTTGTTATTAATTAACAAACTATCATATGAATAAGTCTTGAAAAAGACTCTAAACAAAACACTACTATATAATGATACTTTTATAACCCTTAGTTCCAAGTAGAACTATTTAAGTTTAAACCGAAAATAATGAATCCATACACTCGGAAAACATTTTTTTTTTTTTTTTGAAAAAAAAATAACATGCTATACCACCATATACTAGATTAACTATCATTAGCACCAGGTTAATACTTTTATACAATACTTTGTCATAATTAAATATGACATTCTGGTGTGTATGAATTAAAACCACATATTTTATCAGATCCATTAAGCTTATCGCTTAAACACCGGAACACTTATAATGTCGTAAGACTTTATATAGTGTGGATCCGATAACTTTTATACACCCTTAAGATCATGAGTATTTAAACCTTATATAGGTACAAACTGGTTCCATATGAAAGATAGTTATTAATATAGTGATATGATAAAGTAATTTTAACACAATCATATGAATATATTATACAATGTTTTACAAAGATGAGTCTTCGTTATGGTGTCTGGGTGCTGTCATGATGTGGAATGAAGACGTCCTGTACTGGCAAATATAATCTGAATGTGGTCAGCTAACCACGGGGTGGAAGTGCTGGTCTCTATGTTTCTTTTATATATAACACAGATGTTGAAATAGGGCAGCTACCCTTAATCCTCTAGAAGGGCTAATGTCAGTAGTTGTAATCTGGATGGTGTAGATATATAACAAGCGCCAGCTAGCCCGTGAAGCCTGTAGTGCTAGTCTAATCAGTCCCCCTGTGGAGTGGGGACCTTCATGTGAGGGCATGAAGGAGCAGAATAACTTCATTGGGAGTCCACAAGGAGAAATCTCCTTCCATACTAACAGTGGGCATACCAGATTCGTAAAAGGCGACAAACTTGGGGTTTCTTGTGTCTTGGGGTGAGCATGTGGGCAGCTGGTGTCCATATGCGCGGGCCTGGGCTTACATGCTTGTCTTTTGCCATGGGATTCCCCCTCAGTGAACCACGTCTGAGTGATCAAAGGCCGTGGTTTGTCTGGCCCTGCCTATGGGACCAGGCAAATAAAAGAACACTTGCTATCCTTCGAAAAGAGTAGGGGAATGAAGCCCCGGTAGCGGTTTTCCCCCTCGACCCTCCTCATAGATTCGGTCATTCATCTCATAGATTCGGTCATTCATAGATTCGGTCACTGCTGTGTCGGGCAAGCAGCATATAAATACCTGTCCAAAAAGAAAAGAAAGGACTTAATGTCCGAGAAACCTTGAATGTCTGAGTTCCTCGATGGCCCCCGGACGTAAAACTAAACAAACAAACAAACAAAGTCTAATCAGATCTTATGTATCAGTGTGTATATAATATAGTGTAGAAAGTTGAAAGTCCAAAACGTATGTATCCGTCAACACAAGCATAAGAACAGTATTCAGCTATATTAGTGTAACCGTATCCATCCGGGTGTAGATCAGGAACCACAGTTTCAGGAATAGCACAACTGGGTAAGTCCACATCAGACAGCATCAGGAACAGCACAAATATCTATTCGGATGTAGTACACAGTAATCCGAAACAGGTACATCAGAAGGTATGCATTACTTTATAGTATAACACATTCTGATAAGACTAGATCTGGTTATAAAGGAACCCGGAACACACTAAGGGCACTTCTCAGCGTGTTTTCCGAAACATAAATATCAGAATGTATGTGTTATATTATAGGGCCCACCCTACAGCATAAATACATTCTGTCAAAACTAAATTTGGTCAGAAAAGAACCCGGAACACTAAGTGCTTCTCTTAGTGTGTTTCTTCCTAAGAAGGTCCAGGCCGGTTTCGGGAGTTCCGTCCCACTCGTCTAAGTCTACTCCAAACACTTTCATGAACTTAGTGTTCAGGTTAGTGTTCCTTTGAATCTCTTCCTTTACATGCTTTTCTAATATGTGTACGTCCATGGCTGCCTGCTCTTTTGCAGCTACAGCTTCTTCCCGGGCCTTAACTTCGGTCCCGATCTTGGACTCTAGACAGTACTTTTTGACATGGCCTACCTCTTTCATGCACAGCAGAGTGTCATTCAGAAGACCCTGGTGGAATTCTGTGGTTCTCTGCTTAACGCATTTCTCCCAGTGAGTATAGATGGCCTTTTAGACATCTGCTTCTCCCTGGCTTGATTTTTCAAACCAGATTTCAGCCCTACCAATTTTAATGGTAATGGCATCAGCTGGTTTAACAGGTTGTGCAACTTCCTGAGGGGGTGTTGCTACTACCGGTATAGCTCCTCCGGATGGTTGACCTCTGGACATGGGATTTGTACCCGGCTGTGTTGGTACCATAGGTACACAGTAAGCAGGTGGCAGATTTTGCTTCAGTCTCATGTTCAGATACATTTGTATCTGCTCAGGGGCCGTTTCTAGACCTTCGGAATGTCCCTTCTTCTGATGTCCTGCCAGATCACTACGTCGGTTATAAGTCACTTTCATAGTACACTTCTTACCATAACTCGGGTCACAGACATAAACCGGGTGATGTTGGAAATGGGTTTCTGGAACCGGGCTGAAGTACTCCAGGTCCAGACCAACACATCACTAGCATCCTGTCAGATGGAGAAGGGACACGACTTCTGACTGTCGCCATACCAGTTCTCAAGTGTCCATCTGTGTTTCCTCATAACTGTATAACTGTAATACCCTTCTGCATGGTTAAGCATCATCCACATTTTCCTGTTGGCCTTACTCGGATTAGGATCCTCATCTGAGAGACGCATCCAATCCTCATCATCTGACTCCTTATTTTTGTTAATGGGTTCAGGACAAGCATACAGAATAGAGCCGTCCTTTTTGACAGTTTTTGGCACAGTCTTTGAAGCACATAGGCACATAGGTCTTAAAACCAGACTTGGTATTTTTCCAACGTTCAGCTTCCCTCTGAGTAGATGGGGTAGTCTTCTCATCATACTCGACAGAAGACTCATCTAGAGACTCCTCATGCCATCTGGCTGACTGCTAGTACTAGGTGTACTCGACTTCTGTTCAGCCTTGACACAGTCCGGTAGGTGTTTCATCCTATGTGACACAGATCTCCTGTTCTTGGAGACCTGCCAATTTTCCTCTTCACTATCTGGCTCCGTATCCTTAGTTTCAGGTTTGGGCTTCCTAGTGGAAGAAACCTTACCGAAGGGACTAGGGGTATCTGGCTCTGCAGGTGTGTCGGCAGCAGAACTAGCCCCGGGCTCGGAGGTATCCAGGCCCTTGCTATCCAGCTTCAGGTCGGGTATGAGAGGAGCACTTCTCTCTCTCATCTTCCGGTCCATCTAGATAATGTTCAACTTATGTTAAGCCTCATCTTCAGACTTTATACGTCGCTGTATGATCATATGAATAGCTGCATGTCGGTCCACAGGTAGGATAGAAGAGTTCCTAACCTGGGTAATCTCTGCTTCTACAATGTAGTAGCCATTATCCCACTTTTTGAAACTGGTAGCGGCATCACGGAACTCCTTCAGAAGATGGAGGTTGTAATTAACAGTTCGCGGATGGGGATAGGTTTGGCCTCGGGAGTCCGAGACACAACCCACCCAATCGATATTGTCACGTCTGACGTTCCACTGAGATCTATCTGGTCTAGGATAGACCCCCAGCTCAATGGCTCTGTTGGTAGAGTACACTGCGTTTCGGAACTCAGTGTCAACCATGAGTCCCTGCTGGAACCAAGTCCAGTTTGTAAGCCACTCCAGTGGCGTCCTCTCGAGTTGATGCGGGTGCATCACGTCCTAGAGAGTGTGGCGTACCCGAGGGTCCAACTGGACTGGCTCCCCTTCGGAATCTACCAACTCTGCCTGTAGTTCAAGATGAACATACAGGTACCTTCCATCATAGAAAGCTGAGAAAGGAGTATCCTCGACTGGCGATCTTTACCTGACGATCTTTAGATCCATCTACTTGAGCAGTGTTGGATCCGGCAGCACCTTGTGTCTCTCCGCTCAGAAGTGTCATTTTACTGCTGCTTGGTTGAGAAGTGTCACCGGTTCCCTCATCTGGAAGTGGAGAAACAGGTTTCTCTTCTTCATTCAACGAGAATGAGGCCAGTTTGTTCTCGAATGACTGGTCGGTGTGTTCATCTATCTCCAGTAGATCATTCTCCTCCTGTGTCACAGGTGACAATGCCTCCTGGTCTGGGAGTGCATCAGTACTCGGAGTCAACCTATCCGGATAGCTTGGCTGCAGTCATGGATTCCTCTGCCATGACTTAAGGAATCGAGTCCGGGAGTCAATACAACTCCTTTCCTGACTGGGGTTCGAATACCACAGGCCTTTCCCGACAGGGAACGGAGCCGCCTTCCTAAGAACCGGACTCTGTGGTTTGCAACGCATTTTAGCAGTAAATCAGACAGTGGATGAAAAACCACTACCAAAAAACAATATGGCGACACGCCAGGTACTGTGACGTCATTTCCACGCTCGCAAGCGAGGCACGACAGGTCAGCTGAGACTGGACGCGATGATGTCACATGGCAAAGCACTTGCTAGTTACGGAACATAAACAGACTGATTGTTTTTAGGTAATTATGGCTCATGCTGTCGACTCATCTAGGGATTTGAGTGGAGTTTATGGAAAGCATTAGCTAATTCACCGGATTATCCGTCCACTACCCACATCATACAGTGACAACAAATTGTAGGGTCAAGACATCCTTTTTAATATGATGATTCTCGATTACATAGATGAAGAGATAACTCAAGAACCCGTAGATACAATTTATATATCTTTATTGCATAGGCTTAACAATTGATGTTTCAAAGTGAACAATACTTTTCGCTTGGCTAATAAGGCGACACACATTTCCATTGTGAGAGATTCCATACTTAACTTACAATATAATAGTAATATAAAAGTCCTTCCACGTCGTGATGATGATCTCCATCATGCACTCTGATATTACCATAGGAAGTCCATGGTTCTAGGCTTGGCGTGCCTGTATATATTAGTTAACTTATAGGGGGTAGCACATAGCGCTGCATGAATATGCTATTATATACCGGAAGGTGGCGCTGCACAACCTGCGTCAGAGCTGGGTGACTGTTGGGGCTGCTACTGATTCTACTACACAGGGATATGGTGTCCTGTCCCATGGGCTTGCTAGATCTGCTTCGTACTGGGATGTACCGGTCTATGGGCCTCGCTATGGGAACCCCCTGTGGTTATCCCATGTGATGGGGTCTTCTGTCTGATGGTTATCCCTTGCATGTTCCTTATACATTCTGGACTATTAGTAATATGGTTTACACATAATTGTTTTAGTGGGGTCTAATTGTACAGAAAGGTGAAATACGGGTGGTTAATAGGTAGAGGTGATAATTGTATAGGAATTACTATAGGGTGAGATTTATAATGAATTTAATGTATGTATTATGCTGGCACAATACACCTCTCGGGTCAGTTGTTACCCCTTCCTCTTTACAAATAAGACATTATACTCGTTGTGTTTACAGGTTAGGTTACTGCAGTCCTCTGGGCAAGACGAGGACTGCAGCGGACGACTACCCCTTCCTTGGATAGTTCCTTTTCGGACCTGACAGTCTGAAGAGCCTTCTCTAGGGATCCTGTAGCCTTCAGAACCTCTTTCCTCTCCTTCTTGTCTACACCTGCCGAGACTTTTTTTACACCAGCACGCTTAGTCTGTGTTAACGTTGGTGGCACTTGGTTTGACACCTTCCTAGGCCTACCCCTCCCCCTCTTTGGTGTTGGGTTCCTCTCCTGGTTGGTGATCCAATTTAGATTCAGAATCTTATCGAATCCTTCACCATACATTTCTGTGGAGGTCTCCATCAGACCATTCTCTCAGTCTAGCAACATTGGACTTATAAAATCGTCCAAGGTCTGATCTGATGATAACTGTACAATCACTAATAACTTGAGTCACAGTGAATGGACCATCCCAATAAGATGCTAATTTAATATGTCTGAGTGGTTCATGTAATCTCCACACTCTATCTCCGGTTTTGAATTTTCGCATTTTCAAATCCACATCATATCCCACTTTCTTCCAAATTGATTCTTACAGACTCATATGCCTTTTTAAATCTATCCCATAAGCATTCGACAAATACTACATGACAAGGTAGTTCAGGGTCCTTTCCTACAACCCCTAATACTAGATCAGCAGGCATTATCAGCATGCGTCATGAAATGACACTGCTCATCCCAGTCATCCATATTTTCATTCACGAGTGACTTGAGAACCTGGATAAGAGTTCTATTGAACCTCTCAACCAATCCATCACTCTGAGGTCAGTATGGGTTAGTTCTAGTCTTACAAATAGCTAGATACTCACACATACCCTGCCAGAGATTTGATTCAAATTCTCTGCCTTGATCACTGTGCAGAATTAGCGGCACACCAAAGGTCAGTACCCATCCTTTCACAAAGGCCTCAGCACAAGCTATGGCTCTATGATCCAGTAGTGGAAAGACTTTAGTATACTTCATATAATAATCACACACTACCATCATACAAGTGTTATCATTAGCAGTTGTATTCAACCCACTAATGATATCCACTCCAACTCGAGCAAATCTTACTCCAAACAACTCCCGGGTCCAGGTTCGTTCTTGCATCAATCTGGACAGGTAACGATCCACCTTAGCAGGTCCTGTGACATGCTGGGCCAACAGTATTTTTTGGATAGACGTGCTAATGAGTGCTTCCTTCCAAAATAACCACTGGTCCAATGACCATGACAATAATACATAATGTCACGTCTCATAGCATGTGGAATAACCACTTGCATGAGTTTCTCACCATTATTACATGTCTTCCAACGGTATAACACGCCTTTCCAGACTTCAAGCTCGGCCCATTGAGCAAGAAACCTTCTCATTTCCCTGTTTTCCAGGGAGACCACAGGTCTGATTAGACGTACACCCTTTGGTACTAATTGCAGTAGCCTAGCAGTTATTAAGTCAGTTTCTTGGAACTGTTGTATGGTATCCATAGTCCATTCCAATATGCTGGCATCCCAGGTTTCAAAAGGTATTCGAACCCCAGTCAAAACTGCTCTATGGGCCCCACAATCAGTACAATTTGGATTGTCACATTTCCGAATTGGTATCCGAGATAAGGCATCTGCATTAATATGCTTCACTTCGGGTCTATGCTGAATCTGGTGATGTTCCAGTCCGTATTCAGACAGATGGGCTAGCCATCAGCCTAACATACCTTCAGCATCTCGGAAGTTCAATAACCATCTTAAGGAAGAATGATCCGTACGTAAAGTAAAATCAGTCCCCCATAAGAAATGTTTGAACTTCTTAGTATACACTACTACTGCTAACAGCTCTTGCTTAGTCGTGCAATAGTTGCATTGAGTTTTACTCAATGTATTGCTTGCAAAGGCTATTGATACTTTTACTCCATTCTGGACCTGTGATAGAACAGCACCAATGCTATCATTACTAGCATCCGTATCCAATATAAAATGATCCGTTTCATTAGGATATTGCAATACGAGAGTACTCATGAACAGATCCTTTAGCTTTTCAAAAGCAGAATCTTGTTCATTAGTCTAAGGAAACATATCCTTGTGGCTTCCTTGAGTCCAGTTTGCTAAAACTTGTAAAGGATAACTGACTCTAGAATAATTAGGGATAAACTCCCGGTAATAGGAACAGAACCCCAGGAATGACCTAACTTCTTTAGGTAATCTGGGTCTACTCCAATTCGTAACTGATTCGGTTTTATCCGGATCAGCTTTAATTCCATCATCCGAAATGATGTGGCCCAAATAATTTATGGACTGTTTAAACAGATGACATTTCTTAGGTTTCAGTCTGAGACCATTAGAAATAATCTGTTCCAACACTAATTTGAGATTCTGAGAGCATTCCTTGAAGGTTTTTCCAAATACTATCACATCATCAAGGTATACAAGACATCTTTTCCACAACAGGTCACTCAGAAGAGTTTCCATCATTGCTTCAAATGTAGCTGGTGCATTACATAAGCCAAAGGGCATCACATTGTATTGAAACAATCCGATATGGCTCGAGAACACAGTCTTCTCCATGTCTGCATGGTTCATACCTACCTGCCAGTAACCAGATTGCAAATCTAGGGTACAAAACCAACTATTACCTCCTAGTGAGTCTATTGTCTCATTAATTCGAGGAAATGGATACGAATTCTTTTTCGTCACCCCATTTAACTTCCTGTAGTCTATACAGAATCGTATGGCACCATCTTTTTTCTTTACCATACACACAGGACTACTCCATGGACTATAAGATGGGACTATAACGTCCTGTTCTAACATCTTATTAATTTCCTTCTCAGCTACAAGCTTTTTGGCCAAAGGTAACCATCGATATGGAATTTTGAAGGATTCCGCATCTCCAGTGTCTATACTATGCACTACCTTGGTTATTCTACCTAATGGTGCACCAGGTTTAGCAAAGGCAGTCTTATATTGCTGTTTCTGATCTTCTAACGAAGTATCCTCATATAACTTCCTTCAGTCATCTGAGATACATTCCGTATCTGTTACTTTAGGCAATTTAAAACTACTATCTGCAACCCTTTCTGAAAGTGTAACACTTCCAAACACCTGTCCTTTCTTCAAGTAGATAAGCTTAGCACTCAGGTTCGAAACTGGTACTACGGTCCAGGATGCATTTGCTACCATAGTGTCCACGGAAGTCAATCCGATGCTAAACAAGGTAATTACATCTGGTTCTATCACTGCAGCTTGGTTCCGCATAACCGGGGGCTTCCCTAGCCAAGTTAAAAGGGTCTATTTCTCCTCTTTCCTATCCCCTCAGATTTGTGTGGTGCACATATGTGTGGGCACTGACACATTTTTCTGTGAAATTGTGTAATGTAGTTCTCACCATGAACATGACCTTAGCTGTCGAAATGGTGTAAAACATCTATTACTCACTCACTCACTCCGCATAGCTGGATCACTCCTTAACTCTTCTTTTACCAGGGTATTTTGGAGAAAATTTTGTAATGTACTAGGAGGCTTGGGCTTTCAAAAACCCTTGGAATTGTGTGAATATTCCAATTAGAAAAGAAATGGTGATAGAATAAGCTAGGCTAGTTGATCAGAAAGAGCAAAACCCGAGTTTTCTCTATCTACTTTAGTTCGTGAGGTTTATCATCCATCAAATAAGCAAAATCAATCATTCATATGTGTGGGCACTGACACATTTTTCTGTGAAATTGTGTAATGTAGTTCTCACCATGAACATGATCTTAGCTGTCGAAATGGTCGAAAAAAGTTTTCTCTATCTACTTTAGTTCATGAGGTTTATCATCCATCAAATAAGCAAAATCAATCATTCAATCAAACTTCAAATTGCAATATCTCAGCATATGAAATAAAGTGCACATAATAGAAAATGTCAAATTTTACTTGAAATTTGGTAAATGACGAATTTTTGGGAATATTCTTTTGGTTAGCATGGGAATCAAAACTATTCCAAAATCATCATTTTTAGCATAACTGTTGCCATGGTAACCAGCCCAAATGGCCAATAATGCATCAAAATACATTGAAAACTTCAATGTCATGGAAAAATGTACAAAGTCAATTTTCACCAAAAAAATTATATTTTATGTGGTTTTTCATGATTTTTGGCTTAAATATTGATAAAAACTGTGACAAAGTTTTATGCTGAATCTAAATTTTGTCTCACATTTGTGAGTCTGCCATATAAAACACATCAGAGGTAGAGACTAGTTCTTTGGACTGTGTGGGGAACCCAACTCAAGATGAAGCAATGAAATAAATCTAAGGATTTCAGTCAATTTTGAGGAAGTTACAGGGTACTTAAAATCGGCCCAAAATCGTCCAAAATCGGCCCAAACTACGCATAAATGCGTAATCAGTAAAAGAAGAGTCAAGAGCACATCATAGGCTACCTCTGCTGGGATCCAAATCGTGTGAGCCACACTCACCATACTACTTACTTGTCTCAGTACACATCGCACCTTTACAGGATACGGGTATTTCACACTCAACTCTCCTGATTGTGTTTCCAACACCACACCATACAGGGAGGCAAAATTCAACCCAAGTATCCCCTCATCTGATATATCTGCAAAGGTGGCACTCATGACATAATCATGTATTCCATCCAGTTGCAACTTAACACAAGTTCTACTATACGTTTGCATTATACTGCCATCGGCCGTCTGGGCACTTCCTCCCGATAAGAGAGTATCATGCACATCCGGGATAAGATCATAGAATTTCTTGGAGACACAGGAGTGGCTAGCACCTGTACGAGAAACTCTGCAGATCTTCCGTTTACAGTAAGGCAAACATACCACCGCCTCCCATTTAGAAGGGAAGGTGTGTCTCTGACAATAGAAATGTCATTGTTCACCCCAGGAGTCAATCCACATCCTTTTAAGAATTCCAAACAAGGATGACCCACCCTGGCTAACTCATAGCCGCTTACCTCTTTACCAATATTGGGTTCAGGTGAATCTGTTACTACATGCAAACCTTCATAACGGATGGTGATATCATGGCAAGAATTTTCATCGGGATCCCCTTGCTTGCCCGTGGAGGGACCCCTACTTAGTTTTCCTCAGTATTTACACCAGAGAAACTTCCCTGTCCCCTTGGTACAGGCTCCTTGGCCATACATTCGGCAGCATAGTGTCTCAATGTCTGACACCTAAAACATCTTCCCTGGGACTTATCCACTTGGGACCTCCTCAGAGCATTTGTTAACCGAGCAACTAATGTCTCTACCAAAGCAGCATATAAATACCTGTCCAAACAGAAAAGAAAGGACTTAATGTCTGAGAAACCTTGAATGTCTGAGTTCCTTTATGGCCCCCGGACGTAAAACTAAACAAACAAACAAACCAAATCCGTAGGGGCAGCAGAAGCCACCACTGTGGGTGAGGTAGGAGTGACATTATGGCTAACCAGGGGTTTACCCTTGCCTTTCTGACCTACTTTACAGTACCGCTTCTGACGGTATTACTTTCCAGCTACATGCACAGCACCAATATATGCCCCATTATCGTTGAAAACATGTTCTTCCTCAGAATTGATATCCTGAAGCTCTACAGGGGCCAGCTGGAATGGTTACAGAATCATTGCAGAGGTCTCCCCATATTGTAATGGGGCTGCCTGCAATGGACTTAGAGCCAAACCCACTAACCTTTTCTTCATATCATAAACATCTATGGCAATGAAGAGGTCACTGAAGGTAGTCTCATCCTTCCATGAATCCCAAACTACTTGTTTGTGATCGAGATCTCGCAATCGACCATAGAATTGCGTGAACAATTCCTGCAGATAGCAATCATCATCATGGGCCCTATTCGGGCGGGCTTTCGACAGTAAATCATGTAGTTCTAATCCAAAGACTTTATGAGATTCTTTGGCCTTCTGGGTCCTCTTTTTAAAGCTAACCTATGGATCTTCTCTCACGATAGAGCCAAACAGGTATGTGGCACATTTTACCAATTCGTCATAGGTACCGTATATCCCATACGCAGCTCTCCATTGATTAAGAGCTACCTTACCATATTCAACCAACAAATTAGGTATGGTAAAGCTTTTTCTTTTGTCCAACCACTACAGTTGACTTCATCGACAAATGCCTGATACCTATCCTTCCATGGATCATTCGAATCATAGGGAGGAGGTATCCTTGCCTGTCTATGGGCTGGGTTATTGCATCCTGGGAGCCTATCAGCTTCTCGCATGCTCCAGTCCATAACCTCCATGCCATCAGCACCCTTCCGGTAGCAGTCAATGCCCAGATTTTGGAAACATTGACTGCTATCAATGCCTTTCATGGCTGCTGGCATGGAAGTCCTACGATTAGGTTTCCTTCCATCTCCAGATCTGTGTCCGCCTGGGGCACCTCCGGGATTGCCTCCTGGAGGTCCATTACTGCTGCTCCCAGAGGACCCCCAGAGGACCCTCCACTACCACCAGAGCCCCCTGCTGATCCATTAGGTACATACCCTGGATTGGAATGATTTTGATTAAGTCCCTGGATTGAAACCACTCCCAAAATGAGAGAATCCGCTTCTCCCAGAATAATAATTATTCTGGCTATATCCGGAAGATGTTCCTCTAGAACTTCCAGATGTTCCTGTTCAACCAGATGCAGGTGCTGGAATGTATGTATTCTGTGCTACATTCTCTCTCAATCCGGACGATGCCTGTGCTCCAGGTACCTGGAGCAGGGCTATAGGTTGCATACCCGATGTCGGTTGCATCGGTACCATACCAGGAGCCAATCCTGATACTAGTATATCACTCGGGCCGAGGTTAGGCAGAGGTATCCTCGGTGCAGCTGGAGTACTATGTCCAGGCTGAGCGTAATAAGAGGGTGGTGTAAGCATACCTCTTATGGGTGACACTTGAGATGCAGGTGGTGGAGCCATACTAGGTGTAGTTAATACTACAGAAGCACTGGTGTGAGGTGGATTGGTTTTATGACTCAGATCAGGTACCAGCGGTGCTAGTCCTACTGGTGGATCCTGTCTCAGATTCTTGGATATAGAAGCACTACTTATAGGAGTATGGATGGCTGTGACAGTTAGAGTTGAACTGTCAGATCCTACCACTCCCCCAGAATCAGTGGCATCCGGTTTTGAATAAGCACCGGACTTCATGTTTCTATCAGCACTCATTAACTAACGGATTGTATCTGATAGGTGTACTATTTTGAGATGTAATCTGGATCACACCAGATATATCTCTATCCGACAACATTCCAGAAACCTCATTCGGGTCTATATTACCTATAGACTTTTGTGACCAAGGCTTCCACATATTTATCTAGAGTTATAACAGTATTTTGCAAATCCTGTAACTCTTTAGTCAGAGATTCTCTGTCCTCTTCCAGTTGTTTATTATAAGCTATAATACCCATCCGGATTGTCTCATTGTCTTGACCTTGCTTGCTACATTGGAGTTTTCTAGTTCACATTGATAGTGTAATACTTCGGCTTCGTAATTAACTTTATCACGACAAAGCTGATCATTTGTATCAATATAAGTTTGAATATGACCATGCCAGTTATTATACTTCTTATTAAATGATTTTCTCATTTCCTGGAGTTTCATTTCTTCCTTTTGTAACTCACCCATATATTTTTTCTTCCTGGTGTCATATTCAGCTCGCAAACCAATAAGATCATCCTCAAGTTGCTCTTTCTCGGAAGCAACTTCTTCTTTTGCTTTGACTAAGACATTGAGAGTCTCATTCAAGGTAACATAATTGTCATTCAGCAAGAAGATATCTGGTTGTCTGAATTCTTCACCTTCAATCACCATCAATGGCACTGTAATCCCAAATTGGCAAACCTGGTTTGGGAACACTATATGGTAACTCTCCAAATGTTACTCTTTTTGGTATTGGAGCCGGATGTTCTGGATTACACTGAAAACATGCCGCTATTGGTAACTCGTCATATATGACGAGTTTAGGGTCGTCAGAGGGTCGTCAGGCCATTTATGACTACCCTAAGTCATCATACTGACCACCCTGGCTTTACTTTAAGTCTGGGTTTGTACCTTGAGAGGTCACCACTATGCAATTCTATGATACAAATGATACGACTTGGGATCTATATTGACCCTTATCTTTTCGTTATTCTTGTTTTCTAGTCTACTATGAAAATGAAAATATAGCCAATATTTGACACAAATTTACCTAAAAAAAATGTTAATTTCTAAGAAGTAAAGGTAGGAAAAAATGGATCATTCTGGTTAGACACCTCTCTCATGGGTATTGCTAGAGTATGACCTCTTATTTGAGTGTGGCTATGGTATTATACATGTAGAAGAGTGTACTCACAATGCACTACTTCCCAGTGCACCCATGATGGTAGGCTGGGAATACCCACAATAAACTTCTTAATGGTAGATGAGGTAACGAGTTATAAATAAAGAAATAATGTTGGGAAAATTGGGACAATACTATACATATATGTAGTTTCTACACAGGATTATGTAGCTATACAGAAAAGCCATAGTGACGAATTAGGTCATCACTGATGACCTAAAGTCATCCCCTATAACAACCCCCTGATGACCTAAAGCTGTAGTTTTGGGTATTGTCAACCTGAGGACCTAAAGTCATCACCATTGATGAGTTCTGGATCTCGTAGGTTTTTAGTGTAGTGCTACCACCAATTCCGAACATCGAATTACTTAACTCTTCAACAAGTGAATGTTGTCCTATCAGGGTACTCCTTCTCTGTATAGATTGTTCTCTATGTACCGAGTCAGTGATATTCTCACTATCTAACGTATAATGCGGGCTGGGTTCCCTCCAGGATCTAGAACTCACATCCTGAGGATTCATGTGGGTCTGGACAGATAATGTTCCATTTCCATTGTCTTGGACAATTATTTGTCCATCAGTGTTAGATTCCTTAAGGTCAGCTAACCCATGCACTAGCCGTTCGGAAGTTATAACATCCGGGCTATACACCAGAAGTAACTGGTCATAGCACCAATGTAATGGTTTGTTTTACCAGTTTGGGGGTTCCAGTCTCGCTATTAGCTAATCTATTCTTTTAGCAGTGTTCGATACGAACGCCTGAAGTAGCGACTGAGCCCAGGGCCTTATATAGGTACCCCAGTGGTTGTCGCCAGATGTCCCCCGAAACCTTAGGAACACCCAGCGACAGGAAGAACCTGCCACGCCAGAGGACACCTTACAACAATATAGGTACTGGTATACCTCTACACATTTATATAAAGAGATTCTCTCAATGCTATATGAATATGCCAGCTTACATGTATGTATCATCCAGTATAGTTTTGTTTATGTTGCAAACAGTGATTTATCATATACATGAAGTATATATCCTCATCGATTCTTCTATTTCAGAAAACAATAATTAGCTTGCTCCAATTACAGCCAAATTCCAGTTCTTATTTGTAAAGGGTAAACTAACAGGAAGAAGCAAGTGGGACTATTCAGCCTTTTGAATATGACAAATCATAATATAACTGGCCCTAGGTACCCTGTAAACACAATTAGCGCAATACCTTGAGTAAAAGGCACACTTTGCATATAAGATGCACCAAGACTTTAAGGATCTTGTAGAAAATTTAAAAATGAAATAGCTTTGGGTAGCTAAGACGTCTATTTTTGCCCTAGAATCACTTAGAAATTTATGGGAGAAATTGGGAAGATTTTACCCTCAGCTCTTGCTAGTCCTATAAGGCACCCTACGGGCTTATCCTCGCATATAAGGCGTGCCTTATATGCGAGGTATTAAGTTCCGTCTCACAGAGGTAAATCAAAAAAAATTGACAGTGAAAGGAACTTAATTTTGCTACATACTTTTACCTCCAAACGGAAAGGTTTTCTTACCTCCAACAAACGTTTCAGTTTCAGTTTATATAGCGTAGATGGACCTCATAGCGACATAGTTTGATGTAAATTCTGTTAATGTGATAGCCAAAGCAAGACCTACGTTGTGTAGATGTTTCCAAGAGGTTTGGTAGTCAGGAAACAGAAATATATACTTAGAGGTTCATTCATAGATTCTGCACATAGAAGTACCAATTACAGGAACATATAAATATCTTGATATTGTAACCGTCCTGCATAGCTAGTTCACTGGCCTGTCGGGTTAGCGGTCGGTACTACATATCAAGTAACCAAATGTCAAATATAAGAGACAAAAACTTTTATTGTCAACAGTTTAACAGTAGGAGCCATGTGAGGGCTAGTGGTGATCGTACTTCAACTTACTGGTTGGTACTAGAGTTATTACCAACGTATTATCTAGGAATAGATAAACTAACAGATAATATGGATGAGACAGCGCATTAGCGACTAATCTAACTAATTAACCACTAATTGACCCTTATATAGGTAACAGGTGGTCATGTGACCTTACAATAGTGGCGACTACTGCGGGAGAGCGGTGCATAATCCTATTATATAAGAAGATAGCAAGAAGTAGGTGATCTCATCTGATAGCCCCCTCTATATATAGAGGCGGTAGATTCGAGTCTGCTTCACTGTTCTACTAAAGAATTCTAGCCATTTCGGTTGGGATAGCCCTCTCAGTACACATCGGGTCAAGTATTTACATATATACTTACTGATTCGTTGATATGGCAGAAACTCTGCATGTTACGAAGGAGGAGGACCAGTTGTTGCACTTGGATTCGGAAATCAATGTGCTCTCCGAGGAAGGTACCGATGGGGAAACCCAAAACATCTTTCATTCCAAAGCCTCCACCACTGCCTGGTCAGCAACAGAATCCCAAGCCAGGGGATGAAAAACCTACTGAAAGTGTTCCTCCTAAGTAGGAGACATCCATGGAGGTGGACCCGACCGAGACTATGGAACACCTGATGAAGCCTAAATAGTCAAAGAAGAAGAAGAAGACCAAAACTTCTGATGATGAGGCTTCTTAGGTAGAACCGGTAAAGGAGCGGACACCTTCTCCAGGGGAGGAACTACCCGGATGGTTGCCTGATGAAAGTCGGAAAGACAGACGACAGCGAGCAAGGGCAGCTCAGGCAGTCAATGCTCAGCTCATGACAGAATGGGAGACAGAAACCTTTGCTTCATTACAGATGACGACAGCATCTCTGAGCGCAGGGCCAAATTGTTTTCACACTAGTGTGATTGACCAAATATGGGAAAATGGAATGTCTCAATCATCTGATTGACAGGTCCAACTCCAACCCGAGGCGTGCAAAGCGCCCCATTCTATACCTGGAACCTTGCTGTAATGGTGTCTCAGCCAGTTCACTATAGAATTCTATACAATCCCGATCTGTGGTCATAATCAATGTAGAAATTTTCTAACAATGATGGTGATGCTAACCACCCGTTCAAGTATAAAATCTTGCTCCCATTAGGACATGTTATTACAGGTACAGCTCATTAGTACTTCTCGTTGTGTAATCTTTTATATTTTTGATATACTCATAAGGCGAGTCAAATTATCCCCGCATGGAGATATCCTAGGACATTAAACAATAGGTCTACAACATCAGGGAACATTCATCGGGAGAGCAATTGAGTAGGTTTGACCTCTCGCCCTATTCTTTAAACGTTCACTACACCTTGTTGGCTTGGTTGAGTTTATATGATTTGACGACTGGGTCTGTTCCCTTGTATCGAGCAGTCCTAGCCACCAGCCTCTCACCCCGGTCCCGTGCCGGTGTTTTTACTGGTACTATAGGTGTTGTTGTTGTGATTTCAGGTTTAATGGCCCTTCGGCCTGAAGTCGTAGCCCTAACCTTTTTTCAAGGCTGCTTTTTGGACTTGGTTTGGATTGGTTCCGCCACAGGTGGTACACTTACAATAGGTTCCACTTGTCTGATACCGATTGCTAGACTTTCTTTGTGTGCTCCTAACCAAGGCCCAAGCTTAGTTACATGAGATTTAGAAAGCTTTCCCATAACCGATCTCAGAAAGACTGTCATCTCATTGAGGACAGATCTATCTTCAAAAGGTCGCAATGCCTCGACAAACACTACTGTACAGGGCTCGTTTTCTGTTAAGCCACGTACACCATACACAAGATCAGAGGGCATAAGTATCTCCTCTCCCATAACCAATAGGTTAGGGTAATGCTCGGTAGCATTATAAGGATGCACTATGTATCGGGACTGGAGATCCCAGTCAACTTGATGTTTGTTTACCATCATGGTAAGGCAACTTATAAGTGTCCGATTAAACCTTTCCACTAAACCGTCACTCTGTGGTCGGTATGGGTCTTACAGATTTATCACATATCTCAGTCCACAATCGAGACTCAAACTCTTGACCTTGATCTGAATGCAACTTTGATGAAGCCCCCCCATGTAAGAATCCAGTTCTCATAGGGGGCTGTTGCACACGTCATAGCAGTATGGTTCGGTAGTGGATATACCTGTACATACTTGCTAGGCTATAGTCTTCCTGCACCACCATCATGCAGGTGTTACCCCTAGGACTTTGGTAGAAACCACTTATGATATTTACTGTTATCCTAGTAAACCTTACGCCAAAGATTTCCTGACTCAAGGGCCAGGTTTGGCTAGACAACACAACTTGCAGTGTCTAACCCACCGATGGATGTTGTTAGTCATGCCAGGTCAGTAATACCGTCTCTTTATCTTGGTTTTGGTTCTTTGTCTACAAAAATGGGTGGAGGTTCTATGACCATGACAGTAATCTAAGATCTCCATCCTTAGCACTTTGAATTACATCTTTTTCTTACCCGGTCGGGTCTTCCATTGGCACAACACATTATCATGAAAGAAAAGGTCATCCCACTGTGTTACCAGTGTTCTAACTTCTTTATTTTCACTGGACAGTGTCGGCTGGACAGGTTTTGACCTTCTTCTTTTCTTCTTCCACTGGATAACAGTTTGAAGAGAGGGGTCCTCTAGTTGTTTGGTTCTCAAGTCATTGAGAGTCCAATTTGGTATACCTTGTGCTACCAAGGCTACTACTGCATTGTGTCTTCCACAATCATTGCAGTCTACCCGATGGCACTTCCTGATGGGTATGTGCGACAAGCTGTCAGCATTTAAATGGCTCTTTGGTGTTCAATATGATTATTAGTCACCCCAAATTCCGACCGATGATTCAACCATCTACCCGTCATCCCTTCAGCATCTTTAAAATTCAGAAGCCATCGCAGGGTGGAGTGGTCGGTACGCAACACAAAGTCCCCTCCGTAGAGGAAGTGTCGGTACTGCAAGCAACTCTCGCTTGGTAGTACAGTAATTGCATTGAGCCTTGTTCAAGCTATTAGAACTGTAGGCGAGAGGCACTTCTACTCCATCCTGAACCTATGACAAAGCCACTCCGATACTTTCATTGGAAGCATCAGTATCCAGGATAAACTTTCCACAGGGTCTCGGATAACACAACACTGGTGTTTCTCAAAAGACATTTTAACAAAGGAAAGGAATTCTGAGCTTCAGTTGTCCTTTCTATCGGTACCCTGGTTTTCTTCTCATGTAGCACTAAGGCCTGTAGAGGCGGGCCAACCTGTGAGAACCCAGGGATAAATTACTGATAATATAAGCAAAAACCAAGAAAAGATCTGACCTCCCTGTTGTCTTTGGGTTCTGGCCAGTTTTCTACAACTTTGACTTTGCTCGGGTCAGCTCTGATGCCCTCCCCTGATACTATTCTGCGAAGGTATTCAACCTATCGTCGAAAAAGCTTGCACTTCTTCAGTTTCAGTTTTAACTCATGTTCGGATAGTTTGAGATGGACCTCACAGAGATTGTTCAGGCATTCCTGATATGTTCCTCCATATACAATGATGTCATCAAAAATAGACAAGACACTTCTTCCAAAGTAATCCCCTCAGCATGGATTCCATCATTGCCTTCTTGTCTCTTTGTCTTCTCGGTAGCCGGAGCAGGAGCAGTACAATCGGGAGCTATCTCCTGACACCGATGGCAAGTCTCCCTACTTTTCCACTCTTTACGGCTTCCACTTTTCTGCTGTTTCTTCAACTGCTTTTGTATCGCCTGTTTGACTATTTCGTCAATATCAGTCGAAGTAGTGGCCAAAACAGCATTGATTTTATTCTTCTTTCCACCTTTCTTTGTAGTTTTCTCTACATAGGCAGCTACCTCTGTCGGTTTGGGTACCTTATCTTGTGCCGAGGCAACACCCAGCGTAGGAAACAGTACTTTCTTGGTGAGATAGACGTCTGTTAGACCAAATAACTCGGCCATACTTATTTCAGGCAACCATTTCTCTCGTAAGAAAGACTGGCAATTAGGGTCTCATAGCCCATTGACATACCATGTGATAGCTTCTTGGACTACTATTGGGGCATCAGGTCAATATCCCAGGTACAGTTCTGACACCAAGTCAGAGAGAAAGGCAGGCTCACTGCAATAGGTTCATATAACAATCCCTATTTTATTATATTATCTATGTGCAGTAGTTTCGTCTCCCATTATGGAGTACTGAGTAGATGATGCTAGTGTTGACCTGAGCAGTTTGGTCCTGCTATAGGGGAAATGGCCATTATGGTGGTTGGTGGACACTGGAGAGAGATAATGTATATCCTAGACAGCTAACAAAAGTGTAAAGCATTTACCTAGGTCAAGATAGCTTTTGGCTTAATATATTGCAGAAATATTACAGGGATAGATGAACAAATTATCTCTATGTAGCTCTTTGGACATTTCTTCTACCAGATTCAGGTTTAATACCAATATTATTGTAGTGCTGATATGACCAATTGTTTCTGAATCGATTGACCAGATATGGAGCAGAAAGATAGGAGTTTATAGGCGATAAGTTAGGTCTTTCTGTATGAAGCATAGTGCCAAGGTTACAGGAGATGTTCAGAAAAATAAAAGTTCAGGTTGTTTAATGTGAGTATTCTTTAACATCAATTTATCGTTGTTCAAAAATCATTGGTGCAATTTCCATAGCCTTAAATCCAGCATAGACAGTGTTGAATATAATCGTTTAGTGTATAGATGCGTTGGTGATATGTTATGAAATGGTAAGAAGGTATTATGTACCCCTGTATTATGCTGAATAAAGATCCAAAACTGAAGATAACATATTGTTATTAGAGAGGTTAAGACTGTTGAACGTATACCTGTACGGGAACGGCAAAGGTCTACAAGTACAGGTTCCAGTACAGGTAGAGGTAATGTGGTTAAGATTTGTCTTACACTGTAAGTCTATTATAGTTGATGTGAATGGCCCCAGTTGAGTAAGGAAATAGGCACTCAATAAGGGCTTGATTGCACATGGCTATAGTTATCCAACCTACAATATAATATAATGAAGGTACCTTAGTACCTCTAAATTTATTTTATGTGAATAACTTCTTCCCGTAGAGATAGCATTGCGGAGCCGATCGCCACACCCCCAGTGGTGTAACGTGTCTCGATCCACCACAGCGGCTGATCCACTACTGCAGCCTCATTCTGGGTGCATGTAAACATTCAAAATGGCGGACCTGCGCTTGTACGGGGAACTACGGTACTGGATTTTGATAATTTTTCCTTATTTAAACCTCTAAAAACATAAAATAAATATAGAACTAAACTCCCCTGGTGTCCTCGGTGGCTGATCCACCCCTCGGGGACCCCCCCTCGTGGTGGATCGGCCACCTCGTACACCACGGTTGTTTAGTTCTATCTATTATTCATATTTATCTTTAATTTCTATTTATAATCAGTTTCCCTACATGTAGTAGCACTATGTGTAGAGAGGGGTCTACAAGTCTAAAACGTCTAGCCTAGAGGTTATGTACTGCTGGATGGGAATACCCCCAACGTGACCTATGACGTTACCCGTACGCGTAGCCGTACACGTTCATATCTTAACCTCCTTACTTTTCCTGATTGTACGTGTAACTAATTAGCTGCAAAGTCTATTATTGTATGGGCAGTGCAAAGTAGCTGCAAAGACCATTGTTGTATGGGCAGTGCCAAGTACCTGCAAAGTCCATTGTTGTATGGACAGTGCAAAGTAGCTGCAAAGTCCATTGTTGTATGGGCAGTGCAAAGTTACTGCAAAGTCTATTTTTTGTTGTATGGAGAGTGCAAAGTAGCTGCAAAGTCCATTGTTGAATAATGAATAGTGCAAAGTAGCTGCAAAGTCCATTGTTGAATGGACAGTGCAAAGTAGCTGCAAGGTCCATTGTTATATGGACAATCGCCTGTGTATATTTACACCAAGTGCAACAATACAAAGCAGGATACTGAATGCGTATTTAATATATAACTAGAATAACTCACGGTACCAAAGTTGGGTTCCTAGAAGATACTAACAACTAGATCTAGTGTGGGAGGTTGTTGAGAGTGGTCTGAGTGAGGACTTCAGGGGTGAGTCACCCCGAGTCTATGCTACCAAGCCACATAAAGAAGGTGTGCCTCACGGACTAACAGAATATGGCCTAGTATAGGGACATCAACTACCAGGATATTTACTATTTTTTAAATTAGGCACTTACAAAAACGGAGTGCCGCTCTCTCACGTAGGTCTCGGTTTTGTACTGCACTCTCTCAGAGCCTAGAGAGATCTCACACTCTGAGGGCCCTCCTGTCCATAATATTTGGACTAGAGGGTATGGCTGGGGTCTTGTTTTCACCATGGGAGAATGGTGCTCAATCTGATTATAATCATACTTGATTAGAGATAGGAACTACCTATTTGTTTATGGTATGATCACTCATGTTACAGGACATATAATGAAGTAATTTGATATGGAGAAACTTTGAAACTGTTCTGGATATTATGCTGTCAACTGACCCTGCAAAGGGCTAAAGTGTAAGTCAATGAGGAGCATTGCCCAAAGAGACAGGTAATAGTCATGTACTTTTCTGCCCAATGCACTTGAGTGATCCTTTGGTATGGTAAACAATGACTGCACTGCCTGCCTGTGCAGTAGGCTGTGATCACAATGTCTGGTCCAGCTCAACCAGTGTCAACTGTCGATTTCTCTGGATCCATATAAGATAGGAGGGGATTTCAAACAGATCCTATAGATTTTAAACCATTTTCCAAATGTTATGTAAGTGCCTACATTTATGTGAATTAGTTGCAAGTGACTGGCACATAGTCATCTACACTACACACATCTAGTTGTCAATATGGTGCATCGGGTTGTTTGCCCATAGAAGCCTGCATATAAAGACAATCAGCAACTTAACTTAACCTAACCTAGATGTTTGCCGTGTAATATGGTGGTTAGCTGCATGCAAACATTGCCTGCATGTGGTTAGGTACAAACACAAAGAGTCCCAATCTCCCAAAAGTATATATTCTATATCAAATTATACTACAAAATAGCTATTCAACGCAATGTAACTATATTGATTGTATGGGCCATACTAGAAAATAGATTATGTGAATATGACCATTGCGTGTGTATTAATTTACAAATGGGTGAGGGGCAGTCACCTTGCCCAACACACACCCAGAGGTCAGTGAATTCATTGGTTTGTTTGTCTGCCGAGGCCTATAAATAGAAACAACTCTATGCAATCCCAGCTAATGTCAGTGGAACTAACATTTGAGAAACCAGAATGGTGGAAATTAACTCTTATCATTCCCTATATATTTGCCAAGACAGCTTCTTATCACGTGCGCATGTATTCTAATTTGTTTCTAAATCAGCAACAAATTCCTGAACAGATTAAAATATAAACTGGGTTGATATACCTGCGTACAATGCAGATTATAGGTGAGGACTCCCACGTGAGGACCATTTGGACCCTTCAGGGGGTGCACCTTATGCAGGATAACTTTGTATGATAGAGAAGCATTAATTGATCTTCCCAAATTATGACTCAAGGGGGGGGGGGTGTAGCTCTGGCATACGATCAGGAAGCCCCTTATGTATGCAGACTGCATTGTTATAGCATGTCTCTATCAGTCATGGGCCTATGTCTATCAGTGTTTCTAAATCTGCTGTAAATATTTTGAGCTGTGAACAGAATGACTGTATAAATACCCCCGCCCCCCTCATTAGGCACTCAATGATCAGTCCCCCTCAGTCATATACATGAGCTGGGGTTCTATACCACACTGTATCCGCCACTCTCGGACCTTCAATACACGTCAGCGCGGCCAGACCCCAAGTAAGTCCTATATCCTAATACATAACATGAAGATAAGGTTGTATATCGTTAGGTCTAACTATATTCTATAGAGTATATATATATCTAGCTTGTAGAATCTATTATTTGAGCTGTAATAGCAAGCATCACCATAGTGGCTCCGACATGTACAAGTACGATGAGGTTATATTTATAGAAAGAATAAAAAATAACATAAACTAAGAAAAGAAAAGAAAATAGCAACACCAACAAAAACAGCTAAATCTATAACATACTACTTATATATTTCATCGATAAGATTCAATTCAAACTTTATCTATGAGGTCCCTATTAAAGAAGAATAAAACGAACATGATTTATATGTCTTACATGCCTGCTGATGCAGCAGTGTATCATGCCCATTGGTCGGCATGATACACCAATGAAGTGCCCAGATTACCAGCACTTCATTGGAACTCCATACCGACCCTCCAGGAGTGCATCAGCCTTAAAGGGTTGGCATGATGCATGAGTCACTCACTGCATTCATGCATCATGCCAACCATCTTGCATGATGCATTAATGCATCAGCGGCCCTGAAAGGGTCAGAGGGTTAGAACATGGCCCCAGCAGCACTATAACTGGATTTAAGAACAAGGACTTTGGTCATGGATTAGCACACTATCGAGTTGACAATAGATGAATGGCTGCCAGTGTACTTGAGATAGCTGAGATAGTTTGGTGCCCGTGCACCCTGGTAGCCTACTTGGACAAGAAACAAAGGGGGGAGTGCAAGGTCCTAGGTACTCATAGTAAGCTGACTCCCTCACATAATATGATAGCTATCACCTCATCACATGTGATGACAGACTGAGGGGTGAGCCATTTATTGGTGGTTAAGGAGAGGTATAGGATACAGTAGCATGATCACAAGGAATGGGTTGTTTCTGAAATAGCCTTTTACAGACATAGAAATAAAATGGGCCTACACTCAATTCACAGTAGACGTCAGAATGGTAAGCTGACCATGACTGGTTTGTGATTAGCTATATTCTACACGTGTGTCTGTGTTGTGTTATATGTGCTTTAAGATATATTTATCGTAATAAGGGGATATAAAATGAGATTATAGGGGGGTCTTCGGTGACTTTATCATTGTGGGTTATTTAAGGTTCATTAGATATTTTGAGTGATTTCTACCCGCCGTGCATGTAGCTGGCCACGTACATGTAGGCAATGTTTGTTCGCAACCAACCACCCTGTGACATAACAAACTGCCATACCCACGCTTTAAGCCAGGATATAAGCATTAGGTATAGTTAGCGATTTGCCATTCCACAGGGCAACCTTTATCAAATCATACATTGTAAAGTAGCTTTACAACATGAATGTGCATTGTTACCGTACATGGGGTACATGGGTATCCTTAGATAATGAAGCTATTATGGTTTAATGTACAGAGTAGAGAAGGCCGTAATAAACACAATTACTATGTGCGTATTAATTTCAAATGAGTGAGATATGGTCACCTTACCATACACTCATTCACACGTCACTGTCGGTGCGTTCGGAGTACGGCCGAGGGATCAATGCTGGTTTGTAAGGCCACCCCCTATTGGTCCTGCCCATGTGGGTCAATATTGATCCCTGAGTCAACTTACTACACTCCCAAGCATAGTTAACCACTGGTACCTACCCAGACATGGCTGGGGTGGAGAGGGGTAGAGGGAACAAGCTAAGGTGGTGTAGTTAGCGTTCGAGGTCACCCCTACCCACAATGCACTGTATATGGTTAGAAAACCGCTGCCCGAACGCACCGTGTAGTGCACAGGTTTGTTTGCCCTTAGAGACGTCTGCAAGAGATTTATGAATAGAAACAATGAGTAATATAACTTACCCTATTTTGAAAAAAGGTATACGGTCATGATCACAGTCGAAAACTCTGCTTGGAGTAGGATACGGGGTGCTTAGTAGTAACATAACGGCCTGTCACTTGGGATGTCGGCCATTTTCTTTTATTGTTGTGGTATGGGGCTTTATACTATAGGGGTTCATATTTGCTGCCTAATAACAAATTAATTCAAGTGATGGGAGTTTCTGCACTTGTCAAACTGAGGTGACCCTTTATGAATATACTGCAATTTTTGGTGTTGCTTAATAGTTGTTCTATTTAATGTTAGTGATTTAAGATATGGCATGTTAGAGCTCTAGCAGTCAGATCATGATCTCAAGTCCCCACTCAACGACCTCTTGAGTAATAGTATATGCACTATTAAGACTATACTTGAAGGGCAATTTGGTGGTCATATTGTACTTCACAAGTAGGGCTTGATTGATTGCTACTTGTGGCATTAGTTTAGGGGTGACAAGTCTCTACTGAGTATATACTCTAGTAGGTGCCCCCTCCCCCCACCCCTTGAAGGATCCCATGTAAATTGGTCATGTGTTTTCAGTCCAGCAGCAGTATTGTCATTTTATAGGCTCAATACAGCCTGTATGAGTTTATAAAGGCAAAAATCTGAATTCTAAGGTGAGGTTACCTACTATATTTGGAAGTAATTAAGCCCTGGACCCTTTACTGCATTCAAATTGATTCAGATTCATCAGAATGCCATCCACAATCATGCTGAAAGGTGATTATGGACTAGGAGTTGCAGGCCTTATATAATATACCCATGATCACCAACCCAAGCTTTTGGACCCAGTACAAGCCTGTGGTCATCATGGTCTTTCAATGAAGCATGACAGCCTTAGTAGGGACCCCAGAAAAAGTTCTAATTCATTATAACCTCTATTTTCTTTATTTATAACCATAGAGACCCCCGAACAGAGTCGAATTTTCTTTTTATCCTTTTTAGAAATTGAGATATTAAATAATTTGTTTCTGAAAAATTAACAATTTTGCCCTGGTACAGTCCTATTATACAGGTGTCCAAAAGCTGTGACCACTGACCACTAAATTGGCATTTGGTCATTAACTAAGCCACATACCCTACCCTGCCCTGTCAACACTGCTGAGGCATGACTGAGTGGTCACCACCCACCCAGTACTGTTGAGAATACACAGAGGACTGTGTGAGTGTTTTTCTCTACACTGTAATAAATTTGCCTTAATTTTGTATGGAAACTCTGTAAAAGTTTCCAGTGATTCACCCTAACTGAGAAAACATTACTTAACTCAGCAGTGTTTTATTTAGAGGATTTTTATGTTAGCATTTTTGGTACCAAAAATCAGTGATTTTAACACAAATAGGGTACTTTTTCAACTCCAAAATCAGTGAATAGGGGGTATTTTTAATTTCTCGTAACCGGGACGGTGTCAGCTGAAATGGGGAGTGCAGAGGCAGGGCATCCTCCATTGCCAGTGATTCAATGTATATTTTAAGGGATTTTTCTTAACTGTGTAGGTTCAGTGCTGTGTACAGGCCCAGTTCACACAGTAAAAGAAGCAGAATTGGCAGGAGGACTACCTACATCTCTTGGCCTTGGAGCACTAGAGAGCATCCCCCTATTGTGTTGAGACTTACCTAAAAGAGCATCTACAACCAAATTTGCAAACAACAGCAACAAGAATTTCATACTCTGCTCATGCTCTGAAAATACCCTACTCACATATACAAAAAAAATGGAAATATCTTTTCTTTTGAGTTAGTGGTGTTTGGTATGGCTAGAAACACGATTCCTTTTACTGTCTAACCAGGTCATTACCTAAAATAGGGTAGGAGAAGTCTGACGGTAGTGTCTGGGGGCTCTGGTAAACAGCCTGTGCACAGAAAAAGGCTGCTCCCGTCATTATAATGCTTCCTCTACAGTGGTACCCTGAGGGTTTATACCTCATGGCACCAGAGTACTGCAGAGTCTCCATACCACGAGTTATAGTTCGACCTAGACCCCTACAACATCACAATGTGGTTTCACTGGTTAGCTTTAGGCAAACATTGCCTATACGGGGTTAGGCAGCAATACTAGGTAGGAAGCACTCAAAGTATTCAGTTTTATTGTTAGATATAGATAAACAAAGACCCCTGTACATTTTATGTACCTCATCATTGAATGAATTGCATCACCCAACATGTAAAAATAGTACCTAGAGATAGAATACCCATGTCTTTAAAGGTAATTACCAATGGAACACATAGTCATCTTACCTATCATACACCGAAAAGCCAATTCAGTACATTCGTTTGCTTGCCCGCAGAGACCAATAAATAGCAACAATCAGTAAGTGTAACTCAAGCTTATCCCGTTCTGAAAAAAGGCATACTGCCATGATGGTTTTCTAATTGAGCATAACAGCCCTATCACCGAGTCTCCATAAGCTGCGGGTCCACTAAGCAACATAAGGTGCAATTTTGAGCTAGTTTCATAGAAAAAGATACACATGAAGTGAGTTGTATGGCCTGTTACATAGTGGGCCCTACTATCAAAATTGGACCCCTTTCCCAGTACATGTTTATCATATGTGAGTTATTCTGATGAAAATCCAGACCCAGTGTAATTTCTAGTTGCAACAAGGTTTAGTCTCACTGTGGACTCACACCTATACCAACAGTTTTGCAGGCTCTCTCTCAAGGACTATTAGAAACTAGGAAAGCAGAACTAATCAGGCATAACCTGTTAATATGAACACCCTTTGCCTGCAGGGCATTTCAAAACGATGTCTATACACACACAAAAGATTTTGAATATATTAGGCCTTTTGGCTAACATTTGTTGGAATTGCTAAGCCAAGTTGGGAGTTTGCACATCCCCAAACCACAGACGTTTTCTGGGAGTTTACATCTAACCCTTAGGAAAAATGGCACACTTGCCTGATTTCACCTAATTACCTATGACGTTTTCATCAACTGCATATATGTTTTCACTCCCCATGATATAGAGATTTTTTGGTGAGCACATAGCAATTCTTTCTTTTTAATTGAAATGGTTAGTGTAAACTCCACATCGATTAAGACACTCAGAACAGAGCCCCATGATTTGAGAAGCAATCAATGCCTCATTTTCATTTACAACCCTCAACTTAGTTGCTCTGGGTTTATCAGAAGGTCACAGATGTTGATATAATGAGTATATTGAATATCCACAGAAGAGGTGTTTCTATTCTTCTTCCTTACTCCTTCAATATTGTATAAACTTAGTAGGTGTATTCTGTTACATCCTACACCAGGTTGAATTGTAGGGGCTTTATCATGTCAATAGTCAATGAAAGCACCATGATTTTCACATTCATAGGCTTTTCCATGATGCACCCTTACCAGAAATGTCCTCATGCAAACCACACTGCCATCTGGTGTGAAGAAAATTACTACCCCTTAAACAAAACCTCTAACCCTTAGACAAAGTGACCGATTTTCTCTGTTGTCAAGTCAACTTGCCTGAATAGATTAAGTGAATACTACTAACATGTTAGTAAGATTTTACTAACATATTGGGTATTTTGCCTAAGTGGTGGTTTTGTCTAAGTTAAATAAGAATTACTAACGTTGATTTTTTCTGTGTAGCTATGGTTTTGAAATGACCTCCAGGGCTGGTGAGATGATTTCTGACAGGTCTTAAATTATGCTTGTCACTTAAAATAACATAGCAACTCTATATTCTTGAGTGAACATATCTGATAAACATCTGCCATAATCTTTCACAGTGATGCACAGAAATGATTTAGAAACATTTGTAAAACGTCTATTAGTTCCGCTGTTTATATTGTCGGTATTAGCCTTTATTACGCTAAAAACCCACTTTATTTAGTGCATACCTTCAACGTTTAAAAAGAAAAGGTTAGCAAACCTTACAGGCTTAACTCAAAGACAAAATGACTATATTTTTTATCATTTTCGTACCATTACCCAGGATGGGGTACCACCACCACGTGGCCTGCTGCCTCCTTCTCCTGGGCCTCCTGACCCTCGTCAGCTCAGCTCCAGCAGGTAAGCACAAGTCTGATTTTCATTTGTTTTATGAAATATAATTTAAACTGTTCAATGGGTAAATTATCAATTATCATTATGGCCGTTTACAACTTTCGTTTGTAATGAGAGACATGCAATCTTACTGATGTATAGATGAAAGTGGGCACTTCCGCTAATGTCTGAATGATTTTCTATTTTACTGATGGATGTGATGTATCTAGTGCCCAGAACAAGCTGTTAAAGTATCAAGACTTAATTTGAGCTGTTTCTATGGAAAACTAGCTGAAAACTTATAGGTTGATTTATTCCTATCCTAGTTTTTTTATTCCGGATAACATCAGGCCCTGTGATGACTGTAAACAGCTCATATAACACCAGTGCACAGGGCCAGAGATGTGCACGGAGTTGTGCACGGAGTCGTTGTTCTGGTTGTTTGGGGGTTTGGGGGTCGTTCGAGTCCTGGCTGTTTGGGGGTTCTCTCTCAGCACTTTGACCATTAAAGGCTTCATTTGATTCAATAGTTTGGAATGAAAATTATTTCCAGTCCTTTCACAGCAATGAAAATAGATGCTGAAATGATACCATCAAGGAATGAATGATCCATCCTAGGGCCCAGTATAGAATTTCAGATAGGAATACTAATGAAAGCAAAGGCCTACTGTAATTCCTCAATGATAAGATGCACAGTAAATGAATGCCTATCCTTTAAAGACAACATGTTATATGAGACTTATTATAAAGGGCCTAATGTAAGTTTCACATACAAGTCTTGCCTTATAAATATGTGACCCTTCATTAAAAGCAATTTGACGGAGTGTTCTTTTCAGTTTCAGCCTATCAAGAGCTTTCATTTGATATGAAACAAAATTTGTGGGATCTAAACAAGTTCAGGGCACAACTGTTCAAATAAATTTAAGTTCAATTTAAGAAAAATCCCACAAAGCATGCCCCCCCTGGTTTGCAGGTACAGAAGGTTAATTCGTAACTTTGAAAGAATATTCTTTCATTGAAATGATCAGATTGATATGGTAGTTTCATGCTGAGAATAACATCTTTCATCAAAATCGTTTTACAATTTCCATGGTATATATCAATACAGCATGTTGCGAATTGCATCAGAATTATCAAGATTCGTTTTCCCACAAACCTTTAAAAAGAAATCTATATCTTCTAATCTCATGAATCGCCATCCAGAGCTTTCAAATTGTGTTGCACATTGAGGAACAAATCACCAACCAAATACACCTTGAGTAATAATATAGCAATTCAACATTCAACCTTGCAATCAAATAGCAGCCTCCATTTGATTTTCAGTTCTCGCTGAGCCAGACATCTTCCTAGATAACAAGGAGATTCTTGAAGATATCAACATAACACATAACAGTGTATACGTGCTGGGATGTAAGGTCTCCGAGGCAAGCATGGATCATACTGTCACCATGGAAGTTACCGTTAATGGCAGACAAAGACTGACTCCCTCCCCTTGTACAAGCAGCTATACAAAGAACGCATACAGCTGCTCTCTACACAGGGATTACTTTCTGTACATCACTGACAAAGTAGAAGTGGCGTGTACTGCTCGGTATAGAGATGGCACTGTGACAACAGCACAAAGAGCCAGTCAAGGTAAGGAGCGGAGATAGACTTTTGGTTAATAATCTTAAGAATATTAGGAAGCTGACATAAAACCCAATGCACTGAAAAATAGGGTCTTTAAAGTGAGCAGCATAAGATAGATAAGGAAAACCCTGGAGTGGAAGTAATTTATCAGACCTTGGACAGGATCTTCATGTTGAAAACTTCTTTGCCTATGTTGACAGCTTCTCGGTCTAGCACTCACCGGTTGTCAGGTCGGGCCATCTGTATGGTCCACCTGAATGTGCCAAGATGATGAGTCTCTGCCAGGGCTGACAATCAGAATTTGACAGGTTCTAACGTGTGTATGCTGTTTACTTAGAGGACCCTAGAAACCCTACAATTTGAATTGTCTGTGTATAAAAGGCACGTTATGAATATGGGTTGCACCTCAACTATTTGCTGCACCCTGAGGGTTCTTTGAAGTATTCCACACTGCATTAAAGCACAGGTTATTGATGGGTCTAAATAATTAACCTATAAGGTGCACCCACACCTTGTTGGGCATCCCCTATATATCAGACTTCGGTTCTATTCTACCCTATATAAGCCATTTGTGGGGCCCACGGTCATGATTTTTTATTTCTCTATATGGAAGGGAAATCATGTTTTTTCCCAACATATATCACCATGAAAAGTAATTTTGGTCCAGGGTACACTGTCTGCATTCTATTCTTTTATAGAAATGCTTACACCGGAATGGAGTCTTTTAACCATGCTTTTTTTTTCTTTTTTACTAAATACCTTGTGTAGTTAAACAGTTTTGCGGTAAGCCATAATTATTATTCCCATTCTGGCCTAGATTTTCTGTTTCTATGGGTATAAAATAGTGGGCATTGGTTCAGTTCCCCATGGCCCTTCAGGTTCAATAATTGAGTAAAAACAATGCTGACTGGATTTTTAGAGAATCAGTATTTACACTCGGTGGCTGATCTGTTGCCATATTGAGGCCAGTACAAATGCAATCTTTAACCAAAACTGAAGCAGGCAATCCTCTCTGGAGCTGATATATGCCCTAAATATTTGGACCAAAGCCAAGAAATTATATATGACAAAGCTATTGGGCTCACTTATACCAAAAGTCCTGTATGAACAACAATGGATTTGCAAAGTTGGAAATTCACATCTCTTCTTTCACAGGAGAATACATAAGGAGGACAAGTAATGTGAAAAAGGTCAACAAATTTGTCAGCATAAGATGCCGTCAGTACAAGAGGGCAGTCCGTAATAGGCGAGTGGAGGCATGGGCCAAGGGGCACCAGGAGACCCCTGGCAACCTAACTGATAAGGAGCTACAGGAACAGATAAACAGGGCCAGGAACCAGGCAGCATGGAAGATTATGAAGCTGACAAAAAGGCATTTATGTAAGAAAGAAATACCAACATTTTCTATGTACCATGTCGTAATGATTGATAGGCCTTGAATCTCATGGAATTTCTAGTAGGGCTGAAAGACTTACCAAAAGGATTTCTCAATTCCTATCAGGTTTTTCTCTTTGTTTCCCCCTATTTCTCATTCCCCTATTATTTCCTTTAAGGTCTGTTAAAAAGTTGAACTTTTCTTTTGTTGAGAATCTGGCATTTTGTTCCCCCCATACATAATTTGCTTCCAGACTAAATTGTTTAGAAAATGGTTAGCTGAAGTGGGGTGAATCTTAAGATTTGTCAAGGACAATCTAAGAAATAGTGATGGTAAGAAATAAGTTGATATAGAACATAGTAATTGACTTCTGAGGATAAGACACTGGTTAATTCATCAAGTTGAAAAGTTCGGCCTTGCTTTGGTAAACAAATGCCACCTTTGAGGACTTTATTTTCATAACCCTCTTCTTTTCTAAATGTGAAATATCTCTGAGTGCAGCATATAAAAATAATCTCATTTATAATGACATTTTACAAAATATTCTTCCCATAACTCGCAGCCACATCCACGTGATTGATATTCTTTTATTTATACTGAAATAATTTAGGCAGAAAAAGTGTGCCTGTGGTTACAATCATTCCAGTCAATTGTATATATGCTTTCTGGTTTGCAATATACTCAAATGAATATTATGATGATAATAGTGATAATAATGATAATAATAATAGTAGCAAGGCTTAAGGCCATGACTTAAACTAATAGAAAAGAACAAAGTAACGTGTGCATACTTATGATATTATAGCTGAAATATCATTAACATTAAACATTACAGGTGCAGAGCAACAAGTTGAAGACAAATCCCAGACTGTTGATGACGAAGATAATTTCAGCCAAAAAACACCAACTGTGGCACCATCCTTAAGTCCTCAGGTAAGTTTAAACAATCCCTTCATACAGTCATCCTTAAGCCATGTAGTAGCCTAACCTTTCTTTTTCAACTACCGTTGTTTTGGGACTCCTCAAACCTCATGGTACAGCCAACAGTGTGTTCTAATCAATTAATTTTCAAAATTCATAGGCCTAAAATAGCTAAGAACTTGCTGAACCACCTAAAACTACTTAGAAACTTAGTGAGAGCTTTTGGGAGTTTTATTTCTTCAACGCCTGAAATGACACAGAACATAAGGCTGCTAGTGCTTGGTCAGGTATGTATATAAAAGGTGAGACACTCTGGAGTTGATCACATTGTATCATAGGAGCTGGTCTTCCTGTCTTTGCCTTTACCCATAGTCAATGGTGTTGCCGAATGTGCAATGATAATGGTGGATATTGACCATCATCTTTGCACACTTGGGGGCAAAACTGTCCATAGGTTGATGCATAGATATTAGGATGACCTAATGTAATACAATTTTACCCAGACCAAAGTGTATTATCTTCACCATCACACCGAGCATATGCTATCATCAGCCTGGTATTCTATGTTGTTTCAGCCTGGCACCAGGGGTGAATCAACCCCGTAGGATCGGCGTGATGCTCCAATGAAGTGCTGGCAAGCAGTCTCACCAGCACTTCATTGGTGCATCATGACGACCAATGGGCATGATGCATGATAAGGGGTAAAACATGGTGCTTTATAGTAGTTTTGTTTTGCCATCAATATGACCTGTGCTGTTAAAATTGCATCAAACCATCCTTACTTACTCGCTCATTCTTAAGCCCTGCCCTTCCCTCTGTACACCCAGGAGCAGGCGTACATCACCAAGTCCCGGGAGGTGTATAACCAGCTGTGGGAGATGTACCAAACTACAGATGGATGGCACCTGGAGTCAGGCACTGATCATAGCACACCAGAACAGGGCTGTGTACACAGCAGACAATTCACAGGTATCGGCAAGGTCTACAGGCTACAGGTTAGTCTTTACCCTTTAACTATTGATGATGTAGGGGACCAATTAAAACTATGATCCTGCCAAGTATGTAACGCAAGCAGGTGCTTAGATCACCTCCCAGCAGGGTGTGGTGAAAAGATAACGAGGAAGAACATGTGTAAAATAGTCCAGAGATGGAAACATGCATGGCCTATCTCGTTTTCATAGTCTTGCCAAATGACTGCTCAATGAATGGATTGCACTAGTGCACTAGTTTATACATCTGAACCTTTGTATATATGTCTTTTGATAATAAAATCAATTCAATTGATTTGATAAGAGTTATCCTTTTTTTTAATAAATCATAACTGGCATATATGTAGGGGTTATTGTACGAGGACATGGTTGTAAGCGATATATAACACAGGGGGGCTTATAGGCCCCCTGTGCTGTACAGCCCTTTCAACCCTGTCCAGTACAATTACCACCTTATACCACAGTCTGTATGCAATATAAAAGAGGTGTGAAATCCGTGCCCACTGTGGTATAAGTGGTAGATAAACACCGAGTTTGGTCACTGTATTCACTATATAGACAACAGGCTGCCATACAGCCTGTTGTCTATATACTGGCTACACTGCCCAACGAGGTGTTTATCTCACTTATGCCACACTTATGACCCACTCAAAACCATTCACAAGCTGGGGAATGGGGGAGGGTGTGTGTGTTCAGTGGACCGCATCAACTTACAGCAGCTATACGCAATATATTACCTGTGCTGTTCCATTGTCTTTCCACCCAAGTGTGGTATAAATTATGACATACTCTGTCCTTTATCTAGGGCTATGTAGACGGTTCACCTGAGCTCCTGTTTGATGAGCTGGTTGCACGAGTCACTGATACACCAAAATGGAGTGACACTGTACTTGAAAGTAGAGTGAGTAGTATTTAAGACTGGATATTTCTTGCCTGAATACTTAAACAATTCACCTAGTAGAGGGGTTTAACCGAAAGAAGAGAAACCTGAATTAAATTATATGTGTCAGAGCACGTTTAATTAGCCTCCCCCCATAAATCCCTCATTTATGAGGGGGGAAATCAATATAAAAGCCTTGAGTTTGGGAAATGTACTGAATGATGTTGTTTTTGTTGGGAAAGCGTCTGGAGAATCGGGGATATTTGTTTAGTAATGTTTCCTTCAGAATACTTGGATACACTGGTGTTTTGTGTAAACGTAACTTCTTTAGCAGGCACACACACACCTCTCTTCAATACATACAAATTACAATACCAAAGTATTTTTAATTGTAGTCTACATTGTTTTAGGTCCTCCAAAAACTAGATGCCTCCACCAATATCCTGTACACGATAGCAGCAGAAGCAGGAGGTGACTTCATCTCAAGTAGGTAAGGATGTAAACAATGTGATATTCATAGAAACCATTTATTTATTTCTCATTCTTATTCAGCAATTAGCCTTACCTGCACAAATGACCCTGCATATACATATATGTTGTATGCCTGCACCTATATCTAAAGTTCCAGGTCATCCACAGTAAACTACTTGAGGGTGGCAGGATTTCATCAGCCCTATGGACAGCAACCACGTGCCTCTAGCTCGCATCACTGATGAAATTTGGACCTTAATGCTATGGGAGTTTTCCCCACTGCTTGCGCCACAGGCAGCTGATTTCAATCAGGCTGCAGCTACAGGCAGCTGGTTTCAGCATGCCTCGTTTTCAGGTCCAACTAGGTCATGAGGTCATTATGTCACACACAGCAATGGCAGCTGTCCGCTGGAGTGCAGTGATAATGTAATTTAAAAGATTTGGGATGAATTGTGAACCAAATAATCATACTCCAAGATCTAATAGAACTACAAGCCTGGAAGGGCTAAGGATACTGTCCCTACACCATCCGTCAGTGACTAACAGCTGTCAGTCGGCCGACGTTTAGATATATAGCTTGTCAATCATCAGTGCCCTCCAAGCAGGTGATTTCCATCATCATGGGGCCAGTTTGAGGCGGGTTACAAAGTGTCCATACGGTACACATCAGTTCAGCCATACATACATAGAGTTTAACTTAAAGATCAGTTCACTCATGTATGTTTAAGTATAGAATCCAATTTAGATATTTTGAATGTCAGATTATAATTTTGGTACAGCCTGATCCTACAAGTCATAGGGATCTGAACACTTGAATTTTGCAGAGATTTTGTGAATCTAAATCATTATGCACCAAAGGATGGAGTGATGGTGTCATCAGCCAGTGCCGTCACACACCCTGATATGCCGCCTACAGAGGACCATGTCAGGTAATGTCACTCTCATACATTAGACTTTTACATATAACTTCGTGTGAGTTTTGATATGAAAACCTATTATTGTTTTCCACACATTACACCTGCATTCATGCAATATGTTGACTCCCTTTGGGAAGCATTTATGCTGTCCTAGCAAGGGGTACGCAGATTCTGACAGGAGTTGACATGTTATGATGTGCCATAGAGGCCCTTAATGGGTTAATTATATAGCAAGATAAAGTATTGACAGTGCTCAAGAACAAATGTTTACATTTATTCTTATCATCAGTACTGTACTTTATCTCAATGTGAATACTGAGGCCTCATGCAATAACCCTACTCTGTATTTCACGGCCAGCTGTAGCACCTTAAATGGCCACATAACCATCACCAAAAAAATAGTTTTTGCCAACTAAATTGAACTTGGACCATATCCTACCAAAACAACATGAAAAAAATGTAAATGTTCATGCGAATTGGTCTGAGTGAACCTATGCCATTATACAATGAACCCACTAAAGGTCCTCCCATGTACCTACATAGGATAAGATCTAGGTTACCATCATTACTATCAAGGCGCCATCTGGAGGGGAGAAAGTCTACTACCTACATCAGACCAGTTTGGTAGTTTGGCTCTAAACGATGTTGACAAATCTTCTAATTTTATATGTCAACTCTTTTGAAAACACCATACATAATATTCTCTGGATAGTTGAACAATTATGATATTTCTAATTTCTTCAGTTAACATGAGCAATAACATAATGGTAATATTTAAAACATGTAAAGTAGAAAATAAAGGAAATACACTGTTCATATATTTCAGGGGTGAGAGTGGCCCAGGAGGCTACATCTTTAAACCAGTGCCTGGGAACCCCAACAAAACTCTACTTATCCAAATGATCAACACAGATTTGAAGGTAAGACACAACGTATTGTAATGTTGTGCTCGAAATTTACTTGTTAATGTTTATAGATAGAGCTTGTGTAATGATAACACTTTCATTTCCAGACATTTGCATTTACATTTCATTTTGAGGTATTTTTGGTATTCTGCCCTGCAAATCACTTTATCTTTTAATATTTGTGCAGAGATTCTGCATATTTGATACACAGACAATTGATGTTAATATCAATGCATTGTAATTGCCCTTAGTTATCGATAAATGAACGTCTATGTAACCAACCTTTGATGGTATTCTAACCTTTTATTGGACCTTTCCTCTAATATAATATGTTAGGTTATTGATTCTGATGTTACCTTGATTTGACCTAAATCTTCACACTTAGTACCTAACCTTGGTTTGACCTTTACAGGGCTGGATTCCCCAGTACGTAGTAGACCAGGCGTTGGCTGGTGTTCTCATTCAGTACCACAAGGACGTCCAGGACAGGCTAGCACATGTACGGGGCGTAGAGCAAGAACCAGCCACCTCATAGTCTGTAGGATTTATAACTTATTGTAGGCAAAGCATTAATCTGTATCACTGATATATAATTAGGGTTCTAAATCATTACTCAACATTAAGGTGGCACTTGATGCACAAAGTAACGAAAATATCTTAAAAAAGGGGTCCAAATCTAGCAATCAATAGGTTTTTCTTTGAAAGATTGATCAGGGTAACGAATAGGAATAAGAGTGGTTCCTGGGAGCACAACTCGCAGGCTGAAACCAGCGACTTCTTGTTCCAATCTCAGAACTAAAAGTGTTTTCCTGGTATGGCTTGCACTTTGTGACTTTGGTAGTACCTGTGTTTACCTTCGCGAGAACAAATACAAGCCATATATTTACATTCATCGTTTATATTAAGTAAAGAAAATGTAGACATATCCACTGAAAGTACTAACTAATTCACTGTTGGTACTAGCAGCCCAGTGACATTTGTTATCAAGATTCACCAAATAAACAGTATCCACAGTCAAATTATAGTTCTTTCATCTATGGCAGAGGACGGAACGAGAGAGATAAAGATAGAGATAGATCAGTGAAGAGTTTTGTTCCAAAACTCAACAAATCCATTGCAGATTTTCAGCATATACCCATGTTTGTAGAGCTCCCCTGAAGTGAACTTTAGTGCTATCATGATAAAATCCTTAGTAAATAGACACTGTATAGGTGAAAAAATATATCTTTCAAAGAAAATACTTTCTTCATAACAATTAACCCTCTCTAACATGTAGGCATTTGAAATATTTACATTTTTTCTCAAAATGGCGTTTATTGCGTTTTGTAACCAAACTCTGAGAGACAGGCAGAGAGGCAGAGAGAGAGAGAGGGAGAGAGAGAGAGAGAGAGAGAGAGAGAGAGAGAGAGAGAGAGAGAGAGGAAGAAGAAAGGGAGAGCGTACCTAGACACAATCGGGTTTGCCTTGTGGCATGTTATAGGATCCAGTCATGCACATCTTCCCTTTCCATATCCTCAAGTTGCCGAAATGCCATTACAGACACCACCATTCTTGTTGAATGTAGGTGTTCATTTCCTTTGTCTTTGACATTTGCTCTACATCCTCGAACTCGTTGTTGTAGTCATGGTGAAAGACACCTCTGTGCTATATCTGCAGATAGATGACAAATCCAAGAATGACATATTCAAACCCTCTAAGGGCTGTCAAGGTAGCCCTGTCGAGTTACTTGGCAGGGCTACATGCCATACGGGGATTATACACTAACTGGGTTGGCATGATGCACCAATGAAGTGCAGACCCGCCAGCTCTTCATTGGTGCATCATGATGATCAATGGGCATGGTGCACTCCTGCATCAGCGGCTCTTAAAGGGTACAAGAAGTAAATGAATTTAAGACATACATGCCAGCACATGGGCAATTATGTATGTTAGGTGTTGCGCAATTAGCTTAGTAGCTGTTAGTCTATCCCCGTCTCCCCCATTGTGTACATTCCCCAGAATAAATGGTGGCAATGATGTCTATTATGATATACCATTTTATTGTTCCATAAATTCTAACATATTTTGTATTAATCAAAGAAATATCTATGAAATTAATACATAGGTTGGTTCTAAGAGCTATAAGAGCGCTCAAACTTTACATAAGAGCGTTCATGCCCCACTGCACACCAGCCAGGTCAGTTACATACACTCTCTGACATCAAAGGCTCCGACCTAATGGTTCACTGCACAATATAATAAAAATGAGGGTCTCAGTGTGCGACCTCATGGTTCAATGCACAAATTAATAACTTGTAAGTGAATGCAACCGGCCGTCACGGGTGCCTGAGCACCGCTGACGCCGTCATGAGTGTCTGAGCACTCTAATGACTGAACAATGGGTTACATAAGCACGACGCCATAACCTTCCGGTCGCTCTAGCGTCGCTCCTGAGCGACCTAGGTCAAATATCAAAGCATTTATGGAAAGCCCATAATTAGACGGTCAGAATGAGCCCAAGATCAAGGCGGAACTCCCATTATTAAGGAAGTTATGCTATGGAGACTGAAAGGAGCTCCGAGTGCACTACAGACAAACCGGCGCGAGTTACGCGCCTATCCAGCAGGCAGTTTAAACTTGGCATATTCAACTCTGCCCATGCGCAAAATGGCGGTTATACAAGCATAAACGATTGAGTTATGAGGGTTTGAAGATGCAGAACCGACCAAGACAATGGGGCCATAGCGGCGTCCATGGGGGTCCTTTGTCCCCCTGTGACACTTGAAAGAGTCCCCTCAAACAATTGTAGAGTTAGGCAGATGCTGCTGGCTCCAGTCAGTCTGGAGGTGCTTTTCCAAGATTTGCTACAAATAGCCTGTCTGCACCTCCAGGAGGACAGATCACCAAGAACCGCTCTAGAGGTAACATCTCCAGTCATCTCCTGCTACCTGCTATACCACTGCACTATGGGGAAACTATGCTAGACAGGCATTGGTTTCCTACCATTAGTGGCCAGAGGCTATCTTCTTCAAGACTTCCACCAGAGGGTAAAGTTATCCATTATTACATTATTCCTCTAAGCAGCAGGTCAGGAGCTAGGTGTGGGAACCCACCTAGAAGTATGCTGGACACTGTATTATTAATACCTCACAGGTGGAGTGGAACTGAACATTGTACTTTATAAATTACTGTATGTTTACTGTATGTGCAAACTACCTACATACTAACTACTGTATGATTGATATTTCTTACATGTTGCCTAAAGCTGAATAAACCAGTGACAACTGGAAATAACACTATTTATAAGAGCTTTGAGATAATTACACTATATACCACTAGTCTTATGATATTTCTCATATGACAACTTGATCATGCCAATCACTAGTATGACAAAGTGGTGGAGAACATCCTACTAAGATCCCATCTCTCACAGGCTCATAAAAATTAAAGCTGGTAACACAACTAAGAACAATCATGCACACAGTAAATTAAAGCTGGTACCGCAACTAAGAACAATCATACACACAGTAAGACCCACTCCACCCACCCAGTGACCTTGACCTTGACACCATACCCACCAAGGTCACCAGTGAGGTCTCCCACACGTCAGTGAGGTCTCCCACACGTCAGTGAGGTCTCCCACACGTCAGTGAGGTCTCCCAAACGTCAGTGAGGTCTCCCACACGTCAGTGAGGTCTCCCACACATCATGGAGGTCTCCCACACGTCAGTGAGGTCTCCCACACGTCAGTGAGGTCTCCCACACGTCAGTGAGGTCTCCCACACATCAGAGAGGTCTCCCAAACGTCAGTGAGGTCTCCCAAACGTCAGTGAGGTCTCCCACACGTCAGTGAGGTCTCCCACATGTCAGTGAGGTCTCCCACACGTCAGTGAGGTCTCCCACACATCAGTGAGATCTCCCACACATCAGTGAGATCTCCCACATATCAGTGAGATCTCCCACACATCAGTGAGATCTACCACACATCAATGAGATCTCTCACACATCAATGAGATCTCCCACACACCAGTGAGATCCCCCACACATCAATGAGATCTCCCACATATCAGTGAGATCTCCCACACATCAACGAGATCTCCCACACATCAATGAGATCTCCCACATGACAGTGAGATCTCCCACATATCAGTGAGATCTCCCACATACCAGTGAGATCTCCCACATACCAGTGTGATCTCCAACATGTCAGTGATACCTACAACACACCAGTGATCCCACACCTTCCACCATGGCCGACGCTGATGAAGGTCCTCAACCCAATCAGGCGGCTGAGAAGATAAGGGCCTATGAGAAGACCATCCAAGATGCAGTTATTGCCCTAGAAGCAAACAGAGCCCAACAAGATGCTCATGCCCTTGCCTCAAAGGAAAGGGAGAGGATCCTCAGTCAACAATTGGATGACCATCGGAAGGCCCTAGAACAGGCACAACAACAGATCGCAGATCTCATGAAGATGGTATCATCCCAGACCTCACAGCCTCCCACACCCACCACCACACCTATTGTCACACCATCCGCCTCTGGATCCAAGGAGGATGTCATGATCTCCATGATGTCCAACATGACCAGGATCCTAGACAGACAACAACACGACGACAGGAAGATCAGGCAACACGAGGTAACCAAACCCAAAACTTTTTCTCACCCATCACCACTCATGTCAACAGCACTATTTATTGATCACAAATTCCCAGAGTATCTGAAGGACAGGTACAAATTAACAGACAGTGACACCATGGTAACATATTTACCCAAGTACCTTGAAGGACAAGCATTGGCTTGGTTTGAAACCTTCAAGGAAAGTGCCACACCTGATAAGTTGACATGGTCCAATGTAGTACATGAACTAAAAGAGTATTTTGCTACTCAAGACAATATTATCTCCAGGACTGCACTCCGTGCACAAGAGATAGATGAACCTGTATCTGATTATGCAATGTATCTCAGAAAAGCGTGTAATGCCCAATGCCTAAAGGACGACACCTTATTTAAAACATTCATCCAATGCATGAGGCCCTGGATCTCTGTAGCTCTTGAAAACAAGAAAATAGACTCTTTTAACCAAGCCCTAGACCTAGCCTTAGAGGTTGAGACCCAAGAAAGATCTAGGAAAACAAGGGATGCAGAGTCTAACCCACAGCCTACTAAGAAAAATGTCCAGGAAATCACCACTAGTTCAAATGAAGATGTTAACCTAATGTCTAGTGCCCATGTAAGGCAACAAGAAGCTAAGGCTATATCAAAAGACCCTACCGGTAGATATAGAGGAAATAACTATGACCCCAACTACCAATCCAATAGAGGTAGAGGTAGGGGGGGCAACAGCAACAACCGGGGGGGTCACAACAGTAGGAAAGACAACGGCTCTTCCAACTCCAACAATGGTAACTCTTCATACAGTGATAGGAGAGACAGAACCCCAAGTAATGGCAGATCCTATAATAATCAGGGATCCAACAGTAGGAGCCATAGTCCACATAGGAACTACGACTCTGGATCCTACAACAACAATGGTTCCTACAACAACAGCCAGGGTTCAAACAACTCCGGATCCTATAATCAAGGATCCAACAGTAGAAGCCATAGTCCACATAGAAACTACAACAGTGGATCCTACAATAACAACAACTGTGCCTACAACAAACAGGGATCCAACAACTCTGGATCCTACAGCAACCAGGGTTCAAATAACTCTGGGCAATACAGCAACTCTGGTCAATATAACCAGGGTTTCAACCCACATCAGGAGGATCACAAACCTAACACAAGAGGCTACCAGGGGAACCAACACAGTAACCCCCAAACAATACCTCAAGTGATGGATCAACTCTCCAAGCTCCTGGTCGCAAGCATCGCAACCACCCCACAGAACCAGGAAAACTAGGATGTCACAGTGCCGATGGGCCAGTGCACTGTGACACCCCAAAAACAAACAACCAATCAGAATTAACAAAGATCCAACCAGAGACAATTGCTAGTGCCAATCTACCATCTAACAGACAGAGACGTCCATCAGTGATACACATCACCCCACCAGATTCAGCATCAAAGGATACAGGTGAGAGTACCAAGCTTTCTATTGTACTTCTTCAAAATGGCTGTATCAATGCAAATCTATATGATGTTTCAGATGTACAATGTTTGGTTGATACAGGTGCTACTATCACCTGTGTCAGACAATCATTCCTCATGGATCTCCAAAAGAGATTCCATATCCAACTGAGGAAATCTAAAATCAACATCCACTTGGCAGATGGATCGGTGTGTCATGTTAGACATTCAGCTATGCTGAACTTTAGAATCCAAGGTGTCAGATTCCAATACCAATTTGCTGTAATACCCAACCTCACACAGCCCGTTGTTCTCGGCACAGATTTCTTAAGCACTACAAAATCTCAAATTGAATTTAATGTTGATCCTGAACAAATTCTCAAACCCATTAGGGCAGTGAGGGATTTTACCATCCCTCCATTCTCTGAACTTGCAGTATTGGGTAAGGTCACATCTACTCAATCACTGCAAGGGAAAACTGGAGTAGTAGATAACCTCCAAAGAAATAACAATGCCCCATATCTAGTTCAAAGGGCAGCAGTAACCCCCAGGGAAAATAACAAACATCCCCTAGTGTTACTCAACACCAGCAGGCGCCCACATAAAATCAAAAAGGGTGCCATCATAGCTCTATTTCAGGAAGTCAAGGAATCTGATTTAGAGAAACCTCAACAGGTGTCAGACACAACCCCACACACTGATCAATCCATCTCAGCCATACGGCCTGAGGATGTAACTCAATTCAGTGACACAGACTCAGACTGTGAGTCCACATATGCTGACCCTGAACCCAACTCAATCAGACTCTCTGAAATAGCTGCTATACATAGTGAGGCACATGACCTCGAGCCAGAATTGGAAGAGAATGTTCCACCAAAATCTGTGCTCACATCCAAAGATCAGCATGATAGATTAGGATCACTGCTGACCAAGTATGATGATGTATTTGTAGGAAAGGATGGAGACATTGGTGCCACACACCTGTATACACACTCTATACATGTAAAACCTGAGGCAGTACCATGTCATTTCCTACCATATAGACAAACACCAGAAAAACAGGCCGCAATAGGGGAAGAGTGCGAAAGGCTAGTACAACAGGGCATTCTGAGAGAATGTGCCGAGGGCCCCTGGGCCTCCAGATCCTTTTTAGTACAGAAATCATCGGGAGGCCATCGGCTCGTCACAGATTTTCGTTATTTGAACCAGAACACGATAAATCAAGCCTTATCTACACCCCGGGCCGATGACACTCTAGACATGATAGGGTCACTCAGACCAAGAGTATTCAGTAAGCTAGATGCCCAACAGGGATTTTTTCAAATTCCTATAAGACAGGAGGACCAGCATAAAACCGCATTCATAGCAAATGACAAAAAATATGTCTATGAAAGGATGCCGATGGGTTTAGCGACGGCACCAGCGGGATTCTGCCATCTAGTCACATTAATTCTGAACAAACTCAAGTACAAATGTGCCCTACCATACCTAGATGACATATTGGTATTATCACCATCAATCGAACAACACTTCCATGACCTGGAAGACGTGTTCAACAGCCTAAGAGTTGGTAAACTCAAACTGAAGAAATCAAAATGTGAATACTTCATAGACAGAATAGACTTCTTGGGAATGAGAGTCACACCCAAGGGACTGCAACCATCTCCCACAAAGGTGGAATCAATCAAAACCTTCCCAACACCAAAATCAGTCAAAAATGTCCGATCCTTCACAGGCCTATGCCAATACTTCAGAAAGTTTATCAAAGGTTATGCCCAAATTGCTAGACCACTGTATGATCTACAGACACATCTCAAAGCATTTGTCTGGACAGAAGAGGCAGATAATGCTTTCAAAACATTAAAGCATGCCCTCTGTACCAATGCTCTTCTCAGATATCCAAACTATGAGAAAGAGTTCAGTTTGGCAACTGATGCGTCCAATGTGAGTTTAGGAGCTGTACTCTCACAGAGAGATAATGAAGGAGTGCTCAGACCAGTAGCCTTTGCAGGTAGAACCCTCTCAAAACATGAGAGAAATTACAATACCACAGAGAGAGAACTACTGGGAGTAGTGTATGGAGTATTACACTTCAGACACTATCTAGAGACCAGACACTTCCAACTATACACAGACCATGCAGCCCTAATCCCACTATTAACCAATACAGGACTCACACATAGATGGGCCAGATGGGCTCTAGACATACAACAATTTTCATTCACCATCCAACACGTGAAAGGTGATGATAACACACCACCAGATGCTATGTCTAGAAGAGAATACCCAGACTCTGGACCCATGACTAACCCTCCACCCCCACCAAGGAGAGTTAGAGCAGCCAGTAGAACCAAGTTTGCAAAAGTAACGAAGAAAGTACCATTCAAAAGGGATGATCCACCCAACACCATTGAAAAGCCAGAGACACCCATTAGGGGTATCTTGAAGCAATCTACACACTATGTGTTTTGCCACTGTGAGAGAGAATACTCACAACTCTTTCCAGATAATGACTTCGAGCCTATTGAATTCTCATCACTCAATCAGATAGTGAAGGCAACTCCTAAGGAGCCACCCTTCACCCCACCTGACTCAGATGATGAAGATCCAGAAGACACAATATATGCTATTACTCAAGCAACTTCTAAATCAGTCAGATTCTTTGAACCAATGCAGGGAGAGGAAACATCAAACCATTTGTGTCCTATGACCACACGCTCAAAGACTAGAGAAATGATTCAGGAGGGCACACCAAAACCCCCCACACAATCACAAACTATTCTAAATGAGAAAAAGGTCACAGGAAACAAACCAACCAAAAGCCCACCTGCCAGGAAAAATGTCACAAAAGACACTGCATCTACTAAGTCAAAGAACTCTGAGACAAAGAAGAATGACAAAAAGCAAATTGTGCCTTTAAAGAAAAAGGTTGCCACTCCCATTAAGGCGAGAATAGGCCCTCCAAAGGAGCCTACACACCAAAACAAGAGTGACACACCCCAACAAAAGGCACAAGATAGGCCAATAGTCGATGAAAAAGAAAAAGAAAGAGACAGAATAAAACAACATGTGCTAGATATAAATCAACTACTGAATCAGATTCCCGACACATCCATCTCAGGTACAAACCTTGGCTTGGAACAAAGGAAAGACAAGGACCTATTGCCCCTCATACAATATCTTGAGGATGGGACCTTGCCTGCACCAAAAGCACAAGGAAACAGAATCATCAACCAAGGCCAGACATACACCTTGGTAAACGGTACATTAGTCCATATATGCCCCATAAATTGGAGAAAAACCAATACTGTACCACTTCAAATTGTTATACCACAGCAATGGGTAACAAGTACACTACAGTATTTCCATGACTCACCTACTGGCGGCCATCTTGGTTCAAGTAGGATGCTGTCAGCACTCCGACCTAGGGTATATTGGAAGTCTATGCTAGCAGACACAACAAAATATGTTTCCACCTGCCACACATGCCTCACAGCAAAAAGGCAAGTACACTCACACAAAACACCAATGACAGTGAGAGAGTACATGACTTCACCAATGAAGTTCCTAAACCTAGACGCGGTGGGACCACTTCCCACAACTGCCAGGGGAAACAAACATATACAAGTCTGCATAGATTATGCTACCAGATATGCAACAGCTTGGGCTACTACTGACTTAAAAGCTGAGACAACAGCAGCAGAGTTCTACAAGAATATAATTTGTCATCATGGAACACCAGCCACTCTTCAAACAGACAATGGGACATGTTATACAGGTGCAAAGTTCACAAAGTTAACTAAACACCTCAAGATCAAACATAAATTCTCCTCACCATACAGGCCACAATCAAATGGGCTTGTAGAGAGATTCAATGCTAGCATAGGCACAGCACTCAGAGCATTCTGCTCAAAGCACCAAAACAATTGGGATTCATTTATTGAACCCATAACTTTTGCATTAAACAACACCGAATCCCAAACCACAGGATTCACCCCTTTCTTCCTACTCCATGGAAGAAACCCAGCCACCCCAATGGACTTAGGGCTGGGAATACAGGAAGACATATCCACAGTAGCAGACCATGTAGCTAACATGATAACAAATCAAGATACCTCTAGGAGGAAAGCTATAGAAAGGGTCGCCAAGCTACAAAAGGAAAGAAAGGATAGATATGATAAGAAACTTACACCACAGGAAATCAAGGTCACCGACATGGTGTACCTAAACATACCAAGAATCCTGACCAATACAGAGTGTAAGAAACTTCAACCCCTTTTTATGGGACCATATGTTGTAGTAGATAGACCTAGTTTGACAAGTGCCAAACTCAAAAACTTGGACACCAATCTATTGGTGGCCAGACCAGTGCACATAGATAGACTGAAAAAGGTTGTGGCTGTCAGAAATAATGAATTTGCACACAGGCTTATTCCACATGAGGCCAAATACTACAGCAAAATTGTAAGGAACAAAAATGATATCACCCTTACAAGAGAAACCACAGGCATAGGCCCTATCAAACCTAGGCCTGCACACCACATACTAAGGAAGACATCTAGGTGTGGTGCAGTTTCAAGAAATTAGAAACAAGATTGAGATACCAAAAGACATAAGATTTTCAAAATGTATTACAAATTCTCTTCATCCACACATAAGACATGTGTGACTGATAATGAATTACTATGTATATGAAGCCAATCAAATTTGTAAATATATCAGTAGGTTATTGCCTCTGAAAGGGTCAAAGACTGGGACCCCCCAAGTAAAGCAGACATGAAGTCTAAGAAGAGTAAGGGTAACACAATGGAGTGTCTAAAGCCTAATCCCCACATGAAAGAGCGCGCTATGCCAACACAGCAGTCTATAGAGATCAATGGACCTTATAAGCTACACTCAGACAACTGTCTAGACGGTCATGAGTGGCTGTCCTGGATGACAGGAGGAGCTAATTACCAGTACACAGAGTACACAATAGACCCCCACAGTTGCAGACACTGGAGATCAAGGCCTTGACTCCAGAGAAACAATACCAGGCCCACAATGGATGTGGGTAGGGTAGGCTACATAAGAAGCACTGTGGACCATAGCCCACCATCAGTCTTCATCCAGCTGCAGTCTGGAACACAAGTCTACAGGACCCCACTTGGGAATTAGCCAGCCCACTTCTCCATTAGGAGAGACTGCACTAGGATAAAGAACACACCTACTTCACCTTCAACCTGACCTTACCATTTACTGGTCAATCTCTATAGACTCACCGGACATATTGCCAAGACAGCTCAATCTTGCAAAGGTACAGTTTGAACCACTTCATTTAAAGTGTTACACCATACACTTAGATTTTACCAGCACCAAATCACTACAAATTTGACAAGACTTTAAACAGCAAACTTGCTTTACACAAGCACCATGGGGACACTGAGAGTTTCACCCATACTGCTAACTATGCTGTTATTATATACTACAAAACCACTTACTGCAGGTTATACACCTGTGGTGAGACAAAACATAGGAGTAGTATTCAAACCTAGCCCTCAACCATTGGTCAATGGACATACAACCACAACACTGTTGTTAGCTATTCCCTACAAGATACCTCGGGCACCCGTTACCCAAGGATCCATAAGGGATAGAATACTCCAGTTGACCACTCCTACTCTACAAGATCATACCTCTGGCCAAATTATCCAACAAGCTAAGGAGCTAGACACCTTGCTGGAAATTGCAGACAAGGAGATAAATGAAACACTAGCCTCCATCAAATTGTTCTTATCCAACCCCATAAACACATTGGACAAGGCCAAAAGAGAGGCCATACTGGGTTTTCTAGCACCCCTGTTTCGCGGTGTGCTAGGCCTAGCCACAGTAGAAGATGTAAACCAAGTAATGGAACAGCTCAAGAACATAGATGAAATACTAAGAAAATTTGCTAAACAGGATCAGGAAGCAGCTAATCTCATTGAAAAGATCACAGACAGACAAGATAAGTTTGTCAAAGCATACATCCAAGATAAGAAGGTACTGGACAGCACAATCAACACCATAGGTGACACTGTCAACCTGTGGGCCTCTAACATGTCCAGGTCACTTGACTCATATTCAAGGCACGAGAAAACTCAAAGGGAAAAAATGCAAGTATTAAATGATGCACTAATTATCATAGCAGCAAGAATGAATACAGTTCAATCACTGCAAAGGACAAATGCAGCCCTGAGGATGCTATCATCAGGGATCCTAACCCCTGATATAGTGCCACCCTCAGACCTTGCTAGATATCTAATTGACATTAATAACAAACTTAGGATTACACACCCTGGAGCACAAGTCGCAATTAATGACTTAGATTTCTATTATTCACAGAAGCTGACCTCATACACTTACTCAGCTCACCATATATATATTCATCTGGACATTATAATTCAATCTACCACCTCAACCTTCAAACTGTACCAAATGATTACATCACCCATGCCTATAGACACACAGGAGACCCCCACCAGAGGAGTCACCAAACTACAAACCACAACTGAGTTTCTAGCAGTATCTTACGATGAATCATTATTTATCGAATTGGACTCAGCAGATATGCAGGCATGTGAAGGTACTACAGTAAAGGTATGCAGAAATGTAAATGGTAGAATCTATAAACACAGGCCTACATGCCCTGTAGCCATTTTTACTAACCAGGCTCAACAGATTAAGGAACATTGCAAGTTTACAGTTTCACCACTGCAAGCACCTACCACCCATGCTATTTCCATTTCTGAAGATGAGTATCTGGTCACTACTAATGAACCCCATTACTTTATCAACTGCCATGGTAAAACGTCTGAAACTCGGAAGGCCCAGTCCTACTCAATCATAGGTGTACCCTGTGGGTGCACGATCAGTGTAGGAGAATTTTCTCTTCCAAACACAAGGTTGCCCTGTAACTCAACCTTATCATTTCATTACATTCTCAAGACAATTAATTTACCATTCATGGCAGCACTTAACAAAATTTCTGAAACCAAACCAGATGAAAGAGAGAATCTTCCAAATTTCCCAGTAGTAAACCTTTCTAGAACCTTAGAAAAACTACAGGAAAATCCAATCATGGATGATATTACTCAACTAAATTTAGAGCCCTTTGCTAAAACAGTATTAAAAGATGCCTCCAACCTTAATAAGGAAATGGAAACGAGCTACGAGGAATCATACCTACGTCGAGTTACAGAGCATCCAATCTTCCAAAGCTTAGCACTCATCCTAGGGATATCAGCTCACATTTTTATAGTATACATACTACTCAAATTATACAGACTAGGAGGGACTGTAGCCTACCTGCCTACAGCCAAAGCATTCAGACTAGTCACCGAGCTGCCCCTACACAAATTGCTCCCAGAGGAGAATCCTACCAAACTAACCCCTACAGAGGAAACCCACACCCCTTTCCTCACAACAGTGGCCCCCCGACGCAAGGCTGAGCCCAGGAAATAATGGCAGGAGTAATTACAGACCATCACATCACCATGCTCAACGATCTCTTTGAAATTACTCACTATGTACCCATAATGGATGGTCTGGTTAGACTCAACCAGGGCCCTAGCTGGACTCCCCACCTCCATCACCTGGGGGACAGGCAGAGCAAAGAGAGCTTGTAGGTGGGCCATGGTACTACAGCAGTGACTTCCAGAGAGGAACTGATGCTCCAATACCAGCCACACACTCCTTAAATGGACACACACACACCCCCCCCCACCCTGAACTGTCCACTGACACCAAGCTAGGCACTGCCACAGACACATGCCAAAATCTGGCACCTAACACCTCAAGTGCCACCACTGCATGAGCACACCAGGGAGGAGACTCACATCTCACTCCTGACACACCTCCACTGTCAATGAAATTATCAAAGTATTAGAAAAAAAAAAATTTTATATACACAGCCACTTGTTGATGTATAATATGAAAATCTATGGTATTCTCACAAAATCAATGATTAATGCGCACATATACGCGCAAAATTGCGAAATTGCAAATTACAAATTGTAAAATTGTACAAATCTAACATTAATATACATGAATGCAGGTAGATAACTAAGACAGTTTTTGTACCCACTAGCACTTGTATACTATGCCAAGGTTTACTTAAAGTAACACACTTTAGGTATCCAAGAAAATTTTTGGAAAAATGAATGAAAAAAAAAAAAAAAAAAAATTTTTTTGAGAAAATGGTTGACATAAAACATGTTTACTTAAGATACTCACCAAATAAATCTCTTTCAGGGACACATACTCAAGAGGCTAGGGGAAAAGTCAATTAAGCAGCGGCCCACTGCCGAAATTGCCAATTAATACACCCATATAGCAAAATCAATGAGTAACTCAGAGACAAACAAGCCTATTGTACATGAAGTACTTTGTTTTTCCGGCCCTCGGAAAAATTTGTCTCAAATCCCATAAATTGAATAGTGTAATCTAGATTGTACGCTTGTACCCAATTTGCACACTAAAATTGTATGTTTGCACACCAGATTGTACGCTCGTACCCAATTTGCACACTAAAATTGTATATTTGCACACCAGATTGTACGCTTGTACCCAATTTGCACACTAAAATTGTATGTTTGCACACCAGATTGTACACTTGTACCCAATTTGCACACTAAAATTGTATGTTTGCACACCAGATTGTACACTTGTACCCAATTTTGCACACAAAGATTGCATGTTTGCACACTAGATTGTAAGTTGTATCCAATTTACATTTGAATTATATGTTGCACATTATATTGTATGTCTGTACCCAATTCATACACTGAAGTCAGATTTTTAGAAAATCAACATTTCTATGTGTATCCAAGCTGTACGCAAAACTATATATGTACATACAGAAACTATCAATTGAACGCAAAATTATATATTGGCATACTAAAACTGTCAAATGTACGCAAAAATTATATATTTGTACACCAAAAATGCCAAATGCACGCGAAATTATATATTTGCACACTAAAATTGCCAAATGTACGCGAAATTATATATTTGCACACTAAAATTGCCAAATGTACGCGAAATTATATATTTGCACACTAAAATTGTCAAATGTACGCGAAATTATATATTTGCACACTAAAATTGTCAAATGTACGCGAGAATTATATATTTGCACACTTAAATTGCCAAATGTACGCAAAAATTATATATTTGCATACTGAAATTGTCAATTGAACGTAATTACACGCGAAATTGTAAATTTGCACACTGAAATTGTCATTTATGTTCAATTTGCACGCTAAATTGAATATTGAATGCCAAAATTGCACACTATTTGCCAAATTGTATGTTGTACATAAAAATGGGAAATTGTACCCAAAATTGATGTCACATAAGAAAATAAGCTCAGGTATGGTAAGATATAGAAACTCGGAAATGTACTTATACCCAGGAGAAATTGTTTATACTGACAAAGCTCTACCACAAAAAATTGCATTTGAAGCACTCCCCATTACTTCAAATCCTCTTACAAAACAGTATATAACTCCAAAATAAGGTAAAAATTGTATAAATTGTACATTCCCTCGGCGAAATGACGGAGTTTAGCATTCTTTCGGGGGAGAGGGAGTATTCTATGATATACCATTTTATTGTTCCATAAATTCTAACATATTTTGTATTAATCAAAGAAATATCTATGAAATTAATACATAGGTTGGTTCTAAGAGCTATAAGAGCGCTCAAACTTTACATAAGAGCGTTCATGCCCCACTGCACACCAGCCAGGTCAGTTACATACACTCTCTGACATCAAAGGCTCCGACCTAATGGTTCACTGCACAATATAATAAAAATGAGGGTCTCAGTGTGCGACCTCATGGTTCAATGCACAAATTAATAACTTGTAAGTGAATGCAACCGGCCGTCACGGGTGCCTGAGCACCGCTGACGCCGTCATGAGTGTCTGAGCACTCTAATGACTGAACAATGGGTTACATAAGCACGACGCCATAACCTTCCGGTTATCAAAGCATTTATGGAAAGCCCATAATTAGACGGTCAGAATGAGCCCAAGATCAAGGCGGAACTCCCATTATTAAGGAAGTTATGCTATGGAGACTGAAAGGAGCTCCGAGTGCACTACAGACAAACCGGCGCGAGTTACGCGCCTATCCAGCGGGCAGTTTAAACTTGGCATATTCAACTCTGCCCATGCGCAAAATGGCGGTTATACAAGCATAAACGACCGAGTTATGAGGGTTTGAAGATGCAGAACCGACCAAGACAATGGGGGCCATAGCGGCGTCCATGGGGGTCCTTTGTCCCCCTGTGACACTTGAAAGAGTCCCCTCAAACAATTGTAGAGTTAGGCAGATGCTGCTGGCTCCAGTCAGTCTGGAGGTGCTTTTCCAAGATTTGCTACAAATAGCCTGTCTGCACCTCCAGGAGGACAGATCACCAAGAACCGCTCTAGAGGTAACATCTCCAGTCATCTCCTGCTACCTGCTATACCACTGCACTATGGGGAAACTATGCTAGACAGGCATTGGTTTCCTACCATTAGTGGCCAGAGGCTATCTTCTTCAAGACTTCCACCAGAGGGTAAAGTTATCCATTATTACATTATTCCTCTAAGCAGCAGGTCAGGAGCTAGGTGTGGGAACCCACCTAGAAGTATGCTGGACACTGTATTATTAATACCTCACAGGTGGAGTGGAACTGAACATTGTACTTTATAAATTACTGTATGTTTACTGTATGTGCAAACTACCTACATACTAACTACTGTATGATTGATATTTCTTACATGTTGCCTAAAGCTGAATAAACCAGTGACAACTGGAAATAACACTATTTATAAGAGCTTTGAGATAATTACACTATATACCACTAGTCTTATGATATTTCTCATATGACAACTTGATCATGCCAATCACTAGTATGACAAAGTGGTGGAGAACATCCTACTAAGATCCCATCTCTCACAGGCTCATAAAAATTAAAGCTGGTAACACAACTAAGAACAATCATGCACACAGTAAATTAAAGCTGGTACCGCAACTAAGAACAATCATACACACAGTAAGACCCACTCCACCCACCCAGTGACCTTGACCTTGACACCATACCCACCAAGGTCACCAGTGAGGTCTCCCACACGTCAGTGAGGTCTCCCACACGTCAGTGAGGTCTCCCACACGTCAGTGAGGTCTCCCAAACGTCAGTGAGGTCTCCCACACGTCAGTGAGGTCTCCCACACGTCATGGAGGTCTCCCACACGTCAGTGAGGTCTCCCACACGTCAGTGAGGTCTCCCACACGTCAGTGAGGTCTCCCACACGTCAGAGAGGTCTCCCAAACGTCAGTGAGGTCTCCCAAACGTCAGTGAGGTCTCCCACACGTCAGTGAGGTCTCCCACATGTCAGTGAGGTCTCCCACACGTCAGTGAGGTCTCCCACACATCAGTGAGATCTCCCACACATCAGTGAGATCTCCCACATATCAGTGAGATCTCCCACACATCAGTGAGATCTCCCACACATCAATGAGATCTCTCACACATCAATGAGATCTCCCACACACCAGTGAGATCCCCCACACATCAATGAGATCTCCCACATATCAGTGAGATCTCCCACACATCAACGAGATCTCCCACACATCAATGAGATCTCCCACATGACAGTGAGATCTCCCACATATCAGTGAGATCTCCCACATACCAGTGAGATCTCCCACATACCAGTGTGATCTCCAACATGTCAGTGATACCTACAACACACCAGTGATCCCACACCTTCCACCATGGCCGACGCTGATGAAGGTCCTCAACCCAATCAGGCGGCTGAGAAGATAAGGGCCTATGAGAAGACCATCCAAGATGCAGTTATTGCCCTAGAAGCAAACAGAGCCCAACAAGATGCTCATGCCCTTGCCTCAAAGGAAAGGGAGAGGATCCTCAGTCAACAATTGGATGACCATCGGAAGGCCCTAGAACAGGCACAACAACAGATCGCAGATCTCATGAAGATGGTATCATCCCAGACCTCACAGCCTCCCACACCCACCACCACACCTATTGTCACACCATCCGCCTCTGGATCCAAGGAGGATGTCATGATCTCCATGATGTCCAACATGACCAGGATCCTAGACAGACAACAACACGACGACAGGAAGATCAGGCAACACGAGGTAACCAAACCCAAAACTTTTTCTCACCCATCACCACTCATGTCAACAGCACTATTTATTGATCACAAATTCCCAGAGTATCTGAAGGACAGGTACAAATTAACAGACAGTGACACCATGGTAACATATTTACCCAAGTACCTTGAAGGACAAGCATTGGCTTGGTTTGAAACCTTCAAGGAAAGTGCCACACCTGATAAGTTGACATGGTCCAATGTAGTACATGAACTAAAAGAGTATTTTGCTACTCAAGACAATATTATCTCCAGGACTGCACTCCGTGCACAAGAGATAGATGAACCTGTATCTGATTATGCAATGTATCTCAGAAAAGCGTGTAATGCCCAATGCCTAAAGGACGACACCTTATTTAAAACATTCATCCAATGCATGAGGCCCTGGATCTCTGTAGCTCTTGAAAACAAGAAAATAGACTCTTTTAACCAAGCCCTAGACCTAGCCTTAGAGGTTGAGACCCAAGAAAGATCTAGGAAAACAAGGGATGCAGAGTCTAACCCACAGCCTACTAAGAAAAATGTCCAGGAAATCACCACTAGTTCAAATGAAGATGTTAACCTAATGTCTAGTGCCCATGTAAGGCAACAAGAAGCTAAGGCTATATCAAAAGACCCTACCGGTAGATATAGAGGAAATAACTATGACCCCAACTACCAATCCAATAGAGGTAGAGGTAGGGGGGGCAACAGCAACAACCGGGGGGGTCACAACAGTAGGAAAGACAACGGCTCTTCCAACTCCAACAATGGTAACTCTTCATACAGTGATAGGAGAGACAGAACCCCAAGTAATGGCAGATCCTATAATAATCAGGGATCCAACAGTAGGAGCCATAGTCCACATAGGAACTACGACTCTGGATCCTACAACAACAATGGTTCCTACAACAACAGCCAGGGTTCAAACAACTCCGGATCCTATAATCAAGGATCCAACAGTAGAAGCCATAGTCCACATAGAAACTACAACAGTGGATCCTACAATAACAACAACTGTGCCTACAACAAACAGGGATCCAACAACTCTGGATCCTACAGCAACCAGGGTTCAAATAACTCTGGGCAATACAGCAACTCTGGTCAATATAACCAGGGTTTCAACCCACATCAGGAGGATCACAAACCTAACACAAGAGGCTACCAGGGGAACCAACACAGTAACCCCCAAACAATACCTCAAGTGATGGATCAACTCTCCAAGCTCCTGGTCGCAAGCATCGCAACCACCCCACAGAACCAGGAAAACTAGGATGTCACAGTGCCGATGGGCCAGTGCACTGTGACACCCCAAGAACAAACAACCAATCAGAATTAACAAAGATCCAACCAGAGACAATTGCTAGTGCCAATCTACCATCTAACAGACAGAGACGTCCATCAGTGATACACATCACCCCACCAGATTCAGCATCAAAGGATACAGGTGAGAGTACCAAGCTTTCTATTGTACTTCTTCAAAATGGCTGTATCAATGCAAATCTATATGATGTTTCAGATGTACAATGTTTGGTTGATACAGGTGCTACTATCACCTGTGTCAGACAATCATTCCTCATGGATCTCCAAAAGAGATTCCATATCCAACTGAGGAAATCTAAAATCAACATCCACTTGGCAGATGGATCGGTGTGTCATGTTAGACATTCAGCTATGCTGAACTTTAGAATCCAAGGTGTCAGATTCCAATACCAATTTGCTGTAATACCCAACCTCACACAGCCCGTTGTTCTCGGCACAGATTTCTTAAGCACTACAAAATCTCAAATTGAATTTAATGTTGATCCTGAACAAATTCTCAAACCCATTAGGGCAGTGAGGGATTTTACCATCCCTCCATTCTCTGAACTTGCAGTATTGGGTAAGGTCACATCTACTCAATCACTGCAAGGGAAAACTGGAGTAGTAGATAACCTCCAAAGAAATAACAATGCCCCATATCTAGTTCAAAGGGCAGCAGTAACCCCCAGGGAAAATAACAAACATCCCCTAGTGTTACTCAACACCAGCAGGCGCCCACATAAAATCAAAAAGGGTGCCATCATAGCTCTATTTCAGGAAGTCAAGGAATCTGATTTAGAGAAACCTCAACAGGTGTCAGACACAACCCCACACACTGATCAATCCATCTCAGCCATACGGCCTGAGGATGTAACTCAATTCAGTGACACAGACTCAGACTGTGAGTCCACATATGCTGACCCTGAACCCAACTCAATCAGACTCTCTGAAATAGCTGCTATACATAGTGAGGCACATGACCTCGAGCCAGAATTGGAAGAGAATGTTCCACCAAAATCTGTGCTCACATCCAAAGATCAGCATGATAGATTAGGATCACTGCTGACCAAGTATGATGATGTATTTGTAGGAAAGGATGGAGACATTGGTGCCACACACCTGTATACACACTCTATACATGTAAAACCTGAGGCAGTACCATGTCATTTCCTACCATATAGACAAACACCAGAAAAACAGGCCGCAATAGGGGAAGAGTGCGAAAGGCTAGTACAACAGGGCATTCTGAGAGAATGTGCCGAGGGCCCCTGGGCCTCCAGATCCTTTTTAGTACAGAAATCATCGGGAGGCCATCGGCTCGTCACAGATTTTCGTTATTTGAACCAGAACACGATAAATCAAGCCTTATCTACACCCCGGGCCGATGACACTCTAGACATGATAGGGTCACTCAGACCAAGAGTATTCAGTAAGCTAGATGCCCAACAGGGATTTTTTCAAATTCCTATAAGACAGGAGGACCAGCATAAAACCGCATTCATAGCAAATGACAAAAAATATGTCTATGAAAGGATGCCGATGGGTTTAGCGACGGCACCGGCGGGATTCTGCCATCTAGTCACATTAATTCTGAACAAACTCAAGTACAAATGTGCCCTACCATACCTAGATGACATATTGGTATTATCACCATCAATCGAACAACACTTCCATGACCTGGAAGACGTGTTCAACAGCCTAAGAGTTGGTAAACTCAAACTGAAGAAATCAAAATGTGAATACTTCATAGACAGAATAGACTTCTTGGGAATGAGAGTCACACCCAAGGGACTGCAACCATCTCCCACAAAGGTGGAATCAATCAAAACCTTCCCAACACCAAAATCAGTCAAAAATGTCCGATCCTTCACAGGCCTATGCCAATACTTCAGAAAGTTTATCAAAGGTTATGCCCAAATTGCTAGACCACTGTATGATCTACAGACACATCTCAAAGCATTTGTCTGGACAGAAGAGGCAGATAATGCTTTCAAAACATTAAAGCATGCCCTCTGTACCAATGCTCTTCTCAGATATCCAAACTATGAGAAAGAGTTCAGTTTGGCAACTGATGCGTCCAATGTGAGTTTAGGAGCTGTACTCTCACAGAGAGATAATGAAGGAGTGCTCAGACCAGTAGCCTTTGCAGGTAGAACCCTCTCAAAACATGAGAGAAATTACAATACCACAGAGAGAGAACTACTGGGAGTAGTGTATGGAGTATTACACTTCAGACACTATCTAGAGACCAGACACTTCCAACTATACACAGACCATGCAGCCCTAATCCCACTATTAACCAATACAGGACTCACACATAGATGGGCCAGATGGGCTCTAGACATACAACAATTTTCATTCACCATCCAACACGTGAAAGGTGATGATAACACACCACCAGATGCTATGTCTAGAAGAGAATACCCAGACTCTGGACCCATGACTAACCCTCCACCCCCACCAAGGAGAGTTAGAGCAGCCAGTAGAACCAAGTTTGCAAAAGTAACGAAGAAAGTACCATTCAAAAGGGATGATCCACCCAACACCATTGAAAAGCCAGAGACACCCATTAGGGGTATCTTGAAGCAATCTACACACTATGTGTTTTGCCACTGTGAGAGAGAATACTCACAACTCTTTCCAGATAATGACTTCGAGCCTATTGAATTCTCATCACTCAATCAGATAGTGAAGGCAACTCCTAAGGAGCCACCCTTCACCCCACCTGACTCAGATGATGAAGATCCAGAAGACACAATATATGCTATTACTCAAGCAACTTCTAAATCAGTCAGATTCTTTGAACCAATGCAGGGAGAGGAAACATCAAACCATTTGTGTCCTATGACCACACGCTCAAAGACTAGAGAAATGATTCAGGAGGGCACACCAAAACCCCCCACACAATCACAAACTATTCTAAATGAGAAAAAGGTCACAGGAAACAAACCAACCAAAAGCCCACCTGCCAGGAAAAATGTCACAAAAGACACTGCATCTACTAAGTCAAAGAACTCTGAGACAAAGAAGAATGACAAAAAGCAAATTGTGCCTTTAAAGAAAAAGGTTGCCACTCCCATTAAGGCGAGAATAGGCCCTCCAAAGGAGCCTACACACCAAAACAAGAGTGACACACCCCAACAAAAGGCACAAGATAGGCCAATAGTCGATGAAAAAGAAAAAGAAAGAGACAGAATAAAACAACATGTGCTAGATATAAATCAACTACTGAATCAGATTCCCGACACATCCATCTCAGGTACAAACCTTGGCTTGGAACAAAGGAAAGACAAGGACCTATTGCCCCTCATACAATATCTTGAGGATGGGACCTTGCCTGCACCAAAAGCACAAGGAAACAGAATCATCAACCAAGGCCAGACATACACCTTGGTAAACGGTACATTAGTCCATATATGCCCCATAAATTGGAGAAAAACCAATACTGTACCACTTCAAATTGTTATACCACAGCAATGGGTAACAAGTACACTACAGTATTTCCATGACTCACCTACTGGCGGCCATCTTGGTTCAAGTAGGATGCTGTCAGCACTCCGACCTAGGGTATATTGGAAGTCTATGCTAGCAGACACAACAAAATATGTTTCCACCTGCCACACATGCCTCACAGCAAAAAGGCAAGTACACTCACACAAAACACCAATGACAGTGAGAGAGTACATGACTTCACCAATGAAGTTCCTAAACCTAGACGCGGTGGGACCACTTCCCACAACTGCCAGGGGAAACAAACATATACAAGTCTGCATAGATTATGCTACCAGATATGCAACAGCTTGGGCTACTACTGACTTAAAAGCTGAGACAACAGCAGCAGAGTTCTACAAGAATATAATTTGTCATCATGGAACACCAGCCACTCTTCAAACAGACAATGGGACATGTTATACAGGTGCAAAGTTCACAAAGTTAACTAAACACCTCAAGATCAAACATAAATTCTCCTCACCATACAGGCCACAATCAAATGGGCTTGTAGAGAGATTCAATGCTAGCATAGGCACAGCACTCAGAGCATTCTGCTCAAAGCACCAAAACAATTGGGATTCATTTATTGAACCCATAACTTTTGCATTAAACAACACCGAATCCCAAACCACAGGATTCACCCCTTTCTTCCTACTCCATGGAAGAAACCCAGCCACCCCAATGGACTTAGGGCTGGGAATACAGGAAGACATATCCACAGTAGCAGACCATGTAGCTAACATGATAACAAATCAAGATACCTCTAGGAGGAAAGCTATAGAAAGGGTCGCCAAGCTACAAAAGGAAAGAAAGGATAGATATGATAAGAAACTTACACCACAGGAAATCAAGGTCACCGACATGGTGTACCTAAACATACCAAGAATCCTGACCAATACAGAGTGTAAGAAACTTCAACCCCTTTTTATGGGACCATATGTTGTAGTAGATAGACCTAGTTTGACAAGTGCCAAACTCAAAAACTTGGACACCAATCTATTGGTGGCCAGACCAGTGCACATAGACAGACTGAAAAAGGTTGTGGCTGTCAGAAATAATGAATTTGCACACAGGCTTATTCCACATGAGGCCAAATACTACAGCAAAATTGTAAGGAACAAAAATGATATCACCCTTACAAGAGAAACCACAGGCATAGGCCCTATCAAACCTAGGCCTGCACACCACATACTAAGGAAGACATCTAGGTGTGGTGCAGTTTCAAGAAATTAGAAACAAGATTGAGATACCAAAAGACATAAGATTTTCAAAATGTATTACAAATTCTCTTCATCCACACATAAGACATGTGTGACTGATAATGAATTACTATGTATATGAAGCCAATCAAATTTGTAAATATATCAGTAGGTTATTGCCTCTGAAAGGGTCAAAGACTGGGACCCCCCAAGTAAAGCAGACATGAAGTCTAAGAAGAGTAAGGGTAACACAATGGAGTGTCTAAAGCCTAATCCCCACATGAAAGAGCGCGCTATGCCAACACAGCAGTCTATAGAGATCAATGGACCTTATAAGCTACACTCAGACAACTGTCTAGACGGTCATGAGTGGCTGTCCTGGATGACAGGAGGAGCTAATTACCAGTACACAGAGTACACAATAGACCCCCACAGTTGCAGACACTGGAGATCAAGGCCTTGACTCCAGAGAAACAATACCAGGCCCACAATGGATGTGGGTAGGGTAGGCTACATAAGAAGCACTGTGGACCATAGCCCACCATCAGTCTTCATCCAGCTGCAGTCTGGAACACAAGTCTACAGGACCCCACTTGGGAATTAGCCAGCCCACTTCTCCATTAGGAGAGACTGCACTAGGATAAAGAACACACCTACTTCACCTTCAACCTGACCTTACCATTTACTGGTCAATCTCTATAGACTCACCGGACATATTGCCAAGACAGCTCAATCTTGCAAAGGTACAGTTTGAACCACTTCATTTAAAGTGTTACACCATACACTTAGATTTTACCAGCACCAAATCACTACAAATTTGACAAGACTTTAAACAGCAAACTTGCTTTACACAAGCACCATGGGGACACTGAGAGTTTCACCCATACTGCTAACTATGCTGTTATTATATACTACAAAACCACTTACTGCAGGTTATACACCTGTGGTGAGACAAAACATAGGAGTAGTATTCAAACCTAGCCCTCAACCATTGGTCAATGGACATACAACCACAACACTGTTGTTAGCTATTCCCTACAAGATACCTCGGGCACCCGTTACCCAAGGATCCATAAGGGATAGAATACTCCAGTTGACCACTCCTACTCTACAAGATCATACCTCTGGCCAAATTATCCAACAAGCTAAGGAGCTAGACACCTTGCTGGAAATTGCAGACAAGGAGATAAATGAAACACTAGCCTCCATCAAATTGTTCTTATCCAACCCCATAAACACATTGGACAAGGCCAAAAGAGAGGCCATACTGGGTTTTCTAGCACCCCTGTTTCGCGGTGTGCTAGGCCTAGCCACAGTAGAAGATGTAAACCAAGTAATGGAACAGCTCAAGAACATAGATGAAATACTAAGAAAATTTGCTAAACAGGATCAGGAAGCAGCTAATCTCATTGAAAAGATCACAGACAGACAAGATAAGTTTGTCAAAGCATACATCCAAGATAAGAAGGTACTGGACAGCACAATCAACACCATAGGTGACACTGTCAACCTGTGGGCCTCTAACATGTCCAGGTCACTTGACTCATATTCAAGGCACGAGAAAACTCAAAGGGAAAAAATGCAAGTATTAAATGATGCACTAATTATCATAGCAGCAAGAATGAATACAGTTCAATCACTGCAAAGGACAAATGCAGCCCTGAGGATGCTATCATCAGGGATCCTAACCCCTGATATAGTGCCACCCTCAGACCTTGCTAGATATCTAATTGACATTAATAACAAACTTAGGATTACACACCCTGGAGCACAAGTCGCAATTAATGACTTAGATTTCTATTATTCACAGAAGCTGACCTCATACACTTACTCAGCTCACCATATATATATTCATCTGGACATTATAATTCAATCTACCACCTCAACCTTCAAACTGTACCAAATGATTACATCACCCATGCCTATAGACACACAGGAGACCCCCACCAGAGGAGTCACCAAACTACAAACCACAACTGAGTTTCTAGCAGTATCTTACGATGAATCATTATTTATCGAATTGGACTCAGCAGATATGCAGGCATGTGAAGGTACTACAGTAAAGGTATGCAGAAATGTAAATGGTAGAATCTATAAACACAGGCCTACATGCCCTGTAGCCATTTTTACTAACCAGGCTCAACAGATTAAGGAACATTGCAAGTTTACAGTTTCACCACTGCAAGCACCTACCACCCATGCTATTTCCATTTCTGAAGATGAGTATCTGGTCACTACTAATGAACCCCATTACTTTATCAACTGCCATGGTAAAACGTCTGAAACTCGGAAGGCCCAGTCCTACTCAATCATAGGTGTACCCTGTGGGTGCACGATCAGTGTAGGAGAATTTTCTCTTCCAAACACAAGGTTGCCCTGTAACTCAACCTTATCATTTCATTACATTCTCAAGACAATTAATTTACCATTCATGGCAGCACTTAACAAAATTTCTGAAACCAAACCAGATGAAAGAGAGAATCTTCCAAATTTCCCAGTAGTAAACCTTTCTAGAACCTTAGAAAAACTACAGGAAAATCCAATCATGGATGATATTACTCAACTAAATTTAGAGCCCTTTGCTAAAACAGTATTAAAAGATGCCTCCAACCTTAATAAGGAAATGGAAACGAGCTACGAGGAATCATACCTACGTCGAGTTACAGAGCATCCAATCTTCCAAAGCTTAGCACTCATCCTAGGGATATCAGCTCACATTTTTATAGTATACATACTACTCAAATTATACAGACTAGGAGGGACTGTAGCCTACCTGCCTACAGCCAAAGCATTCAGACTAGTCACCGAGCTGCCCCTACACAAATTGCTCCCAGAGGAGAATCCTACCAAACTAACCCCTACAGAGGAAACCCACACCCCTTTCCTCACAACAGTGGCCCCCCGACGCAAGGCTGAGCCCAGGAAATAATGGCAGGAGTAATTACAGACCATCACATCACCATGCTCAACGATCTCTTTGAAATTACTCACTATGTACCCATAATGGATGGTCTGGTTAGACTCAACCAGGGCCCTAGCTGGACTCCCCACCTCCATCACCTGGGGGACAGGCAGAGCAAAGAGAGCTTGTAGGTGGGCCATGGTACTACAGCAGTGACTTCCAGAGAGGAACTGATGCTCCAATACCAGCCACACACTCCTTAAATGGACACACACACACCCCCCCCCACCCTGAACTGTCCACTGACACCAAGCTAGGCACTGCCACAGACACATGCCAAAATCTGGCACCTAACACCTCAAGTGCCACCACTGCATGAGCACACCAGGGAGGAGACTCACATCTCACTCCTGACACACCTCCACTGTCAATGAAATTATCAAAGTATTAGAAAAAAAAAAATTTTATATACACAGCCACTTGTTGATGTATAATATGAAAATCTATGGTATTCTCACAAAATCAATGATTAATGCGCGCATATACGCGCAAAATTGCGAAATTGCAAATTACAAATTGTAAAATTGTACAAATCTAACATTAATATACATGAATGCAGGTAGATAACTAAGACAGTTTTTGTACCCACTAGCACTTGTATACTATGCCAAGGTTTACTTAAAGTAACACACTTTAGGTATCCAAGAAAATTGTTGGAAAAATGAATGAATAAAAAAAAAAAAAAAAAATTTTTTTTGAGAAAATGGTTGACATAAAACATGTTTACTTAAGATACTCACCAAATAAATCTCTTTCAGGGACACATACTCAAGAGGCTAGGGGAAAAGTCAATTAAGCAGCGGCCCACTGCCGAAATTGCCAATTAATACACCCATATAGCAAAATCAATGAGTAAGTCAGAGACAAACAAGCCTATTGTACATGAAGTACTTTGTTTTTCCGGCCCTCGGAAAAATTTGTCTCAAATCCCATAAATTGAATAGTGTAATCTAGATTGTACGCTTGTACCCAATTTGCACACTAAAATTGTATGTTTGCACACCAGATTGTACGCTCGTACCCAATTTGCACACTAAAATTGTATATTTGCACACCAGATTGTACGCTTGTACCCAATTTGCACACTAAAATTGTATGTTTGCACACCAGATTGTACACTTGTACCCAATTTGCACACTAAAATTGTATGTTTGCACACCAGATTGTACACTTGTACCCAATTTTGCACACAAAGATTGCATGTTTGCACACTAGATTGTAAGTTGTATCCAATTTACATTTGAATTATATGTTGCACATTATATTGTATGTCTGTACCCAATTCATACACTGAAGTCAGATTTTTAGAAAATCAACATTTCTATGTGTATCCAAGCTGTACGCAAAACTATATATGTACATACAGAAACTATCAATTGAACGCAAAATTATATATTGGCATACTAAAACTGTCAAATGTACGCAAAAATTATATATTTGTACACCAAAAATGCCAAATGCACGCGAAATTATATATTTGCACACTAAAATTGCCAAATGTACGCGAAATTATATATTTGCACACTAAAATTGCCAAATGTACGCGAAATTATATATTTGCACACTAAAATTGTCAAATGTACGCGAAATTATATATTTGCACACTAAAATTGTCAAATGTACGCGAGAATTATATATTTGCACACTTAAATTGCCAAATGTACGCAAAAATTATATATTTGCATACTGAAATTGTCAATTGAACATAATTACACGCGAAATTGTAAATTTGCACACTGAAATTGTCATTTATGTTCAATTTGCACGCTAAATTGAATATTGAATGCCAAAATTGCACACTATTTGCCAAATTGTATGTTGTACATAAAAATGGGAAATTGTACCCAAAATTGATGTCACATAAGAAAATAAGCTCAGGTATGGTAAGATATAGAAACTCGGAAATGTACTTATACCCAGGAGAAATTGTTTATACTGACAAAGCTCTACCACAAAAAATTGCATTTGAAGCACTCCCCATTACTTCAAATCCTCTTACAAAACAGTATATAACTCCAAAATAAGGTAAAAATTGTATAAATTGTACATTCCCTCGGCGAAATGACGGAGTTTAGCATTCTTTCGGGGGAGAGGGAGTATTCTATGATATACCATTTTATTGTTCCATAAATTCTAACATATTTTGTATTAATCAAAGAAATATCTATGAAATTAATACATAGGTTGGTTCTAAGAGCTATAAGAGCGCTCAAACTTTACATAAGAGCGTTCATGCCCCACTGCACACCAGCCAGGTCAGTTACATACACTCTCTGACATCAAAGGCTCCGACCTAATGGTTCACTGCACAATATAATAAAAATGAGGGTCTCAGTGTGCGACCTCATGGTTCAATGCACAAATTAATAACTTGTAAGTGAATGCAACCGGCCGTCACGGGTGCCTGAGCACCGCTGACGCCGTCATGAGTGTCTGAGCACTCTAATGACTGAACAATGGGTTACATAAGCACGACGCCATAACCTTCCGGTTATCAAAGCATTTATGGAAAGCCCATAATTAGACGGTCAGAATGAGCCCAAGATCAAGGCGGAACTCCCATTATTAAGGAAGTTATGCTATGGAGACTGAAAGGAGCTCCGAGTGCACTACAGACAAACCGGCGCGAGTTACGCGCCTATCCAGCGGGCAGTTTAAACTTGGCATATTCAACTCTGCCCATGCGCAAAATGGCGGTTATACAAGCATAAACGACCGAGTTATGAGGGTTTGAAGATGCAGAACCGACCAAGACAATGGGGGCCATAGCGGCGTCCATGGGGGTCCTTTGTCCCCCTGTGACACTTGAAAGAGTCCCCTCAAACAATTGTAGAGTTAGGCAGATGCTGCTGGCTCCAGTCAGTCTGGAGGTGCTTTTCCAAGATTTGCTACAAATAGCCTGTCTGCACCTCCAGGAGGACAGATCACCAAGAACCGCTCTAGAGGTAACATCTCCAGTCATCTCCTGCTACCTGCTATACCACTGCACTATAGGGGAAACTATGCTAGACAGGCATTGGTTTCCTACCATTAGTGGCCAGAGGCTATCTTCTTCAAGACTTCCACCAGAGGGTAAAGTTATCCATTATTACATTATTCCTCTAAGCAGCAGGTCAGGAGCTAGGTGTGGGAACCCACCTAGAAGTATGCTGGACACTGTATTATTAATACCTCACAGGTGGAGTGGAACTGAACATTGTACTTTATAAATTACTGTATGTTTACTGTATGTGCAAACTACCTACATACTAACTACTGTATGATTGATATTTCTTACATGTTGCCTAAAGCTGAATAAACCAGTGACAACTGGAAATAACACTATTTATAAGAGCTTTGAGATAATTACACTATATACCACTAGTCTTATGATATTTCTCATATGACAACTTGATCATGCCAATCACTAGTATGACACTATGATGTTATGATATTCAGAGCAATATAATTGTGCCAGGACAACCTGAACTTGGTACTATCCAGCATACATCTTTCTGACTACAAAAATAGGAACTCTGCTTCAACACTGAATATAGCCTATTCCAATTCAACAAAGAACGTTATAACATGTTTTTAAAACCTTTGGATGGTCCCCTATCACACCCAAACGGTCTAAAACATTATAAATCCATTTCGGTGTAAATAAATGTATTTTATATTAGCTTGGTTCTTCGTCCTGGCTGAAGGAGGAGATAGCCTTACTGCGCCCTATAGGAGCAAACTAAGGTTAGGGGTGCAACACAATAGAGTATTTCTGAAATCATGGTGATGTATACAGGGTGCACCTTATACACATGTCATTATGGTAGATATATAATTAATAACTTACCTTCCTCTGCTATTGATCTGGACACAGGGAACACAGGCCAGTGATAAGGACACTCCTTAAGGTCGGGCCTCCCTAGTCCACTTAAAAGGGTCTATATCTTCTCTTTGCTATCCCCTCAGGATGTGTGTGGTGCACATATGCGCGGGCACTGACACATTCCTCTGTGAAATTGTGTAATGTAGTTCTTGCCATGAATATGACCTTAGCTGTCGAAATGGCGTTAAACATCTATTACTCACTCACTCACTCACTCACTCACTCACTCCTTAAGGTAATTTCTATACCAGGCACACCCATGTGCTAGATTCATGCACTCCTTTACATGTATAGTGCAGAATGTAGTGATGATAGAAGTTAATTTTATACAGGCTATATGATCCAGAATGTGGATGGCAGTACACAGAGGGGCATTGAACTATCGTAAACCTCCACGTCTTAGACACCATTTCAACATCAAGGGAAGGGTGGGTTGGGGGAGATGGCTAGAGCACATTTAAAGGATTCCAAAAAACCTTTTCTCAGCATGGGTGGCGAGGGTAGCCCTCAGTGCCCAATTGGTTTTTGAATTACATTGGTTGGAATTTTCTTTTTGTATTCTTGAATTTTCCAAAGCTCTCTCTACAAACTCACTGTGCGGATGAAAGTGCGGCTCATATAAGGGAGCTTTACGGTAAATCTCCTTACTGTGACACTTAAAACTAGGTTAACCCTTTAAGGTGGATGGTGACCATGCCAAAGACGTCCTCTGCGCATGTTTCTGCACATGTATGCTTTTCTGTGGCAAGGTAGAACCTTTACAAAATCATAATAGCCAGGTTGGAACCAGTCAGGCATGAACTCTCAACCTTCAGGTTACGAAACCCACGCTCCTACTAGTTAGGCCACTGAGTCACCTGCTTGTGGTACTGACCATGCATTCTGAAGGTCTTTAACAGTCTAAGTTTAATAGTTCAAACTGAAAAAGAATTGAAAAGTGTCTGGGACCATTTGATATTCTGGATGTAAAAGGTTTGTGACAATATCCTGGGAAAGTTATACGGAAATTTAGCTACTCCTGAATGACATTCCATACATATTATGGTGAAATGCTGTATAACCCTACAGTATCATCGCTGTATCTTTATGGGTGAATATCTGGGAGAATTGCCTGGGACCACTATAATTATTTTCTCAGTAACATTGGAAAGAATATGTAATTTCAATCTTGTAACAGAAGTTTGGGGAAGATTTAGCTATACTTTTATCTCATGGTCGCCATCCACCTTAAGGGCTGCTGATGCTTTAATGTCCATCGTACCCATTGGTCGTCATGATATATAGATGTAGCTCTGGTGAGTTACTCATCTGGGCTACATTTCTGTATCATGACGACCCTACAGGATGATATGATCCTGGAGGGTCGGCAGGATGCCCCAAATGAAGTGCTGGCGAGCAGTCTTGCCAACACTTCATTGGTGCATCATAACACTATCTGGTAATTGCTTGGGAAGTGTATAATGCAGATGGAGGTACAGATACTTTTATGGCAAGTGAAATGTTCAAACACTTATATCACATTTTCTTTGTATGTTATCACAGCGTTTGTCACTGATATCACAGTTTTAGTATTTAATATCAGAGCTACTCTAGGGATACCCTTGTATCAGGCTGATGACATATTTCAGAGTAAAAATTGGGTTTCATAGACTGATATTCCAATTAATTAGCTTTAAAGTTGGAGCTTCAGCTAATCTGGCCGATTTTCTGTTCTGATGATGTTTGTATCTAGAAAGGCATTATGAACCCATATTCTACATTTTAAACCAATCTCATTCCTAGAAGTTAGTGAAAACAGAGTCATATGGCTCAGATGGATTAGTGTCCCCCGGACAATAACTCACCAGTACATATTATACATACCATATAGCAAGGGCACCAGTCTAAAGGTACTGATACTAATGATTGCCACTTATATGTGAATGGAGGCGGTTACAGTGAGGCTGCTCATACATAACACAGAGGTCAGCTGTGGGCAAACATTCGCTACAGGTGGCAAATGAAATGTACACTCTAGGTGCTGAATGTTTATTTTCAAACACTGTGCTCCTACATACCTAGACTAGAGCCATACTACCATAAAACAGTGTATATATGGGGCAGGTCACATGAAAGGTTTCCACTCAGTTTATCTCTTACTTACAAGGTGCCCTTCCTTTGTTTTGGAATAGAAGTACCATTCTTTAATAATAAATAATAACTTATAAGGCACCTCCTCACTGTAGGCAGTTTCCACAAGAAAAACGGTTGTATATATGCTTAAGAGTATAAGCTATACTTTATATGTTAGGCATTATGGTTTGCACAATCTTAGTACACTAAAAACATACAAGGGGCAGCATTGTGCCAGACAGAGACCATAAAGGGGGATTTAACATGATATTGTGTACATCCTTATAGGAGATAATGAAATTCCATACTTTGCAATATACTGGGAAATTCTGCTGCTGGATCTTGCTAGAACACATTTTCATTTAGAACAAACAAATATTCTTTAACTAATTTTGCCCTATCATTTCTATAGTAGATACTGAACCATGAAACAGATAATCAATCATTACCTATAGATGAATTGATATTCTGTATTTAGATTAAAATAAAATGGAATGGAGGTAGCAGGGGAAAGGGTTCATCTGGGTTGATTGAGTCTGCCACTGATCAGCAACAGGGTTGTATACAAGCAACCAGTCTCTCAGGCCAAGACATATGCAGTTATTTGCCTGGGTCAATGTTTGCCTGCTGCATACCGCTCTGTTAGATAATATAACTGAAGCTATGGCACTATCAAATCAGCCCTTCACTCCTAAAGAAAGCACACCCACACCTATGTCTAGCTTATTTAAAGGTAAATACAAACTTTGATTATGTCATCGAACCATATTTACCCAATGCATTCTACACATAAGGTATTGATATTAGGAATGTAATATATGATAATTATATTGAACTGATGCCTTTTAGGGGCTGATAGAAGCCCGAGGCTGAGCCAAGAGCTTCTAACAAGCCCCTAAAAGGCATGAGTTTAACCCTATCCAGCTTTAAAAGGATATTGGCAAATATGAAAGGTGTAGAAGTAAACATATGCACATACCCTGGGACTAGCGCATAGGGAGGTGACAAGGCACAGTTGAGGTGTCCAGAAGAGCTTTAGCCGCATGATGAGAACTGCCATTACTGTGAGGGCCACCAGCTGTACTGAGACGTACAACAACTGTATGACAAATGTATCAAAGATTATCGAATTAGATGGTAGTACTTTGTTTTCCTGCCAACTTATTTCTTGAGGGACATGTATTCAATATAAAAACAATATATATTAGCGCTGATGTCAATCTCTCTTTCTAAAATACAATCATTACAAACTGCATCTTATCTGAAAGTAATGCTTATGACTGTATTAACAGGCTACTTTGAATTTACCTGAACTGGCCTCATGTTTCAATACTGTCGTCAACAAGTAACCTGTAACAAGTAACAAGTAAAATACAATCTATCATACAGTTGCTTGGCAACCATGGTATTGTAAAATCACAACTGCCTCATAATCTAACTCTGGCTTTTGACCGCAGTCTATTTCTAATATGTGACCCATCCTAACAAAGTGGTACTGAAGTCGCACATTTAGAAGCCTAGATATAGTCTTCTCAAGTGGTATAGTGTCAAAAATATCAGATTTTTTTAATTTGATATTTTAGCATTTTTCTAACCCTTTGGTAAGATATCTTTCAGAATCCTTACTTACTAAGCTGAATTTAAGCCCCAAATGCCTAAAAGACATATCTATAGTTTTCTTGGTTATATAGAATTACATGGGAAATATGTAGGATATATGAATTATTATATGTTTAATATGTCAATTATCTCAGTTTAATTTATTTTTAATTCATCCGACTGAATTTACCGACAGAAGATCCATAGAGGACCAGCTGGTTCAAATATGCAAGTGTTATATACCAAATGAAAGCTCTTGGTGAGCTCTAAATGAATATGCCAATAACTAAACATTTTGTATGTGCGACTTTCGTACCATTTTGTAAGGATGGGTCACATATGGTATATTAATGAAACAGTAATGGATGACTACTTGTTGATGACTAGGTTATGAACCTGAACTTATCTGATTTGTCTTTGACATTTTAGTAAGATATCAAAGGCATACCAAATATACTCACATCATCAGCAATGCCCAGGATGCGGGCTGACCCGGTTTTAATGCCAAGAGTCCCAACGCTCAGCAGAATACCCTGTACTACCTGTTTATTGAAATAAAGAATACAGCATTTAGTATCATACAGCATGTGTAACCCGCTACTTTTCTGGTGTAAAACCATTTAGAATAGTTCGGTTTGTTTCAGGTTCATTTGAAAAAAGGTTCAAATTGTGGTAAAAGATTCAATTTTTTTTACCCCTTAAAGGGATTACTAAGTGTTAAGTGTCTGCAAGTCTATTTGGCAGCACTTCATTGTTGAATGATGGAGATTCTGCAGTGATGTATCAACCTCATAAGTTTGGCATGATGAGTTACTCACTAGATTGAATTCCTGCACCATCACATACATTGAGTATGATACAAGATGTTTGTATTTCCAATAAGCTTCTTCGCATTTCAAAATGCCAAGTTGTAGCAATCCTTTCCCCTTCTATACATTTATTAGCTCTATTCTGAGTGCACCTTACAACAGAGGGGGACCAAATAGGCTCCAAATTAGTGGAAATGTCAGATTCCTCTACATCTATATGTAAGGATTTCTATCCAATATACAAAGACTAAACATGAAAGAGCTGCCTGCTTCTTTGATGTAGAAAATGAGACTATTTTGTAGAGTGTACTGAGATAATGAGGCACTGCCGCCTACAGGAGCAGTCATCAGGGGATGGAGTGTCTTTTATATGATGCCAAATTGAAGTCTGCTTTCTAGGTGTATGTATACTATCATGACCTTTCATTGTAGGATATAGTTTCCCTGCACTTGTGCTATAAGCTTATAGAAATCTAATGGCATGGCTGGCTTGTAATGATTTGTAGGCCTACGAGTTAAATCTTTAAAGCCTAGATACCTCATCAGCCTCATCAGAATCGCAGAGAAATTAAAAATATAAAATATTACTGACATTCCCATGTAACAGAATTTCTGATAAAGTATGAATTTGTAACCAGTGTATGTCTTCCTTTCTTCCTTACCTACTTTTGTGTATAATAAGATATGGTACTTCTCATTTGTTATTCCTAACCTCATTTGAAGATAAGGGCAACATTGGGTAATTTGCATTATATCAAAAGAAAGATCTTCATTTACCAAAATTAGTAATTATCATCCCATGATTTGTCATATCTTAGAATGTTCCAAAAATGCCTACACACTGAATAGGACCCAAAGACTGCATATGGATAGCCTCAGGACAAACATCTGGGCTAGAATAACATTTTGAGAGATTTCTAAGATTTCTCCTCCACCCCCCATCAGCACCCTCCTAGCTATCACAAACCCCTTGATGCTTCATTTAGCCATCAAAACACCAGCGTCAATACATCATCCACCTTGCTTAACATCCAGTGCATTCCCCTTCACCACTTATACAAAAAGATAGAGCTTCCCACTTCACTCTTTTACTATTCGAATAGAGGCGCTCTTTGCGTATTCCACTCACACTATTGATTCCCTTTACAGACCAGCTGAGCGCTCAGAGTCTCTTCATGATCAAGCTCTTTACTGTCTAGACTCACTCTCAAAAGCTAATCAGTTCCCTATTTTACAGTTCAGAAGCTACAAGCTATGCTCTTTGTTGGGTGGCCGGAGTATTTCTTTTAAACGTTATGATTAACAATCATTATGCACCTACCTATAGGCCTAATATTGACATTTGATAAATTGTGTCAAGTTGGTACCCTGAGTACATCCCAATGTGTCACCATTGAAATCCTTCTGACAGATCTGAGTCTCCATACTGGAAACACACATGTTGCACATACCCCAGGTATGGCACAGATCTGCCACCTCGTGACTGTTGTAGGTACCATTTACCAAGACCCTTACACAGTTATAAATCTAAGATACCACTCACTGGTCCCTGAAAATTCAGAAATCACCCTGATTTTCTCAATTTCCAATAGTTAATGCTCTTAGGAAGTTTAGCCACAACATTCAAAATATCTTAAAAGCTATGAAAAGTGGTATCCTTTACATGTGTGTGCCCAGCTGGTGGAGTCCTCTGTTTATATCATATTGAAAACCAGGCAAATAGGCCCTAGAACAAGCTCCTAGTTTGGAGCTATTTGTAGCAGTTTCCCACTTTTTCGCCTAAGGCTTTTTTGAAGTGCTCATTTCGATTAGAAATTATTTGTATAGGTTGACATAAAAATATTGGGAGGAAAGCCTGAGGAGAGTAGATATATTTAAAAAAAAGAAGCATGTTAAAATGTTGATTTGCAGTTGAACGGTGGCCATTCTCCAAAAGGTCAGGTTAAATAAGAAGGCATGGATAGAACTGACACGAAGGTGAAACAGGCAGGTACCCTGAAGTCTTTCAATAGATTTCCCCATTAAAGAGTATATTAGAATTAAGCCTAATGCTTTATATATGCAGAGATACCACTCACTGGCCGACAAACACCAGGAAAACTGGACTTTGGAACATTTTCCCAGGAAGTTAATGTAATTGAACACAGAAATCTTGGAATCAAAACCAGGAATTCCTGTTAAACCAGGAAAAGTGGCATCTCTGTATATGAGGTGCTCCCATTGTAGATCATCTTTGAGCAAGTTATTACACATCACTACATTGCCCCTATCCAGAATGGGGGGCTGGGGGGCTTCTAGAAAAGTGACATTTACTATAGCATCAGACAGGCGAGGGAAATCACCCTACTCTTTGCTATGTCCCTCCATCTATAGGCAAATTTAACCCATTAAGGGCGAGCTATGAGGGTACTTTGGAAGGCTAGGGGACTGGATTTTCAGCAGTATACATGTATTTACCAGGGGGCAAGAGGTTGCAAGGTATAATGTACTGTCCATAACTTTGATATCATTTGCATTCATTTTCCAATGTCTCTATCACTCTGAACTTACCAGATTCGAACTCCTCAACCCAAAAATAGGTGAAAAACATTGTCAGACCAAAAATAGCAGTCCACTTGAATCCAACTCAAATGTCCACACATGGCTGCCATATCAATTATCTATATCAATTATAGTCAACATCAGGCCCTACATGGTGTTGAGAATACTCAACATCTGCCCTTACATGCATGTTGAGTATTTTCAACATCAGTTGGAGAAGGAGGCCTTTCCATGTGGAGCTCAGAGGGTTTTTGTGTATTTGCGGCACGCTTTTAGCATTCTGTATGGAGGGAGTGGGGCAGTGGAATGTGCTTCTTCCATAAGGCTGTACCTTGTTAGCTTTAAAGCTGGTGTAACAGACAATATCATCAACCCATTGAGGACCGCATTTACATGACTGCAGCACTGATAAGTTACTCACCATAGCTGAATTTATGTCTCACGCCAACCCTTCAGGCTGGACATATTTCCAAAGAGTCAGCATGATGCGCTCTTGAAATACTCACCAGCACTGCATTAGAGGTATCATGGTGTCAAAGGAATGTAAAGCTGTGGGCATCATGCAGTTCTTAAGCCTTTAAGGGCATGAATGCAGCCCTGGCAAGTAACTCACCAGGGCTATATTCATGCCTCATGCTGACTCTACAGGGTTGATACACTCTCATAGGGTCGGCATGATGCTCCAATGAAGTGCTGGCGAGCAGGTGCTCCAGCACTTTATTGGTACATCATGCTGACCAATTGGAATGATGCACTGCTGCATTAGCAGCCCTTAAAGGGTAAGGTGCACCTGCTTCACTTAAGACAAAGGTCCAGGTGCACCTGCTTCACTTAACACAAAGGAACCTAATGGCCTGCTGGCTCCACATTTAGACTGCTTAGAGATCACTTTGTGAACTTCTAAAAGATTTTCACAGTCCTTTCATGGAGAATCAATCGATTAATTTTAAGCTTTTAAAAATAAACATCCATTGTAGGTTTAATGCCAAAATGTGCTCTTCTAAAAGGTAACTTAATAGGGGTATTTATGTGTCACTTATATATCTGTTTTGTTCATGCATTCTACCTCCAATACATCTAAATCAATTAATCTATTTCTTTTGTTTAGCAAAAAAAAGAATGTACTGGTAGTACCTGTTTTCTTCTTTTTTTGAGAAAAAAAGAACCTTCATCATTTTCTATGAAAGCCTTAACATGTTTATCACCATGAACTCTAATGGATTTTATCACTAACACTAGATAAACATATTTCTAACCATGAACATCAATCACCTGTCAAGGAAAAAAAACACATAAAGCCACATATTTTAGCATCATTTACAAACAAGAAGATGCACTGCTACTGAAGATCAAATATCATATAAGAAATTATATCATACAAAGAAGCTAAGAAGTCCAGCACCATAAATTATGTCTAAAGCTTGTTCTGGAGCTAGCGTTCATCTCCATATACTACTTACATAACTGCACATAAGGCTACATTCACTTTCTAGAGTTTTTTTTTTCCATTATTTCATGTAGATAACAAAGCTCCATGCACATAGCGTTACATGGGCAAAGGATCACTCATGGGAGTCTAAGGAAGGTCTATCTCAAGCACAGTATGGTTGCCGCGTCGCACTCTGCCCTGCCCTGCAGGCATTGCATGGAACAGCAACCAAACTGTGCATGAGATAAACCTTCCTCAGACTCCCAAGAGTGAACCTTCGCATTTATCTTATGGTAAGATTGCATTGTGCTAGTGGTATAAAATGTCTCGATCGCCACATGACTAATTTAGATACTGAATCAGGTGAATTTAAGCACTTTAATATCAAAATAACATGAAATAACCTGGACTCCCTTGGATATATTTCCATCGACCCGACCCTGGCGGGAGACAGCCTTCCTCAGGGTGTATTCAGTGGACATTCAGTTCTGTCTATAAAAGCAAGGTTTTATCATGTTTTATTATCTGTATATATAGAGATGAGGCAGTCAGCGAAGAAGGATGTGAGAACCATCTCATTACCAAACAGGCACGCATAGGATATGGCCAAACCAAACTGGAATTATAAGGAATCAACATTAGATACACATTTAGTATTACACTGTTAAAAGTGGCAAAGGAAACACATCTTGATTAGAAGAGACAGGGGACCCTGACCACCTTGAATCATTGACTTAGACCTGCTAATACCTGTATATATGTCTACCATAATCTCCTTCGTAAAAGGCTTACCCTGACTACAAGGCGCACTCTCAGTTTAAGAAAACCCTATATGATGCACCTCATGATTTTGAGCAGTTTAGTACTTATTTAATGTAATTGCATCCCAGCGTACCCCCTCTTTTAGGAAGTTCTACAAGGTGCAGAGTAGGCCTCAGCTTATAAGTCACGTCTTATAGGGGTGCATCTACTGCTGACGGATGGACCATCCATCTTTTTATCCATGTCATTTATCATTGATTTCTATGGAGAAAACAACGGATGGAGGGAGACGGATGGTCCATCCATCACAGTGGATGGAGCCCTTATGCACGGGAGATTACAGAATTTGACAGAAAAGTAGACTTTTAAGTCTGACTTCAGTCCCAGGTCCTTCAATCCCTTCCATCCTATTCTCACTTTTTATTATGCATGAATGTAGTCCCGGTAAGTTACCAGCCAGGGCTGCATTCATCCATGATGATAAATGACACTTCACGAGCATAGGCCTCTGGTGAGGGGGCGCACCAGACATGCACTAACATCTTAGTATAACCTAGGGCTTTTGGCTGATTGATTAGCGAAACCTAGGATTGTCAGTATGAGTATGAACAACATGTGTTTATATTTCTCTTGTAGTAATAAAGTTTGAGATCCGCTACTTGTAGACACTAATAACTATTATGGTCCCTCTCATGGTCCCTCTCATTTTAACAGTTTTTATTTTATTGCACAACTTAACAAATACTAGCTATAGCCCTATTTTTTAGGTTAAAATTGTTTAGTGATTGATGGTTGAAACGACTGTTTTTTTCTTTGCATATATTCCGTTTCCACCTTACACTAAGTGTGCTAATGAGTGATATATATAAATCGATCACTCAAAATTCAAACCACATCTTTTATCCTCTAATCCTTGTTAGGCCGATATCTCATTAATTCAACCTGGTCATTGGTGGCTAAGATGTATTATGATGACCTCAAGGGGTCGATGCACTCCTGGAGGGTTGGCATGATGCAACTATGAGGTGCGGGCAACAAGACTCACCAGCACTTCATTAGTGCGTCATAACAACCAATGACAATGAGGCACTGCTACATTTGTGGCCCTAGACGTGTTAAGGGTTACATGATACTACAAGGTCCATATCTCTTGGTCGGCATGATGCACCAATGCAGTGCCAGCACTAGCGAGTTTACTCGCCGTCATTGCAATGTGCATTGCGCCGAACCAAAATGATGCCGCATAGAGGCAGCATGATGCATGAATGACGTCCATATGAGGCTGCGTTCATGCATCATGATGACCAATGGAGATGATGCCTTTATGCACTATTTGACACTTAAAGGGTTGATCATTTATCCTTCCCGAGTAAGGCCTACACTTTTTTTGGGAATTCTAGTGAATATTTATAAGACCCAGTATCTTAATTTAAGTGGAGTGAAATCAATGTAATTAGCATACAAGACACATATTACAGCACAAATTAGGAAACAATCAGTGTTTACTGTTTTTATGTATCAGTATAAATTAAGTACTTTATCTTTTCTACAATGAATTTGCATACCATTTCTCAAAAACCTTTAATTCTCTATAACATAATGTCTGAGGGCATGTGAAATATACATGGAGTTAGTGAGTAAGTATTAGATGTTTACCCCCATTTTGAGAGCTAAGGCCATATTCATGGTGAGAAAACTACATTACAAAGCTTCATAGATGAAATTTATCAGCACTCACTCAGATGTACACCAAACACGGAGAGGGGATAGAAAAGACAAGATTTAGACCCTTTCAGAGTGGGCTAGGGAAGCCCAAAAATAGAATTGATCGCACTGGTACATTGGCATGAAACTATATATAGAAAAGACTGAATGTTGGGAAACAAAGGCAAAGAGCACTTACTGCTTGACCATGGAGAAACACTTTAAGTTTGCTTGAGCCAATGAAAAGTAGAATGTACGTCCCAAAAACAGCAACTGTCTGAGGCATCAATGCAAGCTGAGCAAACTGTTAGGGAGAGTACAGATTTTTTGTTATTTATAAAACTGTGGTGTTGTAGATTTCACTGTGGTGTTGTAATGGTAGAGAATAGTCCTGTGAGACATGGCGCGGTGACTTGTAATCTTATGTCTAGTTATAGTTGGCGATAAAATGATAGAAAATCAAAAATGTTAGAAGATTCAATCAAAGAGGCATTGAGCACACCCAAGGCACTTCTCATGCATGATGATGACATATAGCACTATGTAACCTTTAAAGAGTTAAAAGTGGTCAATGACTGACACAATGCACCACAGAGGCCCAGAATGACCAGTGGAGGCAGTACATGATTGGTGGTGGTTAACTGTTGTAGCCAATACACTTTATCAGCTTTTCAGGGGCTGCAAAGAGGTACAACCCCCTCCCCCAGCCAGTCACCCCCTCCCTTCTGTAGACTGCATACACAAACTTTAGCATTGACCTCTGCACAGAAATTTATAGAGGTTTTAAACAGTGAATATCCTCTTCAAATACAGAAAAAATGAACTAAATGTATCACCCCCCCTCCGAGTTGAAAGCTATACTACATATGTATAACAGATTCAGAACAACCAATTCCAAAATACAGCCTACAGAGATGTTTTTCCTAATCTTAATTTCATACAATGTTTATCTGCCATAAGGTTTAAAATGATGATATGTCTAATCTGTGAATAAAATCAAAAGTATGATATATATCCAGAAAATTACTTCATTGGTAGTAAAGTACACACACTGTTGTTATCTCATTAGAATATTGTGAGGAAAATAGTCCCTAGCAGAGGAGCCACAAACAAAAATAGATTGTAGGACCTCCTTATCCTTTACACCGTGGCGACTGAACCATACACTAGTCAACAAGTCTCACTAGTAACATTCACTAGTTGCCACGCTAATAACTTTTTTCTAAAAACTGTACACAAGTGCTGGGGTGTTCATTGATTTCAACCAGGTGAAGTTAAGTACATTGTAAGACAATCCATGTAGTTACCAAGTTTTGTCGCTAATATTTTAGAATCAGATATCCTGTTTGGGCATCCGAAATTGTTCAAATACTGGATAACCATGATAGAATGTTGGCTAAGATATAATGTGTGTATTATTGTTGTATTTCATAATGACAGTGTGTTATCTAAATGGTATTGGGAGTTCCTTCTTATGGTGCAATTACCTGACCAGACTGTGCCAAAGAGCTCAGCTAAGTTTAACCTGTGCTATTCCTGGTTGCAGCTAAATATAGCCTGGTGCTGCAAAGAATAGCTATAGGTAAAGTGTGTCAGGGGGCCACTTCTTATTTTTCTGTGTAGACACAAACTCTTAGATTTAATGTCATCATCATGAGGGTGAGAAGTTAAGAATTGGACCCTTTGAAGGGAAAGTGTCAAATGGCTTACCCTAATCAAGTGAGGGCTACCAAACCCCATGACCCAGAAGTGTTATACAGAATTATTATCTCTTGATATGTTACACTTCCAAAAATCCCCATGTTACTGCACACAAAGGCATGGCTAAGACTGTTAAGTTTGCTCTATGTGTGATTAATAGGGTTGAACTCATGCCTTTTAGGGGCTTGTTAGAAGCTCTTGGCTTAGCCTCAGGCTTCTATCAGCCCCTAAAAGGCATCAGTTCAATGTAATCATCATATATTACATTCCTAATACTAATACCTTATGTGTAGAATGCATTGTGTAAATATGGTTCAATGACATAATCAAAGTTTGTATTTACCTTCAAATAAGCTAGACATAGGTGTGGGCGTGCTTTCTTTAGGAGTGAAGGGCTGATTTTAGGAGTGCCATAGCTTCAGTTATACCATCTAACAGAGTGGTACCCAGCAGGCAAACATTGACCCAGGCAAATAATTGCATATGTCTTGGACTGAGAGGCTGGTTGCTTGTATACCACCCTATTGCTGCTCAGTGGCAGACTCAATCGATCCACATGAACCCTCCCCCTGCTACCTCCATTCCATTTTATTTTAATCTAAATACAGAATATCAATTCATCTATAGGTAATGATTGATTATCTGTTTCATGGTTCAGTATCTACTATAGAAATGATAGGGTAAAATTTGTTTGTTCTAAATGAAAATGTGTTCTAGCAAGATCCAGCAGCAGAATTTCCCTGTATATTGCAAAACATGGAATTTCATTATCTCCTATAAGGATGTACAGAGTATCATGTAAAATCCCCCTTTATGGTCTCTGTCTGGCACAATGCTGCCCCCTTGTATGTTTTTAGTGTACTAAGATTGTGCAAACCATAATGCCTAACATATAAAGTATAGCTTATACTCTTAAGCATATATACATCCTTTCCCTTCTGGAAACTGCCTAAAGTGAGGAGATGCCTTATAGGTAATTATTTATTATTAAAGAATGGTACTTCTATTCCAAAACAAAGGAAGGGCACCTTGTAAGTAAGAGATAGACTGAGTGGAAACCTTTCATGTGACCTGCCCCATATATACATTGTTTTATGGTAGTGTGGCTCTAGTCTAGGTAGGTAGGGGCACAGTGTTTGAAAATAAGCATTCAGCACCTAGAGTGTAGATAACATTTACCACCTGTATTTACCCACAGCTGATCTCTGTGTTATGTATGAGCAGCCTCACTCTAACCGCCTCCATTCACATATAAGTGGCAATCATTAGTATAAGTACATTTAGACTGGTGCCCTGGCTATATGGTATGTATAATATGTACTGGTGAGTTAGTGTCAGGCGGACACCCCGACTACCCAGGTACGCCTATAATGTGCTACTGCAGGCTCTATGGGGTCTATTTTTGTGGTAATCAGCACCGCAGGTGAACGGCATAAACATTGGGCTTACCGCATACATGTATTTATACAACATGTGTAAAACGTTCCTGTCACCCTGTACATCTATGGATATCATTCATCATTTCAGCTTTCGGTTTCCCTTTCATGATCTTCATCGCATTGCCCTAAGTGGACCAAGCCCGTTGACGGTTTAATCCATCAGTTATGTGTTCCTGTATGTTTATATGTACCATAAACCCTCTCTCAGAAGCCAACCAAAATTTGGAATTTGAGTCTAAACTCAGGATAAAGCATTTACTTAAGTTAGGGGGTCGGCTTATGAGGAAGGTTTTAAATCAATTGAATTACAGTTTAACCATTTGATTTAAAATGGATCATGATTCGGGTTCTAAATTGTCCTGAAATTAGGGGGTCTGCTTCCGAGGAAGGCTTTACGTTATATAACAGGTTGATTTAGCTGTTGAATATTATGTACATTATGTACCAGAATGTTACAACCTAGTTAAATATCTGGCAACCAAAATCTAAACACTGGAAAGAAGGCAAAAAGTGGATCTTGCACGAAGCAGTCACATACACACTATCCCCATTGAAAATATTCAACTTTTATTTTTTTATTTCAAATTTTATTGACCCCTCCTAGCCTAGGGTCAGTGAGTGCATCACGGGTGATTTAATCACCAGACTCGTATTCATGCATCATCAACGGTTTATATAGCCAACTTAGCTTCACATCCATGTCAGTGTTACTTGATTTAGTACCTTCTGTTATTGACATATTTACTGCATGTTTATATCGAAAAAGTTAAAGACCTGTGAACTAATGTGAATGCATACAATTTCCCTGACCCTCATTAGGAGAATATAAACAATATCGCACCGTACTAGATATAGGACATGGAAAGCCCTACTTCTGTCAAACAAATATTGCGGCTAACTTTATTAAATAGCAGTGACGTCTACCAATGTGGTTTACGTAACAATCTCTCTTTTTGTGACTAAGCTTTTAATTTAATCCACTTAAACATGATAAACAAAAATTTCTCAAGATGCCGCAAGCGATGTGCCAACAATTACTGGCAAATTGTGTAATCATTAAATGTTGTTTAAGTGCCCAGTATTGTATAAAACAGATAGTTTCGGTTTGTAACGTGACATCAATAATACGGATTTGCACACAAAAAATGAAGAGGATCTTGATAACATAATAAATAGTGAAGAAAGTGCATTAATTTAACTCTTACTAATATATTTTTTAGAAAACGACACCCACCCAAGATAAATGAAAAAAAAATAAAACAGCAACAGACAAAAAAAACCCCCAAAAACATAAACATAAAAACAGCAAATAACAAAAACCGATACACACACATAAAAAATAACAAGTTGACAGGTGATTTATACGTAATCCATTCTCATTTAGTCATTTAAAGGGCATTTGTATTTAAACGTTATAAGAACTAGGCATTGTGCTGCAACTCATAAATCATCTTGGATTAGCAAATAAAACACAGATCTATATGGAGAGAATAATATATAGCCTACCTTTGCTCAATATCAAAGACTTCCTTGGTGTAACGCACGCTATGGGACTATATACTCCCAGGTATATATATATATATATAATTAATGAGTGATACGTTGGTACTACTTTATCCGGGGCGCATGTTTTTCTATGACGTCACACATAACATTTCCTCCAGTATATAAGCTCCAGCAGTTGAACTAACGGTCAATTGGCTTCATATACTCGGACAGCATACACCACGCTGGGTGGTGCTAGAATTTTTAAACTGGTTTTCCAGTTTGTCGAGTAAATATGGTATCTACCTTGACACTGTGGGTAGGAAAGGAGCAGCTGGTGGCAGACCAAGGTCTAAAACCAAGAAATCACCTAAAAAAACTAAAAATATAGCCAATTCGAGGAGTTCGAGCCGTGTGAGATCCAACGGGGGTGGCCAAGGGCCATCTTCCCCAACTGTTACAGGGGTTACATTGGATTCAGCCGTTGACCAGACGATTGGGGAGTTGGAGGATCATACTGCTCGTATGGAAAGGCAGTTAGCGGATATCAAGTTCCTATCTGAGGGGCAGGCGCTGAGTCGTACAAATACTACTGCGGGTGATGAGACGAAGACAGCTCAAGCACGTGGTGCTGTTTGTAAACATTCGACTGACGACGCAGTAACCAAGCAATGGGGGCGTGTCCGACAGCGGTCACCTGACTACCGCGGGCTCCATAGCGACAGGAAAACGCGGCGCAATCTTGGATCCACGAGTCGATCGTCATCTTACCGTAGCATTTCGTCTAATTCATCTACATCTACAGGTTCAATCTCCTCGAGAAATTGCTGTTGGTTAACGTAAGAATGATGAAACAATTGTTAGAAGAGGGGGAGGATGTCTTCGATGTAGTTAAACACATAGAGGTGTTGGTAGAAAAGTACTCAACTAAAATATACACTCTCAAGGCCTTAGTGGCATACGATTCATCTGTTAAAAACAGGGCAAATGCTGATGATGTAGAGTCTTTCAGTGATGTGAGAAGTGAAGATATTCTTAGGCATTTATCCTATGACAGAACTGTTCAGGCCCAGAAGGCAGGTGTAGTCAAACCTAAAAGTTTCAAGTCTAAACAATCCAACCGCACTTGCTATGCATTTAACAGGGCAGAGGGGTGTAAGGAGGACCCATGCAGGTATCGACATGCTTGTGATGTTTGTGGCATGTCTAACCATGGCAAGGATAGGTGCCAGAAGAATAAAAAGGACTAGGATTTTTTTCTTAGGCAGGGTCCTATGTTAAAATCTGATATTCTGATGCCTGTTTTTAATATAGTACATACAGTAGATCCTCCTAAGTTCCTATCATTTCCGGTGAAAATGATAAAAATGATATTAATGGTTCTAAAGTAGATATCAAGAATCTTTTTATAACCCATAGTGGCCCAGTACAGGGCGAGGTCGAACCACTGTTTACAGTGGAGTGTGTTAATAGACCCAGCATCAGGGTTTATGATAGTTGTGTCAATGGTATTTGCAAGTGTGAGCACTTCATCTATGGTAGAAAGGCTCAAGTTTTACCTTGCAGACTGGCTAGTTTCCTAAAACAGTCAGATATTATTAGTATTAACCAGATAGATTCAGATTTTCTATGGTGTGGTTTTACTGAGGGGTTCAAAAAAAGTTGACCCTGGTTGTGATACAGCGTATGACTGTAAAAATTATAAATCTATTGTAGAAGGTGGATTTTATAGCAAAATATGTGATATTATCAAGGACAAATTGTCCCAGGGCTTGGTCACAAAGACAGCTTATAAACCCAAATGTATTCATTCCTTGGGTGGTGTATAAAAGTCTAATGGTAAATTAAGGCCTATAACTGATTGCAGCATGCCTGCAGGGATCTCTATTAATAATTTTATGGACTCTACATCAAAAAGTTTCTCATATAACTCCATAAACACGGTTACATGTCAATTGGATAAAAATGACTATATGTGCGTTGTAGATTTTAAATCTGCCTATAGAAGTATCAATGTGTATGGTCCACATGTGGGCTATCAAGGTTTCAGTTGGAACTTTGGTGATGGAGAGGAATTTTTTGAGAGTAATCTTTTGACCTTTGGTCTGAAATGTGCTCCATATATTTTTAATAGAATATCTGATTTTTTGACTGTAGTGGCAAAATTTTATGGTGTTGACAGGATTGTTAATTACTTGGATGATTTTATTATTATTGCTAAAACTGCAGAGGATTGCTTACGTAAAAGGAATATCCTGATTGAATGCATGGAGTATATGGGTTTCACTGTTTCGAAGGAAAAAGTTACTGAACCTAACCAGATATGTGTATTCCTGGGTATAACCATTGATTCCACTAGTATGGAGTTGCCTTTACCCCAGAAGAAACTAAATAAATTGAGTCTGGCACTAAATGAATGCTTAGGAAAGAAGTTTGTATCTAAGAAGACTCTCCAAAAAATTGGGGGTTTAATGTCTTTCTGTTCGCAAGTAGTATGTGGTGGTAGGACCTTCAGCAGGAGATTATTTGATCTCTGTGCCAGGGCTAGGACAAGAGGTGTTATTAGGCTAGACGAGGAAACCCAGAAAGACATGATGTGGTAGAAGGATTTTTGTGGAGTTTTCAATTGTGGGAGTATCATTTTGAATGATAATGAATGTACCCTTATGTATTCTGATTCCTCTATACAAGGCTTTGGAGCTTGGTTCGGTAAGGATTACCTCTATGGTACTTGGAATGATACTGACCCTATGTTGGATAATTGTGGTCATTTTGCCCCAGCACCTAAGCTAGATAATCTCAGGATTCACTACAGGAATTTTAATGTATAGGAACTTTATCCTGTCATGGTGGGCCTGAAACGCTGGTTGGAAAATTTTAGTAATACGAGAGTTCATTGTATCACCGATAACATGCAGGTCTTGGCTATGTTAAATACAGGTAGATCCAAGAATAAATTGTGCATGGCTTGGTTAAGAGAGATCTTTTGGATATGTTTTATCCATAATATCGATATATATTCTACGTATATTAGGTCGGAGGACAATATCTTAGCTGACCATTTGTTTAGACTAAATTATAAAGGTGTTCCAAAGAAATGCCAAAAAGTGTTGAGTGAATATAACATGTGTTGTTATGATTGCAGGCCTCAGGAAGTTGGAGAGGAGAAGGAAAAAATTCTTATATAGGGGTGTAGCTGAGTCTACTCGTAAAACTCGCAGGCAGCAATTTAGTAGGTACAAAAAATTTTGTAAAAAATTTAGTTTTACCCCTCTTCCTTGTTCTCCTTTTCAAGCTTCCTTATATTGTGTATACCTGTCTGATTTTATGAAACCTATTTCAGTAAGGAATTATTTGTCTGCTGTGTGGTACTACCAGAAATTAAAAGGTTACATGGATTATAGTGGTAATTTTGTGGTAAAAAAGACCCTTGATGGGATAGAGAGAATGTGTAAGGGGTCTGGTAGTACAACCTACCCTCTGAGTCCTAGGGATATGGTTCAAATTAAATCTAAACTTAATTTAGATTTTATGGAAGATGTGGTATTTTGGTCTGCTATATTGTTATGTTACAGAGGTGTTTTCAGGGTTGGACATGTAGTCCAGTCACCTCATAATTTCTTAAAGAGGAATGTTAAAGTTTCTTCTGATTGTATAGAGATCAAAGTTATTTCGTCTAAAACTGACCAATTTGGCAAGTCTCCCTATGTTGTGTATCTTAAAAGAACTGATAGTTCTGATCTGTGCCAGGCTAGATATATATATATATATATATATATATATATATATATATATATATGTATATATATATATATATCAACAGGTTTGTGAAGACCTGTAAACATAACAGACTTCTATTTTCTTTTCAGTCTAGACCGTTGCAATATAACTATGTAAATACGAGGTTAAAAGCAATTGCTTTTCAGTGTGGTTTGTCTAGTAGGGTTTCAAGTCATTCTCTTACACATGGTGGTGCAACTTTACTGAAAAATGCAGGCTTAAGTGTTCAAAATATTATGAGGCAAGCCAATTGGAAGTCTAATGTTATTTTTAAATATTTACATGAGTCTAAGGACAGCTTGCTGGCTTTAGATGTAATGATTTAATGCTATACCTTTTATGGAATGTGTTATTTTGTGTTTGGCGGTTGTTGGCATGTATAGAATTGATATTGACAAAGTCAATTCTCACCAAACCCAATGTCTTCTTAGTTATTCCATATTTATTGTTATAATTATTATAATGCTCGTTATTAATATTACCGGTACACTTGATCAACACATTAACTTATATTTTACTCTAATACTCTGTGTAAGCATATGCGCCAGATTTATATATATAATTATATATATATTTAATTATATATATAAAATTATATAGTGGCAGTAAGGCCGAGGGAGGCGGGGCGAAGCCGAAACCATCCTAGATGGGGTGGCGGAGCCTTGTCTTCCCGGAGCCGGAGTCAACACTAGGGGGTTCTTGGCACCAGAGTTTATTAAGGATACGAGTATTCACAGTAAATAAGTCTCCAAGGACCAGAGAGCTCCAAGTAGATGGTGTGGCCAGATGCCAGGTCAATAAACAGTGTTAAACCATAGTACCAGTCTTGTGGTGTTGCTATTAAGTTAGAGTCGGATTTCGCTACATTGGTGACAGCAGTGAGATGAACTGTCTCCGGAGCAAACATGGATAAGACTAAGGAGATGCCAAACTTGAGGGTAGGGGAAGTGAAGAAGAATTGGTGAATGAGGATGTTTCTTTTAGAAAAAAGGGCCAGTAAGATGCGAAGGCAGTTCGGAGAGACAGGAGGAGTCTAGGGACCGTGTCGGAGAGGCCGTGGGAGAAGGAAAGAGACACGAAACTGAAATGGATGACTCCAGGAGGGGGACCCTTGAGGGAGTAGGGGGTCCTAGAGGAGATGGAGAAGGGACAAGGATGGGAAATTGCCAGAGGGGTCAGAGGCGGACGGCGCGGGAGCCAGGGAGACTGGTACCTTGCGGGAGAGGCAAGTTGGCAAGAAACCAGCGCGCATCAACAGCGAGGCGGAGGATAGCTTCGACGGTGAAGAAGAGGCTTCGGAAGAGGACGGAGATCTCAGAGCAAAGGAAGGTGGAAAGAGAGGTAACAACTGGATGTTCGATGCCATAACACAGTTGGCCAAAGAGGCGTCAAGAGGTAGAAGAAGGCATAAAATGTCAGAAAGTGGGGATGGTAGGCAATCCAAGCCGGTGGTAAAGCCAACAAAATTCAAAGGGACGGCCGATTTAACAGATTACCTCAATCATTTTGACATGTGTGTCAGTGCTAATAGGTGGACTCCTGAGGAGGCAGGCACCTTCCCTGGGTCTGAGCCTGATGGGGCAGGTGAGACGTCTATTGGCTGGAAGGGAGCCCGCCACCAAGGATGGGTATGAGGAGCTCCGGAAAGCGCTGATTGCCAGATTCGAGCCAGCCAACCAAGAGGAGATATACAAAGCCTTCCTCCACACTTGGGAGAGGAAGACTGGAGAAGGTTTGCAGGAGCTGCAGGAGGACCTAGCCAATTTCACTTGATTGGCTTATCGGGAGACCGATGCCAAGACGACGGATACCTTAGTTTTGGATCTATTTTTAACCCTTTCACCCCTGGATTTCAGTTACTCTATGGGATTTGTGTGCAAATCCTGCTTTATCGTGTTGAAGGGGTTAATGTGCCTACCAATCAAGTTGAGGCAGTGGGTGTATCAGTCAAGCTGTAAGGATCTACAAAATGTGGTAATGATAGTAATCAGTGGGGAGGCCTACTTTAAGAATGAGCAAGAATCCTGGGGCCAATGACGATAAGTTAACGGAACTGACCAAGATAGTTAAGAAGCTGCTGTTGGGGGACGAAGCAAAATAGGAGAAGAAGAAAAGGATGTATACCACTTCCGGAGAAACTGTCCTAAGAGTAAAAATCACAGAGAGAGCAGAGAGTAAGGGTTGAGCAAGAGCCGCTAGGGATGCAAGAAACTAGAGCCAACCTGTGCGCATGGCTGCACGGAGGTCGGAGACAAGAGGCCAGAGAATGAGATAGTGGGGAGAAGAGTGTCCATCCAATTGTTGGTGGACACAGGGGCTTCAATGAACCTGATGTCCACCACCTGGTGGTAGGAGAATGGAGACGCGCTGGAGGAGACAGGGAAGACGGTAAATACTGTCTATGGGAGCTCCATGGAGCTACAAGGAGAAGGGAGAGCTTAGCTTTAGCTGGGGAGGAGTGAGGTGACCTTAAAGTTCGGAGTTGGAGACATTCCTAATGAGGCTATACTGGGGGTGATGTTCCTGAGGCGACATTCTATCATAGTCAATTTAGGAAGGGAGCGCCTGGTGTGGTCGGAAGGGGAAAGCTTCTGCAGAGTGGTGAGCACCCGGGTGGCGGTACTCAGAGGCGGAGAGGAGGCTGTCCTGGAGTGGCAGCTACAAGGCCCTTGGAATGAAGGGGAGGATGGGCACAAAGGGGAACCAAATTTCTTTGTAGCCCGAAGCTTGGTTCACCCCCAGGATGCCAGAACGTTGGTGCAGTTACTGAACCCAGGACAGGAAGCGGTGAGCATTTTTAAGGATATGACGCTAGGCAGGATTTAGCCAGTCGTAGGAGAGTTGGCCCCGGAGGAGACTAGAGAGGCGAAGGCCAGGTGCCGGATGCTGAAGGAAAGCGGAGGAGAGGAGTGGATCCAGGAACTAATGTCGGGGATGGATGTTGGGCGAAGGGAAGAGTTGGCAGCTCTGTGCCAGGTGGCCTTCCAACTGGAAGCTGGGGATAGAGGGCACACCCAAGTGGCCCAGCACTGGATCGATACTGGGGGGTAACTCCGATCAAACAACCACCTTGACAATTGGCGCCTCATAGGAGGGAGCTTATAGACCAGGAGGTCGACAAGATGATGGAGGCGGGAGTAATTGAGGAATCGCAAAGCCTGTGGGCGTCACCTATGGTGCTAGTTAAGAAAAAAGATGACTCTACCAGATTTTGCATGGACTATAGGAAGCTTAATGCAGTCACCATCAAGGACGCCTATCCTCTGCCGCAGGTGGAAGACTGCCTAGACACTATGGCCGGAGCTGCTTTGTTCTCCTCTGTGGACCTGGTGAGTGGGTACTGGCAGCTAGAGATCCGGCTGGAGGATAGGGAGAAGACAGCATTTAGCACACACAGGGGCCTCTACCATTTGAAGAGAATGCCATTTGGCCTATGGAACGCGCCGGGGACATTTGAACGGGTAATGGAGGTGGTCATGCGAGGGTTACAGTGGCGCACCTGCCTGGTCTACCTGGATGATGTGGTAGTATTCGGGTATACCTTCAAGGAGCACCTGGAACGTCTAGAGGAGGTTCTGCAGTGGATGATAGGAGCGGGACTGAGAATAAAACCCGCCAAGTGCCAGGTAGCCAGGAGCTAGGTCATGATGATGATAAAGTAGGTTCCCTCTAGGAGGAACAGCTTTCTAGGAGGAACAGCTCTCTCCTATAGTTTAAAGTTAGCAGGGGAGAGTGTGGCGGTGAGGCCGAGGGAGGCAGGGCGAAGCTGAAACCATCCTAGATGGGGGCGGCTGATCCTCGTCTTCCCGGAGCCCGAGCCAGATCAGAGTAAATGTAAGACGACTCTTTGACGCTGGGGTTTTTTGGCACCAGAGTTTACGAGTAATCACAGTAAATAAGCTATCTCTGAGGACCAGAGAGCTCCGAGTGGATGGTGTGGCCAGATGCCAGGTCAATAAATATATATATGTATATATATATATATATATATATATATATATATATATATATATACATGGCTCATTCCAAGATTTATTGGACATAGGGGGCCTGGGACTTGAAATAACAAACTCAGTATTTCTTAAAAACATTATATTTTATTGATAGCCTATATCTTGGCTTATTCTAAAGGCTCATTCAAGGATCCAACTCCTAAGATGTCAGTTTTTATCACAGATGCTGTAAAAACCTTCCATAAAAGCGGAATGTTACTGAAAGCAACTAGTCAAACATGAATAACAGCACTAATAAGACTCCTAGAAACATTAAATATTGTGGCCAGACTGGTACAATGTATGACTTTATGTATACTAAAATGTTAAAGTTAGGCTCAAAAACTCTCGAAGTTACACATTGGCAGAAAAATTGGAAACTCTGAAAATTTGGGAATTATTCTCCCATTTCTTAACTTTAGCCTAGCTCATTCAAAATCCTTCATACAATGACTATATTAACTTTCCATTGTTTCTAGTAGAACTACTGTACAGAATAATTACAACTAGCCTGATATATAATACTTGTACTGCATAGTCAGTACCTGCATAGAGGCCATATTTCATGTACCATCAGTAAGGTGCGCTATACATTTACCTCTCAAAAAATTATCTCAGCTCATCTATGCATCATCATATACCATTGGCATCACATAAACAAGGATAAAAGAGATTGTACCAGTATATATAGTCATTTAAACATGCATAAGGTATCTTGGGTGTCTTATATCACTTTGAAAATCACAACTTTGTATACTTTGTATACATTCCATATGGTGTTAAAATGTATCTTTACATACACCAAAAAGTCTTTTCTCATAAGCCAAACATGTCTACAATTGAATACAAATGATAAAAACACCATACAAGATAATAGGTTGGCATTACAAAAGTAGAATTCTAATCATCTCAAAAATGCTTGTAACCATCAGTAACGTTCCTTATTCATATGTGGTGCTAAAATGCATCTTTACATACACCAAGTACTCTTTTCACATGAGCCAGACATGTCTACAATTGAAAAGAAATGCCACAAACACTATACAAGGTGGTAGGTTGATACTATGAAAATATAACTTTGACCATCTAGTAATTTCTGTAACCATCAGTAATGTCCCTGGAAAGTTACTGATCGCAGTGTGCATTGAAAATCACTTATATGTACCTGGCATGGGTAATTACCGGAATACATCAAAAATCTTTTTTTTATGGGAGAACCCCCCAGGGAACCCCTTGATTGCATATAATATAGAAGACTAGTGATATTCCCTCTTAGGGAAGCCACATGTAATCATGATTCATGTCAGAAAATTGCTAATTTCTTGATAAGGAAGGTTCATATCTGTGGGCAGATGAGGGGAAAGGGCCCTCCCTGTTGGATTTTTAGTACTGGATTTGGCCATTATGGGAATGTGAAAAATATTCCAAAAATAGCTTCTATTTGGTATGTTAATGGAACGTTTTGAATTCAAAAGAAGGCCCAAATAAGGGTTTACAGAGGAAAATGTTGCCATGGCAACAGAAATTATATTCCAAATAGAAAAAAATAATGTCAACTGATAGAATGATTCATGGAGATTCATACACTGAAAAAAGCAAAAAGATACCACTTCTAGCTCAATATCTATGCCCAAATGTATGGAAAGGAATGGTCATTTTTTGATTGATTATCTGAATCATTATGCTAATTATATGCCTGATTTGATTAAAACAATGAATGATAGAGCTTATTGGCTGCATTGATAGAGTCATATCATTCCATTTTCAGGAAGCAATATCTCTTTAGGTACTTGGTCATGAAAAGGTCAATCTTGGCCGCATGGCCTTCATATTGAAAACCATTTCACGCAAACTCTCTCTATATATATATTCTAATTCTTCATGCTGAGTCTGTTCCTGGGTAAATAAATGTTACTCTATTATGTAGTGCTATCACCAAAATAATAAAAGTAAGAGAACATGGTGAAAATACACTTTTAATTTCTCTTTGATGTGTCCATATAGGCCTAGAAATGGCCACGGCCATGAACCTATGGCTGGAGCCATATAGAGTGCAGTCTCCAACCTGTTCATAGGTACCACTTTTACAATACAAAATAAGTGTCAGGCTCATCATACCTCTTCACCAGATGGACTGTTATGGCTGTCTAAAACACTTTGTGATATGTCCGAAGTCAAGGTAGCATTTACTAAACTCAATACTGCAGATGAATATGGTGGTGGTGCGTCTGTCTCTATAATGTGAGTCGGCCTTGGGAAGTTTACCGCCTCTTCATAGGGAGGAGGAGGTCCATGGATAGTAAATGTAGACTCCACTGATTTGTTTTCCCTCAAGCAGTCACACTGATTCCTCACCCATGTGTTATGTACACAGCACCAATACAGGCAACCCACGATGGCAAAGAAAACTGCAACAGGCACCAATGTCTTTAACAGGATGTCACTTGTGATGTCACCCCCAGGGGCTTCCAGAATGGTGCTATTCATTGTAAGGTTGAGATGGTTGTTCAATGTGGTATTCATAGTGTCCATGATATATCTGAAGGTGATTAACAAAATAACAAATAAGTAAGGGGTCAACCAGCTTAATGTCTCCCAATATTTGTACTGGCATAGGGGTGGGAAACTCATTGCTTAGGAAAAAAGTTAAGATTTTTTAAGAAAATAATTTCAAAGCAATTTACAAAATCAGGGTGTGGCTTATATGCGGGGTTTCATGGTAGGGAAGTGACTCTCTGATGATATTTTATAGGAAACACGTGTACAGTTATCATGTGCCTCGGCAAAGGAAGAAAAACAACAGACAACACACACACACACACACACACACACACACACATATATATATATATATATATATATATATATATATATATATATATATATATATATATACATATACATACAGTCAACTCTCTTCTTATGGTCACCTCTCTAATGTGGTCACCTCGCCAATGTGGATACTGTTGGAAAGAATTGAATTATTTTCCTATTTCCTCTATTATAAGGAACCCTCTGTAATGTGGTTACCTCTCTAATGTGGTCACCTCTCCTTGTGGTCACAAATTTCCAGTTAAAAGTAACTTTTACTCTCTGTAATGTGGTCACCCAGAAGTGAGGGTAGGTAGAAGTGTTGTCACTTCCACCTATAGATAGATGTTTATAAAGTTATGGGCTTACATTATTCAACAGTGATAACTACATTAATGCCAATGATCTAACATCTCCTGTCAAAGAGGTGATATTTTGAATTCGACATCAGAGAGCAGTCTTGGCCTTTGCACAGGACTTCTCCATCTGATGCAGGGGGGATGTGGGGGGGGGACATCAGAGAGCAGTCACTGTCTTTGCACAGACCTTCTCCGTTGGATGCAGGAGGGTGTGCTAGGCACATCAGAGATCATAGAGCACCTCCACCCCTCCTGCCGCATATAGGGGCAAGGTGGCGGATTAAGAACCCCTGATACATGGCCTAACCTCCCTGTGAGGTTTTCCACCCCTCCTAGCCAATACAAGGGCAGGGTGGCGGATTAAGAAGCCGTGATACACAGCCTAACACTCTTCTGATATTCCCAACACCTCCTGCGCATACAAGGGCAGGGTGGTGTCTAAAGAAGCCGTCATACACGGCCCAACACCCTTCTTATGTTCCCCACCCCTCCCCCCCCCCCCGCATACAGGAACAGGGTGGTGTCTAAAGAAGCTGTGATACACGGCCCAACACCCTTCTTATGTTCCCCACCCCTCCCCCCCCCGCATACAGGAACAGGGTGGTGGCTAAAGAAGCCGTGAAACACAGCCTAACACCCTTCTAATGTCCCCCCCCCCCGCATACAGGGGCAGGGTGGTGGCTAAAGAAGTCCTGATACACAGCCTAACCTCCCTCTATTAACATAATTAACAATGGGACTTACTTTATTTTGTACTCTGCATGCATGAAATACCTTTAAAGTAATTATTTTACTATATCATGATTGTATCCTATCAATGCTTTGCCAGCTCTACTGGGATGCATCTTGCCCAATTGGGTTGTCATCATAATGTGAGCCTGCTGCATTGCTTTATCATGATAATTACTGTAAAACCTGACCTATCAGGTCTTACAGGTATCACTTATAAGTCGACCCCCAAACTTTGAGCCAGAGTGAGTGAGTGAGTAATATATGTTTAACGCCATTTTGACAGCTAAGGTCATATTCATGGCGAGAACTACATTACACAATTTCACAGAGGAATGTATCGGTGCCCGCGCATATGTGACCCACATACATCCGAGGGGATAGGAAAGAGGAGATATAGACCCTTTTAAGTGGGCTAGGGAAGCCACACTTTGAGCCAGAAATTCTACTTATAATGAATTATAATACATTGTAGCAAAAAGTAAAACCTCACCTATAAGTCAACCCCCTAACTTGAGAACTTTAGGGGGGTCAGACCCTCTCCCCACACCCAATTTCCTACCCTCCAATGACTTATTAGACTGTGTTTCTGTATCAGAATGTAGAGGAAACTATCAATTTATGTTGAAATAAAAGATAATTCATTGGAGTTAACTGTGAATGCAATAACTACGATTGGAATATAAATGAGATAAGTTTTGTGCCCCTTGAATATTCCAGCATAAATAGTTTATCACTGACTACCTTCAGTATAATTTTCTTTTTCAAAACCTCACCTATAACCCGACCCCCCCCCCCCAACTTGGAGCTAAAATTTGACTTGTACAAAAAGAAAATGCCCCCTCCCCCACAAAAAAGAATCGACTTATAGGTGAGGTTTTACGGTGCTATTTCAGAATGTTTTATAACATATAGACTATGAAAATATATCATTATGAAAATAGAGCACCGTTTCCCTTTAAGAGTCAGGCACAGTTCATGACAAATAAAGTAAAAGTAGATAATAACGTAGATAAATAAGTGATTACCTACCTGTAACTGTGATTGCTCTGAATATTAACAAGTAAAACAAGTTATAGAACTTCACTTCAAGGTTATCTCTCTGTCAAGTAGACCCATGTGGTATCCATCGTTATCTACGTCCCACTCCTTAACAGGTACAGTGGAGACTGCATGGATGCTGTGGCTTATACCAGTAGTTAGCTCAGTTGGTGGATGCGGACTGCAACACCTGGCAGCCATCAATGGAACTAAACCTGCACTCTCCAGGCAGGTACTTATTGATGCATCGCCATACTGTGGCAAGCCAAATGTTCACCCCCTGATATCAGAGTTCCTATATTTGATATCAAAGTTTTAGAATTTGACATCATGGTTTTCTTATTTTGATATTACAGTTTCCTACTGTGATCAGAGTTTTTTCTGAAAATTAATATTGCCATATCAGACTGATATTGAGATACATTCATTTCTTCACCCTCGTTTTCATTGTATAAACAGAGAGCAAGCCGTTGTGTCGATTTTTGTATCTCATATTCTTTAAACAGTAGCATAGCGAAACATGAGTGAAACTTAGTTTCAACAAACTCGGATACAACGAATTTTGTTTATGACTAACAAAGTTCCTTTGCACAAATCTATTGCTATACATTCCTATGATAGGAACACTTGGTTATAACGTAGACTATGTCGTAGTCCCGTTAGTCTAAACTTGTTTAGTACGGAAGCCGTGAAGGGCCACACCTTGAAAAAATTCAACTTGATTTTTTTTTATTCCGAAATGGAAACAACATAAAATGGAACATGAAAAAACTACTGTCAAGCCTGAAATTTTGACCTGTCAACTGTCAAAGTAGAAAAAAAATCTGCTGTCACCATGATATTTTCCTGTGTCAACTGTCAAGTTGCAAACAATTCTGCTGTCAAGTTGACAGTTGACAGCAGAATTTTTTTCTAATTTGACAGTTGTCAGGGGAAATATCATGTTGACAGCAGATAGGACAACATGTTTTTTCCCTGTCAACTGTCAAGTTGAATGTTGACAGCAGAGTCTTTTGTCTAACTTGACAGTTGACATAGGAAAATCATGTTTTGTTATCTGCTGTCATCATGATTTTTCTGCTGTCAACTGTCAACTGTCAACAAGTTGCAACAAGAAATGCGGTTGTGACCGTGTAAAAAACGCCTCCCGGCGTTTTTCATTTCTTGCATACGAGGGAATTTAGATTGGGTATTCTGTATTGTGACACCTCATCACATGGGAGCAATTGAAGTGCATGTTTTTTGTGGTGTGTCCCTTCACGGTTTCCATAGTTTAGAACAAAGTAAATTTTAATGTCCAAAAATTTAGAAATCGTACTCTAGGTGATGGTAGGACATCAAGGGAAAGTCCTGGGAGGTGTTGGGAAGCTCCTATACGTTTCCCTACTCCTCTGTGTGCTGGTATCATAGCTTTTAACTTTGGTATCACAGTTAATGACTCTGATATCAAAGATCAAATCCCTGATATCACGGCTAGAAATGTTGATATTAGAGTTAGAAACTGTGATATCAAAGTTTTTTTTTTAGAAACCAATGTTTCGCCCGATACTGGATTTTACAAATCTTCAAGAATATTGAATGTTTGCTCTATTTAGAGCTAACTAACTGGATTATCAATGAACTCAAATATCTGCTTTAAACTACATTATCAGCCTGATACAGGGGTTTCATTAAAGATGACTTTGATATCAAATACTAAAACTGTGATATCAGTGACAAAAACTCTGATATCAAATGAAGAAACTGTGATACATGTACAAGGGGGTGAACATATCGCTTGCCATAAGCTCTACTTTTGGATAACGCCATTTGCATTCCTTGTGACACTTGGAATCCCACACTGGGAATTCGGTGCGTTGCTTGTGCTTGTTTTACATTTTTCTTGCTGTATACATTTGGGGGTATTTTATTTTTAAATATTTTATAAGCTTATCAGGACAACTTTACATGATTGCAGCCTCCTCTTGATCCGCCACTATGGGAGAGTCCCGTAGAGTAGAGTCAGTCAAAAGACTAGTGATGTTTGGTAGTAGTGGCCTTCTCCACGGATGACCTATTTTACTGTAAGCAGTGACTCGGAGTTGCAAATTGCAGTACACACCGGTTTCATGCAGTTTAGTAACCGGTAGGAAAAGCCCAACACTTGCAAGGCAAAAGGTAGGATCTACCATTTGGTCGGTGTTAATATGCTATCACTCATCAATCGATTTGACCAGGAGAACCATACACCAGGCAAGCTTACATTCCTTTACCAGAACAATTGCTTTTTTTTCGGTTTCATTTTTTTAATATTCTTTTATAATTTCGAATCATCTACATGTATTCATTCGATCTGCAGTTACAAGCATACATTTTTGGCTCATACCAGGGGCATAGACTTTGTAAAAATAGGTTATGATTATATAAATTACATGATGATAAAGGTGCTTACCGCTTTTTGATAAATTCTGATTTAGCAAAAACTATATGATTATTTCTTATATATCTATAGGGACATCTAGGGGACGATTCTGGAGAGCCATTTCACACGGGGTTGTATCATTTATACATGCTCCTTCAACTAAGGGTGGTATCCAGAGAAGGAGTCAATCGAAATTGCAGATTGCTTCCTAGTGGCAAACTACTGAACTACTGCACATCTCTGGCAAAATTCCATAATGCTGCAATATCACTACATGCACCAGCTAACCAATGCTACATCTACAACAAAGTCTCTTTCACCTTTGTGTCTAAACCATTTTAGATGCACATACAAGTATGAGAATAGAGAAATCAACCCTACACCGGCTGATGTTAGGTTATTGTGAAAGCCTAAATTTTTCCACTTTTGAGGAAGTATTGAGTTGACCTCCAACAAAGCTGTCATTAGACCCAATTTTGCTTTTCTTTCATGTTTGACATGTTTGATGTAGCCCCATAAAGACCCACTCATTGTGGATGTAAAGTGTGTTTTTAGTGACCAGTAATGTGAAGCCTGCCCGACTCATACTGATAATGTTTAGTCAGTTCTATGACCACTCACATGGGGACAGCACCGAACCATTTCCATACCATATTCATACAACCTTGGTCAATACTGGCCCCCTGTGCTGTACAGGTGGACTGTTTTGCTTGAATTCTTCACAAGGTTACATGGACGTAAATGCTGCCCTCTCGTGAGTCATATGGTATTCAGGCCTGCACTGAAGGTGATCTGGGTGCTGATTGGCTTAGAAATCATATGCAAGAAATATTGGTAAAATTATGAAAAAAAATCACAAGTGACCCCAAATAGTTCCTAAATGGAACAGTAGATGAGTTTTTATATTATGCCAAGGTTTGGGGATTTTATCAGGTCTGCAAATGTTCATCTGGCCAATGGGTAGAATGGCACTTGCTGTACGTATCGCTCCCTTAGTTAAGATTTTCAGGGTTAAGCCTATCCTATATTCTAACACATTGTGTGTGAGAGATGGTTTAATCTTGCTACGGTCGAAAATATTACCAACGAACATTACGGGTGGCTGTTTTTGTGTGTTATGCTATATAGAAACATAGAGGAAATGGAATTAGTTCCACGTAACCTATAGGATGATTGGACATTTGACCTGCCTATTTCAAATGCCCTCTTAATGTCATTTTTCTGTTACAGCAAGGATGGTTTTACAGGAATCTGGCCAAATTAGTCACAGAAATGGTGTGTAAATAAAAAAAATAGGAAAACCTTGCTTGCGGAGGTAGGGTAATTCACTAAATATTGCAGTTTCTATGAATCTCCCAAAACATAACTTTTTCTGGACATAAACCACCTACAGGGTGAAATTCTCTGCAGAAAATGACATTTTAGCCTCATTTTAATCTTCCTAGGGTTATTGATACACAGATATCCATGTAGGGCCTACCATAGGGTCCATTGGAAGTTTGGTCAGGTTTGCGGTGTTTCGTCAAATTTTCAGTGAGAGCGCAATTATCTAATTAACCAGTAGTAATTTATCCCCCAGTGCAAATATTAGTACAATATTGATAACAGGTATTCTTGATGCATGTAACAGAAAAGGCATGCCTTAAAAATGATCCCCTGGTAAGATATGATCTGTAAAAAGTGGGATTAATTATAGGCCTAATATTAATCATTTTTCACCAGTTTTATCATGTTTTTCATGATTTTGTGAGTTTTTCTGGCAAAATCCTAACAATATTTTGCAAAATCAATGCCCCCTTCATCATCAGGTGACTGGATTCAATGCAAATATGCAATTTGACAGCTCTAGAACTGCTGCTTGTGCAGTGCATAGATCTTTGATGATAAAAGTCGCTGCTCGGAAATCACATTGAAAACTGGTAGGAATTTCAGTGTGAATTGCACACATCAATCCCCTCATATCATAACATTGAGAAAGGCTGTTGCCACCAAACTTTAGGATTTTATAGGAGATACCCTAAGGTTTGATAGGAAAATATTTTAGTTTTATCTGAAGACCCTACCCCTAATTAAGGTTACATGGACGTAAATGCTGCCCTCTCGTGAGTCATATGGTATTCAGGCCTGCACTGAAGGTGATCTGGGTGCTGATTGGCTTAGAAATCATATGCAAGAAATATTGGTAAAATTATGAAAAAAAATCACAAGTGACCCCAAATAGTTCCTAAATGGAACAGTAGATGAGTTTTTATATTATGCCAAGGTTTGGGGATTTTATCAGGTCTGCAAATGTTCATCTGGCCAATGGAGGTTTTGAGGCCCAAAATAGGGTAGAATGGCACTTGCTGTACGTATCGCTCCCTTAGTTAAGATTTTCAGGGTTAAGCCTATCCTATATTCTAACACATTGTGTGTGAGAGATGGTTTAATCTTGCTACGGTCGAAAATATTACCAACGAACATTACGGGGGGCTGTTTTTGTGTGTTATGCTATATAGAAACATAGAGGAAATGGAATTAGTTCCACGTAACCACCAGGCTTACCTCCTCCTCTGGGGTGTACCTTATATCTGACTATCCCTCCACTTTAATCAACTTTACTGATAAAGTAATTAAACCAAAGCTCATCCCAAGATATACATAATTACTATGACAAAATGGCTATTATTATGGCCACTCCTTACGTCACATTAGCCCATAAAGAGCAGCAGGATGCTGCTTAGGGTGTGCTAACAGTCAATGGTAAATTGAGTTCCTATTTGCTAAAGCACTCAATATTATTTAGATATAAAACAGAATACATAGTTTCCGTTTTGTCACGTGACTTAGATAATGCTGACTTTTACAGAACAAAATATAAGAAGATCTTAAAGATCGTATGTCAGCTAAGATTCTGCCATTTTTTCAAGCATAACAAATCATTTTTCAATATCCTGTTCTATATTGATAACATAACTTTTAAACTGATTTATTGTGTCTTTCTTCATGAAATATGCACTTGAATAGGAATAATCTTTACTGTATGTCGACACTAAAATGACTGGATAACATAACAGTTAGGCAGTGTTTTGGTGTGTCAGGGATGAGTAGTCACCTAATTAGTATAGATTCTTACATGACTCATGGGTGGCAGCTTGTATTCAAGAGGTGTACTGCTAACCCATACGAGCGATCCATTAATTACATATGCAACAAGACTCCATACACAGCTGGCATCCATTTTGACATACACCAATTCCTGCAAGGGAAGTCAAGTGAGTTAAGTATGTACATATATGGTGGGGCGGGAGGTAGCCCCAATGAGCTTGCTTTGAATTTTTTTTAACCTCACCTATGTGCCCTTTGGACACGTCAAGGGTGAGAGGTCCCGTGGCGTGAAACCCGGACCCGTACACTAGAGGGAGCTAAGGTAGAAATCACGCCCCTACACATTTACCGAGGCAATGGTTCTTTAACATCCGTCACTACATAGGCATAGTGAGAGATGGACAGGCCTGTTTCAAGTCATTTGTCTGCCATGACCGCCGAGAGACTTTCCAGCACAGCCTAGCCAGAGCAGGGAGGAACTCAAACGACACCTTACGGCGACGTTTGGAACCACCACTATGCCCCGGCCGGGCCGGGAACCGAACCCACGACCTTACGGCCTGTGAGCGGACGCGCTACCGACTGCGCCACGCCTCCCGACCCCCAATGAGCACACAGCGCTAACAGAAGGGGTGGGGTAAATCTTGGGTAAAAGGTGTGTGCAAATGATAATTGATGGATGTTCTGTTAGCCACTGGATAGAACTATTATGATACCAGATAGCTGGTGGAGCCCCCTTCTTTTAAGGCTCAGACCTCCCTTTGGCCTGTCATGAACTTGACTCACTTTGCCCGCCACAGAAATAAAGTATTAGGAAGTTTAAGATATGAACGGGAACGTCAAAGTGAAACGTCATAGGTCACATGAGGGGAATCCCAAGTCAGCGGTTTGTACCCAACAGTATACAACGTATCCGTCTTGGACGTGCCCAGACTGTACTATAATATACAGTCTGGTAGACTTGTTATAGATCCACTGACGTTGCAACAGGTTGAAGCAGGTGTTGAAAAACTTACCTATGCTGTATCCTAAACCCATGGGCTCTACCTAGATGGCGCCACGGTCTGATAATCACTAATGCACTGGCTAATAAGAGGGTGAGCAGGCTCAGGGGTAAACCTGACACCAGTTACCCCTCACCCCAGCAGATTGATGATTTACACATAGTTATCATGAGAATTTGATGGGGAATAAGCTATGGCCTGAAGCTGAGTATTCAATAAAGATATTGCAGTGATCTGTTCATGCTGACATTCATTTACTAGGGAGAAAGCAGGTGTTCATTCCAGCCAACACCAATGACACCAGTTACCCCTCACCTGGAATCCAGGAAGTGTCTGACTGCAGACCTGGTATACATGCTCAGTGGCCAAGCTCCTCCCCTTTACCTGAATGTAAACATAGACCTTGTTGACATATGCTTTGTGATTAAGGCAAATAAGCTATGAATGGATGATTCCCTTTGAGAAAAATTAATTTGATTCTTTCCCATGAGATACACCTAACAAAAAGGTCTTGGGGCAAGACTGAGGACTACAGAATGACACCATCTACCCCACACCAGTAGGGAGTGGTCATTTAATAGGGAGTGTTATTTAAAGGGAGTGGTCATTATTTAACAACGGGGGGGGGGGGGTTGCTGGTGGGTTTGATGGGGGGCATCAAAATTTCAGACCCCTCCGGAGGGGCGGGGGCTAAAAAGATTTTGACCCCTCTTGAGGGAGGGCTAACAATGTTTACTCTCTTTTTAGCAAAAATGCCAGCAACCTACCTATAGATTAAAGAGGGGTGCGAAATTTCTCCGCGCCTCTGGTACGGGGGCCGCAATAAATTTTGACTGCGTTCGGGGGGGGGGGGTGTGAAACATTTTCGCGCATTCGTGCAAATAACAACCAGCATCCCTGTTGATAAATAATGACCACTCCCTAAAAACCTTACTCTTTTTAGCAACAAAAACTACTACATGTCAAAGAGGGGCATGCAAATTCTGTTCGTCATTGGGGGGGGCGTAATAATCTGTCGCACATCCTTGTCAAATTTGAATGTGCCTCCAGTACCAGGTATGGGGGGGCGCAAATATTTGGACCGTCGAGGGCGGGAGTCTACTGGTACTGTTGTGGCATAACATTTTCAATAGCCTGCTTAAATTTATGCACCACCTCCCCAGCTGTTCATAAATGATAGCAGTTGGGGGTGGGGGGCAATAATTTTTAACACCTGTAGATCTACACTCTCCCTCCTAAAAAATCTTAAGGGACCTCCGTGATCTTTGAGACCAGTATCCTGGGTAGGTCACATGATTCTGTGCCCTGTAAGCCTAATCACAGACAAGCCTTTGGGCCTATATACCACCTACAGGCAAATCCGCTGTTGCAACAGACCCAAGCAGAGCTAGGGTATAAATATATTTTCTGTGAACACAAAAGAGGTGTAATAGTCAGTGGAACTACATCCTGCAACACCTTACATATTACTGTATTTGTTAGTAGCCATACTGTATATATAATTCCACTGGAGTTAAGAGTGCTGATGCTATTGTGTTTTGTATACATTAAGATAAATTACATTTTACCATTTGTGACATGTACTGGGAAAAGGGGTCTTAGGACCCCCTGCACTAAGCCCCATTTTCGCAGATCGTGTCACATTTGTAGCCAACCTTTCACTAGTTTAAGGACAGAACCTGTAGGGAAACTCTCCCCATGAAACGCCCTGTCATCTAGTGTGAAGATAATTCAGTGACCACATGGCCACAACAAAGCACAACAACATTGGCTCCGCCCACTTTCTAGACTAAAGCATGCAAGGAAAAATATAAGACACACAAAATATTCATTTTTAGGGAGGATGTGTCAACTAGATTTTAATATTTCAGCCATTCTGCCCTTCACTGCAGATCTGCAACTTGACCTAGTTAGACCGTTCATACTCTGATCTAGCTATACCCACACAGCCATTCTGAAACGTCGGTCGTGTTCTTGCCTAAACCAGTAAACATGTGATATGATTCCTGGAAGGCAATTCATAAGTCTACACGATAATACTTCATAAATTTCCTTCCAAAACGATCATGGTGCTGTCATAGAAAGGTATGATTGTTTGGGTCCTGTTCACAACATGAAGTGTGTCTGTTTTCATAATAGAATTATATTGTTCCTTCAAACGATCACACATTTCAAAGAAATGGTCACCTCTAAAAGGTATGGTGATTTGACAGGCATTGTGATCGTGCCCAAGGTAATCATTTCAGTCTGTTATAGCCTGTTATGATTGTCTCAGCTTAGTTACAGTAGGTACACATTCCAGCCCTACGTGCTACTGTGCGTCAGGTACAGATCCCATCATAGCTAGCAGGCCAGCCAAGTTTAGTGGGTATGACTTGGCTGGTAACAGATCCCACTCAATCCAGGGGGGTCATAAAACAGGTCATCGTTTCAGGCAGTATGGGGAACTTGGAGGTCTAAGCAATGTCCTATATTTAAGTATAGACACTTTACTTTGTAAATTCACTTACATTGTTGCCTGTCAGTTGAATGAAACTCTGCTACATATCCATTTGCAAAATGTTCCCTTGTCACAACTTATTCGTTGTCACTTTGTTGTGGTTTCACTCTGTGGATCTGAGATCCAGCTAGCCTTACCCCCCTCCCCTACAGGGGGAGGTAGTACTGCCTTAAACTGGTTTAGTGACTTTCCCAGCCCCCACTGATAGTATGGGACACTGTTATTGAATGTACCATTCACACTATAGGTATGGGCGATGTAAATCGACTACACATACCTTGTACAAATAACCCACAGCCACGGAACAGGGTAGCCATCAGACTCAGAAAGAAAGCTGCAAAATGCTAGAAACCATGGCTCTGGACGCCTCCCAATGGGTGCAGGCCTGTTATGTATTTTTTTTTTTTTTGGGGGGGGGGAGGGGGGCATGGGGTCATTTGGCAAAATCAGTATTTAATGGGGGGTGGGGGGAATTATTGCAGTTATTTTTATTGTAGTGGTGAGGGTTTAGAAAAAAATCTGCTGATCCGTCAAAATCCACTACTAAGCCCCCAAGCACAGCAGGGTAATAAAATAGTGATACATACCTGAGGTACAGTAGGGTATACAGGATGTGTACCTGGGGTACAGCACACTGTCAGCCTGTGGCAAGGGTTTTGCAGTAGAACGCTTATATTTCTGGAATACAGTACTTGCTGCTTCTAGTACAATACCGAAAGTGGGTTGTACTGTAGAGTGGAACCTTGGTAATCTGGCCATCCCTGTTGCAAACAAATATTGGCCGGATCTCAAAACTGCCCCGATTATCAAAGCATATTACAATAGATTTGTATTCAAATGTCCCAGCCTGGTTGGATCCTGTGTATGTCGGATTATCAAGGGCCGGCTGAGAGCGTAGTGGTGTGATGTGTACTGACACTGAACCCCTCCCAACAAAGAAAATAGATCATACTCTACACCATTTGAAAGAATTATGTGCATTAAAATGAAAATCAATAAAAACAACTAATTTGTTTTGTTGTTGTTGTTTGTTGTGTTTCCTCATAACACGAATCAAAAAATAATAATTTAATATTTCTCTATCAGTCATGCAATTGAAATTAGAAGTTTCACCCTTTTTTCTGTTTTTTTTAAAAAAAAAAAAAAGTAAAATAGAGAACTAAGCTAATGCAATACTCCTCTCCAGGACACTCTCAGAAGTTTAATTTTGCATACCTGTAACAGGTCAGTCTACAGGCCCAGATGAGCATGACTTCTATGGGCAGATGGCGTAGTGATTATGTTTAGTTGTTAGATAGTAGGTAAACCAAACACAGATTAAATATCCCTATCTGGGAGTACATGTATATTATGAAGGATTTTATTTGTACTGAAATGTCCATTATATAGTATTGAAATCATGATATAATTGTGTCCCAGGTGTGGTGTAAATGGTGTCTGACTGTAGGTGTAATATGAAGGTCATAGAAGAATAACTCCCATACTGTAACATGAGGGATGTATTCAGGGTTGTCAAGTCAAATTGTTAGCAAAAATTTGTATATTGCCATTGACATGTATAGAAATCCTATAAACATGGAGGTTAAGACATGACAAATTGACAAATCAAACCAGGATCTTCATTCACTCGCCATTCTTCATCCTCAGAATATAACAAAAACACCCTGTGTTTGTGCAGTTGTAAAACCATGTATGACAGATGTTGTACATGTTATTCCCCATTTGTTAGAGAGTATGATACCTGAGTTTTCATGTCTAATTTAAATGGTAGCTGAATTTTTCATATCTATTATGTAATTCAATGCCAAAGGTGTCCGACTTTAGGTGTCTGTCTGACTGACGGTGCCTCTACCCTACATCCAGACCTTGATGTACACACACCAGTACATATTCCCAGATCTTAAACTCGCTATTCTCTACCTAGATGTCTTTTGTTTACACATTTAGAGAGCACTCATAGCAAGATGGTATATGCTATCAATTAGGGGAATAAGTTACTTTGATCATAGACTCATTCATTGATCACCTCCGAGCAGGTAATTTTATTTGAAATTGCGCCAATTTTATGAAAAGCCTCTAAAATGTATTGATTTGACTCTATCTTAGTACCGTATCTCAGAACCCTACTCTAAAAACAAACAACAAAAATGACAACACATAACCAGCTACAAACAATCAAATAAAACAACAACAGCAAAACTCACCTCACATAAAAAAAAAGACTGGAGTCTTGGCAGATGATCCCTTGTTATGTATAGACAGGGAACTGACGGGCGTTTGAATGTAAATATGATAATAGGGAAGATATTGTGCCCATTGTAAGCCTTCTCGCCGCCTATAAAGCCACTTGTGGGCATACATAGGCCAGTGGCTATTGATACCGGTTCCATAGCCTGGGATCACCTCTATGTTTCACTGGTTGTGTCGGGCTTCCCTAGCCCACTTAAAAGGGTCTGTATCTCCTGTTTCCTATCCCCTCGGATGTGTGTGGTGCACATATGCGTGGGCACCGACACATTCCTCTGTGAAATTGTGTAATTTTGTTCTCGGCATGTTCTCGGCATGATCCAAGTATGGCCAATATTGATATCGACTCATTTATGCCAACCAGGTTTGTTTAAGATCCAGGTCAAATTTAAGGTGTTAATCTAACCTATAGGTGGTAGTGAACTATGCTAAAGTTGCTACATCCTTTATATCTCCTGACGTCGTAACTCGTATATCAACCGTTCAAGCAGTTCCTGGGATGCACTATGTTTAATATCTTTGCATATCTAGCCTGCATGGTGTGATTACTTCTTGACTGAACTGTGATCTATTTTAGTTTTTTGCTTTGTCTTGGTCATGACGAATAACTTACACATGTATGATTTCTTTACCAATAAATTCTCTCAAACTCAAATTCTTTAATGAAGGACAGCATTTTTTCAGAGGGTTCACACTCGTGGTTATAGCTTATACCAACAAAAAAGCCTCTGTAAAATGGCTGACAATATCATTGGTGAAACAGGAAATCAGATATTATCACCACACCCTCTGGAGAGAAGCTCCTGTTTTACAAGTACAGTGTCTCTTTTCACCTCCCAGAACATCATGGTCAGTTAACAGACAAAACAATCAAAGGATTCGTTAGGTGCTAGCATGGCCTTATCCCAGTGGGCACACACTGTTGCATCAACATTGACAACCAGTTGATGTTATGTTGATGGTGTTGATCAACCTGTTTTCAACACTTTTTCAATATTTGTATTTCAACGTTGTCAACCATCACCATTTCAACATCCAGTCAACAGTCGACATATCAATGTTGAAATATTGTTGTCAACTCAACGTTGATTCAACATTGATTTGTCAATGTTGAATCAACAATATTGATTTCAATGTTGATACAATGTTGATTCAACATTGATATGTCAACAAAACAACTGTCAACGTTGTTTCAACATTGTTGAAACAATGTTGAGTCAACATAGAAACACAAACATTGAATCAGCACTGATGGTTAGATGTTGAATCACAGTTGATTTTGAGTATGTTGTTTCAACTTTCAATTTCAACTCTATTTCAACCCTAAATCAATGTTGATATGCAAACATTGCAAACGTTGTTTCAACGCTGAATCAACATTGATGTGCCCAGTGGGTAACAGACCCAAAGGATACGCTGTTGGCAGGTAAGGTTAATGGATTGGTCATGTGATCTCTCCATATATAGCGAAATTAGGTCATCAGGTGATAACATCATGCAGGCGGTGGTTGCGGGCCAGCCAGCCACTGGCGACTGGTTTGCAGTTATAATGAGAACACTGAACAGGAAATTCATAATGTGGAGTTTTATTACACTAACACGAGTAAATACGGGATATGATAAACATGTAACTAAACTAATGAGATACCGGTTTGTATCTAAGAGTTGAATATTTAAATGAGGTAAGGCACTAACTTGTACCGTATTTTACCAACAATGGATAAATATTCGGAGTCCATAGTATAAAGTTTGAGTATAATATATATGGTAAGTCAACATATCAAGGTACTACGAAGTCCTGAGTTTTATGAAAATCACACCATTAAAAGAGGGTGGGAGTGATGGGAAAGTTTATAAGGCGTATTGTTATGAACGCCGAGTGAGAAAAGGTAAAATGTGTCACCCGTTGCAACCAGGGTTGAGAGTTGCTCAGTGATTAGCAGAAGGTGGAGCCACCGGGCTGAGTCCTTGAGAGTCTGGTGAGTAGTTGGAACCACCACTAGGTGGAGTATGAATTTGCCTGTCAGTCTCATTACCCACAATTTTTCAATTACTGATAATGAGAACACTGAACAGGAAATTCATAAAGTGGAGTTTTATTACACTAACACGAGTAAATACGGGATATGATAAACATGTAACTAAACTAATGAGATACCGGTTTGTATCTAAGAGTTGAATATTTAAATGAGGTAAGGCACTAACTTGTACCGTATTTTACCAACAATGGATAAATATTCGGAGTCCATAGTATAAAGTTTGAGTATAATATATATATGGTAAGTCAACATATCAAGGTACTACGAAGTCCTGAGTTTTATGAAAATCACACCATTAAAAGAGGGTGGGAGTGATGGGAAAGTTTATAAGGCGTATTGTTATGAACGCCGAGTGAGAAAAGGTAAAATGTGTCACCCGTTGCAACCAGGGTTGAGAGTTGCTCAGTGATTAGCAGAAGGTGGAGCCACCGGGCTGAGTCCTTGAGAGTCTGGTGAGTAGTTGGAACCACCACTAGGTGGAGTATGAATTTGCCTGTCAGTCTCATTACCCACAATTTTTCAATTACTGATAATGAGAACACTGAACAGGAAATTCATAAAGTGGAGTTTTATTACACTAACACGAGTAAATACGGTATATGATAAACATGTAACTAAACTAATGAGATACCGGTTTGTATCTAAGAGTTGAATATGTAAATGAGGTTAGGCACTAACTTGTACTATATGTTACCAACAATGGATAAATGTTCAGTGTCCATAGTATGAAGTTTCAGTATAATATATATGGTAAGTCAACATATCAAGGTGCAAATAAGTCTCTGAGGCACTGTGAGACTGATGGGGTATGTTGGCTCGGTACGTAAGGTCTCAAACCAGAAGTGGATGACCAGGTGCCATTGTGTGAGGCAGCCTGTTTGTCACATCCACTAGCCGTTTGAGGACCACCTGTTCTGAGAGAGTGGCCTGAGAAGTCCATGGCATATGGGCACTCACTGTCTAAGAGTGCAGCTCTTGTAATGTTTGTGAGTTGGAGAGGGGTAAGAGGTAGTCCTGTGGGATGAGTGAAAGCTGGGGCAAACTGAGATGATGGTACATAGTTTACATATTCTACCCAGGCTTTAGTGGCAGGCTGGAGATGACGGGATGGAAGGTAGGGATATGACTACCGGGGCATCTCTTGGTCTAATAGTTTTTGATGAGCATATCACTATATTAATACCGGTCTCAGTCAGTATTACGTCTCCCCTGATTAAGGTATGTGGGCCAGAACACAGTGAGGCAGTGAGGGTGAGGAAGGCAAAGAAGCCCATTGTAAGGGTTGCTTTGTAGTGAAATGTGTTTGGTAAAGTATCCAATAGTGTGCAGACTGCAACTAAGTGAAGGGGTAGTAATGGTGGAGCTGGTACCGTCTCATGTGGTGAGAGTCTAACTGCTCCCTTAGCTACCCCCACTGATTCATATGACAATAATGAAGAGGGGTCGCCTCCATGTGTTAGTATCCAAAGTTTGGCGCCAGATATATAGTTCCTAAGGGATGAAGGCACTGACAGTGAGTTAGCCAGATATTGTTGATATAGGGCAGCAGCCTGAGGTGATGGATGTAATATGTCTCTGTTGTAGGACACAGCAAAGGTTAAGTAATAGGTAGCTTGTCTAAGTCTGTTTACTGCTGTGGCCTCTGAAACCGAGGCCTGGAATGAGGCTATAGGCTGGTCTCCCAGAGTAAGGCCTGAAATAAATAGAATCAAATTATATCAAACATAGGGTGAAGTAGGGCGGGTTCGAGTTTAGTGAGATTCCTTGTCCCGATTTCAGCTAGAGCATAGGTTCTTTTAGCTGGGTTATGTTGGCGGGACAGTACATCTGCCAGAGGTATGAGTTCACCTTTCTTGTTTCTAATTTCTAGTGTGTGTTCATTTGTAGTAGCCTCAAGCCACAGCTGTCCTACACAGGCAGATAACACTTTGTTTTGAGTTTTGCCTGATACTAAGGCCTGTTGGGATCCTAGGTTGTCCGTATATATTATGATCCTAAAGCCATGCTTATCTTTGGGTACCAGTGTACAATAAGCTATAAACAGATTTACAGCTTTGAGTCCATGTATGGGCTTGTAGGTTTTTATGTGTACTTCATCATATTGTAGTGTATAGTAGTTGGTCAGAGTTGCCAACCCTGCCCACCAGTGTAGATTCACATTCTAACGACTAGGTTTCAGTGGATGGTAGTAGGAGGTGTATGCCGTTAGCTAGGGTGGCATACTAAACAAACCATAATATGTCAGATTTGCAAGGGTTGTTGAGGAAGACCATACTGGCATCTGGAGCATTCCTTTGTGTCTCCAGTACCCTACACATGAACTTCCTTGAGTTAGGGATGCATTTTGAAATGTGAGATAATTTACCTACCAACAACAGAAGTTGCTTCTTAGTGGCAAATTTGGCCCTCTCCCAGCATTTGCACTCATCAATAACCTCCTGTAGTTTAGAGTCAGGTAAAGTAAGGGTCATTTCTACTGTATTGAGTCTGAATCCCAGCCAGTCCATGATCTAGGTCAGAGGTTCACACTTTTTAGGGGACAACTCGACACCTAGTTTAGCTGTCAGACTTAAGAAGTCTGAAAAAGCCTGATTAGCCTCATCCAGAGTCTGAGCTGCACCGCAGAAGTCATCGATGTAGTTCAGGGACCAATTCCCTTGTTTCGCAAAGAGGTAGGCAATAGCTGAGGTAGTGCGCTGACAGGCTAAGCTGGAGAGCCTGGCCCCAACAGAGGGGCAAGTGTCTATATAGTAGAGGCCTCTGTGTTTCATGGTGACAAGGTCGGTGATGGAAGGCAAGGTGTAAGGTCGATGCTGTCCAACGATACAGTTTTTAGTGATGCCACTGTTCATGCCCTTACCATCGGGGAAAGATAGATCCAGTACTACCCTTCTAGAGGAGGTCTCTTTCTTTGGTCGGGTGAGTAGAGGTGCCACATTGCACCAGGGTGTAAATGGAGCCGATGTGAAAGGCCCAAGAAGTCTACCTAGTTCTAGTTCATTTTTGATGAATTCGTCTATGTGAGTAGGGTATCTAAGAGCTGAGCTGTGGTTTGTTTCAATGGAGATGGGTGGTGTTTCTGCAGTGTAGCTCACTGGCCAACCATAGTGTAAGTATTCACATAGTTTGTAGTCATGGTAACCTTGTAATTTGCTTTCATCTGAATCAGTGAGTGAGCATGCAGTGTATGCCTGGCTATCACAAGAGTCAGATAAAGTAGTATGTATAGTAGTGCGAGCTGGACTAGCGGTACTAACGACCTGATCCATTTGCTCTAATATATGAGTAGTACATGGAGAGTGGTCTACTGTACAGGTGTTGTCTGAAGCGTAAAGTTTTGTGTTGATATCTGACATGGGCCTAAATATGGGAGCATTAGGCCTCAGCTTGGATGAGGTAGCTTTAACACAATCATCAGCAGGGATAGATGTGGCTAAGTCTGTGTCCAAGTTCATGTCAGCAGTATCATAGGGAGACCTGGGGTAATCAGGCTCAGGCCTTTATCTCCTGGTTGTTTGCAGCACATGCTGTGAAGCCATGGAAATGAAGCTTCTGAATATTGTGCCTGCACCAGGTGCAGTGGTGGCTGTATTGTATACCACCTTCTGTATGGCCGTCAGGCTTAGTGCAGCCAGTCTTGGTGTTGTAAGCCTGACAGGGTACATCAGTGCGACCAGCTGGGCTGCGAGAGACTTTGTAGGCTGGTTGTGAAGCAGGAGTGGTCTGTATAGGTTGTCTATCAGGTTTAGTCTGATTCTGAGGAGTGGCCTAATTTTTAGACTCTTCTTTAGACTTAGAATTATTCTTCTTGAGTGAGGCTTCAGCTATGTCAGCAGTGGGATAGAGTTTACCCGCTCTGACCATGGCAACCTCTGACCTCAATGAACTGATAGATGCACTGTCCTGCCAAGAAAATAGTTTATCAGCAATGGAAGACAGGACTTCTTCTGACCAATCATGTATCTGTTCTCACTGATAATCTTTGCCCACTGTTATTATGTCCATAATATGCTTAGCGATATGGGGCTTATCTTGGGACAGGGTACAGCGGTCTTTCATAAGCAGTGACAGGCCAAACAAAAATACTCTAAAGGGTCTACCACATCTAGACCTGTTTTAATATGTGTAGGGGCACAGAAAATGAAGTTGTGGGCATGAGTAGGCTTACCCTTGATGGATGACAGCTGATGTGATGTAGAGATGAGGATATTTGCTACCTTCTCAGTGACAGAAGCAGGAACTTTGTCTTGGTAGCTGAGTAGTAGAGGGTAGGAATTCTCACCCACGAAGGTAGCGTCCTGTATGGCCGCAGAAAACTCGTCGATGACCAGTCCCGCAGCAGGTTGTGACGTCACTGCAGCCGGGATGGCTGCAGCAGCTGCGGCGGCACAAGTATTTCTAGACGGAGTCTGTACTACAGGTACTGACTCTGTTGAAGTGATGTCCACTACCGGGATCTGACTGACCTGTGGCTGTACTTGTGTAGTTGTAGGCTGTGTAGCAGCAGGTTTAAGGCCGTTTATAGCAGCGAGGATTTCATTGTTTTGAGAGTGGATGGTGAAGACATCATCCTCGAGGCTTGTAACACGGTCACCTAAATTGTCTGTAGAAGTCTTTTTAGCCTTACCACCTGTAGGTGGAGCAGCATTAGATGGTGTAGTATTAGTAAGCTTCATCCTGGAAGTCGGATGGTCACTTTAGATGGTGATAGTGATAAATAAAATATGTAAAGTTTATAAGGTGTATTGTTATGAACACCGGGTGAGAAAAGGTAAAGTGTTTCACCCGTTGCAACCGGGGTTGAGAGTTACTCAGTAATTAGCAGAAGGTGGAGCCACCGGGCTGAGTCCTTCAGAGTATGGTGAGTACTTGGAATCACCACTAGGTGGAGTATGGATTTGCCTGTCAGTCTTATTACCTGCAATTACTGATAATGGCATTTGATAGAGGAAAAAGGGAAACCAACATAACATACTCCAAGCGGTAATAGAAGTAGAAAAAAACCCTAGTAATACTGCCCCAAATGCCATCCATTGGTGACTCATGGCCTTCAGTTGATGTCTTTTTGTTTCGATCATGTGACCAATCCATTAATTGTCAGTGCCTATCGCCTGTTGGTTAATGTCCATTAAGGATCTCCTAGCACCTAACGGACAGCTTAAAGGATAGGCTATATGCCTGTTAATGGATGTTTGTAGGGTACCACCTTTACACTATAATTATAATAAGTGTCAGAATTTGTCATACTTCTTCACCAGAGGGACTGTTTTTGCTGTCTAGAACATTTTGTGTTATATCCAAAGTCAGGGTAGCATTTACTAAACTCAATACTGCAACTGAATATGCTGGTGGTGAATCTTCCTCCATACTATGAGTGGGCCTCGGGAAGTTTAGTGATTCTTCATAGGGAGGAGGAGGTCCATTATTTGTACATGTAGACTCTACCAACTTGTTTTCCCTCAAGCAGTCACACTGATTCCTCACCCATGTGTTATGTACACAGCACCAATACAGGCAGCCCACGATGGCAAATAGAGCTGTAACAGGCACCAATGTCTTTAACAGGATATCACTTGTGATGTCACCCCCAGGGGCTTCCAGAATGGTGCTATTCACTGTAATGTTGAGATGGTTACTCAATGTAGTATTCATAGTGTCCATGATATATCTGAAGATTGACAAAATAACAATTAAGTATTAATCTATCTTACACAGGCCCGGGTGTCAACCAGAAGAAGAAGTGAATTTGTTATAATCTGGCAAAATGTACCCAGGGCAGAAGAGGAGCAATATTAGCAATTACTATAAGGCTTACTAATGGCAGTTCAGTTTCACTGGGAATCCATAATTATACTCTATAGATGTGGTTACATGTGGAAGGATGGATGTACTTATCTAAAAAGCTTCATGGTTTCTCTCAATGGATTGTGGATCAAGGGAAAGTTACATATCTGATGTGAATGATAACAGGGGAAGGTACGGAGCCCCGAATAGGACATACCAAAAATAATTTTTTCCCCAAAGAAATAGTCTTGCGGGTGCACAAATAATTCTTGCGGGTGCACAAACATTCTTGCAGGTGCACAAATAATTCTTGCAGGTGCACAAACATTCTTGCGGGTACACAGACTAATTCTTGCGGGTGCACAAACATTCTTGCGGGTACACAGATTATTCTTGCGGGTGCACAAACGTTCTTGCGGGTACACAGATTATTCTTGCGGGTGCACAAACATTCTTGCGGGTACACAGATTATTCTTGCGGGTGCACAAACGTTCTTGCGGGTACACAGATTATTCTTGCGGGTGCACAAACAGTCTTGCGGGTACACAGATTATTCTTGCGGGTGCAGAAACATTCTTGCGGGTGCAGAAACATTCCTGCGGGTACACAAATTATTCTTGTGGGTGCACAAATCATTCTTGTGGGTACACAAAAAAACTTGCTGGTGCAGAAATAAATCTTGGGGGTACACAAACAGTTCTTGCAGGTGCACAAACATTATTGCAGGTACAGAAATGTTTTTTGTAGGGGGCAGTTTTTTTTTGTGGCCGCAAGAATATTTCTTGTGTGTGAAAGAAACATGATTTGTGCACCTGCAAGAATGTTTGTCCACCAGCAAGAATGTTTTGTGCATTCACAAGAATTTTTGCTTACCAGCAATAATTATTTGTGCACCCAAGAGAATTATTTGTGTGTCCGCAAGAATGTTTGTGCATCCGCAAGAATTATTTGTGCATTCGCAAGAATGTTTGTGCATCCGCAAGAATATTTGTGTACCCGCAAGAATTATTTGTGCATCTGCAAGAATATTTGTGTACCCGCAAGAATTATTTGTGCATCCGCAAGAATATTTTTTTCTGGGGAACATTTTTTTTTGGTATGTCCTATTAGGGAGAAGGAGACTGGACCTGGTCCAGTCCAGACATATGTTCTGAGACAGAGAGAACTCAATAAAGTCCTACCCGAGCGGTAGGGAGTCTGGGGCTTTGCCCAACCCGAACTACTCGTGTTGTGTTGGTATCTTTAGTGATAAGCGAGCCAACGAGCCACCCAACATATAAGTCGATAGGAACCATTACACTGGTGCCGTGACCAGTTGGTTCGGGGATGGAGCGCGGCCAAACGGCTGAAAGCCACAGGCTACCTAATGCAGGTCCCTCCAGCCCTGGGATAGAGGGATTGGAAGAGGATGATTACACATCCCAGCATTTGTTGTTAGACTGGAAACCGGGTCAACAACATGTGTACAACCCGGAAGGTGTCCAGACAGTTTTCTCGACACCTGGTCTAACAGACGATCCTACCAGAATTGGAGATGGGATCGTAAAATTGTATCCGAACACACCTAGACAGGTTGCTTCGGATACAGGGTTACTTAGCGGGGTAATTAAACCTGCCAGGTTAGACTTGAGCGATTGGTCCCAAGTGCTAACTAGTAGGCGCCAGCTTGGGCCTAGTATCCCAGCGAGCGCTGCTGGTAGCTTGGAGACCCCTAAGGCTCAAAGCCCAATCCAACATACAGTGCCCCCTATGAGTGTTGAGGTAGATGGGGCAACCCGAGTGGCCCCATTGATGACATCGTCCGATCATGAAAGCGACGATGATGGGGGTAAAGAAGATCCGAAAGGATCATCGGGCACTAAGAGAGTTAGACCCTGAGAGACATTGCCGAGAAGCTTGGAAATGCACTCTCTGGGCCTATCCTTAGACGAAGGCTTATCTGACTCCATGTTCAATCCGGAAGGCAGTCGTAAGTCGAGGTATGGACGTCGGATGGGCCCCAGGTATAAGACAACCTCGGCCTATTTGAAAGCCAAAGAACAGGTAGAGCAACAAGCTAAGAGACAGCATGAACAATTCATAGCTGCTCAGAAGAAAATTGAAGACGAGACAAAAGAACGGATCGGAAAGCTTCGTTCTATTGAACGAAAGAATCAGACCTCAAGTATCGTTTGTCCTCTCTAGTCCATCGGTTGGAATTAAAAGAGAAGGATGAGAAGGAAAGAGAAAGCAAGTTGGCTGACCTAGAACATGAGGAAGCCAATAGACGAAGAGCGATTGACAAGGCTAGAGCCGAGGAAGTCTCTAAGGCTCGGGATGTAAACAAATTACAATCCGAATTACATGCCATGGAGGAAAGATTAAAACGATTTCAGCTCCGTAAGGCGGAGACAGAAGCTAAGTTGGTCTCGGAACAAGACGAGATTCGAAAAGAGACCACAGAGTACCAAAGGTCTCAGAAGGAAAAAGGTGAGAAGTATCGTATACTAAAGGATACTTTGAAGAAGGAGGCACTAGCTGCCCAAGACCAAAGGAACCGAGCTGTAGCAGACAATGAGAAGATCCGATCCGAGATCTTGTCAGAGAATGCACAGCTAAGAGAAGAACAGAGGAATTTGACCACTGATGTGGCAACCTTGACAATAAATAAGTCCGCAATGGAAAGTTACTTACAGGAACAGGAGCATGCGAACGTTCCGCCAAGGAGTAAGGACCAAAATCCGAACTCAACATTTGTCAAACAAGGAGACCCAGTTTCCTGTTCGACTCCGAAGCATCCAGCGTACAACCCATTCGTAAATGATAATGCGTCTTGGAATGTGGATCAAGGGGGTGTCTATATTAGAACCCAAGATAAGAACGGCTGGACCAGCAGAGTTCGTATCAGTGAAGTCCCAATAGTCCATAATTTGGACCCGGACTTCATGCCGAGAGACTGTTCTGATTAGTGCTGAAACAAGTGGATTCCACATACATGTGGATCAGACAGATAATATCGGGTTGGATGCAGGTAACCCTAGCAACCAACATAATCCACAAAGCAGTGGCAGCCAACAAGGACAGGCTGGTCAACCGCCTAATGACAGTAGTCAAGGCGGATCTACCAATCCAAACGGGCAAGGGGGTGATGGTGCTTTGGGTACCAACCCCAGAGCAGGGGGTGGAGGTTATACGAATTCCAATGGTTCGCAATAGACGTATAACCAACCACCACCACCACCGCCAAACAATAGCAGTTTTGGTGGTATGGGAGGCAATCGAACCTTGAATGAAACCAAGGCGATTGAATGGAGCAAACAACAATGTAGTAGATTGATGTATGCTCACAATTCAGCCCGAAGGGTTGCCGTCATTCTGAAGGAATACGACGGTACACGGCCATGGAAAGAATGGTTTGAAGATTTCATCTATGTGATGAATTGTAACGGATGGACCCCATATGAGGCCAAGCCACATCTAATAAGATGTCTAAAGAGTGGCCCGGGATGCATGGCCGTCGAGCAATGGCGCACCTGGTATGGTCTCGTTGGGAGTTTTGAGCAGCTGGTTGAGTCTGCTAGTGGACTATTATGTAATATGGTCAAGGCGGATCCTATGGTTCGTTTTAAGAAATGTACCCAAAAACCCACAGAAGCTTTCAGGGAATACAGTATGGAACTGCATGCTCTGTTAAGTAAAGCCAGACCCAGGACAGAGAACCAGGACTGGTATATGGACGACTTGATCACTCAATTCGTCGAGGGTCTAAGAGACCGAGACGAGCAAGTCGCTGCTAGGGACGCCTGGAAAGAGGGCACTACCCTACACGGCATATTTAATGGTATAGATATGGCCGTGAAGGAACGGACGATGCTAGCTGGAGACATCCCGAACACTTCGGGATCCACTCTGGTAGCATCTGTAAGTCAGCGATCCGAGGTAGGGAGTACCCCGGACGACTTCGAATTGATAGACATCGAGCAGGAGGACGGTACCTTTTGCTCGATGCAGCTAAGGAAAAATAGTTCTGGCAGAAAGTACATTCCGAGGAAGGCTTTCAATAAGCCAAAGGATGCTAAAGCACCATCCGAAGTCACGGGCGACGCTAAAGCTAGTAGCAAAGCATATAAGCCCTCTGATAGCGCTGATAAAGCGAGGGGTCAGTCTCCGGATATGACCAAAATAATGGAGGAGATGGGTAAGAAAATTACAGATGCACTCCAAGCCAATCGGCAGAGACCCAGGGTGGATCGCCGAACGGTTAAGTGTTTCAGGTGCCAACGGATGGGACACTACTCCTCTGAATGTACCGCTGCAAAGCCGGTAATGGCGGCTTATTATGAAGCCGAAGTCGAAGGCGAGGAAAGCCAGAATGCTATGGAATCTCCTGATACAGGGGGAAACTAGTGGGGGTTGTATCCATGGCATTGGGTATAACCCCAGCAGGGAACGAATGCCAAAAGGCTACCGGGGGTAATCCGGTGGAAGATTTCGAATCAAATTTACCTGGAGGTCGGGTGACTGCGGGTGCGCACCCCATCACCCTAGTGCTAATATGTACGGTGGCGAGTATTCGGAGGCGAGTGGCCGCACTGGGGGAGAGGAAGGATGGATCAAAGAGTTGATTCGAGTGTGTGGGACACGCCTTCCCCCAAGTCATCCGTGTCTGGAATTTCTGAGAGGACTTGGATTGAATCTTGGTGATTCGGGAGACTTTCAACAGTTTACCAGTAACCCATCCCCTCTGGGAGGGAGACGGTGGTATGTACCCATATCTGTGGAAGGCCGGGTAGGAGAATTCTTGGTGGATACTGGAGCTAGCCATTCCTGTGTGTCCAAAAGATTCTTCGACTCGGTGGCCAGCAGTCATGAGAACCTCAAAAATGCTTGGGGGTAAATGCTTGCACGGCCGACGGAAGCAGTATGAGGACTTTTGGTAGAACGTTTATGCCTATCCGAATAGGAGGCAAAGAATTCGTTCTTTCGCCAACTATTGCAGAGATTAGCGATGATGGAATCCTCCGATTGGATTTTGCAAGCTTATACGGGGCCGTCTTGGACCCGAGGGATGGAATAATGAGTATTCGGAATCCGTATGGCTTGCATGTACAGTGCGTCTTGAGACAGGTGTCTTCAGTAGCTTCGGTTATACACACGGTGAAAATCCCTCTGGGCACCACTTGTGATGTCCTTTGTGGCGGATCAATGGCCCAAAAGGGTGAGACGGGAGTCTTTGAACCCGATACGGTATATTTATCGAGTATCAGGTTGGATTCAGTGGACACATTGGTGGCAAATGCAGCATGGTCTGTATTACCCATGACTAACCGAACTGTTTCAGTGGTTTACTTAAAGCGTGGCGACAGTGTAGGGGAAATGAGTTCGGTAGAACACGTCGCCGAGGCCAAGTTTAATATACCATTAAACCCTGTTAGTAAGCATCCATTGGATGAAGAATTCCAGAAACTGATTAATAAATCAGATTTACAGAATACGGAGGACAAACAATGCCTGGGGGACCTCCTGCGAAGGTACGAGAGTGCTTTCGGTAGGGAAGGAGGACCCGTGGGTAGAACCGATAAGGTGTTGCACACCATAGATGTGGGCAACGAGAAACCTTTCAAGATTCCGTATTGTAGACTTCCTCTTAAGAAGAAGTTAATATGCGAACAAGAAATACAAAAGCAACTGGAACTGGGGGTAATCATGCCCAGCTCGTGCCCTTGGTCCAGCCCCGTTTGTATGACTACTAAGAAAGACGGTACAATCCGCTTTTGCGTCGATTAACGAAAATTAACTCGTATCCCCTTCCAAGGATAGACGAGATGTTAGATAGTTTGGGTGGGAACCAATGGTTCTGTACCTTGGACTTACAATCCAGGTATTGGCAGATACCGATGCACCCCGATGACATAGAGAAAACAGCTTTCTCTAGCCATATGGGGCTATTCGAGTATAATGTCTTGCCCTTTGGATTGTGTAACGCCCGGCTACATTTGAGGCCATGATGGAATCCCTATTGAGTGACCTGCTGTGGAAGAAGTGTTTGGTCTACCTAGATGACGTTGTCGTATTCGGCAAGTCGTTTAAGGAATGCCACGCGAACCTGCAGCTGGTACTGGATCGGATTCTATCCAACGGTCTAAAACTCAAACCCAAGAAATGTAACCTGTTCAAGAAAACTATTACATATCTGGGAAGGATCATCACCCCTAACAGAGTGAGTGCAGATCCGGATAAATTGGAAGCAGTTGAGAATTGGGAAAGGCCCACAAGTGCTAAGGAGGTTAGATCATTTTTAGGATTTTGTTCCTATTACCGTGATTTTATACCGAACTACTCCCGTGTAAGCTTTCCCATGCAATGCTTAGGTCACTGGACCCCGAGTAGGGCTCGGGAACAATTCCCATGGACCAGCGAGCAGGAAGAATCTTTTAATAAAATAAAAGATTTGTTTAGGAATACACCGGTATTGAAATATCCTACTCCCGAAGCGCATTTCATACTAGACACCGATGTGAGCAACAACGCTATAGGGGCAGCCCTCTCTCAGGTCCAGAATGGAGTCGAGTTCCCATTGGCATTTGCTAGCAACACGTTAAGCAAGACCCAGCGTAACTATTGTACCACTTAACGAGAACTCCTCGCGGAAGTGGTATATACAAAGAAGTTTAAGCATTTCCTTTGGGGAACCGACTTTACTTTGCGGACCGACCATTCGTCTCTAAGGTGGCTTCTTAATTTTAAGGATGCCGAAGGGATGATTTGGAGATGGTTAGCTCATTTATCCGAATTTGGATTGGAGCATAAACAGATAGAGCACCGACCAGGTGTAAAACATATTAATGCGGATGCCTTATCGAGGCGACCCGTCCGGAAGTGCCAGAATGCCACTTGTGAAGACTGCGGGGCCCACAATGCTGTGGTCGCAGGGTTGGTATATCACTATACCACCCCCCGTATTCCCTGGGAGGAGGCTGTATGAAGCTATCTCGATTGGTCCCCAGAGACCATCAAGAAGTTCCAACAGTCGGACCCCACCACTGCATGCATAATGGAATACTTGCGGATAGGTATTAAGCCGGTAAGGCCGATGTTATCTCTGGAAGACAGAGAAACGAGGCGATTGATAGCTCAATGGACCGAGCTGGAAATCCGAGATGGTATACTGTGTAGGTGGAAAACCTCTTCCACCGGCGGTAAACTATTACAAATAGTGATTCCCACCTCGATGAGAAGGGATATCATGTATTATTGCCATGGCCACCAAACGAGTGGTCATTTCGGAAAGAAAAGATCAATAGAGCGTCTACAAAGACGTTACTACTGGCCCAGAATGAGAAGCGACCTACTTCGGTGGATCGCAACTTGCCCGGATTGTTGTAAAAACAAGCCAGGACCTGGCCTAGGCAAGCTACCCTTGTCCCAGGAATTGTTTGGTGTCCGATTCGCTTGAGTAGCAATCGACATCATCAGTGGATTTAAAACGACGCCTAGAGAGAACACCTGTATGATGCTTGTAACGGACTACTATACAAAGTATACTTGGGTGTTTCCTCTTTCGAACCACAAAGCCGCTACATGCGCAGAAGCGCTTGTAAAAGGCTGGGTGCTACATTTGGGTGTCCCCCTCATGATGCACAGTGACCAAGGAAGAGAGTTCGAGTCAGAGTTATGGCAAGAAATGTGCCATTACTTAGCAATATGTAAGACACGAACCAACCCATACCGACCACAGTCGGATGGCCAGGTAGAAAGGTTCAATAGGACTTTGATACAAGTGCTAAAGCCCCTGGTTAATACCCACCAGGACGACTGGGATGAATAGTGTTATTTCGTAGTACACGCCTACAACAACACCTTTCATTCATCTACTAACTGCACTCCAAACATTCTAGTGTTCGGATAGGACATAATTATGCCCGCCAACTTGGTGTATGGAGTAGTTGGGATAGACCCAGAGGCGCCCTGCACTGTGTTGTTTGTGGAGTCGTTACGGGACAGATTCAAGCATGCATACGAGGCCGTTCGTTAAGAACTGCTGAAAAGTGCAAAATGGCAGAAGGTGGGGTATGACACCAATGCAAAAAGGATACGCTTTAATGTTGGGGACAAGGTACTAAGGTATTACGAGCCACTGGAACGTTTGAAGCTCGTAACGCCTTGGGAGGGTCCATTCAAGGTTATACGCATCATCTCCGAATCGACGGTGATGATGGAGGACTGCCTTACTGGTAGGAAGTGGAAGACGAATGTCGGAAAGCTTCGGCCCTGGAAGGGACGCGAAGCGGCGGAGAGGGAGTTCGGATATCAGCCACCTGAGCCAACGTCAAGTAGGCCCAGCGTAACGGTACCCGGGAAACGCCCTAGAGGCCGGCCAAGGAAGCAGCCAGAAGCAAAAGTAGTGTCTAAAAAGAAGACGACAGCCAGGAAACGGCCTAATCGTAAGAAATGGAAAAACGTCACGCTGAGTGAAGGAATTACATATGGGAAGGCCGTATGTAGAGCCGGGAAAAATAGAATGCTAACCCAAGGTGTTAGACGCAGTTCTCGGTTGAGGTCTGCTGTTAACTAACTCAGTACACAACGAGCTGCTGTGTGTTGTCCGCTGTAGGCGAACAACATACGTACCACGGCTGGGGGTGTCGAACACACGTTCCTCGGGTAGCCGTATCCAGTGAGTGGTGGACGGATTAACCGGTACATTCGCTTTATAGCGATGTATATACCACCAAACTCCAGATGATAGCACTCGGGTAGCAACCCGCGTCTCGTATACCGAGCCGAATTTTAGTCCGCTAGGTGAGGCCACCGGTGTGGCAGGAGAGCGCGGAACTAGGTCACCGGATAGCCCATAGCGGAATCTCGCGAGACGAGAGGTCGGGCGCCATGTTGTTCATAACTAGAGCGGAATCGTGGCGGTAAGATGTCACTGGTTTTGCTCCAGTTATTCTACACCCTCCGGCAGCTTATAGCTGGGTGTTTCTAGCCTATTTTGTTGGATGAATCCTTCGGGAGGAGTCCAACACTACTGCCAATTTTTTAAATTGGAAGATCGTCCCACTGTGATGGCACAGGGGACGATTGACGCTGCGCATCAAACGGCCAACGTTGAGTTGGATGAAGGCGAGGACCCAACGGTCTCTTCTCGGGTAGAGGAGACCATGGAATCCTCTAATGCTGTTCTCGAACGGGAACCAGAAGTGGAAGAGGCTGCCCAGACTCTCTCTGCCATGTCCACCGAGGTCGCAGACAGGGAGCGGATGCCTCCTCCTCCGAATCCGGATCCAGCACCTATGGTACCGGGTCCAGTGAACCCCATAGATGTCATGGACATTCCTCTGTATCATCCGGGATACAGAACCCGCACCGAGCGCCTCGCCCATGTGGACGAGGAAAAAGGTGTGGTGTATACCAGCTGGGGGACGTACATCCCCATGCATCCCTCCATGTTCGATTGTGGTCCCTTAGCGGAAGTGCCTTACCAACCCAAGAATATCCCAGATGATTTCAAAACTCTGGTGATAGACTCGTGTACGGACGAGTTGGCCGAGAACATGCCGGTGTCGTGGCTCCGCAACTATAGACGGTTGGCGGGAGCTATGGCGCTGGATGAGAACTTGGCTCGTGCTGTGCTTCTTTCCGAAGGTATAACCCGGAAGGCAAGCCAGCTTAGGGAGTCCGAGTCCGACATGGACGCAGACTCCACCGTCACACAGTTGTCGGTGGAATCCGGATGGGTCAAGAAATTGAGCCGTAAGCCCACGCCGGAGGTACCACTTACCGAGTCTGATCTCGAAGTAGAGGACCTTCGGATCGCAATCGAAAGGTCCAAGTCCGAGAAGGAACCAGGCGCCAGTATACCTGAGGCGGCTGGTGGTATCTCGGACGAGGACATTTCTCGCCAGCAGGCTGCTGTTGAAGCCAAGCGTCGTGAGCTTGACGAACAGCAGAAGGAGTTAGCCGCTACCCGTCGGGCACACCGCAAGCAGCAGGTTCAAGGCGAGTGCCGCCTCCGGCCCTGACTCACCGGTCAGTAGCAGGAGGAGCACTCGGGCCAAGGACAAGGATCCCCGCAAGTCGGATTCTAGTCCTGAAGCCCCGCTGCAGCCACCCAAGGCCAGCCGCCGAAAGAAGAATGGAGCAAAAGCGTCTCCAGCGGAGCCCGAACCCTCTACTACCAAGAAGAGGGGTAAGGGCGACCCGAAGTCTGCTGCCTCCACAGCGACTAGAGTCACAGCGTCAGCCAAATCTGATTTGGAGTCCGTGATGATGTGGGAAGAAATGACCACGGACGTCCCTAAGGATGAAAATCAGAAGTGGATGTGGAAGAACGCAGTCGAGGGGTTTAAAGACCGTGTCCCCCGCTGCTTCGTGGATTGTGCATACGACACGATCCATTTCATGTGCCCGGGCGCCGTCAATAAAGATGGTGATAGCGACGATGAGGAGTGGATGAAGTCCAGTCCTCACGATACGCCAGTTGGTAAATTTTACCTGATTTGGATCGACCAGCTCAAGTCCAAATTGGGATCTATTTACCACTACGAGTCCAGAACGAAAGTTCAGTGGGCTATGACCCAATGTGGACCGAGCAACAGCTGCCGTAAGTGCCCATTCGAGTCATGTCAGCTCTCGCTCACTGGCGAGAAGACCTTTGAGACAAAGCCTCGCTTCGCTCGGCATATTGTCGAGCATCACATGCACCACAAGCCTTTGCTGCGGTGTATCCCTGGAGATCGCCCAGGCAAACTTTGTGACGGCACCTTCATCACCCACCAGCGCCCGGACCTGGCTCTGCACCTGCAGAAAGCCCACGGTACCGGCCTGGAGAAGACCCGGAAGTGTGCTGTAAAGTTTTTCAATGAGCTCCTTGCAAATTGGGCTGCGTTGAATACAAAGGAGGTCAAGGAGCCTGAATTCTGCTCTTGGAGGAGTGGTAACCTCATGGCGTATTTCGCTGTGAACTACTCCAGCACAAAGTTTGGGATGCCCACCGAGGTGCACCTGAAGGTGAAGAAGTGGCGAGGTGATGACAAACGAGAGAAAGGGAAATCTCGTTTGAAGGGAACCAATGGAGGTTCGGCTACGGCCACCAGTACCTCCAAACGGACCCACGCAGACCGATCTGTAAGCCCGTCAGGCAATAAGGGTCAGCCCAGACCAGCTAATCCAGCTGATCGTTGCCAGTCGGGACAACAGGTCTCGGCTCTTGAGATGCCTGGCAACCAGACCCATCGGGGGGGTTAGCCAGGCAACACCTCCAACCTTTACAACTCCTACACAGCACCCTTCGAGTGAAGCCACTGGTAGCCCGGATGACTGGAGCACCTTCTTCGGTGCCCCATCCGGCCACAGTGCATGGTGGGCCGGAGAAGGGTCATAGCGAGTACGCGGCGAAGTTCCCTGCTATGGGACCAGCGGGACCCGAATCACAGGTCCTAACCTCCTTGGGCCGAGCTCGGGGTAGAGGCCGTGGTGGACTCGAGTCCACCCGAGCGGCCCTGGGCTACGGCCGAGGCCAGCGAGGCACCACAGTTGAGGGTCCCCATGTCCCTTCTGCAGGCGCTTCGCCTGTTACTACGCAGGCTCCTGCACCAGAGCCAGCTATCACCCCATCCGCGGTCCCTCGGGTCCCCGTTATGGGACTGATAGCCAGTACCCTGTCAGGTCTTCAGGATCCGGATACGTTCGTCGATCATAGAGACGTACGTACCATCGAGATCCAGAATGACCTGATAGCTGAGTGGCAGTCGTTCCATCGCCAGAAGTCAATCGACTACTGGCGGACAATGACTGAAGCCACCTTCAATCTGGTCTATGAGATCCAGAAGAGGGAGGAAGACAAGATAAAGGAGCAGGAAATTAAAAAGGTCGAAGAGGCCTTCAAGTCCTGCCGAAAGCAACAGAGGGAAGCTGAAAAGCTTAAGGAGCTTGTACATCCATAGGTACAAGGAGGCAGACCTTAAGTTTTTCCTCTGCTTCGGCAAGCACCTGGACGAATGGGACGGCTCCGCATCGTCCCTGGTCATACCTTCGGGTGCTCAAGCCGAGGCAGCGATAGAGTCCCTCTGAGGGCATGGGTGCTCTGAGCCTACTCAGTGACCCGAGCACCGAAGCCCTTAAGCTAGTTGCCACAAGCAGCAGCAGCAGATCGGCTCCCTCTACTAACCCGGAGCCAGCTGAGAAGATGGACACTGAAGATGATCCTGAGGATCTGTAAGTGTCCATCTGCCGGCATAAATCTGTACCCGAGAGTAAAGGCATATCTAATGCCAGAAGATTAACTTCTTAATGAGGACCCGACGGACCGGAACGATAACCTGCAGCTAAGATGGACGCCACCCGAAACACCAAAGGGATTACCACACCAAACCCGGGGCTCCATCTTCCCATCCTCATCAGGGCACGACACATAGCAACGTGGCTTGCCACCACTCGTTTGTCGCCGAATGGAGCTGCAGAATCCAGTCGTTCCAGGTTCGCGGGAAGTCCATTAATATTGTAAGGGTGATCGTGCTACCCCGGTAGGACACCTCTTAATTTCATATTATATTATGTATAAATTATTTTTCTATAAAAAGTATATTTTTGTATAAATCAAACAAAAACAAAATTTTTTTCTTTGGGTTACCTAGCCTCTCGGGTTACTTTACTTTGTATTGTATATACTACTACAAAAACTCCATATAACTTAACATATTTAAATTCGTCTTAACTATAATAACTCTGTAACACTGTTACACATTACACCAAACCCGGGGCTCCATCTTCCCATCCTCATCAGGGCACGACACATAGCAACGTGGCTTGCCACCACTCGTTTGTCGCCGAATGGAGCTGCAGAATCCAGTCGTTCCAGGTTCGCCGGAAGTCCATTAATATTGTAAGGGTGATCGTGCTACCCCGGTAGGACACCTCTTAATTTCATATTATATTATGTATAAATTATTTTTCTATAAAAAGTATATTTTTGTATAAATCAAACAAAAACAAAATTTTTTTCTTTGGGTTACCTAGCCTCTCGGGTTACTTTACTTTGTATTGTATATACTACTACAAAAACTCCATATAACTTAACATATTTAAATACGTCTTAATTATAATAACTCTGTAACACTGTTACACATTATATACCACCATAGGTTGATGGTGCATAAGGCGCCACCTCCTATTTATGTTATTATTTAGTTACTTCGGGTTATATGCGACGATGCCTACTACTATGTACATATTATTTATAATGCCCCTTTAATGTTAAATATTCTATATAACATTGTTATAATAGACTTAGCTGTGTATATATATATTGTTACATAACTTTAACAATAGGTAATCTTTAATACCTACCCTAGGTAAAGTCTAGGGGTGGTGGTGTAGGGGCCGGCATCGTTGTATATATATTAGTGTGCTTCATCCAAGAGACGCGCTCGTGTGGTGCTCGTTCCTTCTATGCCAACCAGGTGTCGCTTCGTAATACCCGTTTGATACAAGAGGGGGCAGCACCATGCCTCGCGTCCAGCTTCTACTAAGAAGCCGGACGATCCGTGGAAGGAGACTGGACCTGGTCCAGTCCAGACGTATGTTCTGAGACAGAGAGAACTCAATAAAGTTCTACCCGAGCGGTAGGGAGTCTGGGGCTTTGCCCAACCCGAACTACTCGTGTTGTGTTGGTATCTTTAGTGATAAGCGAGCCAACGAGCCACCCAACATATAAGTCGATATGAACCATTACATTATAATGACATCCTCTGATTACCAAAATGATAAAGGGGGATTCAGGGGGACCTTTTACAAAAACTCCTTTTACCATGTATGTGTAAGTTAAAAACACTTTCCCCATGCCGTCTTGAACCCACATTCTGTGATTTAAAGTCAGCCATGCTATCCGTTATACTACTGAGACTGCTGGTGATTGTAGACACCATATATTTAAAATGTCTAAGGATAGGGCATTGCCCTAAAATGATCTATGGGCAACTGTGTTCTATGTGCTATGCTAAACTATGCTTTAACTAATTGCTGGCAAATAGTGAGTAATTACTGACATATATTGAATAGTTGCTCACAAACTGCATTATTGCCGACATAGGAGGAGGTACTGGCATATATTGACTGAATGCTGACAAAAAGTGAATAAATACTGACATATAATGACTAATTGCTGACAAATTGTATGTAAATACTGACATGTGTTGACTAATTGCTGACAAAATGTGAGTAATTACTAATATTTATTGAATAATTGCTGACAAAGAGTGAGTAATTACTGACATATATTGACTATTTCTGATAAATAGTGAATAATTACTGACATATATTGACTAATTGCTGAAAAAGAGTGAGTAATTACTGACATATATTGACTAATTTCTGATAAATTGTGAGCAATTACTGACATATATCGACTAATTGCTGACGAAAAGTGAGTAATTACTAATATATATTGAATGATTGCTGACAAATAGAGAGTAATTACTGACATATATTGACTATTTCTGATGAATAGTGAATAATTACTGACAGATATTAACTAATTGCTGAAAAAGAGTGAGTAATTACTGCATATATTGACTATTTCTGATAAATAGTGAATAATTACTGACATATATTGACTAATTGCTGACAAAATGTGAGTAATTACTAATATTTATTGAATAATTGCTGACAAAGAGTGAGTAATTACTGACATATATTGACTATTTCTGATAAATAGTGAATAATTACTGACATATATTGACTAATTGCTGAAAAAGAGTGAGTAATTACTGACATATATTGACTAATTTCTGATAAATTGTGAGCAATTACTGACATATATTGACTAATTGCTGGCGAAAAGTGAGTAATTACTAATATATATTGAATGATTGCTGACAAATAGTGAGCAATTACTGACATGTAAACTAATTGCTGACAAATAGTGAGCAGTTACTAACATGTATTGATAATTGCTGTTATAGAGTGACTAAGTACTGACATATATTGACTAATAGCTGACAAATTGTGATTAAATACTGATATATATTGACTATTTGCTGACAAATAGTGAGTAATTACTATTATATATTGAATAATTGCTGACAAATAGTGAGCAATTACTAACACATAGACTAATTGCTGACAAATAGTGAGCAGTTACTAACATATATTGACTAAATACTGATAAAATGTAAGTGACTACTACCATGTATTGACTAATTGCTGACAAATAGTGAATAATTACTAACATATATATTAACTAATTGCTGAAAAATAGTCCATAGATACTGACATATTTTGACAAATACCAGTCAAGACAGGATGCACAATTGAATCAATGGCTATTTCTCTGTTATATATTGACTAATTGCTGACAGATTATGAGTAAATAGTGACATGTATTGATAATTGCTGACAAATTGTGAGTAAATACTGACATATATTGACTAATTGCTGACAAATTGTGAGTAGTTACTGATATATATTGAATAATTGCTGACAAATAGTGAGCAATTATAAACATATAGACTAATTGCTGACAAATAGTGAACAATTACTAACATATATTGACTAAATACTGATAAAATGTAAGTAACTACTACCATGTATTGACTAATTGCTGACAAAAAGTGAATAATTACTTACATATATTAACTTATTGCTGACAAATAGTCCATAGATACTGACATATTTTGACAAATACCAGTCAAGACAAGATGCACAATTGAATCAATCGCTATTTCTCTGTTATGTATTGACCAAAATGCTGACAGATTGTGAGTAAATAATGACATGTATTGATAATTGCTGATATTCATTGACTAAGTACTGACATATATTGACTAATTGCTGACAAATAGTGAGTAATTACTGACATATATTGACTAATTGCTGACAAATCGTGCATTATTTCTGACATATTTTGACTAATTACTGACAAAATGTGAGTGCATCATGTAAATCTGGGCATGATGCACAAATGATTAAAATGCCATTAATCTTTTTAATGTCAATACTTAGTCACAAGGTGTATACTGACTAATTGCTGACAAATTGTGAGTGAATACTGACATATTTCGACTAATTGCTAACAAATAGTGAGTAATTACTAACATAAAAATTATATTGATTAACCACTGACAAATAGTGAGTAATTACTATCATACCATAACACTAACACTAACCTGTTATAGCCCTAAACTCAATACATGTACCATAAAAACACAGATTAAAACACAAATTAAAACACAGAATGACGTCAACATTTTCAATCAAACACCAGAGAATGGAGAAATGGAAAGATATCCATTCAGTGCAAACAGGGCTTGCGCAGGTATTGATGTGTAAAGCTTATCAACAGTGATAATGCACTGGTACCTAGCATTTGGATCTAAAAGGTTTAAGCATGTGATCAAGCAATGGCTGCCTCCATTGAACAACTTGTTTGATGCTATACAAAGGTAGAGGAGGGGTCTTTCTTTTCTACTGTTCAGATTCCACTAGTCACTAGGTGCAGTCAGTAGTTTATACTTGCAAGAATATGAATTCTATAAGGGACCAATGGAACATATCTATATTATATTGAACAGTAGCAAGATACTGCATAATTATGCTATTTATGCAAATAATACCCGCGGATATGGAATGTTTGGTATCAATCTGGGGTGTTTTGTCCCCCTAAAGGACATGCCCCCCTAAAAAATTTGTTTCAGAAAAGAATAAGCGAAATAACTTTTTTGACTTGCAGCCTTTTCTGCCTGAGCTGGTCCACCTGCGCCCTACCTCCAGCCAAAACCTATCTGTTTTAAGTGTTACCGGCGAAAAAGGGCAGGTTTGAGGAAGGAATGGATCAAAATATAGGCTTTTTTGGGACGCGGGGGCAGACGGCAGTCCAGGCACTGGCAGAGAGGTCCAAGAACTGGCAGTTTTACAAAATAAATCGTATCTCCCTTAATAATAGGAGTTTCCCATAGTGTGACCTATACATAAAGGGTAGCTAGAGCTGGCGAACGTCATGGCGGTCTTTATTTTCAAATATGCACAATGGGAACAAAGTTATCACCAACTTAGCGATCTTTTAAGGACAAATAAATGCATTGGTGCATCACGCTGACCTTATGGAATAAAATGACAGGTGGTCTAAGGGTCTCTCAGCTAATAAAAATGTGTAGAGTCTATTATACCAACCTAGCGATATTTTAGGCCTATTTAGCAATCTTTTAAGGACAAATAATTTATTTCATGGCCAAATACAATGCTGTACCTGTATCTGGACTGATATGGGTACTAAACTGTGTGAGATGGTTAGGGCTCAGTAGAACGGCTTCAGAGGAGTCTATTGGCGTTGTACAGGTACTAAACTGTGTGGGGTGGTTAGGGCTCAGTTGAACGGCTTCAGAGGAGTCTATTGGCGTTGTACAGGTACTAAACTGTGTGCGGTGGTTAGGGCTCTGTAGAACTGCTTCAGAGGAGTCTATTGGCGTTGTACAGGTACTAAACTGTGTGGGGTGGTTAGGGCTCTGTAGAACGGCTTCAGAGGAGTCTATTGGCGTTGTACAGGTACTAAACTGTGAGATGGTTAGGGCTCTGTAGAACGGCTTCAGAGGGGTCTATTGGCGTTGTACAGGTACTAAACTGTGTGAGATGGTTAGGGGTCAGTAGAACGGCTTCAGAGGGGTCTATTGGCGTTGTACAGGTACTAAACTGTGAGATGGTTAGGGCTCTGTAGAACGGCTTCAGAGGGGTCTATTGGCGTTGTACAGGTACTAAACTGTGTGAGATGGTTAGGGCTCTGTAGAACGGCTTCAGAGGGGTCTATTGGCGTTGTACAGGTACTAAACTGTGTGAGATGGTTAGGGCTCAGTAGAACGGCTTCAGAGGGGTCTATTGGCGTTGTACAGGTACTAAACTGTGTGGGGTGGTTAGGGCTCAGTAGAACGGCTTCAGAGGAGTCTATTGGCGTTGTACAGGTACTAAACTGTGTGGGGTGGTTAGGGCTCAGTAGAACGGCTTCAGAGGAGTCTATTGGCGTTGTACAGGTACTAAACTGTGTGGGGTACTAGACTACTAGAGCTACATTCATGTATACAGTGTTATTGAGTAACGAGCATCAATGCACCACTATAATGATGCAGTGAGTGCCAATACAAAGACTGGGCTGTGTTTTCACGGCTCAGGACGTCTCTCTAGGTAATGTGGGCTATGGTAGTGATTGTATAGCAATAAGACGTGTTAGGGCCACGTTTTCACAGGTAATGTTGGCTGTGGGAGGTGTGAAAAACACAATTAAAACACGCCCTAGATGGGGGGGGGTATTGGGTGTCTCTACTGGTGCTGGTGGCCATAGGGAAGTATGTGCGGACCCTGGACAGCCTGCTAATCCTGTAAGGATCACAGTGTGAATCAATGCATCATAAACCCTATGCACTGCCCTATGTATACCCCTATAGAAACAGACACCAGTGCATTAAAGGGTTAAAATGGGTTTTCACAGCTATATCCAGGGTGAGTAGACTTTCTTTGTCCAAGCACTAACAGCCAACATTAAAAGGATAGGTTGGTCCCTGTGCAACCCTATGTGTAATCCTATGAGTAAAAAAGGGCAATATGTGGCTAGGCTAGAGACTTGGTCATGACAAGTCTACACTAGAAGGGTGATTCAACATCAGTGAACATGGTTCTTGTAGCTATTCTATGGTCTGTCTAAGACCATAGAATAATTATAGCTTTATATCACAGCCAGTGTAGATGATTCGAATCCTCTTCTAGGCCTCTACAGTTAAAGTCAAACTATGCTTATATGCAGGGTTTTACTGTTCTACAAACCTCTGTGGATGGAGTATAAGTAAGAAAACCTCCTTGTAGCTGGAGGTTTTCCATCAGATAACCTACCTTTTACTCTAATTGACTTCAACAAGGAAAACAAGTCCTTAAGGTGATTAATCTCTCTGCTAGGTGCACCCATGTGGTATCCATTTTTATCTAAGTCCCACTCCTTAACATGTACAGTGCAAAACTTCCCTCACTGGAACTAAACTTAACTCTCCAAGCAAGTCCTTATTAAATCATCTTGCTCCACTTGTGCATTCCCCATGACACTGGAGGGCCCTAGACAGCGGGGTTCCATGTCCCTTGTTGAATTTAAGAAGTGGCCTTTGTCTCACTGATGACACCATCAGCTGCTGCAAGGCAGGGTACGATGCACTGATGACAGGCATGAGGCCAGTGATGGTGGTAGGGAGGTCACGTTATAGGGGCAAAATAGGTCATGAGGTTATGACATAACATCCAACAATTTGAGGCTGGCCGCCGGCCGCCGTTGTGCAGTAATAATGGAATTTGAAAGACTTGGGCTGAATTGGGAACCAAGATAACAGACTCCAAGCTCTAATAGAACTAGAAAGACAGGGACCCTAAGGATACTGTCCCTACACCCTCCATCAGTGAATGATGGCAGGTGATGATATCACTGACTAGATGCTTCAAGGCAGTTACACATTATCTATAGGGAACTTTGTCTCTTGTCTCTAACCCCATGTCTTTTGCAGAATTTAAGAAGTTGCATTTTCCCCTTGTCAATTTATCTGTATGGAGCCCTACTGGGAATCCTGGGCTGGGAATTTTTTGCGCTGTTTGTGTCCCTTTTAAACATTTTTGTTCTGGCTGTTTAAGTTTGGACCACTACTAAGATTACTATAATAATGTGCCCATACATGGGTAAAAAGTGACGCTATGACGAAGGAGATTAAAAAGTGACACTCATGACACAGGTGTTTTAAAAAATGACGAACTGTGACACGATCAAAGGTTCCCAGTACATTGGCATAGTGACACACCCTTCTTACTAAAAAGTGACAGTGTGATGTCCTAAAAATTTTGATCACCCATGTATAGGCACAATAATAACAGTAAACAATTGCTCATTTCGTTTACATTTTTGTTTTTATGCAAAAACAAATAATAATAGTGTCACAGGGAACACAGACGTATACAGTATCATTCTAGAGTTTGCGTGAAATGGTTTTCAATATGAAGGCCATGTGGCCAAGATTGACCTTTTCATGACCAAGTACCTAAAGATAGAAAATGATGTGAAATGAGATTAAAATTCCTGTTCAATCATCAGCTATAACTTATTCAGATATTCAATTTTTTTTCAGGAAACTTTTACATGATTGCAGGGCTTTCTCTATGGATGACCTATTTTGCTGTATATATATATATATATATATATATATATATATATATATATATATATATATATATACAGCAAACCTTGTGGGAACCTCACCAGGATCCTACATGGGTTAAAAGTAGTCCATGTACCCTGGTATGGATGGAATTTAGGTTGAAATCACTTTTTTCACACAACCCCACAACGTTTTAGTTAATAAATAATTGATTTCTAATTCCATCACCTGCACCTGTACATAGGTACATTCCATGTTAAATCTATCTTTTGGGGGGTCGTTTTTGAAGGCACAGCATGCCAAATTGTGTAACACAAGATGAAATATTGTACTTGACTTTACACACCTGAAACGAAAGTAATAATAATCATAGCCAACGATTATATAACACCATCAGATCCGGCTATACTTCAGCTTTAATTTGGTACTACTACTGTTTTTGTACAGCATATATTAAGCATTCTAGAAACTTTCTCTTAAAAAAAGTGTATTTTTTATATGTTATAATTAAATGTTCGGAAATGAACATTCGGAAATGAAAATCTTATGAAAAAGCTTCAATACAGTTATTCAAATGTCTCACTTCATCCTCTATTATTTTTTTTCTGATAGATATGATTGAGAGGAAGTTGTATAACAATAATTTTATGTACTAAATAATTGTATGTGCCCTTAATTAATTAACTGTTCGGAAATTAAACCCTTAAAAAAGTCTTTTTTTTACAACTTTGTATGGTCATAAATTACTTACTATGTATGCCTTGCCAAAATGCCATAGGCCATTGGGTAGCATCCTCTAAGTACTTTTATTCTATCTAAACACAAATAACTTTTGCTATTTTGATCATATATTAAAGGCAACTTATAATTAATCGTTCGGAATTGAACTGAAATCTGATGACATCAGAATTAAATTCATAGAAAATCATCTATTTACCACAGGCTCAAAATTCAAAAAGTATTAGAAAATTGAAATGATAATGATTTGATCTGTTCACATATGGGAGGTATTACTATCAAAGATCATTTTACAATTATGCTTCAAAAATGAAAATTTTAGTTGAGGACAGACATTTTTTGACTGTTTGCCCATGATTTGACTTATATACTTCAGGCAAAATATCACATAAAAACATATCTGTGCACATGAAAAATATCTCTGAGACTTCAGGATTCGTTAGAAACCACTCACATTATGCTATATACATTATACAGCATATATGAACTAATTACATCTGAGGACATGGAAATATAGACTTAAGCTGGAATGTGCCCTACTTGTCTCTACCCATCACAAAATAGGTTCTGTGTGTATATGCTGTGTATATACTCCTGCTACGCCTGAGTGAGCACATGAAGGTCAAGATCCGATAGTTCAGGATTAGAATGGATTATTCAAGGGTCCCACTAGCCTGTATCTGAGTTAATGGATGTTCCCATTCTCTTCCATGGTACACTTGCGGTTGCAGTATGCCATAATACCTGCTGTATTAAGTTATTGACAGGCTTTTAACAGAAAGAATGCCCTCAAGTAATGATAGTTATTGTTGGGCTCATGTGAATAAACAAAACAGTTGTAGAAGGTTCAAAGTGCTGAAAAGGCATTGCAAGACTGTCCCATATTTTCACCTAATGACACCTATATGGCCTGACCTATTCATGCCATCTATCAGTGAAAAAGAGCCATGAAAAGGTGAACTAACTGCATAAAAACTGAAATAGAATACCAATACTCGCTTACCATAACTATATTATGAAAAGAATTTTCGTGGCATGGCTTAATTATCACGCTATACAATAAAACAATACCAGAAGGTGTGTTATATAATAACATACGGAGGATCATTTGCAGACCCTATGTGGACAATTTATTTCAAATAATAAAAACTGGTTTTAAAAGGCCTGCGGAAATTATATAAGTAATATGGGAGATGATATGGCATACGTTCAGAATCTTTTTTTTTTTTGAGGGGGTGAAGGTTGAGACTAACACCATGACAGAATACATATACCACCCTGACAGAGCTAAATCCCTTATAGGGTTAAAGCTGGGATTTCAGGTCAAACACCTCGCACACTGGTGACATTTCATACAAGTATATGGTCTTGTTATTCATTCACTGCTGATTAAAATGTTGTAAAGAGGAGAGAAAATGAGATTTTGAAGAAAATTAAAATGACGGGTATCTTTCCCTGTCATAGAAAAAGTGTAACTAAGCCAGGTGCCCAGGCTACTACAAGGTTTATAGTAGGGCACAATCACAATCATAGAGCACACCTTTTAATGAGCCTCTACTGTATGTAACATACACTTCACCACTGAGGCACCGACACACTTTCCCTGAGAGGGGGGCAGTCCTTTGCAGTTGGATATTATGTGCAAACATGTCTTTAAGGGAAGGGGGCCCTATCTGGGCCTTATCTGGGCCCTGGGCATGCCCCCCCCCATGGCACTTGAGTGGAGGGTCGTTGAATAGAGGTGCCTTTTAGCTAATTTTGAAGAGAGAGTGCTATATTTCATATCTGTTTTATTTTTATCTTTGATGCAAACATTACAATAGAGCAAACTTCACAGTCTTAGCCATGCCTTTGTGTGCAGTAACATGGGGATTTTGGTAGTGTAACATTTCAATAGATAATAATTCTGTATAACACTTCTGGGTCATGGGGTTTGGTAGGCCTCACTTGATTAGGGTAAGCTATTTGACACTTTCCCTTCAAAGGGTTCCATGTCTTTAATTCTCACCCTCATGATGATGTCATTGAATCTGAGAGTTTGTGTCTACACAGAAAAATAAGGAGTGGCCCCCCTGACACACTTAAATACCTATTGTTATTCTTTGTAAGTTAGCACTGCAGCACCACGCTATATTTAGCTGCCACCAGGAATAGCACAGGTTAAACTTAGCTGAGCCCTTTGGCACAGTCTGGTCAGTTAACTGCACCATAAGAAGGAACTCCCAATACCATTTAGATTACACACTGTCATTAAGAAATACAACAATAATATACACATTATATCTTAGCCAATATTATATCATGGTTATCCAGTATTTGAACAATTTCGGGTGCCCAAACAGGATAGCGAGGGCTTGCATATTATAGGTCTAGAGGCATTCTAGAGGCAGTGTAGCGAACATACCTAGATGGTGAGTTGACACCAACAGATCTCTTCCATTTGTGAAACTTATAGACAAATGGAGACAAAATTGTTTGGACAGGATATTTATACATATTATTCTAACCCCTGCTGGTATAGATTCCATGATATTTAGGCTGGATTTAATATGATAAAATATAGGCTTCAAATCATGGATTCCACACCAGCATGACTTAATATGATATCTATACATTCACCAAATGAAAGGATTTCATGTTATTTGGTCTATAGATAAGATGTGTAAATGGAGTGCATTCTCAGTGACATGCCAGGCTGGCACGGTATACAAAAATCAAATATTGTGGAAATCCTTCTCGTCTACTTGCAACAGAATTCAATGGATTCTATCAAATTTAAAGGTAACCTAGAATTAATGACGGAAACCATGAAATAAAAGGCAATGTGTGATTAATAGGGTTGAACTCATGCTAGTCAGCTGGCCGAGGCTTATTATCATAGCCGTCGGCAATTGGTCTATACTACTGTAGGCTGGAAGGGAAATACAGCATCGTTTTGACCAGAATTGATGGAATTTGACCAATAAAAATGCACCCCCATAATCCCCCAGCATCAATCTCCCATTACCTGTCTTTGTTGAAGTTGTCATGCACAGAAATTAAGTAAATCCAGGTGTTTTCTGTCCCAATTGGGACTGTTGTTCACAAATCCACCATCTTGCCAAGCTGACAACTTCCTATGGGCTAGTTCTAGGCCTTTACACCAGGGGAATGATGGCAGCACTTGCGGCGCATGCACTGCCATCTGTAGGATAGTACATAAAGCACAAGTCTCAACAGGTTACGTGGACGTAAATGCTGCTGTCGTATCCCAGAAGTTGGCGCATCCCAGAAGTTGGCTGCGCATGCGCAATCCATGTTTTAAGCCTATTATCGCTCATGGGCCACTAACATCAATGAAAATAAATAATTTTTTGAAAACTTAAAAACCATGATAACATCCCTCTCCTCTTAGGGAGTGATAATTTTTTAACAACAGGGGGGGGCTGGTGGGTTTAAAAAAAATTTCGACCCCCCCCTCTTGAGGGGGTAAAATTTTTTCGACCCCCCCCATAAGGGACAAAAATCACGCGCGGACGTCCCCTTTTAGCCTATAGTAACACGCGGGGTTTTCCACTGAAAACAGGTGAAATTATTTTGAAGCAGCAGATGCTGTGTTCTGCCACTTTTTAACAACCTGGGGTGCTCTCTTCTGTAGCCTTTTCAGTTATATCCAAAATATCTCTGATTATGGATTCCCTTTCTCACTTCTGTGTCCATTTGTACACAGATAATGAAAAGGGGATTTCTTCTAGCAGGCTATAAATTATTTTGATATAGACTTTGACATTTTGAGGAGGGAGGAGGGAGTAATAGAGGTAAAACAAGTAACATATTCTATGTAGTTCATTGGTATACTGGGACAAAGGACATGAATTGTTTAAGGTTTTCACATATCACAACACACAAAATCAATATTTAAAAGTGCATTTTCAGCTTTATTGTCATCATTTTACAGTGTAAATGGGAAACATGGGAACATGACATGAAACAAAGATTCATGGAACTTAAAACACAAAAACTTCAAATTAATATGATTAGGGAGTGGTCATTTATTATCAACAGGGGGGTGGTGGTGGGTTTGAGGGGGGGGCGTAAAAAATTCTGACCCCTCTCGAGGGGGGGGCTAAAAAAAATTTGACCCCTCTTGAGGGGGGGAAAAAAAATTTACCCTCTTTTTTGCAAAAAAGGCCGCGCGCTACTATAGATCAAAGAGGGTGCGCGAAAACTCTCCGCGCCTCCGGCGCGGGGGAGTGCAAATTTCTTTTACTGCCGTCGGGGGGGGGGGGGCGTAAAAAATTTTCGCGCATCCGCGCAAAAACCCTCTACCCCCCCTGTTGATAAATAATGACCACTCCCTTAGGTAATAGGCAAGAAATGCAGCAAATGGTTCAAAAACACTTGAATACCAATATACCCCCAGTGGCGGATCCAGGATTTAAAAAGGAGGGGGGTGCACCCCCTGTTTTTGAGCAAAGTCTGGGGTCCAAAATATGCAGTTAAACTCTTAATTACTGGCAAAAAGGAGGGGGGTGCGCCCCCGCCCCCTCTAAATCCGCCACTGTACCCTATTCATTTTACATGATACTATGGTGTATACTGTAATACCTCACACATAAGCTATAGTCAGCATATAAGACTTGAATATTCCTTGATTTGCCTCAGAGATGCTTAAGTGTATAGCTGTGACTTACCATACCACAGGTTACCTTATTCATGAGGATGGACCTCTTGTGCACTTTAGAGGACTGGGGAAGTTGGATGTGTGTTTTATAGGTGAGAAAAATCTACATAAAATTACTACTAAACTGGTCTAAATTATGTGCATGGCACACCTTGTATTATCTCCTGATCCTGGGGGTGAGCCTATTTGCGGGGTGCACCTTATATACAAGGTATTATAGTATATGCAGGGTTTTACTATTTTTAAAGTTTCTATTTTTTTATGTTATACAAGCATCCCACAATTCACATAAAAGTATGTGTACATGATATAATGGGTATTGAACATTGCACGAGTTCAACGATTTGCATAGAATATGTATACTGAGCTTCAAAATCCCCCATTTACAGCTACTAAGATATACATATTTCCAAACTACCAACCAGCCTTTATTTGTGGCAATGGCCAACATTAAAATAGATTGAGACAACAATGATTCATCCCTTTATTGCAGGTACATACATCAATAAAATTGTTATCTTTTGCCATTGGCGTTGAGTAAGAATTGAAATCATTCTTAGGGATAAAATCTAGGGGGCTGTCAAATCCATGAAGTACAATTACACTTGATCCTTGGAGACAAGAATTAATGGGCAGTACATTCTTCAAATTCTAATTATACTTGATCCTTGAAGACAAGAATCAAGGGGCAGTACATTCTTCATATTCCAATTACACTCGATCCTTGGAGACAAGAATTAAGGGGCAGAACATTCTTCCTATTCCAATTACACTCGATCCTTGGAGACAAGAATCAAGGGGCAGTAAATTCTTCAAATTCCAATTACACTCGATCCTTGGAGACAAGAATCAAGGGGCAGTACATTCTTCATATTCCAATTACACTCGATCCTTGGAGACAAGAATCAAGGGGCAGTAAATTCTTCAAATTCCAATTACACTCGATCCTTGTAGACAAGAATCAAGGGGCAGTACATTCTTCAAATTCCAATTACACTCGATCCTTGTAGACAAGAATCAAGGGGCAGTACATTCTTCATATTCCAATTACACTCGATCCTTGGAGACAAGAATCAAGGGGCAGTACATTTTTCCTATTCCAATTACACTCGATCCTTGGAGACAAGAATCAAGGGGCAGTACATTGATGGAAGTTGGTAATGATATTGTCACATCTTGAAACTGACACTACTGTTTGTATTCTTGCATTGACTTTCCACTGTATTTATATGGCTCTGAACAATCAAACTGAAATATAGAATAGAAACTGTGTTTTCATATCAAGATATTGATACACAATTTATACTGAAAAGTTGCAACCGTTCACAATAGGTGACCTGCCCTATGTCCTAGTTCAAAACAAATTACACTTCTAACACATTCTTTTGTAACCAATGCTCCAGGTAATTTACATTTATTTTAAATTTTTATCATGTTTCTAGGCTTTATCTGTAATCTAAAGCTATTTCCAGCACAAGGTGTCATTGTGATAGTTACCTGTCACTTGTAGCTATTCTCCACATCTTCATAGATAATGTATGGCTAATGATGATGGCACTGAGATTATGTTAGATGACCGGAACAGATGACTGATGTTTGTTGACTGTTCCTGACAGCTGCCAAAAAGTAAAAAGAAAAAAGTTATATTTTTCACTAAGGATAAGAGTTATTTCAACAGTGGTTAAGTGCATTCAAATGTTGCCTGTAACAGACCTTTCTTCAATCATTTTGTTATATATCACCAATGTAGGTTCAGAGAAAAATATGTAAAATTCTTACTCTTAGTATGTAACCAGTGTCTGGTGTCAGTACACACATTCTGGCCAAAATCCAAGTTTTTATGGGAGGTGGGGAAGGGGGCGCGCATAAAACATACCTGTCACTGGCAGTAGTATATACATGCAAACTGAGCGCAATGGATTAGCTACTAACTAGGTCATGACCTACTGGTAGACCGGAAGTGACCTAGTTTCAGCCGATCAGAGGGCTGGAATTGACAGGAAGTGATGTCATAAGGTCATGACCTAGTTTTTTCGACCAATCAGAGAGCTGGATTCCATTTGACCTAGTGACCTGACCTAGTTGCATAAATTAAAAGAATTGTGCAATACCTAGGGTTGACCTACTTGCAAACCGGAAGTGCCCTACTAACCTACTAGAAAAATGTATTTAAGGATGGAATTTTATCTGGTCTTTTACCTGGACCCAAAAACAGCCAAACTTACTTCCTGGCCCAGGCTTTGTTCGAGCATGCTATGTCTAACATAGCCAAACTTAACAGTTATTGTTTCCACAACACATGGAAAACTAGTCTTACTGGTCAAAGCTGGTATCAAGCAAGTAAATTCACACACAACAAATGTTTCTGTTGTATATGTGCACGCCCGGGAAATGGAAAATCTGTCTTCATCTGTAAATATTGTGTCTAATAAAAATATAATCTGTTATGTGAATTGAATGAGTTGTGTTTTATTTTAATGTATGAAATGAACAGAGATAACAAAATGAGTCATAAGTATTGCGTAAATCCGTAGAAGTATTGCATCAGAACATGAGTCATGGCTATTGTGTAATTTCTTACAAGCATTGCGCAATACAACTTCATACCTAGGGCATACATTTTTCAAGTAGGTTAGTAGGGCACTTCCGGTTTGCAAGTAGGTCAACCCTAGGTATTGCGCAATTCTTTTAATTTATGCAACTAGGTCAGGTCACTAGGTCAAATGGAATCCAGCTCTCTGATTGGTCGAAAAAACTAGGTCATGACCGTATGACGTCACTTCCTGTCAAATCCAGCCCTCTGATTGGTTGAAACTAGGTAATTTCCGGTCTACCAGTAGGTCATGACCTAGTTAGTAGTTAATCCATTGCGCTCAGTTTGCATGTATATACTACTACTGGCTACACAAACATGTATAGAAAGTGTTAAATGCAGCTATCTATCTCATTGTGACCAATGGCATTGTCGGAAATTAAATCGACTCATTCTCCGCAACTACTGAACTGATTTATATGAGAATTTAAATCTGGACTCCTTGTGACCAAAGCAAAAGTCGCTGCTAGTTACAGAATGATTTGAATTTTTTTGTAAAAACAACCCTCTTCAAGCCTAGGCCTATGGGCATTGTCGGAAATTAAATTACTCCAATTACAACCAAAGTTGCAGTAAAAATCATTTTTAAGACTGGCAGGGGCTAATCCTTGTGTATATGGCAAACCTTGTAGGCAAGGTATTATGAAATGTAATATGTATAAGGGAGTGGTCATTATTTATCAAGGGGGGGGTGGTGGGTTTGAGGGGGGGGCATAAAATTTTACACGCCCCCCCTGAGGGGAGGCTAAAAAAATGTTGACCCCTTTCGGGGGGGGGCTAAAAAAATTCAACCTTTTTTTTGCAAAAAAGCCTGCCCGCTACTATAGATCAAAGAGGGGCGCGAAAACTCTCCGCGCCTCCGGCGTGGGGGGGGCGTAAGAAATTTTGACTGCCGTCGAGGGGGGGGCGTAAAAAATTTACACGCGTCCGCGCGAAAACCCACCACCCCCCCTGTTGATAAATAATGACCACTCCCTAATACTGAATACTGATACTGTTGTTATTGTACCTTCAAAAGCCTTTTTGTCCTTGAAGTCTGAAGTACGTGAGAGACGGACACACCGGAGCCCTCTACCTGTCCACGTTGACATCTGATCTTCCATAATGCTGTTCAAAGGAGATATAACCAAACAGGAATATCTCCTTTGAGGGTCCATCTAAGATAAACGAATGCATAGAATATGAGCAAAATTGTTTGAGAATACTTTACATTTGCAGAAGAGCAAGAGGGTAAGTGTCATGGCCAGAAGCTGAAATTGCACAACCCTGTGTACAGTGACTATCATATCCGTAACTAAGGGAGTGATCATTTTTTAACAACAGGAGGGGGGCTGGTAGGTTTACGTGCGGACGCGCTCCAAAAATTTCGAATCCCCCCCTCAAGATTTTTAGACCCCCCCATCAGAGACGAAAAACGTGCAAATGTGCCATTATAGCCTATAGTAACAAGCGGGGTTTTCCGCTCAAAACAGGTGAAATTAATTTGACTCCCCCCCCATCAGAGGGTTTCAAAAACTTCTGACCCCCCCTCAAACCCACCAGCCCCCCCGTGTTATTAAAATATGAGCACTCCCTAATGGGAATATTTTTACATATAAAATGTTATTTGGAAGGTCTTGGTCTCTATTTAGGGAGTGATCATTTTTTATCAACAAGGTAGGGGATAGTGGGTTTGAGGGGGGGTCAGAATTTTTTCAACCCCTATAAAAAGGAAAGACAGATGACAGTTAAGGGAGTGGTCATTATTTAGCAACGGGGGGCGGGTGGCGGGTTTTCCGCGCGGATACGCAAACATTTTTTACGGCCCCCCCCTCGACAACAGTCAAAATTTTATGCGCCCCCCCCAAACCGGAGGTCGGGAGAATTTTCGCGCCCCTCTTTGAGCTATAGTAGCACGCGTGGTAATTTTTCAGCCCCCCCCCCCTCAAGAGGGGTCAAAATTTTGTTAGCCCCCCCTCAGGAGGAATCAGAAATTTTTACCCCCCTCAAACCCACCATCCCCCCCTGTTGATAAATAATGACCACTCCCTAAGTTTATTTTGAAATTTACAAATAAACTCAAAAGTGGACTGACCATTTCTTCCCACACAGGGAGCAGCCCAAACGTCAAGCTCTTGCCCCAACCACAGGGCATGGAGGCAAACACATTCTCCCCCTCATGAAGGAGTCTGAGTATCTCCTTCTGTTCTGGTTTCAAGGAAAATCCTGGCAAAACTTTAGAAACTATCTTTTCTAAGGCTTCCATGTTCACTCACATGTGGAGAATGGCCTTGACCTTAGTTTCGCTGGTTTTCCTACCAGCAACAAGTTTCAGCTGCTCAATCCTGCCCCCTAGTGTTACTTTGGTAAAACTATCACTGCTCCCTCTAGTGAGAATGTCATAAACTAACCAAACATGGAGGATTTCTGGCTGTGGAAAAGTGTGGAAATACAAATGAGTGCAGACATATGTTAATTCATCCAGACACTGGACAAACAAAGGTGGGGTAAGAATTTAAGTATCCAAGGATTATAAGGAGCCATTCCCCAGTAACATGCCATTCTCCTGAGACTCAAAACGATGGTGGGAAGTTGGACCAGTGCCAATAGGCCAGAGCTTACTGCCAGCGTTGATCCACGATAGTGAGCTACGCTGGTCTGTTCCGTCTAAACTCATGCCTTTTAGGGGCTTGTTAGAAGCTCTTGGCTCAGCCTCGAGCTTCTGTGAGCCCCTAAAAGGCATCAATGTAATCTTCAAAAAAGCTAGACATAGGTGTGGATGTGCTTTCTTTAGGAGTGAAGGGCTGATTTTAGGAGTGCCATAGCTTCAGTTATACCATCTAACAGAGTGGTACCCAGCAGGCAAACATTGACCCAGGCAAATAATTGCATATGTCTTGGACTGAGAGGCTGGTTGCTTGTATACCACCCTATTGCTGCTCAGTGGCAGACTCAATCGATCCAGATGAACCCTCCCCCTGCTACCTCCATTCCATTTTATTTTAATCTAAATAAAGAATATCTATTCATCTATAGGTAATGATTGATTATCTGTTTCATGGTTCAGTATCTACTATAGAAATGATAGGGAAAAAGTTGTTTGTTCTAAATGAAAATGTGTTCTAGCAAGATCCAGCAGCAGAATTTCCCTGTATATTACAAAATATGAAATTTCATTATGTCCTATAAGGCTGTACACAGTATCATGTAAAATCCCCCTTTATGGTCTCTGTCTGGCATAATGCTGCCCCTTGTATGTTTTTTGTGCAAACCATAATGCCTAACATATAATATACATCCTTTCCCTTATGGAAACTGCCTAAAGTGAGGAGGTGCCTTATAGGTAATTACTTATTATTAAAGAATGATACTTCTATTCCAAAACAAAGGAAGGGCACCTTGTAAGTAAGAGATAAACTGAGTGGAAAGCTTTCATGTGACCTGCACCATATATACACTGTTTTATGGTAGTGTGGCTCTAGTCTAGGTAGGTAGGGCACAGTGTTTGGAAACAACCATTTAGGACCTACAGTGTAGATTTCATTTGCCACCTGTCGCCAATGTTTGCCTCACTGTAACTGCCTCCATTCACATATAAGTGGCAATCATTAGTATAAGTACCTTTAGACTGGTGCCCTGGCTATATGGTATGTATAATATGTACTGGTGAGTTAGTGTCAGGGGGACTCCATCTGAGACATATGACTCTGTTCTCACTAACTTCTAGGAATGAGATTGGTTTAAAATGTAGAATATGGGTTCATAATGCCTTTCTAGATACAGACATCATGAGAACAGAAATTCGGCCAGATTAGCTGAAACACCAGCTTTAACCAAAGGGAAAGAGACTCAGTGCACCTTATATACAAGGTATATGGAAGAATCAGTTGGAAAATACTGCATAATATTGTTTTAAATGGGACACATTTCAGCATGCTGCCCTTTAATGGTTAAAGTAATACTATAGTATTTGCCAATTATTTTGTCCATGTACCTTGCATATAAGGTGCACCCCAACTCAGGTTCACCAAATAATCCCAATATACCTATAAAATCTCACACATTGTTTTAAAATAGGCTAGGGCAAATGATTTTAAAGATCATTTCTTCAGTCAGGGCAGGAGCTAATATCTCCTTTAAATTTTTTGTGGATCAACACGGTAAACGGTACGCCCATGCACCCTCTCGGGGGCATACCTTTTACCGTGTTGATCCACATATATCGCATGGCACACACTTTGTCACTTCACAATGCATGTTACCTCCGTGTAATAGCCTGGATAAGAAATGCACAACAATTGCATAATCTGTTCTGATTTAAACATTAACAAGGCCATGTATCAATAGATATCCTATCACCCCCACACATTCCCTACTTATTTCAAGCTACTAATTATTGTCAATCGTGCATCCTCAGTTGATTGTGACCCAGCAGAGTTGGTCATGATATTGTCTAGACAGCACCTGGCCCCTACAAAGTTGGCAGTCCATGGCCCTGTCCTACTACTGCCTCTACATGTGGGTGGTGGTGAGACTGTGGTGATCAGAGTCACTGGCAGGCTCGAGCACAGCCCCACTATGCGAACATGTGGGCCTGGACAAGAGTCTATTTGCAGATGGTTACTTTTGGCTCCCCCTGTAGTCTAAGGAGAAACTAATACCCCCAGGATCACGGTGCAAACACACTGGCCCCCTGAGCTTATAAATGTTTCTCTGTGGTCCCAGTACTCTGCTGTTACACTGCACAATACCTGTATTACCAGTTGTAACTCAACATGGCAGCTACCACAGTGGGGGGTAGGGGGTAAGACTTTACCTGAAAGAGTCGGGTCTGAGACTGTATCCTTAAGAGATGTGTCACACTTCCTCTACCTTTTCTACTTACAATTTCTAACATTCTCGGGTACATTTGTGTGAAATATTGCCCATGTTTCCATGTCATAGTAGACTATACAAAAAGAACAATGTAAGATAATGCTCTATATACACCCCAGGCAAAGATTGTACAGTATAGTATAGGTTACTCGATACAGTCCTATAGTGAAGGCCAACCCCCCTCTACCCCTCATTAATGAACAAGTTATCAATGGATAATTCATGATGAGTGTATGTTAGTGAAGGATAATTACACGAGGCCGTAGGCCAAGTGTAATTAGCCTTTGCTAACACACACAAGTCATGAATTATCCATTGACTACTTATTTTATACCACAAAACCAATAAATAATCAATAGAATACCAATAAATTCAAGTTGAAAACAAAAATTATTCCCCCTCCCCAGGACTCGATTGAAGCCAGCCATAGTGTGTGTACACAGGTACATACACCTCGTCACCCTGCAGCGGACAGCGACAGCGCCCATCTCGGCTAGGCTTGACAGCGGCACACGGTGAAAAAAAATGGATAGCTAAAGCTTTGGATGCGTCTCGCGGTTATGTTTGTGTATAATACACCTCGTCGCCCGGCAGTGGACAGCGACAGCGCACACTGCGAAAATAAGATGCTTCTCGTGGTTATGTTTGTGTATAATACACCTCGTCGCCCGGCAGCAGACAGCGACAGCGCACACGGCGAAAAAAGATGCGCCCAGACCGGGACTCGATCCGCCCACCTTCGACGGCTGAGTGCAATGCGCTAACTGCTAGACCACCGCGTCTCCTCCTTCAGCGGCGGTCTCGGCTTGGCTATGTTTGAATGCGTCCCGCGGTTATGGCAGCTGACAGCCCGCAGTCGTCACCTTCCCCGGCTTTGTATCATATCGAGACCTGGTTGTAGCCAGCCACTACCTGTCAGTCCCTGTGGCGCAGTGCATAGGGAGTTGGATTTGGGATGTGAGACTGTAGGTTCGAGCCCTGCCCTGGCCTTGAAAATTTCGTGTGTTTTAACATGTAACATTTGACATGGAAGGACATGAGAGGCATGCGGGTTATCCATGGATAACTGCATGGCATGCAGGTTATCCATGGATAACTGCACACCTTCCAAAATTCATGCTACAGCATTCATGCTGTGCAATATCGACAGGTATGTGCATGGGAATATCCAGCAAAAAGCACTGAGCAACCCAGAAATCGTGGTATAAACTAGGCTACTTTATGTCTTCACTATTGGGCCCTATGTAGGATAAGAGGGTTTATGGAGCTCTCTTGTATCTTTATGGGCGGGATATCAAATGAAGCGAAGGGACCACCTAAACCAAAAAACCTGCTAAATCCAAAAATGATAGTCTTTATTCTTAGACTATGACCAAAAGTATCTAAAATTGAGGTTTGATGGGGGAAATATTTTAAAAATGTACTCAAAGTTAGTACCTCAATCCATATACACAAATGATGACTATCTGTCAATCTGACAAGTACTGTGTCTGTGCATTGCTCTGCTTATCCCACGTACAGCATACCAATTAGTGTACCTATCACTCATCCTGCCTATCTCTTCAATCTGAAACATCTAGAGTTAAATGTGATTATCTCTTAAAATGCTTGGGTGCTCATGCTTACCTCTGACCTTACTTTAGCTTATCTGTTCCTTCTTACCTTTAGTCTACCTATCCTCCATCTGCCTATCATTCATCTTACCTATCCCTCATGGTGACTATCCTTCAGACCCCCATGTTTGAACTGCATTGTTTGTCTGTTTATTCAAACCTCATGGTTAACAGTACATTGCTTATCATGTCTACTATTTTGATCTTACCTATCCTTCATAGTGCCTATCATAAAGTCTACCTATCCCTCATTGAGCCTATTCCCCAACTGTGCACATCCCGCATATTTGACTTGCCGGGCTCTGTAAATTTGTGTAATATAGTTCTCGCCATGAATATGACCTTAGCTGTCTAAATGGCGTTAAACATCTATTACTCACTCTCACTCACTATTTGACTTGCATATTGGTCCCTAGCACCATGTTTTCTTTCTTTTACGTTTGCTCATCTTACAAGGTACTGTCTGTGCCTATCCCTCAAAATGCTTATTGCTCATACTACCTATCCCTCTTGCTACCCATCAGGATACTCACCCTGAGGGATAGGTAAAATGAATGATAGGCAGATTGAGGATAGGTAAACTATGGGAAGGTGATCACAGAGGAGATAAGGTAAGGTAAGGAGTAAGCTTTAGTATTTAGGCCTTTTGGGAGATAGCCTTACATTGCTCAAGATGCTTTGGATTATATTTATCTGTCTAAAAAGACATCTAATCATTTCAATATTACTTTTGTTCATTTTGAAATATTTTCATCATCAAACCTCATTTTTGGGTACTTTTAGTCAATTTCTGAGAATCATTATCACAAATTCTGTCACATTCTACCCATAGACTATACTATCAGTGACCCCTCCTATTTTATCTAAGCTCATTGCCCCAGGTCACACCATTAGCATCATAGGAATGCATAGTGGGGACCTCTCATGGCACAAACCCAGACTAGCAGTAAAGCCAAGGTGGTCAGTATGACGACCTAGGGTAGTCATAGGGACCTGACCACCCTCTGACGACCCTAAACTCGTCATATATGACGACTTAGCAATGGCGGCATGTTTTCAGTGCACATATTAGGTTTATACTGTAGGAGCCTATAGCCAGGTGGAAAACAAGCAAACTAGAAATAGCTATTAAAAGGACAATACCGAAATTATGGAACTGATTAAATTGTATCCAAACTGTAGTTTCCAAAATGGCCACGAGGTGCCTGTCAGGTGTGCCTGTGGTCCTAGTCCAAATACTAACTGGAAAGGGTAGCTTATATTTGTCCGGGCGAGTGACCATTGAGTAACATGCAATGTTGAGGGTTTGGTTTCCTACAGAAATAATCATTTTATCTCATTGAAAATCACAGATCTGGACCATCTTGAGCAGGAGATGATGGAATTCGCATTATTATCTGTGTCAGCTGATTCCTTGCTATTGTGGTGGTCCCGCGTCGTCTTCGAGGTACCTTCGTGGTCCTCGTGGGCGACATCGAGAGCACCTCTATTACCCGACGCCTGGGGGCGCTGGAGTCCAGCGCCACGTCACCACTTGGTCACGTGGCCCTCGACTCCGGTGTATATAAGGCCGTTGTACGGCCTTCCTCAAGGTCAGTCCAGCCCCGACTGACCATCGTGAGCGATGGTTGGCGGCTGCCCGGCTACCATATTCTAGTACTCCTCTGTGCTGCTGCACAGAGGAGGTGTATGTGGAGTATCAACTGTAGACACTAGAAGGCCTAGTGTCGAACCTGTTATAGAGTTCAAACTCTGCCACCTGTAACTGTGATCGAGAACGGCTGATGCCTATGTGTTATTAGACAATAAAGTTTTAACTGGAACCTGAATAGTTGTTCTTCGTTGTTTATCAAAAGATTCGATTGAACATCGAGGGGTAGAACACTACACTGGTGCCGTGACCAGTTGTTAACTTTAGTCCGCATAGGTACTGCGAGCTTAAGTTCGACATGCAGGGTCACTTGGATGAAGGTGATGACCCCAATCACCAACATCAAGTGACTACAGGCCCGTTAGTGGATAGGAACGATCCACTAAGCGGTGGTGGTTTGAACCACTCTTTGATAATAGGTCCATCGTCTGACCCGTTGGGCCTGTATCAAAGGAGCCGACTACTCAATTGGCGATTATCGACTCAACTCTCTCCGGCGGCTGAGAATTTCTTGAGGACACAGAGTTTGTCCTATGTAGAAAAATCAGCCTCGCCCGTGAGAACTCCAATGGGCCTTGGCAGTTGGTCCTTCGAAGGTCCCTCGCCCGTGTCGATACAAGGAAGTATGGACAGTGGCAGGGGACTCAACGAGGAGTTGCTGCAAGAGCAGCAACGCCAACTGCGCCAGGGTCGTGAGCAGTTGGATGCTCTCGTGAGTAACACCACGAAAGCTCAGGAGAAGAGTACTGAAATTGGAACAGCTTAGGCAGCAAGCGCTAGAGGCTTCGAACAAGACTCAGATCGCGAATAGAGAACTTGCTGATCTTCAAGAGAAGGTCAAGCAGCTCTCTAGCGAAAAAGAGTCCTTGCTTGCAATGAAGTCGGAGATCGAGCGTAGTCGATTGACAGCAGAAGATTGTCAATCACTAAAAGCAAAGATCGACCGCCTTGCTACTAGCCGCCGAGAATGTGTCGAGAGAGCTCGAAACGATTTTCGGGATGCCCAGCACGAGCAGACGTCCCTTAAACATAAGTTGAAACTACAAGAAGTAGAAAAGACTATGTTGGAGGAACAACTGCAAGAGTTGCGGCATGAGTTGAACCAACAATCAGCCGAGCATACTGAAGAAGTAGCTGAGCACCTAACAGCTTATGAAAAGCAGGTCGAACAGCTACGTCAGGAACGGGAGTCGTTACTCTGTCAGATGCAAGCTGACGAGGATGCTCGAGCCAGGGACGAGGCAGAAATGCGGCGTCGCTGTGAGGAACGAATCGAACATGCAAACAAAATGGCGGAATATCAGATTCTAATGGAACAAAAAGCGAGGCACAAGGCCGAGCTTAATTCCTTGAAATCTGAATCCCTAGTAGCCCAATCACTGAAACATCAGAAGGATTCGGATACTCTCGGAGCCATGCGTGGAGAAATCGATAAGCTCCGACGAGAGATATCGTCTCGCAGGGAGGCTGATGAAGCCAGGGTGAATAAAGAAGTTCGTGATAAACTCGCACTCGAGGAACGTCTGAAGGAGCAGACGGAATCGAAATTGTGTGCCGCTAGACTTCGAGAGAAGCAACAAAGTAGTGAATGCAGCACTACTAGAGTTGCCACTCAGGAGGACCTAGTCGAAAACCCTGACTACAGAGAGTGGCTTGATCGTACCATGAAGGAGGTCAAGCAGCTCTTTGCCCTCAGCGAGCAACGAGATCTCTCTAAGCCCAAACATGCCCGCCTGGAATTCCTAGTGTCGGAATTAAGACAGGCGGAACGTTCAAAACAGCAGGCTGAGATAGATAGAATGGTGGGGGCAATCGACGACATCTCGAAAGTGGATTCGAGGTCACGTCGGAACCAACCAGTTTCTTCGATGCCGCGCACCGATGGTCTAAGTGGAGTGATCGGGCAGTTCTCGACCCCTACCATGACCCAACAACATGTTGATCCACCCAAATATAGGGATATCAGATTCGAAGCTTCGCATTTGAGTGAGGCCGATTCCGGTAACCCCTGGGGGATGAATCATAGTCGTGCAGACACGACTATATGAAACATGGGGATGGACCATCAAATACCTAGAAGAGGTACAACATTCGCTCTTGATCAGGTCAGGAGATCAAGCAGAATGTTTGAAAATACCTCTATCGGGCATGAACCGGCCCGAACTAGGTCAGTCGAGTGCCCTACATTTACATGGAAGGATGATTGGCTCCGTTGGTACCACGGATTCAATCACGTCCGTCGAGTAAATGTGTGGACCTCGAGTATGGCATTAGCTCAACTCCTCATGTTACTCCAAAATGGCCCCGCAGCTGATACTGTGTGGCTATGGGAGGAGCATGGAGATGGGACTTTGGATGGACTGGTCGACATGGTAACGGAAACCATGACTTCTAGCCTCCAAGATCCCATTGTCACAATGGAGAAGAGACGCCAGGGCAAGAACGAAAGCATTAGAGCCTATGGCTTTGCTTTGAGACGTCTTGCCGGCGATGCCTATCCAGGTGTGGACTTCTCGGTTGAATGGCTCATAACCAAAGTCAACCAGCTGTTCATAGGAGGATTGTATGACGTTGATTTACAACAAGACGTTCTTCGAGAATAGCGCACTTACATGTCCCTCAAGGATCTCATGGACTTGGCTGATGAGTTGTAGCAGAAACGACAACTCTTGCCGAAGTTGGTGAATCCTACCTCGACAAATGCATTGTCGGCGTTGGCCGACGCCGCTTTGGTTGAGGAGAGACAGGGGGAGGTGTCCTCATACTCGAAGCCCAGGGCGGGGAGTAAGACTAAGAAAAGTCAGAAATCCGCTGGTAAATCGAAAACACCAAACAAGGCCTCCAAACCCAAGGTACAGGAACAGACCTTCTCGCTGAGTCAATTGAAGAATTTACTCAGGGTTATCGAGGGAGGGGATGTCCCTGTTACTAGCTCGGAGAAGCCGAGTACCCCTCCGTCCGACGCCAAGTGTTGGAACTGCAAGAAGCAGGGGCATTTCGCACGGACTTGCCCCGAGCCGATTAAAGGACTACCACCTGACGCGACGGAAAACTGAGGCGGGCGGCTCGACGTGGCAATCGAGCTGCCCGACCATCGAAAAGCCAAGGTATCAGCACCTCTGGCACTCCTGATCAGACGACAGTAGATTCGAGGGAACTAGGTAAGGTCCCGGTAGGGCCGTCCCAGCCCTTTACCACAGCGGCACCGGTTGATCACCTGTCGGGTCCCGAAGATGACGGTGTAGAAAAAGCCTCATTGGCCAAGGAACAGGGCGCTGGCAGCCCGAACTCCGAGGTCGAGGGTTCGACTGGATCGAAAGTGAAAGTCGACGCCGGGAGAGAAGCCCTGATGCGGCAGCTGGCCAGAGTCTGCGCAACAGAGCTTCCCTCAGATGATCCCTGTCTCTCTTTTCTGAAGAAGAGAGGGATCGATCTGAGTACTGACATAGGGTTGAGAATGCTAGCAGGAACCGCCCCCTTGTCGGGGAAACGATGGTACCTGAGATTCGAGGGCGTTCTCTAGACTTCCTGATAGATACTGGTGCCAGCCACACCATTGTCTCTCAGGAACTCGCGAAAACGTTAGTAGTGCCGTCAGATAATCTCTACGAGGGAATAACGGCGTGCACTGCGTCTGGAGCCGAAATGCGGACCTATGGTCGATTGGTTCTACCTCTTAAGGTCGCATCGACCCACTATGTGTTTAGCCCAATAGTGGCCGATGTGGCTGACGATGGCATTCTGGGGCTCGACTCCGCGGCATTATACGGTATGATCCTGAACCCAAAGACGGGTCAATTGGTCATGACCGAGCCGGTAGAAGAGCACCATCAGTGTAAACTGAAGAGAGTGTCATCGATAGCCTCAGTAGCACAGACCACTAGGATACCTGCCAGACATCGGTGCGATGTCTTGGTAAAATCCGAGGGTCTGGAAAGAGACCGACAGGGCATAGTCGAACCCGACCTGAAAACTCTAAAAAGTTTTGGGTGGGTTGGTGAGGCTGCCCTTGTCAGCAATGTCCGTCGAACAGTGTTTCCCGTCTGTAATCCACTGAATCGAGACATTGTCCTGGAGAAGGGCCAGGTGGTCGGTACTATACAGTACGCTGACAGAAACGGTGAATTCTCGTCACCAGAGGTAGGAACCGTGATGATGCGTCTCGAGCAAGAAGCTGCAGACATCGAGACGGCGGAAATCGCGAGCACCCACACGGCGGAGCTCCCTACCTGGCTGTTAGACATGTATGGCGACACCCACCTGACCCAGCCAGAAGAAAGACTGAAGCTGTCCGCCTTACTAGGTAAGCATGTGGATGTCTTTAAATCCCCAGATGAACCGTTAGGGCGCACCGATCGATGTCTGCATAACATCGACACGGGTGATGCACAACCTATCCGAGTCCCTTATAGAAGGATTCCGCTCAGCAAGAAAGCTGCGGCGGATGAACAACTTAAGGAGATGTTGGATACGGGGGTGGTTAGGCCAAGTACTAGTCCCTGGTCCATTCCCGTCCAGATGGTGATGAAGAAGGATGGGACCATGAGATTCTGCGTCGATTATCGATGTCTGAATGGAGTGACTAAGAAAAATGCCTACCCCCTCCCGCGCATCGACGAATCCTTGGATGCCCTAGGAGGAAACAAGTGGTTTAGTTGTCTCGATCTCCAATCTGGATATTGGCAGATCGGGATGAATCCCGACGACGTCGAGAAAACCGCTTTTTCCTACCAGAGGGGGCTCTATGAATTCGATCGAATGGCGTTTGGGTTGTGCAACGCCCCCGCCACATTCAAGCGAATGATGGAGGAGATGTTGAGAGGTTTGCTGGGTAAAAGTTGCCTGGTTTACCTCGATGATATCATCGTCTTCGGCAAAACGACGGATGAAGCAATGGCGAATCTGGCAGAAGTTTTCAACAGGATTCGAGCATGGGGACTGAAGTTGAAACCTAAAAAGTGTCAACTTTTTAGGACTTCAGTCGAGTACCTGGGCCGAATCGTGTCTGAACAGGGTATAGAAGCCAACCCGGGGAAAATTAGCGATGTAATGACTTGGGCTAGGCCCACTACAGTGAAGGAAATCCGATCCTTCATTGGTTTTTGTTCCTACTACCGAGAGTTCATCCCGGGGTTCGCGGAACTCGTAAGTCCTTTACAGGACTTAGTGATCCAAAAACCTAAAGGTAGTAGAGGTCGTTACGAGGCATTCGCGTGGACGGAAAGAGCCGAACATGCCTTTGTCTAGTTAAAATGAAGTTTCAAGGAGACACCTGTACTTCGATTCCCCACACCCGACGGTCGTTTTATCTTGGACACTGACGCTAGTAATACCGCGATCGGGGCTGTTCTATCCCAAAAGCAGGATGGAGCAGAGGTCCAGATCTCGTTTGCTAGCAACACTCTAAGTAAAACACAACGGAACTACTGCACCACCAAAAGGGAACTGCTGGCGGTTGTCGTGTACACCAGGAAGTTTAGGCACTACCTCTATGGTGGTAACTTCACTATCCGTACCGATCATTCGTCTTTGAAATGGCTCCTGAATTTCAAAGAAGCTGAAGGGATGATGGGTAGGTGGCTGGCCCACCTTTCGGAGTTCGGTCTCGAAAACTCTAAGATCGAACATCGAAGTGGGGCCAAGCATCTAAACGCCGATGGTCTTAGTCGTATCCCTGTGCGGCTATGCCAGAGGTCGGATTGCACAGACTGCGGCAGTCATAATGCTGTTTTGGCAGCTGTAAGTAGTTTAGTAGACAGCCGGGTGGGTGTTGCATTTTGGTCTCTCGATGAACTCATTGATGCTCAGAAAGCGGACGCCGACATCAAACGAGTTGCTGAATGGCTAGTTAAGGGGGCTAAACCCACTAGGCCTGATGTATCAATCAAGAGCGCCGAGGTATGGAAATTAGTAGGGCAATGGCCTCTATTAACTTTCCGTGAAGGCTTGTTGTGTCGTTGGAAAGTCGAGGCGGGTCGAGCTAGACGCACGATTCAAGTAGTTGTACCACGCCAACTGAGGGGCGAGGTTCTCTCCTTTTGCCATGGACACCGAACAGCGGCACATTTTGGTCGTAAATGAACGCTCGAAAAAGTGAAAAGGAGATATTACTGGCCTGGAATGGGGAAGGACATAGGTCGTTGGGTTCGACATTGTCCTACCTGTTGCCTGGTAAAGCCCGGCGAGGGCATGGGTAAGTCTCCTTTGCACCAAGAGTTGTTCGGGGTGAGATTCGGGAGGATAGCTATGGATATCATCTCGGGATTTGCACCCACGCCAAACAAGAATACTTGCATGTTAGTAATCCAGGATTACTTCACCAAGTATGTACGCGCTATTCCCCTACCAAATCACACAGCAGAGACCTGTGCAGAAGCCTTCGTGGACGAATGGGTTTTGACCTTTGAAGTCCCGTTGCTTCTGCATTCCAACCAAGATCGAGAATTCGAGTCTCGACTCTTCTCTGAGATGTGTGAATATTTGACGATTGTAAAACAGAGAACCAATCCGTACAGACCACAGAGCGATGGTCAGGTAGAAAGGTTCAATAGAACATTGATTCAGAGTCTGACTATGTTGGTAGACAAACTGGGATGAACAGGCGAAGTATGTGGTGTCCGCATATAACAGCGGAAATTCTCATGCCAGAAATTCTCATGCCAGCGGATGTGATTTTCGGCTCAATCGAGAACCCACTCGAAGTCCCTTGCTCCGTCACTTTCGTGGAACAGCTTCGTGACCGATTGAGAGAAAGTTACAGCATGGTAAGAGAAAATCTAGGTAAATCTGCGGAACGCCAGAAAGTCGGGTATGACTATGGGCTAAAGCAGAGAAGGTACTCAGTTGGGGAACAGGTGGTGAGGTACCACACCCCCCAGGCAGCTATGAAGCTTGCTCCCAACTGGGATGGGCCGTTCGTAGTGGATTCTGTCCTCTCTGAGTCGACATTATTACTGCGATCATCCCGCGGGCGGTTGCAAAAGAGCAATGTTGATAGAGTGCGCCGGGGGTTGGGCATAGAACTATCACAAACTGTCGAGTTGTTGCAACCACAACTTGATGATGATTCACCTTCTCGTAAGGCTACGAAAAGGGCTAAGCCTGTTTCTGGACAGGTCGAAATAGAGATCGAAAGGTCGCGACCGGAAGTTCAGTCTAAAAAACAAACTGCTGAGGGTCATCGAAAACAACAGCAAAAGGCTCGAAAACTGAGTGAGGTGGAGGTGTTGGATGCCAGTAAACCATCAAAGCGGCGCCGTGGTCGACCTGCTCGTCGAGATAAGTCGAAAGCATCTAAACAGCCTTTGAAGGGATGTCGAAAGCCCGACCCCCCCTCGAAGGTGCTAACGACTGAACAAACTTCACATCGAAACGTTTCGATTGAAGTCAAAGATCAGTCACTCCAGTCCGGACCTATGACTCGAGCGAGGCTTAAGCGCCAAGGCTCATCAAAGGAACGGTCAGCGAGTGTCGAGGATGAAAGGAAACCCAGAGCAAACACTCTGGCTCCTACATCCACACCGTCACAAGTGATGGGAGGCAGACGCCGATGGAAACGGGTTAATAGCCCGGTCGGCCAAGCCACATCAAAGGACGGCGGGCTAGGAGGGGGTGATAGTAACCCGCCCCGAGGCTCAACACTCGTTCCAACAGTAAAGGTTAGAATCAGGAAAAGTCCTAGATTAAACCCTACTCAGTAATCGATGATTCGAAAATAACGGGTGCCGTTCTTGAGTAAATCTGTCTGTGGACGTGAAGCCGACGGTGAATAAAAAATTACACAACGAGAAGTCATGCGATTGCCTCTTAGTTTGAGACAACCTGACGCTGGAAATATGGAAATTTGGGGCCTCTGATTTTTATTTGACTGTGAGGATGGGTTCCCAGCATAGGCTGGTGGATTCTGCCCGAAGGGTAGATCCATATTGGAACCATTTTTTAAATCCCGGTAGTCTGATGAAGGGGGGGGGTGCCCAGATTATCCATGTTAATAGTGTTGGAACCCATGGACCGCATAGGAAATAACGGCATATGCAAACATTGCGACTGGAGAACCAGAGCGTGACGGTGAGGGGAGAGTGAGTCGTTCTATTTTTTTAGCATTACCTTATTTGGTCATGGCGTGATGCGCTGTGGACCAATAGGGTTCGCCCTCCTCGGTCACATAGGCCGTTCCTCCAATCAGAGGCGTGCGTCACAGGGATAAAAGGCCGCGTCGCACACCACGGAGGTCACATCTGCGCCCTTCTCGTGAGAGTCGGACGCAGATAAGCTGGACTAAGCCTAGCTTATTCCAGCTGGTACGCTCCGCCCCGGGGACTTCCTACCTGAGTGTAGGAGGTCTCCCCTGCCTAGTGTCGAGGGACACGACCTGCGTGAGCGCAGGTTCGTGTTCTCTCGAGGCTCCAGTCTTCGGTCCCTCGAGCCGCCTGAGTGCGGTTCGAGGTACATCGAAGGCACCTTCGAGGCTTCGACCCGCCAGAGTGGCGATCGAAACACCTCGAAGATCCTCTTCGATGTCTTGTCCCGTCTGAGAACGGTTCGAGACCCGGAGTCTTCTCTCCCTGGTGGAACCCAGCAGTTCAGGAAGAACCATTGGGTCCTCGTCCGACGAGCAGTCAGGGTACAGCTCTTCGGCGAGCCACAAGTCGCAGAAGAAGAAGAAGAAGAAGTCCAAGAGGACCAGACCCGAGCAAGAGCTCGAGTCTACCTCGGCTAAAAGTGCAGCTCTTCTGAAGCAGATCGAGGATGCACAGAAAGCCTTGGCCGAGTCCCAGGAGCAGGAGAAGGAGCTCCGCCGGAAGGCGAAGGAGGCATCTTAGCAGCAGAAGCGCGACTTGAAAGTCGCGGCTGCTGCCGCCTCAAGGGACTCCTCCCCCGATGAGATGGAGGTCGACGAGCCGTCGACACCTGCTCCATCGAAAAGTGCTACCCCTTCAGGTTCTAAGGGCAAGAAGCCCACTGAATCGAAGGCATCCAAGGGGACCTTGAAAGACTTCAAGATCTAAGGTGCCCAAGAAGGAAGGTAGCAAAAAGGAATCCGCAGCCAAGAAGGCTCCAGCCCAGGAAAGGAGTAGCGAGTCTACTGCACCCCCGGAACCTGGAACCGAGCCGTCGGAGGTCGATGCCGGTGCCGTGGAGAGCACCGTATCCTCACCCCCAGACACGGCCAAGGCTGTCGACGCGTGGAAGCGGCTGTCAGCGATCACTGCCAAGCGACGTACTGAGTACGTCGATGACAGGCCACTGACCAAGCTTCAGGACTACCGCAAGAATGGTCAAGTGGTACTCCCTAGTCTCGTCGGAAAGGATGGTAGTGACGAGGAGGAGTGGTATTCGGATGATAGTCATGCCATTGACTGGTATGTCTCGATGATCGAGAATATCACGAATGCCTCAGACTCGTCGGGGGTGTCGCTGCCCGAGCGACAGCGGATTGGATTTGCATGGCGCATCTTCAACCCAGGGCAGCAGTGTGCTTTCGAGAACTGCACACGTAAGGGGTTCCCCCCTCGCGTATACGCGACAGACGGCAGGTATGCTCGACACTTGGTTGAAGAGCATCGAGCCATCCGTCCGCAGTTCGGTTGTGTTAAGGTGGAAAAGACCATTCCATGTTATCAGGACCCTGATGACCCGACCTCTCCCCCTTTCGTGACCTCACGAAGGGGCTTGATGGCGCGTCATCTCAAGTCGTACAAGCAGCCCCATAAGTACAACGCCGAGGGCGCTATCCAACTAGTGGAGACGCTGGTTGGAAAGTGTGAACGGAATGAGAAGACAGGCGCGCCGACTAGACACTGGATGCGGATGGCCCCCGCACCCCCGTCTACGAAGCGCCTGTATATCAGACCGGAACTGATGCCCGCTTTCTATGGTGCCTACCCCAAGTTCAGGGTAGAGCAACGGAAGAAGCGGGAGGCCAGTCGTCCTCGAGACCAGGGACCAACAGCCTCTACGAGTGGGAACAAGAGGCCCCACTCTACAGAGGCTGGAAAGTCTGCCGGTTCGACTGAACCCAAGAAGCCTAAGCCGCAGGCTGCTCCCTCGAAGCCCGAAAAGGCATGGAAAGCCGCCCCGGCCCCGGCTCCTAAAAAGTCGAAGACTGCTTCGACCGGTTCGGCCAAACCAAGCACCAGTGGTGCTAAAACTGGAGGCAAAACGGTGGAATCCCAGAGTGGTCGTGATCGACAACCCAAGGTGACCACCAACTCGTCTCCCCCTGTCAAACCCCCTGTGGCGGCGGAGGGCAGCACCCCAGCTGCCACGCCGCGTGTCAACGTGGGAGGCGCGACACTGACCTCGGCAGCAGGAGCTACCTTCTCCAACGTTGTGACAGGCGCCGACACCCCGACAGCAACCTTGCGTTGGGAGTTGGCACAGCCTGCATACGGCGATGGCGTCGAACGTGGGGTCCCCAAGACGTTCGTGGAACATTGTAAGGGAATTCTACAGATGACGGGTAGCCCTGCTATCGACAAATTCGGTGAGGCATTCCGTGAGGAAGCGAGTGCCTACTTGTTCGGCCTGTTTGATAGAACAAACATGGCCATCCGTAACGAGCTCCTTCCGGCTCTTAGGGATGAGGCACGCCAGACCGTTCAGATGGAGATGGACTCTCGTCTGACCGATGTCCGAACCCGTCTCAATAACTTTGAGTCACAGGCCCAATATGATATCACCAAGAGGGAAAGTATCATAGAAGGCTGGGAGGAAATCGACCGCGAATTCTTTAGAGTCTTCGGGGTCCAACTCTCGGAATGGATGAAGGACAAGCACCATGGCGTCCGAACCCTGAAGCCCGTTCGAACTGAGCCCTCTCGCGAAGCGCAGAGGTACCTCGTCGAGGGCGGAGTGGTCCCTGACGTCAGGACGCTGGCAGCTCAGACGAATCCTTTGAGAGAGTTGTCTCCAAAGATTGACAGTCTGAGCTCGGCTATGACGATGTTGAGCCGAGAGCAGGTGGTGCAGGACAAGCCTGACACCCCGGGTAGGTCTCTCGGTGCCTCCGTCTACCCACCAGCAGCCCCGCCTTCCTCCTCTGCTCCCTTGATAACCCTCTCGGGAGCCACCGAGCCTACACCGCCACCGGTTCAGAGAGTGGTGTCACCGAGGATCCATCCGGATCTTCATGGCATCACACCTCTGGCCCCGGCGAGTGTAGCCGTCTGCCCGGACCCGTCGGCTTCCGCCCAAGCAGTAGAACCTGCTGAGGCGGAACAGTCGATGGATATAGACGGGGACGTCGATGTCGTCGATCAATCTCCAACGGCTCCCCCTGACCAGGGAGACAAGGACGACCTTGAAGGTCGGGAGAGCGACGACGACAACGGAAGCGACTCAGCAGACTCGGCCGTTCTCCACTCAGATGCTGAGGGAGACTCCCGGGATGCACCCGAGACCTCTAACGAGGCTTGGAGTACGACAATGGACCGTGTAGCCCCATTGCCGGAGTCGCCGACGTTTTCGGGCCAGCTAGCCGCCAGTGCTTCACATGAGGGTGAGCGCACTGACGGAGAGCAGGCTGAAATCGACGCCGCTACAGGGTCCATCTCGGAGGATCAGTAGTAAGATACTACTGCTCCTCCTCTTCAGCTTGGATCGCTGACATCGGACAGAGTCTCGATGTCAGCACGGAACCCCCGGGAACTTGTTCCCGGACGACGGTGTACCCTCCACGAGTGGGGGTACCTTTCCTGTCCCCGGACCTTCCTGCGAAGCTGTGTGGATCCGACGCCACCCTGGTCTTAGGGCCCGGTGGTGCCACACATCCTCGGCCTCACGGTCGAAGGACCATCATAGTAGTACTGTACACTATCGATGGGCTTCCTACGCTGGAAGGAGCTTCTCAACGAGACAGGGAGGAAACGACACGACCCCGGTTGCCATACCCGGTCGTGCCTCCCTCGGATCGACCAGGAGCAGGTCGTGAAGCAGTGTTTCGACACTGGTCTCCTACGTTGGATGGAGCAACGCCTTATAATTAACTGTGATAATAATTTTTTTTCTACAGTACAGTAGAAACTATATTTCTATATATTCCTCTACTGTTTCTGTCGACCATGTCGACGGATCCAGTAGTTCATATTATTATCTAATTGTTTAGACTGATCCGGGATCTCTGAATTTTCAGAGACCTCGTTTCAGTCTAGTGGGGGGTGGTGTGGTGGTCCCGCGTCGTCTTCGAGGTACGTTCGTGGTCCTCGTGGGCGACATCGAGAGCACCTCTATTACCCGACGCCTGGGGGCGCTGGAGTCCAGCGCCACGTCACCACTTGGTCACGTGGCCCTCGACTCCGGTGTATATAAGGCCGTTGTACGGCCTTCCTCAAGGTCAGTCCAGCCCCGACTGACCATTGTGAGCGATGGTTGGCGGCTGCCCGGCTACCATATTCTAGTACTCCTCTGTGCTGCTGCACAGAGGAGGTGTATGTGGAGTATCAACTGTAGACACTAGAAGGCCTAGTGTCGAACCTGTTATAGAGTTCAAACTCTGCCACCTGTAACTGTGATCGAGAACGGCTGATGCCTATGTGTTATTAGACAATAAAGTTTTAACTGGAACCTGAATAGTTGTTCTTCGTTGTTTATCAAAAGATTCGATTGAACATCGAGGGGTAGAACACTACACTATCATAAAATGAGCCTACCTTTAATGGATTTTGGTCACAATTCTGAACATAATGTCCAGGCGAGTGATGAACTACAAGGTAAAAAAGCAGTTTTTTTACATAATTGTTCAACATTTGCTGATATTTTAAAAAAGAGAAATACAACTAAAGAACAAGTGTGGATTAGATCAACATCTCTTATTTCCAGGAGACCAATTTGCCTATCACAATGGTCCACAGTTCAGTACAGAAGATCAAGATAATGACATAAGTGGGAGAGTCCATTGTGTACGACTCAACTCAGGTGGATGGTGGTATTGGGATTGTGCTTTTGTGAAACTAAATGGCCACCTTAATCCTCGAAACGAATATGAAGAAGTCTACTGGGCTGGTTTTACCCAAACTAACCAATCATTGGTCTCTGTAAGAATTATGTTAAAGGGAAACAATCCCCTATCATCATCATGACCTATTTTCATCATTTATGTATATCAGATAAAAAGATTCTGACATGTGAAATAGCTATCATTATAGAGCAAAGAAGAAGGTTTAAATGTGGCGACTGATGACGTCACCAATAGGCAAAATGCATAGTCCTTATAGAGCACCGATAGGATGCATTCTAATGCTCTTGCTAGCATTTATCTGGCAGGATTTATTCATACCATCGACAACATCACTAAATAACCCTACATTACAAAAAATGGTGTTTAGGATTTAAAGATTTAGATTCTAAACACCTAAAAAGTTGTTCTAAATGGACTGAAAAGTAGATGTTTAGCTTTTAAACGTTTATATTTCTAGGTGTTTAGACATAAAATATCGACAATATGACAGCTGCATGCTATTATGGACTTCCTACATGCAGCCATCTGCTATTGTTAGGTCACAATAGGTTGTGGTATTCTCCTAAATTGCAATTTAATATTTACCCAATTTTACCAATAGAAGATTATGCAATTTAACTCTGTGCCATTGCTATATGTGTACCATAAAGAAGCAAGCAGTGATTGAACATCCATTTTACATGTATGAAATACTTGGACAGTATAGTTGTCCCTGTAAACTGATATGTATTGATCCATATCAGAATGAGTTGAGCATGAATGAAATTGGGTCCTCAACCTAAATGCATTCACAAGTAATTCCTAAACACAAAACTCTGAATTTATAGACAAATCAAAATATCTAAGTGAAATTCCTTAAATCAGTAAAAGAAAATGAACCTGTACAATTTATAATGTAAACACATTAATTAGCTAAACATGTAATTTTTCTAAACACTTAACATATGTTTAGGAGGATATTCTGTTTACAAAAACGCTGCAAGATTATGTTTAGAATTGTGTTCAGGATCTGAATACCTTTTTGCAGTGTACAGTAGTTTTCTATACAATGCCATAACATTGGGCACATCAGTGATATAATACTGTATTGCACGCCTGTATTGACCTATTCATTTATAAAATATGAAATACTGATCTAACTATAAACATATATCTATCCTTGAGACAACAGAAGCTAGAAAAATTTATCCTTTTGTTGATATAAGCCCCTATATTGTGTTCTGAGCAGCTTATAATGGAGCGAGGTAGGCTAAAGGCACCCCGAGTCGGACAGATACCTAAAATCGGACACCTTTTGGATTGGATTACATCATCAATAGGAGGATGCTGGGTATCATAAGAAGTCTACATGGAAACTAAGCTGTTATACTCTCTAACAAATACAGCTTAACAAATCTAAGTTCCTTTCTATACAGTTTTACAACTGTGCAAACACAGGGTGATTCTGTTTTATACCACTATTCCTGCACCTCCCTTACTGTTATGCCCTCTTCTACCAGTGCCTTATGGGAGCATACACACACATGTGTTTTTTTTTTTTTTTTGATATACTTTTTCGAGGTCAAGTTGGACTTAGAATATTTTGGGAAATGCTGGCGGACATACAAATTTAGTCTCGCCATTGTTTCAATCGTCCCAACTCGTAGGAGTATTGAACCCAGGCTGCAGTGGTGGTTAGCAAGGACGTTAACCACAGCGCCACACTGGACGGTGATGAAACCCAATGCGAAAGTAAATAAATTCTAACCTGTGGTCCTAGTCCTATGTTTGCACTCAGTTTTCATCTTGATTCCAACCTTGTCATGTTATAATATCAAAATCCCAACAAGTATTCGATCCATAGATGAGGAATGTGTGCTAATTTTCTCCATTTTGTTCAATATAAATAAGAATCCAATGATTTTTCTATCGTAAGCGAGTCGTGGTCCGGCCATTCTCTGCGTCTTCTTCAACTGCAGCATGTTGACCTACATCCACATCCAGGCCACTGACACACTTTCGTTGGACATGGAGGCGGGTGGGAATGGCGAACCGCGACTCGTGTACAATAGAAAAATCAATGGATTCTTCTTTCATTTTTATATATCGGACATATCAAGCATGGAGGGATCACCTAGAATGTCTAAGGATGTGTATGTTTTAATATATCGACATGTCATGGTTGGATTCAATACCCGCCCAGAATAACAATGGCTTCAAGCAGGGCGAACCGGGGACTAGCGCTGTCTCTTACAAAATGTCTTCTGCTGTATTTATTCTGGGGATATCAGGTAAGAAATTAATGTTATCATGGAGGAAAAGGTGGTATAAACGCATTATGGCATAAATATGACAGCCCACGGCTCGTGCAATATTTGTCAATATACAAACCGTTGGCTGTCATATTTATGCTATATTGCATTAATATTTTGATGTTAAACAATGGTGAGTAAATGGGAAACTTGGTTTTATTCATCAATCTGTTGTGTCGTCACTGGAATGTTTACATGATCTATCTATATATCAATGGAAACATATACATTTTTACTGATGATTTAACTTGACAAACATGAAAACATCCCTCACATTACATTTTGGGAGTTATTCCTAAATTGCCTTCAGATTACCCCTGTCTGGGACACAATTTTATCATGATTCATATACTTTTACAATGGATTTTTTTTATCACAATGAGAATCTTCTGTGATATACCTTTACTCTCAGATATGGATATTGAATATGTATTTGTTTTTCCCAATATCTCACACCTAAATCCAATCACCACTTCATCTGCCCATGGAAGTCATGTGCAAATGGGCCTGCAGATTGCCCTGTTAAAGGTATGCATAATTACACATCTGGAATTTTTCTGAAGAGGAGTATTGTATTAGCTACTATTCCCTAAGATGTTCTGCTACATTCCCCTATAAGATATTTGATATACAGTGGCCCATTTTGTCTGTATCAACTAGATAACATAGTGTCTGACTCTAGGGTCCTTTTTGCAATGTGCTGTCCGACTTTAGCGACAATTTGATGTTCAGAAGGCAAAGTATATACAGTTCATTTGTTCATTTGTATAGGAGAGATTTATCAAAACCTCTTCATGGATATTGGTGGCTAAGTATCATATCAACTGGTGCAATAGAAAGTAGAATCCACCACAGTAGAAGGTACAATATTTGAGTATCAAATATGGTCACCTCTTGTGTGGTCAGGAGCGTCCGTAATGGGTGCCTGTACCCTATAGAAGTAGCGATCGTCTGTTGTTCAAATCTTATGTAATGATGAACTTTCTGGTTGATCAATGCTTAAACTCGGAGGTCTAAGTCTCATCTGGTGATGGAGCAGCAATCTGTCTAAGTTCTAGACTATGCATGTCAATGAAAATGATTAACAAGTGTTTTGAAGAAGTTAGGTTGGTCGTATTCATGTCTTAACTTGGAGAGAGAGAGAGAGAGAGAGAGAGAGAGAGAGAGAGAGAGAGAGAGAGAGAGAGGGATCTCCCTTTCCAACCACCAAGTCCTTCATTTAGTCAGATCGGTAGAATTTGGCCTGCGTATCTTGAAAGGAGATACTCTGGTAAGTTGTATTTATCAGTCTTGAAGTGGTCAAGCTGGTAGCCTGGGATTTTCCAAGACTCATCATACGCCTAAATCCCCCGGCACCTCCTCTCTAATTCTTATTAACTTTTTTTCGCTTAAAATGCAGTGGGTAAACACCTTCATCTACACCAAACCTTGACTCAGCCCATGGCATTGTAAATGCCTTGATTTATCGTCATACTCTTAGTTGAGTTCTCGTTGACAAGGCAGAGTTGAACAGATTTAATCTCAGATCTGTGAATAGGATGGGTTCCACCCGGGATCAGAGATTCTATGCCGGGATCAAAGAGGCTTACATTCCGAGTCTCTCTGGACTATTGGGATACCTAAACACAATTCCCTTTTTTATGCCTTAATTTACGGGAGTACCCGTTCCATATTGCTGTTGTAAATCAATGAAAACAAGAACATTATCACTTGTCGGCAATCCATCAATTAGATTTGGAATATTATTTATTGGAGATCATGCAGCTATCATTAGTGAGGTTAAGATATGAATGTGTACTGCAACGTGTACGTGTATACTGTCACAGGTCTCCTGGGGGGAATCCCAGGCCAGCAGTATACAACTTGTAGCCTTGACGTTTTGGATGTGTAGGGGCCACTCTACATGTACATGTAGGGAGATAAGATAGATAAAGGAAATAAATGGATGAAGAATTATATTAGATCAACAGAGTTGATACTTAGGTCTGTCTTTAGCCATTGAATAAGTGGATTGCACTTTGGCTAATTCTATAGCTGTATAATCACCTATTGTTTGTAGCCTTAGGTCTACTCAGCTAGAACCATACACCTGAAGTGTTTATTGCTACACAGAGGACTATATTATCTTTAATACATAACCTGTACTGGAAGCTGTACCTGTAGACCTTGACGTTCACGTACAAGCACACGTTCAACAATCTTAACCTCTCTATTGGTGTAGGAGGTTTCATGAGGCCAATAACTGCACATTATTGTCAACCATTGCATATTATAAACCTTCATACATACAAACGCCCATTGACCTATCATCATTAAATCACAAGGCACACCGGAACCGAAACCCAACCTCCTATCTGGACGAGATAAATGCGTCAGATAAGGGCACTTATATATAGATGGGCTTGACCTTGATGGCCATGATACAAAGGTACACAATAACTAATCATTAAAATCTTTTGCCATAGTACCTGAACAAAAATGAACTCTTTCAGGCATCATACATTTCAGCTTCTTTTTTTTTTGGACTTGCTTTTTTAGAATAATATTGTGAGAACGCCTTTCCTAAAATAACAATTTGGCTTCAATTGATCAATATGTCACAGTGTCAATTCTATCCATGCTCAAGTTAATACAGAATCTTTGTTACTATACAATCAGAAGAAAAAAAAGCAACATTAATTACGTGTATCTCAAATACAGAATTGAATAATGTGTCGTGTTGCTCAATAGCCATGGCAATGATACAGCAAACAATGCACATGGTAATACATCATACATGCATCTCGAACATATTTCCCCGGACAACCATAACAAAAAATGATGATATTTATTGAACTAGTGAATAACATCAATAATTTTAGATCCCACAATCATGACAGAAATATTTACAACAGTTACATTCAAAGATGTTTGCTTCTGTAATCAGGAAATAAAGCAGTCTAAAAAAAGACATTTGTCTTTTCTTTTCTGTTTTACTAGGTAAGATTAAGTGTCCACCAACACTCAACTCTGTAGGCCTTATCATATATGATACATCAAAATATATCAATGCTATTTTATCTGACTTTTGCAATAAAGATCAATCATGGATCCATCAGAGAATCCTTCTGAGCGTGTCCTTTTGAGCTTATATCAGTCTCAAGTGTTTCGGTACCTTGCTGCGAACTGCATCAACTGCTTTTGAGATGGTATTTGAAAGGTCCGAAAGATACATGTAGGGTGACTTTCTCGTCTGGTATTTGTCATGAACCGCATCGAGTGTCTTTGAGATGGTATTTGAAAAGTCCGAAAGATACATTGAAGGTGACTTTCTCTTCTGGCATTCGGCATGAACGGCATTCAGTGCATTTGAGATAGTATTTGAAAAGTCCGAGAAATAAATTGAGGGTGACTTTCTCTTGTGGTATTGGGCTTGATCTGTATTCAGTGCCTTTGAGACGGTATCTGAAAAATCCGAGAGATACATGTGGGGTGGCTCTCTCTTGAGGCATGCGAGCGGGATTCTATTTAAGCTGAAACACACTTCGTGGAGTGTCAGATCCATGCATAGACGTACATTTCCTATGTCCTGACACAGATATATTCCCGTGTTTAACAACACAGATTCTTGCATGGATTTAGCTTCGTCATTATATGTGGCAAAGTCATAGACATCCCATAGATCTGTAAGGTCCAACGTAAGCTTTCCAGGCGTATATAGGAAAGGTGGCATTGTACTGAGGCATGCACATTGCTTCATGCTTACACTGATGCAAAACTCCAATGGCTGTAATTGACTGACTTCCAAACATAAAGGTATTCCTCGTAGGTTGTAGCATGCATGGGCCGACGGGGCCTGGCTAATTCCACACATCATGAACAGCTCCAGACTGATCAGTGTAAGAAGTATTAAAGTCCGCATACTGCTTTTGTGTCAGGAGAAAAATAGCTAATGATAGTATTAACCACAGCCTGCACAGTGATGGAGAGAAGACGTGAGTCTCCTCCGCTTAAATACGACAGGCCACGCAGCACAGGGCACAAGGATTGAGGTCACGTAGTTTCGATTTCAGCGAAAATGAGGTTGCTGGTCCCCATCCCAAACTCGCGCAACTCCGATCCCACAACGGTACCAGCGAAGCAGGCGGTGGCGGAAAACAACTTGTTATGTTGGCTACTGGCATGGGGTAGTGTGGTGAGCAGCACCTCGACGTTCAGTGAAAGTCTGGGCGGATCTCGCTAAGCTTTGTTGGTGTTATTGCACGGGAGTAATTATGACCATGCAAGACATAGAAATAGGATGAGAAGAATATACTCGACATTGACTGATTAGAAACAACTTTGAGCCAATTTAATTAGGGCCAGAAAATAAAATAAAAGGTAAATTTCCGGTAACATGGTAGTCGTGTATAAAGTTGAGATCGGTAGGTCGGATTTTTGAGGTGCACTCAGAGTTACTGCCCCACAAATTTCCATGTCACCGCCTCCACTTTTGGGGCCCATTTGGCAGTAAGTCGCCTATTCCTACCCGAGTAGCTCCCCCCCCTGTCCAGTTCCCCTACTCCCTTCCTATCCTCCTGTAATACCTTCCTAATCCCTTAGCCTCCTTCTCTATACACTCTCAGACCGAATTGTAAATGGGCAGGGCATATTACTGTGTCCCTACACCACATACTGCTGCCCTGCTCCCTACAGTAGTCTCTTCTGTTAAGGAACATAACAACTTCTGTTCAGGCATACAGGACAAGGTGCTGTAGCTGCTAACAGTAGTATGTACTGTTAGACTGATATAGCCCAAAGCCAAGTTCTGGTATGTCGATTGCAAGTATTTATAGGTATGTCCTCACAAACAACCCTGTGTACTATATTGACATTCCTCTCTGTTGGGAGTGAGTGAGTGAGTGAGTAATAAGGGGTGCGTCCACTGCCGGCGGATGGACCATCCGTCGGTTTCATCCGTATCATTTATCATTGATTTCTTTGGAGAAAAATACGGATGAAGGGGGACGGATGGTCCATCCGTCGCAGTGGATGCACCCCTATAGATGTTTAACGCCATTTCGACAGCTAAGGTCATATTCATGGCGAGAACTGCATTACACAATTTCACAGGGAATGTGTCAGTGCCCGCACATATGTGCACCACACACATCCCGAGGGGATAGGATAGAGGAGAAACAGACCCTTTTAAGTCGGCTAGGGAAGCCCCCTCTCTGTTGGGTAGGTTGACTCTGTCTCACACGTCACAGGCACAGGAACCAGACCTAACAATACTAACTTTACACTTTATATCTGACAAGGTCTTCAAGTGAAATCTGTCATGTTATATTATGTCAATTTGTGGTAAAATGAAGTTTGTGGGAAGATTGATAGGGCATATTTAACTGGGAAAACAATTAGATATATGAATCCTAAAACATGCATTCAATGACTTCTGGGTATCCCTTCATAACTTCTGAAGGAATATCTGAAAAATTCTTTTACTATTGGATAGCCCAAAACCTATAGCTAAATCCCCAAGTAGTTGTTGCCAAAATCAAGTTTGTGGTGATATGGTTATGGCTACCCAGGCCTGACTGCATGTAGATGAGACATAGTCACATTTCGGAGGATGATTTCCCTCTATACACCCGGTCAACTCGGTACATTGATTTGTTTGCCTGCAGAGACCCATAAATAGTAACAATAAGTAACTGTAACTCACACTATGTAATGGTCATATATATATGTATACTCTTTGGAGGGAATTCATATTTACTTTGGTACAAGAAGGCTATCAATGACTATTCCAACATATGGCTCAATACTGCTGTGTAACATCTAACCTCTCCTATTAACCACTCCAATTTATTATCCACACCCTTTATTATATCATAAAATACAGGGGCAGATCCAGAAGGGGTGGTCTAGGGGGAGCACAGTCATAGGTTTTTGGGCCACGTTTCCTACAGTTGAGAGTCATAGCCTTCAGGGGGTCTTGGGGGACACATACCCCCTAGGCCCCCCCTGGATCCGCCCCTGATAATAAAATGAAATATTGATTTCATTACTGAATATGACTAGTTTATGTATCAACCTTGTAGGGTCAGCAGATGCTCCATTGAAGTGCTGGTGAGCAGTCTCACCAGCACTTCATTGGTGCATCATGACGACCAATGGGCATGATGCATTAATTTCTCAGCGGCCATTAAAGGGTTAGGTACACCTGTATACTTCTACATTTCAATATCCGTCAGCCCCTGTGCTTATACAGGGCCTGCGCTCAGTTTACTACAAATTTTATGCATCATATCCTCACCTATAAGGTGCACCCATAACTTAGGCCGTTTCTATAACATACACCAGGGGTCCAGTCTTGCATATAAGCCACTTCTTATAATATTATGTGGGTTGTGAAAGTGGGTTTTCAAAGCACCGAAATACCTCGCATATAATTATGTACGGCATGGCTAACACATAAGGATAGAGCACTATGGTGTGCCTAAAGTCCTGATTCCACATGTGTACAATCGGTCGGAATGGTCCTAATCCGGCGATTTATGATATTGCAAAAGTATGGAATAAATCGGCTGGATTAGCAAAAATTCACCCGTCTGATGACAGTGGAACCAACGTTACAACATCCTCAAAAATTTGGGGGCATTTCTAATCAGGGTTGGTTCCATTACTGTCGGTTGGGCAAATTTTTGGTAATCTGACAACTTGCGATATTTCAAAAGTATAGAACAAATCGGTCAGATTAGCAAATATTCAATTAGCAGCAGTAGAACCAGCGCTATATGCGTAGATTTTATACTACAAAACAGTTATTAGAGTGATCAAGATTTAGCCCCAGCTGTGCCTTATAACTTCCCCTTCAACTCAGGGTGCGCCTTATACGTGGGGTTCTACAGTAAGACCCAAATACATATTTACCTATTCAAACAAATACTTGTATAGGTCACAGCCAAGCTGGCCCCAACTCGACCACTAGCATGAGTCATCGCTGGTTGCTGTAATGCTTATAAATTTGTAGGCAGCTATCTGGCGTAGTAATCTTCCCCAGAAAATGGGGACCATCATACCTAAGCATTGGGTCACAGCCTCAGATAAGTACAGGAGAAGGCACTAGGTGGCAGGCCGACAGGTTAGGTCTCTATATTTTGTGAACAGAGGGGTTTCCACCCCCCCCCATTTTGGTCTAACAGTGACCTTAACTTACTAGGTTACAGAGTGTAATCTGGCGTATTTGAAGGACAATGAAGGTCCCCTTCTCTGATTTATTTTGGTACAGGCAAACTCAAACATGTGTCTTAATTGGTGCTATTTACAGTGTCACCAGACAAACCTCTGCACCTATGCTAACTGCTCTTTCATGATATTATCTATTTACAGACCCTAGTGTGCTAACAACCCTGCTTACTCTTACCTGTAGTGTGCAGACCCAGTTGTTACTCAGCCTGAACTGACCTTGTCAGACTGCCTGCAGAGAACAACTCCCAGATGACAGTTTCAGACACCATTCACACTACAAACTAGTGTTCCCAAAACACACATATCGAATATTTCACATTCGGTTTTCTCAGCTTCTAGGTAACTTCAGATCAAAAGAAAAACTGATTTGGCCCATGGCTTGCATGGACAAACAGACATTCTGACATCAGAATTATTAGATGGATTCTAAAATTCCTCTCCTGTTCCTACAGGCTCAGACGAGCATGTGACACTTTGAGTGTGATGCTGGAGTGCAGAATATACATATTTCTCTTTTGTATTCTGCCAATCAGGGTAGGAAATCAGCATAGGTTTAGAGGTTACAAGCTCCTAATCATGAATAGGGTTGTCACGCGGTTCTACTAAGTGATCTATTTGTGGACAAGGTACCATACACCCCCACACACACATACACTCATGGGGATCATTTAGGTTTAGGAGTAAGCAGTCCTGTAATGGGACACTTTCTATTTTTCACTTAAATCATTTAACATTTTATCTCATCTTTTAAGTCAGTGCCATATCTCAAAATGGAACATAGATGCTTGTATTGACCCTATATTGATCACACAAAATATAGGCCATAATTAGCCATGTGCTTCATTACTGGTAGTAGGCACAAGAGAGTACAGAAATGGGTAGTGTCTGAGATTTGGTCTTTAAAAACTACACAGCTGAGACTGTGGGCTCACTGGTAGGGATCACATAGCCTGAATAGAGGGTAGATTCAGCACATATCAGACACTTGATTTAACCAACATCCCCCTATCTATCCTATATCTGCAGCCATGAAAGGTACAGTGAGAAGCAGAATCTAGTACAAACACAACAGTATCTGAATAGTTTGAAGGATGTAGTACTGGTAAGCTGTAATGTGAGAACCTTTATTTTTAATTTATAATTCTTTATTTTTTGTATATAAACTATTGTCTACTTGTATTTGTTTATGTAATGGCAACAACTACACGATTAAAGGATTTTCTAAATATGAAGGGCTTGAAAATGGTACATCTAAATACGCGAAGCATGTTTAACAAAAGGCAGGAAATATTTGACCATTTAGATGGTGCTGATATAGTTGGAATGAGTGAAACTTGGTTACATGAAGACTATGATGATGACTTAATAAACTGGGAAGGCATGAATTTGTTCAGGCTGGACCGAAAAAGAAAGAAAGGCGGAGGTTTAGCAGTTTACATTCGAGATGACATTAATCTTGATGTTAAGATACGCAACGACATTAGTTGTAGTAACAAGGATATTGAATGTCTAGTATTAGATCTAGTCTTGAAGACACATACTTTACAATTGGTCACTCTATATAGACCTCCTTCTGGCAAGATAGATAAGTTTTTTCTACATTTGTCTCGTGTTATGGAAATTGCAGATAAAGAAGGGCTTGAACAATGGATTATGGGGGACATAAATATAAATACCTTGCGTGAAAAACTACCTAGTACTGTAAAGCTAATCGATGCTTGCCGATTTAACGGCTATCATAAACTCATTAATCAGTGCACTAGACCTTATAAGATTATTGTATCATGTTTAGATAATATATTGACTAATTACAATGAGTCTATTACATCTGGTGTCTTGAATTTTTTAGTAAGTGATCATCTGCCTGTGTTTGCTGTAAAAACAAGAGAGAAGGTTGATTATATTAAAAAGAAAGTTTGGGTGAGAAAGTACAAAGGTTATGATGAAGAAACTTTCAAAGAGTGGCTAATAAAGGCAGACTGGGATGTTTTTTATGAACTGCACGACCCTGATGGTGCTTGGTCATTCATTGAAAACTTGGTAATTGAATACTTAGATGAGTACTGTCCTTGGTCTGAAATTGAGATTGTGGACAGAAGAAATAAATGGATGACACATGACATCTTGTCAATGATAAATGAACGCGAGGACAATGTGGAAATGTTTTCGAAAATTAAGGATGATTATTATCTCAATAAAGCCAGGCAGCTACGTTGTAGAATTAATAAGGCTATCAGGTACTCAAAAGCCAACCAGGTCAAGTCTGCACTGGAGGAGGCTAAGTCTGACCCAAAGCGATTCTGGAGAGTTTTAAATGGAGTTTTGAAACCAGAGGTGCAAATTGCCCCTCCAGAATTGATAGGTGATGATGGTTTTATCAAGTCAGAGCATGAATCTGTAAATTATTTAAATGATTATTTCTCAAATATTGGTGCTAAACTATCTTCAGTTTTCACAGATAATGGTTATCCTGAGCGTGTATTAATGACTGAACCTGTTGATCCAGTTGAAATTCCTGTGCGAGTTGAAAAAGGCTTTGTTGAGATGCTCATAAAAGAAATAAATGTCAACAAAACTTCCGGAATTGATGGTATTAGATGTGATATTTTGAAAACAGCACTGTTATTTTTGTTAGATCCTGTTACTAGGTTGTACGAACTGAGCTTCACCAGTGGCATATTTCCTGAAAAATGGAAAAGGGCAAGGGTGAATCCAATACCCAAGCCCGGTAATATAAAGTTAATCACCAATTGGCGGCCGATATCACTATTACCTGTACCTTCCAAAATTGCGGAAAAAATAATGTATTGCCATCTCAATGAAATTCTAAATAAGAAAAATGTTATTTCTGCAAAACAATTTGGTTATCGATCAGGACTGGGGACTGCAGATGCAGTCTTCAGACTCCTGAGCGATATCTATGAAAATAGAGATAGAGGCCATTTGACTGGAGTTTGTTATCTTGACCTACGTAAGGCGTTCGATTGTGTTAATCACGCCTATCTTGTTGAAATTTTAGGACAACTTGGTTTACATGACACAACACTCAATTGGCTAATGAGTTACTTAACTGGGAGAAGCCAGTATACTAAAATTGGTTCCTTTGTTTCTAATGAAGCCCCAGTACGATTTGGTGTCCCACAAGGGTCTGTATTGGGACCGCTCTTGTTCATACTATATATAAATGATGTCAGTGATGTTCTTGCTGATTGTAAACATTATCTTTATGCAGACGACTTGGTAATATACAGCTCAAACAACAAAATTGAAACTATAACCAATAGGTTACAAACGGCATTAAATCGATTACAATCCTGGTTTGTAACCAAGAGGCTTACTGCTAACACGGATAAATCCAAAGTTGTGTGGTATGGTTCATGCAAAAAGTTACCAAAGTCCAGGGGCCAAAAACTATATTTGTATAACAAAGAACTTGAAACTCTAAATAACTACTGCTACTTAGGATTAAAGTTAGACAGTCTATTGAGTTTTGAACCTGCACTAAAGGATTTAAATAGTAAAATTAACCACCGTCTTTTTAGATTCAGTAAATTCAGAAACATGTTATCTGAAAAAGTTGCTGTAACAGTCTATAAAACCACCATAATGTCTGTTTTTGATTACGCTTGTTTTGCCTACGAGGGGGCTAATGAAGGCCTGTTAAAAAAGTTAGACAGAATGCAGAAGAGAGGCCTGAAAATTTGTTTCAGAGGTTTGGATCTTAATGAAGAAGAGCTCCATGAACGGGCTAATATCCCACTCCTGATGAGGAGACGACAAGAATTATTGCTTAGCTTCATGTACAAATTATCAAGAAATCCAGATTGGGTCGATGAGGAAATCAGAAGGCCAGGTATGAGGTCAGAATCAAAGATCAAGATAGTCATTCCCAGAGCACGTAACATGGGATTCAACAACTCGCCGCTATATAGAGGAGTTGAGTTATGGAACAATCTCCGAGCTGATGTCCAACACAGTGAAAGTAAACTTAAATTTAAAGCAAGAATTAGGCAGATACAAGACTTGTCCAAGATGATGTTAATGGGTGATGAGCTGAATGAGCTGGATGAGTAATATGAAAAAAGATACAGGTTAGGGAGCTGTTGAAAGACTACACCTTATCCTGATTGAGTAGAGGGAGCTGTTGTTTGCTGACTACACCCTCTATTAGAATTTATTCATGTGGAGCTGTTGAAAGACTACACCGCATGAATTTCATCCATGAGCTCACAGTGACTATACTCTCATACTGTATATCTGCTGATCATCTGTTTAAGATATGTTTTGTACCTACTGATCTGTCCATATATATCCTATTGGTATAGTGTAATACATGCTAGTATAAAACTTGTTGATAGTAACAAACTGGTGTACCATGCCTGCTGCCCTTCTTTTTGAAATTTTATTGTAAGATTATAGAGGTTGCTATTTGTGTACATAGTATATACTGTTTGTTATATAGATTTTATTTTTTCTGTTTATATTATTGTTCTCATTCTTCATTGTATAAATTTCCATCTTTATTCATTGATCTATGTGCAAACAACCACTTAATGTAATAACTGAACGAGGATTCACATTATTGTCTAATTTTACCACTTTCTGTATGAATAGTGACTTGACAATAAAACATTTTCAAACCTCAAAAAATACACTCATGGGGATCATTTAGGTTTAGGAGTAAGCAGTCCTGTAATGGGACACTTTCTATTTTTCACTTAAATCATTTAACATTTTATCTCATCTTTTAAGTCAGTGCCATATCTCAAAATGGAACATAGATGCTTGTATTGACCCTATATTGATCACACAAAATATAGGCCATAATTAGCCATGTGCTTCATTACTGGTAGTAGGCACAAGAGAGTACAGAAATGGGTAGTGTCTGAGATTTGGTCTTTAAAAACTACACAGCTGAGACTGTGGGCTCACTGGTAGGGATCACATAGCCTGAATAGAGGGTAGATTCAGCACATATCAGACACTTGATTTAACCAACATCCCCCTATCTATCCTATATCTGCAGCCATGAAAGGTACAGTGAGAAGCAGAATCTAGTACAAACACAACAGTATCTGAATAGTTTGAAGGATGTAGTACTGGTAAGCTGTAATGTGAGAACCTTAAGTAAGAAAAAGCTGGTTGACATTAAACTCAGTTTGGATAGCGCTTCTCCTATGACATCATCCATCATGAAGGGATGCTGAACTGCATGGTGGCAGACCATTATGCCATTTATGCCTGGAGAAAGAAGCCCCGAGAGGAAAAGGGCCCATAAACCTTTACTAGCAGGTCTTATTGTAATTAGGATTGTGACGATCTAAAGGAGTTTTTGATTGACCTCGATTGGTCTCCCATATATAACTCTAGCAATCAATAATTCCAATGGTAGTATAAGAGGTGCCAAGTTACCCTTCCCAAAAATCGTAATTTTGAGGTCCAAAAAATTGTAATTTTGAGGTCAAAATTTGTAATTCTATGTACCATAAATCATAATTCATCTTTTAACAATAGGAATGTACTTTAAATGCAAACAAATACATTATATTACATATTGTTAAACATATTTAGATGCCCTTATAATATTATATTCAAGGATTTTCCTAGTCATTCCAACTATTCTTCTACTGACCTTTCAACTAACTATTATAACACTCTTACCTATACAAAAAATACCATGGCTGGAGAACCCAAAAATCGTAAATTTGGCACCTAAAATCGTAATCGTCATAATAGGGGTGAAAAATCATAACAATTACAAGGAAATTGTAACACTTGGCACCTCTGCTGTATATTTATGAACACCTAGTGGAATATTTAGACACAGTGTGTCCTGTGAGGACCTTTAAAATTAAAAAGTAACCAAAGCCATGGATAACTAGAGACAAAATACAGCCGATCAATGAAAGGTTGGAATTACTAGCCAAGTTAAAGGTAAATTCATAGCAGGGATATATTGAAGGTAATATGGCGGAAGAGATATCACAACAATTGTCAATTAGAGCATGCCCAAGGTGATTTTGTACTTAGGACACTGGAGGAATCAACGGGAGGTCCTCATAGGTTCTGACTGAAGGTCAGTGCTCTAGTGTATCCTACAACTAAGAACCTATCTATAGTTACAGATTTAACAGATGAAACAATATCAGCTGAGGAAACTGCTGAATATGCTAATGATTATTTGATGCCATGCATAGCGCCACCTGAGCCCTTGGAAAACATGCTAAGCCAACCAGCTGGTTTAAATTTAGATGCTATGCCATTGATGTGATGAGTATAAGCAGGGCTCCATAAAGGGATATATAGTCAGCATATATGTAGAAAGCAAATACTGGATGCTATCACCACAAATTAAATCCTTACCTGTTGACATTATATATAAGAAAGCATTAGTCTGCCACCTGATGAAATAATATCAGACCAATATGTGACCAATGCACAGTTCAGACACTGTTACAGTTCACCTGAATCTACCCTTCTGCCTGCATGTACCACCCCACACCAGCAGTGTTTGATCCCCAATCAGGCAGGTTAATTATAACCACTCACCCAGAAATAGAACTCCGCACTACCCTTATTGGGTTTTGTACACATGTAGCACTCAATGTATGTAGGGCATTTCAAAATGATATTATAGGTATTAGATTGAATTGCCCTGAAGGTCTAATACAGATGATCGATAGTCAAAAATATCTGAGGCCATGGACTTATATTGTTATGTCACTGTGGCTTTAAAAATAACTAACAGTTCCTCGCACATTATGTTCTTATGTAACGAGTCTGCTCAGGTAGAGCTGACAAAACAGCATACATTAATCACGAACTTTCCTCTCTGCCACAAGCTGGCTATGGCAAAGAAGTAGCTACTACCGCGTGTCATAAGTCACACCTTCCATATTGTAAGTCACACCTCACATATATGCACATACATGCACGCATATATAAGACAAGCCTTGCGTTTAAGGCAGACCTTGCCATAAGGCTGACCTTGCGTATAAGACACACCTTTTATACAAGCTATAATGCATATGATGCATGTGCACACCTTGCATGCTATAATGCACACATTGCATGTATATTATAATGCACACCTCAGGTTAAAGTCACACCCTGAGCTGAAGGATATGCTATTTATAAGGAGAAGCCTATACTTGAGAAGAGAAGGGGAGTAATATGTCCCACTTCAATGATCTATCACTGTATGGCAGAGATAGAGCAGGTTGTTTTGGGGACCATGGTTGTACATGGAGAGTGGTATGGCCAGTGCCTACAGACTGCACCCTACCACAGTAGGGGGCTATCAGTAATGTACCAGGTAGTAAGAGTCAACAGTGGTGTGTGGGGAACAGCAGTACTACAGGTAGGATTAGCATACCTTCACTTATTTACCACTCTCTTTCTCTGACTCTTTGGGTGTCTAACTAGTATCATGGTATCTGTTTTATATCTAGCAGTGTTATTGCTGCTCTGTTGCCTGTCTCCCCCCTCTCTCTCCCTCTCTTTCTCTCTCTCTGACCGTTTGTCTATCTATGTCCTCCCTCTGCCTCTCCATATAATAACTATTGTAGTTTCCTGCCAGTGCTGCAAGGCAGTAAGTAGGCATGATGCATTTATGCATTTCTGCCCTTGGTGTTATGAAACCCTAGTCAGTAGCCTTTTCACAGTGGGGCAGATCCAGGATTTTGAAAAGGGGGTGGGGGGTCCAGCCCCAAGCCCCAGCTCAGAGAAAATATCGGTGCAACAGTGTCACTGCATGTTGCAAACAATGAGTTCTGACTATTTCAACTGTGTCTGGTGCCATTATTCTGTTATTCTTTAGACGTTTTGAAATCACTATTTTCCAATTAAAAAGCCATGGACTATAACAATGAGGGATAAGGGACAAGAAAGGGGCATACACAAAATAGGGGGGGGGGGTCCGCCCTTATAGGGATGCGTTTAAGGATTGGCCTGACCCCCAGGACCCTATCTTTGGATCTGCCCCCTGGAGCGACAGATTTTAGACTGGTGCGCCAATGTTGCTCTGATCGATGTATAGCCCTCCTCAAAATGTTTTCATGTTTTAGTATGTCAACAGAATGTTAACATGGAGGCAGGTCGGTAGCAATCAACAAAACAATGCTATGTGTTCAGAGAATCTATAAAATACACATTATAAGCACCCCTCTGTAAATGTTACCATGATGGCCTTTTTTTTATTTTATTTTTTAAAAACTTGGCCTTATTTGAGACCATAGTGCTCTAAACGGTTCCGCAATCAACCATGGATGTGGAGGGTGTGGCTATTTCGGTACAGTGAAACTTACTGACTTGTCCAAAAGCGAGGCTTGCGCAATGACGCTTAATGACAAGTACCGTGGAGTAACAGTCATATCAGGGGTGGGGATATTCCCCAGAATAAGGAATCTAGAGTCAATTTTGCAAAATCTAGTTTCATAATTCACCTCATTCCAGGACACATAGATACACTGCATTGTGGTTACCTTTATAAGAGTGTGTGGTGGTCCCGAGTCATCCTCGAGGTACCTTCGTGGTCCTCGTGGGCGACATCGAGAGCACCTCTCTTACCCGACGCCTGGGGGCGCTGGAGTCCAGCGCCACGTCACCACATGGTCATGTGGCCCTCGACTCTGGTGTATATAAGGCCGTTGTACGGCCTTCCTCAGGGTCAATCCAGTTGTGACGAACCATCGTGAGCGATGGTTGGCGGCTGCCCGAGCTGTTACCAAGTATTTATTAATGCTATAAATTGTAACATATGAATGTATTAATGCATATAATATGAGATTTTAATACATATAATTCCATATGAGCATTCACGGTCCACTGATCACCAGCTATGTGAATATATATAATGTAAAGGACCCAAGCAACCGACCTCATGGTTCACTGACCATGGGAAATAGTGTTATAATTGTTTAAGGACCAAAAGGTCCTTGGGCCTCCCTAGCCCACCTAAAAGGGTCTATTTCTCCTCTTTCCTATCCCCTCAGGATGTGTGTGGTGCACATATGTATGGGCACTGACACATTCCTCTGTGAAATTGTGTAATGTAGTTCTTGCCATGAATATGACCTCAGCTGTCGAAATGGTGTTAAACATCTATTACTCACTCACTCACCAAAAGGTCCTACCTCATGGTTCACTGACCATGGACAATAGTGTATATAATTGTTTAAGGACAATCCAGACCGCCGTCACAGTCTGCTGACCACCATACACTAACAATAGGCTATAAAGGTGACAACATTGTGAACTTCCAGTGGCGCTAACACCACCTCATGGACGTCATGGCCCAGATAATGGACATGGCCTAGATGCGCCCGGACAAGATGCATCATGGTCTTAATCCAGTGTCAAAAGATCTATTATTCAGGGAGCTAGCACTCCAAGAGTGATTTCACTTTTTGGAGTGCCACAGACCCGGAAATTGGAGCTGCACGCATGCGCAGCAATCAGCAGGTAGCTGACACGTTCAGCTGCCGGCATGTGCAGTTACAAAGCTCTAGACGTACAAACGGTTGAGTAATGGGCTGCTGAACATGCCAAACCGAGCTGGACAATGGGGGCGCCACACTGATAATGGGGGTGCCATATGTACCCCTATGGACATGAAAGACTCAGCACTAATGGACAATAGCAGTGGCAGTTGCTGTTGGCTCCAGCTAGTCCAGAGGAAGGATGCTAGGGTTGGCTATTTAAGCTCAACCCTACCTTCCATCCAGTCAGTATCCAGAGAACCATCTCAGAGACATCATCTCCAGTCCAGCTCTCCTAAGCCTGCTATGCATGTTCCACAAGAACACTCTGCTGGGTTAGATTATGTCAGACAGACATAGGACTTAACCCCACTTATGGCCAGAAGCTATCTTCTACCATCCATCTACAAGAGGGTAAAGTTCTATATTTTATATTATCCCTCTATCAGCAGGCCAGGAGCTAGGTTGTGGGAACCCACCTAGAACCTATATCGAACAATGTATTATTACTATTATACATAGGAGTCAAACACTTATATTACATTTACTGTGTGTGAATTACCTGTGTATTGACATTGGTATTACTGATACATAACTACTGCCTAAGCTTGAATAAACCAGTGATAAATGGGATACCACATAAGAGCTTGATATCCTTACTCATTATAGCCACTAGTCATATGATATTTCTCATATGACAACTTGATTATACACATATTCCTAGTATGACAGAGCTCTTAGAATATACTTGTGGGTGACGGGAGTGTCACCATGCCAAACCATTATAATGTAAAATGCAGAGGTATTGCCTGTGGGCCTGGCAGTGCTGTCATTTCAACAAGGAGGATCAATGACCTGACATACACTACATTTTGAATCATTAATACTGTTCAGCAGTCCTTAATATGGACCAATATTGAAGGCCAATACAGGATCTGCCCAATTGTCACCATGGTGCTTTCTGGATTCAGTCCTGATGAGGCAGTCTTTAGTGCTGCAGTCATTCACCATACAAATCTATGGAACTGGTTTACTCCCAAAAAGGACGGCATGATGCTGCAATGCATCAATGGTCCCACAGTGGCGGATACAGCTGCAGCGTTTTGAAAAAAAAAACAGGGGGTGCGACCCAGGAGGAGGAGGTCCAACCCCTATTTCTGAGCAAAATTTGAGGTCCAAAACAAGCAAATAAACTCTTAACCCTTTCAAGACCACTGATGCATTAATTATGCATCATGCCCATTGGTCGTCATGATGCAACAATGAATGCTGGTGAGAGTGCTCGGTCGCACTTCATTGGAGCATCATGCTGATCAATGGGCATAGTGCACTCCTGAATCAGCCGCACTTCAAGGGTTAAGCACACAAATGGGAGGGACACTCACCCGGTGGATTTCTCCACTTTGCCTTCCGTCATAACGCCAATTTAGTACTCAGCTACTCAAGGAGTAGTCATTTTTGAATGACCTTCAACAAGGGGGGGGTGGAATTTCAGGCCCCTCATGGGGGGATCCAAAAAATGATTTCAACCCTTCTTAGCGAAAAAGCCAACACAATTACTAATGAATAAAAGGGGGGATGGACAAATTTCAGACCCCTTTGTGGGGGACCGGAAATTTTTGCTGTTCACATGCGGAATTTTACCAACCCCCTGTTGTTAAAAAATGATGACTTCCTTAAATCATTTTGCAATGATAGTTTGTTTTTATTGCTACAGTTCTTTCACCATAAGTTATTCTTCTTGATACTGGGTATGACTAATATCCATTTATGTCACGGTGTGCTTTTGCGTGAAACATATGGAAGAAGTCTCTAATTTTATGATTGCACTTCTGAAAAAAATCCTTAACTCCATCCCAATGGCTAAGATATTATATCATACTTTATGATATTGAGTCACTTACCCCAATTATTGAATAATCATCAATCACAGATCAGTTGAACAGTAACCTAATAAATTAATCACATACTATGACCTATAAATGCAAATGCAGTCGTGCCATGTAAAGGAAGACTATTCACGTCATTGTAAACGGATCGATGTGTCACAACAAACAGTGTTAAAATATGCAAAGATGTACTACCCCTTCCACTCACCCAAATCTCCCAATCTGAACTTCTATAGATTTATTCCTAACTGTGATAACGTAATTTGTAGGGCCCTGCCCAGCAAATTTGAATAGGGCACTATTTCACCTAATTCATGCTTTTTCAAATTGAAAAGAGGTTTATGAAACGGAGTAATATTAAAATAGTTCTATTTCTAAATGAAGCAAAATTCATGTACTCCTACCTAGAAGCACCAATGAAGTGCTGGTGATTCTGCTTGTGTATCAAGAGTGTAACATGCCGCCCATACTGGGTTGATACACTCCTGAGTAGATCAAGTTGACTCATAAACACTGCATTGGTGCATCATAATGACCATGGAAAGACACCTATGGGAATCTTGCTGACCTTTGATAAATCGGCAACAAAGGCTTGTACTATTTAGCAGCAAAAACATATTAGATTATTACATACAGCAATTTCACCCCATTTGTGGGAAAAAAGACGACCGCAACCATCAAGCTCTTAGAAAGCTACCTCAGAAATTGGGACGAGTGGGATGGAGGCCGGCCTCCATTGTCAACTCTCTAAGGGGAGCCAGCCCAGCAGTGCATCATGTCCATTGCTCTTCATGAGGCCTAAACAAATTGGTGTGTTGAGGTAACTCTACCTACCTTAATTTTTTTTTTAATCTACCTGATCTTTTTTTATGAGCATTTTTTGGGAAAAAAAGACATGGAAGTTTTTTTTCACATGTCAAATTCGTATTGCTTAGGCCCGAAATTTCACAGCCAGCATAAAAAAAAAAAATTCCTGCCTACCTTCCCTAATTTTTTCGACCCGCTACCTGATTTTTTTTAGGCCTGATGCACTAATGAAGTGCTGACGAGTCTGCTCCCAAGCACTTCATTTGAGCATTATGCTGACCCTCCAGGACTGTATCAACCCTGTAGGGTTGTCATGATGCATGAATTTTACTTTCAGGGCTGCATTCATGTGTAAGGGTTTGTGGCCTTACGGATCTGGGGGGTTCGGGTCTTACGATTCGAAAGAAAGAGTAAGACGGCAATTCAAGTGTATGCCAACGGTTAGTTTATTTCTTAGTGTACACTCACGGCTGCCGGATGGTATAGGATAAGCAGCTAAGATGGATGGAAAAATGATCTACATGGTGTGGAGGCCAGAAGGGCCTCTGAGGTAGCGGCTGAGCCCTGGGCTTTATATAAGGACCCAGGTGTTCGTCGTCAGATGTCCCCACAGACCCGGATCGGTGCTGCCACCTATCCGGAACCTGAGGAACGTCCGACGACTCGACTCACCCGCCACGTCAGACGGTACCCAACTCTACGGTTAGACAATACGTACCTCTACACCACTCCCCCAGACATTTAGGAGGGTGTTATAGTTATAGTAATATTACTAGGACAACATATCTATATGTCTTAACCATTAGTAATAGAGGTACAACCATAGATATAACGTTAACACCAGGTTAGATATTATTTGAATGTCATATACATATATTCGATAGAGTATGTAGTTACAAAATGGCAAAGTTGAATGTTCGAATATGATACGAATTAATTATATGAGTAACAGTTATGTGTATCGGAACTGTTAATTTGCTTATTATACCATAGGATATCATATCATGTGTACGGTATAAATTATAAGATAAGTATCATAATTCGTAGACATGTGATAGTAACAGTTATGTGTAACGGAACTGTTAACATTAAATACATCATGTAATAACATTCATATGCGTTTATAGTTATTAATATCACATTTGATTATGTAGTCTTAAAAAAAGACTGTTATCGTAACTACACTATCTAATGACATATAATTTTGTAACATCATTGTATAACATAACCATATGGATCCGTTAAGGATTCCGTGAGTAGTACGAATAGAACCATTTGTATTATACACTTGAAAAGAAAAGAAGAAAAATCACGGTGTAGTAATGAATGTAATGATATATATGATACCACCGTGTACCGAATAATCTTTATAACACCAGATTAATAATTTATGATACAATATGTCTCGCAGGACAATAATAAGTAAGTTCTGGTGTAGTTTATCGGATCTTATATTATAATAATTAACAGTGACTTAAGATCCGTACCAACATACATATATATATACCCGTATTATAATATATAGTACGATGTGACCAGTGTAGTCTATATGTACATACGAATAACATTATAGAAAAATAGACATCTGATAACATGTACAATTTTAGAAAAGATGATAGCTGCTGCTGGAGTCTTCTGCTGTAGCCCTTCGGATGCTCGATGATAGGTGTGGTCAGCTAACCACGGGGTGGACGTGCTAGAGTCTATAGTTATTAGGGTGAACACGGTAGATGAGTTTGGGGCAGCTACCCACAATCCTCTAGAAGTGCTAAAGTTCATAGGTAAATCCGAATGGTGTAGAATGTAGAAGTGAATTCTAGATCCGGTTCTGTCAACTGTTATATAATCATAATCCGTTTTAAGTTTAGTTGACATAAGTAGAAATAGTCCAATATAGGCTGGTCCGGAAGTAATAGTAATATATGGTATAAGTCCATTCGGGAGTATAGATGAGTTGTAGAGGTAAATCGTAAAGTCCATCCTAGTAAGTGGTTAGCACAGGTAACAGCAGGAGTCTGGAACTGGCATCCGGATACGTCTGACAGCAGCAAGTCTACTATCGGATTGTCCATAAGTGAGGTTATAAATCCGAATAGACTATTCAGGGTACAATAAGGGTTATACAGGTGTTCATATACTAGTGAAGAAAACATTCGCAGACCTGTAGGGTTCCCCAAAGACTATATCTGGTTATTTGGTGGTGGAGAAAAAAATTATGGGAAATAACCCGTAGCATGCTTAGGCAGATTTCTTAGCATGCTTCTTCTTAAGAAGAGCTAGAGCCGACTCGGGAGTGCCGTCCCACTCGTCCAGGTCGACTCCGAATACCCTCATGAACTTAGTGTTCAAGTTGGTATTCCGGGTAATCTCCTCCTTTACACGTTTCTCCAGCACGTGCACGTCCATAGCTGCCTTTTCTTGGGCAGCTGCGGCAGCCTCCTCCTGGGCCTTCACATCGTCCCGAATGAGGGTCTCGAGGCGCTGCTTTTCAGCATCCGCGACCTCCTTCATACACAACAGGGTGTCGTTTAGGAGTCCCTGATGAAATTCTGTGGCCTTCTCACGGACACACTTCTCCCAGTGGGTGTAGATGGCCTTCTGGACATCTGCCTCCCCTTGGCGAGATTTCTCAAACCAAATTTCCGCATTACCAGCCTTAATGGTAATAGCGTCCTTTGGTTTCGCAGGTGCAGCGACAGCCTTGGGAGGAGTCGATGCGGCCTGTGGACCACTTCCGGGTTTGGGGCTTCCGGACACGCCTGCTGTTGGTACACAGTAGGCAGGGGGCGCGTTCTGCTTCAATCCCATTTGCAGGTACATGTTCAACTGCTCCTGGGTGAAGGTAACTGGCAGGGCGGCTGGAGCGGATGCGGATCCGGCGGCAGCAGGTGCTGTGGTCTTCTTTGGGACAAGACGACCATCCTTTCCTACCACCAAGGTCTGGCTCTCAGGTCCAGGTCCCTGGTTTAAGGACGGAAAGTTACGAGGATTAACTTTCCCAGGCTTAGATACGGCTCCAGCGTATCCGGCAGGTTCGGGCTTCTTGAACACCGGAGTGCCCTGAGCCTGCTCTGCGGGGTGCCTAGCCAGAGGGGACCTGGAACGGTCCTCTGCTCTGACTTTCGGCTTAGCAGTGGTGCTCTGACCATTACCGTTGCCACCACGGTTTTGATCTCTTCTGCTCCTTTCACAAGCTCTCTTTCCCTCCTTTCCGGATTCCTCGCATTTCTGCCAGAGAGACTCGTGCATGTCCAGTTTACCCTTTTCTTCGCGCAGAGTTTCGAATCCTTGGTCTTCGGAACCTCGCAGAGGACTTGGTCCCCCGGTCGGATCTTAGACCAAGTATCCTCGCTCAGACTATCGAACTCCTTCATGAGTTCCTGGTGAAGCTCCATGATGCGCTTCCGAGCCATCTCCAAACCTTCGGCGTGGCATTTCTTCTGGTGTCTCGCCAGATCACTACGTCGGCTGTATTGCACCTTAGTAGTACACTTCTTACCCTTCTTGCCATAACTCGGATCACAAATGTAAACCGGGTGATGGTGGAAGTGGGTCTCGACGAGATGTCTTTGGAACCGAGCTGGAGTGCTCCAGGTCCGGACCGAGACATCACTCGCATCCTGGCAGATAGAGAAGGGACAGGACTTCTTGCGTCACCGTACCACTTCTCTAGAGCCCAACATAGCTTCCTCCTCTGGGTATAGGTATAATACCCTTCGGTATGGTTAAGCATAAGCCACATCTTTCGATAGGCTTTGCTCGGATCGGGGTCCTCGTCCGAAAGACGCATCCAATCTTCGTCATCTGACTCATCGTTCTTGTTGATTGAGTCCGGGCAGGCATAGAGGGTAGAGCCGTCCTTCTTTACTCCGTAGGCACAATCGGAGAAGCACGTCGGAATCCGGGTTTTGAATCCGGATTTGGCGTTAGTCCAATGTTCGGCCTCGGTTTGAGTTGATGGAGTGGCCTTCTCATCATACTCAACCGAGGACCCGTGCACCGACTCCTCGTCAGACGACTCAACCTCCATGGCGGTACTACCAGTGGTTGAGGTGCTGGGTTTCGGCTCGGCTCTAGCAGAATCCGGGAGATTCTTGAGCTTCCGGGCAGCGGATCGTCGGTTCTTACTGACCTTCCAGTCTTCCTCCGGTTCCTGGGTTCCGGATGTGCTGGAGGTCGTGGGTTCTACTGGGGTAGTAGTACTGCCGGTAGCTTGTGTAGCACTGGCTGAGCTCCTGGTGGCAAGCTTCAGGTCGGGGATAGGAGGTGCGGGTACTTCCGCGGCCCTCTTAGCCTCTTCCTGGGCCTCCTGTTCGGCAGTCATTCGGCGGACGAGAACCGTCCGAAGGGCTGCACCTCGGTCCATGCCGGTTAGTGAATTGTTCTGGACATCCACTAACTCTTGCTCGGTTATGTAAAAACCGTCATCCCACTGCTCGAAGTTAGCAGCGGCTTCCCGGAACTCCTTTGTGGTCCGGTACTGGGGCCGGGTAGCACAAGGACGTGGGTAAGTCTGCCCCTCGGGATCCGAGACGCAGCCTACCCAATCAATATTCGTAGCCTTGACGTTCCACAGGGACTTGTCAGGCTTCTGGTACGCTCCGAGCTCGAAGGCTCGGTTGGCTTCATACACTGTTTCACGGAAACCAGCGTCTACCATAAGTCCCCGTTGGAACCACGGCCAGTCTCGAAGCCATTCGGGAGGCGTCCTGGTCAGCTGTTCGGGAACCATGACGCCCTCGATAGCTATCCTTACTTTCGGGTCCAACCTAACTGGTGTACCGTCCGCGTAGGTCACTTGTGCCTGCAGTTCCGGGTGGACATACAGGTAGCGACCATCGTAATCTACTGGGAACGGGTCAGCCACTGCTGGCTTCCACTGATCCTTCGGTCCGTCGACTTGTGTGGTCTCGGACTCAGTCGCTGCGGGTTCAGCACTCGCAGCCCCTCCGGATCCCTCGGGTGGGAGTGGAGATAGTATCTTCTCTGGCTCATTTAGTGAAAATGAAGCCAGCTTCTCCTCGAACGAGCGATCCGCGGATTCCTCCACGTCCATCATCTCGCTCTCTTCCTGTGTTACAGGTGACAAAGCTTCCGGTAAAGCTTCTGCGGACGGAGTCAGCTTATCCGGGTCACCGGATAGCTTGGCTGCAGCTACAGATTCCTCAGCCATGACCAGGGAATCACCTACGGGAGTAAAATACTCCTTTTCCGGCTTTTACGGCGCCGGGGCCGACACACACGGAGTCTGCCTACCAGGAGACAGACTCTGAAGAAGCAGCGAGGGGTTTGCTAGCCGGTAAAATCCAAGCAGGGAGCGCGCTCGACCATCTTGGACGTTACCGAAAAAACAAATATGGCGACAGGCCAGCTTTCGTGACGTCATTTCCCCGCATCCCGCGAGGTCACGAGAGGTCAGCCGAGACTGGACACGGTGACGTCATGCGGAAACGCACGTGCTACAAGCGGAACATAAACAAACTGAATGTTTTTAGGTAATTATCGCTCATGCCGATGACTCATCTGGGGATTTAAGTGGAGATTATGGAAAGCTTAAGCAAATCCACCGGATTATCCGTCCACTACCCATTGGTACATCATGCGGCGGCGACAAATAAGCCTTTCAGGTCAGTTGTCATCCGTTCCTCTAAATGTAAACATTACACTCGTTGTGTATACAGGTTAGGTCACTGCAGTCCTCTGGGCAATTCGAGGGCTGCGACGAACGTATCTCCCCTTCTCGGATAGTTCTCTATCGGACCTGACAGTCTGAAGAGCTTTTTCTAGGTGTTTCTTAGCCTTAGAGACACCTTTCCTCTTCTTTTTGTCTTCACCTGCCGAGACTTTTTTAACTCCCCCACGCTTAATCGGTGTTGGCGTGGGTGTCACTGATTCGGAACACTTTTTAGGCCTACCACGGCCTCGCTTCACTGTAGTGTTCTTTACCTGGTCTATTATGCGATTCTGGTTCAGGATCTTCCCGGAACCTTCACCATACATTTCTGTGGAGGTCTCCCTCCCAGACCATTTCCTTAATCTAGCCACATTCGACTTATAGAGTCGACCAAGGTCAGATTTAATAATTACGGTACAATCACTGATAACTTGTGTTACCGTGAAGGGACCATCCCAATTAGACGCTAATTTTATGTGTCTAAGTGGTTCATGTAATCTGAGAACTCTGTCTCCGGATTGGAATTTCCGATGCTTTAGATCGGTATCATATCCAACTTTCTGCCATTTGGTACTTTTTCCCAAATCAATTCAGACAGACTCATATGCTTTTTTAAATCTGTCTCTTAAACATTCCACAAAAACTACATGGCAAGGTATTTCCGGGTCCATCCCTACGACTCCAAATACTAGGTCAGCAGGCATTATCAGATCCTCTCCGAATACTAAGAGGTTCGGAGTACAATTTGTACTTGAATGTACCATACTGTTATAAGCATGCGTCACGAAATGACATTGCTCATCCCAGTCGTCCATATGTTCATTGACAAGCGACTTTAGAACTTGGATAAGGGTTCTGTTGAACCTTTCTACCAATCCGTCGCTTTGTGGTCTATACGGATTGGTTCTAGTCTTACAAATAGCTAAGTATTCGCACATACCCTGCCAGAGATTTGATTCAAATTCTCTGCCTTGGTCGCTGTGTAGCATTAGTGGTACACCGAAACTTAGTACCCAGCCTTTTACAAAGGCTTCGGCACAAGTAACTGCTTTGTGGTCCGGTAGTGGAAATACTTTAGTGTATTTTGTGTAATAATCACACACTACCTTCATACAGGTGTTATCATTAGCGGTTGTATTCAATCCACTAATGATATCTACCCCGATTCTTGCGAATCTAACTCCGAAAAGTTCTTGGGATAGGGGAAGTTTACCCATCCCGGGTCCGGGTTTGTTTTTACAACAATCCAGACAGGTGATTACCCATCTTTGCAAGTCTCTGGTCATGCCAGGCCAGTAATATTTTTTGGAAAGTCGTGCCAACGAACGTTTCCTTCCAAAATGACCACTGGTCCGATGTCCATGACAGAAGTACATAATGTCATGTCTCATGGCATGTGGTATTACCACTTGCATGATTTTCTCACCATTTTTACATGGCTTCCAACGGTATAACACGCCTTTCCGGACTTCAAGGTCAGTCCATTTAGCAAGAAACCTTCTCATTTCTCGATTTTCCAGAGAGACCTCGGGTCTAACTGGACGTATACCCTTTGGTACTAATTGCAATAGCTGCGCAGTTATCGAGTCAGCTTCCTGGAAACGTCGTATGTGATCCATAGACCAATCCAGTATACTGGCAACTAGGGGTTCGAATGGTCTTCGAATCCCTGCTAACACTGCCCTATGAGCTCCACAATCAGTACAACCCGGATTATCACATTTCCGGATTGGTATTCGAGACAAAGCATCAGCATTCAAATGCTTTACTCCAGGTCTATGCTGAATCTGGTGATGTTCAAGCCCATATTCTGATAGATGAGCTAACCATCGGCCTAACATTCCTTCAGCATCTCGGAAGTTCAGTAGCCATCTTAAAGAGGAATGATCCGTACGTAATGTAAAGTTCGTTCCCCATAGAAAATGTTTGAACTTCTTGGTATATACGACTACTGCCAACAACTCTCTTTTGGTTGTGCAGTAATTGCGCTGAGTTTTGCTCAGTGTATTGCTGGCAAAGGCAATCGGTACTTCTCTCCCATTTTGGACTTGCAAGAGAGCTGCACCAATGCTATCATTACTAGCATCAGTGTCCAGTATGAAATGATCCGTTTCATTCGGATATTGTAATACCGGAGTACTCGTGAACAGGTCTTTTAGCTTTTGAAAAGCAAATTCCTGTTCATGCGTCCAAGGAAATTTTTCCTTGGTACTTCCTGGAGTCCAGTTAGCTATTGCTTGTAATGGATAACTGACTCTAGAATAATTCGGAATAAATTCCCTATAATAGGAACAGAATCCTAAAAAGGACCTCACTTCTTTGGGTGTTCTAGGTCTATTCCAATTCGTAACTGATTCGATTTTCTCCGGATCAGCTTTTATTCCTTCATCACTAATGATGCGGCCCAAATAATTTATGGACTTTCTAAACATGTGGCATTTCTTAGGTTTCAATTTGAGACCATTAGAAATAATACGTTCTAGTACCATTTTTAGGTTATTAGAACACTCTTCGAATGTTTTTCCGAAGACTATGACATCGTCAAGATATACAAGACATCTTTTCCACAATAAGTCACTTAGAATTGTTTCCATCATTGCTTCAAATGTTGCTGGTGCATTGCACAAACCAAACGGCATTACGTTATATTGGAATAGTCTTGAAAATGCAGTTTTTTCCATATCTGAAGGGTTCATTCCCACTTGCCAATAACCTGATTGCAAGTCTAGGGTACAAAACCAACTGTTTCGTCTATTCTCGGTAGTGGATACGAATTCTTTTTCGTTACTCCATTCAACTTCCTGTAGTCTATGCAAAAACGGATAGTGCCGTCTTTCTTTGTTACCATACACACAGGACTACTCCATGGACTATTGGAAGGGACTTTTACATCCTGTTCCAACATCTTGTTTATTTCCTCTTCAGCTACTCTCTTTTTCGCTAAAGGTAACCGCCTATACGGTATCTTAAAGGGTTCTGCATCTCCAGTATCTATTTTATGTACTACCTTGTTTGTCGTACCTAGTTTTTCACCAGGTTTGGCAAAGGCAGTCCTATACTGACAGAGCAATTCATAGAACACTTTCCGGTATTCCAGATCTTCTAATGAAGTTTCTTCATACAACTTGAGTAAGTCTTCCGAAATTTCATCATCTCCTGTACCTTTTTGTAAGTTCCTCTTACTATCCGTTACAGTTTCCGAAAGGGTCACGTTTCCGAAAACTTGTCCCTTTTTCAAGTAGATAGTACTGTTTCCGGTATTGGAGACAGGTACTACCGACCATGATGCATTTGCTACAATAGTGTCTGCGGATACTAATCCGATACTTGACAGAGTAGCTACATCAGGTTCTATCACTGCAGGCTTATTGCGCATTGCAGGATCACTTCTTACAAGCACATCACAGGCTACTCCCGGAGGGATTCGCACAGTGTGTGCTACACTAGCCATACAGCTCACTTGTCTCAGTACACATCTAACCTTTACAGGATACGGGTATTTCACACTCAACACTCCTGATTGGGGTTCCAACACAACTCCATACAGGGATGCGAAATCCAACCCAAGTATCCCTTCATCTGCTATATCCGCAACGGTGGCGCTCATGACATAGTCATGTACTCCGTCTAATTGTAACTTCACACAAGTTCTACCATATGTTTGCAAAGTGCTGCCATCGGCCGTCTGAGCACTTCCTCCCGATTTGAGAGTATCATGTTCATCCGGTATAAGATCATAGAACTTCTTGGAGACACAGGAGTGGCTAGCTCCCGTATCCATGAGAAATTCGGCAGATCTTCCGTTAACAGTGAGGCAAACATACCACCGCCTTCCGTTTAAAACAGAGGGCATATCCGTGATGATCGGAACGTCATTGTTCACACCAGGAGTCGATCCACATCCTTTCAGGTATTCCAGACAAGGATGACCCGGGGGCAGGTGGGCACTACCAACCCTGGCTAACTCGTAGCCGCCTGCCTCGTTACTGATATATCAGCTTCCCTAACCTTCCGGGTGTCTACAACCACCTCGGTGCTAGGCGAGTTTGCTACTACATGCGAACTATCATCACGGATGGTGATATCATGGCAAGATTTGTCACTGGGATCCCCTTCTTTGCCCCTCGGGAGACCCCTCCCTAGTTTTCCTCTGTACTTATTCCAGAGACACCTTCCTGTCTACGGGGGACAGGTTTCTCAGCCATACATTCCGGAGCGTAGTGCCCCAGTTTCTGGCATCTGAAACATCTCCTTTGAGATTTATCAACTCTCGGTCTCTTTAGAGCTTCTGTTAGTCCGGCTATTAATGTTTCCATCACATTAGTAGGAGCAACAGTGGCTGCCACAGTTGGCTTCGCTGTAGAGGCTACATTGCCAGGTTGAGTTGATCCGGAAGCTGGTTTACCAGTAGCAGATACTCCCCTCCCTCTCGAATGTACCTTCCTATACCGTTTCTGTCGGTAATACTTTCCAGCTACCTGGACTGATCCAATATATTCTCCGTTTTCATCGGAGACATATTCATCCCCCTCATCAGCCTCATACGAATCGACTGGGGCTAATTGGGAATTTTCATATATCGGAGCAGGTGTACTTTCGTATTGAAGCGGAGCTGCTCTTATCGGGTTAGGTCCTAGACCTACCAATCGTTTCTTCATGTCATGTCCATCAATTGATATGAACAGGTCACTGAAGGAAGTATCATCTTTCCAAGAATCCCAAACTACTTGTTTGTGATCCGGATCCCGCAATCCATTGTAGAATTGTATAAACAACTCTTGTAGGTAACAGTCATTGTCATGAGCCCAATTCGGACGCGCTTTTGATAGCAGGTCCTGTAGCTCCAAACCAAAGACCTTGTGAGATTCTTTAGGTTTCTGTGTCCTTTTCTTGAAGCTTACCCATGGATCTTCCCTAACGATTGATCCAAATAGGTATGCGGCACATTCGACCAATTGATCATAGGTGCCGTATAATCCGTAAGCTGCTCTCCATTGGTTGAGGGCTACTTTTCCACCTTTATTCAACCAACAGATCAAATATGGCAGAGCTTCTTCTTTTGTCCAGCCACTGCAATTGACTTCGTCGACAAAAGCTTGATACCTATCCTTCCATGGATCATTAGAATCGTATGGAGGGGGTATCCGTGCCTGTCTACGTGCCGGATTATTACATCCGCGTAGTCTATCTGCTTCTCGCATGCTCCAGTTCATGACTTCCATGCCATCTGCTCCCTTTCGGTAGCAGTCAATGCCAAGGTTTTGGATACATTGGCTCCTATCAAATATGGTTTGCATTCCTGCAGGCATGGAAGTTCTTCTATTTGGCTTCCTGCCATCTCCTCCTGATCCTGATCCTCCCGATCCGGATCCACCTGGACCGCCTGGAGGGTTCCCTCCCGGTGGACCATTATTGTGATAGTTTCCGGATGAGCCGTCAGGGCATCCACCATTATAATTGGCGTTTCCAGAAGACGCATACCTAGGGTAAGAATTATTTTGATTCCATCCCTGGTTATAGTTATTACCATTTTGATAATTACCACTTCCTGATGGATTATAATTATATCTATATCCATAGGAAGATGATCTCGGTTGATACATTCCGCCATTAACGTTGTTCTGTGGCGGGTTTGGTCTTGGAAAACGTCCATCAGTAGGACCATTACCGGGACCCGGAGGTGGGTTCGGTAGTCTCGGACCTGCTGGTGTACTGTGGCCGGGGTTGGGAGAAATATGAAGGTGGTGTTAACATATGCCTCGGTGGTCCCGGTACTCTTGATTGTGCCACGGGTGTATTATTGTTAGTTCCAGTAGCACTATCGTGAGTCGCTTTAATTTTGTGACTCAAATCTGGTATTGGTGGTGCCGGACCTATTGTACCCAGCACAGGAGTTGCTGGTGTAGGTGCGGTTCCATTACCTGCGGTATTATCCGGTTTCTTGTAGATTCCGGAAACTACATTCTTATCAGCCCCATCATCAACGAATGGGTTGTATCTAATTGGGGTTGCATCTTTGGATGTTTTTCCCAACATTGTAGACACCACAGCTGGATCTATATCACCTATAGTCAACTGGGCGGCTTCTACATATTTGTCTAAGGTTATTGCAGTAGTCTGCAATTCCTGAAGCTCATTCGTGAGTTTCTGTCTATCTTCTTCCAGTTGTTTATTGTAAGCTATAATGCCTACCCGGATGGTTTCATTGTCTTCAGCTTGTTTACTACACTGAAGTTTCAATTTCTCTAACTCGCTCTGATAATGGCATATTTCGGATTCAAATTTTGCCTTATCAAGATTTAGTTGATCGTTCGTATCTATGTATGTTTGGATGCGAATGTGTCTATTGTCATATTCCTTATTGAATGACTCTCTCATTTCCTGAAGTTTTAATTCTTCATTCTCGAGTTCCTTCATGTACTCACTCCTTCTGGCTTCGAATTCCTTCCGCATGCCAGTTAGGTCTTCTTCCAGCTGAAGTTTTTCATGGAATACTTCATCTTTAGCTTTGACCAAGGTATTTAGGTTCTCGTTCAAAGTTACATAAGTTTCATTTAACAACAGGACATCCGGTCGTTTAAATTCCTCACCTTCCGGTACCGCATAGGTTAAGTCGCCATCTATAGCGCTGTAATCTAATATTGGTAGTCCGGGTCTGGGTAATCTATAAGGTAGTTCTCCGAATGTTACCCTCTTTGGCATTGGTGCCGGATGTTCTGGATTAGTACTACCACCAACTTCGAACATCGAATTACTTAACTCGTCAACAAGTGATTGTTGGCCTATTAAGTTACCCTGTCTCTGTATGGACTGTTCACGTCGTACAGAGTCTGGTAGATTTTCCTCACTATCATTATAGTGGGGTTCGGGATCTCTCCAAGATACAGATTCCGCATCTTGGGAGTTCGAATGGTTTTGGAGCACTAATGATCCATTGCCATTCTCCTGGGCAATTTGTTGCCCTGCTGGGTTAGCTTCCCTAAGGTTATCTAACCCATGTTCCAGCCGTTCGGACGTTATGACGTCCGGGCTATACACCAGAATTAACTGGTCACGGCACCAGTGTAAGGGTTTGTGGCCTTACGGATCTGGGGGGTTCGGGTCTTACGATTCGAAAGAAAGAGTAAGACGGCAATTCAAGTGTATGCCAACGGTTAGTTTATTTCTTAGTGTACACTCACGGCTGCCGGATGGTATAGGATAAGCAGCTAAGATGGATGGAAAAACGATCTACATGGTGCGGAGGCCAGAAGGGCCTCTGACGTAGCGGCTGAGCCCTGGGCTTTATATAAGGACCCAGGTGTTCGTCGTCAGATGTCCCCACAGACCCGGATCGGTGCTGCCACCTATCCGGAACCTGAGGAACGTCCGACGACTCGACTCACCCGCCACGTCAGACGGTACCCAACTCTACGGTTAGACAATACGTACCTCTACACATGCATCAAGATGACCAATAGGAATGATGCATTAATACACAGCGGCCCTGAAATGGTTAAATCAACAGAAGGTGCACAATAGCAGGAACCACAATCAATAACTTCCACTTTGCGTATCTTTTATGTGAAATTTGGCTGCGATTTCCTCATTAACCATTTAAATACCCCCACGACCATGCTCCTTTGTAGTCATGACATAAACATGATTAGGTGATGACGTCACTGCCATTTGTCACCCCAGTGCAAAACTATTATAACTGCATTAAAGTTTCAGTTACCACCTTCTTGCACTAGAGCCTTTAAATATGTCAGTAGCTCAGGGGTCATTCGCAACATGGTTTATGATTTGACTTGCCATACAAACGGTCACCGTCAGAATGATCACTGTAGGTTTCAGTTGCATATTAATGATTTGTTTTAGGGCATTTTTTTATCAACAGTGGTGCATGGGTTTACGCCCCCCCCCTTGACAGCAGTCAAAGTTTTGTGTCCCCCCCCTCGCACCAGAGAGGGGGGGGGAGAGTTTCTTCGCCCCTCTCTGATCTTTAGTAACATGTTGGCTTTTTTTGCTAAAGAATTGTTTACAGTCCCGCAAGAGAAGTCAAAAGTTTTTGTGCTACCCCTCTCACCCTGCATCCCCCATGTTGACAAATAATTGCAGTCCCTAAATTGTTAGTACATTGTAGATTTCCTATTTTAAATTTGATTTTCCTGAAGCATATGTAAGGGTCAATTAATGGTCTTCTTGTAGGGTGTTATGCTTGACTGAGTTTTTGAGCCTTTGATTACGTTCCTCCCAAAATACTTGTGTGTGGGTTGATCTGTACGTGTATGTTCAGGTTGGTGGCCAATGGCCAGTAGTTTTGAGTTTTGGCCAGTAATTCCTTCAAAAACAACCTTCCTACTGGGCCAGGTGGCTTTTCACCCCAATAAAGTCTACTGCATCTTATGGGGGAAAAAACATCATAATTATGACGGTTCATTCGTCAAGATTGATAATTAATAGCTATCACAAATGGCTCAGGAGACCATTACTTTTCTGATATCATTTGTCTCAGTAGGAAGGAAGTATCAATTGTATACATGTACATCTGGATAAAGAATATTTCTAAATCCTTCATTTCACTCAGTTTCCAATTGATTCCCCCATCCATGGCATTTTTGAGTACATCTATCTTTACCCGACTACAAATAATGGTGCCATGAGCCACCTACTCACACTGTGACAAAAGTGAGAGTTCCTTGTAGTGCAGGGGCAAGTGTCAGGATTTTAGGTGTCATGTGAAGTGGATGTTAATTTTCTCCAACATACATAAATATGTTCCTTGGGTACCTAAGCTTCTAAAAATGTATGTTGGGAATTTTTCTTTTCATGTTGGTTACCATGGCAACAACTTTCCTTGGCAACACTCAAACTCAGCTGAAATGCTCCCTAAATTGTAAAATACTGTCTCAAATGATAATACTAACCACCCCTACCCCCTAATATCAAACCTATGGTGTCTACTTAACATATTGGTTTGTTTCTAGGGACGTTGGTTGCTTAGTAACAACAGCTTCTAAAGGATTTCCTTAGCAGCGCCATTAATATAATATTATTCATCATGTTTCTACATAAGGATTCATTCAAGCTGGCTCTATGGGGTACCCCAGTGCCCTAGATCTATCAGAAGCAAAGCAAAGTCATATAACAACAACCATTTGCTATCTAGAGACCTTGGTCACTTAGCAACAGCAGTTATTTAAAGGATTTCCTTAGCAACGACATCAACACAAGATTATTCAGCATGTTTCTACATAAGAATTCTTTCAAGCTGGCCCTATGGGCTACCCCAGTGCCCTAGATCTATCAGAAGAAAAGCAAAGTCAAGTAGCAAAAACCATTTGCTATTTAGGCACCTTGGTTGCTTAGCAACAACAGCTTTTAAAGGACTTCCTTAGCAACGCCATTAACATAATGTTATTCAGCATGTTTCTACATAAGGATTCATCAAGCTGGCTCTATTGGTTACCCCAGTGCCCTATATCAATCAGAAGCAAAGCAAAGTCATATAGCAACAACCATTTGCTATCTAGGGACATTGGTTGCTTAGCAATAGCAGTTATTTAAAGGATTTAGCAACTGCACTAACACAAGATTATTCAGCATGTTTCTACAAGCTGGTTCTATTGGCTACCCCAGTGACCTAGATCTATCAGAACCAAAGCAAAGTTATATAGCAACAACCAATTGCTATAATTTTCCAACATCAACAGTCCAAGATCCTTACAGCTCAAAAAAG